>CAWUFW010004643.1:0-1495880 GCA_963921515.1 Calotriton arnoldi
CAAGCCCCATGAGTAAGGGTGGTAGAAGTGACAGGTATCCAGCCCCCCATGGGTAGGGGTGGTGGTAGTGGTAGGCATCCAGCCCCCCATGAGTAGGGGTGGTAGTGGTGACAGGTATCCAGCCCCCCATGGGTAGGGGTGGTGGTAGTGGTAGGCATCAAGCCCCCCATGAGTAAGGGTGGTAGTAGTAACAGGTATCCAGCCCCCCATGGGTAGGGTTGGTGGTAGTGGTAGGCATCAAGCCCCCCATGAGTAAGGGTGGTAGTAGTGACAGGTATCCAGCCCCCCATGGGTAGGGGTGGTGGTAGTGGTAGGCATCCAGCCCCCCATGAGTAGGGGTGGTAGTAGTGGTAGGCATCCAGCCCCCCCTGAGTAGGGGTGGTGGTAGTGGTAGGCATCCAGCCCCCCATGAGTAGGGGTGGTAGTAGTGGTAGGCATCAAGCCCCCCCTGAGTAGGGGTGGTGGTAGTGGTAGGCATCCAGCCCCCCCTGAGTAGGGGTGGTGGTAGTGGTAGGCATCAAGCCCCCCCTGAGTAGGGGTGGTGGTAGTGGTAGGCATCCATCCCCCTATGAGTGGGGATGGTAGAAGTGACAGGCATCTAGCACCCCTGAGTAGGGGTGGTGGTAGTGGTAGGCATCCAGCACCCCATGAGTGGGGATGGTAGTAGTGACAGGCATCCAGCCCCCCATGAGTAGGGGTGGTGTTAGTGGTTGGCATCCAGGCCCCTATGGGTGTATATGGCATTGGTGATAGCCATCCCGCCCCTATGGTTCTGCTGTTGCTGGTGTAAGTCATTTCTGCATCCCTATGTGTGTGTGTTATATGTCGGGTACGTGTCGTTTGTTTGTGTGGTGGGTGTTTGACTTACCTTCTGCGCCGTACGCGTCCGTACCTGTTCCGGTAATAGATGTAGAGTATTGGTAGGACCTGCACGATGGGATTCATGGTTGGTTCGTCTCGTTCGGCTTTCTCGTTGCTTCGACTCGTACTCGTGGCTGGCGTGTTCGTCTCGTAGCCGTGGATCGTCTTGTAGCTCGAATCGGAGCTTATGTGCGCCTCTCCCGGATGCTCTGATGTGCCGTACGTAGCGACGGGTTCGGCGCGTACAGAGTGCGCATCGTACTAGTCCGGCCGGACGGTGCTGTATTTTGGCTTCCGTGCGACTCGATTCTGCGTTTACGGATCCGACTCGGGGGTGGAACAGGAGCTGGATTGTGTGAGTACGGCTGGGTCGGGATCTGGGCAATTATGCGCATCGTACTTGCTCGTTCGGACGTATGTTCGAATCGGTCGGGAAACACGCCTTCGGCTTGGTTTTTTTCCGTACGAATGGTGTTAGGTGCGCTTCCGACCGAGATCGGAATCGGCCCCTTAGTCGTTTTTCTGGAGCTTTTTCCCCTCAAAGCCAGTTTCAGTGCAGGTTTGCCGGCTTGACTTTCTACGAGGCCCTGGTCAAATCATAGAAGTGTGCAGCTCCGGAGCTTTCAGCGGGATGAACCTTAAATCCAGGCTGGAAGATAGCCGGCTTGACTCTCGACGTCGGGTCGGTCACCTTATGGAGTTTTTCCAAAAGTTCTCCAAACTTCTGGCTTCCTGAAGTTCCTCTTGAGGGTTCAGTGTCCAAAACACAAATCCAAATGTCTGGAATCTCCTAGATGGTCTCTGGGATGGCTGGACTACAATTCCCACAATGCAACTGGCCAAATCCTTTAAAGTCCACTTCACACACTCAAGGCTGGGGACTCTTAGTGGAGATAATGCAAGTGGACTCTGTTAACCTGTAGCTTGCAGGGATTCCACTCCTTAGATTTTCAGAGTCAGGCAAAGTCCTTCTTTAGCTGAAGTCCAAAGTGTTCTGAGTGCAATCCTCTTGGTGCAAGCCAGGGAGTCAGCAGGATAGTCCTTCTTCTTGTCTCTTAAGGCAGCAGATCTTAGGTGCTTTTGATGGATTCCCTCCCGCGACGGAGTGCCCTGACAATTCCAACATGGAGGCTGCTGTATACCCGGCCGGAAGTGAACTGTGCGTTCTAGCAGGGCAAGCCGGAATGTTCTGGCCGGCAGCTGTGAGCCAGGAGGGTGGAGCCGCGAGGAAAGTACTAACGCTAAGGACCGGGGATCGGAGAGGGAGAGCATGGGAGAAGGTGGAAGGCGCAGAGCTGAAAACGAAAGAAGAAGACACCTGCACACAGACCGGAGGAGCCGAGGAGCCGCCGGAGACCGGAGGATCATCCCAAGACAAGGAGTACCATCTCGTAGGAGACCGCTCCAGGAGCAACGCCCGTGAGTCCGGTATTCCAGCGAGGAAAGCGGAGGCTGGGACTCCCCTCCCCACGGCCCAGGAGGGTCGTGGGTTCCGGCAAGTGCCTCAAGCCCGGTTTTTTTCATTAAGGGGCTGGTGGGCGGGAATACAGGCCACACCACCCTAAATCACCATTATCCCCTTTTGGCACTTAGGCACCTCACAAGAGTAGAGCACGGGTGACGGGAGCACTCTACCCCTGTACTAACGCTAGGACAGCGGCCTGATTTCTCTTTTCTTTGTTCTTTCTGGTTCCCTCCCGTGGATTTCTCCTGAATCCAGCTGAGGCAAGCAATGTGTAGCTGCTCTGTCAGGGACCAGCACCTCTCATCTTTCTCCAGTTGATGCTACCATGTGCGCAAAAGGAAAACATGAGCCAGGAGGAAATAGAGCAGGAGACGCAGAGGTACAGGGAGCGAAGATACATTGCCATTGCCTGTTCCTTAAGTGGGAGGGAGTATTTACCTAAGTGTTTGCTTAATTATGTGCATGTGCCTGAAAATGTGCTTGTGTGTGAGCATGTGTGCCTGAGAATGCCCTTTGTGAGTATGTTTTTGTACTTGCTTGTGTGTCTGTGTGTGTGTGTGTGTACGCGCATGAAGCTGTATGGCTGGAAAAAGCACTGCTAGGAGAGGGACTGATGATCTGATGTAGTATCAGTGGTGCAAAATTAATCTGATGGCAGTGGTAACTACAAGAACAGTCAGCACCTCTGTTACAGTTTTGCACACGTTTTATCTAACTTGTCTTATGGCGTGCTCAATGTTAAACACTGTGCCATCCACAATGTCCCCCTGTGGAGAAGCAGAGCCTCTAAGCACATACAATCTAAAACATTAAACAACAGAGCACAGCACCAGTATACGTACTCTCTGACCAACTCAGGTCAGACTTGTATTTTAATTTCCCAAGTACAACATAACGTACTCCAATCCAAATAACAATAAATAGGCAGCATATATTTGTTTGTGCAGGTTGACACGTCATTGTAGAAACTCCACAGCCGACACGTGTTTCGTCGTAGGAACGACTTTCTCAAGGCTGTTGATAGAACAAATACATCTGTTTGTCTAGTTTGAAAAAACATGGATTCAAGAGGGAAAAATCTTTACAAACTTGAAGTTCGACATAGATGTCTCTTCAAAGCCTGACCCGTGAAACACTACAGATCATTTGCAATAGAAGTGCCACCAAAAAAGAAAATATTGGAATCACCAGATAGAACCTTAACCCAAGAAGAGCGTGAGATCAAAAAGTGAATCAAAAGAAAAAGAGAAAAACCGTTTGTGAGATCTTATGATCACACAAGAAAGAGTGCTAACGTCCAGTAGATATAATGAGAAAAACCTTCACCGTGTCTCATCTTCAGAATGGGTCTACACGGACCATGTCATACGCAAAATAAAGGTATGAGAAAGAAGAGAGAGTAAAGCACAAGGAATATATAAGAGATCATCTAGTATCTATACCTTAATATAGTAAATCCGTATAAACAGTCAAACGTTTTCTCCGTAGTAACGGAAAGTCTCTCTTTGTACCGAATTAGTAAAAATCTGCCAAACGACAAAGAAGAAACAGGAGGAAGAAATGAGCGGGAAGTTGTAAAACCGATAAAACAGGCCAATGCCATAGTAACACCAAAGTCTAGTCTCAATTGGCCTTGCTTAATACTCAACCTAGCGTACCTCTAAAGGTGTTTTGCGGTCGGGATATCCAAGTTGGCACTCGTTAAAATTCTCACTTTGATTAGTAACTATTGAAAATCGTAGCTAAAACAATCTGTGGACACAATGATCAAAGAACGTTTGGTTAATACGTGTATGGACCAAACATAAAGAAGTACAACCAATAAATCTCACCCCGCGATTACTATGAACGTATTGTAGAAATCAAGTCTCAAAGCCCAAAAATATATTTATTAAAAGCAAAACTGTCCAGAAAGCAGCCTCTCCAATTATACCCTTATGTAATATGTATTTGCACCAAAAGTATCTCCCCATCTTACTTGATATTTGTGACAGGAATCCATAAAAGTTGTCCGTATTTCTAATCAATTCGAAATAGTAGTCATCCAAAGTTCCTTAGTATGGAACATCATTCCATTCCCCCATATCTGTGAAAAACAGATCGCGGACGGTGTAGACAAAGTAACTTTGCTTTTGTTCTACAACTGTTAGTACAAAATAAACAGTCCCCTTTCAAATATAAAACCCGAGCCAAAATGAGTAAAGCATAAATCCCCTATACGTTTGTTTGGAGATATGCCCATGGTATTTTCGAGGTCGACTGTGGTTAGGACGATAAGGTGTAATTTAACCCCCCAGTTCCCATTACAAACAACACTTAAAGAGCAATCAATATCAATGGCTCCCTACTTCTTCGTAAACAGGCCCCCGCACACAACAAACGTTGGTAACTGGTACTCCCAACCATCAATAAATAAAGTATCTCTCACCCCCTCTCCCGTAATCTTAATAAGCTATAAAAAACCTTAGCCTTATCTACCCCGTACTGTGGCACTCACCCGTACTGTGTGCCAAACTGGTCCCGACGTATTCGTAGACGGTGCAACCATTAGCTCGACCACCAGTATCTATAAATTGAGACGTACCGTGTGTGCGTCTGCAGAACGAAGCGACGTATTTATGACGTCATTTCGGCAGGGCCATAACGTACGTAGCCATCTTGGTAGTTCTAATTGATTCCCATTCCTTATACGGCGAGTTACGTGTAATATGTGGCGGGACTCAACACACAAGGAACCCCACCACAAACTGAATGTAGCCCCTGAATATATAAAAATAAGGCAAAGATAAATTAAAAAAAAAAAAAAAAAATCTTCCATTTAGTAGCACTCCAATAGGAAAAAGTCCACTCAGGTCCATGTAGAGCATACGCGTAGACTGTTCTTACTAAGAAAATAATCAAAATTGTATATAGCAACAAATCTCCGATGCTTCTATTATAACTCAAGACGTGGGCAATTCCTTATTAAAAGAAAATAATTAGTACAGATAGTATTAATTAGTAAAGGAGACAGAGTCCCAAACGTGAACAGGATAGAGGTGCATATACTAATTTTGTTCACCATTTAAACCCTAACAGCGTTATCATTTGTAAAAAGTGACAACATGATATTATAGCTATCTACAAAATATCGTAGACCAAACTGTACATAGCCATCACAGATTTTCATCTCTGCTTAGTATTATGAGCATATTAAACACAAGAGTCTACAAATTTACATCAGTCAAAAATGCATAACAGGTAGTTAATCACATGTCATCTGCCAATGTACAAACCTCTCATCCTAACCTAGTACTCAGGTACTCATGGCTAAAATTTATAACCACAGTACAATTATTAATTGGCATGCACAAGGTGACCCGCATTAGTTATAGAAAACAGTAATGTTACATTGTCACAAACAAATGAAAGGAATTATCGAGACCTATAGCAATGGATGACACAACAAGTACTACATTACATGAGTCACAGACATCTACAGGTAACCTCTAAATGACAGCAATCAAGTGAGTCTATGCAAATCCTAGTTTTTAAGAAAAACATACATCTCTCTATCAGTATTAAGTCCTTGGTCAACCGATCTCAATTTACAAATCCAAGAGGCTTCTAATTTGCGTAGTTGTTGGACTTTGTCACACCCTCTAGGATTATCCAAGACTGTCTCTAACCCATGGAATCTCACGCTAGACAATTCGGCTGGGCCGTGCATAGTATTAAAATGCACTGCTAAAGGATAGCTTGCATTACCATTTCTGATTGCCCGTAAATGTTCCTGTATCCTTTCTTTAACAGGCCGTATTGTGCTACCCACGTAAATACCTTTACAAACGCAGATAATGCAGTAGACCATGAATTTTGTATTGCAATTCATAAAGGATTTGATCCTGTGTTCTATCGATGTATTATATTTGAAGCTCTTAATTCTGTCCAGCGTATGCGGACAGACAGAGCAGTGTCCACATTTATGAAAGCCGAATGGAGGTGTACCTAGCCAGGTAGCGCCTTTCTTATCCTGCTTAGGATTGTAGAAACTTGGACTCAAAATATTTCTCAATGTCTGTCCTCGTTTATAAATAATGTTGGGCCTCTCAGTGATGACTTTGTTTATGTCTGAATCCAACCTTAGTACATGCCAATGTTTATGCACAATCTTGTAAAACTGATTGCTTGTTGAGTTATAAGAGGTAACCAGGGACACCCTCTCTTTGTATTTGTTGTTAGTCTTTGCCTTAGATTTATGGGTCAACAGACGGCTTCTATTTAGACCAAGTGCCTTTCTTCCTGCTCTTTCTAGTACCTTCCCATCAGATCCTCTTAACTTGAATCTATTGATAGCCTCATGTAGTTCTTTTTTGTAAATCACATCCTCACTGCAATTTCGTCTTACGCGTGTAAATTCCCCAAATGGTATCGAATTTACTTGCGATTTCGGATGTGAGATACCGTATTACATGCGGGTACCTCACATCCGAAATCGCAGGTAAATTCCCGGACAGCAAACGATGGCTGCTGCCAACCAGAGGCACGATTCTGCCCTCCTGCTGCTGAGTCAAGCTCGAGCAGAGGAAGGCAGGACAATAGATATCCTGCCACAGACTGCAACTGGGAAGACT
Source organism: Calotriton arnoldi (assembly GCA_963921515.1). Taxonomy (NCBI): domain Eukaryota; kingdom Metazoa; phylum Chordata; class Amphibia; order Caudata; family Salamandridae; genus Calotriton; species Calotriton arnoldi. The sequence goes on from CAWUFW010004643.1 coordinate 6,940, forward strand.
CCTGCTGCTCCTGGTCTCGATGTACTGCAAGTCTGCTGCAACGTCTGTGCCTGTGCCCCATACAGGTTCTTTACAGGGCATGTGGACATCCAAGACAGCCGAAGGAATCTCCCTTGGAGTGAAGGAGTCACTCCCCTGCATCTGCAGGCACCGCAGCTGACCGGTCTGCTAATCCTGGGCTCGCACAGACTCCGAAAGGCTCAGCAACACAGGTGGTGATTTTGCAACTCCCTCGAGGCCTGCACTGTCTTCTCACCAAGTTTGAGCCCAGTATCCCTCGTTGGTACTGCTGGAACAGAACCCCTGTGCACCTAGTTAACTTGCCATTGCCAAGGCTTGTTGACTCTCTCCTCCAGAGATCTTTGGGCTCCAAGAAGCTCCTACCTGAAGCCTTTCCTACAGCTGAGATCGCCGCTTCATCGCATCCTTTGCACCGTGGGCCTTCATCTTTTGGTGAGCTGCTCAAGGTCCTCTTGCAACTCCTGTGCCTTTGGGTCCTTTCAAGGGTATTCTTTGGCTCCAGTGGGCTCACCTGCTTGCTCAGGCCTGCTCTGACTTACCTGCTTGTGGTGAGTAACTTGGACCTTGCTGGTCCCGACACTGCACCTTTTTCTGCAACTACGTTGATTGCCATTGCCAAGGCTTGTTGGTGCCCCTGCCAGACACTGACCCCTTGGCTCTTGACATCTGATGTGGGACAGCTCGCGCACGGCTCCTGGTCCTCTTCTGTGTTGCCTGGTCCGTACAGCTGCAACTTCAAGGGCACCTTCAACTCTCCTGCATCTCCGACATTGGTGGGCATTCGTCTTCCGTGCCTTCTGGTCACTCCTGAGTGGCCTAGACTCTGTCCCCTCTGCTTGAGGGTACCTCTCACCTTGAATCCACCTTTGGGTCCCACCAGACACCTTCACCTTCTTCGCCAGCACCATCTTTTCCAAAGTCCTCCATTGTGGTCTACGGCGGTTTTCCGACATCACTTCACACCTATGCACCCGGCTTCCCTGGTGTAGGTATTCGGGGTTCTTGGGGTATCCACGAGTGGGGTGACTCTCCAACCTTCCATCTTCCACTGGGTTTCTTCGGGGTCCACTGGGAAGGGTCCTTCTTCTTTAAAATTGCAACCGCGACTTACCTATTGACTAGCATTGAGCACGCGGTCGTGTTCCCACTCTGCACACGACCTCCGTGGGGTTCCTATATACTCACCTTGGGTGGTTCCTTGGGTCCCTGGCTCTTCTGCGTCTTCTGGGTCCATTCTTGACTTAGGTCATGGTTCGCATTCCACTATTTTAGTATATGGTTTGGTCTCCCCCTGGGGACCACTGTGTATTCAGTGCTATTTATGAATTCTACTGACAAAGTATTGTGTGTATTGTGTTGTATCTCCAGGTAGGAGATAATACATTGTGTTAGTGAGTGTTAATAATAAATGCATATTGTTATAACTACACTGTGTGGTTCTTTTCCACTTAACCTATACCAAAAGATTAAGTACTGGTAAACAAGCTGCTTTACACTCCTTCTGGACTAAGCCTGAAGGCTGCTCTCCACAGCTACCTCTTGGAGAGCTTTCTAAGTTTGTCTCAGACCACTAAAATCGCCATAAGGGTTGTCTGGATTAGTGCAGGAAGCTACACTTACATAAGTGAGCACCATACACTAATCCAGCCTCTCACACTTGAGATATGGGTCTCCTGCACAAGAAAAAATACTGTCTGTGCTTGAATGATAAATGAGAACCAGTTTGTCACATGGGCACTGTACCTGGGGTTTTCGAACCACCAGCATACAAATGGGAGAAGCCCACTATACACATGCTGGCAACACAACAGGGATGTGTAATATTCAGAGAAAATATGGCACACATTATACTGTCCATTTGATCTGAAAACTTTAAAAGATCATACGAAATCACACAATTCACCTAACATTCTAAATGAGACTACCTCAAGAGCATGGTGAATGGATTTGTACAGCATTTAAATGCCTCAGTTAATAGCACCAAGCTTTGTATTAACTTTATATTTACACCCCAGCCTCACTCTCCAGACATAATGACAAAAGTGACATAGGCAAAATAGCTATCATTGCTTTAACATCACATCCCTAAATATGTATCCCTCTCCCCTGCCTCAATTTAAAAAACACCTTTGGTTCATCTTCAGAGTCTTGCATCTACATGACATTTTGAACTTTCTGTAGCCTGCCAAACTCCTGCTCCTACACGGGAAATACCATAACTGAAAGAATACTTCAGGAAATATTCAACTTTCAGCTCAGCCAATCCCCCACAAAGATAATCCTTCACTCATACATGGAGAGTTCCTAATCCAGCCACAAAGTTCGTCTAATTACCACCTTTCCATAAAATATAGCCCATTCATACTTACTTTAGAACGCAGTCACAATCTGATTTCTAAAACAAAATACTAAAAACAACGTACTCCATCCCTACCCTTGAGACAAATCCGTATTGAGATACCTATCCTTCAGTTAGAGACAGAACCAATATGATGAAAGTGACTGCTTTGTACTGATACTGTGCAGTTCTCAACATAGTTGATGAGGAAATTCTCTTGTCAACCCTATCAGCCAGGATGTGATTTATAGGAAATTTACTAAAGGTGTGTTTCTTTTTTCTCATGAACAAACTCAGCTTGTCTAAATTGAATCTCTCCGCTGACACATTCCTGAAGAATTTATCAGGGATTCAACATCGAACTACTGTTGTTTCATGTGAACATAGAATTGTTGTGGGTCCTCATAACTAAACTGGAGGTTTCAACTTATTAATATAAGAGATAAAGTAACCCCTGCCGTACATTATAAGGATATTGCAAGTCATTGGGGAGTTCCATAACCATATAGAGGAACGAGTCCGAAGGCCAAGTTCCTTTATAAGCTTATGGAGCTCTGAGGTGACTTGCAGTATCCTTATCACTTGCGCCAGGGGGTACCTTATCCCATATAATACATAGTCACACCATTACCCTTACCACAAAGCACTTAAAACCTTGGTGTTTTACTCTTTCATATGAAAGAGAGAGCATGTTTGTAAACATGTTTATAAACATGAAGAATAAAAACAAAATTAAACACATCAAAAACCTGTTAGATATTTGTTGTAAAAATATATTAAAAACATTTCAATACAAGTCAGTTAAAAAAAACTAAAATAGCTTTAATTTCTAGAAACATGCAGAAACATTCTAACTTTAACTTTTCTATAATTATCTAATGATTACAAAAAACAAACGTGTTCCTTCTGCTTGTCACTGGAATAAAGCAAAATAAAGAAAAGCAATGCTTTGTTTTTTTCATTTCTTTAAACAGCTGCTTTAATTATGCTCATAATCTGACCTGCCTTTCATCTTGGCTGCTGTCTCTGGCAGCAGGCATTATGATGATAGAACTCGAGTGCAATGACTTATAATAGTCGGGTTCTGCCGTCTTTATAATCTGCTACTGGGTGCACAGATTATAAAGAAATTAGAGACTGGCTTTTATACAGGGATTGCAGAATCCCATGTATTATATGCAGATAAAACAGAGTTCTATCAAAGGATCTCCTCCAGTGACATTGTTACCTTAAAATAAGTTCGCTCAAAAAGCTAAAGAGTGTGTTGTCCCTTCTTAAAACGAAACACCCAAAGACAGAGAGGCTCATTTAGCCTTTAGGGATTGCAGAAAATCTGTCAAATAGTGGTGGATGCACCATTCGCCAAACTTGTGGTTTATCCACCATGTTTCGAGGTGGGCGAAGCACTTGGGTGCATATTTACAATAAACTGGTGGAGCGCAGTGTAGCTGCAAAATTGCTAACGCTGCGCTCCGTCAGTTTAAAAATGCAGGGGTGCGCCATATTCACAAGAATGCGGTGCACCCCTGCGTTTCCACTAGCGCTGGCACTAAAACTAGCTGTCTAGCACCAACGCAGGCACCCATGCACCATAGTGCAAGGGTGCCTGTGTTGCAAGGAATGATTATTCATGTGCAGGAAGGTGTCCCTTCCTGCACATAAACAATCCATACTGGTGATTTGGAACTTCTGTGTGCTGCTTGGTGCAGAACACATAGAAGTTGCAACTCGTCATTTTTAAATGATTGTTAATGTGCAGGAAGTGAAACTTTCCTGCACATGAACAATCACTAATGGCGATTTGCATAATGCAGCACACATAGAACCAGCAAAAATTAGGAGAAATTATTCATTCCGCCACAACACCCATTGCTTTTGACACAGGAAAACCTGGTCTTAACCTGGCATAACTAGGAGAAATGATTAATTTCTCCTAGTTTTTGCTGTTTCTATGTGTTCTGCATTATGCAGCATGTGTGCTGCATTATGCAGCACACATAGAAACAGCAAATCACCATTAGTGATTGTTCATGTGCAGGAAGGTTTCCCCAAGACATTGTCGGACCATGCCCCAGTTCTGCTGATTGTAAATATCCCTACACACAACCCGCCACAGTTCCAGTGGAGGTTACAGGCGTCCTCATTACTAGATCAGGTCTTCAAAGAGGGGATGAGGGAGGCAATAGTAAGCTACTTTCATAATATTGGATCTGTACAAAGTAACTCCACACTATGGGAAGCCTTCAAAGTGACAATTGGAGGTATCCGCATAGGCTTACGTGCAGGAGTCCTCAAGTCTATTCGCACCCACCTTCAACACATAGAATCTGTAACACTGACACTAGAGAGGAGGTATGAAACAGATCCACGTACTGCTAACAAGGAAGAAACCCCACTGCCAAACACTTGTTATAGGTAGCTAGTCGTCACTGATGAACAAACACAGAAGGTCACATAATCCCCCAGGAGAAACACGTAGGTGTACACAAAATTTTAAACAGGATGAGAAGAACACAAACTGTTTTTTTATATAAGTTTCCTCAAATTTATTAAATCAAATCACAAAAGGTCATAATGACATTAAGTAGATAAATATAACATATAACAAAATGCCCAGGCACAACGAACATACTAAAACAACACTCACACAGTCAGAGCCAATACATACTCATTCATTCACACATGCCAAGAAATCAAACATATCCAATAGTCTCGCAGAGTGACATCTTATAATAGCCCCCTTCTCTAACACGGTTGACAGAACTAAGTTGGCCACAATATGCAGAATAATGGAACAGATGGTGTCAACACAGTACATATCTCATTAATTGAAATGACAAATTAATACAATTCATTTGTACAATTTTGTAGGTATCATAAGTCAAAGCTGAGGGGGAGACAAAAGGAACAAAGAGACTCCAGCGCCGATGCACGTTTCGGTGTGTGACCCCAATGATGGGTCTCACCTTCTTCAGGGTGCAATAACAGAGGGAGATGAAAGAAGAAGCTGCTAGGCTTGACACAAACGTTCGATAATACAGCGGCGATATCACTGAAAAACCCCCGGGATGCGGAGTAGAACAGGTGTCCACAGCCTGCGGTGTGCGAATTCCAGGGCGATAAAAAGACTAGGCTGAAATAGGGGCCGCCCAGAGCACAGCTCTCTAAAAATGAAAGAGAACAAGTGCCTTGGCCCGGATGAGATGGAAACGACAACTGCGGGGGAAAAAATCCTATTCCGCTGGCTCCAGCAAGGATGTACCTGATTGAGGCAAGATGTAGGGTCCAACGTCCTTCCAGTCCGGACAGACCGCGTCGCTGGGGGTCGCGATAGGGCCCCCGTCGATGCACCAGATCCACAACAGGACATACTGGCGAAGATACGGGAAAACATCACAGAGTACAATGAGACAGCAGAGCAGGAAGCTCATCACCGGTCGTGACGATGGGAAGCTAGAGCTTACGGTGAAGGGGGTAGGCCGGGCCGCAGCCTAGCTAGCAAAGTCAAGGAGCCCTGGGCGCAGTCACATATAGTTGAGATGACTACTGCAGATGCGGTTACATGCCATGACACACTAAGTATTCTAAATGCCTTTGCCAGTTTTTATGAACATATGTATGCTGACCGCGAGTCAGCAAATGAGGCGGTAACGGCAACATATCCGGAGGACATTGCTTTAGTGTGGCTGTCACAAAGTCACAGGGAATTCCCAAAGCACCCAATTACCATAGAAGAAATTAAGGAGGTTGTCTGCGCGCTACAAAATGGAAAGGCAGCTGACTGCGATGGGTTACCTGGGGAGTTTTATAAAGAATATGTTAATATACTAGCCCCTCACCTACACACCATGTACACGGAAGCATACCAGCACAAGACTCTCTCCCCGACCCTCCGGGAAGCACTAATAACCACGCTGTTGAAACTTGATAAACCCCCTGAAAAATGTGATTCATACAGACCGTTATCCCTCATGAATACAGATGTCAAGATCCTCCCTTCTGCTCCCAACTTTGATCCTCCCGGACCATGCCGGCGTAATGCACTACGCACAATATACGCACCTTATTTGCGATACTCCACCAGTTTGAGCCCACACTCCCAGCAGCGACGGTCCTATTGGATGCCGATAAGGCGTTCGACTCCATTCAGTGGCGATTCAAGTTCGAAATACTCCGTCGAATGGGAGTACCCAACGCCTTTCTGCACTAGATACAATTATTATACACAGACCCTGTCGCCAGGGTAAGAGTGAACGGGCACATATCTAAGTCCTTCCCGATTCACCACGGCACATGCCAGGAATGCCCACTGTCCTGATTCTATTACAATAGCCCTAGAACCCTTGGCGTGTATACTACGACAGCGACATTCCAGTGCAGCATTGTGCTTCCATCAGCGCCCGCTGGCCAGTTCCCTATACATTGATGATATGGTGCTATACGTGAGAGATCCTGGCTCTAATTTGCGATGACCCTATAAAATAATGGGATTTGGGTGCACAGGGACCCAAGTCTGGTCATAAGCTATAACTATAGTAGAGCAATATCGTGACTCGAAGATCAGGTGTCGAGGTGGATTAGGCTCCCACTGTCCCTCAAAGACAGAATAGCACTTATGAAAATGGTGGTAATACCTACATTTTTGTATTTATTCACGAATATTCCTATTCTGCTGACACAAAGCTTCTTCGGCATGCTGTGCTCGCACCTCCTCAAATTAGCATGGGCTGGGATATAATGACGAAACCATACAATCAAGGCGGCTTTGCAGCCCCAGATCTGCAATATACTATTTATGCAATCAGGCGCACTTTGCCCATTATTAGAACCACCCGCCGAAATACATCTTTCACATTGCAATTGAAAGTTACGAGGCACATCCTGTGCCCCTCAGAGCAATGATTCCTCATGCTGTCACCGGCTTGTCGCAGAGAGATATAGATACAATGCACCACATGCATGGAAAATGCTGGATAAAAGAGCGCAAATTGAGCCCCTTTACCTACCAGCATTACCGCTTGATCACCATCCCGCGCTGTAGGTGGCAAGGGAGTCTGGGTCGCTAGCTATTTTGAAGGACGTGGGTATGCACACATTGGCGGACCTGTTCCTGAGTGAGAAATTCATAACCCCCGTAGATCTATGCAAGGGATCCACCCCCCCCCATGCTCCTTTTTAGGTCTCTCCGAGACATCTAGTGATCTATATGCGTGGGGAAACTCCACTTATTACTTAGTAATTTCTCGCCGCTTGCCATTAGTTAACTTTTTTTATTTTTGTGTTAGCGGGCTTATTATTGGCTCTTCTGCCGACACGTAACTTCCGGTTATTCCGGAAGCAGCACAGCCTAACTACAGTCTCGTTACGTTCGCGCGTCAGTGGGACTATGTGTTTACGATGTGTTAATTCAATTCGATCTTGTTTAGCACCGCAGAGCACAATCTTGACCACAACGACTTGGGATTGGGACTCCGCATGCATGACTCTGGCCCATGTATGGGTTTACGATATGTTAATTCTATAACGTTTAGCGCCGCAGAGAAATACAGAATTTTACTGAGTGTATAAAGATGAAATATAATCGTTTTTTTAATATAATTTTTACGAGACAATTAGGGTGAATTTATTTAATGATCTCCAGCGTGGTAAATAAATGCTAAGTCATTTGCTAAAGGACAGATACAAAATGTATGTTCAATGCTTATATATAGACAACTATCATTCGCTGTGGCGGCTGTTAGGGTCACGCATGCAATGCATTATGGGTATGCCGAATTCTATGTCAGTCCACGGAGGCTCAGATTATGCTTCTATAATTTTACTGACATTCACAGCAGCCAATAAACTTTAAATTTGCATAATCCCGGAAGGACAACCCCCTCCATTGTATGCACCAATCACTTATGAGTCCCATACATAATAGTCCATGCATGACCTTCCTCTTCCTCTTTCTTTGCTGCTGCAGCAGCAAGATAAGTACCTTTTCGTTTCTCTGTCTTGGGGAACTTGGGGGTATCTTTATTGGCACAGATTTGTTTAATTAAGCGTTTCACTCGCTTGCGCCGCTGGGGCGTTCGTCAGCAGAAGCGCGCTATCGCCCTACTTACATCTTGCGGATTTGTCGTTTTTGGTGATTTTGTGGTGTTAGGACTGGTCTTGTCAGGATTATTGTGCCGAGTGTTTGTTTGTATTTATAAAAAAAACAATGGTTCAGGTGTGGCCTAAAAAGGTCCAAAAGCAAAAAGCGTGACCCAGAGTGTGGCACTTATTATTTCCAGCAAAGAAATTAATTCACTAGGGAGCAGGAAAAAAGAGTCTGTAAATGGTCATGTAGGTCACAAGATGACAGCAATTTATTCGTAGCAATTTCAGTTTTTTATGGTGCTCACACAGTAAGTGAAAGAAAACGTGCTGTGAAAGAGTGGTAGTGAATTTTTAAAAAGGCATCGCATTGACAACAATATGGTAGAACTCCCTAAATGATTTATACAGGTTTTTAGGAGTTCATGTTGTGAAATGGTCGACGACGTTTCGAACCCAAGTATTGGGGTTCATCTTCAGGACAACGGTGAGCTAGTGGGTTTCTTCAGGCGAAATAAATTGGACTTAGGCTGTGCAGCTGGGCAGTGCTAAAGTCAACCTGGGCAGCATCAATTTATTTGGTAGGGCGACAGGGCATTGAATGGATGCCTGAAGCCGTGCAGCCTAGAACGTCCTGCTGCTGCTGTAGCTGGATAATGAATGAGTGTTTGTTTGTGGCATTTAGGTGCTCCGGCGCCCTCTGTGCTGGTATTATGTGGAGCGGGAGCTGGACGCGCTTCGCGCACTCGGGGAGCAGTCCTCTTTTATTGCCCATGCTCTGCGCATGCGTGAAAAGCTGATGCGAGTGAAATTACCGATCGGTTCTTCACGCATCAGCTTCAAGCAGACTGCTCTATCCCCGGTCCCTTTCTAACGCTGACCGGAGTGTATTTCCGGATTAAGGCTCTGCCTGAGGGGAGAATAGGGGTGGCTCCCTCCACAACAACTACAATTTTTGGCACATTTACAGTTTCATTCTGTGGTGAACTGGTTTAGGGAAAGTTGATTGTAGTGACATAGGGACAGTTTTAAACAGTGCCTGCACATACAAGAACACCCCAGGGTTTCTCCCCCCCCTGAAGCTCCTTCAGACCTCCTGCAACACGATGGCGTACTACGCCGAGGAGGAAGATCAGTGGGTTGAGTTTAATGAGTACGCAGAATATGACGAACCTGAAGAGCACCATATGGAGGAGCAGTTGGTTGAGGCCCTGGATACCCACATCCAGGGCTCTGTAAACAGGACTTTGATTAAGGCTTTACAGCCATTTACCAAGCCATTGAAGAATTATGGCAAACGTAAGTTTGGTGCTTCGCAAGGGGAATCCTCAGGTCACACCTCGGCTGAGGTCCTTGCTCGGATGGCCCACAATGTGATGAATGACCATGGCTACATTGGGTCCCCCAAGTCTACTAAAGCGTCGGTGACGTTGACGGGGGAGGCGGAGGAGTCTTCTCCTACCGCGCCTGAAACATCCGATTCGGATAAGGAGTCGCAGGCTTCTCGGAAGGCGACGAAGAGGAAACGCAAGTCCCACAACGTTGAGGACAAACCGGTCAGTAAAAATCTTTTGTTCGACCCCAGAAACATTATACACCCAAGGTCCACTGAGTGGGTTCCCTGTGTCGAGGTGGCACACTATGTGCAGGAGAACCTCCGGAGAGGTTTCGAGAAGGAAGTCAGGGCTACCTTACGTTCCGAATGTCCCAGACCATCTTTGATGGGGAAAGTGGCGGACACACCAGAAATAGACCCGAACATGGCCACTTTTATGAAAAAGTTCGCAAAGGATCCCAAAAAGGGACTCGACTGTGCTTGGAGGGGCTGTCAGGATAAACTCCTTGACGTTACCGGACCCCTGACAAAAATACTGGATGCCGCGGTCACCGCCAAAGATTCCAACACTCCATTGGACCCCACGGAGGTTCTGGAGTGGGCGCAACGAGCTATGTGTTTTCTCGGGAATGCGAACTGCGCCCTTTCGGCGGAACGGAGAAGGTCTTTCCTTATGCGCATTGACCCGCAGCTAGCTGAAATGGCGAATACGGAACCAGGTACGCTTGCCAATGGCATGCTTTTCGGGGAGAAATTCGTGAAGGAGATGGGGAAATATGTGAACACATTCTCCGCCCTGGATAAGGCTCAGGCGAACATCAAAAAAGTATTCCACACTGGCCGTTTTAACAGGGCCGGACGCTTTAGGGGTTGAGCGACCGGCTGAGGATTTAATCAGACCTCTCGAGGTTTCGAGAAGCGTGGCAGAGGTGGTGCCCAATGCTCAAAATGTTATCCTACCCGCAATCGCGGTGACAGAGGGAGACAACACAGAGGTTACAGAGGACAGAACAATTCCTCCGGAGACACCTCTTATTCAGGTAAGCTTAATGCAAAATGGGGATACCAAGGTGGGAGGTCGGATTGCTTTGTTCCACCATATGTGGGAGACTATCACACAAGACCCTTGGATCCTTCAGACGGTAAGAGGTTTTCAGAAAGAATTCTATGCCTCACCCCATCAGGTTCATATTCCTACACCCCTACATTTTTCCCATGCAGAGATGTCTTTCATAGACGACGAGGTTCACTCACTGTTGGAAAAAGGGGCAATCGTGCAAACAGTTCCTCATCCGCAGGGTTTTGTAAGTACAATTTTTCTAGTGCCCAAGAAAGACAAAGGTTTCAGACTAGTGCTCAATCTGAGGGAATTCAATTCCTGGGTAGTGTATCGCCATTTCAAAATGGAAGGCATACATTTATTAAGAGACATCCTGTTGGAAAAGGATTGGATGGTGCGTCTGGATTTGAAAGACGCGTACCTGGCAGTGCCCATTTTTCCTCCTCACCGAAGGTTTCTGCAGTTCAAGTGGCGAGACCAGTGGTTCGCGTTTTCAGCCATGCCATTTGGTCTCTCGTCCGCCCCTTGGTGTTTCACCAAGTTACTAAAACCCGTGGTTCAGTATCTGAGGGAACGAGGGGTGCGACTTATAATTTACTTGAACGATATTCTGATTATGGCTCAGAATATGGACACGGTTCTTCTTCATCTGAACTGGACGATCCAACTCTTACAAGAGTTGGGATTCGTCATCAACGCACAGAAGTCCATTCTGATTCCAACGCAGTCACTGGAATTCCTGGGGTTTCAGGTAGACTCGATTACGGCTCAGCTATTATTACCATTGAGAAAGAGAGTGGCTATCAAGAAGGAGTTGAGGAGAGCGCTTGCCTCTCCGACTATATCCTTGAGGACACTGGCCGGATTGGTGGGGCTTCTGGCCGCATCAATTCAGGCGATATTCCCAGGGCCCTTACATTACAGGGCGCTTCAACGTTTGAAGATTCTGCATTTACGCAAGGGTCTGAGTTATGCAGAGCAGATCTCGATCTCCAGAGAGGCCCGGACCGAGATGACTTGGTGGTTGGAACACATGGATGCATGGAATGGCAAGGCCATTTTCGCAGCCAGTCCGGAAATAGTCATAGAATCAGATGCCAGCAGATGGGGCTGGGAGCCAGATGCGGCTCAGTGGAGACTGGGGGTCGGTGGTCCCAGGAGGAACTGAAACTCCATATCAACTGTCTGGAGCTTCTTGCAGGCTCGTTTGCGATTCAGACACTCTCACCGCAACGGGCGAGTTGCTGTATTCTACTGCGCATGGACAATGTGTCGGCAGTACGATACATCAATCGTCTGGGGGCACGAGGTCTCGCCTTCTGGTAGAGATAGCCAAAGACTTTTGGCATTATTGCCTGGACCATCATATAGCTGTAACGGCGGAATACATCCCGGGATCTTCCAATGTGGTAGCGGATTGGAACTCTCGGTTTCTGCGGGATGCCAGCAACTGTAGACTGTATCCCAGAATATTCAGGCAACTGAACAATAAGTGGGGTCCATGTTCAATGGATCTTTTTGCGTCCAGACTCAACGCACAACTACCTCAGTTTTACAGCTGGTGACCAGATCCTCTGGCGATCAGCTCGGACGCATTCCTTCAGTCATGGACGATGGGCATTCTTTATGCCTTCCCACCTTTCGCCATGATTCCGAGGGTATTGGCACAGGTCCGTCGACACAAGGCGGAGGTGATACTAATCTCACCATGTTGGAAAGCGCAAGCATGGTTTCCGGTGGCTCTAACCTTATCATGTGCACTTCCAGTGAAGCTACGGTCATTTCCAGAGATTCTGGAGGACCTTCTGGGCTTACCTCATCCGTTGGTAATCCAAGGCCAACTGTCACTCATGGCGTGGAGACTTTCAGGCGATGATGGCAAGTGCCTGGAGTTTCACAAGAGGCTCTGTTTTTCCTATCGCAATCTTGGGCATCCGCTACGCACAAACGGTATGAATCAGCTTGGCGTAGATGGGTTAGTTGGTGTTCTGAACGGCAAGGAGATCCCTTGGGATCCGGTATTCAGATGAATATGTTGATGATAGTTAATTTTCTTTCAGAACTGGCAAATTCAGGCATGGCATATCGGACAATTAACAATTTTCGTTCAGCAATTTCAGCAGGACATCCACACGTGGATGGTAAGCCGGTGGGGGAACATCCCCTGGTGTGTAAAGTGGTGACGGGCATCCGTTTGGTTAACCCTCCGAAACCCAAGTATTCTGCTTTGTGGGACGTTAATGTAGTGTTACGTTTCCTTAAGACTTGGCCAGCTAACGAGGGATTATCGCGTAAGCAATTGTCGGCAAAATTTACGGTGTTATTATGTTTGGTATCCTGCAGACGGGACTCGGATGTGTGAGCTTTGGATATAGCAGGTAGAGTATTTACTCCTTCGGGAGTCTCTTTCACAATTTCAAAGAGGACAAAGACACATTCCAGATGTATTTCATACCCTGCCTTTCCTCATCATAGCAAGTTATGTGTGGTACAATGTTTAAAATGTTATGAGGATTGTACTAGAGAGTTCAGAAATGATGTTGCAGGGCAATTGTTGATTTCTTTACAGAGACCTTTCAGCCCAGTCACTGCAGCGACTTTAGCCAGGTGGGTTACTTGGTTATTAAAGCTGGCAGGTGTTGATACTGCAATGTTCGGAGCTCATTCTGTTAGAGGAGCGATGGCTTCCAAGGCCTTTTATACTGGCTCCCGCTTACAAGATATTATGACTGCGGCGGACTGGTCCTCTGATTCAACGTTTAAGACATTTTATCATAAACCTATTGTGGATGTGGCCTCGACGGTGGTGGAACAACTTTAAACTAGCATAATCTGAGCCTCCGTGGACTGACATAGAATAAAAAAAATTCTAGCTGACGCGACAAGAATTTTCAATTCTATTAAGGACACGGAGGCAAGGATTATCCCACCCAAATAATATGATGATGATGTACTATGTGATAGATGGTTCATTGCAAGATTGATGAAGCTTCATGTACTGTCAATTTATGATGATTTGGTTTTCTTCCCACCCGTTTTTGATATTGGATGTATAAAGGTTATGACTATTGAATAACATGATTAGTATGAAAGATTTATAAATTCGGAATGGCGCATTACGAATACTATTCTCTTTGCAGGAGATCAAGGCAAGCAAACCTGAACGATCAGGATGGAATGCATTGGAAGCCTCGTGAAGAATCTACAGTTAAGGTTCGAATCACAGTTGAAGGCGTGGTCGGCGCCGTTCCAGTTCAACAGTCGAGTTTCAGGCTGAACTTAAAGGTTTTTCGCAAAGAAAGAGGAAGAGGAAGGTCATGCATGGACTATTATGTATGGGACTCATAAGTGATTGGTGCATACAATGGAGGGGGTTGTCCTTCCGGGATTATGCACATTTAAAGTTTATTGGCTGCTGTGAATGTCAGTAAAGTTAAGAGAAGCATAATCCTCGCCTCCGTGTCCTTAATAGAATTGAAAATTCTTGTCGCGTCAGCTAGAAAAAAATTTATTCACCATATCTTTTTTTTTAGATGGCCTTATTCGAGATTTCCTTCAGACTAAAGACTGAAATTCTACTGACGACCGACAGAGGGCCGCTCTCGGCATTAGGTTTTGATGGACAGCTGTGACGTCTCCCTTGGAGCCCCGCCCACTCTAAGGGAGGTGACCCTTCACAGCCCTGGTTTGTCATGGGCAGACAGAAGCAGCAGAGCTGGTAGTAATAAACTTACACCCATCACCGTGCGCCCCCGCTAGCGCCTGCAAAGTACAACACAGTCCTGAAATGGCAATTACTTATTTCATCGAGATCCCACATCATAATGAGACCTGCCAAAAACGTTAACATTTCTTTCTTCAGTGCCACACGGGATGCAACTAAATACAGATATTTACTAAAATGTATAGAACAAGTGAGCTATAACATTGCAATCGTCTTGCTATATAATTTTTAACAAGACAATTAGGACGAGATTAATTAAAGATCTCGAGCGTGATAAAAAATTGCTACTCACTTGGTAAAAGACAGATAAAACATTTATGTTCTATGCTTATAGACAACTACCATTCGCTGTGGCGGCTGTTAGGACACTCAGGCAATGCATTATGGGTATGCCGGATTCACCATATCTTCTTTTTTAAATGGCCTCATTCAAGATAAAGACTGAAATTCTCCAGACGACCGACAGAGGGCCGCCCTCGACATTAGGTTGTCATCCCTGCTGTTAGGACGGCTTCGGCCTTGTGTAAGCTGTGATGTCTCCCCTGGAGCCCCGCCCACTCTAAGGGAGGTGACCCTTCACAACCCTGGTTTGTCATGGGCAGAGAGAAGCAGCAGAGCTCCACATAATTAAACTGCAACCTACATTTCACGTAACAAATTGCACTCTGTAGGAAGTCTTTATGTTTGTTTTTATAAAGAAATCAAATTGGTGTTACACCATGTGTATTTCATCGTGTGATCGTGAGGGATTTTGTAGTGGTATGTTTGGGTGCAAGGAAGACAGACCCAGGGCTATGAATATAAACTCTTTATTATCTCCTTTCAGGAGCGCCGGGAACCGCTGCTCGCCTGTGGTCGGCCAGCCGATAGTCCCGCCAAAATGGCTGCCGCGCTCCCAGCATTCCCGGCCACACGTGACCGCGGAACACTAGAGCGCGACACTACATATCTCCTCCCTTTACAATATAATGTCTTACAACATAGTGTCTCTGGATGACGAGTGTACCGGTATTATTTCTCCACTTCATACTCACAGTACTTCTTAGGGAACACCACAGCCCTACCCGATCTGGTGTATCTTGGTGGTGTCGAGATGTTAGTGTCTCTGTTGTCCTGGGGACCTGTTGCTTCATTTGGATTGCTCGATAGATTTCTTGCCTCTGATCTTCTTTCTTCCGGACTCTCTTGCGGCCCCTGGGGACTCTCTTCTCCACTACTCTCCGGGTTGTACCTGGTACTGGTTTCTTCCACTTTGATGTTCACATTGTTTCCTCTTGCTTCCTCTGCTCTAGGTGTCTGGTTGTCTGTACCTTGATGCTCTTCTTCCTTCGCTCCTGTTGACTTGTCTCCTGTCTTTTCCCAGTGCAATATCTTATTGCACCGTGTCATCCTGTCCTTGGACCACACCTTCCCATCACTCAGTAAGGCTGATCTGGCATATGTCTCTCGCACTCTTAAAGGTGTACTGAATTTGCTTTCACCTTTCTTCTTCAGTTGAGCCAGTTTTACCCTGACCCATTCCCCTTCTTCCAACACTTCTTCTTTTACTCTACGTCGCTGGTTGTAGTGATCTGTGTACAGCTTTTGAGCTTTCTCTAAGTTGCTCCGCACCACTGCGGGCGACCACTTACTTTGGATGGTCTTTTGCTTCCACGCTATATTATCCCTTGTGAATGGGTCCCGACCTCTCAAGATCTTGAACGGGCTGTACCCCGTTTGCGTGGGCGTGATGCGGTAGGCCCATATGGTTCGTAGGAGTTCTATGTCCCACTTTTTCCCTGCATTGATGGCGGATTGCACAGACCCCATCACCACTCTGTTGAAGCGTTCTGCTAGGCCGTTTCCTGCCGGGTGGTATACCGGGGTGTGCTTTATCAGGATACCATTCCTCTCCATGAATGCCTTCCACTTATCGGACGTGAATTGTGGTCCATTGTCGCAAGTTATGACCCTGGGGATGCCTTCTCTCAGAAAGAGGGACGTGAGGAACTTCAACACTGTGTCTGTATCCATTTTGTCATGTATTTCCACTTCCGGCCACTTGGAATATCTATCCACTAGCACTACTATGTACATGGGTATGCTCTGTGCATCTAAGATCGGGCCCAGTATGTCGATCGCTACTTCGTCCCATGGATTGACCGGTTGTTGGAACTTCCCCAAAGGAGGTCTCATCGTGGTTTGGCTCTTGTCTGCTCCGCTGCACTGTGCACACTCTCTAACATATCTTTCCACTTGATTGTCCAGTGCCGGCCACCAATATGCTTGTTTGGCCCTCTGTTTGGTTTTTACTATGCCCAAGTGCCCCTCGTGTAGTATGGCTATTACTCTTTTCACCAGTGCTTCTGGAGGCACCACTCTGTCTCCTCTAAGCAGGAACACATTCTTGTCTTCTACTGACAGTTCTCCTCTCACTTCATAGAACTTCCGTTGGTCCGATGTGAGACGTTTTTTCTCTGGCCATCCTAAAATCACGAAGTCTTTTATCTCCTTGAGAGACGCGTCGTTTGCGTAGGCTGTACTCCACTCCTGCGCACTTATGACCACTTCTTGATCTTCGGCAAAGGCAATGGTGTAGTCTTCTTCTTCTGTTGGCTGAGGCGCATCCTCCATGGCTGCTGCTCTGCTTAAGTAATCCGCTACCTTGTTTTTTGCCCCCGGAATTTATTCCACGTCATACACATAGTCCAACAACTTCAACGTCATCTTGGCTATGCGAGGGGTGGCATTCGCATGTCCACTGGACGTTAATACTTTTATCAAAGGCTTATGATCAGTCCTTAGCAGGAACCTTGATCCCCACAGAAATTGGCGGAACCGTTCCATTGCCCATACCACCGCCAGCATCTCTTTCTCCACCACACTGAATTTCTCCTCGGTTGTGGACAGTGATCTTGATGCAAAGCTGATCGTCGTCAATATTCCTCTCTCCGACCTTTGCATGAGGACTGCTCCCAACCCTCTATCGCTGGCATCCGTGGTGAGAACTGAGAGTGCTTCCTGATCAAAACCCTGTAAGGGTACTGCATCGCATATGTCCTTCTTTATGCGGACGAATTCTACATCGGACTCCTCTGTCCATTCAAAGTTTGTCTTGTCTCTTAGCAACTGACGCATGCTGTGTGTCTTGGTGGCGAAATGAGGCACAAACTTGCTGTAGAACTCTGCCATACCTAGGAAGGACCGGACGTCATCTTTATTCCTTGGGATGGGTGCATCCTTGATGGCTTTCATGTTGGCCTCTTTAGGGGTGATCCCTTTATTGCTTATCTCGTGACCCAGGTACGTCACCGTCGACACTCCTAACCTGCACTTGTTCCATTCTGCCGTGAGACCATTGTTCTCCAGAATGCGCAGGACCTCTGTGAGTTTTGTGTCATGATCTGTCTTCGTCTTCCCCATGATCAGGATGTCGTCCTGGAAGTATTGCACTCCATCCGTGCCTTTAAACAATTTGTGCATCAACTTTTGAAACACAGCCGCGGCGGATGCCAGCCCAAAGGGCATCCGTCGAAATTGATAGCAACCAAATGGTGTGATGAACGATGTCAATTTCTTGCTTGCCGGATGCTGTGCTATCTGGTGGTACGCGGAGGTTAGATCTATGGTCGAGAACCACTGAACGCCCTTAGTCTGTGCCAGCATTTCATTTATCCGTGGTAGGGAAATTTATCCACGACTATGTTCTTGTTGAGTTCGCGCAAGTCGATGCACAAACGCACCTTGCCTGTGGGTTTCCGTGCCACCACCAGGGGAGCTAACCATTCCGCGCTCTCTATCGGCTCTATCACTCCATTATCTTCCAGGCGTTGTAATTCCTGCTGCACCGCTTCCCTGCTGTTGAACGGTATGTTCCTTACTTTGTGGCTCACTGGCTGTGCTCCCTCTTTGAGGCATATTTTGTGCGTGAACTTAGTCAGTTTTCCTATCGTGCCTCCGAAAACCTTTGGGAACTCCCCTTCCATCTGTCTGCTTCGTACTCCTGTTCTTGGCCGGTCATCAGTACTTGGGTTGCTCCTCCCGGATTGAGTTTGATTCCCAGTCCTCCTTGGTCCATCCACCCCAACACTGATGGTCCCTTCTCTGCCACGTACAGTTTTCCTTCAGTCGTGCGCCCTTTGAACTGGAACTGCAGTTTCTGGAACCCCACCATCGGTATAGGTTCTCCTGTGAAGGTGACTGGTTTGATATCGGGAGGAAGTAGATGCATGCCTGGCACCTGGGCGAAGTCTCGATCCCACACTTTGCGTTGTATCATTGTGTAAGGGGAGCCTGAGTCCGCCACCATGGAGACTGGAACCCCTCCAATCGTTACTTCACACACTGGCTTGCTTGTGCGCGCTCCGCCTACACCCAACACGTGTTCCTCTATGCACAGTACTTCCTCATCTTTTTCTCCTTCTTCTCCTACTTCCTGGTCAGAATCTTGTGTTACATACTTCACCGTCGTCTTCCTGGGCTTCCGTCTGCATACTTTTCCGAAGTGTCCCATTATCCCGCAGTATAGGCATTTTGCTCTGAAGGCTGGGCATCGCCTATCGGATGCTGCATGGGCTATGTTGCCACATCTGTAACATCCCTTCTTTGCTTCTCGCTGGAACTGTGTGTTTGCCTGCACTCTCGTCTCCGGCCTTTGTTGCCATCCAGAATTCCTCGTGGTCTGCGGCTTCCTTTCCTGTCCCCGGGTCTCCGTCACTTTTCCGACCAATGGTCTACTGGTAGCCTCCTTTTCGCGGCTTCCGCGCATCGCTTGGAACGTTCTGCTTTCTTGACGAGTGCTACAATTTCCTTGAGAGGAGAATCACCACTGACCCACAGCTTTTCCTGTATGGACGTGTTCACCGTGTGCATGATGATCTGATCCCTTATGAATTCATCGTGTAACCCTCCGAACTTGCATGTGGTGGCGAGGCTCTTCAGCGCGGCTACGTACTCATCTACTGATTCTCCTGCCTTCTGCTTCCTTTGAAAAAAATTGAAGCGGTCAATGGCCGTGCATACTACTGGTTGGTAGTGACTATCCAGATCGTCTATGGCGTGTTGGAACACGTCCGTTTCTTCTGGCGGCCTGGTTTTCTTTACCAGGTTCCTGTATACCCTGACCCCTTCGGGGCCTAGATTATGAAGTAGGATCTTCTTTTTCCGTTTGCTTGGAAAGACCTCCTCTCCTTCATCCTCCAACGCGGACAAATAATTCAGGAAATACTCCTTCCAATCCTCCCATTTCATAGCAGGTTCCCCTGGGTGGGGCAGGAACGGTAAAGGATTTGTGAGGGAGAACGTCTGCGCACACATCCCTGCTTGCTTTGCAATCGGTTCGTCACTCACTCTCGGTGGAGGACTTCCTGGGGCACTCTGTCCCTGTGGTTCTGCTGCCACTTCGTGGGACGACGTGGCCGCTCCTCTGCGACGTGGACCTTGGTTAGCCAGGTTCACGCTGCGTAGTCGCCGGTTGTGTCCAGGGCTCGGGGAGGTATGGGGTGGCTGTCGGCTCTGAGCTCCCCTTACTGTCACCAGCCGACTTAGAGTGCTGGGTTTTATTTAGTGCGCCTAGGCCCTGCGTAAGGCTGATATGTCCTGAGCTGGACTCTGTGGCTGCGCTGTACCTGTCCTTGGCGCTCTGCGGGGTCTGGACTCCGACCAGTAGTGGCGCCGCTCTGACCAGGTGCGGACCGGGAGTCAGGTACTGTTTCCGTCCTGCGCTGGACACGGGCACTCCCCTCGTCGCTCTTTGGCTGCGTCGTGGGGCCACGCTGTGTGAACTATCCCGGCACTGGTTGGGCCCCTGCCACGCTCCTGGCAAGGTACTCGTGGTATGTGCACTGCACTCCACGTGGTCACTCTCGGGTCGTCTTCTCCCACTCTCGTCGCCAATTTGTAGTGGTATGTTTGGGTGCAAGGAAGACAGACCCAGGGCTATGAATATAAACTCTTTATTATCTCCTTTCAGGAGCGCCGGGAACCGCTGCTCGCCTGTGGTCAGCCAGCCGATAGTCCCGCCAAAATGGCTGCCGCGCTCCCAGCATTCCCGGCCACACGTGACCGCGGAACACTAGAGCGCGACACTACAGATTTCATGGTTAAAGTCCAGGTGCTAAGCGGGGAAAAAAATTAAATACTTTAACCAGTAGTACTATCTGCAACAGGCGGATGTGTGATTAACAGAGTTTGGGTACTAGCAAGCAGGAGTGGGTGTTTTGGCACCGATTCCTACTGCCACTTAGCAGCCAAAATCCCCCGCGAAACATCTCAATTGATAATTCCAATGGGTCCAGTGACTCCCATTACTGGGTCCATCGGAAGTAACCATCTAGTTCTAGTGCCTTAGACGTACAAATTCAGCAGTTACCCTCTTTAGTGCACTTCACAAGCCATTTATGTCAAGTACACAACTTCCGTAGTGTGCTTGACGTGAACAGTTCATCAATCGCACTAACAGAAAATCCTTCCAGTGATCGCATCAGAAGGATTGATTTTTTTTTGTTTTTAAATGTTGCCTCACAGGGAGAAAGCTTACCCCTCGTCCCAACATGCTTTTTTTAAATCAGTGTGGCATGCAGCACATTTACTTCACACTGACTGAAAGTGAAACAGTTTGCACCGTTAGCGCCGACTGGTTTCACTTTGATGTGTTTACCACGAGCACTGATCCAAGCAGTAGAAGCACCACAAACCAGTCCAGTGGGGAGGGGTTCCGGTGGGAAACACTGCTGCTGCTTTTGCTACTACTGCTACAAAATCAGCCCTCAGTAACAAAAAAACAGCCCCTACCACTCCAAAACCGGCCCCCACCCTACTGGCCCACCGGTAAAACGTTGGTGCCTGCTACAGCCAGTCCGGCCCTGAGACCCCTGAAAAGGTGGCAATGGGCACTTCCAGTGATACCTCTCCCTAGTGGATCCCTGCTTGGGGATCGCTGCAGGACTGCGATCCCCAAGCAAGGATCCATCCACTAGACAGCAGGAAGGGTGCATCAGCCCCCCAAGCATGGGCAAGTGGTCCCTCGATTAACAAGCATTTGCAATGCAATAGGTCTCGCATTAACGCGAGTTTGAGCTATTGGCATTGTAAATGACAATGCCTTTTATTTACGTTTTGGGTTTTAACACATAAATAAAAGGCATTGTCATTTACAATGCCAATAGCTTAAACTCGCGTAAATGCGAGACCTATTGCATTGCAAATGCTTGTTATCTATAGCAGGCTACGGGCAGCAATCTGCACTTTACATCCGCAGTTCCCTGCAGAGCAGTGGTCATTTGAGGCACTTCAATTACTACTCACGAATGACACACGTAGACATTTAGTCACAAGGTTGTATAATGCCTCCCAGATGGACCGACCACAGAGTTCAATATGCCCACTTGACAAATGGAACAACGTATTTGATGTCCAACTCAGCACAGAAAATTGGAATTAATGTTGCGCGCTCATGGACACTTCATGGACTTCAAACTGCAATCTTAGAATTATTCACTTCAAGTATTTACATCAAATATATTACTCCCCATTGCAATTGCACACGTTTGGGCTCCGGGCGACGGCGCACTGTCAGGTGTGGAATGCCTGATGCTGATTTTATGCATTTAGCGTGGTACTGCTCAAGGGTACATACATATTGGAAGCAGGTGAGACACACAATTTTCACAATAATGAAGAAAGCAGTGGAATGTGCCCCCCAAATCTGCTTGTTGGGTTTGATTAAATCCTTACTGCCTCCAAATCGCAGACTAGTGCCTATAGCACTGTTGCTGGCAAAAAGGAGGGTCTCCATACATTGGGGTAAGAAAGTACCTCCTAAATGTGAACACTGGCTGCAGGACATGGTGTACTGTCATACCCAACTAGTGTGCTATGCCGAGGAACTCCCTCAGGCCTCCCGACCTAGCAGTAGCATCTGCTACCTGACCCGGGTGGTGGGGCGGGGGGTATGGGGGTGGTGAAGAATGGAACGAAAAATTAAAAAAAATTAAAAAACACTTATTTGGAACAGCCGCTGCCTTTGCTGCGTCCTCCGTCAACTTCCTGCAGACTCCCAGCCAGCAGCAGGAAGCACCCGGCACACAGGCTCCCCTGAGCCAATCACAACACTGCAATGGATCGTCGCTCAGACTGGAACAGGGAGCCTGTGCATGTTCCTGACCAGGTTGTGTAATGCAGCCTGGTAGGAAAATGCAAAGTGTACATGAACTGTTTGGTCGGCCCAAGAGGGCTGGCCAAACAGTTCATGGGCTCTTTGGGAGTGCACACCATTCCTCCCCTGCTCTGGCCAGCCCCGCCCTGCCCGAGAGCCACTGACTGCTATAGTAAAAATAACATGATAATAACAATAGTTATTATCATGTTATTTTTCCTTTTGTTTGTGGGGCGATGCTCCTCCGCCTTAGCGGAGGAGCCGCCACTGTGACCTAGAGATATATGGTCCCCCCTCACTGCATACTTTCAGACTGTATGTGATGAAAAGGATTGATGTGGTAATATATTTCTTGTACCAACCTGTATGCCAGCCTGTACTACTACATGGCATGGTCCGATATGATTGATATACTGTGATAATACATCGAGAATACTGGCTTTCTTTTTACTGTACTGTTCTTTATATGAAAATGCATAAATACATTTTTTTTTAAAAGAAAGCTATCTGAATATTTCGCACCTTCACTACACACTCTCGCTGATTACCTTTCCATACCCACCTCAATTTCCAAAATTTGCAGCTCTACTTAGAGTATTTCATTTCAATCAAATTATCCTACCTGACCAACAAAGATTCTCTGGAAACAGGCAGCAGGCATACTAGAAGTAATAGCTCCCTTGACAGAAATGCTCCAAAAGCAACGAAGAGGAAAACATGACACCAAGCCTTCTCCTTCACAATTGTATCCTGCAACTCCCTCTTGTGTTATACACATTCTACTTCACCCCTAGTTCCAAAGATTAATGTGATCCTGTTTGGATTAATCCTCATATGGTTATTGAAGGTTCATATAAAACGTCTTGTCTTGTTTGACCTAGCAAGTGTTCTTTAGACTATGGCATTCATTTAAACAACCCTGATGTATGTGGAAGACTAGGGAATTTTAAGTAACAATGGGTTTATTTTAGCTGTCTCCTGCTCAAAGAAGCCTCCACTTCATTGCAAGTTTAAGGGGAAATCACATTCCTACGATTTTTAAAAATATATTTCTGTCTTTTCTATTCCAAAATGATTATAGTATGTTATATAAACCCCTTAAATCCATAAATAATGCATACTAACATACATTGAGGCAAGGTGCACAGAACCAAAACCCCCTTTTACGAAATAACAAAATACCTACATGAAACCCCACCACAACTGTCTCTGGAATAGTTTTATCCATGTCTTCTACACGATATAACTTAGACATAATCTGGGGACGTTGATTTATATGGGGCTTTCCACTCATGGATAATCACATGTAAAACATGCCGATGTAAAGGGAATCCTGTAGCTGGAGCAAAAGGGACGGACTCTAAAGCCAGCTCAGATAAAGTACTGTTGGACGAACCTTCATGAGAATAAAGATATGGTGAGACAAGTTGATTTCTATATGACCTATCTAGTTATTTGGTATGAACTGCCGCTTTGGAGGAAAGTGCTACCATAGCTGCTAGCAGGAATCTATACTTAAAGGAATGGCATACTGATTCAGCCCATTAGTCTGACTCAGCCATCTGAAGAAGTTAAATTATTTGGAACAGAGCTAGAGGTGAAACTGCATCCTTTTTTTAAAGAGAAAAAGCACTCTTCTTCATTCGGACAACTTTCATGTTCTTCAGGTTCTTCTGAGCAGACATCCATTAAAGCATCCTTTCGTCAGTCTTCAAGAAGGACTTCAGTTCAGCAACAGTCTTCAGGTCCTAGGAGATAGTGTGGCAAAATAACAGGCATCAAATGAAGCAGAAAGGCAACCCTTCCTCTCCGGTGAAGACACAATGCTCCTGACAATGCCTGATATGGCCTAGAGTGACCAGTAGGACAGCTAAAGCATTTCAGGATAGCATGGGAGGCCTCTATCACAGATCCTAGGGCGCTGAAAATAACCAAGGATGTTATTTAATCAAAATTCTCCTCAACAGCACCAGAAACTGGAACCATACCTATGCCGTGCTTGCACAATCCTATCAAGAGGAAGGCAATGATGTCCTCTCTTTACTCCTTACTGATTAAAATAGCTATTGTTGTGGCACCTAAAGAAGAGAAAAGAAAAGGTGGTTTACTCAATTATATTTTTGGCTCTCAAGCATTTCTGAGACTTCAGGCTGACCATAGACCTTCGGAATCTCAACAAGTGGATTAAGAAGAATCTATTCAAAATAGAGACTCTTGAGAGGATAATACTATTGATTCCAGAGGGTGTGTTCATGGCTACACTGGATCTCATGTACACATACTTCCATATTCCCATGTCAAATGGTCAAACAAAATTCCTCAGATTTTGTCTCCTCTGGAATCATCATCACTTCCGGGTTCCGCCCTTTGGCCTAAGATCTGCACCATGTGTACCTCTGGTAGCATCTCTAAATCTACAAGGCTGGAACTTCTTCCTCTACCTTGATGACTGGCTCATTCGTCAAAGAAGCAGGCATTGTGAGGTCTTCAAGCTGTTCAGATGCGTCTCCAGCAACACAGCTTGCTTATTAACCTCCCAAAGTGCACATTGTATAATGCAGAGGACAGAATTTGCATTGGGACATACTTCAGAACAGATGTCAGAATTGAATACCTTCCATCAGAGAGGGAAAAGGGCTGAGGCTAATGCTTTCTCAGTTGTCAAAGAGTCAAGTTCCATGCAAACTTTGGCTAAGTGTACAGGGGTCCATGGCATATTGTGTGTTTCTAGAACCCTGGACAAGACTTCACATCAGAACCATTCTACTTCATCTCCTGATGTATTAAAAGCATGTCTCCATGGGCCTTCACATGGAAATTCCAGTTACTTCTCAAATGTCAATGCTCCTTCAGTGGAATGGTAATTGAATCCAAAATTTATACACAAAGGTTTTCCCCATCATTCTGGTCTGCCAAGAGAGGTAAAAAAGGATGTTAGTCCAAAGAGTTAGGGTGCAACCTTGATCGACACGTCAATCCATGACAGACAGCATTAAAAAGGGAAGCAGAAATCTTCAAAGTGGAGAACAGTTTCAACCGTTTCTGTAGCATCAACTTGTTCTAATACAGACTGACAATCTAATAATGCTGTCTTACAGAAACAAACTGTGTGGCCTGATCGATGGCCCTCCATCTATTTGCAATGAAGATTGAGATATGAACAGAAGGACATCTCCTTTCTCTGAAGGCTGTGCTTATCAAGACAGAATTGCAGAGGACTATTCTAGCAGCCACCTCCTCTCCTCTCACGATCTGTCTCTGTCTCCGAAGGCCTTCAGCCCTATATGTCTAAGTTAATGGAATGTTTTTTTAGACCTCTTTGCCTCTCCCAAGAACACTTAGCATCCCAGATTCTGTTCGGTTCACTGCTACAGCAGCTTGGGGTGGAAGCCTGGTTTCCTGTTCCATGAGCTGGAGAAATCTATACCCTCTCTACACGTGGGTGTCTTCAACTCCGCTGCTTTTGTGGATTCAGAAAGAGGCAGCAGAAGTGATAGTGGATCTTCCCTTCTTGTCTACTAGGACTTGGTGTCCTCTCCTGCAATCCATGACTCCTTCTCTGCCTTGGAGGATTCCGCTACTTCCTTTTCCTCTTTGAGCACCAGGATGTCTTCCTCTTCCACTTCTGTCACTATCAGCTAGGAGATTGAAAGGACATGGCTTCAGAAAAGCTGCATCCCAGTCCATTTTCACATGTTTGTCAAAGCTCTTGACATCTCTCTACTCTGAAATCGTAGACGCTGAAAGAACTTTCAGCATTGGTGTTCTCTGAAATCTTCTCCTCTTACTGACTGCAACATTTCTTCTATACTTCGGTTTCTATAACAGTCACTAATCTTTGGACTCCAGGCTGTCAGTGCTTTCCACAAGCCGTGGGGTGGTTTTGATGATGACGAAGACCTTGATTTCTGGCTTATTAGGGGGGTTTCCATCTCCTGTCATTTGGAGTGCCATTCTTTACCTCATTGGCATTTGTCTCAGATTTTAAGGTCTCTTTAGGGGTTTCCTTTTGAACCTTTGAACTCCTAGAGTTAAAATTCTAAACCTTGAAGGTGACGTTTCCAGCTGCAATCACTTCTGCTAGGAGGAATGGTGAGCTTGGGACCTTTTATGTAAACCTCCCTTCCTTAGAGTTTTGGAAAATGGGATTGTGCTGAAACCAGAACATGCTTTCAATCCCAAGGTGGCTTCTACGACTCAAGTTAAACAACAGATTATGCTCTCTGTATTCTTCACTTCTATTGCTTTCAGGGAAGAGGAGTTGTTACACTACTGGATGTAAAGAGGGCACATTAAATCTACCTAGACTGTTCTGATCCTTTAGGAATTCTGAACATTTGTTAATAACTTTTAGAGGTTCCAGGCAGGGTCCAAAAGCTTCTAATATTTCAGTCAATAAATGGATTAGTTCTACTATTTTCATGGCCTATTCTCTGTCTCATGACCTTCTTTCAGAGATTATCCAGGGACGATCTACTAGGGGAGTCGCACTTTCTTGGACTGAAGCACAAGGAGTCTTGTTGTCAGAAATCTGTTGAGTGACCACCTGGGCTTTATCTCACATTTCTGTTAAAAACTACTGTATGCAAGATTTGGATTTTGAAAGTTGTTCTCTTGGTCATGGTGTTTTGAATACTGTATGAGTTAATATTCAGTATTTTAGTTTATATCACTAATTAACATACTTATAAGCTCAGTTAGTGACTCAGTTATTTATTTCTTGTCAGACTTGCAGGGAATCATGGCTTTGGTTTCCTCAAAAGTAATGACTGGGATTGCGGACAAAGGGATAACACTCCATGTATGTACCGGTAATCTTTAAGTAGGACTAAGGATAATGGCCGGAGCATACAGTGTGGTGTGTGTAAGGGTTCATCCTTTCCTCTAAATGTATGAATCTAAAAGTCCCATCACGTCTTCCTCTTGACATCTGGCCTAACAGCTAACTGTTGTGAAAAAACATTCGTTCATAGAAGAAAGTATGGAATGAAATTGTTCAATATTACTTCTTTAACTACTTTCACTCTTTAGCAATACTGGAATGTAAGCACAAATTATACGTTGTGCTGGCTGCAAAACCCGGGTAACGTGGGTAAATATGTGAAAGCAAATCGTTAAATTGATTATAATATATGTTTATTTTTAGCATACCAAGATGTTTAAGTACCACAAAGTTTAATTGTTTACAGTATGTATTTAAATTTGAGACAGAATTGATATAATCCATGGAAGGCCGAATAGAGCTCTGGTGACAATGAAGTAGTAGCGGGCAGAGCACAGTGTAAGGAATTGGATTATCAGTTGAGGGGGTAAGTACCCAGCTCAAGTAATAATCCCAATCCTTGTCAGGGTGAACCATTAAGGTCACTAAATAAACCTGAGCTCAACCCCTTTGTAGCTATGGTGCAGAGGAGACAGGCTTAACTTAGAGGCAATGTGTAAAGTATTTATGCAGTACTAAAACAGTAAAAAAGTCAAAATGCAAAACAATAAAAGTCCCAAAATGATTTTTTTTTTTTTAAATAGAGTAATAAGCAAAATGACACCAACATGACAAAATTCCAGTAAGGGGAACCATTGTGGTGAGGTTTATTAGGGCCCTTGCACAAAGCTTCCAGTTTTACAAGTTAATAATTAAACTTGACATCTTTTTAGATGGTGACTTTCAACATACTTTGCACGTACCTGATAACGTACTCAGAAAGTATTCTGCTTGCAACACTCTTTTTTCGTACGCATTTTTATCATGACACTGTACATTCTGTTCAAGGATAAAGCACTCTGAGCATGCTGGCCATGTATTTTGTTGTCCATTTGGAGACAGCTCTGAATCGGAAAGACAAATAATGACATTAGTAAAGGACCTCAGACACAGTGAGAATGGAAACGGTTTTGATTATATAAGCTGTTTCTGCGCGTTGGCTCCTCGGAGGAGCACTTCAATGTATAATCCTGTACGTTTGCCTGTTAAGCAGGGTTATCATTATGATATATATTAATGTATTCATATAATCACTGCAACGTTATAATGGTTGAATTATTCATCTTCTTCACCATTCTTGTAATGCTGGTAACAATACTTTGTTTTCTTCTACTAATACATGCAGCTCATGTATTTTCACACAAGAATCCAAATGCTTCAATAAATGTTTGAAAAGTCAATTTGTGTATTTCTTGTGTCTCCCTTTGTGCATGCCTAAGGTAACCACGAAAGTGTAGATCTGTTTCCACAATTTGCTTGGGGGAGTTAGAACGGAATAGATGACGATACATTGCATGCCATTACATCGCATGGCATTACAACGCAGTTGTTACAATGCAAGTGTTGTTACAACGCGTTGCTATTACATTGCAAAATTTTACCACGCATATGCCTTTACCACGTATGCCATTACAACGCAAAGGCATGCGTGGTAAAGGCATACACTTGGTAAAGGTGCTTAAGGTAAGTAAATACATATATATATATATATATATATATTACCTACTGGCGGTCGCCAGTAGGTAGTTATAGTTAGGACCTCGTTTCTATTCAAAAAGCATTTTTTGTTTTCCCAATAACTTTGGCGTCGTTTGACGAATGTTCGCGAAATTTTCAAAACTAATGGGGCGCTCCGGTCAGCTCCTATTTTGAAAGTTTTGGGGTGATTCGTCAAGCGGGGGCTGAGAAAAAAGGGGGGTCCCAAAACGCGTTTTCCCCATGTTAATTTCCATAGGAAACTTTAGACAAAGCTACAGCCCAAACTGCTGAACGGAATTACACCAAATTTGGCAAAAAGGTAGGTCTTGGTTCAGAAAGAGCCCTTTTTTTCAAAATGGTGTAAATTCGTTCAGTAGTTTTTAAGATATTAAAGTAAAAAAATATATATATGTGGGCGGAGCCTAACCCCCCTGAGCACGAGCTTGGCTCTAATTGGCTGCCAACACTTCAAACCAGGAAGTGTTGGCAGCCATCTTGTGCCTCGCATCGAGTGAAAATCAATGTAACTGCCACCAACAGCAGCAGTTACTACTCTGGCCAATGGACTCCTGGAGTGTGCGGCCGTTTTGTGGAACCTGTGTTGGTTATTAGGCGATAATCGTTGGGGCGGAGGCCGGAGCGTACAAATACTAGCAGCAGAGAAAGCCTACAACAGCCAAAACTCGGAGGGGGATACAAAGTACCATACGGGAGCCCGGTGCGAAGCGCTCTATGAACGTGCTGCTGCGCCGAGAGAGACGCTCGTGCTACCTGTGCCCCGAATCGTGCCCAGCACACTGCTGAATGCCCCATGGCCACGGTCCGGGAGAAAGCGGTGGCTCTGAATTTCTGCGCAACCTACAGCCCCTCGCAGAAGCCCCCTGGTAGGCAGCGCTGCGCATTGGTTTCCGTGCTCATTTACTGCAGCTAAAGTGCGCGCTTAATTAATAGAAAGAGAGAGTGCTGCTTATTCTCGCTTAACCTCAAAAAGCTCACCAGAGAGCCGTGTTGCTAAAGTCCCAATGGGTCCGCTAGCTCAGCGCGACTAGAGACTGCAGTTTAGGCACTATAACTGCACCTACGTACAAAGGCACAGCCCCCGGCAAGAGTATCCAGTTGGGGATCAACACAAACCAATACCTCTCTGTACCTCGTACGTTGCCCACAGAATCCTAAGGAATCTCCAGTAACGTGAGGTATTGGAAAAAAGCTCGTATGGTGAAAGTTACTAGAAACTCCTTATCACTACGGATATTATCTTCAGTCCGGGGGTACACCTTTTCAGGTTACTGATTTCACGTGTTTGCTCACTTGATTTAGCTGTATTGGAAACAAGTAATACACATACCAGAGTGCAATCTGTTAAAGGAAAGCTCGGTGCAGGAAGTTTGTAGCCTTGAGGACATGGAGTCATCTAGTAGTACCCATTAGGTTGGTATGTTGACAGAGAAGTTGCTGTATAGGTGTGCAAAAATATACTGTCTTTGGAAAGTCAGGAATTCACCTCTTCGAGGTGTTGTGTTTTAATTGATTGTGCTTAAAATTATTACAATCAAAATTGCCCATTCTTAAATGCATTGTCTGGGTTCCATGTGCATCAAAGTCACCGCGGGAAATGAACGTATGGCGGGTAAGGATTAGACACAGACCAGGATCAAATGAAGGTGAACTGCAAAAGCAGCAATGTCCTACTCCTCCATCCTCCTTGCCCCAGTGTTTCAGTGCTTCAAGAACGCCCTCCTCAAATAAGCAATTTTATATCATAAGCATGCTCGCACATACTGTATAAGTCGAAATTTGTTAAACAAAAAAAAGAGCAATTTTGCATACAGCCAAAAGAAACACGTTACCAAGATGGACTAATAACATACCACCTGTTTGGCGGGCTGCTTGCTAACTATGTAGGAATCATTTTATGGCCCGGGGCTGGGCCACGTCAAGCTGGTATGTGCAGACCTGTTTTTCCATGATAGTCTCTATCGTTGTGTTTTAAGATCATATTTATCAGCCCCTGGTGCTTATGGTAGCTAGGTAGACCGAGTTGCTGTAAACTGGGGTCGCTCCGACAGCGCGCTCTGCTCTGGCAGGAACCATTGAAATTCTGCGTGAAGCAAGGCAGCTCTTGTATTGCTCTGCCTTGTGTTGAAGCAAAATTTTACCGCAGCAATGGGGACCAGATGCAGGGCAAAACCTGAAAAATGTCCCCCATTGGCTCAAAGGACAGACAACACTTTCTCACACTATGTGGAGTAGCATGCTGTCCGGGTGTACAAGACCTTCAGGTTCCCACTTAGAGGTAGTAAGCGCTATATTAACACTATAATCAGGGCCACTGAAATTATGCAGCAGGGTTGAGTACATTATGCGTCAAGAAAAGGCAAATAATGCAGCATATTTTGTCATTGTATTACTTCATTATTTTGTTATTTTTCAACTTAGTAACACTGGATGGGCATTGGTTGCACCTCATTATCCCGGGTCCTGCGCCGTCTCAGCTCCTGGCCGGGTCCCGCGGAACAAGAAGCAAGCAGCCTCCCTCCCCTTAGCCAAACACAACGCTGCAATGGCAGTTTTGTAATTGGCTGGGACGCTGACCACACAGGCGTCTATGGGGAGGCCATTTTCTCCATGTAGGCTGCATGCTGCCTACATGGAGAAAAGGGAGAGTGTGCATGACTGGTTTGGTCGGCCCCAGAGGGCCGACCAAACAGTTAGGGCCTGCAGCAGTGGGCTTGCGGCTAGCCACTCTCTTTGCTGGATTTTTTAGTGGCCGATACTCGCACCTACAAGACTTGTGTATAGCATCTCACCTGCATGCGTGTTACTTCTTCCTAGGCCTGTGTTTGTGACTCAACAACGAACGAGTCAGCCTGAAAAGTAGATTAGAGCTGCCGTCAGATCTCAACCCATCCTTTGCTTTCCAGGGATTGGAGGGGCGGGTTAGATGCTCTTGCTGCACCTCTTTTCTGACTGCAGATCTCCTAAGAATCTTGCAAAGTACTGACTGCTGACACAATACAGTGGCTAGCTTCTTATTCAATGTGTAAAAAAAAAAATCTACACGATGGGCACGTTTCAAGGATCATGGCTAAAGTCAAGGCACTTACAGTTTCCATATTTTTATACACGTAAGGAGTGATTTAATGACTTTTAATAAGATGTGCCCTTGGTAGAACACACTATTGTTGTTGCATGCTTTTTTGGTGTCTTTTCAAAGCGCTTTGGTTCATGGCTCTTAGCCAAGTTCCCATCCTCCTGCAAGCCTGGTTCTGTCCACAGACTGTGAATGATTGTCTCACCATTGAGGACAGTGGCACATCGACCTGGCTCTGAGGAAATCCATGGACAGTACGTGTTCTTTTCTTTTTCACAAGTTCTTCTCTCGAACTGTTCAAGTCAAGCAAGAGTTCTGATTATTTGTTCAGTTTTCCAAATTTGTTTTTAAAAGTTGCTGTCATTTCCTGTTCCGAGTAATACCTCTGCTGTCCTTGGGCATTTTGCTTTTCACCTGCATTACTGTCCCACGCGAGCCTTGGGGCTCCCCCCACGGTCCCAATCACTGAGGCCAGGCCCCGGGGCATGGGGTCCCCGGGGCCAAAAGTGGCCCGGGAGGGGAGCCACGCGGCCCCCATCCCCTCTAATAAAAAAAAAAAAAAAAGGAAAAGGCCGGCCCCGGGGGATGGGGTCCCCGGGGCCATAATTGGCCTGAGGAGGGGGGCCACGCGGCCCCCCTCCATATAAATAAAGTTAAAATAAAAATTAGAAAAGTCTGGCCATGCCCCGGGGGATGGGGTCCCCGGGGCCAAAATTGGCCTTGGGAGGGGGGCTACGCGGCCCCCTTCCCGTTTTTTATAGGGGTCAGGCCCTGGGGGATGGGGTCCCCAGGGCCCCAAAAAAGTAAAAAAAGGGGGCCACACAGCCCCCTTGTTAAAAAAAAGAAAAAAAAAAGCCGACATCTCGCCGGAGGCCACGCCCCCTTTCTCCACCACTCTGCAAACGCGCCCCGTGGTGCGTTGTTAGATGGGGAATTAATTTTCCTTGAATACTGAGGGTCCCTGGGGGCCAACTAGCCCACCAGGTACCTCCAGTAAGCGCCACAGGGCTGCGTTGCAGAGAGGTGGTCCGAGGCCACGCCCTTTTTTACACCTCTCTGCAACGCAGCTCTGTGGCGCTTACTGGAGGTACCTGCTGGGCTAGTTGGCCCACAGGGACCCTCAGGATTGAAAGGGAATTAATTCCCCAACTTAAAACGCGCCACAGGGCGTTGTGTGCAAACGCGCCCCGTGGCGCGTTTTAAGTTGGGGGATTAAGTCCCCTTGAATCCTGAGGGTCCCTGGGGGCCAACTAGCCCACCAGGTACCTCCAGTAAGCGCCACAGGGCTGCGTTGCAGAGAGGTGGTCTGAGGCCACGCCCCTTTTTACACCTCTCTGCAACGCAGCTCTGTGGCACTTACTGGAGGTACCTGGTGGGCTAGTTGGATCCCAGGGACCCTCAGGATTCAAGGGGACTTAATCCCCCAACTTACAACGTGCCAGGGGGTGCGTTTGCACAGTGGTGCAGGGAGGGGGCGGGGCCTGATGTGAGAAGTGTGCAATGCTGGCTTGCTTCACCTATAATAGGTACAGTCTAGCAGTAGCAGTGCAAGCTTCCTGCATCTAGAACAAGTACAGCCTGGCAGGAGCAGTGCAAGCTTCCTTCACCTAGAACAGGTATAGCCTGGCAGCAGATGAGCAAGCTTCATTCACGTAGAACAGGTACAGCCTGGCAGCAGTGCAAGCTTCCTTCACCTAGAACAGGTACAGCCCGGCAGCAGCAGTGCAAGCTTCCTTCACCTAGAACAGGTACAGCCCGGCAGCAGCAGTGCAAGCTTCCTTCACCTAGAACAGGTACAGCCCGGCAGAAGTGCAAGCTTCCCTCATCTAGAACAGGTACAGCCTGGCTGCAACAGTGCAAGCTTCCTTCACCTAGAACAGGTACAGCCTGGCTGCAACAGTGCAAGCTTCCTTCACCTAGAACAGGTACAGCCTGGCAGCAGTGCAAGCTTCCTTCACCTAGAACAGGTGCAGCGTGGCAGCAGTGCAAGCTTCCTTCACCTAGAACAGGTACAGCCTGGCAGCAGTGCAAGCTTCCTTCACCTAGAACAGGTACAGCCCGGCAACAGCAGTGCAAGCTTCCTTCACCTAGAACAGGTGCAGCGTGGCAGCAGTGCAAGCTTCCTTCACCTAGAACGGGTACAGCCTGGCAGCAGTGCAAGCTTCCTTCACCTAGAACAGGTACAGCCCGGCAGAAGTGCAAGCTTCCTTCACCTAGAACAGGTACAGCCTGGCTGCAACAGTGCAAGCTTCCTTCACCTAGAACAGGTACAGCCTGGCTGTAACAGTGCAAGCTTCCTTCACCTAGAACAGGTACAGCCTGGCAGCAGTGCAAGCTTCCTTCACCTAGAACAGGAACAGAGGTGTTTGGAGGCCACGCTCACCTTTCTCCACCACTCTGCAAATGCGACTGCTACGTTATAGTTAGAAATTAGCATTTAAAAAAACCTTTGAATTCGCTGAAAAAACCATAGGTTTTAATGACGTTATAGTTAGAAATTAGCATTTAAAAAAACCTTTGAAATTCACTGAAAAAACCATAGGTTTCAGGGACGTTATAGTTAGAAATTAGCATTTAAAAAACCTTTGAAATTCACTGAAAAAACCATAGGTTTCAGGGACGTTATAGTTAGAAATGAGCATTTAAAAAACCTTTCAAATTCACTGAAAAAACCATAGGTTTCAGGGACGTTAGAGTTAGTTGGAGATTTTACTCGTACAAAACCAGAGAAATTCGGCCGTTATAGTTAGTAGAGCTAACTATAACTCGCGCCCCCGCAATGTACTGCTGATGACGTCACATATTACATCACTCATGACATGCTCAGTGACATCACTGATGACATCACTGATGACATCTCAAATGACATCACTGATGACATCACTGATGACATCATCCAGTGAATATGTGTTTCTGTAAAGTTTAAATATGTTTTATATATATATATATGCCAAGGTGTATTGAAGAATGAGTGGGTGTATAAGTGTGTGAATGAACCTTAAAATTACTCATAGCACCCCAAAACCCAAACCCACCCTGAACCCTAAAATTACCCTTGGCACCCCAAATCCCATACCCACCCTGAACCCTAAAATTACCCTTGGCACCCCAAAACCCAAACCCACCCTGAACCCTAAAATTACCCCTGGCACCCCAAATCCCATACCCACCCTGAACCCTAAAATTACTCTTGGCACCCCAAAACCCAAACCAACCCTGAACCCTAAAATGACCCCTTCTGCTCCAAAACCCATACCCACCCTAAAACTTAAAATTAGCCTTGGCACCCAAAAACCAAAATCCAACCTGAACCCTAAAATTAACCTTGGCACTCCAAAAGCTATAACCTTACACCCCAAAACCCAAACCCACCCTAAACCCTATACTTACCTTATACTTACATGTAAAACACACATGCCTTTACCATTCATGCCTTTACAACGAAATTCGTTGTAAAGGCATACGTGGTAAAAGCATATGCATTGCAATGGCATTGCGATGTAATGGAAGTTGCGTTGTAACATCCGCGTTTTAATGTCAACGCGTTGTAACATCCACGTTGTAATGGTTGTTTCCCATCAGAGCGGTCTTCCTTGGAGGTTGCAGACACCAGCCAGTACCCTGTCAGGTTTAGGGGTCCAGATGGCGCACTGTGAGCTAGCCAGGCATTGGGCCAACATATTTTGATTATATGTGTGGACTCAGTCCCCATATTTTGACGCAAATCAAAAGCGCACAGTCTTACTTGATTAGTAGAAACTGTATGACATGGCGCCACCAACGTTATAGTCAGGTACTTACTTAATGGGTCTCCTGAGTAGTTTCTATGTGTGCCCAAAGCCCCTAGTCACCTTATACAGAGACGTATGTGGTGTTTGGGAATAATCCTCATCAGCTAAATATCGAACCCCTATTTTTGCCTGTAGGTTGCTCAAGCTTGAACCTTTAAAAAGGATCACCCCACTATAGTTTCTCCCTTCTCTGAATTACGTGCATGAAAATGGTGAATACAGTACCAGTGGTTATTCCACTAAATTGCAGACATGCAATAACATAGATGTTACAACACCACGGGCTTCCTCTTGCTGGAGGAGATGTTACCTTTGTGGTAGAGGCCCACGAAGCATATAAAACAGAGGTATTCTATTCATGGGTCACTTTTCCTGCAGGAGATGCCAACCCTAGAGTGTTTTTTACATACACAGAAGCACCCATACCAGTTCAATACAGAGCCTAAAAAGATTTAGAAATACCATTAACATTTTAAGAACACACAAATTGGTTCCAAGGCGCCCTACCACATCCACTAGCAAATGTACGGCTGGGTCCTCTAAGCAATGACGGGGAAACATGGCCAGTCTTAGCCAGCTACACACCATATCCACAATTAGGAACACTCATAGTAGTAGAGCTTCGTACACTTTACACAGGTCTGGTTAGACTTTATAGACGTTTAACACAGTTCGTTATGCAAACAATAACAACAAACTCAGCGAGGGTTGTTTAAGCAGTGCAGCCGCATTTAGCAATGCCTGCAATTAGTCCAGTTACTATTAACGCAAAAATTGGTAAGGCTCCCACCAGACGGAAAGAAATTCAGTTCTGGATTGCACAAAAAAAACAGCTTGAAGCAGTATTTCCCCATAAGGGACTCCAAGATAAACATAGAATTCTCACAATGTACCTACCTTTAGGGATAGCCCCCCAGTAGATTAATGTGCCACTTGGGGGACAGTATTTGCTGCTATATACACCATTACGCATGCTACACCATCCATAGCTGTTTTGCCTGAGGTACTAAAGCAGATTCAAAATGAACACTGGGCTGCCCTGCCCTGGATTTGGGAATGAAACTTATTGGCAACTATGCCACAGTAGCCTCAATAATTTGAAGCAGCATTAATAGGGAAGCAGCAAGTTTGGCAGCACGCCAATGCCTCGTGCAGGTTCCGTTAGCTGATATGGGGCGCGAAGTATCAAAAATTATTGCTGAAACCTATACATCTATAGGTCGAGATAATTTGGGAACCAGGCCTAATAAACCACACCTGAAGAATAATTCCAATAATGATAACTCGAAACAGGCACCAGAGTCTTCTTAAAAAAAAAACAAAGTCATGGAATGGATCTCTGCAGCCCGAATCCTCTGAAAAACGCTGTAATTTGAGTACCAGTGAAACAATAAAACAGTATATTGATACACGTCCTTCTTGTTCCTTTCAGGAAACATCGGAAAAACACTCGGAGAGAGGAGGACGATCAGAGCACAGATCAGAAGATTACGTCAAACCGAAAAAGAACTTACAGCGCTCATCTGACATCATAAAAAAGGAAGTGAAACTTCCAAAACAGAAGCCACAATTCAAGAAGAAAAAAGGGGCAGGTATTTCCTTTAAATAGGTCACACATGTTGAGGACACTGCTCGGAACAAGGAGTGGGCATAGACTCTAATTGACAGCACAGTAGAGGTCATGGTACTTTGCCAGAATCTTCAAGAGTTTCTGGGGGCAAAAGCAACTAATGATTTTGTTCAGGTGGAAACACCAGATCAGAGAGTTCTTTCCAGGTAGATTATATGATTTGGACATCCAAATTGAGGGTGATATATCCTGCACCATTAAAGTCCTTTTTTGGGAAAATGTAACACTTACATTTGACATTCTCTTGGCATTCTCTTGGCTGAAAGGGATTGGCCACCTGAGTTTGTTAGAAAAGTCCCACATGAGGAAGACATAATGATACTGTCCTTCTCCATCCTCGTTCCTGAAGGAGTTAAACATTATATGCCACTGAGTGGGCCCTTTCACAAGCCCCGCCATTATACCACAACTATGTAGACTGGGATCAAGATTCACCTTATTATGTTATACCAGTAAGGTCCATAAGTGCAACCACAATATCCTATTAAACATGAAGCTAAACCACATGTTAGTGGGCGCGCCCAAGTGCCCGACGCCAGCCGTCTGCCTGGTATGCAGTGTGCTCGTTCTATGGTGAAGAAGGGAGAAAAGGAGGAGGAGGGAAGAATTTCCCTGAACCATCGTTCCAAAAAGGCAACTGCATCCTGACCCTCCGCTCCTTCCAGCAGCCCAAATCAGGCGGACATTATTTCTCCTGGAGCGGCCCTCCGCGTCCTCTATTCTGTCTTCCAGATATCTGATTCTAGCCTCATGCGCATTTTGCTGCTTCTTCAGGAAATCAGTTACCGGCTTCAGTTCTGCGACATCCTGTTCCACTGCAACAACTCGCTCTGCTACTTTCCGGTGATCCGCATGTAGTAGCGTAAGATCTAGAGCAACTTTATCAATTTTGGATTCCATAGACTCCCTAGTCCGTTTTATGGCATGCAATATGGCATCTAGATGGTCAACTGGGGGGTCCTGCTGTGCAATTGGTTGAGACTGATCCATGTCTGCCGGACCTGCCACTTGCGAGGAGGTCCTCGACCCAGTCCCTTCAGTACGGCCCATCGGTCCAACCAATTTCTCCAGTGGTCACCAGAAGCTGCGACGTTCCCAGCAGAACAGGGCAGTATAGTTGGAGAATCTTCCCGGTTCACTGTGCTGCAGTTTAAGGGCAGAGTAAGTAGGAGGGGCCCCTTCAGTTTCACCCCACTCAGAGCTAAGCGTCGTAGTGTTGGCCTTATCGTCCAGCTGTAGTACCATCAACTGCTCTTCTGCAGAACCCACACCTACGACGGATGGGTACTTGCTGCTTCCCCAAACCGAGCCCCTGTAACAGCGGGTCCCACTGTCAATCTCTGCCTCCTCTCTGGGCCCACCAGCTGTCTCCCGTAGCTGCCATGATCAAGTCTGGCAAAATCTGAGCTAATCACCGATGATGCCCCGCACAGTTCGCGTTACGCCATGCAGTCTATCTTTTCCCTTACCAGGCTGTGCCAGTTGTGCTTCCTGTCCCCTCACAGAGGCTGGCCCCTGCTGCATTAGTATCCTGCATCACGGGCCCCTTCAATCAGCTGCTGCAGTCCTTTGTCCTCTCCTTTCAATTGGTGCTCGAGAGAGACCTGTGTGGCCGCACCATCTACTCAAGTAGGCCCCAACCGGGTCGTTCCTTAGGCCACACTCAGCTTCTTGAGTGACCTCGTCGTCTGCCTCAGGCCAGAGCCAGCAACGTCACCCGCGAAGTCCGCTACTTCACAGCTGGGTTCCCCGACACCCACCGCCTCCTCATTCAGTGTAGAAGCACGGCATGGGGCACATCGATAACCGCTGCACGCTTTCCTGGAGCTGCGACCGGCACCTCCCCCGCGTGTGTCACTCCGGCAGCCCGAGCAGGCACAAACCGGGGCCGCTCCCAAGGTCGGGCCTTCCGTTACCACTCACTTTGGGCCGCGCTGCCTCCGCTCCTCTCTTCCGAAGCAGGCGACCTCACCACAGTGTCTGCTCCACACGCTCAATCCGGCCCTGGCACTGGCCGCTCCTCAGGCCTCCGGGAGTAACGCCGCTCGCCCCTCTTCTTACCAGGTGGTCTCCTTCTACTTCATGCTCCTGCCCCGAGTGGCGTGACCTGTGTCTCCTGTTGCTGCCGATCTCCACTTGCGCAGCGACCGCATCAGCCTCCCGGGTAAATCAACAGACTCCACCCGGCCCACTCGTATCCGGCCAGGGTCCGATTCCTGGTGCCGAGCACTCAGGCGATAGCATTCGTCCCGATTCCTGTACTCAGTGCTGCTCTTGGGAGTTCGCCCAACAGTTCGCCACGGTTGCTCACTGTGGATGCTGCTAATAACACATAGAAATTAGCCGCATAAAGGGGATCAGTGGCGGAGCGAACTTAGAACACGTCCGCCATGTTGCCCTTGCAGGCCACGCCCCCCGACAACGAGCCCCTGATGGTGTGATCAAGGGGATGTTACCTAGTGGACTTTGCACGTTATAATATACTCTTCCCCCTGGACTTTTACGCAGATGCTTTGCAGATCTCTTCCTGACTTCTTGCCGGACTACACTGACGATCCCTTTTATTTATTTTTTTTTTATTTTTTTTTTTTTTAAACTTCACAGTGAGTACAGCTTCATTAGCATATCAACAGTATACATTGAACTTTAATACCAAAGAAAAAAAGGAAAAGAAAAGAAAAGAGAATATGATTATAGCAACACCTACTTAAACGCTTCTAGCCAGTTGGTAATAGGAGACCACATTTTTAGCCCCCAGGCTCGTTTCCTAGGCCCCCGCATTTTATAAACAGAAGATTCCGTGTTATATAGCGCTAATATCCTTGATCTCCAGTTGATAAAAGTCGGAGCATCAGGACTAATCCACTGAGATGTTATACTTAATCTTAGAACAGCCATGGCAATGAAAAGAAAATTAGTCTCAGCCCTACCACGAAGTTTTCTGTCCTCATCACTTTCTACCCCCAGGATTATTAATTCGGAAGAAAATTTTATAGGGATAGCAAGAATCAAATTCAAAAAATAATTTATGTCCTTCAAAAAAGATTCCAGCCCCGGACAGGTATAAAACATATGTAGGGTATCTGCTCCCCAGAGCCCACATCTACTACATGAATTTCCGGGGGAGCGAGTCCACTTCGAGATCTTGGCAGGAGTATAATATAAATCAAAAGCGGACATAAAATGCTGCGTTTTCAGGCTCCCAGATATAAGCACACTGTTGGCTAGTTCCAACGATGTCTCCAGATTGGACCCTTTATCCCCTAACTTCCTCTCCCAGTTAGCTTTTTGAAGTGTTAGATCATCAGGGGACTCTGCCAATAGTGCTTGATAAATTGCTACAATCCGTGATGATCTCCTCAATAATTCTATAAACCCATTGGTACCCACATTGACATTATCTCCTTGCAAACTTGAACCTAGAAAACTCCGAATCTGTAAAAACTTGAAAAAGTCCTCCTTGGGGAGTCCAAATCTTTTTGTAGAAACGAAAATGAGACTAATTGTCCTTCGCAATATAAATCCCCTAAGACAATGATTCCGGCGTTGCCCCAGCTGAATGTAATTCTATCCTGGAATATAATTGGTAAAAGAGCACTCGCAGAAAAGGGGGTATATGCGTTAATATTAGGTATCCGTAATCTACTGACGAATTTTCCTCCAAACTGAGTAAGCCGATTGTACTATTTTAAATTTTGTCTTCTTATAATAACTTGGTTCCAAAGTTTTAACTAACCTTTGCCTCGCTTCATCTCCTAAAAGCATTTCATATATAGTGGGATCAACAGCTTCTAACCTAGCGGAATTACCAGTCACTAATATTCCCATGTGCTGCAATAATGCAGCCCAGTGATATAGTAAGAAATTTGGTACCCCAAATCCACCCCTTAATCTAGGAAGGGTCATCCACTTGATAGCCCTTCTGGGCCGCCGATAACCCCATAAAAACCTGAAACAGACCCTTTCAATTTTTGTAATACAGAGCGTTGAAAATATCAATGGAATTGTTCGAAAAAAATATAAAAATTTTGGAAAAATTGACATTTTGATTACATTACAACGACCATGTAGTGTTAAATGTAAGTGATCCAGTCTCTCCAAAAACCTACTAACTGTATGGATCACCGGTAAAATATTAAGTTCCGGATACGTTCCACTGCTGCAGTTAATCTGACCCCCAAATAGATGGCCTCGGTTACCGTTGGCATGTCTGCTGGAGGGGAGCTGTCAGACGATCCCTTATGCAGATTCTAAGCAGATCTCTCTGGTTGGTTCCTTGCAGACACCTTACTTGATTCCCTACTACCTGAATGGACTTTGAGAGGTTTTATACCTAAATACTTCCACTTTTGATTTCTTGCTTAAGTGTGGCTTAGGCTAACACTTATCCCTGACCCATAGAAGACTCTCGACCGAGCTTCTGAGATGCTAACGTTTCCCTACTTGATTCCTTTTTGTTCTGTCCTGATTTCCTTCATGGAAATTCCGATTTGTGAGACTTATTCCCTAACCATCCTCTGAATTTTGGAATTCCAGATTACTAATGTATAGGAGAGAGAGTCTTAGATTACTTTCTGAGCAGATTTTGATGCTACTATTCTGTATTGTGGTCACAGAATTGCTTGTTTGTTTAATACTAGTTCGCCTCAAATTCTTCAGGCGGCTGCAAATTTCATTGGTTATTCTGTATCTCTACAGCATGGTCTTACAAGTAGTGTATTTGAACTTCATTAATATGTAATAAACTTGGCTACTGATTCCTGGTCCTCATTGGGTAGCCACATGGGTTGCCCAGGTAATTGAGGCTGTCCAGAAGGCGGAGTGTTGCAATTTAGCTACAAGGACTGATAATTTCAGATTTCCAAAGAGGCAGCAAAATGGGGGTGTCAGTTTTAGGGGATGCATCCAACTGATTAGTGGACGACTAAATAATGTATGCTGTATGGCGAAGGGAGTTGTACCTTGATAGTGTGCATACATGCCAATAGACCCGATTCAGGCGGGAGACTACGGATTTTTCAAGCCAAAAATGGCTTTATTTTAGCTGTCTCCCCCCTGAAATTGCATTTTCTACAATAGAAGTCAATGGGGATTTTTCATTCTCCCGATTTTTTATTTTAAATCTCCCACGTCCCTGTCCTAAAATGTTGGCATGTATGAGTGTGTACTGTTTTTCATTTGCTTCTGTTAATTTACAGCAAAGAGAAAGAAGCCTAATTATCGCCACCATGTCCTTAAAACCTAAATTGTTGATAGAAAACTACATTTTTTGGTTCATCTCCAGCATTATCGGTCGTGGGTAAAGCGAGTAGTCTTTCTACTTTATCTATGATTTCCTACTCCATGTCAAAGGCAGGGAACGCGCGTGCGCAGAATGAGGGGCGTGCGAGGCGAGCAAAGTGACGCTAGGTAGGTGCGTGCTTCGAGACACGTCATACGCAACGACTACGCAGCGAGCGTTACCGGAGCAGACCCGTCAGCAGCAGCGGCCGCTGTCCGAGCGGCGGAGAGTGACAGGTCGAGACTCCGCCCCCCCCCCGTGACCACGTGACGACCGAAAGAATGAGCCGTGAGTCCCCCTGTGCGCGCCCCGGAACCCGGTGAGCGAAGGGGAAAGAATGAGCCAGAGGAGGGAGGAGGTCCCGTCTTGAGACAGGCCTACAGAGGGGAGGAGAGGTTGGGTTGTTGTGGGCGAGACAGTGGCCTGGGAGTGGAAGTGGTCAGCCTACAAGGTACCCCCCAGACCTCACAGGCAATACAGGAAGTGTTATAGCTGTATAACGGTACGAGGTGTCACACCTACTATAACGTCCAGGAAACTTCTGCTTCGGTCGCTTCTCTATCAGGATCAATATTTGTTATCTTGGTAGAGTTCCTGTACTGGTTTTGAGTCAAAAAAGAAAGGGAAGGGGTAAAGCATCAAATGCAGACAGATGACAGCATAACGAGCTATGTAAAGCAAAGTAATCTGATAAGCGACGACCGTTGGCATGTTTGAGATTAAGAATTACTTTATTGTATTTGTGTCTCTTTCATGTAGAGATAATTAAAGAAGGATTAGACTGAGGACAGAGAACTGGATACATTTAGACAGGAGAGAAAGCGAGTACTCC
Source organism: Calotriton arnoldi (assembly GCA_963921515.1). Classification (NCBI taxonomy): domain Eukaryota; kingdom Metazoa; phylum Chordata; class Amphibia; order Caudata; family Salamandridae; genus Calotriton; species Calotriton arnoldi. The sequence goes on from CAWUFW010004643.1 coordinate 50,722, forward strand.
CCTTTACCCAACATATCCCTCAACGTGTTTGAGTATCCGTGCTAGGAAGCGACTTCAGTACGTGCAACGTAAGCACCAGAGTCTGTCTGGAAAGTGACCTGCTGTGTTCGCAGCGAAGCCCAGCTGCTATAATGAGAAATGTACCGAATGGATCTCCGACCTATAACTGCAATGTCTGACACCTTCTCGCAGGCTTGATTGCTTAAGACCAGCAAGTTGCTTTCGACGATTGCCCTATTTGCTTTAACATTACAAGCAAGCATTGAAAATGCAATAGGTCTCGCCTTTGATTAAGTTAAAGCCATTTGCTTTGCTAATGGTATTGTATAGCAAAGCAAATGGCTTTAACTTAATGAAAGGCGAGACCTATTGCATTTTTAATGCTTGTCTCAGGGTGCTGTCTCTTAGGAAAGCACGGGGAACATATGTCCCTGTCGTCACACTTACTCCAAGGGTAGCGTGTTGTCGTTCTACCTATTAGGCACTGCTGTGTTCCTACATGCAATATAAAAGGAAACTGTGGTGTCCCGGAGGTATTTTATTTTTTATGAAACACTAAAGCCTCAAAGTCAGAAGCGCAGGTGGTAGACTGGCATAGGATACCTTTTTGTGTTGTTTTGTAAACAATATACATAATGGCATAAGTACGGCCATTGAAAAACCACAGCAAAAGATGTAGGTGACTGCAAGCTGACGGCAAGCGTAGTTTGATCAAAATATGCAAACAAGTAAGGGTACGGTTCTATCAGTACCTAGCAGCCAGGAAGGAAATGCATGGGCACTATGCACACCAAGTTACAAACATGCAAGCGGTCTAGGCATGGATAGAGGTATGGCCATGAAAGTATGTCCATACGGAAGTAGCCAAAGCTCCAAACTCATGTAATCAGTTCAGCTGCAACCATGAGCCCGCAACGAGAGGCCACCCTCATAAAATCAGTCCTGCGTGTTTTGGAAACATACTGCTGAGAAAACCTTACCGGCGTGTAACTGTTCGCAGTGTGGTGAGGGGTAAAGCCAAAAACACATTATCAAAATACAAGGAGGAATGTTGTGGTCATACATACTGTTAAGAGCAACAGTACCAACATGCGACCAGCCTAGGTCTGGACAGAAACACTGCCAACATATTACCTGACTGCAGCCAGTGCTGGCGTGGGAGCTCTATTGGCATAGCATATATATGAATGTATTCGTTTGGGTTTTGCGCGGGGGCAGCGAGTTGACAGTGTGGGAGGCTCCAAGGACTGGACGGGTTTTGCTTCCGGGTGGCAGAGTGGCGCGAGGCACAGCTTGTCTTGAAATTAATCTTGATTTCAAGACATTTTGAAATTGAAAAATCTGCTGCACCCAGTTCTGTAGCCAGTAAGCCAGCCAGCTGCAGGCCGCCCCAGGGGAGCACCCCGGACCCAGGCTTCGTATGGGGAGTCAGGTGGACTTCCTTCCTTTGGACGGAGGAGTTTGACCCTCCACAGTGAAAATAAGAATCAATCGGTTATGTCGGGATCCCTAGTCAGACAAAGGCCGGCTCCAGATTCTACCCGAGCTCACCCACTCCCAGGATACCGACCTTCAGGAGATCCTGCAGCCGAGGCCGGCTTGCAATTCCAGTATATGCCCAGGGTGTTAACGAGCATTGCAAACGATGTATGTTGAAAGGACAAGCATTTTTACACCAAGAAAACGGGAGTAAAGATAACAGAGAACGGGAGGGGGCGGGAGTAAAGACAACACAGACGACAGGAGCGGGGGCAGGAGTAAAGACAATACGGACAACGGAAGGGGGCGGGAGTAAACACAAAAAAGACAACGGGAGGAAGAGGGAGTAAAGACAACACAGATAACGGGAGGGGCGGGAGTAAAGACAAAAAAGACAACGTGAGGAAGAGGGAGTAAAGACAACACAGACAACGGGAGGGGCGGGAGTAAAGACAACACGGAAAACGCGAGGGGTAGAGGGGTACAGGAGTAAAGACAACACAAACAACGGGAGGGGGCGGGAAGAAATTGAACACTGACAATGGGAGGTGGGGGTCTGGAAAGGCAACAACTACCGCGGGGAGGAGGCCGGAGCAAAGTGAACACGGATAGCAGGGACAGATAGCAGCAGAGCTCGCAACAGGAAAGTTATAATGCAAGCTGAGGCATGATGCCATTTAGCTGTGACCCGGAAGCGTGTTAAAGGGCCAGCCAGGTGGTGAAGTCAACAATCCAGTGACATCTCGCAAACTTTTTTCTATTAAAGCTCAGTGCGCCCCTCTGAAGCAAGGCGCCCTGGGCCGGGGCCCAGCTTGCACATGGCCAGACACGGCTCTTGTGTCACACTTGGCATGGGACCCTTGCCAGCTGTTGCGGGGTGCATTCCTGCTCAGGCCTGAACCCAAGTGATGCGGAGTGGAACAGAGCAGCACAGACCGGCTCTGAAGATGAAACCACGCCTCTGTCTCAGAGGGACATCTTTGTCACTGCCCCAGGGCAGCAGCTCTAAAAGAAAAGAGTGCAAGTGAAAGCACAACGAGGCCAACAAAGGGAGGGGCAGGGCTGCTTAATGGATCGGGGGGGGGGCTCTTCTTTCACTCAGCACAACTGTGCCTTGGCTGAGGTTTACGTCGAATGACGCGCCTCCTCTGATGCTCTTTTGTGTCAGATTATTTTATGCCTTATTTAACTTTTCAAAGCCAGCGACCTAAAAAGAAGAATGGGTCACAGCAGAGCTCAGATCACTGCAGGCTCGGGTGTCGACAAGGGCCGAGAACACGACGTTGGTGGGAAACAGGCAAGAAAGAAAAAGAGCGGAAGTGAAAGCAAAGCGAGGCCAACAAAGGGAGGTGCAGGGCTGCTTAATGGAGTGGGAAGGGGGGCTCTTCTTTTATCTTTGGTAACTTGGAAGCGGGTGCAGCTAGTATGTAAATTATGAGCCCAGATTGGTTTTAATTAAGATAGCGCCCGCCTTGCAGGCGTTAGTGCAGCGGGGGGGGAACGGAGCGTATTTAAAATTTAAAGCGCAATGCTCCGTTAAAAAAAAGCACGTCATGCCTGCAGTGCGAGTAGCTCAGTAATACAAGAAAAAAGTGCTTCGCGGCTAATTAAGAGACACTGTCTCCCGCCGCAAGTAAAAGATCCAGTCCCGGTTGGCGGGGCCAAAAGCGGACAGGGTGGTAACCAGGAGGGACTAAAAAGCCTCCTGGACGATCATAACACCCGGTTTTGCATAATTGGTGACGCAAAATGACGCGCACCAATGGAAAACACGGACGGAGCAGAAAGCGAGCTTCTGAAATCGTATCGATTCCAAGAAGCCCTCGCATGGCGAGAGCAGCGCATGCACGCTGCTAACGCCAGGCGAGACCTAAAAATGGACGGTCTGTGGTATTGGCTCAACATTTCCACCGTGCATAGTGCCCTTAGTTCAAAAGCCATGGCCCCTTGAAGGTGTCACACGTTAAATGGGGCGACTTGGCAGCTATGCAGACCCCCTTCTGTGTATTGCACTATCGTGAAGCATGGATAGAACAACTTCCAGGTAGGCATCATGTCACAAGATTACAGTGCATAATGGAGCCTATCCAGATAGTTCAATTCATGGGGCTCATATAAAATCAGAGTCGTTAAGGAACATACTGAATTCAGAAACCTGGATAATAAATGCAAAGACCCCAAGCATCATAATTTACTTAATGAAGTCTAGCTTCCCTGTAGTAATGTGGTACGTTGATAGATTATAGAATGTAGACTTTGTAGAATTAGAGTGTTTAGAGGATTCCTTGTGCTGTATTGATGTAAGAGAATGTTGGTAGGTCAGATGGGGTGTAGCAGCGGTTGTGCTCACACCAAAGCTGTACGAGGTTACCAATAAATGAGAATACCTACTCAACTGTTCCTGAGTAGTTACTACAGAATTTGGCGACGAGCGGAGGTAACCTCGTGTGAACCCACTACTAATTGAGGCAAGTTTGAAATGGATTACGGTGTGTTTCCAGTTTGAATAGCTACGGTGTTTGAAAAACTGCCCACAAGAAAAAAAACGGCAACTTCTTGCGCAATGTGGTAAGCGCTTAGACTTTAGAAAGAAGAATTATTGTTTTTTGCATGATTTACAACTTGCCTGATAACGTTGCATGAAGTCGCGAGCTGACAACTGTCACCACGTGAAGTTATTGACTTTTGAAAGTCAAACGCTCTATCGGCGCGACCTGCACTTGACGTGAGCCTGATTACTCAGGATTCTACCTTCGGCATATGATGTCATCGGTGGACGTATTACTTCATTGACGTGTGGACGTCACTACACGAGTCATAACCCCAACGTGACTCCATCTTGGAAAGTAAAGGAAAGGAAACTTATCGGATCGTCGTTACGAGCATCACTATTTGGAAACTGACGCGATTTTCATCACAGGGAGTTCATCGTTTTGTTTTCTGGCATGAATTTGATTGCAGTTTAGCCAGTAAGTACTTTTCTTTCTACAGAGTTTTTTTGTTTTTTTATATTTAAAGCAACTACGTTTAATCTTCAAACTCAGCCTTCCGTGACTTTACTATTGAAATGTCTACAGCAGAAGCACCTCCACCGGGTGATTCAGTGTTACATCTAAACTCACCAAGGAATTCTTATCTCCAGGAGAGCCTGTAATACAATGGAATGAATGGAAAGAATATTTTTTAAATTATATTGCAAATCTTGAAGACTGCAGTGGATCTTTCTCTCCTGAAAGAGACAAAAGAATTTTGATGTACTGCCTAGGTCCTGAAGGACTCCGTCTCTTCTGTCAACTACAAAAACGTGATAGACCTGGTGATATTGATGTATTTAAAGCAGCTTTATTAGATCTTGATGAGCACTTTTCTCCCACAGTTTGTATGAGTTATGCGCCATGTTTTTTTCCAAAGAAAGCATGAATCCATCGAAGATTATGTAGCAGCTTTAAGGAAACTATCAATTACTTGTAGATTTGGAAATCTCCATGATGAATTCATAAGAGACCAAATCGTCATGTATGCAAAAAACAAAGCTATTCAAGATAGATTGTGGGTGGAGGGTGAGTCTAGCTTAAAAGATATTACGGCTATTGTTAAGAAAGCTGAGTTATCAGAGCGTTGTGCTAAAGTTACCCTGGCTAGTGAGAAGAAAGAGAGTAGTGAAACAGTTAACAAAATTTCAGAAGGTAAAAGTAAGTTTACTCAAAATTCGAATAAAAAAAATGAAAGAAAAGAAGAAAGGTGAACGTTTTACAAAAAACAAAATTTTTAACTATGCTTGCTATTGCTGTGGTAGCACTTCGCACTCTGCCAATTTTGACAGGTGTCTGGCTAAATCTGCAAAATGTTTAGAATGTGGTTTAATAGGGCATTTTGCTAGAGCATGCAAACGCAAGGACAACAAAAGAAGAAATAAAGTTGCATGTGTGAGAGAGTGACACAGGAATCTTCCTCTGACGACAGTAATAATGATACTAGTATTAAGTACGACTCAAAGAAAAATGTAGTTTTGAAAATCTCAGGTGGAGATAGTAAACCTTTGTGTTGGGTTTCTTTTGGAGGCGTATCATTGCAAGTAGCTGCTGATTCTGGTTCGATGTATGCAATTATTGCTGAAAGTGTATGGTTGAAACATTTCAGTTCAGCAATAGGGAATCAGTTGGAGAAATCCGATATTAATCCTGAGAGTTACACAGTTGAGAAGATGGATATCATTGGAGTCAGACAACTTGTTTTTAGGTTCAAGAGCAGACATGCCCTATGCAAATTATACGTAGCTAAGGATGGACCATCTGTACTGGGGTGGAAAGATCAACGTAAACTCAACATAATTCTTGATCCCAATAGTCCAGAACAGGTACTTGTAGAGTGTGAAGCAGAAGATACTAAAAAATGGGTATTAGAAGAATATCCGAATGTATTCAATGGTAAGGTTGGTAAATTGAAAGGATTTTCTCATTCCATAAGACTGAAACGGAATGCAATTCCTAAAATCCACAAGACACGGAATATCCCTTTCATTGTGAGGGACGAAGTTAAATTGGAGTTGGATAAATTGTTAAATGCACATATAATCGAACCAGTGGAGGCTTCAGAGTGGGTTTCTCCATTGGTCGTTGCCAGACATCCCAATGGCAAGGTTCGCTTATGTGTTGATTTAAGGGGATTAAATAACAACATCATAGTAGACCAATTTCCGTTACCTCATATCGATGAAATGTTGTCATTAACTAGAGATGCAAAGTGGTTTTCCACATTAGATTTATCTTCTGCGTATCATCAGATAATGTTGGATCCTGAGTGTAAACACTTAACTGCTTTTTGTACACCTTTTGGATGTTTTCAATTCCATCGTATGCCGTTCGGATTAGCGTCGGCGGCAGCAGTCTTTCAAAGACTCATGACGCAGCTGTTTGGTGACATCCAAGACGTGGTGTTTTTTCAAGATGATATCTTAATCATGGGAAAAACTAAAAAACACCATGATGACATCTTGAGAAAGGTTCTACATGTATTCGATAAAAAGGGTCTAACTGGTGAAATTATCAAATGTAAATTTGCTGAAACAAACGTAACGTATCTAGGACATGAAATTGGTTGCGAAGGTATCAAACCATAGGAAAAGTTAGTTGAAGCTATCGTTAAAGCTCCCTCACCTAAAAACAAGGATGAACTTCGTTCATTCTTGGTTTAGCGGAGTATTATTCAAAATTTGGTGAGAAGTTCTCAGAGAAAACACATGAAATGCGTGCTTTACTAAAAAAACAAGAGTAGATTTGAATAGTCAAGCCAATGTCAAGATTCATTCTTGGACATTAAATCTGCAATTGCTAAGTCTCCTACTTTGAAAGGATTCAATCCGTTCGCAACAACGTTTATTACCACAGATGCAAGTGGAAAAGGTTTGGGTGCCGTTCTCACTCAAAGCAATGATAATGGAGGAGAAAATGTTGTAGCGTTTGCCTCCAGATCTTTGTCACCCACTGAAGAGAAGTATTCGGTTATAGAAAGAGAGACACTAGCTTGCGTGTGGGCTCTCGAGCACTTCAGAAAATTTGTGTGGGGAAGAGAATTTATTGTTAAAACAGATCATAAACCATTGACAAAAGTATTAACCACTGATGGTTTATCGAGGGCATCTGCTAGAATTGCAAGACTATCTATACGGCTACAAGACTTTATTTACAAAGTGCAATATGTTCCCGGGAAGATGAACATTACCGCATATTTTTTAAGCAGAATGTCTTTGCCCCTTAGGGAAATTGACTCTAGTCCCTGGAATGATGTGTGTGTAGCTGGTATTTTTGTCAGTGATGATTGTAAAGGGTTGCAAGAAAAGGAGTGGAAAGATGCACAGATGAATGATAAAGTTTTAGAAAATGTTCAAAACAAAATTGAAAATGGTTGGGAAGAGTTTGTCAAAACTGAACTTCTAGGTGAGTTAAGAGCATTTTGGGATGTAAGAGATGAGTTGGGAATTAAAGGTATGTTTGTGGTGAGAGGTGAAAAAATAATTCCTCCTTCTGAATTGAGAAATAAGATAATTTCACTTTGTCATGAGGGACATCCTGGTATAGCACGGACGAAATGTAATATTAAATCCTTATATTGGTGGCCAAAAATTGATATTGAAACTGAACGTTTTGTCAGATCATGCATGGAATGTGAAGCGGCAGATAAATCTCAGAAGACCCTTAATACTCCTCCAAGTTCTTTGGGCTGCCCCAATATGCCATGGGACGATATAGCCTTAGATATAATGGGACCTGTGTCATGGAGTGATGGTTCACAAAAAGTTATCATAGTCCCATTTTCCAAATGGCTTGAATTGGAGGTAGTAGTGAAGGTAGACACTGGTTCAGTGATTGCATTTCTGGAGAGCATATTTCTTAGAGAAGGTTTCCCCAAATCTTTGCTTACTGATAACGGTGTTCAGTTTAAATCCCTGGAAATGGAGGACTTTATGGAATGTGCTGGCATTAATCATAAATTTGCAGCACTTTATCATCCTAGGGGTAATGCTGTCGTAGAAAGAGTTAACAGAGTTATTAAAGGTACTTTGCAGCTAGCTATACAAAACAAGAAAAATTTGGAAGTAGAATTAATGAAAATGGTTTGGAACTACAAGTCACAATTCATGATTCAACTGGTAATAGCCCTTTTGGCCTTATGAGAGGTAGAGTACCCCTTTCAAAAGCCAATCCTGGTTGGATGAATAAAGAGAAGAAAGTTGAGTGGCAGGTGGAAAATGTGAGAAGTTGCATGTTGAACTCTTTAAAAAAAAAAAAAAAAAAAAAAAAATGTATTTTAACAAAAAGTATGGTGTAAAAAGGTTAATATTCAAAAGGGTCAATGGTTGAGCGTAAAATCCAGTAGGAAAATTGTAAAAGGAAAAAACAGGTTTAGTTCACCCAAGAAAGTAGTCAATGTAAACAGGAACACTGTGAAGCTAGAAGATGGTTCCATTTATCACATGAGCAGATTAGCAATTGTCAAAAACGTTGATGCATGTAAAAAAATGTCGAGATGTAAATGTTTGTAATAGGTTTGATAAGTATTGGTGGATTACTATCGATTCCACCAATGATCAAGATGTACTTTCTGTAACCAGTTTTGATTCTGATCAAAGAATTGAGCATTGCAATGATAGTAATGCTATAATCTGTTCTGAAAATCAAACTTGTTCTTCTAAAGAAGAAAGAACTAACAGTTTTGGTAGAAACATTGTGAAACCCAAGAAACTTGAAGACTGTTTGTACCACTTAAATTGCAATCTTTAAAAAAAAAAAAAAAAAAAAAATTCTCTTCTCTCTCTTCCTTCTCAATTATTTTTTGGGGGATATGGGTGTGTTTTAATTAAAGAAGAGAGATGTGTGGTAAGTTGATAGATTATAGAATGTAGACTTTCTAGAATTAGAGTGTTTAGAGGATCCCTTGTGCTGTATTGATGTAAGAGAATGTTGGTAGATCAGATGCGGTGTAGCAGCGGTTGTGCTCACACCTTCACACCAAAGCTGTACGAGGTTACCAATAAATGAGAATACCTACTCAACTGTTCCTGAGTAGTTACTAAATTCCCCTAATTGACCAACTAATTATTAAATAACGAACCTACTGGCACTCCGACTCTAATAAATGACCAGATAATTTGTAGGTTGAAACACATCTCAGGACATGACATCATGATGATCAGTAATAAAGCCAAGGCCTGTTTGAACTGCTTATGTGTCGAATTAAATGGATAGCCTACAACACAAGCTGTTAGCGTAATGAAGTTCAGACCCAACTCCATGAGCTTATAACATAGGTCATTTCTTTTAAGCGGCCAGTTAGTTTACAGGATAAAGTTCTCATCCTACTAAAGTAAAAGGTCCTAAACATTGATTTCTATATCTGGCTAAATGATTTGCTGATTTTCCGAATGAAGCCCCAAATCCAGTGCATACTGAACAAGCATTTGCAATGCAATAGGTCTCGCATTTACACGAGTTTAAGCTATTGGCATTGTAAATGACAATGCCTTTTATTTATGTTTTTAAAACAAAAATAAAAGGCATTGTCATTTGCAATGTCGATAGCGCAAAATCAGCGTAAATGCAAGACCTATTGCAGTGCAAATGCTTGTTCCAGCTTTCTCTTCCTCCTCCTCATATTCCCTATTCTGATTTCTCTCTCTTGCTGTAAGGCAAGTCCGTGCCGCCAAAATGAGCTTCGGTGCCCACCCGCTGCAACCACCAGCACACAGTGAACACCGACGCTTCCCTTTCAGCAGAGAGGGCTGAGTGCCTTGAAACGGACGAGCAGTCCACACCGCTCAGCTGACATTGTTTTGCAGAGGCCGCCTCCACAGCCTACACACACTAGTTCCTCTTTTGTGGGAGGCGGATCTATCACCCCTGCTCCTGTTTCACCCCTGCCACGAGCTCATTCCATTGCAAAGGTTCCGTGACTCACTAGTAGGGAAATCTCACAACAGAAGCGTTTCTGCTCCTCTGCAAGAACATATAGTGCTGCACAGGCTCGATTCAGGGGACCGTTGCCTGCTCAGCGGTCACATCACCAGACGGACTACAGAGTGCATTCCTTTTGTTTTTTTTATTTGATCATGTCTGTTACTACAGTCAGTAGATTGGAGATGTGACCTTGCGCCTAGAGCTGTCTACTAAGAAACTACAGGGGAACCAACTTCTAATCCTGGCATTGAAACAACATCCTGTGATTCTGGGCAAACCACTCAAAAATCGCCCTGTTCAAAAGAAATCAAACGGTAAAATTTTTACGGTGCTCATGTAACGCTCTCTGTTTGCTCTGCCAAGTTTGCGCTGTGCAGAAATAAAAAAATAAATAATAAAATAGCAGTGGGAGATCTGAGCATTGGCTCTAGCAAAAGACACTCCTTGCGGGTTACAACACTTCCAACCTGCGCCCTAGAAAAATCGTTGCCGTTCACAAAATCAAAACTTACTGTGTATCAGTCACTTCCCGCTTTTATTAAATAGAATGCAAAGAAATTATGTAAATATTCCCGGAGCCCTGAAGATTGTCCTAGAAGACACCTCATTCTTTCTCTTTTTTTAAAGCTCTTTTTATTGCATATAAAGCAAAACAAGCCCGCGAGTGGTGGGCGCGCTCGCGCCAAAGCAAGACATGTGGTTTCGATTATCGCGCCCGCGTCTGGGCACGATAATCTAAACAGATGTCTGCCGTGCGGGTAACCGCAGGGAAATGCCATGACGCACGAGCATCTGGTCAGCTTTCAAAAGCCCCTTACTTTAAGTCTCGCAGCGCAGCACTTGCGCGCTACTCGAGGCTCGACCTAAAAATGAACAGACCTTCGCAAAGTGAACCGCTAATGGATGGACTGAAGTCTAGCCCATATTTCTTGGCCACATTCTTCACTAACTCTCCTGTTAATGAATGGATCAGAATAAGTTCTCAATATAATTTATATTTCAATGGAGAAACCGGAGTTAAATGTTAGTTTTGGTTCATTTGAACACAAACCCAAGAAACCACAGGAAATTCACCATTGATGGTAATGGTATGCAATACACAACAGCTCACGCCTCTGAAACTTTGAGCAGAATCAACACTTTCAAGATGGTGAAGAGTTTTTATCATTCCCTTCACCCGCCAGTCACATTGCCATATATTTGGAGATTGGTTGCAGGTGGAGAAGAATGACCTTCCAGGGTTTCCGTGCGTGAATGCGACAAGTTGGGACAACCCTCTTCCCCCATTAAACAATATCACGAGCAGCAAGTTTAATGCCTGAGCAAGGAAACGTGGTGGGAGAGAAGGAAGCAAAAATATTGTTAGCAATGCAAGACCATTCACAATAGAATGTCCTGTGGGCACCTTAAATAGACTTATTTGTTAAATAGCGAGGTACAGTACTTGTAAATGTATATATCTTTGACTACATTTATTGAGTAGCTGTCTCCACTCCCTATAGTATCAACGTTCCACGCTTTTCATAGTGATACTGTTGACTTTTGGAGTCTGGTGTAATATTTTTCTGCTTTCTACCGTTGCAGCTTTTGGCAAGACATGATGCTGCGTCATAGGGAAATTAAAAAAGAAACTGATTTCATTTGCGGCAGACATACTTCTCCATTGTTTGGTTTTGGCATAAGTATAGCAACACATCAAAGGTTTCCTGATTCCGTGGAGAGCAAACAGTTTTCATTTGGATGTTTTTGTGGAACTGCAGCTTCTCAGTGTATGGTTTCAGTCTGGATTTTAACCTGCGTTATGGCTAATTGACTATTAGTCAAAAATCTCTCCCCATTCACCCTCTGCTGCTTAAAATAAAACGGCTTTCCCTCCAACAAAAGGAGCAATAAATACCTTCTCATATGGAGCTAGCAAGTGCCTTTGAATGCAATTCTGGGAAAATCGGGCGACCGGTTTCCAAAACAGGGCAGTAGTGGGAAGAGACTTACCGTTGATATTTATTTATTCACTCCTACCCTGTGAATGAATAAAAAGGTGGGAGTTTTCTTTGATAGTTTATTAAAAATGCCCTCTTGTGACTATGCTTAAGAGAAGCCATCCTATATGTGCAACCTTGATTTCTCTTCCTAGCTTACTTTTCTTGGATGCATGCTAACATATTTTGTGACATTATCTGGTTAGAAGTGCACAGAACTAGTGCTTTGTTCAATCACATAGCTTTATTTATGCAAGAGGTATGAGTATTATGCGTAAAAATTGTTCTCACAAAAATCTGTAGTTCACGATGTTTTTGGCCGTAAAGTTTGTTTTTTGACCATCTGTTCTCATTAAAAAGCGCAAGATTGCTTATCAAAATTTAGAACCTGGCTTAAAAAGTGTTGCAATTGTTACGTAAGCATCACAACTGAACTGTGACAAATACATATGCCACAGCCAGAATCGGCTACATAAACAACAGTTGCATCAAAAATGCAACTGTGTAAGTGCTGTTAATGGATTAATGCTGCAAACTACTAGTAAACCCTGCAAGGAGTTCTATGCAAGATTATGTTCACTTAATAAAATGTATTCACAGTCGTCCTACACAGAAACACTGGTACAAATAAAACTACAGTGTCTGCAGCTAACTTGCACTGAAGTGGTCATAGTTTTGCATGTATATATATATATTATAGATCTGATAAAAGTACAGATGATATATTAGATGGGAAAGTGTTTCACACATCTATGTCTCTGGTTTGATGGAAAAATGGCCACCTCAATGCAATAAACAGATGGTGCAGAAATAAGTGACTTTTATGCCAGAACAAAGGAGTGAATCTTTCTATGGAACAGTAAATGCAGAGGTATTCGCTTTTTGTCTGACTTGGCCCCCTTTCAGTGGTGCAGAGAGCTGTGATATATTGAAAGCTTTGCAGGAAACAATTGCAATTCGTGATATCAGTTGGTTACTGTTTTCCTTGCATCCAGCTTTCTGGTAGCACAGATTTCTTTTTTTTGTAACATCTTTGGTAATCTCGAGTTAATATTAGTTGCTACAGTGTAGTTTATAGGTGGCCAAAGTTTTAAATTCAACGAGCAGTATGATCTGGTTTAGGAATAGATAAAGTATTCTAAGCTGGAACATTTGAAAGTGACGACTAACAGTCCGTGGGATAAGATTACATTTGATATCAGGTGAAAATCACAGGGTTTTATGCTCGTTTTGAATCTGAAAATGAGAAGCAAAAAGTGAGTGGCAGGGTTAAGGAAGAATCTGGTTGGATAAAAGCATTTTGTATCATACACGTTTAACTGTTATGAGTGTCACTGAGATAGAAGTGATATTGTGCATTATATCTGTAAAACAGCCTGGTGGCTCAGTGGACTATTGCATCCCCTGCAGAGATATGTGTTTAAGCCAGTGATCATAGGTTTGAATCCTACCGGTCCACTTTGACTTTAATCATTTTTGGGGGAATAAGATGAGTACCATTGAGTTGGGTAACAGTACATTTGTTATCTGTGACTAGCACAATAAAAACACTTGAGGCGCAAACACACTTTACAGATACTAGAGAATGAATGAGCAACGGCGGATCTGAGTAACCGCACCTCCCTGCTTTATTCCTTTTCTTGTTTAAGAAATTGTAATGGATAGTATGATTGGGTGTGCACATACAGCTCCTGCACCTGCCGTTGTTGGATGCCAGCTGCCAAGCAGAGAGAAAACTGTGAAAATAGTGGAGCGGTGCACTACCAAAGAGTTTTCTTCAATAAATCCAAATGTTCATTTTGTATAGTGGTTTATCAATCCTTTATTTTCAATATCAAAATGTGCAAATTCCAGCCAACGCGTTTCGTTCATACATAAAATGAACTTCTTCAGGGCAAATGGTGATGTGAAGAAGACGCAGGAACACAGAGGCAATGAAGAGCCCTTGATCTGAGATATTTCAAATTCCTGCTGTCGACGCACAAGTATTTAAATTTTAAAGTCTACCATGATAAGTGCCTGATGGTTGTATCTCTGGGGACACAGTCCTGTTATTATCGTCCGGTCGGCAGTCAGTGTCGACTGCCGACTGCCGACCGGACGATAATAACAGGACTGTGTCCCCAGAGATACAACCATCAGGCACTTATCATGGTAGACTTTAAAATTTAAATACTTGTGCGTCGACAGCAGGAATTTGAAATATCTCAGATCAAGGGCTCTTCATTGCCTCTGTGTTCCTGCGTCTTCTTCACATCACCATTTGCCCTGAAGAAGTTCATTTTATGTATGAACGAAACGCGTTGACTGAATTTGCACATTTTGATATTGAAAATAAAGGATTGATAAACCACTATACAAAATGAACATTTGGATTTATTGAAGAAAACTCTTTGGTAGTGCACCGCTCCACTATTTTCACACTTTACAGATACACCTGTTAATCTTATTGTAACGTTATCACCTCAGTGTAGGGGTTTGCATGTGAGAAGCTGAAAGAGACTGTATTGAAGTTTTTATAGGGTTAAAATCAAACCTCCCTTTTTTCCTTGTGGCACATTTTGTTCAGAAACTAGGAACCAATTAAAAGCCTAAATAGTATGGAACCCACCGCTGCCAGAGAGGTCTCAAAGTATCTTCATCCACTACGTTAAAGGTGGTGAAGAAGTTCATTATCATTGGATATTGCTCTTCGATTAGCACTTTCTCCCACACTCTGGTTTCTATATTGGTTAGAGCACACCATCTTTGACTACCTTTTTGACTGTGTTGCACGGAAAAAGACAGAACTTTGATGAAGCTCTTTGAGAGCGCTCTGAAGTTGCAAATAAGGGCTTGCAGAAGTCCTGGGGAATAAACACTGCCCTAATTGTAAGAGACTTCAACCACACACCTTCAGAACAAAGGAAAGACCACTGAAGAATATTGGCAAGTACCCGAGTCGTTAGATGACATAGCGAAGAGCTTGCAATGAGCAGACTGCTTAAATGAAAAAGAGCTATTTAGTAGTCCAAGCAGGTAAACAAAGCAAGGGCAGTTGGCATAGGGGGAGAAGTGATGATGGTGGAGAGATGGCAGTATGAGCAGCAGAATAAATTAGGCAGTGAAAGGACAAGCTTCAGCAAACAGATAACAAAGAGCCACAATGTTTGTGGATGGAATTTACAAAAAATAGCAAACCAAGAACCCATACCATTGCCATGTAATTACTCGTTTTTCCCTCTCCCTTAGGTATTCATCTGGTAGTCTGACAAAACCAACATATTCCTGCTGTGCTTGTCAAAGTAGACAAAAAAAACTGTACGCTGTTGCAAATACTTGGTTTTACTTAGACGTTCTCTTGGCATAGTAACCTGCACAGAGAATCTGACATACAACTGTAGAGTGCTGATAGTTGACCACTAATCCTTTATGGGTTTCCGGAGTAGCGTGCTACTCGCCCAAAAAAAAAAAGCAATTCAACACCCCATCAGGGGTTAGAAGCGCTATATATATGCAAACCTTTTTTCCCTCTTCTATCCCTCCGCTATCCTTCTGAATCCAAATAACTGACTAACATATCCACCACTTAAAATTTACTTGCATGTTTCACTATACTAATTCAACACTAATCCTCTATGGGTCCCGGAGTAGCGTGCTACTGCCGAAAAAGCGCTCGACGCCTCGTCAGGGGTAGTAAGCGCTATACAAATGCAATTACAATACAATACAATACATGCATACAGCTACTTCACAAGTCCATGCTCTTGAGATCCCACCATCAGCGATTCATGAAGGCT
Organism: Calotriton arnoldi; assembly: GCA_963921515.1. Classification (NCBI taxonomy): domain Eukaryota; kingdom Metazoa; phylum Chordata; class Amphibia; order Caudata; family Salamandridae; genus Calotriton; species Calotriton arnoldi. Next base: position 66,412 of record CAWUFW010004643.1, read on the forward strand.
GCTTGCTGTTATAGTATCCCACCATGCACTGGAGTACTGTCACCATTGCAAGTGTAAATGACTTTTCAGAAACATTCATTGGGATCCCCCAGGAATTGAGAATCTGGACCTCTGGTGTGGATACCTGTTGAAAGTAGATTGTGATAAGGGGACATGACTATCTGCTTACTATCTGAATCCCCATTTCAAGTTTTGTAGAAGAAGGTGGCCTTTTTTAATATATGATAGAAATGCCTGGTTGGCCATGTATCCGCAGTTACTCCGGAAAGTGTGAGCAACCAGGATTTTCCAGTAGCAACATTATAAACATTTCCTTGAGCTATGCCACCTTGTTGACATTGTCTTTTAGTAGTTTAGTTTGTTTGTTAGAGTAGTTCTATTTTTTGGATTGCCAGGTAGGTATGAAGTCTGTGGGTGAAATTCTATTTTTGAAGATTTTAATTAATGGAGTTTTTATGGAGCTGAGCAATTAATTACATTTTTGTAGGACCCATTAAGCAAGGGCTCTCTTCTTGCCGATCTTATTACGGCATAATAAAACATAATTTTCCTCCGTTTATCTCTGAAGACTTTAGCCAAGACAAGGTCATTATGTCATGAATAGGAAAAGTTTTCATGATCTGTGTCATAAAGTTAGGGAGATGAGGGGAGAGTATTTCTTCCTATTTAAACCAAGTCAAAGAAGCAAACTATTTGTTGACCTAAGAAAACTGATTAGGTCATCACATTATGAGCATGTTGCACTTGTAAGTGATGTGTAACATTTTTGTAATTTCTTCTGTTATGTGCATTGCCAAACTGAAAAGCTACTTGGTTTTTACATGTTTGAATGCTATGTGAACAGGTTGGATTGCCGTATTTTTAGTTTGGGACTTCACCTGAAAGTATCTTCCTTCATGTGGTCTCTGCCGGATTGAAGTCTTTTCATCGAGCAGAGATTGAGTACTATGAGGCTTTTTTTCCTTCACTGTTTCAGTTTAGTTTTATGTTTAAATGTATTTATTAGCATTTTCGATATCGGATAACAGTACAAAGGCATAAGCAATAAATTGCAAAATAGTATACAATTCACATATGTTTTTATATCAAGGAAAGCATATCGCCAGCATTGAGTTGTGCAAAATAAACAGTGTCGAAGCAATGAGTGAATTGCATTGTTAAAGTCTCAACTTTTTGCTAGAAACCAATAACTTTAACACCCCCCCCCCCTGTCCGATATTCCAAAATCTTGACTGTCGAGTTCCTGTCCCGTAACGTTTGCATCACCCATTAAGCAGTTGAGGATGGTTGTCGTTCTGTCCCTAGGTCCGAGAGCCGCAACACCATCAAATATTTGGGCTGGGTAATTTCATTGAATTCTGTTGAGAGCAGTTTTAGGAATGGGCTCCATACTTTCTGGAAAGTGGCAGCAGAGCTGCTCAGTGTGGCCGAAATGCGTTCCATCCCTACGATATGCCATAGCCTATGGAGCCATCCCACATATGTAGGGGGGGTGGATGTCCCCCAGTGCGTCAATATGTTCTGCAAAGCTGCCCCCAATGCTAGCCCCATCTGACGTCCTCTCATGCTTTTAAGGGGAAACGTGATTGGATTAGGGAGACCCAAAATTACGTGTACCGGGAGCCTCGGAATCTCAGTATCAAAGAGCTCATCTACGTCGTCCAGTTTTTTAGTCTAATAATTTGATAACAATGGGCATTCCCACAGTATATGTAGCAGTGTTCCCTCGTCGCAGCCTCTCCAGCAGGTGGGGCTTCTATGTGGGTTGCCTCTGTGGAGGCGAGCCTGTGTAAGGTACCAGTAAGTAGCTATTTTCATAGCTGTTTCAATACTGGCCACGTTCCGGGCAGTGTGTTTTGCTCTATAGTAAATCCCTTCCCAGTCCTTCTGTGTAAGGTCACCTCCCAGTTCTCTCCCCCATCTCTTTTGACTTGGGGTAGCTTGTGAGTGTGGACCAATTCTAATCATGTCATACATTTCGGAGATCAACCCTTTATCGGTGAGCTTAGTAATTAACCATTTTTCGTATTTGGTCAGTCTACGACCCCTTGCTCTCTCATCCCCTTTTGAAGGACCCAGTGTCTCAGTTGCAAGTATCGCAATCTCTCGGACTCGGGGATCCCATACTCTAGTTTCAGTTGAGGGCACTCCTGACAGATCAAATAGATGACCCACTGATCGGCATGAAGTACCCCGCCACACCCCAAATGATTTGTCAGACATTCCCGGGGTGAACTCACTATTTCCGAACAGGGGGGTTAGAGGAGACTGAAATGTCGTAAGTTTCTTGGTTGTCGCCACCCCATCCCAGACTTTCATCACTGACTTGGTGCTCGGCGAACCCAACAGACCCCGCGGACGCTGCGACTTCTTTAAGAAAGGACTTTCCACAGTGGGATACCTGCCAGAGCCCTGTCCTGAAAGAGCCACCGTTTTTCGGACTCCGGCCTTGCCCATTCCACCAAGTACCTCAGCTGGGCCGCTTTATAATAGCTGAGGAGGTCTGGTATTCCCAGGCCTCCGTTTTCGGGGCGCATGTACCCTATTGCCTTACTCATCCGTGGTCGTGCCCCTCCCCACACGAATTGATTGATGTTGCGTTGTAGTGAGACAATCGCTCCCTCAGGGGCAGTACCGGTAAGGTTTGAAACAAGTACAGCGCCTTCGGTAGCAGGGACATTTTGACCGCAGCTACTCGCCCCAATAGGGAAAGATGTTTACTCCAAGCACCTAGATCTTTTCACGCCTGCCGTGCCAGCTTAGCATAGTTCAACCGAGCCGTTCGGTGGACCGTGGCCGCTAATTCCAACCCTAGGTATGGGGATAGTGTCCACGACCTTTATGCCGGGCAGCCAGTCGTCCATGGGGTCTGGTGTGGGTAACGCCGGGTTTAAGTTTAACATCAATGATTTACCCACATTAACCCGGGAACCCGAAACCCGGCCAAATGTGTAGCTCCTCTAAAAAGGTGGGAAGGGAGATCTTTGGTTCCGTCAGTGCTGCTAGCACATCGTCCGCGTAAAGGCTAATGGGATGCGTTTCTCCACCAAATGGAATCCCTTTAATTCTAGGGTTGTCCCTAACCCTCTGCACCAGAGGCTCTATGTATAGAGCAAACCGTAACGGAGACAACGGGCATCCCTGCCTGGTTCCTCTTCGAATGTCAAAGGGTCGCGAAGAGATGCCGTTGACTCTGATGGAAGCTGTAGGTCTATCGTAACAGCAGCGTATCCACTCCCGGAATTTCTCCTCCAAGCCAAATTTCGCTATTGTGTGTCCCAGGAAACCCCAGTCCACCCGATCAAACGCTTTTTCAGCGTCTACCGTCAACAAAAGCGCATCCATTTGCGTTTGGTGGGCCTTGTCTATGAGGTGGAGTATCCTCTTTGTATTGTCGCCGCATTGTCGGGCTTGAATAAATCCTGCTTGATCGGGTTCTATCAGATTTGGCATATGGGGGCTTAAACGAGATGCAAGGATTCCCGTAAAGATTTTGAAGTCTACATTAAGTAGAGATATCTGGCGGTACGAGCCGCATTGCTGCTCATCTTTTCCTGGCTTGGGCAGGACCACTATTGCTGCTGCCAGCATCGTATCTGGGATCTGGTTGGTACTCCCAAAGGAATTAAACAGCCTTGTTAAAATCGGAGCCAAGATGGGGCAGAATTTTTTGTAGAAAAGGGCGGGGAACCCATCCGGGCCCGGGGACTTAAGCACTTTGAGGCGCGAGATCCCTGTGATGACTTCCTCTATGCAGATGGGGGCATCCAATGTTGCTGCCTGATCTAGTGTCAGTGTGGACGTGGTGACGGGTTGTAGGTAAGCTGTGATATCGTGTTCCGATGGATTGTCCGCTGTGTAAAGCTTCTCATAAAAATCCCTAAACGTGTGGGCTATCTCTTGATCCCCTCTGACTCCCCCCCTCTCCCCCCCCCGTCCGTCCCTCTGTAACGAGGAAACCTTTGTCAGCTGTCTTTGGGCTCGCAACCTATTTACCAGTAGCGGGCCCGTGCGGTCCCCCCCCCCCCCCAATATAATAAGAATGTTTTAAACGGACTGCCGCGTATTCCGCCCTATCCAAGTCTAGTGCGGCTAACTGTGCCCTGGCTGCCTTCAGTTGTCTCCAAACCCTAGGTACCCCAGTCCTGCTATGCACCCGTTCGAGTTCCTGCACCTGAGCTGATAGGTTTGATCTCAACTCCTTGCGCTCTCTATTGTTGGCTGCCGAAATCGCTATTAGCTCCCCCCGTACTACTGCTTTCATCCCCTCCCATAATGATGTGACGGCAATGTCTGAGGTGTCGTTGAGGGTGAAGTAGTCGTTAATGCATTTAATAAATTGCTGTTCCACTACTTTGTTGTGGAGTATAGTTTCTTTAAGTCGCCAGCTTCCAGGTTGGCGGGGTCGTGGTGTCGTCAATATCTGTACCGTCAGTACGTCGTGGTCTGACAGGGCCGTGGGTTCTATGCTCACTGCTTTAACCACACTATTAATCTCCCCCGTTCCCAGGAAGTAATCTAGGCGAGCATAAGACTTATGAGCGTGGGAGTAAAATGTATATTGCTTCGAAGAGGTTAGGCTTCCCTCCAGATGTCAATCAATCCCATCTCCCTCAGCCATTTCCTCCTGTCCCCCGACATCTCTCCCCCTTGGAAGTAAGACGCTTGCGATCTGTCCTTGTTCAAGTCCATGACTATGTTTAGGTCCCCCCCACCAGTGTCATACGGTTCTGTGGAGCCATTACGTCTGCTAAAGCTGCTTGAAGGAATCTCTCTTGCCCCGAGTTAGGGGCATATATGGAGCCTATCACCAAGAGTTGGTTGGCGAACTGAATAGTATAGGCCAATAGCCTCCCCTTCAGCTCTGCCACTTTCTCCTTTACTTCCCCCTTACAGCGATTAGATATAAGAATGGCCACCCCCGCCTTTTTCTCCCCCATGGAAGAGAAATATTGTTGGGGAAATGCCCTCGAGCGCTGCGATGGCTATCTTTGGGGAGGAGGTGTGTCTCTTGTAAGAGACACACATCGGCCTCTGTGCGTTCTAAGTAGGATAGCATTCCGCGCCTTTTTACCGGATTGTTGAGCCCCTTGACATTAAGTGCGATTATTTTCAGTCTCCTTAGCCATAATAGGTGGTTGCGGGCCGATCTATGCTAGCCCCTAGACTGTAACATGCCCCCCAACCTGATGAAGCCCCTATGTGTTGATCGAGGCTGTACGTGCGGGTATAGAAACTCTTGTGTGAGTGTTCTGTGGGCTCCAGGGACTCCGTGTAGAAATATGTTATAGATACCGGACCCTGCCCTCCCCCCTCCCTAACCCCAACAAACCAAACAGTAATTACCCCAAGAATTGTCCAGGAGTCGCAGTACATGTCCACGCCCTCTTGGTGGAACAGTTTGTAGGGTGCATCTCGTGGCCAATGGTGCTCCCCCCGCCATTGCTCTGATCCACTTATCTGACCCCCGAGGCAGTTCAATCGCCAGCTCTGGATCCGGATTCAGCGGTCGGGGAGGCCAACACCGCCTGACGTTCCTGCGCCATAGTCTCTAGATTTGGCTTTGAGGGGGCCTCCGACTCGTTGCCACCTCTCTCGTTGTCCTTTCTTATCTCCACCAAGGGTCTCAGCTGGTGGAGGGTGGTCGATGCCCAGGACCTGCCATGCTTCCCGCAGCGATCGGAGTTGCCGTAATTTGCCATCCCATTTGAAAATGATGCGAAAGGGATGTCCCCAGGAATAGGAGACGCCTTGGTTGCGAAGATCGGTCGTGACCGGTCGAAAGTCTCGGCGTTTCTGCAACGTGATTGCTGCCAGGTCTTGATATAAGGCGATGGCATGCCCCTGGTACGTTAATGGGTGCGCGTCCCTTGCTCGTCGCAGGATGAGTTCCTTGAGCTAAAAGTCTGGTAGGTATGCCAGGATGTCGGGGGGGAGATGCTGGTGCCTTCCGCTGCAAGCCTACTTTGTGGGCCCTGTCAATTTTGATTGCAAAGTCTTGGGATTCCTGCAATACGTGGCGGAAGAGGCCTTGAAGAAACTGAGTAATGTCTGTCCTTCTTCGTTGGAAGGAACACCTTTCACCTGTATGTTGTTTCTGTGGGAGGGATTTTCCAAATCTTCTGCGTGGGCTTGAAGATCTATTTGTTGTGCATGAAGGCGGATCACTTCTTGCTGTAATTGCTCCACTTCTTCATCTCGGGATTGTTCATGGTCCTCCATTGTAGCAACTCTTTCTCCTACCGCATCCAGGTCCTGTCGCACCTCCTTCATCTCGTCGGAGAAATCTTTTTTGAGGGCTTGTAGGTCTTCCCTCCGGGTCGAGAATAATTGTGCTAGGAATGCCCTTGTAACCGGTTCTTCCATATTCTCCGTCTCCTGCCCTCCTGAAGTAGATGGAGAGGTGCGGCCCCCCCCCCCCCCCACTCGCCCCAGTCATCTTGGTGAACATGTCTTTCACATTCCTGTCCTTCTTTCCCCGTGTGGTAGACATGTCTAGGCTGCAGCTAGGAGCGTGGAGCGGCGGCGTAGGGTCGTAGGTCCTCCCTCGAGATGAGTGGAAGCGGCCGGGGCCCCTGCACTTTCCGTCTGTTGGGTGGGGTCGTCCGGCATCGATGGCGTCACCGATGTAGCCGCTCTTGCCTCCTGTTGGGGCCCCACCCGTACCGGGTCGCGCCCCACTATGGCCAAGTCCGTGATAGTGATGGGCCTCGTTGCCGGGTCCGCGGCTGTATGTGGGCTCTGTCGGACCTTGTGGAGACTCGCCCCCACCGACGCAGTGCTAAGGAGCCGTGGCGTGTCCAGCCGTCGACCCGCCGGCTTCCCCCTCCTGTGGCTCGGCCCCAGAGTCACTGCTGTTCTCTTTAGCTCGGGGCGAAGCGCCTCGTGACCTCAGTCTCCGAACAAGACTTCCGGCTGGCCTGTTCCTGATCAAACCGGAGGGTGCCGGGTCCCCACTCGGTGGTCGCGGCCCAGTGCAGCGAGCGGGTCCCTGTTTGGGCCCTCCGAGGTCTCGGGCTACCCAGAAAGAGTCCGAGCCCGTGGATTTATGCGGGGGAGCGTCCTGGTCCTTTGCTACCGGCCCCGGTCCTGGACCCCCGGTGGCGCCCTTGATAGTGTCTGGCTGGGCGATGCGGGATCCCGCCCAATCGAGTGAACCCCGGGAGGGCCTCCGGGCCTCTCACCTCTGTCTTCGCGGGTCCCGGGGCTTCCCGCACACTGCAATTTCGGGCCCGCTGGCGGGAACTCTTGTGTTCAGCAGGGTGGAGGCCGCACTCCGAGCAGCGTGCCCGGCCGCTCCGCCTCCTCAGCTTCAGCCTCCGTCCGTCAGCCCCGGGGGGGCCAGCCGCCAAAATGCACCGGCAAGGCCGGTCCGCTGGTTGAGGTGGTGTCGGGGCCTCCCGACCAGCCGCGCCAGGCACTGTCTAGAAACCAGCCCTCCCTCCGGATCAGCTACATAGTCCGGGCCGCCATCTTGGATCTCGGGGCACGGTCCGTCTAATGCGCTAGTTTAGGCAGTCTCCACGTCTGGACTCTGCTGGAAAACATGCACCCGGGCTCTCGCGCCTACCCTGATCTCTGCCAGGGGTCTGCAGCTCTGAAACGGCGCCGGGAAGCACCCCGGCCGGCAGACGGGAGCAGGGAGACGAGCAAGCCACTTCCTACCCACTCGCCATCTTGGCCACGCCCCTCAGTTTAGTTTTAGAACAAAAACCAATACGTTTTTCTGAAACTGTTTGGTTTCATCAAAAAAAGAATTGTGTGCTTAGAAAAAGTGCAGACAGAACTTGGCTATTTATTATATCTAATGATGACTGTGCACCGTCTCTTAGTATAGTATTTTGTCTTATGCAAAATAGTGTTTTTTGATTTTATTTTTTAAAGCAAGTTTATTTTCAGGCCAGTGACTAGTCTGTACAAGAAGAATACCAATGTGCAGTTTGCCTCATTGCTGTATATCAAACATGTCTCTCTGCCATAATTGTGTTACATATGTGGTCTTAACAATGGACAATACTCGTGTTTGCCTTCCTTTTTTGAAAATCTGTTTTTTGTAATCGGATCTCACCCTAGCAATTGTTCAATGAAGACAAATTCCTAATTTTCTTTGAGAAGTATTCTTTATATTTTTTCCAACCCCTGGTGGCGGTGTTAATGATACATTTTTGTGGCTTCAGTATATTTTTCCATGTAGGTTGTCCGCATCAACGAAACATCCAGACTTGCTTCCAACAACTTTCTTTTATTTTTTTTATTTTTTTTACCACATGCTTTTTTTTATTTTTTTATTTTTAGAGAATTCTTCACCAAGAGGAAAAGAAGGGAATGCAAAATAATGAATAAAGCTTTGTAGCTACTTACAAGTAGAGCTAGCATGTGGAAAAATAATTTTTCCCAGCAAGCTTGTAGCTTTGAAAGAACAGTAGATCTCAGGCATTGTCTGCTGCATATGCTTGCCAAAATTGGGACTAAATGGCATTTTCAAAATTGTTCCAGGAATGACTATCTTAAGAGTGAGTTCCAGTGCAAAATTTACAAGCATATTTCTTAGTCTTAGATTATATAATACCACCTCGCAGCACCATATCTTTGTGATACAAGTACACTATAAAAATACAAGGGGCTTGTCCTGCATGAATTACATGCTTCTACGAGGCTATTCTGATTCCACAAAGTACTTTGTTTATCATAAATGTATATTTCTTAAGCACAAAATATAGTTAGATCAGTTTTGTTAACATGTGACTACAATTGTGTGGAAAATTTTAAGACAAAACAGTAATGATGTGGATTAGCCAACTCTTTCCAGTGAAATTGGTTTTCTATGCAACTCTTGGCAGTTCGAATGGTTTATGTTTGAGACTGTTCTATTTCAAGTTTTTCATGAGTCCCCTTTAGTTAAGGATTCAGTGAGATTGGAATTGAAAGAGATTATAAAAGGGAACTGACAGTGGAGGAGATTGGAACTGGATAGTGGGTTTTTGGTGCAAATTAAACATTTTGTCACAATGGCTTAATCCACATTTCCTTGATCTGGAGGACCTGAACTATCTAAGTGAATAATGTTACGAAGCAGTGCCCTGTCGTCTGCACTGAGAGATTTCCTTTTTAGCAGTTATGACTTTAGTTTTTGTTGATGTGCCTTGGAGGAAGAAGAGACGTATTCTAGTGGTCGGCCGCTGTGAGGACATTGGATCCCAGTAGAGTCTAAATTGGAGGAAAACATCTTTATTTGGTAGTCATATTGCTGGTTCTACGAAAGGTTAACTATAACCCTGTTAGTGATACTTTTCCAGGTCAGTGGGTTTAAGTCCTCCAGTCTTGCTGGGTTTTAATCCATGTTTTTCTAGAACATTGAATAAACTACATTAATATTTAAGTTGCATCCTTTTATACCAGTTGGACTCCACCTATTGCGTTTAAATATTTAAATTGGGTAGCACCCAATGTGAAGGTATTAGTGAGAAATGCCTCTTACAATTCTGTTCTTAATCTTTTTGGTAGAACAGGATTACATAATCTTCTTTCTTCTATCCTGGTAAGTTTAATGCATAATGGTCTTTTTAGGATCACGTTTGTGTATTGTCACTTGGTAGGTATGTACATTTACGTACAGGCTCACAAAAATTTGATATGATTACTTTAGTAACATATTTGATAAGATTCTTAAGATCGGTTGTAGCAAAAGCCACTTGTAAAGGGAATCCTAAGAAAAGGCATTGAAACTGTTCCACACCTGACCTAATGTTAGGAGGGTAGAGAGACAAAATGCACTATAGAAACTAACAAGAATTATGGGCTTAAACTGGGTTGTGTATTTGGCCCATTCTGGTAATTTGCTTTCATTAGTAAAGTGCCTTTGGCCTTGAGTATGATACTTGTTCTCCTCCACCCCCCTCGTGTCTGAAATCGTTACATAGCCTTTGTAGACTGATATTAATATTGTTGATTGTTCGCCATAGTCCAATATGGGTCCCTAAATATGTGTCTATGCATCACATGGGCGTGAATATAAATAAAACAAAATAAATACTGTTTAAGTTCATAGCATGTAAGTTCATTTAGCAATAATTGGCATCAGTGCAACCTGTGACACACATTTTTTCACCTTTGTTGTTCCATGTAAAAACCAATATCGGTTTAACTGCTTACAATAAAACCAATAAATTCAACTTGCTTCATGGCTCAAAGTGGGGTTGCAAAGGTTTTGCGTCAAAGTTAGGAGAAGAATGGATTAAACAAGATGCCACTCTCACAAGAAGGTTGCTCAAATACAAAAATTTGAACATTTTTATCTCCTAAGAAAACTGGGAACAAAACAGTAGCAGACTTAATAGTGTCACATGTCGCATGTACATGTCCAGTTTCAGGAAAAGGTTTCTTCATAGAAAATTGCGGGCACCATCAAATTCTGAAGAAAAGAAGACTTTTCCGTCATGCTCTATGCTGCATGTCGCAGAGTGGCAGGCTGAGACGGAAATGTTCACATCCAACAGCATTTTCCCAACATTATTTAGACTTCCTTGTCTCTGGGCTCAAATCGGGCAAAAGCAACACCTTCCGATCTCTATAACTTGCTTGTTTCAACCTCATGACCTGTGGTAATATGCCCTCGGTAATATGCCCTCCCTCATCGAAGCATCCTATAGCTCCGCAATGACGGTGCCTATCCCTGCTTCTCATATTTAATATCTCTTGAGGTAACCGGTTTTGCGCACTGCCACCGCAGATTCATTTTCATCAAGGTTTACCGTGATACAGCCTCTGGAGAACAACCTCCATGTCCACAGAAACGCGGCCTAGATTGCGGATGAATGCTGTTCAATGTTCTCGTTCCATAGTGTCCGCCTTATTCTCCAAAGATTAAATAGATGTAATGGATCATTGACAGAAGTCGTCTTGATGGGCTTAAGAATTGCCAAACTGAACTACTTTAGATTGCCTCCCTCTTCATATCCTCTCAACAAAGCTTTTCAATTTGCTCCATTTTCCATGTACTCCTCATGTTTTGATTTCAGACCTTCATTTTAGGTTTTGCCTGAGAAAGTGCGCATGTGCTGTCGCTTGCGACGATCTGCTGTTTCTTTACAAAAAATAAACCAACTCTAAAGCCCATCCATTGCTTATCAGTTGTTGACGTCACAGTCACGCTCATATAGTTCCTTTTTATTGGTCAATAGTAGCTAGTTTTATTTTGCCGGCATCGCTCCATACGGCTATGGAGCATTTCGTTTTTGGGTTTCACATCTTCAGATTACACCATCCCCCCTCTCAAACCTCTACAGAGTTTCACCTGCATGTGCTTTACGATTCTGGAATACATGCGTCCACTGATAAGAAACACAGACTGCCATTCTTCTTGGAACCTCAGTGAAAAGTTGACTCCTTATTGACAAGGTGCATTTGTATTCATGAAAATGCCTTTGTCTTCACTGTGGTCCCAGTGTGAGAAGGCATGGCCACTTCATAGGTCCAAGCTGTGTAATTTAAAATTTAATTGGGGGGGGGGGGGGGGGAGGGAGGGAGTAGGAGCTTTTTAGAGACTTGTGCGATTTGATATTTGAAAGTAAGTATTTTTAAACTTGCTAGTTTTTGATTTCTCATTGTAGCCATGTTTTGGGCTGCTGTCTTAAGTTATTAGTAAAGTGCAATGGTCTGTTATCAGGATCAAAGGTTGCCTAATGTCACTTCTTGGGAGGTCGTTGAGTGGTCAAAGGGTCACGTTTCCTACACTTATCATTTTGTGGAAAAGACATACTGAGAACTGTAGCTAGGCATTTTTTAGTAACTAACTGTCCAATTCAAATTTAGTAGTCACAAGTAGATGGCAGTAAAATCTGCTATCCATTTTCTTATTTTATATTTTGGTCATACTGTATGCACAGGGCCACTGCAGATGCGATTATGCTGCCGGTGCGTTTTTCACATATTTATGAATTTGCAGCATTTGCCACATAATCCATCATCTGCTGCATAATCTGCAGATTTTAACAAAAAAAAGTTAGTACTTCAAAAGTTACTAAAAATGCAGTAAAACGTGTTGCCGCAGAGTGAAAGACCCTTTGCAAAGGTTGACGGTTACCGTTCTGTTGCTTTTTGGTTGTTAAACAGGCACTAATGAGGAGCAACCTATGCCTAGTCAGAGCATTGCGAGTCGGCGTTTTTTAAAAGTTTTGTTTAGCCATGATGCCCAGCAGCCTAATTCCTGTGGAGCATGGTTTAAAAAAAAAAAAAACCTGAAAAGGTGAGACTTATTGACTTTTTGCCAAAGCTTGTTCTTGTATGTGCCATAACTTTACCTAGGGAGAATGTCCAGGGATACCTCAGGATAGATCTGCCATGTTGGTGCTTTCCTGCAGACACTCGGACCCCTTGTAATCAGTAGTCTATGAGCGCAGGTTATAGAAGTCCTCCTTTACTTGTTGCCAGACCCCCATTCGGGGGGGGGTGGGTGAGTGGCACATCATGGTTGCAGTCTTTTCCCTCTGTTCTGGGGTCGGTGGTTAGCAAACTGGGCCATGTGCACCCCTTCTGCACTTGCATCTCAGGGTAGTGAGGGCGAACAGCCAAAGTCTTCTCAGGAAAGTAGTATTGTGGGGGCACAGACTCAAATAGTCGAACAGCTACAATAATTCACTGTTCAACTCCGTGCTTATTTCAATAAAAAGAAACTAATGCCACAGTAGAACAGAATACTACATAGTTTGATGCTATCCCACCTATGAGTTCTATTCAGTTGCCATGCCATCTGCAGTGCCCAATTCCAGTTTTAGTGTGATATCCCTCTTACCCCTTATCTGCGTTAAGCTATCAGAGATACAGTTGTTGTCAAAGGTTAGGCATGAGTGTGAGTTCACTTGGCGATAATCATGTTGGCTAATTCGTAGGTCAGTTCAATCCATTCTTGAGACAGTATTCACAGGGACAAATAGTAACTTCTAACGCAAGGTTTATCTTTGTACGTTCTAGACACAGGTCTCTTATTGTGCGCCAACAGAGACGTAGCTTGTTGTGGCACTGAATTATATGCTATGCAGGATCGAACTGGCAGCGCCTTCAGTGACCCAGGGCCACAGATGGCATCCTCTTTCCTCATTTGGACCGCTGGGATGAACACCGCTGGAGGCCTGATTAGTGGGTGCTTGTATTTGGCAGCTGCAGCCCTCCGGTTGTGGGTCAGTTTCACTGCTGCAAGCGTGATAATGACCCTTGACTGATGTGCCACAAGCTGGACATCAACAACGCAGTAAAATTGGGCACGCTTCTGGTTTGCTGGACAGGACTCTGTTATTCTGACTGGTGGTTTTTCCATGTGGTTCACTACAGTTGTACATCGAGAGCAGGTGACTTCACACAGTTTGGGTCCACAGCTTCTTTGCTCCCATTGTCTTTCTGCTGCTTCTGGGTGTTTACGTGCTAGGAACTTAGCTGGGCTTCACCTTCTGGTCAGACTTTCCTCCTGCAGAACCAGAACCTCCTTTTTCTTCTTTGAGCTGGGAGGCTTCTAGCCAGAAGGCAGATCCACAGCTCTAGGGCTCTTAGCTGAACCTAGCAGGTGGTACAGCAGTGTTTTACGCCCCCCCATCCAACTCTGACTCCTCTACATTCACCAGAATTTTACTTGGAATTCCAGAAATCTATTCCTTTATGATGGATTTCTTTCGAGAAAGTCTGAATGGCTTCACTCTCACATCATATTTAGGTAGTTGAGTAGTTTTCCTTCCCACATCTCCAGCAGAGGTCTGAGACCGTTGGGTATATTTGTTTCAAACTACAGGGCATTAAATATCAGTGCATCATTAGCTTGTATCTTGCCTCACGATGTTGGATGCGTCCGAAGCATTTGTGTGTAATGCCATACCTGCTTCTGCATTTTATCAGAAATCTCGACCCCCCCCCAATTTTGTTGCCCAGTTTGTTTGGTAGCCCTCTCTCTTTGGGCAGTGGTGTTTGTTTACTATACTGTATTACTTCGAGATCAGACCCTTTGTGCTATTAAATGTTTCCTAGAAATATTTCAAAGGGAAGTTCGTGGTCGCGTAATGGAATTGTTTGGTCTGGATATTAGTATTTCACACAAAACAACTTTTTCAAAACTCTTCAATACTAGCCTCATTAAAGAAAAACATAGAAATCAAGGAAGTGACTATTGGCCAAACTATACGACGAAGGAAAGATTTCACTGTCTACAGAGGGTGAAATTATGCACAAATTCCTTTACAAATCTTCTACATAACCGATGGTCTGTCATCAGAACATATACATATTAAAGAAAATCTTACTAAAAAATATTTATCTCTTTGATATTAAAGTCTTAATTCCCAGATCGATTCAGCCCAGAATCTCCAAAACATTGTCAAACAAGCTACTACTCCAACCCACTTCTTCTACATCACTTACTCAACACTGAGCTGTGAGGATCTTGCCCAGTTTTCAACAAGTGAGCAACATAGAATGTGAGCTCTCAATCCCTCTCTGCTACAACCATCCCCCAGGCTAGATTTTAAAAAGGTGTCTCTCAGAGTAACTTGAGCTATCCTGCTGCAAGCATTAATCCATCTTTCCTTCCTCCAGTGTCCCTGCCAAACAATTAAAAATACTGCCTTTCCCCACGCAGTACAAATACAATGAATGCTGTGCTAAGGCAAGGCCCCTAGTTATCTCAAGATCGGTGCAGTCAAGGAAGGCCCTTATGGATAAAGCTGCTGATTTACTTTTGCCTTATACCACGTCCCGCTTGTCTAGCAAAGGACCTTTTGACCACCTAACTTACTTATTTAATCTTCTGAAATAACTTTTTACATAAACTCTATTTGGAATTCAAATTTATATTGGACTCCTGTACTTCCATGATCCAGGTAATGGACGATACCTTGTGAATCCTTGACTGACAACTTGTGCCTCCTGATCACTCTATATTTGAAAGCAGTTTTCAAAATGGTTATTGAAGACTTTGCTTGGCATTCTGAAGGAATACATGTATGGCAAGTATTTTCTTTTGGCTGGCTTTCTCCCTACTAGGTGCACCATTTTCATCAAATTAAAAACGTAGAATTTGCTCTCTGAATACCTGGGAAGAGAATTTGTACGTAATAAAGAAGCCCAGGCATCCATGGAACCCGAAACCAGCGGCTCTCTGTCCCCAGGTGCACTATGCACGGAGCCGGCAAAGGCTAAAGAGTCTAGCATAACAATATTGGGGAGATCTCAGGACGGCCTGGAAGCAGGAGTGAGGGTGCCAAGCCAACTGTCTAACAACCCTCCAGGAATCTAGCAATTACAAGCATACCCCTTGTTTTTTAGTAACAGTGCCAAGGAGCAACATAAGGAAGGAGGGCGCTATTCATTGAAGTACAGCTCAATTCCAGAAGTTCATGAGAGGGCTGCAGGTTCGAATTTAGTGACTATTGCCCCTCCGTCACCCATGGTATGGGAATGCATAAAGGCGAGTGATGCTGGTATTGCGGGAACATCATCTCTAATACCTGAGACCTGGCGTATTCAAAAGGAAGAACAAAACCTTTGGTGTCGGCAGATCCCAAGCTGCATCGATGAATTTGCTTCTCCACCAGATCTTAGGGGAACAAAAACAAATTAAAAGAAATGAGGTGAATGTAGCATCCTCTACATTCATAGAGAAAATACTTCTGGTGCTTGCCCCAAAAATATTTTCTTTATAAATAATAATTGGGACATGTGGGAAGTATTCTCTGGGGTCCAGAGTTTATTTCATTTTTGTTTCTTTTTTCAATGTGTAACGAGCAGCTTGCACAGCTTACCAATGTTGCATTAGTGACTGTTAAAGCGGTTACGTGAGTGAATAATATTGTTTAGAAAAGGGGGGTTGGGCATCCCACCCTTTCATTGGGCCCTACCTCCACCCTAAAACGTCTGCAGCAGACTTTCTGCCACCTACAATCTTGTCCCAATCAGAAAGCACACTAGTCTTCAGGGATTGTGTTGGCGGGGGTAGTGCACCCCCGAACATGAGCAAGTGCCCCCCATTTAAAATTGTCAGTGTTGCTGCCCTTTTAAGTGACACCAGGGGGCTGTACCCCGTCTCTTCCCTCCAGGGTTGCTGAAAGACCCCACCATGTGCCATAATGGGCAGGGGGGGATGGGCAAGGGGGGGGATTCCCAACCAAAACCCCCCTCCCCAGAGGGTAGAGACCAGAAAGCCTACTAGACACTATGGAATTATTTCGTGAAACCAAAATAGGATGTGAGGAACCCTTCTTGACATGGGCCAGGCCTCCCAACTCCTAAAGAGCCCCACAGTCCTCTTGTGGCCCCTCATGACCTAGCGGATCTCCATCCCATGGCAAAAGAAAGGACATTTTTATTCTTTGGGGATAGTTTATACATGCATGTCAGCAGAAAGAGGGTATATCCCAATTTCCTTTCACTTGCTATGCTGAATGGCTAAAATATTCGGGCTCAGGGTCAGCTGGCAACAAGGAAACACTACTTTGAAATGTACCATTTCTGCAGGGTCACGCCCAGTTTTGTTTTGCCTTTTTGCTGAACCCTATTTTTACTGGCTGTAAAACCCTGTGCATTTTCTCCCTGCTCACCAGTGGTAAAGTGCTTACGCTCCTCCTTCCAGCATGGTAAAATTGCTAAACTTCGGATTAGTATATTTAACTTGCCTATAAATCCCTAGTTTATGGTATCAAGGTGTACCGAGGGCCTGTAAGTTAAATGTCACCTGTTGACCTCAGCACCCATTGTTCCATCCAATACAGTGGCAGTGTAAACGTGACTGCAGGCCTGCCACCATTAGACTGGTCTAACTGTAAATTCAACCTGTTAAAATAACCCCTTTGACAGGCCTAAAGCGGCCTTTTAAATATCTATGTCGCCCATAAGTAGGCCTTCGTGCCTATAAGGCAGGGTGCATTAAATGTAAGACGTATAAAGCTTTACTGTTCAACATGTCCTTACTGTGACTAGCACCTTGATCATTCCGAACCACTAACTCGTGCCAGGCGTTAATGTGGCATCTCCAGGCACCCGCGTCAGGACACTCCTCAACCTCTGGAAGACTAGAAGAGGATTGAACCTGCAGTTGGGACTTGAGAAGAGCCTAGAAGACCGGACCTGCTCTCCCTCTTCTACCCATGGCAAAGAAGTGGATTCCAAGGGTCATAAGGATACCTTCTTTTTAAAGCTACATGGACACCAAAAGATACAACAGCCCTTTTCCTGTAACTGACCAGTGACAAACTTGTTGGCTTCTGCCTGCACCATATGAGTCTGAGTCCCACACCTGAAGCCCTGGAGGGGCTTTAGAAGCTTTGGAATCTTTGACCAGGACCAACCTGGTTAGTGTATCCGACCCGCTCTTCATCGCGGTCAGTGGCTATTGCTCCTAGGTCTTGTTCTACCATGACCATTGGCACCTTGTGCTTCTTGGCCCTATTTCTACTTAAAACTTTAAAAATCATATCTCCCGTTCCCCTTATTGGATTTTTGTTATTTTGGTGTCATTTTGCTCATGAATTTGTACTCTTATTTTCCTAATTTGTTTTGGGATGTTTTGCATTACCACTTTATTACTGTTTTAGTACTGCATAAATACTTTAATCATTACCTTTTAGTTAAGCCTGTCTGTGCCATGGCTATCACTGGGTTGAGCTCCGTCTTTTTAGTGACTTTAGTGGTACACCCTAAAAAGGGTTGTGATATTTGAAGTGGGTACCTACCCCCTCAACTAAAAACCCAATTTCACACCTACCAAACCTGGAATTTTCCTGAAATCTAGAGAGCCACTGGAATCGATAATGGTGTCTCTCTTGTGGATCCAAGCACATTTTCTTACTCCACACCTCTTTCTGTTGAAACGCTTCCTCCCTTTTGTGGTCTTAGTAACGCACATCATTGGAACTGACCCAGACTGTAAACATGTGAGGACGTCATTGACGCCATATTGACATCACACGCTCCAAGTTTTGACTAGTTCCTGTCACGGGCGATAGGCCCAACTACACAATGCTGCGATTCTGGACAGCCTTCAAACACGAGTGTACAGAAGGGTATTTTCCTTGCCATGTGACTCTTCACCAGCCCAGGTTCGATTAGAGTTTGCGCTGCAACAACAACAATTATACAGAAGGTACGAGGCAATTAAAACTTGGTATAAAATCTGGCTTAATCGTGGGCTTGAGATCAATAACGCGCTTTGGAACGCCCTACAAGGTGACCCTCAGTCTGTCTACGCAAAGTATTTACAGGCTTCGCTACAAATCACTAGGAAGGCTGACCTCTGGCAGCGGAAACTACCTCTGGCCTCATTTCAGCTTATCGTGAAGAAGGCGGTAAAAAAAGCACGCTCTACTAGAAGACAAAGCATCGTTAAGTCGGCGAGCCCATGCATGGTTGGTATTGCATTCCTACACAAAATCAGAGCCAGCAGCATATCTGGGTCTTCCCTTTTCCCCCTACTTAAAAACCAAGTTTTTAGAGTTGCGTATGGGGAAGTTGCCCTCCAACGAAGATCTGCCCCGCTGGAAGTACCAGGGCACAAAAGCATGCACTCTCTGTGGGTCACCCATACAGGATTTCATAGATCTAATATGCATTTGCCCAGCCTTAGGTTTGCAACGACGTCAATTGTTGAAGAGACAATTTAATGAAAGGGGCATCCGCTCCTGTAGAACTGCCATATTAAAATGCCTTGACTCGAATGACCCGCAACTTATTTGCCACTTAACAAAGTTTTTAATCAGTTATAAGAAAGTAATGACACAATGAAATTGGTCACAGTCGTTTAGTGGTCATTGTCTGTCTTTTTAACAACAATTGTCCTGTAAAGAGAAATTAATTAATTTTTAATGAATTATATAAAAAAGATGGTGTATCACACGTTCATATCAAATTTTAAACTTTCAAATTAATTGTTTAAAGAAATGGATATAACTATAAGTTTTAACATGTTTATATGTCCGTGTGCTTTTAACGGTACAATGTATCTTGTGTTTTGGAACATTGTTTTGGTTTTAATTAACTAAACAATAAAACATTTTTCAGTCACACAAGTGGGGGCACCATTTATTGGAAGAAGCATTGTAACACAAGGTGGTATGAATTTTGTGGCTCCCGGAAGATTTTGGAACTTTACCTCATAGAATGTATGATATTAGGGAAAGTTTACAGATCATTCTGGCTAGGAAAGCTTAGTGGGAATCGCATAAGCCACGCCATCCTGGACTCCCATGGGGGTCTAGTTTTTAGCAGTGTCTGCTTTTAGTAGATTTCCCTGGCCCAAAATATTGCAACTACTCAAGTCACTAGAATGGGTACATTTTTAAGGTAAAACTTGGTATCTTCACACTGCGTTTTAGGGCCTTTACTGTTGCAGCCGATGGGACCAGCAACACAAATAAGGTACCTTTTTTATCAAAAGTATGAGAACAGTTGAACACTTGTTGTTGATTGAATTTCTCTCCATCCATTTTTGTCTTCCAAATGTAAGTCAATGTACAAGAAATAAAACCTTTCACAAAATGCCCCCTGAGTCGCATGATAGTATGGGTAACACCAAATTTAGATTTTTACAAATAACTGATATTCCTACTCTCCGTATCTAGAGCACATTTCAGAAAAGCACAGTTTTGTTCCCAGAGTCAGCCACTTTTTGTCCAATAAATATCACCATATTAATTGATGCATGGTCGGTACACCAAGAAATAGAATTGTAACTTGCAGCACAGTCGTTGACTCTTAGTATCAAATTTTTTTTTACGACTAGTAAACCTTCTGCATTCCTACACCCAGAAGGGTCTGACAGACCTAACAGTGTACTGCTTTTGTAAATCGGCCAGCAGGGCAAAAAAGTGCAGATAAAAATGTCATCTATGTTTCTTTTCCCTATTTATTTACATTTTTTTTAAATTATTTCACTGATTCGTTTTATTAGGGAAAATCGTGAGTGTTCTACCCAAATGACCCCTTACAGAATTCAGAATTTTGTCTGCTTTTCAGTCATTTATACTTTCTGGGTTCACCCATGAGTTTTGCACCTATTTTCACCACAAACTGCAAATAAGTAGAAACCACAAAAAGCGACTATCACTTTTGTATTTTTAATTTACAGCTGTGCTTGTTTATGAAAGCTGGGAAGAAGGTGATCTTAGCAGAACAAATATTTTATTGATGCGATTTTTAGAAGAAATATGCTTTCTTGTACAGCAAAGTTTTCCAAAATATGCTAAATTTTAAGCATTTTCTCGGTTCTGTCCAAAGTAGTCCACAAACTCTGTATCTTTTAGAATCCCTTATGTGAGAAAATGCAGATGCTATTTTGGCCTGGATAACTGTTGTGGAAAAATATTCTGAAGGCATAAGCGCAAAGTGGGCCAAAGATTAAACTAGCATTGACATTGCCAATAGGTTGGCTTTAAAGGAGTATTGTAGGTTAATGTGAAGCATTACAAGTAGATAGCATGGGAATGCATATCTATTTTTGTGGAAGCAAAGACCTGTACAATAATATTGGTGTAGGTTAAAAAGTCAGTGACGGTTGCAATGTCAAGCCAGACCTTAGCATCCATGTAGATTAAAGACTACCCTCCTCCCATCTGTGCTGCTGTCAGAGTAAAACACCATTAATTGTCTAGTTATCTAAGACACTAATAGCATTACAATGTCATATGTGTGCCACTGATAGCTGAAGCTCAGGCAGCTGGATAAATAAAATAACATCTGTGTGGAGGTCACACCTTTTTGTGGAAGCACACACCATCTGTCCAATCAAAGCATGTATCCTGGCTCTCAACATGTGGGAAGGGCCAAAGCCCCTCTCTAGTGATGCTCACACAATTGTCTGGTGACAGCTGCACTGTCAAGTCAGACCATAAAAAGAGCTTAGCACTGACGGTGGAAAATCCTCCGCAGCTAAGGGGTTAGTTTAAACAAACATTTCACCAGTTGAAGGGCTGTTATTGTTACGATTCAAAAAACAAAACAAGTGTTGGCAATGTTAATAGGTGGGCTTGTAGATGAAAGTGCCTCTTCAGTCGCTAGTGTGTTCAGGCTCTCAACTCCTCATACATGCACACTGTCACTCTTTCTTGTACTCATGCATTCATTTATTCACTGACTCCTGCTTATGTTCACCCACTCAGCCATCAACAATGTACACATGCAAACTTAACAAGCATATACAAGTAAACATAAAAGTAGAAAAAAGAAAAAAAGTGGTGCCTAAATGTAGAGTGCATATGATTGTGATCCTGGAATCAAGCTTAATGTACCATTGTGTTAGTTCCAAAGCCGCCACCATATTTACACGCATTATACCTGCCATCTTGGAACAGAAAAAGTCATTCATTATGCACAATCCCATTCCACAATTTCAGTGGAGGGCATTTTTGGAGTAGTATTGTTGACGTCAATTTTGCAATACTTTTGTGTATAGTATATCCCCGTTGTATCAATCCAAGATAGCTGACATGTTTCTTCTAAATGTGGTGGCCATATTGTAACATTGAAACAATAATACATTATGGACATTACGATCCAAAATTGCAGCCTGATTTAGGAGAGACTTGTGGGATGCAGCTCAATGCTCATGAAATGAGCAACAAGCAAACAGCTTGGTATCACTGTCTGGTGAGGTGCCAAACACTTTATAAAATATAGAAAAAGGAAGGAAAGAAATTTCACAGGAGACATGTAAAAAGAGAAAATGGAAAACTAAAGGACTTGCCCACTAGCCCTGGAACTAATGCATGTTCATTGTGGGACGGATATGCCCATGATACATCAGCCACAATTCAAAAGAGGCTTTAAGTGGGCTGGCTCAGTGCTCCGTGCACAATCTTGCTCAAGCTTTCCAAAATTAAAAACCAGCCTCACTCTACTGCGCATAAGCTTTCCCACAAGGCCGATAGCAGTTGTATAATTAGAAAAACTCACAAGATTACGTTTGACCTTTGGTGGCCTAAGAAAGGTTATCAAAGTGCAGATCTTATACTACCAGGGTATGTCAGATGTGATAAGCAGCCAAAATCCCTTGCCTACTACAGTGTCCTGTGGAATTCCATGTAACAAAATACTTGTCACACAGTAATCCACCCTTAAAGCAGGGATGTGGAGTTCCTATAGCCCGACGCCCGGGACATATTGTTTGGGGTCAAGGGAAACAAGTTTTCATGTGTATTTTGTCCTTGGGACAGGTAGGCCCAACCCTTTGGCTGCCAGTTTACAGTATCACATTATGGATCAGGGAAAGCAGGGATGTGGAATTCCTATAGCCTGACGCCCGGGACATATTGTTTGGGGTCAAGGGAAACAAGTTTTCATGTGTATTTTGTCCTTGGGACAAGTAGGTCGAACCCCCTACAGCACAAGCCCTTTGGCTGCCAGTTTACAGTACCACATTATGGATCAGGGAAAGGCATTGCCTGCAGTTAAGGTAATATTTGTGTCCATGTGTTAATGCTGTTCAAACTTGTATTTATGGTTCATTAATGCAAAGCCTTTATTATTAGGGTGAGCGCTCCAAGTAAATGTTGTAAGCTTAGACTGCACTACTGACAGTGGTTTCAGTATAAAAATATGTACATGTGTACACACGTTTTCAATGTTTAGCAATATGAAGCTATGTATAATGCTCCCAGAATGCTCTCTGATTAGATGCAAATATTTGCAGAAGCTTGAAAGAAAGATTAATGATTCTTTGCTTTCAAAATAAATTGTTCACAAAAAAAATGCAAAAACATTTCGCTAAACTACTGTAAAAATGTAGGTACAATTTCTCTGCACTATCATTTAGTAAAATGTGTTGTTTGCTAGTATTTCCCCAAAATATTCATAATGGAAAATCAGTCTAACCAGTTTTAACCCCTTCGCTGCTAGGCCTTTCCCCCACCCCCTGTGCTAAGCCTTTTTTTGGCTATTTGGGGTAGTTCGCGCTTAGGCCCCTGTAACTTTTTGACCACATAAGGTATCCACTCCAAATTTGGGTCCTTTTCTTCCAACATCATGGGGATTCTAAAGGTACCCAGGGTTTGTGGATTCCCCTGGAGGGGACCCAGAAATTAGCCAAAATACAGCTGAATTTTGGTTTTTTGGGGAAAAATGGGAAAAAAGTGCTGCAAATGAAAGCGTCTGGGTTTGTCCCTGAAAATGGTATCAAAAAAGGGTTTGTGGGGCTGTAATCACCATTTTCCCAGCTTTTAGGGAATGACAGACTTTTGTCAGAAAACCAAGTTTTTTTACACAGTTTTGGCATTTTTCTGGGACATAGCAAAATAGGCTATTTTTTGTGCTTTCAACCTCCTTCCAGTTAATGGTAGAAATGGGTATGAAAGCAATAATGGATCCTGGAAAGCTATACATTTTAGTAAAGTAGACAAAATTCTGAATTCAGCAAGGGGTCATTTGTGTAGATCCTTCAAGGTTTCTTTATAGAAACTAACAGTTAAATATAGGAAAAATTGAAAATTAGTTGAAAAAAACAGCCTTTTGTGTTAACGTTTTCACCTGTAACTTCTTCTAATTATGACAGCTCTTTGAAAGCAATATACCGTTACATCCCCGGGACCTTACTGGTTGTGGGGATATATAGGACTTGTAGGTTCACCAAGAACCTGACGAACCCAGAGCCAAAAACTGAGCAGCGACTTGCAATGGTTTTTTATTATGTACCGGGTATATAGCAATTATTCTGGGAAAATGTATACATGGAAAAATCGGTATGAAAGACACCTATGTATTTCTGAAATGGGAACAAAATATAGAGTTTAGAAACGGTAGATATTTGCACATTTCCGAAATTGGGAATACTCATACTAGCATGAGAATTATCGGTCATTTTTCAAAATGACTTTTTTTACATATTGTCTTTCATTTGGAAGGCAGAAATGCATCGAAAGTCAATAGGTAATAACAGTTGCTCTACAATTCTGTGTTACCCTAAGTTTCCCGATAAAAATGGTACCTCACTTGTGTGGGTAGGCATAGTGCCCACGACACGAAACGGCTCAAAACGCAACGTGAACACACCACATTTTCACAATGAAAAATTACCCTTTTTTTGCAAAGTGCCTAGCTGTAGTTTTTGTACCCTAGCTCTGTCGGCACCTAGGGAAACCTAGCAAACCTATACATTTTTGAAAACTAGACACCCAGGGGAATCCAGGATGGGGTGACTTGACTGGCTCTCACTAGGTTCTGTTACCCAGAATCCCTTGCAAACCTAAAAAAAGTTTTTAAAAAAACACATTTTCCTCACATTTCTGAGGTGGAAAGTTCTGGAATCTGCGTGGATCCACAAATTTCCACCCACCCCGCGTTCCCCAAAGTCTTCCGAGAAAAATGGTACCTCACTTGCATAGGTAGGCCTAGTGCCCGCGACTGAAAACGGCGCAAAACGCAACGTGGACACACCACAATTTCACAGTGAAAAATGACCCTTTTTTGGCAAAGTACCTAGCTGTAGTTTTTGAACCCTAGCTCTGCCGGCACCTGAGGAAACCTAGCAAACCTATACATTTTTGAAAACTAGACACCCAGGGGAATCCAGGATGGGGTGACTTGACTGCCTCTCACCAGGTTCTGTTATCCAGAATCCCTTGCAAACCTAAAAAATTGTCAAAAAAACCCACATTTTCCTCACATTTCTTGGTGGAAAGTCCTGGAATCTGCGTGGATCCACAAATTTCCACCCACCCCGCGTTCCCCAAAGTCTTCCGAGAAAAATGGTACCTTCATTGCGTGGGTGGGTCAAGGACCAGTGACAGGCAAGGGCCCAAAACCTATTGAGGCGACATCAAAATTACCCATCACAAACCAACCTGGTTTTGCAAGGGGGGTCCCATGAGTTTTTGGCCCTGGGCTCGGCGACCATCTAGGGAAACCTACCAAACCCACACATTTCTGGAAACTAGACACCCGGGGGAGTCCAGCGAGGTATGGCTTGCGTGGGTCCCCCAACGTTTTCCTACCCAGAATCCCCTGCAAACCTCATTTAGCTGAAAAAATCAGGGGGGCCAGGAAGGCTGTAATTTTTGCGGGGGAGGGGGTGGGGGCATGGGCATGCCCGTTTTGGGCAGCCCCACCCTAATTCAAATTTGCCGAAAAAAAAATCCCTGGCGACTAGTGGGCTACTGCCCCCATCTGCCTCCCAGGGGGGCAAAAAGACTAAATTATGCCAAATATATTTGGGGGGAGCAAAGGCCCTTGCCCAAGGGGCCGCTCCCCCCTCCCTTGTGTCTAGTGGGTGGATCCCTGCTTGGGGATCGCCCTCCTGGGGCGATCCCCAAGCCGGGATCCACTGGGGATGGGTACCATTGGAAAGGAGAGATTCTCCCCTTTCCAATGATGCCTCTCCCGTCTTTCTACGTGCTCAGGGGGCTGAGATAGCCCCCTGAGTACGTAGAAAGTGAAACTGAAATGAGCCTAAAGGCTCATTTTAGTTTCAGTGAAATGAAGTCAGCGCGACGTGCGCGCTGATCTTCATTTCACTGAAACAGGGGGGCCTCGGGAGCTGGGGAAGCTCTTCCCCAGCTCCCGAGGCTTTGGGGGAGATAAAGAAATCCCTCTGCTGTCTGCAGCAGAGGGATTTCGTGCCCCTGTCCTCATGACTGAATGGTTCCGTCATGAGCACAGGAGCACCGATGCTCATGACGGAACCATTCCGTCATGAGCATCGAAGGGGTTAATAAGATTATGGGAAACATAAAAATAAACAAGCATTGATAAAGCCAGTAGGTCTGAAATTATTGGTCAGCCTTTTGGTTTTGTCCGTGCGTGACTTGTTTTGGCATGGTTTTTGTAAAACCTTAATGGTGTGGGAGCTGCCGGGCCTTCACCATTATAACAAACATTGGCAAAAGCAAAAATAGTTTTGGTCTCAAAAAGCACACATTGCCACAGTAGTTCCTCGCACTGAACAAAACGACTGTCGATATGCTCCTTGTGAAAGAACAGAATGCTGTCGCTCACAGTGAAGCTAGCCAATAGACAGAGAGAGAGAGACAGACAGAATTTTAATAAACGCAAAAGGTCATGGTTAACACCAGACCTAATTAGGGCCCAATTATTAAATAAAGTCTCAAAAGTGCACCCATGTCCTTGCATGAAGTGCAGATATACGGCTTTCGTGAATTCACTTGACTTTACAGAAGCAGGCCAAGACATTGTACTCCTAGAAAATGTTTGTGAACTGCATTTAAACATGACCAAATCTGCGGGTGTAGATTTGCTCATGCGAAATCCGAGTGTTTGCAAGACTACTTTCCCTCCAACCACTTTTTTCCTCAACGCTGGAAGAAGTTTCATGTTTGCCATTGTCAGGAGTAAATTTCCAACCTTTCTCGGTATGGGAAAATATTAGAGAAGAGTTGGTGAAAACCCTTTAAACATGCAAGTTATTAGTTTTGCACAGACTCAAAAGGGCATTCCAACCTCGAACTGTTGCTTACCATTACCTTCAGCCCCAGTATGTAGAACTGCGGAAACGTTGCAACATAAGGGAATTGCTAGTATTCAAACCCTACTATGGGAAGGAGCCCTGGCCTAATCAGAGAGGCTGTTTCAGAGCTCTTATATAAGGAGATTGCTTCCATAATTTGTCGCCGCATTACATGGCACAAAAGGGACAAGTTGATTTTGCTACAGGACAAGTAGATTTATGAAGCAACCTGCCCCTTGGACAGGTAGATATTTTATAAAATTCCACATCCCTGGAAAGGCATTGAGTGCAGTTAAGGTAATATTTGTGTTAATGCTGTTCAAGCTTGTTTTTATGGTTTATTAATGCAAAGCCTTTATTATTAGGGTGAGCGCTCTTAGTAAATGTTGTTAGCTCAGACTGCACTACTTACAGTGGTTCCAGTATAAAAAAAGTGTACACGTTTTAAATGTTTAGCAGTATGAGGCTATGTATAATGCTCCCAGAATGATCTCTGATTAGATGCAAATCTTTGCAGAATCTTGAAAGCAAGATTGATGATTCTTTGCTTTCAAAATAAAATGTTCACAAAAATATGTAAAAACATTTTGCTAAACTACTGTAAACTTTTAGGTGCCGTTTCTTTGTAGCATCATTTAGTAAAATGTGTTGATGTATGCTAGTATTTCCCAAAAATATTCATAATGGAAAATCATTGTAACCAGTTTTACCAAAGATTATGGGAAACAAAAAAATAAACAAGCATTGGTAAAGCCAGTAGGTCTAAAATTGTTGGTCAGCCTTTTGGTTTTGTCAACGCGTGACTTGTTTTGGCATGGTTTTTGTAAAAGCCTAATGATGTGGGAACTGCCAGGCCCTCACCATTATAACAAACATTGGCAAAAGCAAAAATAGTTTTGGTCTCAAAAAGCACACATTGCCACAGTAGTTCCTGGCACTGACTGTGTGCTGATATAATCCTCCCAGAATGCGCTGTCACTCACAGTGAAGCTAGCTGATAGAGAGAGAGAGAGAGACAGAATTGTAATAAACACAAAAGGTCATGGTTAACTCCAGACCCAAGTAGGGGCCCAATTATTAAATTAAGTCTCATTAGTGCACCCATGTCCTTGCAATAAGTGCAAATATACAGCTTTTGTGAATTCACCAGACTTTACAGAAGTATGCCAAGAAACAGTACTCCTAGAAAATATTTGTGAACTGCATTTTAGCATGAGCAAATATGCAGGTGTAGATTTGCTCATGCGAAAATCTGAGTGTTTGCAAGTTCTTTCCCTCCAACCACTTTTTCCCAACCCTGGAAGAAGTTTTATGTCTGCCATTGTCAGGAGTACATTTCCAACCTTTCTTAGTATGGGAAAAGATTAGAGAACATGAAAGTTAGTAGGTTTGCACAGTCTCAAAAGGGCATTCCAACCCTGGAACTGTTGCTTACCAACCTTCAGCCCCAGTATGTAGATCTGCGGAAACGTGGCAATATAAGGGAATTGCTAGTATTCAAACCTTACTATGGAAGGAGCCCTGGCATAATCGGAGAGGCTATTGCAGAGTTCTTATATAATGAGATGGCTGCCATAATTTGTCGCCGCATTACATGGCACAAAAGGGACAAGTAGATTTTGTTACAGGACAAGTAGATTTATGAAGCAACCTGCCCCATGGACAAGCCGATATTTTATTAAATTCCACACCCTTGCTTAAAGGCATAATGGCTTAAACATAAAGTGTTTTTCACAATAAATAAGTCTAACATGCGTGATGGCTTAAAATGTGTTTTTCATGATTAATATGTCAGGCCTCTTGGCTTTGGCATATATTTTCATAGTAAATAGGCCACACTTATGGCGTCTTGCATAACTTTTCCAGTTAACAAATCAGGCCTACAGCCTTTGTCATTGGTCTCTCATCCAAAAAGGCAAAATGAATTCATGTATCTTCTCATCCATCTTTTCTAGTGTATTGTACTTCCCAAAGAGGGCACTGAGGAAACCAGTGATAGGAAGCACAAACTGGTGCTGATGTAGAGGGGTCACACAGTGTCTTGAGGATGAAATTTCAATCTGAGAGTACTACTTTTGGATAGGCTCTCTGAGGATACTTTTGGCTGACTGCAGCGCAGGTAGATGTTGACAGTTGAGCATACTGCTGTTCGAAGTTTACACTGAGGTCAGTACTGACAGAAGCCTGCACTGGTGGAGGAACCTGAACCTGAAAACTGCTGGAACAAACAGACTTGTGGTTCCAAATCACACTTAAAAACTCACACTGACAAAACATTTGTAACAAAAAGAGATGCTAAAAGCCCTTCCTCAAGTAATGAAAGAACTTAACCAACACTAAGGTGCTGAAGCATCTGAAACCTCCTCTCCCTTAAGGAAGACATTTCAATAAATCAATAATTTACTAACCAGTACATATATACTCCAACAGTACAGTATTTTCTTTATGAATGCAAGATTTCTTCTGCTTTGCTGTTTGTACATCCGTACATAATAGGACCATTGTATACTTAGTTATTAGTATTTGCGTCATTCTAATCATTTTGATAGGTAAGGTGATCAGGGAAGATAACTTTATTCCTCGGTGTGGACTGCTATGAATAAAAAAAGAAAAGTATGCACAAACCACATAACAATACCTGCATATATAACATTCTATTGTGATCCAGTTTGTAATACTAATTTCTGTAAACTAATTAGTTATGTACTATTTAATGGTTGCTGTTTGCGTGCAGTACCCACTGCATGCCTTTAACTAAAAGTATTTACTTTTACTTATAATACATCAGGACCCAATTCAGTCTTGCTGTAATTTTCAAATTTTATGAATTCTCCGTTTATTAATAATTTTACTAACCATGAGAATATGAGTGAGTGAGCTGTTCTGGAATTGAGACACGAATTTCAGATCACAACAAATTTCTGTTGCGAGCATTAATGCACAGCAATCTTGCTGGATATATTTCATTCTGCAATTACTTCATCATTCAATCTCTGCTTAATTCCTGAATGTTATTCCAGTTTTTATTAACCGCTTTAGGGACCAAACTTGTTTGACAAATAAGGCCTCTGTTCAATTTATCATACTCTTAAATTCTTTTCATTGCCCAGAACAAGTATGTCTTTCAGACTAAAGTCAGAAAAGTAAGCGGTATATGCCTTCATAGATATTTGAAGTACTTAGACAATACTTTGGCCTGGTAATGGGAGGGGTGTAGCACATGTCTGAGCCACATGGGTGCTTAACATGGGTCTCTGCTCCATGGCATCACTGACCCAGTGAGATGGGGTATAACCTACGTTGGAGGATGTTAAAGAACAGATTAGTGCCCACAGGCAAGTATGTGCAAGAATCCAAAAACTGGTGTGGGTGTGCATGGCATAACTGTCCATTATCTAGAGATTTAAACGATCTGCATTGACAGTAAGATGGTGCATGAACCATGCAATGTACTTGATTGAAAAAACGGTTGAGAGCATTTTTGGCAAAAAGCAGTACTCGTTTTCTAGGCTGACAGAAATAAATTACTACAGAAAACAACGTATTCACTAACTTTGTGGAAAAGCCTATGGGTAACGTAAACCATAACTATGTGTAATTTTTGTGGGGCATGATATACCCATGCCAATCCTGGAGCCTACTCCTTACCAGATAGTTTTGGCTTTTTGATACATTGTTGGGGGCACTCGGTTAAAGATAATGACGTCACGTGCTGACATATGTAGTATTTGAGGTGATGGCAGTAGCTTAATTCAGTAAAGAAAATGAGCTCCGTAGTTGATGATGAGGCAGTTTGGTCCCCAGTCTGGTGGTAGGTGGCTTCCTGGCTTGAGGACAGTAACAAAACAAGCATTGGCATAGCCAATAGGTCTCGTCTTTGGGACCTTATAAGTGTTTAGCCATGCAGCACATTATCACCCACCGGGCAGATTTCTGTAATGGAACTAGTACTTATGTAAAGTGCTTTGATACCTTCATTAGCGCTACATAATGCAAAAAATAAAAAGGAATGAAGGGAGAAGTGCTTGCAGATTTCTGAGGTGGGGGAGCGAAAAGATAAGTTAAGATTGCATTATATAATGCCAGTACCAAATCAGAAAGCGAGCACAGTAGAGAAAATCAGGAGCCGAATTGAAAGGAGGCGAAAGTGAGTTATCCCAGTGTTTAAGTGAAGGCGGGGCTGGAGTATGCTGCATCTTGGTGCTGAGTAACAGATGTTTATTGCCAACCAAATGAATGTTAATTAGTTTGTTGGCCTCTAGTAGGATGAAAGGCTGAGCAGACGCGCTGGGGTTCGAACCTGCGGTTGTGAGGTGAAACATAAGATTAATAGGGTGCTTGCCTTAAAGTTAAGATTGCATTATATAATGCCAGTACCAAATCATAAAGTGAGCACAGTAGAGAAAATCAGGAGCCGAATTGAAAGGAGGCGAAAGTGAGTTATCCCAGTGTGCAAGTGAAGGCGGGGCTGGAGTATGCTGCATCTTGGTGCCGAGTAACAGATGTTTATTGCCAACCAAATGAATGTTAATTAGTTTGTCGCCCTCTAGTAGGATGAAAGGCTGAGCAGACGCGTTGGGGTTCGAATCTGCGGTTGTGAGGTCAAACATGAGATTAATAGGGTGGAAGCGTCAGCCCACTGAGCCAACAGAATCGGCTTGGACCAGAGCGGACCGGGCAGGCTAACTGAGTCTGGCTTATTGTCGGTATTTTCGTGCTGCTGGTGTTTCTAGAGAAGCACTGCAGTCTGGAGTCATTTGAAACTAGTGTGGATGGACATAATAAGCTTATTTGTAATTTCCTGTGAGGCTCTGGCCAAGGCCCACTCATTAGATGGTGCTGACGATTCCACTGAAAAGTAAGATGTCACCGTGATTGATTTAGTTTCTGTTCCTTTGTGTTTTAGAGAAAATGAAAGCGCACTCTTGTGGAGGTGGGGTGGAGGGGACGCGCCTTCTAATGAAAGCAGCAAGGTCTGGAAATGAAACCTGACCCAAAACAGATGGCAGCCTGTGCGCCGCTGCTGCTGGCTCCCGAGAGCAAAACGCTCTGGGAGTAAACATTTCCTGAAAAGCAAAGAATGGCGCGCGAGAGAAGCGAGGGCGAGTGTGCACGGCAGCGCGGGGAACGCGAACGCGCTAATTAAAAACCGATGGTGACATGACCCCGAACAGATGGCGCTCCTGCTCGTAACCGCAAGCCGTAGGCTGTGGGCGGATACATTCCCTGGGAAAGGTGGGACATGCACCCGCCTTTGCCCAATTGTGTGCTGTCTTTTTATAAAGACGCACGCAAAGCCCAATAGAAAAAATGCTATAAAAAAAAAACACACGCACAAGCGTGTGAAAAGTCCAGAGTGATTCCAAGAGGTCGTTTTCCTAGAGCAGCGCAAGCGCGCTGCGCCAGGCTCGACCTAAAGAATGGGAAGGCTGATAATTTCCAGAATGTGCAGGGGCTGCAGATGGGTTTCCTGCAGTAAAATCCAAGGGTGAAGGAAACGTAGCCCAACAGCCTGAAATGATGGTGCTCCTTCCAATAATGCTTGGGTAGAGCTGTTTGGCTTTCTCAGGGCATTGTTTTCCATTGCATGGTACATGGTCTTCCCTTCTCCCCTAACTCACATGGGTGTGAGTGTTAAGGGATTTGTTCCATTGAGGCTATTGGTAGAAAGCGCAAGGAACTGGGAAAGTTCTGTCTCTCTCATTTGTACTGGCTGCACGCCAGTTGACATTGCAGTATGTGAAGCTGTACACCCAGGATGGTTTTAACTGGAGGGCTCCAGATAACATGGCTTGTTGCCAGTCATCTGAGTGCGAACCAAAGGAGCCTCATCGCCCCTCAAGCTTTGGATTGTTAGAAAGCTGTACGCTCCTATCCTAAAAGAATGTAGCTAGTCAACACACCTTACTTTCTACTTCAAAGAGAGTATCCCATCTCCTGGTCTCTAGATGTTAATTTCTCCCCAACTGTAACAGACGAATCCCGGAGAAGATGATCCTCCTCTATGCGACGTTCAGCTCAGTGTACACTTCTTCCCTGTTAGGAATGTTCTGAATGATTTTTGTGATGTTGGGGTGAGAATTACCTTCCTTCCTTTCCTTCCCTCCTTTTCACCCCCACCTCTCTGGCCCCCTCGCTCTCTGGCCCCCTCGCTCTCTGGCCCCCTCGCTCTCTGGCCCCCTCGCTCTCTGGCCCCCTCGCTCTCTGGCCCCCTCGCTCTCTGGCCCCCTCGCGCTCTCGCCCCCACTCTCTCTCGCCCCCTCGCTCTCTGGCCCCCTCGCTCTCTGGCCCCCCTCGCTCTCTGGCCCCCCTCGCTCTCTGGCCCCCCTCCCCCCTCGCTCGTCTTCCCCCCTCGCTCGTTTCCCCCCTCGCTCGTTTCCCCCCTCGCTCGCCCTCTCCCCCCCTCGCTCGCCCTCTCCCCCCTCGCTCGCCCTCTCCCCCTCGCTCGCCCTCTCCCCCCGCTCGCCCTCTCCCCCCTCGCTCGCCCTCTCCCCCTCGCTCGCCCTCTCCCCCCTCGCTCGCCCTCTCCCCCCTCGCTCGCCCTCTCCCCCCTCGCTCGCCCTCTCCCCCCTCGCTCGCCCTCTCCCCCCCTCGCTCGCCCTCTCCCCCCCTCGCTCGCCCTCTCCCCCCTCGCTCGCCCTCTCCCCCCCTCGCCCTCTCCCCCTCGCTCGCCCTCTCCCCCCTCGCTCGCCCTCTCCCCCTCGCTCGCCCTCTCCCCCTCGCTCGCCCTCTCCCCCTCGCTCGCCCTCTCCCCCTCGCTCGCCCTCTCCCCCTCGCTCGCCCTCTCCCCCTCGCTCGCCCTCTCCCCCCTCGCCCTCTCCCCCCTCGCCCTCTCCCCCCTCGCCCTCTCCCCCTCGCCCTCTCCCCCTCGCCCTCTCCCCCCTCGCCCTCTCCCCCCGCCCTCTCCCCCCGCCCTCTCCCCCCGCCCTCTCCCCCGCCTCTCCCCCCGCCCTCTCCCCCTCTCCCCCTCGCTCGCCCTCTCCCCCCTCGCTCGCCCTCTCCCCCTCGCTCGCTCTCTCCCCCCTCGCTCGCTCTCTCCCCCCTCGCTCGCTCTCTCCCCCTCGCTCGCTCTCTCCCCCCTCGCTCGCTCTCTCCCCCCCCTCGCTCGCTCTCTCCCCCCCTCGCTCGCTCTCTCCCCCCCCTCGCTCGCTCTCTCATTCAGAGATCAGTACATCAGGTATTATTCCCACCTGCCAAGGGAACCCAGTGCTTAATTTGAGATAGTGGCTGCTGGTGGGGCCTACAGGCACCTATTTTAGAGGACAAGCACTTATTTTTCCTTTTTAGTCTTCAATCAAGAGATGGAAAAACACAAAAGAAGGAAGGAAGAAAACAGAAAAACAGTGACAAGGAATGTCTGATGGTGGATGAAAAAGGCATGGGGTGGAATCTTGGCCATGCTGCCTTGGTATTCGGCACCCTGGCATTGTGGCACAGACGTCTGAGCAAAACTGCTGGCACCGGCAAGTGGGTTCCACCCTTCATGTCCGTGTATGTCATTGCAACCTCTGCCAGAGCATGAGCTGTCATTCTTCCGATTATGGCCTGATACCAGGCTTCCTCCTTGCTCAGAGAAACGAAGATTTGGTATGGGAAATCAGTTTATGTCCGCCCCCCTCCCCCCCGACCTGTCCAAGAGCAATTGCATGGCAGAAAATGCATTCATACAGTTAAGATGGGAACGAAAGATCTACGCGAGAGGTGTGGACAGATGAAGCTTGCAAAAAAGGAAGGAGGCTTCCCAAGAAAGGGAAGTACTTACATATGACTCCCCATAGGGAAACTCACAGAGACGCAACCTAAACTTTTCAACTTTGACATGTGGTACCATCATCACTCTTTATCGGAGATGCCACTTCGCCAGCAGTAGATTCGTGACTTACAAAATCAATAATTTTCATGACTGTACAACCTTAAAATAAAATTTATTCTCTCCTATTTACCGTTAATTTTACTGGTGTAGACTACTCACTAGCTGCAATAGTTGCAACCTCAAAGTGATACAAACTTTTTAGGTCTCGCCTGGCGTTGCAGCGCGCATGCGCTGCTCGCTCTGCGAGGCTTTTTGTAATCAATTTACTTTGAGAAGTGGAGTTTAGGCTCCGCCCGTTATTTCGATTGGTTTGCGTCATTGTTTATGGTAAACGGTGTCTTTTCATTGTGACGGAGGCTTTTTAGTCCCTCCTGGTTACTGCCCTGTCTCCTTTTCGCCCCGCCCACCCGGACTGGATCCTTTACTGGCGGCGTGATACTGTCTCCTTTAATTAGTGGGTGAGCACTTTCTTTTTGTCATTCCGGCTGCGAAGAATAAATGCATGCGATGAGTGTGGGCGCTCGCGCAAAGCGAGGGCTGTTCTTTGTTCTGGCATCAACATTTGTATAGCGCCTTCTATAACCAGTACGGCACCTTGGCGCTCCTTAACCTAGGCGCTCATTTTGAAAGGGGTCTGTAGTGCCCGGTATCTTGTGTGTGGTTTTACGTAACTAGTAATGCTTAAACAAGAAAGCATAATGCTGTAGGCAGAGCGAGCCGACTACAAGCGATTTAGCTGGCGAGCACATCTGCTGTTACAGCATCCCCACTCCCTCCCACCAGCGTGCAGTCGCTGTTACCGCATCCCCACTCCCTCCCACCAGCGTGCAGTCACGAGCCTGGCCATGCACGTCCATTGCTTTACCATTTCTGGAGTCATCTGCGCTAATTCTGAGGCTAGCTCGCGCTCCTTGCCCGAGATACACAGACCTCTCTTTTTATACCTCTCTTCCCCTATTAGTTTTGCTGCTTGTTTTCTGACCCACACACACATCAGCCCTTGAGTCCTAATGCCGACGACCTTTCAGCCGCTTAGCTGAGCTATCCATCCAGCGCATACATAACACCCTGCTTCTGGGGCGCTGCCTCCTCAAACTGCAGCACGCCTTCCCGGGCCAGAGCAGCGTTTCGTCACACCCGAGAGGTGCGTGGAGAGCAGGGACGTAGCTTGTATCATTGGTGCA
Source organism: Calotriton arnoldi (assembly GCA_963921515.1). NCBI lineage: Eukaryota > Metazoa > Chordata > Amphibia > Caudata > Salamandridae > Calotriton > Calotriton arnoldi. The sequence continues at coordinate 101,828 of CAWUFW010004643.1, forward strand.
GCAGGCGCAGAGGCACCGGGATACAAAGCCCCGAGGGGGGCACTGGGCCCCGATAGTTGCTGTATTAATTATCCCAACAACAGCCAAAGGGGCAAGTTTCATTGCTTGCACCCGGGCACATGGCATCCTCGCTACGCTACTGGTGGAGGGCGCTACACCTAACATGGCGTCCCAGGGCAAAGCATTGCTGCTGATCCTCGTGTTACCGAGTCAAGGGGCTTTTAGTCATGGCTGCTGTTTAGGTAAAAAATGGTTATTTTTTTCAGTGTAAATGACTGTTTACCGGAGGAGCCCTAGCTGTCTAAATCCCTCCCACATCATACGCACATCTCTGTAAGTTTACCTAGCTATAGAACGCTCCCGTCCCTGAATAATGTGATATGTTATTTATTTCACCTTTCCGTGAGGGGACGACAAGTGCGCCACACGTATTTTTACCATAAGTGAGATTGGAAACAATTTAGTTTGTGGTGTGCTCTAAACTGATACTTGAAATTATATATGGGCATCCATATGTGAGTGAGGAAGTTATGTGAAGCGGACCGTGATCCTAATTCACTGTAGAAACGTCGTGCTAAAGTGACTTGTCCAGATTGACACAGTGTGTTCAAGGGGAAGCCGGGACGTTAGGTTTCTTGGTTACACAGTCTGCAATACTGAAACCAGGCCACGCCCCCTCATCTCTAGCTCCACATCAAAAGGCAATGTTCTGTGCATGGTTTCATTTGAAGACACGTATGTTACTCTCCCTCTCTAGACCCCGCCTCTTCCGCCAGCTATACCTTTTATTAGATAAGCCCACTTTTTCATATCTTTCGTGTAGTTTATAGCAAAAGCAGAAAAGTGATACCCAAAAGGATGGGTGCCCCAAAAACATGTTATATTTAATGCCACATTAGGTGGTAGCTGAGTATTGTCTTTCTGAACCCACGTGATCGTCGCATAACTAGGGGAGGGGGGCTTGGAAAGTGGGGGGTGGGGGTGGGGGTTTGATGCTTTGTTAGCTGCCCGGCCCTTATCTCTGTTCCTTATCTTGCTGGAACATTCTATCATGGGGAGATACTGCATGGCGGGCCTATGCTAATATGTCCACGCATTCCTTGCCTCTGGTGGGGAGGGGTGGCTGCTGGACCATAGCAACTCCTGTTTTAATGCCTCCCCTTTACACCCCTCCCCACATTAATCCGTCAAAGTTGTCCTTGGCGCTCAGGAATGCTGTCTGGCCCCAGCACCCTAATGTTATGTTTCAATATTTAGTTGGTACTCGGATAACAAACCTCTTCCCCAGTATCTCAGACACTGAACTCGAAACTGCACGTGACTGCCTTAAGATACAGAGCATGCAATGACAGCTGGGCATGTGTAAACCAGTAAAGAGCAATGGAAATGTGAGGTAAAATGTGTACATTAAATATTATGGGCATTTGAAGGGAAATCATCATGCCTCATCAATATTCCATAAATTCATACATAGTATCTAAAAACATTTGAATCCGCTGTCCCTAAACGTGGATATACCAGATTTTGTGAACTAAGATGAATTTATTGGAAGTGCTGAGTGACGCCATCCATGTTTGTGAGAATGCAATAACTATTGAGTCGTTTTGACTACTAGTCCTGGTTCATTCCTGTTGGTGAGGGCTGCACTCAAAACGCCCTCTAGTGGGTATTAGGGGTACAGCTCTTTTATAAAAGGCAGGGGGTTTACCCGACGGGCAAGGGTCAACACAAGTAAATAATAAAATAAGCAAAGCATTGCATAAGTGAGTTTATGTATACACCCACTTTTTGCATATAACAATAAACTTGTTAGGGGCTTAAAAAAAATCCTGCCGCATCTTGGCAGTGTAAGCAAGTATTAAACAGATTAGCTGAGAATCGCTGGGAGCCTGAGGCCAGCAGGCCGGTCTGGGGCAGTGAGACAGTAACACACTTTTGTTGGAAGAACCAATAAAGAACTCTGCAAAAAGAACTATTATTTAAAACACTGCACAGCTCTATTAGTAAATCTGAAACCGGGAACTTCACTACACACCACATACACTCCATAACACATGGATAAAAGACAGTCATTTACAACGCCATTTACAACGCCAATAGCTCTAACTTAAGCAAATGCGAGACCTATTGCATTTCCAGTGCTTGTTTTGCTGTGGTTAACATGATGTTTGGAGGAAGATATATTGCTTATTTCAGTGCAATTGATCAGGAGTTGGTTTACACAAGTGGATATACTTTGGAATGAACGTGAAAATGAACGTCATTTAATGATTCTGATTAGGCCTCACTTCCACATCCTTCCATGAGATGGATGGCTCCATAGAAACTGAATAATGAATGTGGATGTTTGTCACCTCTAATTAAATGGCAGGCATGTTTGCAGCGTCTGTCACGCCTTGTAGAGGCCACTGTGTCTTCGAATGGTTTAATGATGCAGAATACTGGATCCCCTGATGAGCTGCAAAGGGCTCATGAATATTTATAGCTGGATGAAAGGTTCACCTTGAGCTAGCTGGGCCCCTTTTTGGCAGAAGCTTTTTCTTGACCTGCGTAATCTGGACTGTCCCCTTGCTTTTAGTGAAGAATACATATTTGCCCTTTTTGCCATTATTGTCCCAAATCTCCAAGCATGCATTGTTCTTAGCTGCTTTCTGTTGGAATCCTCCAGCTAGAAGCTTTCTTGCCATTAGTGCTGCCCACAACCTCAGTGTGTGCTACATATCTACCTTCATCTGCACTACTAGTTATCTCATTGTAAATGGAACTCTTGCCCTGCTCCACCAGTGCTGAAAATAGCATTATTTCACTGCATATCTACCCTGTTCATTAAGTAGTTTTATGATCTTACAGTGTGCACTGCACTCCTCCCATTTTTACAAATGATGTCAATATGCACTTTTAGCTGCTCCTCTCTAATAGTGCAGTTACTCAGCTAAAGGAGTGCAGTTTAAACTTTCTGCGCCCCATCAGTCAGTTGTATTTAAATTTTCCAGTGTATGCCTATGTGTTTCTACCCCCCGAACAGTGCATATTCCACTCTGCCTTCTCCCCATGGCGCACAACACTCCTTCCTAGCACCCTCACCTGTGACCTCACAGGACACAATAAAAAGCTTTTCCTTTACTGTTGCTTGGTCAATGTTTAGTTACTATGTGTTGACTTAAATCGATTGCCAAATGCTGTACACCCTAGTTTTTATGGGCTCTCAGAGGCAACTGAAGGACTACTTTGAGGATGATTCTTGCTTACATAACTTAACAAAGCAGAATATTGCCACTAACTACCGTTAGAATCACAATCGAAATTTAAGGTATGCCCCCCTGACATCCAGTGCTATTCACTTGAAGACACCTCCCCACCCCCTAAAATACACATCAAATTTGTCAACTTCCTTTGGAGGATTATGAGGTTGAAGGAGCTAGGACTGTTTCATCAAATCACCAAAATTCAAAACCAGCTTTGCCATGAAAAACATTCTTGGACTTCGCACCCATGTTGTTGGTCTCTCTCCTCAAAAGTCTGAGGACTACAACAAATTCTTTCTTTTAGGCAAGCTCTTAAAAACTCACTTGTTTTGTGTGTGTTAAACTCGCTGGACTCTTGTATGGTCAGAAAAATGGACTCATTGGTAATGAAGTAGGGGGGCAACTGCGCTAGAGCTGTATATCCTTTCCCTTTTTCTTCATTACTATGCATTCCTAGCCAAGACATGTTTTGATGTTGTATATTAACTACCCATGCTCTTTGTGGAGCTCAATAATGCCACTAAAAATTATTTATTAAAATAATAAAATTCTCTAGTATTCCTGCCTATATCTAAATCATAATACCTAATTTATTTCCTACAACAAACCTTCCTAGTTGTCTTTTGTGAGGTAAATGTAGAACCTCCTAATGACTCCATCCCTCCCCCAAGATACACTTATTACATTGTTTTGGCTGTTGTATGTGAGAAGTACCAGGTGATTACCTCCCCATCAAGGGAAGTCAGTTGAGCTTTAGTAATTATTCAAAGAAATGGAGTACCCTCAAACGTGGTGGATAGTCTTGCATCTGACTAAGTTCCGTCATATGGCATATTGTCACCAACATTTCTGAAATGGAAAGTCCTGTAGGATGTCAGAGATGAGCTTTTTCATTGGCAACATTTGCCATATGTAGTGAATCAAATGTGCCACAGTCGATATCTTTGTTTTCTTCCAGTAAGCTGCTGTAAATCTGTCACTGCCATTGTATGAGCAAACTGTGCTCCCCGGCTTTTGACACCTTGCGTAAGGGATTGTGCATGATGATGCAATAAAATTACTCTAGATCCGCATTCCATGAGCCTACCTTCAAATACTTTATCTGATAGAGCCTTCTAGCTGCAGAGTCCTTGCCTTTGAATTTCTCAGGCATCAGACTGGACCTGGAAACTTTTGCGTAAACAGTACCCCTGTGCGGTCGGGTGGCTCCATTTGGCTCCACGTGACGTCGTCTGCGCTGGATATGACATTGTGGTCACCTATGTAGGCACCACCCAGGCATGCGAACGTCAGTTCTTTTCTTTCCGCACCAGTTTGTGTTGATCCGGAGAAGAGCTACCCCTCTATTTCTTTTTGATAGACTGTTTTCGATGTTTTGTGAAAGATCTTTTCCTTGTGTGTCGAGGGATGACCTCTAGAAAGGTAGGGTTTAAGTTGTGTGACGCCTGTCACCGTGCCATGTCGGTTACTGACCTGCACCTTGTGTGCTTATGGTGTCTCAGACTGCTAGCCCATGGTGCAAAGGCTTTGATGGAGCGGTCCCTAAAGCTGCTTGCAGCCCGGCAGTCAACGCCATCTAGCACAACTCCTAGGAGGTCTTGCTCCGGATCGAGGAAGAGAAGATCGCGGGACCACTCCAGGAGCCCCTTGTCTTCTTTATTGCACTTGAGGTCCTCGCGGCACTCGGGGAAGAAGCACAAGAAGAAGTAGGCTAGACTGACTTCGACTTAACCTCATCCTTTGAGGATTGACGAGACTAGTGCGGAACATCGACGTTGCAGGCACAGTTCAGCGGAGCCAGTGCCAAGTCCGACTCAAGCCTCCCACCCCGTTTCCGGGAGCCGCAGCGACCCCCTGCCCCAATTTTTATGAGGCCATGTGCCGAGAATTTGAGTGGGCCGACCCCCTCCGATGCGCCTCCGGGCTCTGCTGGGTCAGAAGAGGCGCCATCAGGTTCTGTGACGACTGCTCTGCCTCTGCTTCTGTGGGGTCTCATGGATGCGATTCTGGATCGGTGCTGGTCATGCCAACGTGACCTGCGTTGGCCTCGAAGTCTATGCTCCTGGCGCCGCCAACTCCCATCGGCTGCGCCAGCCCCATTCTGATTCCTGACAACTCTGAGTCAGAATGGTGTTTAACACCGCCAATTCCAGCGCCAACTGAGCCCAGGGGCTCTAGGTTGTTGCCTGAATATTTTGAGGAGGTTACAGGCATGGGAGAAGAGTGGGAGGAGTCACTGGGCCCTATAGAACACCAGTTAGACACTCCTGATGAGGCATTGGACTTGTATAAGGAGCTTGCGGAAGCCAGTGGACTAGACCCCCTCTCCAGATACTGGTATGTTCTCTCCACCTACTGGTATGCTCTCTCCAACTACTGTGGCTACTGAAGAGGGAAAGTCTTACGTCTTTTGCTATGGTGGTAAAGAGGGCAGCTGAGGTCCTTGGCCTGGAGCTGCCCTCTGCAGGCCGAGACTAATCTCTTGACCGAAGTGCTTCATCCTGGGGCTTCCTCGTCCAAACCCTTTTTGCCCTTCAGTGAAGCACTGATGGATGCCCTTCTGGGCACTTGGTCCAGGCTTAGCACAGGGGCTCCTGTGAACAGGACAATCGCACAGCGTCATTGCCCTGCCCCGGGTGATCCAAGTTTCCTCAGCCAACATTCTACCCCTGAGAGCTTGGTAGTCCAAGCCTCAACATCCCATGGCGCGTTCCTTTCCGCTCCCCAGGACAGGGAATCCAAGAGGTTGGATGCACTTGAGAAGATGTTTTCTTCTACGTGCCTAGCATTGCGGTCTGTTAACACTTTATGCCTTTTTGGACCGTTTTTTGCATACCCCATGGGAACTAGTTGCGTGAGTGCTGCCATGGGTCCTGGAGGAGGCCCAGGCTGTGCTCTCCCACACAATGAGAGATGGGAGGGATGTTTCAAAGTTTACCATTAGGTGTGGTCCGGATATGACTGACTCGCTGGGCAGAGCGGTTTTGTCGACCGTGGCCTTGTGGCACCACCCCTGGCTGAGAACATTTGGCTTTATGAAGGATGTCAAGGACAACCTCATGAACATGCCCTTCGTTGGAACTTGACTCTTCAGAGAGAAGGCAGACTCTGCACTGGAGCGCTTCAAGGACTCTCGGGCTACGGCCAGGTCCTTAGGCCTCTCAGTGACACCTTGCCTCAAGTCTGCCTTTCACCCTTTTCGTGGCACTGGAAGGAGCTTTCAACTGCATCAGCCATACCCCAGCCACAATCCTGCACAGGCTTCCCAAGTTGTGCGAGGACGTGGTGCATTCCGACCCTGTGGGAATGGTAGCCAGAAGTCGTCCGCCACCAATCCCCTGACAGCTGCAGTCTCCAAGTCCTCCTAGTTTGGTTCTGCAAGACTATGGTTGTCCAGTTGGAGGTAGACCCCAACATCATTGCCTTCACTGGCTGTCCATAACATTAGATGAATGGGTCTTGCAGATCATTCGTAGGGGTTGCTCCCTCCCTTTTCAATCTTTCCCTCGCCCTTTACCTCCCGCTCATGAACGGCTGGCAGAGGATCATCTTACCTTACTCCGAGAGGAAGTTACAGCTCTTCTGGCCAAGGGGGCTATAGAAAAGGTTACGATATCAGAAATAGTCAGTGGCTGTTATTCCCGCTACTTTCTGATACCCAAAAAGAACAAAGGTCTTTGTCCTATTCTAGACCTCCAAACCGTCAATCCCTTCCTCAAAATGTAGAAATTCAAGATGCTGAAGTTTGCTCAGGTCTTGCCTGCCCTGGACCAAGGAGACTGGCTGGTAGTGTTGGACTTGCAGGATGCGTATTTTCACATCCCCACCCTGCCTTCCCACAGGCTTTACCTGCGGTTCAAGGTAGACCACGAGCACTTTCAGTTCATTGTGCTACCCTTTGGCCTTACCAGCGCCCCTCGGGTATTCACCAAGGAGATGGCGTTGGTCGTAGCTCATCTGCGCAGGTTAGGGGTTTCAGTCTTCCTCTACCTCGATGACTGGCTGTTGAAGGCGTCCTCTCCCCAGACTGTTTCCCACCTCCAGACTACGGCGGACCTCCTGCATTCACTGGGGTTCACTATAAACGTGCCAAAGGGACAGCGGACTCCTTCTCAGATGCACCCTTTCATTGGAGCTGTTCTGGACACAGCGCAGTTTCCGGCTTATAGACCCGAGCAGCGAGTCCAGGATATTCAGGTTATGAAACTAATGTTTCAGCCTCTATCCTGGATTTCGGTGAGAATGACTGACTGAGGCTTCTGGGCCTCATGGCCTCCTGCATCCTGTTGGTAAATCATGCCAGTTGGCGTATGCTTTCCCTGCAGTGGGACCTGAAGTTCCAGTGTGCGCAGTATCTGGGGAATCTCTCCGATGTGGTCCAGATCTCGGAGGTAACTGCAAAGGACCTGCAGTGCTGGCTATCGGACTGAAGTTGGGTCAGATGCAGACCCCTCTTCATTTCCCAACCAGATTTTACAGAAAATTACAGATGCAGGATTGGGTGGCCATTTGGGAGAGGTGGAGATAGAGGACTGTGGTCTACGGCGGAATCAGAGCTCCACATCAACTTGTTGGACCCCTGGCCGATCCGACTAGCATGGAAAGCAATTCTTCCCTCTGTCAAGGGGAAGTTAGTGCAGGTGTTCGCTAACAACACCACCGCCATGTGGTACAGCAACAAGCAGAGTGGGGTGGGGTCGTTGGCCCCTTGTCAAGAGGCCCTGCGTCTCTGGACATGGCTAGAACAGCAGGGCATAACCCTAGTGGTTCAACACCTGGCAGGTTCTCTGAATGCCAGGGCCAATTAACTCATGTCGATGCCTTACGGATCACGAATGGCGTCTCCTGCCGTAGGTGGTGCAAGGTCTCTTTCAGCAGTGGGGAGAGCCTTGGTTAGATCTGTTTGCCTCCGAATAGAGAAACTGCAATGCCCTCAGTATTGTGCGTTAGAGTTTGCAAGGCGGCTATTGCTTGACGACGCTTCTCGTTGCGAGTGGAGTTGAGGCCTCCTGTACGCCTTCCCGCCCATAGCATTCCTGCCCAGAGTTCTCAAGATGATCAGGAACAACCGGGCCCAAGTCATTCTCTGTACTGGGCGTGGAAAGTTTGGTATCCCGAGCTTCTGAAAGTGAGCATCGATCCTCCGATCAGGCTGCGCCTTCAGGAGAATCTTCTGTCTCAACAGGGGAGGGTTCTCCACCTGAACCTGTCAACTCTCCGCCTCCTTTTGTGGAGATTGAGTGGTGGCAGTTGATAGTGTTTGACCTTCCTCTAAATGTTTATACAGTTATTCTGGCTTGTACTTATGTTTCCCTCTGCGCCCTTCATTATTCCTCAGTGGGATCTGAACCTGGTTCTCACTTACCTCTTGTGTGCTCCCTTTGAGCTGCTACATAATTGTCCCCTCCGGTTGCTTACCATCAAGACCGCATTCCTAGTGGCATTATCATCTGCCCGGAGGGTGAGTGAGCTGCATGCTTTATCATCCAATATATTCTGGATATTTCCGGATAAGGTAGTGCTTTGCACCCGGGCCTCTTTCATACCTAAAGTGGTGAGCCCATTCCATTTGGGTCAATCGATCACACTGCCCACCTTTATGCTCCTCCATTTCCCTCTAAGGAAAAGGAGCGACTCCATCATCTGGACTCAAAAGGACCGATATCGTACTATCTTGACTGCACAAAAGAGTTCCTGGTGGGCGACAAATTCTTCGTGGGCTATGTGGGAGCTAAAAAAAGGTCGGGTAGAACAGAAGCGGTCCATTTCCCGCAGGGTCGTTCTCTGTATGAAGAACTGCTGTGCCCTGGCTAAAAAACAGCCTCCTGAGGGCTTAAGGGCACATTCCACCAGAGGGAAGGCTGCGGCCACGACGTTAGCTCGTGGGTTGCCAGTCCTAGACATCTGCCAGGCAGCAACATGGGCTTCCCTGCATATGTTTGCTAGACGCTACTGCCCCCCCCTCCCCACCCCTCTCCCCCTTTTAGGGCCCTAGTTTGGACACGCACTGGTCAGTTTAATTCATGGCTCTGCACTCCTGGCGTGGAAAGTCGTGAAACGAAACTGACGTCTGCTTGCCTGGGTAGCGCCTATATAGGTGACCATGATGTGATATCCAGCGCCAACGACGCCATGCGGAGCCGAATGGAGCCACCTGATGGCGCACAGGGATACTGCTCGCGCAAAAGTTGCCAGATCCAGTCTGGGGCTAGGAAATTCAAAGGTAAGGAATCTACAGCTAGATATTGTCTCTACCAGTTAATGCATTACCGAAGGTAAGTAACTTGTTCATCAACATGAGTTTGGCTGTTTTCCAAAAAGTTTGCATGAGTATGCATTCCTACCATACTTGCAACATTGGGCTCACCTCCTTGCCACATCTCCAACACTGCTTAAGGCACTGCATTGTAAAATATCAGTACACCATCAACTAACGACACTTTTCTATGCTCGACACTCCTGTAGTTTTTGGAAACAACCTTTCAGAAATATACTGACTCTGCCTCAGTTATTTCCCTATTTAAATCTTTTAGCCACGTCTCACCCAAGACCGCATGTAGACTGGAGCATCCAGTGTCTCATCTGTAAATACCTCCATCTGTCTTGTTTTGGTATCTGAAAATCCCTTTGGCGCAAATCGGATATTTTTAATGCAGCCTTTCATAAACCGAACTCACATAGCATGATAGTCTCCCTTCCTCCAGCGAATCCACCTTCAGTGCTTAGATGAATTGGGTATTGTGGAGGGGGGGCAGGAATGTTGTAAGTCTCACACCTCCAGTGCTGTCCTAGTCTCTTCTGATTTGCAGTGATTACATGGCTAATGCTCCTGTATAAGCCATGCAACTTTCCAGAGGGTTCTGGCTGTAAGTGTGTGATGCACGTATAGCCATCTTTTCTCTGAACCTTTGAGGGACCACCCAATTACAGTGTGTAGGTGCCACGGATTATAGTATTTTTATGTTTATGGAAATGCGAGTCCTCCAGCAAGCCATAAAGGTCTTTCAGCTTTCTCTTGCTCATCCTCTGCCCATATAAATTTAGAGCTGACTTCCTGTAGTCCCTTGATATACCTTTCAGTAATAGTAGTTGGGAGGGATTAAAACACATACAGAAGATGTGAAGGGATATTAATCTTTATCACATTAATATTCCCTATACAAGAAACCTAACGTGTTTCAGGAGCAAGGTAGGACCTCAGGGCAGGCTAATTGACTGCATACCATGCTCCTCTGGTCTTGATCAACTTTATGCCCAAATTCTTGATCTGCTCCTTCACCCATGGATATGGAGTAAGTTTTCAGAGCTTTTGCTCTAATTGACTGCAATGATATATTCAGAATTCCAGCCTTATTTATTTATTTTGTATCCTGACAACCTTTTGAACTTAGCTATTATCTACATGACTACTTGAATAAATGCCTATGGCTCAGATAGGGTCAGCAGAACTTCATCTGCAAAGGGCTAACTTTTGTGATCCACATCACGAAAACCTCATCTCCTTCACCTCTTGTGTAGCCCGTATTCTTTTGACTAGGGGCTTAGTGGTACAGGCAAACAATATTGGCAAGAGCAGATGGCATTGCCTAATACCATCTTCCTTGTGTGCAAGCCATTTATTGTATTTTTTTTTTGTACCTTGTGTCTGATAGTTCGCCATAATCCATCTTCTCATCTGGTTGCCAAGTTCTATTTTATCAAGGAGGGGAATCTAGGAAGTCCCAGTTTACCCTATGAAACGCTTTATCACTGTCTAAAGCCTTCAGTAGTACTGGGATCATCCGCTTCTGGCCTTCTCTACCAGATGGGCATCTTTTCTAATGTTATTTTTCCCTCACCTGCTTTTAACAAACCCCTTATGACCGACTGTATGAGGAATGTCAGTGCTTTGTAGCCTAAACATCAACAATTTACTGAAGAATTTGGCATTGCTTTTGAAAATCGAAATGGGTCTGTAGAATTTAGTCCTCCCTATCCTTGCCTGCCTCGGGGATTAGTGTAATTTCGGTTTCCCTCATGGATGGGGTCATAGATTATTAAAGGAACCTGCCTTTCTGCTTGTCTCCATAGTAGTTTGCTCTCATTCATATTTCAGCTTCTATCATGGCTTTAGTAATCTGGGTTTCCAGAAGTCTCTTCTCCATTGCACCCCTGACTAGTAGCACAATTTGTTTTCCCATTATCGACCTCTTAAAAAAAAATCCCACTTTATTGCAGTAGCAGTGTTTTGATCTTTATTCTTCTAGCAACAGTTGTGTATCTCTTTGGACAATTTCCTATAAGCTGAATCTCTCAGTAAGGCTTTACACAGTCTCCACAGTGTTGATTTACCTACCCGCTTCCCTTCTGCCCACTCTCATTACATGAGCATGGTCAGAAATAGAAAGGTGGGACATATGAGCTTGTTGGAGTCTGTGGAATAAGGGAGCTGGACACAGACCTAATCTGAACTCCTTATGGCAGCTATACACATGCAATTAAAAGAAGTAGTCCCTTACTGCAAAATTAGAGACATTCCCTGCATCTGATAACTCTTAATCACTGAAAAGTGCTTGTAGGCACCTTGGCCTAGCCTTTACAGTATGTGTGCGCGCGCTTGGGGAGGGGGGCGGCGGGTGGCATCTTTCTGGACCTCTGTCCCAAACTAATGTCTCTTCCTAAAATCAGATTCTTCCCTACTGCCCCAACTTCCTCTCGAACCACTCTCTTACGACTTTCTTCCGGTGCAGAGTATGGGGCAGATAGTTGATAAATGTATTATTGTCTCCTTATAATTCTAACATGACCGCAAGGTCCCTTCTTCCAGCCTTTTCCTTGAGCTGGTCTATTTCTTCTCTCCACTGCTTCTATGTCATGTTTTCATAAAATTGGCACCCTTCATGTTGAGACCCAAAAGCGGAGTGGATGATACTTAAAGCTCATTATGAATTGATCAGACTGCAAGAGGTGAGACTCCTCGTCTGTTTGCTATTCTAGTTTTGAGGCTAGTCCCCATGTCCCCCTGTTTGTGTCAGTCTTCGAGTCTCGGTGGTGCTATGCCAGCGACTAAAAGTTATTTGGCCCTAGCCAGTTTCAGTGAATTTCCTAGGTAATCATCCCACCTTTACTTTTTTGCCAATGGTCAGCCTCAGTTAATTTCTTCCGTGACAATCTGTCATGCTGGCTTCACTCTCCTTCAGTCACCTTTTTTCCACATCAAGCTAGCCCTGAGAACCGGGAATTCCTGTCTGCCATCAATTAGTAGCCATCTTTAGTGACTCGGGTGTTTAAGTTGCAGAGTCACACGTCAATATGCTTTTTTGTGTTGTAGTCTGGCTTCTGCAAAGTCCTAAAATAGCAGTACCTCACTGTCACCATAGTGATTTTTTTTTTTCATAGTGTGTGTCTATTTCACAATCCTCTCTGAGTGGGAAGCTGAACATCTTGACCAGAACATTTCTTGTTTTTTTGCTGCTTATGGGTTTGCCTTCTGTCTGCTAAATGCCTATCTGGAAATCTGGCGACTCTTTCAGAATAGTTTGGAGTAGTTCTGTCTGACAACTAGATACGTTGTCTCCCTCTCCTCTTTTTTTGTATTGGATTCAACTATTGTCTCATCTATTTTCCAAATAGTCGTTCTTTGCCAGTAGCATGTTAGTTTAAGTTTTAGTGGACATGTAGAGGTTATGGAAAGATTCTCTGCCTCTGCGAATGTCTGCATTTGGCTCTTTGCAGATTCCACTCTCAAGTTTTGTATTCTGCATGTTTATGTCGGCAATGTCCTTCTCTGCTCTGAGTTTGGTAAGATTATCCAGCAGGGATTTATGTGCTTTCAGATTATCCATAGTAAAAGAGCCCACTTATTTTTTATTTTTTATTTAAATGTTTTTATTTTATTTAGGCGACATGGCGTGGTAAGCATTGGCCACATCAGATTGTTTGTTTATTTTTATTTTTTGTAAATGTTCAGCCTTACTGCACACCAGCAGTACTGTTGTACAACATGACTATAAAAAAAAAAGACAGATCCGATAGATCTTGCATAGGCAAGACCTGTTGGATCTGCCAATGCGTTTTCTTTGTGCTAGCCATCAACCTCACACAAGTTCCTGATTGAGGGTAATTGACTCTGTACAATATGCTCCGAACTCCTCTTGACACTGTTGTAGCCTGCTTCAACTGACTTTTCAGTTTCAGGAGGTTCTCAATCTTTCAAGGAATAGGCAGACTCTTGAGGAGACTGTCAGTTGTATAGGTCTTGGATAGAAATTGTTTCCTCCCTGATAATTTTGAGAATCCCTGCTTCTTGGATATGTTTAAGGTAATACTTTCTTCACAAACATGTAGTTTGTGTGAGATGTCCCCTCAAATTTAGATCCCTCCATTCTTTCCAGTATCTTAGGGCCATAGTCCACATTATTAAATTATGTTTTAATTTGAACACCCAACGCCAATCTTTCCTTCACAGTTGAAGGTTACTGAACACAAACACTGAAAGGGACCATGCCATAACATGAGCATTGTTCTAATTGCATATTGCATATTATATTTTTTTAGTATTGCTTGAGTTTCTTATGTCCTAATTGTAATATTTTGAAAAAAGTTCTTCAGTCTGTGGAAAACATTTGTGTTGCATCCCAAGTTTTGAGCAAATCCATTCACAACATTGAAAATGAATATTACAAAGTTTCATATCATGTAAGTATTGTTTTCTCTTCCATCTCTCCCCTTATTTATTTCTGACAGTAAAGGGAATTTTGCAAATTGTGTACTTTTATTCTTGTAGGAACAAATCGATTGAAAATCTCACTCTGCAATTCGAAATGAAACCTCTACAGAGTACTGGTCTACCCATTTGAGTTCAAAACTGCTCTTTGAAAACATTTGGCTAAAGACAGATAACTTCATGCCCATCTAAAATCCGCCTCTGCAATGCATTTAATAACCCTTAATAATTCCTAACAACATGATGAAAATGCCTAGTTATCCACACTTCAGCTCTAATTTTTGATTAAGCCTGTTATGAACATGAATTAAATGCAGATCTGAATGACTATACCTTGTGTTTTTCTCCGTTCCAGCAGCCTTCCTTGAAATCTTGGGAGTTGTACAGAACTGATTCAATTGCATAACGTCTAAAATGGCAACACGTTAATATGTCACCAACATTCATTACTGTTATAGAATCCAAGTTATAGAATATTGGCAGGGGTTTTGTGCGTTGGATGAAGACCAGCATCACATTCTACAATATAGAAAAGCCAATAGGTCTGGGTTATTAATACCTACATGTGCCTCTTCATTGGGGGGGGTGGGGGGGGGGTGGTGGTGCTGGTGGTACAATTGTGAATGACGAGTGGAGGAATGCAATATTGAATAGGTTTGTGATAAATAAGTGCAGGGATTAGTGACTGCGCAGGTATGATGAGTGATTAAGTGACTAAGCACACCAATCAATAAGAAGCACTTTCAGTTAGATAGGTTGGCTTTGCCAATACTTTTTGGTGAAAATATAATCAGAGGATACCCTTTAAGATAGTGTGCAGGGGAATCAAGGGTTTTCTAGGAGAGGTGGACAAGCAATAGGTCAAAATTTACTTGCAACTGGATGTTGGTTGAAGGTGGGATTATGTAGTACGGACTATGGGCTCTGAAATTTACCTTGGGCTTAGCCTTTTACGAAAAAGGGTCTTCTGTTTCTTTTACAACGTCTAGATCCCTACAACATTCTTTCTTTTGCATTCTGATCCTTTGGCCCTGAAGGTGGAAACCTTTAATTTATGTTAAGTTAGCGAGCTATTCAGTTCTCTCTCCTATGTCTGAAAACAACTGCCAGACGAAGTGCCCAGAATAGAGAATCCAGCTAAGAATATTTATTTTATTTTTTATTTATTTTTATTTTACAGAGTTTTATATAGCGCGAACTTGACCCGAATCTGGTATCAGAGCGCTTTACATAGCATCAGTTGCATTACATGAGGACACATTCATGTTTTTTTGTTAGGCACGGGGAGATTAAGTGATTTGCCCAGAATCACAAGATGTTCAGCGTCATTGCCGAGACTCTAACCCAGTTCCCCAGATTCGAGGTCGACCGCCCTAGCCGTTAGGCCAACTCCTCTCCCCAATATGCAATATGATCAGTAAAAGACCAATCCAAAGGAGTTGTTATCCCCACCTCCAACATCCTTTGCCAGCCTCTGGAACATAATTTGCTGAGGCAAATTGTGAAGTTGACCTGACAGGAATCAAAAGCACAACCTCCAATATTAAAATGACTGAATAAGACATTGTCATAAATAATTGTAGGTTCCACCTCCAAAGGAAACTGAATACTCAGTGTTTGAAAATGACTAAAAATAAAATGAAATCAAAAATTTCCATTTTAAGGAGTCATTTCATTTAGTACATTATTTCGGTCATAGACCATAAAAGTAACAGATCAACAATACAAGGTTAATACGTCAGATCGTTACAATAATAAAAACAGTTAATTAAAAAGATAAATTGCATACTCCAACATGACACTGACATTATAAAAACAATAAAATCATACAGTACAGTATTACATGTTAATTTCTATATGAACAGGGGCCAAAGTGCTCCCTAAATGGGAATCGGCTAAAGTATTTGGAGCAGGGGTAGAAATATTTTAACCAGAATGGGCCAAATGCTCTCAAAATACTTAGCTACAGAGAAGACTATAACAGGAGATTTGTCTACTTTGCATATCCTCGAAGCAACCCTATACTGGTGGACACCAAGGTAGTGCCATAAAGAGGATATCCAGCACTTTCACTGTTTGCAGTAGTTGGGGCAGAAGAACAATAGACGGTCAGTCGTTTTTATCAGCCCAACCACATGTGGAACACAATTTGCTGCCTCCTTGGCCACCTTTCCATTTGTCTGTGAATGTAGCTAGAGGAAGTGAACCTAACCTAAACCTTAGCTAATGTTTCTGCGACCACATAATTCTCAAACAATGGAAGTGGTTTAAACTCAAGGAAACTTTCATTCAAATACCCCAGGCCTATCTGGCTACACAGTTTTACCTCTTCGAGCTCCCAGTAGGTGAGCTTTAACTTTTTTATAGTGGGTAGGGTAATAGTGTTTGGATCTAACCAGTACACTTGCAGACCCCTTGAACAGAAAAACTGTTTTACATAGTCCAGCCACAAGATTTTCACCCCACCCTGGGTTCTTTCCAAAACATCTCTTTAACCCTCCCTGTATTGTACTAATTCAGAGGTAGGCAAAAGTCAACACCAATATAAAATTGGTTTCAAATGAATTATAGTACCTATAGACTGTGCTCCTAAGTCCTGTTTTGTTTCCATATGTAGCAGCAGCTACAGCTTGGGCTTTCCAGACTTAAGGGGGGAATACTGGGTGTGCAGTGGTTTTACTTTGCAACCTGATTAACCCAGGGATTGGTACTAGATAGACGAATGCCAAGATAGTCGAAGACTAGCATGCTTTCTAGCCCCACCCCTTTTAGGGATATGCTCCCTCTAAACCGTCTATGGGGGTGCATGGCCATAAACTTGGTGTTACTTTAATTGATTTTTAGGCCATGGTCCAAACAGAAAGAGTTGAACTTTTTCAAGAGAGTCTCCAGGCCTTTTGGAGTCTTGGATACTAACAACGTGTCGTCTGCGAACAACAGAGCTAGTAGTTTCTTTCCTCCGAGTAACGGGGAATCATTGTCTCAGGCCAATAAATCTATAAAACCATTAATGAAAACAGAAACAGTGTGGGGGCAAGTACTCAGCCTTGCTTCACCCCCTTATCAATCCCTAAGAGATCAGTTGTTTCCCCATTGGTTCCCCAACGGATTTTTACAAAATTGTCACAATGGAGCCGAATTATGATATTAAGAAGGGGGCCAGGAAACCCTAGCTCTCTAAGAATACACCATAGTTTGTCTCTGAGGACCATATCGAATGCCACCTTGAGATCGATGGTTATTTCAACTTCCTTCCACCTAATTAGTTGGAACCTAAAGGCCTGATCAACTGTACTGGTGTTAGTATGAAATCCAGCCTGAAATGAAGTCAGAATCTTATTTTCATCAATCCAGAGTAGCAATCAATCTAATATTAGTTTGCAAAATATTTTTTAACTGGAGCTGATGAGGCTATTGGCTGATAGTTTGCAGGAGCTGACTTTGAGCCTTTCTTATGAATGGGTATGGTTTCCGCACCTTTCCAGGATTATGTAATATCTGCGCCCGCCATGATGAATACGTGGGTGACGCGGGTAAGATAAGGTGCCCAAATATTGGATTCGTAAATGAACAGGTCAGCTGGAATTCGATTGAGTCCAGTGGCTTTCCTGGATTTCTGTGATTTAATGGCATTATTAATTTCTGCCAAAGTGAAGAAGTCTTCTACTCTGGGGGAATCTGAATTAAGGGTAGTTAGACAAACTGTACTGGCCAATACAAGGCCGTTGTTGTCAGAGGTCTCCGGATGAGGGGGTGTGAAGACGGAACTGGATAGTGTTTTAAAATGGGTCACCCAATCCTGGGTAAGAATGTGGGATTCGGGTTTCACCCTAGATGACTTCGAGCCATATGAGACAACATGGCAAAAAGCTGACTGGTTCCCTGTGCGCACAGCTGTCAAATATCACTCCAAATGAGCGTGTCCCAGTTTGTTTTTGCACATTTTTGGGCTGATTTATAATTGGCTCTAGCAGACTGGATAATGCTTGGGAGGCTTTCCTTAAGGCCACTAAGGAGTTGGCTCTTATCTGCTCTACAATCTCGATTATACCATGTATGATCAATGGGCGTGGTGGAATTCTTATTTGAATGGGTTTGGTAAAAAACCTAAGTCCTAGTTCCTCAAACCAATTGACATGGACATCCAATACCTTATCAAATGTCAACTCGAGGTCAGCTAATAGAAGCAGGATGGGAGCCAGGCCCGGATGTAAATGGGCGTATACATTCTCATTGTTAACTACACACTCCCATCTAACCTTCCTTCGGTTGTTACTAGCTAACAGTCAACCACACAGTAATCAAGGGGCTCTGTTTGCCCTGCTTGTATTGCCACTAAATGTAAAAACCAAAGGAAAATGTTCAGCCCTATACAGAAGAACCTCTTTATCTATTATATTTTCCCTAAATCGAAGATCCACAAGGAAGTAATCAATACGACTCTGGCAACAACTCTTTTTAAAGGTGGGACGCCTCTCTAAATTGAATTTTGTCCTACTGTTGCAGGCCCTCCTATGACTACACAAGCGGAGATCCAGCAACTGCAGGGCTACCTTTGGAATGGTCTTTAGGCAGAGGTCCATAATCTGGGGAATACCCAAGTATTGATCTCCGTCACCCGTTATTTCCCTTTGGGGAGTAGTAGGTTCGAAACACGTGTTAAAATCCCAGCCTCAATTACGACATCAATATCTGGATTCACAAACCAAGGATGCTGGAAGCATCACTGTTGAGGGTCTCAACTCCCTCAATAAACAGAACAGAATACGGAGCAATATAACATTCATAGAACCACACATTATCCTTCTTTAGGAGACTCCCCTCTTGCCGTCTGATCAATTCAGACTGAGCTTTAAGTCCCATCCAATCCACTTTTGAAGGTGAAGTTTGTTACACTACTATTAATTGCTCCAAGCAGTTTGAAAAGATAAAAAGTGGAAGTATCACAAAGATGCAGATGCCCCCAGCATCCTTGCTGTGTGAATCCCCCTACTTCTTAAAATGGTGAATTTTCTTATGTGATTTTGAACATTTTTCAAAAGTGCTGTTGCCGTTTAATTTCACTTGGGAGACGGAACTTGGCACTTTATATGACTTAATACCTCATGTCGGTATTTCAATATTAGAATGTGTGTTTTGGCTTCACCTGTCAGCACAGCCTCACAGTTTACGTACTTTTTGGATAAGCGTTGTTCATTATTTAATCCTACAGTTATGAGTTTCGTATTTTCTGGTTTGTCCCATGTGTTATATATGTGCCTTATATCTTTAAATGTGTTCTGCTCTACTGTGTGCTGAGATATTGTCAATCATTTACTGTTTAGCTTGGTCAATCAGCTGCATAAATCAAAATGCTGACCCAGGCAAAACAGAGCGCTTGTGAACTTGCCTCAGTCTGCATATCTAGGCTACTATGGCAAACATGTCTGACTTTTTGGTTTGCAATAAAAGATCAGACCAAAATAGGCTAATTTCTAATCAACATTAGCTTGGTCAACAGATCTGAGATATCCATTTCTTTATGCTTTGTAAGCATATAATGTTTCTCCAGTATTGGTTCTTTCATAGATTCTCACACTTGAATTACCCCAATCATTTAGGTGGGAGTCCAACAACAACTATGCATTAGCTGTCTAGTCAAATTTCCTTAGAAATATGCTGAAAACAGTTTTATTTTATTAACTCAAATACCTCGTATGAAAAGATCTGAAGGACAATCAGTGAGTTGGGAAAACACTGAGCTCCACTCCCCATAGTGATCACCATTCGTCTGATTTTCAACCACATGTCATGTGGAACTCTGCTCAGAAACCTCTATTCCCATTAGCAATTCGAAGTTTACATCAGTTTTTACTCAGATTTCATCTTCAGGCACTTTTCCTATTCAAGACTGTCAAGAAGTCTAATCCAAAACTGCTTGCAGCTCAAACCTCCTCGACCTACAGTTGACCCTTTGTGAACTCCAATTACCTAAACACCAGCTGTGTGGATTCCCACTTAGTATATATTGCCACATCTCCAAGCGGATACAAACTCAACTAATGTGGATCAAAAGGAGAAGAGATTTTGGCACCACCCTTGGAGTGTCTAGGATGAGCATATACTTTCTGCAAATGAAAAATCTGCACCTGTAAGAAATGTGGTCTCTGGTTAGCACTGGTTTAGACACTGTCCAAGCAGGGATCCTCACTCTGGTCAGGGTAAGTAATTTACACCCTCAAAATAACCTGTGCTCATACCCTTGGTAGCTTGGCAAGAGCAGTCAGGCTTATTCCCAGAGGAAAGGTGTAAAGTATTTACACACACACACACGCGCGCGCACTCGCACTCTCACAAAGATTCAATGCAGTTATAGCGCTTAGAAAAGCAATAGCTCCAACTGGGGCTATAACGTCATGCTTGACGGCGATGAATCGCAAAGTTCGGGCCGACTGCGATGGAGAGCGGGCCGGCTATGGAGCAGTACAGACTCCGGTTACAGTACCTTAGAAACAATGACAAAACAAAGATATTGCGAAGCGTCTGGAGGATGAGGCGTCGCGGGGCTGGTGCGGCGTTGGTTCCTTACCGTCCGTGCAAGTTGTTGGCACGCTGGTGCTCGAGACGTTGCAAGGCACAGGGGAGGTGATGCGGTGGGGTGTCGTTTCTGCTGGCAGTGTGGGGTCGATTAAGTGTCAACAGTCAAGCCACGCAACGTCTGTCACACCACGGGGCCACCAGTGTGGCAGCGGTGTCGTAGTAGAGTGCCACAGACTTCGGTGATACAGTACTCTGGACTCCCTCTGTGGCTATTCTTCAGAGGCACAGCGGCTTCGGGACCTACATTGCAAGTCGCCGTTGTTGCGTTGAGCGGGGACCACGGCTCCAGTGCGGGCAGCGACGCAGTGTCGAAGAGCGAGGCCGGCTTCGAAGTCACACTCTAAGTCGATATGCTGGTTTCGTCTTGTTGAACACAGCAAACTCACTTCCAAGGGCCCAGGAACTGGATCTGGCACAGCTTGGCAGATTAGGGCTCTCAGCAGAACACAGCCCAAAGGCTGCAGATGAAGTCTTTGGTGTCCCTGAGACTTCCAACAGGAGGAAAGCTCAAATCAAGCCCTTGGAGAAACTTGGAAAGCAGGTTGTAGAAAGCAAAGTCCAGTTCTTTCACTCCCAGCAACAAGCAGCAGGCCAGCACAGCAAAGCAAACGGCAAACTGGCAGTCCCTTCTGAAAGCAACACAGCTCTTCTTCCAAGCAGAATTTCCTCAGTCCAGAAGTGTTCCGAGTCTACGGTGTCTGAGGTCCATTAGTTATTCCATTTCAGCCTTTGAAGTAGGCAAATTTCAAAGAAAGGTCTTTGTAGTGCACAAGACCCTGTCCTTTCTTGCCCTGACTCCAGACACACTACAGGAGGGTAGAGACTGCTTTGTGAGGGGACAGGCACAGTCCTATTCAGGTGCCAGTGTCCACTCCTCCCACCACTCTAGCTCAGGAAGACCCATCAGCCTGGTGATGGGCCATCAGGATATGCAGGGCACACCTCAGCCCCCTTTATGTGTGACTGTCTAGAGTGAATTCACAAAGCCCAACTGTCATCTAACCCAGACTTGTATTCTATGGACAGGCAGAGGCACAGAATGGTTAAGCAAGAAAATGCCCACTTTCTCAAATGTGGTATTTTAAGACCTGCAATTTGAAAACCAACTTCACTAAAAGATGTGTTTTTAAATTAATTATGAGTCCAGAGATACCAAACTCCAATGTTCTATCTGCCCCCAATAGGAAGATACACTTGTAAAGGGTTGCAAGGCAGCTCCAATACTAACCTATGAGAGAGATGGGCCTTGCTGTAGTGAAAAATGAATTTAGCAGTTTTTGACTACCAAGACATGTAAAACTCAGAAGTGCATGTCCTACCTTTTAAAAACACGGCACCCTGCCCATGGGGCTACCTAGGGCCTACGTTGGGGATGCCGCACATGTATTTAAAGGGAAGGTTCGGGCCTGGGAAGTAGGTGAACATGGCAGTTTAAACTGCACACACATCACTGCAGGGGCAGGTCTGAGACCTGTTTGCAGGGCTACTCATGTGGGCGGCACAGTCGGTACGCCAGGCCCATTAGTGGCATTTGACTTGCAGGCCCTTGGCACCAGTGGTGCACCATACTAGGGACTTACTAGTAAATCAAAAAGGTCAATCATGGAGTAACCAAATACCATTATATTTTAGAGAGGGAGCACTTGCCCTTTAGCACTGGTCAGCAGTGCTTAAGTGCCCAGAGTCCTAAAGCCAGCAAAAACGAAATCCAGCAACCAGTTAAAAACAGGAGATAAGAATCAAAAAGACAAAGCAAAAGATGCCAGGTCTAACAACCTCGATGCAGATTAAGCACCTGATGTTGCTCCATCTAATTTGCTAATGGCAAGAGTCGAATAAAGGGTTCAGCTGCTGGCGTCGGTGACAGAGCAGACACTATCTAAATTGATAATGCCTTCGTGTTTGTTGGATGATACGACAGGCAAATGTGGGTGGATATGGATCTCTATCTAGATGTGTGGTACCATAAGATAAGAAAGTGAGAGGGTCAAAAGGCCTCAGTGGCAATGGTAGCTGGCTCAATGGACAGCTGCTGCTGGGTTTTGTCAAATGACCGGCTTACCAGTCTTAATGACCCATGGATAGCTGTGATCCACTTCTTTTTTACTGGAAGTTCAGCACTGCATTTTGGATATGCGTTTTGATGGAGAAAACCTGTTTGGAAGGCATGTAGATGAAGCTCTTCAGTTCATAAAATGAGACTTGGATAATGCCTGGTTTCTTGGAACCCTATTGTGTAGAAGACCGGTTCCTTTTCGAGATGCTAGAGGCAGATGTTTTTCCACTAAAAGAGGCAGTTGTCAACAGCAGCAAGCGTTCTATTTTTGTCAGTCCGATTACATATATCAACAGGAGACTGCCTCTTCCACAATCTAATCCAAGGTGCAGCTCTACAAGTAAGGTGCTCGGCCATGTAGCAGCAGTGTCTTTCTAGATGACATTGACAACCTGCAGGTCGCTGCTACTACTTTTCCCTCTCCCACTCTTCCAGGTTTCTTTGGCAAAGGATTTAAACTTTTTATCCGCAATGACTGAAGATGACAATCAGTGGGTGCTGGATGTAGCTTGTTATGCATATTTCCTTGAATTTATTCAAAGACCACTCACCAACATCTGTAATAGTTAAAAGCGAAAATTCTTTCCTTGCTGTGGCTGTCTCCTTCATTCTGACAAAATCTCAATTAGAAAGTCTAAATCTGCACCCACAAGTCACTTCTGGAATGAGGTTCAAAATGTGTCCTTGGTAGAAAGTATTGGATGTGCAGTGGCTTCAGGCATTCATCTCTTTTGAGGAGTACTCCAAGAATGAAATGAGTACCAACATGATGGAAAGCTAAGTCTTGTGCAAGGGCAAGGTTTTATTTCCAACCTCATCCAGTTCACTTGCTATTGACGATGAGTGGATCTCTGGAGGCATGGGGCACCCCCCTAAAGGACTTGAAGGCAACTGGAAGTTGGTCGAAAGCAGACAATAGCTCCACATTAATATTCTTCAAGTCGAGGTACTTAGAAGGTGGCTACAGTCATTTCTCCTAAGGCTGACCACCTCTTCAGTGCACCCATGCACAGACAGCAAGAATACAATGCTTAATTAAAGGCACAAAAGAGCCAGAACTTCTGAATGAGTTGAAATGTGTTGAGAACTGGGCAAGAAGTCACAATATTTCACTGACTTTAGAATATCTGACTACAATCAACAGCATATGGACCTAACAAAGTGTATTTTTAAAGCGCATCTTCACCCAGGGGTATCTTGGTGCTAAATAACAGATGTTTGTTACCCAACTCAATGATACTCACTCCACATTATAGCCAGTATGAGTTGTGTGGCTTCAACAGGACCTGCCAGAGATGATATTCTGCAAATGTTGCCAACCGGCACTGCATTGCTTTGCATCACCTTAGAATAAAAATTAAAAAAGCAGTTTCCTTATAACTAAACAAAGTTATCTGGATCAAGAGACAATGCATTTTTAAACTCATGTTCCAAGGCCTTTGAGTATGCCATTCCACCGCTTTTCTCATACCAGAAGTGATCGGCAAGCAAGATCAGGAGGAATCCTGCAGGCTGATTTTCATAGACCTGGTGGGACCTCACCAGAATTGGTTCACGCATTTTCCCCACTTGTCAGAATCCCAGCACATTCCACTTTACAGTCAACAGGGCCTCTACTAAAGAAAAGCACCAAATTTAGCTTTGCAATTTGGACTTCTCGATTTTTATCGGCATGACTCTTGAGTCCTCGGGATTCTCACTTAGTCATTCGTCTGGACTCCTGTGCAATTCTGCTTCAAGGCCAATCTCCTTCAAGTGAGTAGATTTTCTCATTCAAAATGGAAAAGGTTCTGTATTTGGTAACAATTTATTGTGACAGCTAAGCCACACCAGCTTTTGTCTTACCTCCTTGGAGTTAGCTCCATCAGACCTCAAACATGTTTTCATTAAGTTTCACCTGCCAGCAGTATCAAGATTCTGGTGATTGTCTGATTCAACTTCTCTGTTGTCCACCAGAATTATTAAAGAGTTTGTAAAAGGGCTCTTTGAGGATTACCTGCCTCTGCAGCCTCCACCTCCCAGGTTTGAACTTAACACGGTTCTAGATCAGCTTATGAAAGCATTCTTCCAACGTATACAGAAGAATGACAAGAAGTATGCTTCTTGCAAAACTGCACTGCTGTTGGCCTTTACATCAGACAAGAGAGTATGTTGAAGTCAAGCTTTTACTATTAAAGTCCCTTTTTAAAAAAGTTTAGATGGAGTGATTGATTCTTGGGACTAACCCTAAATTTATTTCAAAATGTTCCATCAGACTTTTCATATGAATAGATAGCTAGATACATTTTTATTGTTTCAAGTTATTAAAAACCATTACAATGTAGCAAATAGAATAAAATGATGAGACATTGTAAAAGCGACAGGTAAGTCTGACAAGTGACCAGTTTCCAAACAGTACCATGAAACATTGTAACACAACAGATAAAAAGTCCAGTAGCTCGAAAGAAGACACGCTTCCATAAAGTGCTGGTGCTTTGATTGTGAATAAATTAAAACCATTTCTAAAAGATAAGGTTCTTAAGCTTTCCCGTAGTTAAAAAACACAAGAATACTTAGGAATTTGATGGTACAAGGGCCAGTAGTGTTTGTTTCTTTGAGAAATTTCACACCGCGGGCTGTTAATTGTGGATTCCTACCACTCAGGAAGGCAAGAATAGCGGAGTTGCAGTCTTTTATGCCTAAGTTACGAAACAGCGGTGTCAGCAAAAAGTCTCTTAAGATTTATTTTAAAACTGGGTAGACACATCACGTGTGCTAGAGTTTCCTTTATGAAGTTACATAATCGACCTTGTTGATCGAGAGACCCAGTTAGTCTTCCGAATTTATAGGCCTTTAAAGAGATGAGCCCACATCTTAGTCTCGTTAGCTCTTTATTAATCGGTATTTTCACGTGGAAAGCTAGGTACACGGCTCTCCCTGGGTCTTGATATAGGGGTTGCATAAATTAACATGAGCCTTCAAAGACAGTTCATGAATATCTGTGACCCTTGATAGGATTCTTGCCGATTTTAAAAGTAGTTTTGTTGAAAGCTTTGCAGACAGGTTAGGAAGTGGGACAATTGGAGTTTCCAAGGCTTTCATTGCTTCCCTCAAGTAAAATTCCCATGGTAGAGATTTCTGAAAGATGCCTCGATGGATCATTTCCTTTAGGGACCCTGGGTCTGCAATGCTCAGCTTTCCGTAATTTCCCAGAAATCTGGCTTTTGCTGTTAATCTGTTTACAAAACCCTAGTTCCAGACGAACCT
Source organism: Calotriton arnoldi (assembly GCA_963921515.1). Taxonomy (NCBI): domain Eukaryota; kingdom Metazoa; phylum Chordata; class Amphibia; order Caudata; family Salamandridae; genus Calotriton; species Calotriton arnoldi. The sequence goes on from CAWUFW010004643.1 coordinate 127,659, forward strand.
GTGAGAAGAGCACTGCATTAGGAAGGTTAAAAAGGCATCTGTAACACCTCCGTTGTGTTTTGTCCAGCCAGATGGAAATGTTGTCATTAAAAATCAGGGTTCCATACGTGAGAGTGGGTATGAATTTGGCATAAATTATATTGCATATGCCCGTGATATCTGGCACATTAAATGACTAAGCTAGCCTTTTCAAATTCATTATCATTGACCAGGCGGATATTTTCAGGTGCTCTGTGTGTAGCATGTGAGCCACGGGAGTTGAAATAGATGCCCAAGTATTTTAAACTGGTTGCTTGTTTGAGCACTGCGTTTATACTGAAATTTGAATTTAGCCAGCCTTTTTTTCTCTCAGACCACAGGCCATTATTTTCGTTTTGCTGTAATTGATTTCAAGCTTATTCTCTACATGGTAATCCGCGAGGGCCGACAATGAACGCTGTAGTCCAACGGCTGTGTGATAGAAAAGTAAAGTGTCGTCCGCATACTGGAGACAAAGTATGTGATGCCCAGCAAACTTCGGAGGTACTGCATTAGCTGCCTCTAATGCTTTTTTAATATCAGCCACATAGAGTTTAAATAGCAATGGCACCAAAATGAAACCTTGTTTCACTCCGGTGGAGGTCTTAATTTTATGGGTGGTCTCTCTATTATGTTACTTTTATTTTTACCCATGTGTCGGAGGATAGGCTTATGATAGCTCCCAAAAGGCCTTCGGATATGCCCCACATCGACAACCTTTTCCATAGTCTCCCTCTATCCACTCTATCGAAGGCAGTTTTTTAAAATCAATAGAGGCCACATATAGTGGTGGAGAATTAACGGTGTTCGCAGTTTTGATGAGCGCAGCGAGAATCATCAAGTTATCTTTGGTTCCATGTTTGCTCCTAAAGCCGGTTTGGGTGATTTGAATAAGCGACTTTGAGCTGGATTATTCTTCCAGTTCATCATTTAAGATTTTTGCGAAGCATTTGCCATCCACATCCGGTAGGGCAATCAGTCAGAAGTTGGCCGGGTTATCACATGGACCCTTTTTATGGATTGGGGTGAGTATGGCACCTCTCCAGCTGTCAGGGATGTGTTTTCCATTGAGCAGTTTTTGAAGAGTGGCTCGAAGATCTTTCCAAGCTGCTGCCGCATCTTTGAAGATCTTTGTGGGGATACCGTTCGGGCCAGGTGCTCCTGCAGCTCTGAAAGAAGCTAAGGTGCGCTTGATTAATTCTGTAGTGAATGTAGCACCGGACCACAATGATGTACTTTGAAGTGTGCCGGTGTCCTCCGGGAGCTCTTCAAAAGCAGTCTCCATGCTGCCTACTAATTCATTAGGTTGTATAGATTATGGATCTAATGGTTCCACTGCTGAAGGGATACAGCTGGAAACTTCTTCCCATTGTTTTGATTTACTTTTCTCTTAACGAGAGACCAAAATTTCGTTGGGTTCTTTGTTTTTGTGGCCTCATACAATTCCACCCACACTTGATCTTCTCTGGCCATAGCAATTTCACAGACTTTTTATCTGTACATCTTCTGGGCCTTCCTTACCTCCATTAGCAAGCTCCCCGTGGCAAAACCTCTATGGACCAGCCTCCGGAGTTTGTTTAGGTCACGTTTTAAGGGCCTCAATACAGGATTGTTGGCTTCATTTTCGTAGTGAGCTCTACCTGTTGTTTGTGGCTTATGTGCCAATTTTGCTAGTAGTTTAGTCAGTAGAGTTTGCCACCTCAGTGAGGAAGTTAATTTTATCGATGTTTTACTTTGCAGTTCTTTCCTCAGTTCTGCTAAATCTTCCGGTGCCGGATTTGCAGACCATTTTATTCTTTGTATCCCGCAGGTGCCCTCTTCTGCGCCAACTACATGTAGTTGCGGCAAGTTCAAAGTCTCTCTGTGGATGGAACAAAGGAAAGCATGATCGCTAATTGGAGAATGGCAGGCTTGGAAGTTGCTAATCCGGGTGGACTACTGGGAAGAAACCCAGATATAATCAGTTAGTGAGGTGGAAAAATTAGTTGTGTGAGTATGACTGGCTGGTTGATCCTTGCTTCCCTTTCCATTTAAGGTTTGTAGATCCAAGGCGTTTAAGACAGAGGTACATTTCTGGACGGGTTTATCTCGCTTCTGGATGCCAGGCACAATCTCCAGTATATTCCATTTGTTGTTCTCTTCTTGCTGCTTGGGGGACGTGTGGGATGTCCCAAGCAGAAACATAATAAAAACTCCTGCCAAGATGCGGAATTCGTTCAGATATTGTTGGCATAGGGCCTTAATCAAATTTTATATCTTCAGCGTGATTAATTTCGTTTTAGGTTGCTTCGGATTTATATTTATGTTTCCTAAGATAAACGATTGACTCTTTTTTCCGTCAATGGATGATGTAGCTGCAAGCTTGAGAAAAATGCAATCTTCCGAAATAAATGCCATGATTGACTCCTCCATCTGAAGCGCTTTGTGGACCAGGATTGAGACTCCTCCCGAGGCATGCCCCCCTGATGTAGAGGGGGAGGCCAATGCAGAGTATTTGTTGTGTTCGGGCCAGGACTTGTGTGTTAATTGCCAGGTTTCTTGTAGGCATTTATCTTTGAAGCATATTTCCTTAAGAGCTAAGGTGTCCTTTAGAAGGGAGCTTGAGCCTTGTACAGTCCATGAATACAGATGCAATACTGACTTAGTTATTTATTTCGTTTGGGTCTGGAGGCTCCTGTCCCCTTGAGTATTGGGTAAACTTCAGTGACTGTTCCTTGTGAGGCAGCATACTCTTTTGTTGGCTACATGGTCCGTTGAAATAGTGATACGTTCTGCTTCAAGCCGAGAAAAAGTAGAGTCCTTTGAGGCGCACAATATTGAAGCAGAGTGCAGGTGAGGCGTGTTGTTTGCAAGAAGCCATGGGTACTTCGGTTTTATGGGCCTGCTTAAGCTTATGCCCCATTCTGCCAGAGACTCTCGCTGTGCTTCTTTCAGCCTGGAGATCTCTTTGTTTCTAAAGAGAACTTTGGTCGCGTCCTGAGGACTCCCTTTAGCCCCCGGGATGAACATGATATAGATCAAGTCTCTCGATTCCAGAGTCCCCAATTCCGGTAAAGCTGACAGCAGCTTGAGCAGATTGCTTCTGTTTAAAATATCTTCATGACCTCGTGAGACATACTCCGGTTGGAATATTAGGAGTGCTTTCATACTTTCCGGCTCACGTTGGTCACATTTTTTGGAAGAACCTAAAGAGTGGCTGTTATGCTGGGCGTTCACTATTTCATGATTTGCGTGTGGTATGGCTATAAATGGAGGGGGGAAAAGATCTCTCTGAATTGGGAGTCCAAAGTGGGATTTTCGGGCAATCCTGCCCTCCTTCATATAGTGAGCGATCCGATCTTATGGGAATATTTAATAGGTCCTGCTTTTGATGGACGGGATGGGCCAATGCTTGGCTGTAAAGTGCCCTATTATTTACTTGGAGGAGATGGGCCTTATTGGCGATAAAAGGCTGTTGAATCTAATTATTTTCTCCTTTCCAAGGTGAAATAGCCTCTGTCTGTATGGTGGTCGTTTTTGTTTGTTTGCAGCTGTATGAGGGTGGTGTTGCTGTCCCCTCAATCCTTTGAGCCTCTGATTGAATGCCTTGATTAGTTACGAGGAGTTGTCGAACAACAGTAATGGGTTCGGAACTCTGTTGGAGAGCATAAGGATTATCCGTTCTAGGGGCCCCCCAGATCGAAGTTAGATCACCTGCTATCTGATTTGTCTGGTAGGGGCTGTCAGGAGTGATGGATCGGTTGACTGAGGAGCGATGCTGGAAAAACAGGTTTCCTTCTTGGCAGCAGGCTCTCCGGTTGCGGTCGTTGTCTTATTGCTAGAATTCCTGAAGATAGGATACAGTTGTGATTTGGATTTTTGTTTTTGCTTCTTGTTCAGTTTCTTCAGGGGTTTTCTGTACTTTTGAAGATTTTATTTGAAGGGCTGTCAGCCTGCACAACTTGGTCTACAGTAGACACCACAATGGGTACTACCACATCTTCTTGGACATTGTTTACTGCCAGAGTGGAGCTGGCGAGCTTGAGCTCTTCACTATGTCTAATTCCGACCCCTCTGTTTGGTTCCACTTTTTGATCAGCATTTTGGTCAAGTCTTTGGACCGTTTTTTTGGTAGGAGGTAACAGATGTATTCTCGTCAGGCTGGAAGTTATCTGGAGACAGCTTTTCTTTACTACAATGATGTATGTTACTTAATTTGTATTCTCTGAGGAGGTCCGACATAATTACTGGGAGAGCCGAGATTTTTCAAGGAGTAATGAGCAGTAGCAGAGCTCCATTTGCTTAATGGTTTGTTGCTGGGCGTTCATTATGAGCAAGTTTAAGTTGTTCAGACGTGTATCGATCTTCCTTGCGTTGTTCGCCAAGGACTGAAGTATTAGAATCTGTGAATCCATTTTGTCTGCATGGAGCATCGCCATCTGGCTCATGGTTATTAATGTGCTATCAATGATTGCCCACCAGTTCTGTGTCTGGGGAATCCTCGCTGGAATTTTGTGGCTAGACTTTTCGCCTATAGGTCTGGGTTGCCTGCTCTGTCTTTCTGAAACAGAGGACCGATTGTGCATTTGGGGGGTTCAATACCTGAGGCACAGCTAATCTCCTCCCTGGACTCTATAGTGGCTGGAGAATGTGCTTGATCAATTATCCCTGTAATTGTTTTAGATTTTGATTTAAGGCGTTTATTGGAGTTGTTACTTGTCTGAACGTCAGATGGGTCTGTTACTGATAAAAGTTCTTCATCCATTATATACAGCTCCTCTGTTTTTTCCATCATCATGAAGCAGCTTCTCTCCCCACTACAGTGGGGAGGGACTGAGTTTTTCCCTAAAGTCTCATTTGGGGATGGCTCAAGTATTTCTGAGTATATTAATACTGGATTGTGGGAGGGTGATCAACTCAATAATGTTGGAGGGAAGTTGGAGAGGTGCTTGCTGCTCTGCCACACATCTGGTGTGATGGAATTCACCCTGGGTGAGCTGTGACAATAATAACTTCTGGTGAGAGGGGCGAAGGCAAGGAGGATGTTTGAGTCCAAGGTCCTAATTGGTGTATATGACGAGGGAATGGAAGGAGGTGCATGCAAAATTGAATTTTGAAGGTCATCGCTGCTCGCCTCCACCATGGTTGTCCCAACTTCTTCCCGTTGAAGAGGATTTGTTGGTAAATAAAAATCCAGTATTTGTAAATCCAGTATTTGTAAAGCGCAAACAGCTACCCGAAGGCATCCCGGCGCTGGGGACCGTCTGGAAGATTAAGCAAGCTATTGCCCAGAGTCACATGGTGCTGGGCTGACCTGCCGCCGGTGCCGGGGATCGAACCGTGAGCCCCAGATTCCAGCGTCAGTCGCCCTGGCCGCGGCGCCACACCTCTTCACATGTCCGACGAACAGGTTAGCTTGACAGTCATCCTTTTGCTCCACCTTTTGCTCGCAAGCTCGGGGGAACTCTGGATGTAAATGCTCTTCTCTATAGTTACTGCTTTGCTGTTGAACTTAAGAAGCTGTGGACTGGAGAGACGGATGCCTTCATCTGTGTCAAGTTGTAATTTGTTAATTGGGTTATAATACTTCCTTAGGCCCACTGGGGACTGCGCCTCGGATATCTTTGATTTAACAAATACAGAACCTCCCCATTGTTTGAGAGAGGGGGGGCATGGTAGATTTTCTTTTTAAGGCATTTTTTTTTCTCCCCTACTTGCCTTGCAGGTCTTGTGGGGGTTTGATCTCGCATGCAAAGAGCTCCTTGTACGCATCCCAATTCCACACCTGGCCCTCCTTCTGGGAGTTTATAGGCCCCCCTGGTTGGGGGAGATGACAGTAGAAGGTAGCGGAATTGGTTGATTAAACACTCAGTCACTTCTGTGTTGATGACTGGTGCTGCCACTCCCTCCCCCACTAATGCACACTGTCTGCTGCATGGGTGCTGGGAGCAGAGTGAAAGGTGTAAAGTAATGGTGGGGGGGAGGGGCACGAACATGCCGAAAGTGGGATTGAGCCGGGTCTTACTGTCAGTTGCCTAATTGTATCCCCCAGGTATGTCCCTTTCATGGGAGGGAGCAGCTTTATAGACCCTTTTCCTTTGTTCGCTGCACAGTGTTCACTGCTGGAGCGCCCGTCACGCCATCAAGTAGCTCACATAACCCCCTCTTCTTGCCTTGATCTCCTGGAAGAGGGTGGGGGCGCCTGGCACCCAATCATCACCTAGCTGGAAGGGCAGCAATGAAGTTGTAAAGACAGGTACATAGTTTCTCCTGGAATTCTGTGGTGTTATGCCCGTCGGGTGTCCCTGAATATCCTGCTGTGTTTCCAGGGCAGCCAGGGAAACCTGGAGTGGAAATCCCAGTTTTAGAAATTAAAAGTAATCTCCTGCAGGGCTGTGTGGAACAAGAATGGAGCAAAGGGGGAAGGATGCTTGAGGAGGAAGGCTGCACCGGCCTAATGCCGGCCGCCTCTGTACCAATGCAGGGAACTGCGGCGCTAGGCCGCCCCCTACTTCTGAAGCCAAGCAGCGTTCACCACCGCCGCCACTACTGTACCTCCAAGCTGCGCCACCTGCTCCCAGCCACAGCAGCCGCCCAACCCCGGGCGGGGCTGCACTTACGGTGCTAGAACAGGTTGTGGGGAGCAAAGGAGCGAAAACACGTAGCAGAAGGGACTGTATGGCACGTCCAGGACGTCCGCTCCGGAAACCACCGTCCTATGAATGTAGCACTGAGGGCTTTTTTTTCTAAAATTCCACGTCTTCACCTTGGCGAACTCTACTTTCATTAGATATTCAGTGTTGTTTGAAAGCCTCTATTGATTGCACAAAAAAATTCAGAAAACCTCAATAGCTGCTCATTGCTTAAGGTTGTCCACTTTCCAAGAAAGGAATAACTAGATGGATTACGTCTGCTATTGATTTCTGCCATTTTAAAGTTTTGTCCTTTGCACACAACTGTGCTGACTGATTTCAAATGAGGTATGGCAGCACAATATGCCGGTGTTCCATTGGCAGATTATGTACAAGAGCAACCTAGAAGAGAGTACACATGGATTGGAAACATTGCCTGGATAGAGAACTTCCGGAGGTTCCACTGTGGGCTGTGCATTGCTTCCACATCTTGTTTGTTCAGGTGGGCCCCTTCTGGCTGATTTGTACTTTATCACAATTTATCATGATGCCATGTGATTTCATTCCATGTAAGTAAAAGGTTTCTCAAGGTGTGTTGCTACTGTCCAGTACTGCTTGCTATTCTGATTCAAGCATGTGAATCTATGAAAGATCCAGTGCTGAAGAAGAAAATATTTAGATGCCCATAACTACAGTTCTCGGGCATTGGTATCTTGCATTGGTTCATATCAGACGACACCCTCCCCTCCCCCCCCCCGTCACATCTAATGCTCTTTCTCCTCAGTTTGAGGCATATTTCTCCCCAGTTAGAGGCATATTTTTTTCTACTTTCATACTTGAACTATACAAAATCTGAGGTACATTGACCTCTTGGAAGAGTGGAGTTTAGTGTTTCACCTCATTTGTTGTATTGCGGGTCTTTTCAAAAGAGGTGTTTGGTCAACTAGAGCAAAACTGTTTTCAGTGTGTTTGTAAGGAAATTTGTCTGTACTGGTAGTCTTTGATCATAATGGTACTCCCAGTTCAGTGACTGCAAATTATTAAATTGTGTTATTCTAAGTAAAAACCAATAGTGGAGAACTCTTCGGCCTAGAGTCTCTTATTTCAGATCAGTAGAACACAGGCTGGTTTAATTAACTGCCCTACCATAGTAAAGGGCAGCACTCATAGCAGTGAGGGAAACTTGGACACAAAACCCTTTTTGCCGCCAACGGTTTCCATCCCCCTGCTTCCATTTACGGCAATGCATACTCAGCCTGAGGTCTCTGCTGATACTTTTAAAAGTATTGACCATACGGGGGACTCTTTAGGCAGCCTTGATATCCCTTTTTCAGATCCCAATAACCACCATAAAACACTATTAGTCCCCTAGCGACCCAACTCCAATGCCACTGGTATTGCCAATCTTATCCACATTATTTCATGGAACATAGTCCATATTATGAGTAAGTTATTATCTTCAGATTGGTATAGCTTAGTTACTTCGGCCCAAATAATATGTCTACAAGAAACCTGGGCCTTGAATGATTTCCACATTGAGGGATTTTATTCAGTGGTCACAGCAGCAACACCCTCTAGGGTTGTATGACATTACCACACATTCATTCACCACACACGTTTTTACTACACCTATTTTACAAACGCATACCACTACCACGCATTCACATTCACTCACATTTGAAATACCTTCAACATGCAATCCACTTCCTCGCATAATTTTACCACGCTTACTGTTAGTACAACATCCAGTCACAGTCTAACACTGCCACCTACTATTCAATGGTTGCACATTAATTCTTAATACAGCAAATTACATTTGTCGTTTACAGGTTTGCTAACATTTTAACTGGTTCTGGGTTGCTTGTGTTCTGGTTCAGGGAGAACCTGGCCTGACAATTCGGGCTGTACTGTTCCCATTGGAGCAGGGGCAAGACTGATTTGCATATAGCTGGGTACAAAATGAGGTGGCATGGTGCGCAAAATGGCGATGGACTGGAATGTGGCCCGAGTAATTACCAGTGGCAGAGATTAATTCAAGCATTCCACCATCTCTTTTTGTATTCTTTAATATTGATTGTAATTGGGGTACAAAGGTGCTCACCCGGTCATATGAGGTGGGCAAGGTCTTTGTAGTCGTAGCTCAGTATTCCTTTTGTCATCCAAGGAAGGAGACTGCAGGTTGAGACTGGCTTTTCATCCAGTACTGAAGAGTCTTTTGCATAATCGCTGGATAGTTATACAAACTGTTGATTGTCATAATCTGGTTTACCTCCGAGTCACCATGGCTAAGGAGCTATAAATATTCAGGATTGTAGGAGGTTTCCAAGACAATCTTAGGTTCTAAAACTCTATTGCTTTGCGAATAACCCAACCTCCAGCATAATCACAAATACAGGAGAAATAAATCAGTCATTTTATGTGTCCCTTTGCTGGTTCTCTTCCTGCTAAGTTGTATTTGCATTTCTGTTGAAAATGTTAAATATCCTGTTTCATTTCTCCTATAATGTTCAACAGCTCATTGTACAAATTATACTGAACAGCATTGTTTTCTTTTCGGTGGTTTAGAGCTTAATTTCTCTTAATTTCTCCACTGTTAACATGGCCAGTACTGCTACAGCTATCCTACTGGTGAAATGCTTGCCATTGCTGTGACCGGTTAACCTTTGCTATTGTCCCATGTAAAGCCCTCTAATAATCTCAAATAAAGCTGTTTGTACAGTTGCCATTACAGCTAAGATGTTCAGTGAGCTTGAAAGTGTTGTAAAATACCCTCCTGATCTGTTTTTCCTTCATCTCCTAAGGGTTTGTACAAAGACCTGAATGATCCAAAAGCTCTGCATCCCTGGCTTGAAGAACCAAAGAAAATAACCTAGAGTCATTTCCAAGGGTCCGATATCTGGAAAGCTGCTTGTAATTCGATGGTCTGGCTGTTTGAAGGACTTCATCTAAAAAGGGTAATCTTGTTAAAGCATAAATGGTTGAAAATTCATACTCTGCCCCAGTTCTAGTGTAACTGCACCCTACAGTTCCCACGGTGCACTACATGCATCTCTATGCAGCTCCCTGGCTGTGCTATTGTTCCGTGTATTGGCTTTTGTGTGTCCTTGCCCTCTGTGTATTTTTTTGTTCTCCCTATTGTTTTTTTGCCTCCCATGGCATGGACAGTTACTTATTATTATTTTTTTTTTTTTTTTTCTGGTTCCAGAGTTTTGACTACATTTTAGGTTTGAATGAATTGGCGATAGTAACATCGGTCTAACCATGAGCAGAGGAAAGAGGGACAGCAACTTCTGCAGTGTGGAGATTGGGGACTCCACCTTCACTGTCTTGAAGCGCTATCAGAACCTAAAGCCAATCGGCTCAGGAGCGCAGGGAATTGTATGGTAAGCTAAAAATTGTCAATATGTTGAATTCCGCTATTAACCTTGTTTCTTATTTTCGTAAGAGTTTTCACTGTACAGAATGTTCATGATACAATTGCATTTTCTTATGGCGACATGTGAATGTGGAATCAAGTAAGACTCTGTCGTTAACATTGGAAGGTTTAGGGCATTTTGCTCTTGAATCAACAAGTTAAGGGATGATCTCTGTAGATTTTACAAGGATTGAGGTGAAACAGTAGTAAGAAATTAGCTAAATCTCTGTACTCTGATTAAGTGAGTGTAGGGTGGAATGTAGAATTAACACTTCTATCTTGTGTGACTTTTATTTCTCCAATATTGGATCTTTCATCAGTTTCAATTCACATGCTTCATCTTCCCCGTTGGTAAGGTAACTAACCATTTTCCATAGTTTGCACTCCATATTAACAGCTCATATTACTATCTTTGTGTTTTGGTGTTGTGGTGATTTAATGCCCCTAATTGGAAAGTATTAAAATGTAAATTTCATTATTTGGCTAGTAGCTAGGAAGTAGCTGGTGCTTTCATTAGAAATTCCATAACGTTTTGCCACATGTTTACGTTGCCAAAGAAAAGTGGTTCAAATGCACCGCCTACGCACTAAAGTATCCAGTCAGAGCAGTGGAGGTTCATTCACTTTATGCATATCGTTTGTTTGGCATCTTACATTTGCACCTAGGCCAGCACCTTATAATGGAATTGCGGGAGTAGCTATGGACTCTCTTTCCAGAAATTAATCAAAGTTACGTTTTTACTGAAATTTATTGGTAGACTTTTAGATTACTACATTTTAATAAATTACTTTACTGGGCTTTTTCCATTTGGAAAGAGAAGCAAAAAACAGAGTGAGTATCAGTCCTTCAAAGTCTGGAGGGCTGTTCAATAATCCCACTGGAAAATCTAGATTTTTCACAGCCTGGTGGGCAGAAAATCTGGATTTTATTAAAGACACGGAGGCTAAGATTATGCAAATCTTTATTGCCAGCTCACAGGAGCAACAATTGAAGAATATAGAACTTCAATAACATTCTAACAAGCTATAAAGTCCCCCCACATGCAGCCTTCTTCCGGTGCTGCGAAGAGCACTCCAAAAAACATATTCCTCTGCACATAACATTTCGCCAACAGAAAGCCCAAGCAGAGGTAACTTCCTATTCTGAGAGAAAAAAAACAAAAAATTTGAGCTTATTGAGATAACTAGTTGCACTAGGGTGGGTATCATCGTGGGGGGATAATCTTGGCCTCCGTGTCTTTAATAAAATCCATATTTTCAGTCCACCAGGCTGTGAAAAATAACGATTTTATGGCATGACATGGAGGCTAACATTATGCAAGTTTAAAGTATATTTAACACATTATCAATTGCATTTGCAATCAGTCAAAAGTAATAATTTTTAAACATATTTTCATTTGACCAATCTGCAGCCCTAAGGATATCCTGCAGACCTCCCCCTGAGATAAAAGCTTTAGAAGCTGATGCACCTCTAAGGGAGTGTGTGCAAATATAGACGTTCACACCGGACACGCTCATTACCTCTTTCACCCATACTACTTCAAACATTTCACAACGCAAAGTCTTTCATTCTGTCAAATGAAAGGATAGAAAATAGAAGATGACAGTATTTGTTCTCTTTTTGAGGTTAAAGCAAACTCCCTCAGGTTTATAGGGACTGCTAGTTACATCTAAGGCTTTCACGTCCGAAGTACTCCTAAAAGACTTACCAAAAATCAGAGGGAGAAGGAGAATTAGGCTAGGTTCACCCTCCTGTATGTTCAGAGTACAGCAAAACAATCCATAAATAATGGATCTTAAGAACCTAGCCAAAGAGAAATTGTGGGTTCACAAAAATGGTGTGAACCGCAACTGTCAGTAGAAAATACAAATTTCTTTTCTTGAGTCCCCTCACTCACCCAGGGTTGCCCCTAGGTGACATGCTTCATCATTGGGGCCATCCCAAGCATCTACTGCTTGGGGCGTGCAGCATCACACAGCATTTCATCAATTTTGGTCCTGCTAGTAATGGTAACCAGTTGATGTGCAACCCTTTCTCTTGATCTGTCCAATGTCCCCCTGTTGATGAGTTGCCACATCTCGCACCCCATCCTTCTAAACTTGCGTCCGATTCTATTATTATCTCTGGCTCCTTCCCAAAAATGGCTCTGCCATTCCATGCTTCTGGATTCTTGAGCCACCACAGAAGTTCATTCCTTGAGTCTTTGTCTAAAGACAACATCTGGGTAAGACTGTGTTGCTCTCAGTATCTTTGCCTTGAGTCTTTGGAGGGACCAGTAGTATAAGGGACCTAAGAAAATTGCTTGGATCGTAGAGGACAAGAGAACCAGGATCCTTGATAAAAACCTTAGGGGTAATTCCTTTACTCCTAGTATTTTCCTCAATTCCTTACGTAGCTTCCTTAGCTTCTCTCTTGGTACCTTTAGTTCTGCTTTTACTGTGTCTACAAAAAAAACAGGAACTGTTTCCTGGCTCTGCACCAAACATGATTTTTTTCCTGTTAATGATAAAACCCAGATGTTCTAATTAGCGTATGGTGAGATCTGTATGACGGTAGATCACAGTTTTGGACTGAGCCATTAACAGAATATCATCCAGGTATATTATCATTCTCACTCCCCTTTCCCAGAGCCAGGCCGCTATGGGTCGGAGGATCTTGGTAAAGCACCAAGGGGCCGATGACAGGCCGAAGGGGAGACTGCAAAACTGCCAGTTTTTCCTCCCAAGTAAATGGAGAAATTTCTGATGTGGAGTCCAAATTAGAATGGCCAAATACGCATCCTTGAGGTCTAGCCTTGTCAACCAGTTCCCTTTTCACAGCACGTACCTTAGAAGGTGAACCCCTTCCATCTTGAAATGGTGATAAACTGCCCATTCGTTTAGGACCTTCAGGTTTATAACTGGTCTTGGACCTCTGTCCTTCTTCTCTACAAGTAAGATATTGCTGACAAAACCAGAAGATGCAGGAGTGATGACTGAGTCCTTGTCTCTGCAGCTGCGTGAACCGACGATGCAGGAGCCATTCACTAGCTGTCCCCAGTAACTCTGATCCCTCTCGGATTGCCCCTTTGGCTAGCAGGCCTTTTACTTTTTGTGACAGTAGGTTCTTGTCCACCTGCGAGAACACCATTTCCCTTGGAATCTTCACTTGAATAGGGGTATTCACAAGCTCTATCTTGTATCTTTTGACTGTGCTCAGAACTCAAGGGTCCTGTGTCACTAGATTCCAATACCCACAAAATTGGGCAAGCCTGCCTTCCACCTTTATAGGGGTACCTGAAAGGTCTTTCGAGACTCTTACCTGCAGAGAATCCTCTCTGCTTCCGGTCACCCCTAAAGGATCTCTCATGCATTCACTGTCTGTGTGGGTAGAAGGCTTGGTGGCTGGCGAAGGTTGGTTGAGAGAATCTTGCGCTACGGCCCAGGAAGTGTCTTGTTGAGGCTTGGCCATGGTCGAGGAACCGCGTTCCACGGGCCCTGCCAAAAACCCTATCCTGGAACACTTTTTTTAATGTCCTTTTGGGACTTCTGAATGGAGCTAAACACCCCTTACATATTTGGCCATTTCCCTTATGAAGTCGTCTCTGAGGAGGAGCTCTTGAGAGACGGGGACTCCCATCCTTAGCCAGTTCTACTAGTTTGGGGTCTATTTTCAGTAGAATGCCCTTCTTTCTCTCATTTGAAATTGCAGTGTTGGCGTTTCCTAGAAGGCAAATGGTCCTTTGGACCCATTGGCCTAATTCCTTGGGGTCAATTGGTGTGTCGCCAAGGTAGGCTACCTCAACCATCTCAAAGATTTTCGTTAGTGGTCCAGTGATGTCGAGTAGACAATCCTGGCAAGACTTGAGGCCCTTTTATCAAGTCTTTTTCTAGGGTCCTTACCACCCTTAGCAATGAATGCCACCCCCTTGGGGTCTTGTTCTGGGGTCATCGCGACCTTCGGGAGGGAGGGTCGTGGGCATTTTGATTGTAATCGAGATCTGACATCCTTCAGGACCTCCTTTCCTCATCCAGAATGAAAGGTACTCTGCAACATGCTGAGAATATGTCCATTCTGGAGACAAGGGGGGTGTTTGATGAGGAGAGGGTCAAACATATAATCTAAGAAGGGGTCCACGATGCCCATTTTAGACCCTGAGGCCTTACATGCCTCGCCAGAAGTTCCCATTCTCCTTACTTCCACCTCATTGATATCTGTATCGAACTCGCAGGAGCAGTAAATTTCAGTCTCTGCTTGGAGAGCCTCATCGTTGTCGATGGGGATGGGAATCTCGGTGCCTGTTTCTTGCCCATCTGCAGTGCTCAAGGCACCGTTCTTGTCACTGCCTAATATGCGTGAAAAGCCCTCCTTTGTGGTTATGGTCTTTTTTGCCCCTTTTGGTAGGGTTCCTCCTGCTGCCCTCTTTCCCAGGGCCTTAGTTGCCCCATCCGTTCCTTCAGGCTGGTGTGTGCTTGTAATGGGCCATCTCTTCTTGGAAAAGGTTTCCAATTTTTTATTTATGGTTTCATCAGATGCCGATTCAGGAAACCAGTCCTGCTCGTGAGGCACGCACTTAGGGATGTGCAGGGGTCCACATCAGACTCTTCACTGCGGTGTTGGGCACCGGCTGGAGTGGCTCGTGTTCATCCAAGTCACAGTACCAGCTAATAAAGCAGGATCTTCTCCTTTTTTATAATTGAGCAGTCAGTCAGAGGAAGTCTTCCAGCATTAAGTTTGTTTATATCGCTGCAGCGGTACATTAGTGTCAAGCGACTAGAGTCGCATGTCAGACAGAACGACTAGCATATATACATTTCATGATTACATAGAGTACAATGGACAACAATGATCTCAGCAGGTAACATTAAAGCGTCAAGCGGGTCATGGAGATTACACAGCTGCATTAAGGAGGTTTCCAGACAGGTTGGTTTTCTCAGTTGTGGTTGCCAACAATAACAAAAATTCCTTCAGTTGTCATGTTAAAAGACCTACATCTTACAACATCTTATCGTAAACTTTGACAAAGGAAACTGAGCTGAAACAGTAGCAGTTAATCACAGGTGAGGAACTGCACAACTTCAACCGTCGACAGGCTCCCCTTTGTCCCTGGATAACAGTGTACAGAAATATGTAACCGATGAGCACTTCCCTAGTGACCTTTGAACCACAGAGCAAACATTCTGCAGTGAAAGCGTTTTTTAAAGACATGTACTCCGACCGACACTTTACATGAATCCAGACGTGCTCTTACAAACCAGAAGATTGTAGATTCTGCACTGCTGATGTAATAGTCGGCTGGGACCGACCATGCCGGGGGGGGAGGGACAAATTGGGGTGTTATAGTTGATAAAGAATAGATATTTTTTTTCTGTATTAGAATAGATTTGTAGATTGTTACTTGCTATTATGTGGATTGTCGTAGACAGAGATGATGGGAATGATCCTAACCATTACACCGGGGACAACCTGGATACTCACCGCTAGATGTAGGAATCATGTAGCTCACTACGGAATGTGAGCACCAGCGGTGGAACGTGCTTGTTATTATTGGTGCGGTCATATAAGTTGTCCTTTTTAGTACTTTATATGACTATGTACAATATCCTTCATATGTCTGATTCATTGTTGATAAAAGCAATAAACAAATTTTTAAAAAACCACAAAAAAAAACAGAAGATGGGATTTCTCTGTTAAAGAGAGCGATGCTAAACTAATGCTAAAGCTAAAATAAATGAATGAATGAATGGGCATTTTTAAAGCACTTGCTTTAATACTCCAAGGAGTGTCCTAGCGCTCTGCACCTCTGCCAACGCTCACATAGAAGGGCTAATCCGTTTAGTCTTGGTTAAACAGCCGTGTCTTCAGTCTCTTCCTAAACTGAGAAATGTCTGTAATGCTCCGAATCTCCGAATTAAGTTTATTCCAAGCTGACGGCCCTAAAAAGGACAAGGATCTGCCGCCAGCCCTAGCCTGCCCGATCTAAAAGTGCTTAGGCTGAACGACGGCATCTAGAGGGAACATAAAAACTAGTGTGTTCCCTGAGGTACCCAGAGCCCATCTGATTAAGGGTTATGTGGAGCAAAACGAATCTCGAATAAAATTCTCTTTTTATGGGGAGCCAATGCAATGCCCTCAAGTGCGGGGACACATGTGCTCTGAGGCAAGCCCAGGAGAGTACTTGCTGCCGCATTTTGGACCACTTGCAGTTTGTTGATGAAGTAGATCGTGATACAAGGCATTGCCATAGTCCATCCTAGATGACATCAGCGCCTGTATCTCCTGTTTCCTAGCTGAGAAGGACAAAGTGTAGAAGCTTTCTTAAGACACGCAGTAATTCAAAGCAGGACCCCACCACTGAATTCACCTGCGGTAATAAAGGAAGGCCATCATCGAATTTGATGCCTAAATTCTCCACAGAATTTGCTTGTCACCCTGGAAAGGTGACTTCGACTGGCCGTAAAGATTGCCATGTTTCCTGGGCCTTCACTCCCAAAAATAGCAGCTCTGTTTGTTTTTTCTGCATTGCATTTGAGCCGAAGGTGTGTTAGTCCCTGGAACACCGATGACAGGCAGGTTCTAATGTTTTCACCAGGGAACCCTGCGTTAAAATCCCATGAAAACAATAGCTCGGTGTCCTCAGCGTAAGAGATTATTTTTGCTCCCAAGGCCTCCACAAGTAGAGCAAGAGAAGTAAGGTAGGTAAATTAAAGTAGGGCTCAGAGCAGAGTTCTGGGGTACTCCAACGTGCAATACACATGGTCCAGACAAAAAAGGAGGCATCCAGACCTCTTGCCCACGTCCTTCAAGGAATGATGCTAGCCATTCCATGGTTTGCCCCAAATTCCAATAGCTTTGAGATGGGCGAGTAGAGCGACATGGGGTACCGTATTGAAGGCTGCTGAAAGATTTAACATTATCAACAATGCCTTCCCCCCCGGATTCTAGGGTACTCCTGATGTAATCCAGCACCTCCGCTAGCTCTGTTTCTGTACTAAAACATGGGCGAAAGCCAGACTGACTAGGATGTAGTGAATTGTTGCTTTCTAGGTGTTGGAAGAGCTGAGAGTTGACGTGTTTGTCCAAAACGTTTGACTGAGCTGGAAGCAAGGATATGTGTCTTTAGTTGGATAATTTCGTTGGGTGTGCTTGAGATTTTTTTCAGCAGAGGCAGGATTTTAGCCTGCTTCCAGGTTTGGGGTACCAGTTCTGATGGCTAGACTAATTCAAGAGTTTCTTGGCTAGAGGGTTAATAACTTGCGCCAAGCACCGGAACATTAGGGGGGACGACTTAAAGTTTTGCACAATTTTAAAAATGTCTTGTGATTTGTTTCCTGCTAGTTCAATTCTGTCCTCTAGATTAGCTTTCTTTGCTAATCTGACCTCCCTATAGTATTTCCTTGAAGCAGCCTTATACTGAACTGTAGAGATGGGACTGTATATGAAAAAAATAAAATGGCCTTTGCATAGTTTTGCCTCAGCCCAACAATTGTGCCATTTAGTAATCTCAATGGTTCTGCCACACAAGGACAACTTCTACTTATGACCCCCTTTAAAGGTGGGAATTCACAACATATATTTCAATAGCACACACTAAATACAACACCAATTTTGATTCATCAAATCTTTTTTGTATTTTAAGAATTGGGAGGAATAAACAAATACTAATTGACAATATGCAACATGCACAACAAATTACAAAAACATTCATTCTGGTGACATAAAAGTGGTGACAGATTGTGACAATACACATCAAAAACTCAACAGAAATTTAACAGAGACAAAAAATGACATTATTTCTTCTTGTACTACTAGCGACCACAGAAACCCTAACAAGACCACTCAAATATATAGATCTTGTTGGGCTGAATACATGCTAGTTCTAGAACGTCGACGTTTCGACCTCTCTTCACGTGTATATTTCATAAAAATCACAGTGAGGTCTTCTTCAGGACAATAAACAGTTGTGTATGCCCTGTTGCGAAAGAAAAACTATTATTAGATATGTGTGTGCGCGTTTGCCTCAAACCATTTCTTGAGTAGGCGTCTTAAAATATAGGCTCACCTTGTAGATTATATCAATTCCACTTTCCATTCGACAAGAATTCAATTAGTCCCACCGTACTCTGGTATCTGGTTCCTATGATAAACGTGTGTGTCAATATTGAATATATATGACTCAAAACACATAATCAGTATGGATGTCAAAGGGATCCCTACCTGATAAAGTAGATCTATCAGGAATGATACTTCAATTGTCAATATCACTTCACAATCATTGAATGATTAGGCGCTCATCCTAAAGGATTTAAAGGAATACAATGTAAAATATGGTCAAACTCACAGGGTGCCACCACCGTGAATGCATGCTTATTCTGAAAAAAAACCAATAAGAATGTCTCAATCTCACCGTAATGAGAGTCCGCCAAAAATTTCTAGACCAGAAACGCGTAGCGTGGGAAGAACCGCTACACGAACCATTGCAAAATATCCAGGTAACTACACCGTGTGATTAAAAACCAGCATGATAAAAAACAGCATAATAAAAAACAGCAGCTCCCGAGTTCTGGAGCAATCTGTAATTGTTCCATTGTGAGGGCCCTGGGGTATAATACCTGTGCGCATGACCAATCTCATTCCATAATACTTAAATCAGCCTCTACCATGAAAAAATATATATATATATATATATATATATGAAAAACTGAGCCAACTCACCTCCGGCTCGCAGGCTCGGAGCAATCAGCAATTGAATTATTAACCACCGCGTCAGACGATAGACTTGGACCAGCCTAGGTTCTATTGTTAGCCGCAAATGTCAGGTATGTAGACCCACATCTCTGAAATTAGAGATGAACCATTATTAGATACATTGTCTTACCCTGATTGTGTGGAACAATCCTAACGATACTTGAGAAATGAAGACCTACCTCCGGCAAGGCAGCTCGAAGTAAGAAGGGGACAAAGTCCAAGTCTTTTTTCTCTATTTAAGAGAAACCGCGCGCCCGGCTCCCGCGTGCATGCTGGCCCGTGCGAAATGCACGGCAGAGACGCATCGCTATGGAAACTGCGACGTAGGCTGTTCCAGAATGCGGGGTCATAAGTAGAAGTTGTCCTTGTGTGGCAGAACCATTGTTCTCATACTGCAACAATTGTGCCAGTCTTCTCCTTCAGGTTTACCCATAATCTGGGCTTTGGCACTTCTAACTTTATCCAAAATGTATAGAGTGACAATATAGTATAATATAGACAAATGTGCTTTGCTCTATATCTAATCTAATAAGGGTGCAGTGTTCATCCTGTAAAAAAAAAAAAAAACACAACTCAATGTCTGTCGTCAAGGATTAAAGTGTGAAACATCACACAACATTACAAGTGTGACAATGGCATGGTCTCTTAATATATTTGGGTACATTTGCAGTGAATAAAGGTTTAAGAGGAGACAAAAACCTATATTAGTACATCGCGTACAGGTAGGAAAAGTATGTACGTTCTATTTCTTTTCTCACTGGTCTCCATGTTTGTGGGTAGTAGACAGTGTAGCAGGCAGTGGGACGAATGTGTACATTCTAGCTAGGGCTGGGAATGATTCTGTAAAGGGTGTAAAGTCGATCTTGTGTTGGGAATGTCACTTTATGGATAGCATAATTGTCCTGCATTTGATGTCATGTATTTATATTAACAGGACTGGCCTAATGAGAGGATGGATTGGGGGTAGTGGTGTGCATTGATTGTTTTTTCATGTCCAGCAATGAGGGTTTATTTCTCTTTCAGTGCTGCCTATGATGCGATCCTTGAAAGAAATGTTGCGATAAAGAAGTTAAGCCGCCCATTTCAGAACCAGACACATGCGAAGAGGGCTTATCGTGAGCTGGTACTAATGAAATGCGTAAACCACAAGAATGTAAGTGCTGCTCTCCATGGCTGTCTTCTCATTATCAAGAACTTACAAGGGTTTATGCTTATGTTTGGGTTGGTTGGTTAGCTGTTAACTGTTGAAAACAAAGTTTAGGGGTGGTGACAGAGGGTGGGGGTGCGCGTGAGCCAAAGCTTGGTATTTGGCTTTTAATGTCATCAGTGAGGTCTTGGTTGGATAGGTATGGACAGTGTACTTGTGTGTTGGGGCTTTATGCATAACTGAGCCAATGGCTCTACTGTTACTAGTGAGAGCATGTAGTATCTGTGAGCCATTAAGAAGGGGTGGGCGGGAGCTATGCTCTAAAGGGGTATTTGGCTCTAACAGTTATAATAAATATTGCTATAGGAGAGAAAGGAGTCCATTGCTCTGTGGGCACTGTATATATATCTGTGTATATATATCTGAAAGAGGGCTGTTCCCAACAGCAGTGACAGGTTTCAAGGGATGTTGATGCTGCCCTAACATATCTATGTTTTATGAGAGCTCTCAGAACATTGTCACCATTCTTTACCTTCTCTGCTGAGTGCTTTCATAGTTTGATGATGCCATGTTGTGGCTATCCATGGGAGAGCCAGAAGTAGTACTCATGAACCTTACCAATGCTAGCAAGAGGTTGGATAAGTTGACTACACCGGGATACTGTACCTTCACATGTACTGGCTCACATTGCACCGTTGTGGTGCCATACCATACCTTCATCAGAGACCGCTTGCAATTCTTATTAGTACTTGAAGAGTTTTCAGTTGTTTGTGACTCTTGAGATTTTGTGATTCACTTCATCCATAGTCTATTTTGCTTTGTGGTATACGTGTTAAATTTGATGATGATGAAAAAATGCTTCCCTGCTACACATTTTTGAAAACCCCACTACTGTTTTTTATACTTCATGTGCCCAGGTCCTGCCACCTGGTGGTGTCTGCTTATTGGCATATCTGTTTATGGCGTGATTGTCATTCATACCATTTGTGTACTCATACACCCAGACACTACCTCCATCGACCAAATATTTACTCTCTTGCCATTCTACAACCATCATCATATACGAAGCAGCCAGATATGCCCAGATACAGCCACTTGTGCCTTGCAGTTGCTATTTTTTTTAGATACTTCTGCATGCAGATTGCTGACCTCTTGAATTTCCCAGGTGCCAGAGTGGATCTGGAAACTTTGAGTAGCACTTCCGTGCTGGTAGGTTGCACTGGTTCCATGTTAGTGCTGGATATGATGCAGCAGTGATGTCCCTTGAGCCATTAGGTACGCACTCCAGCACCCTGACGTTGGTTCCTTTTTTTTCCTGCATCCTTTGATGTTGATCCAGAGATTGCTGTCTTGTTTGGGAGATTTCTCTTCACAAAAATGTTTGTACAAATATGGTGCAGTGCTGGTGAGGTCCCCTCCCCAAGCATTCCTGCAGTGGTTAGATGTCAGTTAAGAACCCTCATTACATTTGTTTGTGGTGTCTGGTGTCAGAGCATGACGCAAGGTCATGAGACTCCTGCCTTAGCATGCATTTGAAGGCAATCATGGAGAGGGAGGCCATGCTTTTAATGGGCTCAGTTAGGATGAGTGTTTTGCTCGATGTCGGTCTCAGACAATGTCCCGTTTCCCTTCTCCTCCTCTTCAAGGTTGTTCAGGGAGAAACGCCACAAGCATAAAAAGAAGTAGCAACATCGATCTTCTTTCAGGTAAATACCTTAGGCTCCGCCTGCCTTCCGTAGATTCACCATCTAAAGCAGAACTGGTGATTATTACACCTCCTGAGGTGGGGCACTGGGGCCTCCACAACAAGGGCCTCCTCCCGAACCTTTACTGTCGTGGGCTATTCTGGTGCTGAAACAGTACCCCGTGCTGCCTGGGGCCTATGGTGAATTCTTGGCTTTGAGTGTAGTTCCTACCTTTTTCCTCTCGCAATGTTTGACATGTTCTGATGGGCAGCGGTCTCCTTTAGAAAGTCTTTGGACCCGTGGAACCCTGTGGGGACCCTTTATGGGTTCACACTGTCCAGCCCTTTCCCGGTGTTGTTCAGCTCCATTACTTTTCCGGCTGGGCACAAGGTCGTGCCAACGGTGACTTTTTACCCATGATCCCATCTCTCGCTCTTCAGTTTATATAATCTCTGATGCCCATTGCAGGGCTGACTATGGCGTCTCCAATACGGGCTCCGCAGGGTCCTCCTGGAGGTCATCCCCTCCCTAAATCTCAGGAGCCAATGCATAGATCCAGAAGGAGGTCCAGTGCCTGATAGAGGAGCAACAAAAGAGGAAACGAGAGCTGTATTGGAAAATGATGAATGACCTCTTTGGATCTCTCTGATCCTATAGACATGTTGAACATTGTGCTCCATGGCATGGATGGCTGTTAGTTGACAAACCCCCTACCTCCGCTGTCCACTGATATGGGTGACTAGAAATGAGGTACGCAAGTGGCCTGGACAAATCACGAGAATTGTAGATAGAGTTCCTTCCCTTCCCGAGGTGGCTACTTTCCATTCGGTGATTTGCAAGGTGGCAGGGATCTTCGAACTCTTGTTACCTACGGTGGAGAACAAA
Organism: Calotriton arnoldi; assembly: GCA_963921515.1. Taxonomy (NCBI): domain Eukaryota; kingdom Metazoa; phylum Chordata; class Amphibia; order Caudata; family Salamandridae; genus Calotriton; species Calotriton arnoldi. Next base: position 150,147 of record CAWUFW010004643.1, read on the forward strand.
TCTAACTTGTTGACAGAAGTGCTGCAGCCACCTGCTCTGCTCTTGCCTTTCAACAAGGATCTTTTGGACCCAGGAATGGCAGCCCGGGGAAATACCCATTTCTGCCCCAGCGATCAATAGAGTGGTGGCAAAGAGCTACAGGCCTGCTCTAGGATACCCTCTATTCATTTTTGTCTACCTGTCACCAGATAACTTGGCTGTGCAGGCGCCTTGTTCTCCACTCCTAGCCTCCATGGTGATTAGGGAATCTAGAAAACTCAAAGCTGTTGGGCGGAAAAAGGTTTTTCTTCAGTGGGTAACCTGTCTCTAAAAAAATTGAATTCCTCATGCCTACTGAGGAGATACTCCCACTCTTTGTGGGATATTGTAATTGCATTTATATATTGTTAACTACCCCTGACGAGGTGCTAAAACACTTATGTTGAGCAGCAATGTTCTCCGGAACCCATGGTTAGCTATTAGTCCAGTGTTATTGGGATTAGTATTGTGCTCTCAAGCAAAACCTTTCCATGCATTCACTCCAGTTTATTTGAGGTTAAACAAATTTATAGTTGGATGTTATTGTTAAATTGAGGCTGGAGGTATGTGAGTGCATGCCGATGTTTGGTGAGATTAATAGATGAGCTGTAGGAGGTGTTAGATTGCAGGGGTATGGCTTTCAAAAAAGGGGAGATTGTGATCTTTGAAATGAAATGTGTGCAAATTGCAGAAATACATTAATAGAGATTAAGGCAAACTTGCAAGTGACTTAGAAACTGTATGCAAAGGATGAGAGGCAGAAGAGGGTCATTTCAAAGGAAAATGTAAGTAAAGATACGTTTTTCATACTAAATTTTATGAATACCGGCAACTCTTTTTGAGCCAGCATGCAATTTGAGGATGAAAGACTCTAGACAGAACAACATTATTTGCATGTGAATATAATGCTGTATTTAATACTGTTTGATAGGTGCTAGAATCGGGCGAGTAGTCTGCTTAGATTAATGCCTGGGTACAAACCTTGAAAGAAGATTCTGCAAATGCTGGAGAGATGTCTTAAGTCTGGCTCGAAGTATTCATTGTAAAGCAGAGTGGGATCCATTATGGTCACCTGTGGTTTGACACGACACAAGATGAAGGGCGAGTACTGCTTCCCCAGGCAGCAAAAGTGTATTGCCTGCATTCCTGTGGCTGGAGGGTGAAGATCCAGACAGCAACATTCAATTGAGAAGTTACTGTTAGCAAGCACTAACTTTTAGTAGATGGTAAAAGCAGGGCACGAGTCGGGGGTCCACGCGGGTGGACGGCGTCCCCCCACTTATTTCACAGGGGGGACGCCGTCCACCCTGCCAAGAAGTTGGGCCCCACTGATAAAGATGCTGAATTCGTCCCAGTGTAATATCTAAACACCGGGACACATTCAGCAGCGCCTGCACGTTGTTATCTGCTTTCGATCGGCAACAACGTGCAGGCGGGGACGGGGCTCTCTTAGTTCTGACTCCTGCTGGGCCCATAACAATGTCCTATTCTGAGGGGTCATCAGGCCTCCTTCTGTTCGAGTCTCCTGGCTGGCAGGAGTCAGGAGCCTAACACCCAGAAGCAAATGCAGCAGAAGGGAAACAAAGGTTAGCACTTCACACATACTTAAGAGAGGCAGCTTTTCACTTTGCTCAGGCTCTGTTTAGGAGATTTGCATGCACTGTAAGAGTGTCAGATGTGTTGATGTTTCCCAGTATTTGCACAAAATAAATAGCATTTATATAGCGCTTACTACCCCTGAGGAGGCGTTGTAATAATTCAAATATCACTATTTTTTTTAAAGCACTATGGCTAGAGAAAGCTTAACGCTGACAAAAGATAACATTGGTTTATGGGTAGCTACAAAAGTGTGAATCTTCTGCCTAAATCAGGAGGGTTTGCAAGTATACTCGAAATGTGCTCAAATGTACTCATGATACGCCTGCTAAATATGTATGTGAGGGCTTAAGATCTGATGTCACTTCTTGTGATGCCACTTCCTGTGATGTCACGCGTGTCACGCGCCGTGATGTCACGCGGCGTGATGTCACTTGCTTACTGATTAACTAGGTTAGTCCCCCCACTTCTTTTTTTAGGACTTGTGCCCTGGGTAAAAGTGAGGGGTAAAACTGCAGTCTGTTGTGCAAGGTGAATGGGGGGGCCCTTACGCGAAGCGTTTTGTCTTTCTGTTTCACACTTTCATTTGGGCTGATGTCAGCCTGTTCAACGCCACCAGCCTCTTTATGCCTCTGTTGTGAGTGCTCCAGGCTGCAGCCCCTGCTTTGAGGGTATCCCTACACAAAGGAGTGCTTTGGGGAGTCTTTCTGAAAGGACATTTGAAAGGAGAGCCACCCTCTTCTGCTTCTGAAGCACACATACTTTAGAAACGCTCACCATTGTTTAAAGCACTCTTAGGCTGTGTCCAATTAGCAGTAGTAAAATCCAACACTTGGTTGAAAGCTTTTAATTGATGGATGGGCTGGCTTTCTGGATATTTGTATTACAAAGGGCTATTTTTATATAGTCTACATTTCCGAGAACAATCGTCAATGCAGTATGCTTGGTTTAACCAGGAAAGAATAGATAATGTGTTGACTACTGGTAAAAACCTGGATACAAATAAATACGAATACAAAACATTTGTTTTTACAACATTCCGTTTTTGAATAGTTAATTACCAAATTACGTCCCGGGGCTGATTTACTGATCCGATCATTGTGGAATCTGCAGGGAAATCTTGGAGAGAGGGCCTTTCAAAGTCACTGTGTAATCAAAATTTGATCTTTTACTGCCTGGTGACAGACATATGCCGGTTTACGACCTTTCCACTGCTGATTATACACGATTTGCGTGTGTGGAAAAGCGAGCTCTTAAAAACAATCTGATACGAGATATCAATTACTGTGACCAACGCTGTTTCTATAAGAAAATGTTTCAATATGCTGAGTATTTTAGCAAGTGTGGCCAGATTTACAGCACAGGTGGTCTGAATAAGTCCATTTTATGTTCGTGCTGCCATAAACAATGTAGGTGCAGGGTAAAATTTGCAGGGGCTGATGTTTAAAAAAAAAAAAACAATACGACCCCTCGCTTCCACAGCCGGCCAGCTGCTTAAAAGGGCTGGGGATCAGCTGACCATCGTTCATCTGATTTGCTTATTGCCAAAACCTGCCAATAAATAAAGTGCTGCAGGGCATTAAAGACTGAGTACAGTTGTGTGAAAGGACGTAGAAAGTTGTGATAATTTTGTTTCATTTATTCAGCATTCATAACGCTTTGATCAGTAACAGTGTACGAAAGAAAAGCAGGCAACCCATAAAATGATGGGTAGGGCGGCAGATATTAAAACCAGCGTGATCAGTAAGGGTATGGATTTATTGTGCCAATTGTGTAGCTATCATTGAGGAAGATGGGTATACATCTCATGAGATATACACTTGGAAACATGAAATTGTTCCATGCCAAAGTATCTAAAGCAAATGAAAACCAAGACTAAGGGTTCTTTAAGCATGGGAATGGAGTAAGCATATATCTGAACTTGTCAAGGAGGCGCAAGAGAGAACCTAAAAGAAACCTTTGTTGTCTGCAAGTGCTGAAACGTAAGCCCCAGTGTCATGTAGTTCCTAAAAATACATAGGATCTGCACGTTTAGACAACATAAACTATGGGATTGGTGTCCAGACTGATTCCAGACACCCCAAAAGGAAATGTGAGCCTTTAGACCGGCTAGTTCACAGTGCCACCATAAGCCCCTAACCTTACCAAGGAGCGAATAGTTTCTGGCAACTATCGAACATGACAACCCGTGATCCTTCAGGGATCATGGAGCCCGTGCAGTACTTTTCGCTTAGTCAATCATGCTCACTTAGTCTCAGAGAGATACACAGAATAAACTATGGGGACGTTTTCAAGAAGCATTTATCGAACCAGCGTCATTCTAGTATACATTTTGTTTGCTGCGACAATCATTAGAAACGGATGTATAAGATTACAAGCACCAACAGAGTAAATAAAAGATAGGATTCTACCATGGTGCTAAAACAGTGAATATTTGCAGGCATATAGATACATGACAGTAATCAAGCGTACTCCTAAGTTGCAAACCCTACCTAAGTGTACCTAGCATGTATGTGGATGTAAAGCCAAGATTCCCCTAGGAAAGAGCCAACCCCATTACCTGATGGGAGAGAACGAAGGACCCCGTCTTGGTTTCGAGTTGGACACCCCGCAGAGGACGTCAGACCGCTGCGTGTTTGTAGCTTCTGCAGGCCGGGACCCCAGTGTCTAGTGTCAGCGTGGAAGCTTCTCTGCCTATCTAGTGTTGATATGACTCTTTTATACCATAAAGATAGCCTCGGGGTTCCTTACACAATCGATATGTTGTGAGTATGACTATGGAGATGAGCCTAGAACAATACCTGCGATTATGCAAAGCAGTTCTTTTGCCCTAGAATGAAGATAGCCATGACTTTTACACAGAGTATGTTCATGCTATTCTGTACGTCATGTGCATGGACTTTTCTAAGAATCCTCATGCATAATAAATGAGACCAGTTTCCAAGAAACTGATCGACATTTATTCAGGGCATAACTGGGTAAAAGGTCAGTGCTAGAACCGTTATGCAGAGCAAGATAGACCAAATGTAGGTAAATGATTGTGTAGCTACCTAGGCCTAGATTGGGGTGCATAACACCAGTTCACCTTACAACAACCCTAAACTCAGATGGCTTTTTATAACCAAATCCGTGCTATGCTGCTTAACCTCTTCGGTGCTCATGATGAGACCAGCTCGTCATGAGTCACAGTGGAGCTGTGCTCATGACGAGCTGGTCTCGTCATAACTGCTGCGCTCCGCCCACGCGGGATTAATTCCCCGCCTGTGCGGGAGAATTAATCAGTGGGTGGGGTCGTGACGAGATAAGCTCGTCATGAGCACAGCTCCACCGTGACTCATGACAAGCTGGTCTCGTCACGAGCACCGCGGCGCCGCGCTCACCCCCCCGCACCCGTGGGGGAATTACCCCCGCAGGGAAGGGGTTAAACAATCCCAGTAAAAGAAATACTGCAATGATTCAGTTCGGCATTTTCACAAAGTGACAGAGTGGAGCTTGCGAAGCCAGGGTTTCCTAATTCTTGTATGGTTAGGTTCACCCATCTGCTTGCGCTGTTCGGAATCTCACCACAAAAGGTATACATATAAGTAGATATACATGTTTTTTTAGTAATCGGAATGTTGACAAACACTCTAGTCCCACAGGCTCTCCGATGGAGGTATAAACACACTCAAATTTATAAGGCATGCCAAATTTACTTACTATAAGCCTTTTATTTCGATGAAATCTGTGATGGCATTCAGTGGGCAAGATAAAGAGTAGGATAAAAAAAAAAAGCGGACCCTTATTTAAAATATTTCACAAGTTAAACCCACAAAGAGTGAATTTTAACAACATCTAAACCTAGAACATGCGTTTTTACTTCTTTTTGATCGCATCATGCAGTGTGAAAGAAACCTGATAGGCAAGTTTCCATTCTGCATTTGATGCTGTGGGCTCACAGTACACTCGCAGCAACATTGCCAGACTCCAAGCACACTCTGAAATATAACATGGGATAATTCCATACAGCGAAGTCGACATTAAACAAACCGTGGTAGCGTGACTGTCAAAGTGAAGAGCAATCAGTTTGGAATAATTTGTCTTTTTTTTCTTGATGTTATTGAATCTTGCAGAACAGTTATGCATTTTTTTTAATTTTTTTACATAAAACAAGCCTGAGGTAACACTCCTGTAAGCATTTGGGGACACATTCGCTGAAACATCCATCCATCCCTCCCTCCCTCCCTCTGGAAGTAATCTCAGGAAACTATCTCAAGAGGAATACGTATGTCTGGTTGTTTGACAACGATATGCGGAAGCGTGTGAAATTCATTTTGGCCTGCAGTCACCTGATGTGGGCAAGAGAAACCAGCTCCAATGTAAACAGCAAGGCACTTATACACTGTTTATGATTGCTCTGCAACACACAATAGAAAGCATTAGATTAACTACAAAATCAGAGTTAACAAATGTAAGAATTTAGATGAAGTATAAAACATTTTTATATAAATTTGTGAGTTTTAGGAGTAGATTCACTTTGAGAATAGTGAAGTATATGCACCTACGGCTGAACAACCTACTTAGAACTTTAATGTCTTTAAATAATAATTCTAAAGTTTTATGTAAGTGATGCGAGGCAGCCAATTCATCGCCCTTGTAAACTATATTGCAAAAGGCATGGTAACGAGTATACCCATTGCATGTTTGTAAATTTACTTAGAATTTATAAAAATGCCATTTTGGTCATGTTTACCGCAAGGCATTACTAATCCATGCACTTCTTCTAGTAGTGGATGTGTGGAAAAAAAACAATTCATGCGAATAGTTTCCATTTCCGTTCGTAAAAAAAACTAAAAAAAATGTAGTAGAGGGTTTGTAAAGGATATAAGGATTTCTATGCTTGTTGAAGCGAAACGAAGGGATCTTTTTGAAGTGCAGTTCTTCAAAGAGCTTCAAATATCAAAGCCCCCTGCAGCTCAGCATTGCTTCTTTTGCTGTGTGCTTCGGAAGTGTACGGCATGGCGCTAAGTTTATTGGCAGCATTTTAAAATAAATACACTTTATGAATTTATTGTGGTATACATGTATAATTAGCAGCGCTTATAAGTGCCATCCTTAGAGAGTTGTATAATGCTGAACACATGTTGATCTACTATGAGCGCAGTCTGCACAACTGTCTTGGAGTGTACCACACCTAGTACACACAGCTAACTTGATATAGTAAACCATTCTGTATCTGTTAAATAATTGAGAAGTCTTTCATGCAGGATTAAGAGCACAGCACTGAGTATAGGGATGCCAATATGAGGCTTTATCATCATTGTACCAATAAAGGTGCCAGTAATGGGGCACACACAGATTCTTCTAAGAAAAAGAGGATGTACTTAATTTGTTTTGGGAGACTTCTCTCCTGGTGTGGCAGGGATGTCCAAAAGAAGGCTGGATTCAAGCCCTGCGGTGCCTGCACTGGCAAATGTCCGTGATGGACCCACACCTCGTTCGTCTCTGGTGCCTTGAGCGCGATCACAATGCCAAGATCTGCGGTGTTTGTCGCATCATGCACCCCAAAGCCTTGAGAGAGCGATCCCTCCAGCTTCTTGCCAGTCTACATGCGACGCTGCAACGGTCTCGATCCCGGTCGAGAGGAAGGTCCTGGAGGCATAGATCTTCGTCTCAGTCAGTCGTCCCACTCCCGTAAGCCTCACGAAAAGAAACAGAGCAAGAAGTCGAAGAGGGCTTCAACTTCACCCCGTCCGTCGACGTCATCTGCCGAGATGAGGGAGCATTGTCACTCAAGGCCTGGCTTCTCGGTTGAGCCTGGGCCATCTCCACGCTTCCCCGAGTTTCCCGGAGCGACTCCCGCCCAACTCCAAGAATTCTATGAAGCCATGCACCTCATATTTGGGCGCAAACAACGTCCACCGTGGGACTCTTTTCAAAATAATGAGAAACCCTCTACCATCCGTTTGGGGAAGCTCCCATTCAATGCATTTACTCATAAATTCCAAGTAGTACCTACACACTTTTATGTTCTTTAATCCAAAAGCAAGTGAAATAAATTGGTCAAAAAATGCTGACAACAGTTTCTGTGGTTATTTTTCTGTATTATTTTTCAAAACAAACTTCTTTTCATATGCAGGTAATAATATAGTTAATAACATAAGTGCAGGTGATGCAGTGCTCTAGTGTAGTATGAAGAACATATACAATATATACAGAAGGCAAAAAGTTCATTGGTTCTATGTATAGCAGACAAAGCACATGCGTGTATCACATCACAGCATGTGACCCAATTGATAATTGAAGCAACCAAGTGAAACAAATGTCGATGTTTCGCCCCCTGTTGAGTCTTGGGGTCTCCTCATGACAATAGTCTTCTGACTTATTACCTGCAAAGATTGAGAGGACAGAAACCAAAACCAGTCATCAATATATGTCCACTAAATGCTTAGGGTATTTGAGTTCAAGTTATGGCCTCACGCTGCTCTGACTTACCAAAACTGAGTGGCCACTGTCCACAGTCCAATATGTGGTTTGAACTCATCCGAGCTAACCACCAGTATTAAGTCGTGATTCCAATCTCACCAACGATTCCAAAAAGGCATGAAGCAATCTGCCTATGCGTATGTTCTGCAAAAGTCAAGCAATTAGTGTATTGATGCCTGAACATATAAAGTACTCTGATGCTAATCGGGGCATGCACACTGGCCCAGTGCGGTAATGACCACCACTAACCTTTTGTGAAGTGCGCATATCGTGTTCATGCAAGTAATTTTGTGCCCATCATGTGTTAGCCAATATACACCCTTTCCCATTCAGATGATTTCCATACGGCATAGTCAGACTCCTGTACTCTGTAATTTATCAAGTTTTACATACGGATCTTCTGTGCCCATGGTGTCAACATTAACACGCTCATCCCAAGACGCTCGACAGGGTGCGTCCGTGGTCCAGTCTCTGTGAATCGCAACATGCGAGGAGAGTGCCAGAGACACAGTTTTCTAAACCATTCTTATCCCTGACTCAGACACGCCTCCCTCCAGGCCTTAGCCCTATTCTTATGGGTTAGGTTTTGGGAAGATTGGTAGGGGGGCCTCTGGACCTGAAGAATACCAGCCCCAGACCCGAATATGGACTGGTGTGAGGAGTTGGAAGATGCCAGTGGACTGGAAACCTCCGGAGATACTGTCTTGGTCTCTCCTACCGTTGCTATGGAGAGAGCTGCCAAATTTGCTATGGTGGTGAGGAGGGCAGCCGAGGCCCTCGGTCTTCAGTTGCCCTACATGGCTGTCAAAACGAATGTCTTGACGGAGGTGCTTCAGCCAGAAGCCACCCCTTCAGAACCGATTCTCCCATTAAACAATGTCCCGCTCGGGGCCTGGTCCAAGACCTGCACAGGGACTCTTGTGGACAGAACAATTGCCCGCTGCAACCACCCAGCTCTAGGGGACCCCTCTTTCCTCACCCAACACCCTACCCTGTTTACATTATGGCGCATGACGCCTGGGAGCTATTTTGCAGTTATATTTGGAGTAAAGTCGCGCTCATAACGCGCATTTTGAACAGAAAAAACGAGTAGCCGCTCAAAAATGGTGACGCAAAGGAACCATGAATATGTGTCACAGCTAACCTCGAGGTACATTTTGTGTGGTGTGGTATATTCTACAATTGTTTTACAAACTATCTTACAAGGCACTGTGTCTGTCAGCATTGTGTCTCAGCCCCCCAGCTTTTCTCTCTGAGAAAGGAGAGCTCATACTTCCATGAAAACGGTAGAAGAAACTGTTCGACTCCTACCTGGTAGCCATAGGTGGGAAAAGTTCTCTGCTGTAAGGAAGCAGGCTATACTTTTGTATAACTTGGGAATATAGGGTCACAACATACATGAAAGCATGGATGAAATACCAATTGGGAATGGAGATGCAGAACCCTCTTATATCTTTGAGATGTTAATGAAAATGTTGGAGCAGTATTTTGGACCACGTATTAACATAGTTTTGGAAAGACACAAGTTCTTTTCCAGGTCAGAGGAACCTAAAGAAAAAGTATGCAAATATATCCCATCACTCAATATTTTAGCCAGAACTTCTGAGTTTGGAGAACTAACATATTCATTAGTAAGAGATCAACTAGTAAGGTGCACTAACAGTAGTAGGGTGCAGGAAAAATTACTATTCAGCAATCCCTCACACAAAGAGGCTATTGCTAGCCTTGAAGGAGTGGAGAACACATCTGATTGGGTAAAGGAAATGAGGAATCGTAGTGCAAGATCTGACAGTGTTCAATCCAAAGCAGTGTACACGAAATCGCAGAGGGTGAAATGCAACAGAACATGGAGGGCAATATTCTTAAAATAGTTTATGAAATGAAACCTTAAACTCGCACATAAAGCAAAATGTTAAAGATGTGGAAGCTATGGTCATATTTCCAGTAGTCCAAATTGTTACGCTAAAAACTCGACCTGTCGTAAGTGTGGTATTAAGGGACATTATGCTAGGGTCTGTAAATCTGCTGAAAGGGTACAAGCTGTGGAGATTGTGACAGATGGATTGCGAACTGTTGTCCTTAATGTGAAGAACATCACCGGTGAGGTGCATTCGTGTCCAGTGATCATGCCTGAGTGTGAGATTGACATTGGAGGAAAGAAGTTTGTGGTGTTAGCAGATTCTGGGTCTCCCTTTACAATGATCGGGAATAAGATGTGGGATGACGAGTTTGCCAATGAGGAAGTGGAGTTTCCTCCTCCAAGCATTAATCTTGGTATGGTGGCATGCACATTGAGGTACTGGGATATGTGGTTAAAAGAATAGGGTTCAAAGACAGACTATTGGCACTGTCTATGTGGCAAAAAGGGGTGACAATTTGCTGGGATGGAGACACCAGGGGGATATGGGGACAATTCTCAATCCTAATGCTCATGATCCGGTCATGTTTACTGACAATGGTAGTGGTGGAGAGAGTTTTTACATGGAGTTTCCAAAAGTATTCAAGGACGTCTTGGGACTCCTTAAAAATTTTGAACACTGCATTGTGTTCACGAAAGGTGCAAAGCCCTTTGTGCACAAGTGCGCAAGGTTCCTAACCAGAGCATGGGCCATTAAAGAAGGAATTAGACAGACTACATGAAATGAATGTGATTGAGGAAATCGAGTCGTCTGAGTGGTTGGCGCTGGTGGTTCTTGAGCCCAAGGTTGGGGGCAAATCCATTAGAATGTGTGTGGATCTGCCTGATCTCAATAAATGCATTTGGATGGACCTCCAACCACTTCCCAATATCTCAGAAATCATTACAAAGCTGGAGGGGGCCAAACTTTTCAGTGTCTTGGTTCTCATCAGCATATCACCATGTGCAATTGCACCAAGATTTAAGACACTTAACCTACTTTATAATGCCTCTGGGGGCATATAGATTTGTGAGAATGCAGTTTGGTCAGGCCTCTGCCGCAGCCTGCTTCCAGAGATCATGAAGATGGTTTTGGGGGAAATGTTTAATATTTTGTTTTTCCAGGATGATATCCTCATTTATGGTAAGGATGTTTTGGGACGACATGATACGTTAAGACGAGTCTTGAGGAAACTAGCTGATGAGGGGCTAATGTTGAAAAAACAGAAGTGCAAGTTGGGAGTAACATCTGTCCCCTATCTGGGTCATGTTATCTCAGGTGAGGGTATCAAGCCAAACTGGAGTGGGTGCTCCCACGCTGGGTAACAAGGAGCAGGTGTGATCCTTTCTAGGATTTGCATAATTTTTATTCAAATTTTATTCAAAGTGTATCAAACGGTTTGCAAGTGTTGTGGAGCCCATTAGAGTGCTTTGGAAAAAAGAGGTTCCCTATGTATGGTCAGAAGAGTGTGATATGGCATTGAGGACAATAAAAAATGGAAATCCACAAAATGCCTACGTTGGGTCATTTTGACACAAAAAGGAAAACCATCCTAACTACGGATGTCACCCTCAAATGGTAGATGGTGACGAGAGAGCAATTGCTTTTACCTCAAGGGTGCTAAAGAATGCAGAGGAGCAAAACTCTTGTATTGAGAGGGAGGCCTTGCCCATAGTTTGGGCGGTTCGCCACTTGAAGTTTTATTGCTGGGGTTTCCCTTTCTTAGTATGTAAGGATCATCATCCCTAGTTAAAAATGTTCTCGTGCAACCATAGTGAAAGATAGACCTCCCAGGCCTAAGAGGTGGAGTGCAGAATTTGTAGGGGTTTAACTTTCATGTGCAGTACTTTCCTGGCTTAGTGAATAAAGCAGCAGTCTATTTGTCACTTTTACCGGTTGAGAGCAAATGTGATGAAGTCATTGGTGATTTGGACTATGTGAACTGGTTTAAGGATCCATCTGTCACCAGGGATGCGTGAGTGGAGAGTGAGAAGGAGGATGTGTTGTTCCCTATAATCAAGACGTATATTGAAAATGGTTGACCTTATTACAAGGTTTTAGATCTGGATTTGAAACCATTTTGTTTTGTAAGGAATTAACTCACTCTTTACCTGGATGGTCTCATGAGGGGGAGAGAATTATTCCCCCTAAAAGTGTGAGATCCAAGGTGATTAGTTTCGCTCATGAGGGCTATCTTGGAAGAAATCTCACCAAAGCCCAAGTAAGCGAAAGGTACCGGTGGCCGGGTATGGATCGACATGTGCAGAGTGTGGTCAAGGAATGCTTCTTGTGTGCCTCTAACGACAACACCCAAATTACCTACCAGGTTTCTTTGTCACCTGTTGCTATAACTGATGAACCATGAACGAAGTTGGGCTTCGATATTATGGGCCCCTTTGAATTCTTGCCACCTACAGAATGGTTTTTGTTGTTGTTAGTGGACTACACCTCGAAATGGGTGTCAAACAGTTGTGTAAGTATGGTATGTACTAGAACAGTGTTAGATTTTCTTAAGGATGAGTTTGTGAGGGGAGGAGTGCCCAAAAATCCGGTGACAGATAGCGGGGGTACAGTTTACTTCACAAGAGATTCAAAAGTTCTTGAATGATTTTTGTATTACCCATCAAAAGACAGCTGTTTATGCACCGGAGGCCAGTGGCCTTGCGGAACACATGAATAGAGTTGTGAAGTCATGTGAACAGAGAGCTATAGAATCTAGAATTCCCCTCAAGTGGGCACTGAGAGAAATGTGGTTGGCGCATCGTACTACTTCTTTGTGACGCAGAGATCGCCTTTTGAATCATTGAGGGGAAGAGTAGCTGTTTCCAAATTGAACCCAGGGTGGTTGCCACCTAGGGGAACCAATGGAATAAATAAGGAAGAAACTGTGCACAGGTATAGAAGTTACCAACAAAAGTATAAACTGAGATATGATAACAAAAAAAAAAAAAAGAATTCAGTCAAGGGCAAGAAGTGGAATGTAGGTGATCTAGTTTAGATAAGGATACTTCGTTGGAAGAGGAAGGGTGTAACACGGTTTATGGGTCCCTTCACAATTGTATCCATTAAGAAAATTGTGGTAACTGTCCATACTGGTATTACATGGACTATGTACAGAAGAGTGAAGTATTTTGTGAATGGGAACAGTTTGCAAAGTGAGAACGGTGCTGTTCTGCCAGGGGCGCAGGTCCATGATGATGATGTGGGTGTGAAGTCTGACCATGATGTTGTGACTCAATCTGGTAGCTCTTCTAAGAGGAGTACTTCTAGGATGGTCTCCAGAATAGACCATCTACCAGATCCAGGAGGGTACCCTCTCGGTTTAAAGACTGTCATGAATTAATGTATCTGGAAGTTAATCTGGTTCAGAAGTAGGTCATGTTTTTCTATGACCATTGTGGGACGGTTGGGCAAAGTGGTACATTTTTTTAAAACTATATTTCCTTGTTTGTGTGTATGTATGTATATATATATATATATATATATATATATATCAGTGGCGGCTGGTGACATTTGAAAGTGGTGAGGTGTAAACATTGGGCATGACTTTTATATAGCGCGCGACGTGAACAGGTTTAATGGACAAACCTGGGATCCAGGGTGTGCGTTTCTCTCCCGAGAAAGAAATGAAAAAAAGATTGCCACATGGTACATTTCAAAGCAAATGAATGTAGCGATAAAACCAGGCTTATAAAGCTGTGGGAAAGTATAGTCTTGAAATATTAAACGCATTACAAACTGCCGCATATCTTAGTGCATTAATATGTTGAGCACTTAATGTAATGTGTAAATTTTACAGCATGACACCTTTTGCACTTTAAAATGTTTGCTTGCCCACTGTCTTTCACTGTATGCAGCATTAACTTTGGAAAAAAATGCTCTAACCACCAGGCTTCGGGAAGCACCCTCAGCTGCTGGCTGCAACCAGTCATATAGAAATATGTGCAGACAGGTCTTTAAGTGGGATGAAAAAAGTAGGGGCTCTCTATAAAGGAACATATCAAATACATTTCTGTGATTCCCATAGTGTGCCAACCGACCAGTATCTTGGTTTACTGGTTTCTCTCTGAGATGTAATTGTATCCACGTCCTGCAGTGAGGGGAACGGCCACAGGGGAAACTGCATCTCCCAGCAGTCCAGCATTGGCGCTCGCAGTGACGCCTGCCGTGACGCTGCCTTTCGCGCCCGGAGGCACGATAAAAGCCCTGCCGGCCTCCCGCAGCGCGGGACGCTGCTAAACAGCGCACTTCACCGCCGTGAGGGGAACGGCCACCAGCTGTGCATTCTACCTGCCGTGAGGGGAACGGCCATCGATCACTCCACGGCCTGCCATGAGGGGATCGGCCACAGGGGAAACTGCATCTCCCAGCAGTCCAGCATCTGCGCTCGCAGTGACGCCTGCCGTGACGCTGCCTTTTGCGCCCGGAGGCACGTTAAAAGCCCTGCCGGCCTCCCGCAGCGCGGGGCGGGCCAAGGGCGGGCCCGTCTGCACCCGTCAGCGACAGGAGGTGGCAGGGCCACTCCCCCTGGCTTTCCGCTGGAAAACTACTCTTCAGCTACGGAGATATGCTGGAAGCAGGTTTCTAAAGTGGGTGCCTCTGCAGTTCAATTGGTCTGCTGTCTGAACAAAAAGGACAATTTGCCTCTTTAATTTGGGCGCATCCTCTCGTGCTTCGGAGCCCTGTGCTTTGCACAGCAGCCTTTTGCTGATCTCTATCCACCCCTTGTTTAGTATTGCTATTTGCTATAAAGGATATTGATGAGAAAGAATACATCTTTGTCAGACAGCTAAAATGGGGAAACGCACTTGTATAGGGAAAAAAACATTATTAACTGTGCAATCGCCAACAAGCCATCAGCCAACCTTGATTGACAAGATGCTTCAGAGGGCTATAGGGGTAGTTACAAATGAAATTGAACAAACTGAAAGACGGTTATCAATAACACCGGACCTAGTCCCTCCCCTGGCTAGCCCAGAAATTTCACAGGTCCAACAATCTACAGAATCTGCTTCTTTAAGGGCCCATTCTAGGACTCGGGCCCTGGTACATGAAGCACTGCCCTTGAACTCGCATATTAAGGATCCTCCTCCTGGACCACGGAAGAGAGGGAATATTAAATCTGCTACGAAAGTTGGGAGGGGCACAGAAGAGGGGCACTAAAGATCCTGTAAAAAATGGGGGTTTGGAGAGGGAAGTGTCGGGCGGGGATTTGAACGAAGACACAGAAAAACCATTGTGGGTGTCTAATTTGATAAGGGATCTACACTCGGAAATTAGAAATATAATTAAGGAGGAGTTGATTACTCTGACTTCTCGGGTTGACAAGCTCACATCCCTATTAGATGTTTATATGGGAAAAGTAGACTCTAGGGTGGATGTCCCACATTGTCAATGTATGTCTCGTGTCTGCCCTGAAAAAGACCATGTCCCGGAATCTATCCTGAGTCTGCCCCCACAAATACAGAATAATTGGGTGGATGGGGACGCCCACATGAACAAATCGAGTAAGTCTAGTGAGGCTATTAGCCTACAAGGCCAAGAGCCCAGAAAGGGTAAGCAGGATGGTAGGAAACAAAGATCCACTGTAGAATTGGCCCAAGTTGAACCTAATATACAGAACCCGGGATTAGAGCATAGACCAACTGGGGGGCAGGACATAAGAATAGAGGCGCCAGAGGGCAGCCCAGTCTTACCATGCATTAACCTCCCCCAGATTCCACACCATATGTTCTGATCTTAGCTAAAGTCCCAGAACTTAAAAAAGGACAAAGGGAATCACATTCTGATTTAAAAAATAAATGTATTTTCTGGCTGTCAAATCAACTCCAATTTTCCTATAGAGATGCAAACGAGTTTTTGCTTACGCGTAGGGTAGGATGGGTGGGCCAAAAAATAAGACATACCTGGTGATATTATTGTAATTAATTTCAGAAATCCCCAGGTTGTAAGGACCCTCCTGATGCGAATCCATCAAAGGCAAGAAGGGGGCATAAGACCCCTTTCATTGGGATACTTCTACCCCCCGAGACTTATCCCAGAAAGCAATCCGTGGATAGTCTGCGGGGCAGGGCCCAGACACCGGTGCGAGCAAAATCTCATTGTGGGGCAAGACCAATCGAACTCGTTGTTTTCAAATTTCCCACTCGCAAATAGATTTGCACCCTTGGAATCAGTTGATTGACTAAAACCACTTCAGCCATTGAAACTAGAGCCAAGTTTGCAGAGGAATTATCGGGGAAACCACCTGAATAGGAGGAAATTGTACAAGACTTCCGTTAGCTCTAGACAGAAAGTAATACAGGGAGAAAGGAGGGTTGCCGGGGAGAAAAGCGTCCAAAATGAAGGGATGGAGGGGTCTCTCCGTAATTACACCACACCAGCCACATCACCGAACTCTGTGCAAACATCTATAGCCCAGTGGCAGTCAACCACAGCAACTATACCCACTAAGTCTGATGGAAATGGGGATAGCCTTAAGGTCTTATCGTGGAATATTGCGGGCCTTACCTCGAAATTAGAAAATCCAGAGTGGGGAGCCCTCATTCATGCAAATGACATCTGCATGTTCCAAGAAACCTGGGCCAGGGAGGACACTCATAGACTAGGCTATGCGACCTTTTGCCTAGCAGCCACCAGTGGGGGAAGGGGCAGACCCGCGGGAGGACTTTGCACATGGATTGCCGTGCATTTGGGTTGCACTGCTAAACAGGTTGAGACATCCCCAAGGGATATACTTTGTGTCATTCTGACCTTTCCCACTAAGATCAGAGTGGCTATAATTAATGTCTATTCCCGCCCAGTTAGCTATGGTCAGGAATCGACAACTCTTGAACAATTGTCAAGTTTTATGCACACTATCCCAGATAATACCCTGGTGGTTCTTGCTGGAGATTTCAACTGCCAGTATGAACCCCTGAAAGACTTAATTGGGGGCGACGCCAATGAGGAAGACCAGCATTGGGCTATACCAGAACCGACTGCACCGGCCGCTCGGGCTTGGACCCCACTGGTACTCCAAATGAATACCCTCACATTGACTCATTCTATTAGGGCTTGTAATGGGCGTACCAAATCTGACTCCCCGTCTAACCATACCTACAATAGACCGGGTTGCTCCTCCGTTCTGGATTATATCCTGATGGACACTAAATCCTGGCATCGGGTGATTGATTTTAAGGTAGTGACCATAATGCCTTGATTTTAGAGATGGTATTGTTTTGTCCCATTGATACCCATGCAAATCAATACCCAACTGGACTTAGGCCACTCTTAACCAACTGCAGGAGGAGAGTTAAATGGGGGGCTCTCTGCAATTCCCAAGAAAAGGTAGCATCCCTTTACCAAACTGTCATCCCTTACCTCGAGGCCGCTGATCAATTTAGTTATATTGTTGCCTCTGATACTGCCCGAGTAGAAATTGGGAAAAACCACCAAGGCTTGGTGTGCGATTTGGAAAACTTCTTTTTCCCTCTAGCAAAACCCCCCCAAAAAAGGACCACGGGCCACCCCTGGTATAACGGTGATTGCCGGAGGGCTAAGAAAGACTTAGTCTTAGCTATCAAAACTAAAGATCGCCTCATGATAAAAGATAAGCGGATAGCCCATAAAAGCACAATTATTACGGCAAATAAACGGTGGGAGGGAGACAAATGGGAAAGCCTGAAATCTGCCTTATGTTCTAGGGACATGCGGTCCTTTTGGAATTTAGTCAATACTGGCTCCACAGAGGGTAAATCGGCAACAGAACCAAATTTGGGGGCAGCAATCTGGAAGATCCATTTTGAAGCCCTCTATGCAAGGGAAGAGGAAGAAGTGGGACAAGCTATTAATGAGTGTACTTACCTGCAGTCCTATAATTCTGCTGCCATAGAAATTTCCCTGAAAGAGATAATGGGTGCATTGAAAAGGATATCCCCTTCTAAGGCGCCGGGACTAGATAAGATCCCAGGCGACCTTTTTCGCAATGAACCTAATATCTGGGCCCCTTACCTATGAACCCTCTTTAATGCCATCCTATATGGAATGCCGATTCCCTCGTCGTGGTTGGGGGCGGAGATTATCCCAATTCATAAAAAGGGCTCACCACTCCTCCCCGCTAACTATCGTCCAATTAGCCTCATAGATGTTACCCAAAAAATATATGCACGAGTGCTATTGGATCGAATGGAAAGCTGGATGGAGGAGCATTCCATACTTAGCCCTTACCAGGTAGGTTTTAGAGCTAAGATGTCCACAATAGATCAGATATTCAGGCTGCAACTTCTGTACTGGAAGACAGTGCTATTGGAGGGAGGCAGCCTCTATCTGATCTTTGTGGACTTAAAATCGGCCTTTGACCTGGTCCCTAGGGATAAATTGTGGTCCATCTTATTGGATTTGGGGGCCCCCCCCTTACCTCTGTTACCAGATGAAGCGGCTCCTTGAACATAACTATGCCCAAGTTAGGTACGGTAAAAACGGTGAGCTTACTGATCCCATTCCAATAGGCAGAGGGGTAAGACAAGGGTGCGTGTTGGCCCTGACCCTCTTTTGCCTATTCATCAATGGTCTGGTGGAGGTTTTGACTGCTGGGAGGGACATAGATGCCCCTAGGCTGGCGAACAACAAGGTTCCGGCACTGATGTTCGCCGATGATACCCTCGTACTATCCAAGTCCCCACTGGGAATACAGAGGGCCTTGGATATTTTCCATCTATTCTGTAAAAATAGGGGTTTGGAGATAAACTCATTAAAAACAAAATTTATGGTTTTTAATGCAGGAAACACCACGCGACCAAACCCCATTTTAGAAGGGAAACCATTAGAAAAAGTAACTGTCTTTGACTACGTAGGCTTAACACTCACAGATAAAATGGAGTGGAACGCACAAATTAAGAAGGCTAGCCTAAAGTTGGCTCAGACAGCCGGGGGGATAGCAAAGATGTCTAGGAAGTGCACCCATAAAATGGTCGGTCCAGCAATGGAAATTTATAAGGCCCAGGGTAGGGGAGCGGCCTTGTATGGGGCAGAAATCTGGGGCCATCGACCACCTGATCCCCTGTCCAAGAATGAGAACTCTTTTATTAGGCAGCTACTAGGTCTCCCTAAAAGTACACCATTGACGCCACTCCGTATGGACCTTGGGGTCAGCCCAATTGCAGAGGAAGTTGCCCTTAGGCCCCTCCTTTATTGGAGACGTCTCTGGAGTACTCCAGAGCTTGAGTTTTTTAGAGAAGGGCTAAAGGAGGTGCTAAATCTACAGAGAGTTGGCAAAATCCCATGGCTGTCCTATATTAAAAACACCCTGGCTGCTATGAGGATGGGGGACCTATGGGTTAATGCTGAAGCAATTTGCACGATAACTCCCAAGAAGGCCCTGTCAAAGAGCTTTAGAGAATTTAAACTTAACCAGATAAAGGCTAATCCCACCACTGGAATACTGACCCTATCTTTTTTAGAGGACAAAGACCAATACAAGCTAGAACCTGTTCTTGATGTCATACAGCCCCCCTTGCTAAAAAACTTTATTTACAATTCAGGCACAGTGTATTACCACTCCGTGCCTTTACAAATAAATGGGGAGGCACTTTGACCCAGGGTTGTCCGGCTTGTGCAGATAATCCGGAGACGGATCAACATGTAATATTTGTCTGCTCGGCATACAAGAAGGTTAGATACCGATGGCTACAACAGCTATGCCGGAACCTTGGGACAAAGCATTGTGTGGAGGCCTACAGGCTCCTAAAATATGACACCAGCCTGCCCATTGTGTATTCAGTCTCCCGATTATTTATTCTCTATGTGGTGTGTACGTCTATCCATATTAAAATCTGGGCCAATTGGATAATTTTAGCTTATTATTGTAAACAGAACTTAATATTTTATCTCCCTTTTAAACGATATAAAATGTGTTTTTTTAAGTAGTACTTTTTAATATTCATATCCAAAATTCTTTTAAATTGTAATGCACACGCACTTTATCTCCGCAAGATTCATATGTATAAACTGTGCTGTATTTTTTTCTCTGTGCTTTTATGGCCATAAAGGCCGAAATAAAGAATTTTTGAATTGAATTGAATTGTATCCAGATAAATGACATAACAACTGAACTACACCTAAAACTTTTCACTACGATTGGCTTTGTCAATGGGTGTTAGCTGTTTAAAATAAATGAGTAACAACAATGATTTGTTATAAATAATTAACATTGGAAATGTTTCAATTCTGAAATAGTGAGTCTGTGAATTAAATAGCATTGAGGCCTGTGGAAGGAGTTTTGGCCTTCAGTTATGTGTGCTTTATGTTGGATATGTATCCTTTTTCTCTGCATATCATGTACATCTTCAACCACCTCTTTCCTCTTCAACATCCTCTTTTCACTCTTCCCTGAATGCACTTCCCTGCATCTCTTTAACTTCACTGCTCCCAAGCATACACTGCACTCCCCCAAATTTAAGCACTTTATTTTCTTACTTTTGCCTTGCAAATATTTTGACACCTGTGTACCCCTTTACACACACATCCACAGAATTTCAGTTGCAAATGGAATACATTAACATTGCTCTCTGTGTGATCTGCAGAGAGGCCAACCCACCAACACGCACTTTGTTTGGCTTCAGCTTAGCGCCTGTGCGCTCAATCAAAGCCCCTCATAAACACCTGGCATGGCTCAAGCCTCAAAGTATGCACAGAAAAAAATACAGATAAGCAACAAAACTATAAAATCGCTAACTCTTGGGGAATGCAAGATTAAGTAAAGTATGAGAAATAAGAGTAACTAAATCACTGAAATGTATTGCCTCAATGTTTTTAACATTCATTGTTTGCAAGTCAATCTATGTTTTTTGGCATCAGTGTTAACTTAGGGGCGTGAAGCCACAGGCATTTTTAATGTCACATCAGAGAACTGTCCACTGTAAGCACATATTTCTCGCCTTGCTTGACTCGGATATTTGGATCAACTTCACAAGGGAACAAGAACGAACCCTGCTTGTTATTTGGATCCATTTTGCGGTGGAACAAATGCTGCAGCTCCACTTCTAACTGGGCCAGCTACGTGCAGACAGGGCATGGGGTGTCACAGTGGGGGGGGGGGGGGGGGTGTTTAGCATGATTGGGGGGGGTGGTCTCAGCATGATGGGGGGGTCTCAGCACAATATACATATCACAACTTCAGCTTGCAAACACTTACCATTACCGAAAACAAGGCACTGGATCAGAACTGCTTGCATCCACTCTCACGTATGATGAAAGAGTGGGATCTACGCCTTTGAATGATGGACATCTGAAGTCACGCAGGGATGAAGTCTCCCAAGCCCGAAACAATGACGCTAATTGCGTCACTGACCTACAGAGTGCATGCAACCATAGACCCAATGGCAATGAAGGGCTTTAAAACAGAAAGCCCTGCGTCCTGCATCACAGTTCCGAAAGTTGATTTACTGCCTGGCTTCCGTCTCCTGCTTCAGAGCAAGGCGGGGCAGGCAGCCTGAAACGCCCAGCCCAGACTTAAATACATCGATTTCTTAGAGATACGATCGTATCTCTAAATCGATCTATTTAATGTGTGTGTGTGTGTGTGTGTGTGTGTGTGTGTGTGTGTGTGTGTATATATATATATATATATATATATATATAAAATTAGGTTTCTTTTATTATCGTGGGGGGATGTGTTGTGTCTTTGGAAGTATTGGGGTTCCTTTCAATTGTATGTAAGCAGCGCATGCAAGGAATGTTGACAGCCTCTGGGAAGGAAAGTTCTAGAGGGTGGCAGTTGTTGACTGGGAACTGAGCTGGGCTGCTGACAATGTTGATGGTGTTGTATATATGCAATAAATGTTCTTCTGAAACAGTGCTGCCTCTGCATCGTAACTCATTCCCTAACGCCCCACCGGATAGGGAATCCAAAAGGCTAGACACCTTGGGAAAGAAAATATTTTCTTCCTCCAGCCTGGCCTTGTAGTCTGTGAACACTGCATGCCTTTTGGGCCATTACTTCTATTCCCTTTGGGATTCGGTTGCGCAGATGCTGCTTATTGAGCCGAAGGAGGCCGGGGGAGTACTCTCCCAAGCTATGGCTGATTGGCGAGATGCAGCCAAGTTCACAATCCGATGTGCGCTGGAAACGACCTACTTGCTAGGCTGAGTGGTTTCTTCATCTGTGTCCTTATGGCGCCATGCCTGGTCGAGGAAAACTGATTTTTCAGAGGATGTCCAAGCTTAGTTTATGAACATGCCCTTTGATGGCTCCCGTCTCTTCAGAGAAGAGGTGGACTCTGTGTTGGACAGCAGAGCTACGGCCATGTCCTTGGGTCTTTCCATGGCCCCGTCGACTCCAGTTCTCCTTTCGTGGCCACGGAAGGGGCTTCCAGCCATGTCTTGACCTGCGCAGCTACCATGGCCTGCAAGCTTCTCAGCCCCTGTGTGGCCAAAGACGTGGCACCCACAGACCCTGTGGGTCAGGCACCCAGAGGTCAGCCCAGTCCACCCCTGGAAGCTGCAGCCTCCAAGACTTAGTTTCCCGCCGACCATCATGGGCAACCAGCGGTGGACAGGGTACGTCATCACTTGCACCACTGGAGATCAATAACAACAGACTGCGTGATTCTCCTGATTGCCCAAAGGGGCTGCTCCTACCCCTTTGTGACTACCCCTTCACCCATGCCACCCACTTACGACTGGATGATGGATGACCATCTGTCTTTACTCCACCAGGAAGTAGCGGCTCTCTTGGCCAAGGGAGCCATAGGGAAATTGCCGGCATCAGAAGTAGGTCATAGTTGCTATTTCTGCTATTTTCTGGTGCCCAAGAAGGACAGAGGCCTTTGTCCTATCCTAGACTTGCGCCCTCTCAATTTCTTTCTGAAAAAAAGGAGAAATTCAAAATGCTCACGCTCTCACAGGTCTTGGCTGCCTTGGACTGGGGAGACTGGATGGCGTTGGACTTGCAGGATGCTTATTTCCACATCTTCGCTCTCTCCTGCTGCCCACAGATGTTGCCTGCGGTTCACAGTGGGCCACAAGCACTTTCAGTTTGCAGTGCTACCCTTTGGCCTTAGCTGTGCCCCCCTGGGTGTTCACCTAGGTAATGGCCGTGGTTGCAGCTCCTCTGTGGAGATCAGGGGTTCCAGTCTTTTCCCTTTCTTGACAACTGGCTGTTGAAGGCAGGCTTGTCTCGGGTAGTAGTTTCTAACCTCCAGACTACGGCGGACATCCTGCACCCACTTGGGTTCACTATCAACGTGCCAAAGTCGCACCTGACCCCTTCTCTGACGCTCCCTTTCATTGGAGCTATTGTGGACACAGTGCAATTTCGGGCCTATCCTCCCGAACTGCGAGTCCAGGATATTCAGGCTATGATACTGATGTTTCAACCTCTATCCTGGGTTTCGGTGAGACTGACTCTGAGGCTGCTGGGCCTCATGGCCGCCTGCATCCTGCTTGTGACACATGCCCGTTGGCATATGCAGGCTCTGCAGTGGGGCCTGAAGTTTCAGTGGGTCCAACATCAGGTGAATCCCTCCAACATGGTCCAGATTTCGAAGGACTCTGCAAAATATCTGCCGGGGTGATTAACGAACCGCGATTGGGTCAGTGGCAGATCCCTCTCCCTTCCCCAACAAGATCTGACAGATGTGTCACTCCTGGGATGGAGCAGCCATCTGGGAGAGGTGGCGATCAGAGTACTCTGTTCTCCGGTGCAATCCAGACTCCACATCAACCTATTGGAGCTCCGAGCGATCTTGCTGGCACTGAAAGCCTTTCTACCGTCCATCAAAGGAAGGGTAGTGCAGGTGTTCACGGACAACACCACCGCTATATGGTACGACAACAAACTGGGCAGGTTGGGGTGGGGTTGTGGACCCTTTGACAAGCGGCCCTGCGTCTCTGGACATGGCTGGAACAGCAGGGCAAATGCCTGGTGGTTCAACACCTGGCGGGCTCTCTGAAGGCCTGGGCGGACAAACTCAACCGAAGATGCCTAGCGGATCACGAATGGCGTCTCCATCCAGTGGTGGTACAAGGTCTCTTTAAACCGTGGGGAGAGCCTTGGTTAGATCTGTTCGCCAACACCGCGAACATGCAGTTTTGCGCACTTGAGTTTCCAAAGCGGTTATCGCTTGGAGACACTTTCGTCTCGAGTGGAGCTCAGACCTCCTGTCCACCTTTCCACCCATATCACTCCTGCCCAGAGTTCTCGAGAAGATCAGGAATGACCGGTTTCAAGTCATCCTTGTGGCTCCGGATTGGACTCCGAGTTTGGCATCCCAAACTGTTGAGCATGGCCATCCGATGAGGCTGCCTTTCGGGAAGGTCTTCTGTCCCAGCAGCAGGGGAGGATTCTCCACCCAAACCTGTCAACGCTCTGCCTTCATGCGTTAATTGAACAGCGACAGTTAACAGCTTTCGACCTTCAGCTCGAAGTCTGCAATGTTACCTTGGTAGCCCGACGTCCCTCCACCAAGACGGTATACGCCCGCCGTTGGAATACATTTGTGGCATGGTGTGCTGGGAAACATATTGATCCCTTATCTGCTCCCCTTTCCCAGGTTCTTTTGTTTATCCTTACTCTATCCCAACAGGGCTCTGAATTTGGCACCTTGAAGGGTTATTTATTCGCCATCTCGGCCTTTCTGCGGGTGACAGATTAGCACTCTCTCTTTAAGTCCCCTATTGTACATAGGTTCCTTAAAGGTCTACAACACGTTTCCCCCCAGGCACTTTATGCTTCAATGGGACCTTAATTTGGTTCTTACTTTCTTAATGTCGCTTCATTCTTGTCCTTGTAGCTCCTTACCATCAAGACACCTTCTCTGTTGGCAGTTAATCTGCCCATTGTCAATGAGCTACAGGCCCTGTCTTCTCATCTTCCCTGCATCTCCTTTTTCCCCGACAAATTGGTCCTTCAGGCTCGAACATCCTTCTTGACGAAGGTAGTCACCCTGTTCAACATAGACCAGTCCATCACCTTCCCTACCTTTTATGCTCAACCTCATCCCTCCAAGGAAGAGGAGAGGCTCCACCGGCTGGACCCAAAAAGAGCATTGTCGTTATAACTTGACAGCACAAAACCGTTCTGGGTGGACAATCAACTCTTTGTGGGATATATCTGGGCCAAGAAAGGGAAGACCATGCAGAAAGGGACCATCTCTCGATGGATCGTGCTCTGCATTAAAATCTGCTATGCATTGGTCAAGAAGTTACCTTCAGAGGGTTTGCGTGCTCATTCTATGCGGAGTTCCGGTCCTGGACATTTGCCAGTCAGCAAAGTGGACCTCGGTGCACACGTTCAGCTAACACCACTTCCCGGACAGTCAGGTCCGTGTAGATGGGCACTTTGCTCTTTCGGTCCTGCAGGACTTTCTGGTAATCCTGTTCGCAGACCCACCTGTGGGATGTATTGATTGGATATCTATTCTAAGGGACGGAACCTGCGGCTAGAAGTCAAATTAACAATTTTCTTACCTTTGATAACGCCTTAGCTGGTAGAGACTCCATCCAGCCGCAGATCCCTTAATGACCCACCCATCTTTCCTGCATCTGCAAACAGATTTCTATGGTCAAGGCTGTTCTCCTTTCAAGCCCTAGTTTTCCACACCAGTGGCCTGTGTTCGTGTCTCCGCTCCAAGTGTGGAAATTTGCGCTGGGTTGGATCCTATATAGGCACTGCGCACTTCACTTCTAGTGGGGATGATGCCACGCAGAGCTGTACTACGCCACCTACCAGAGCGCAGGGTTACTTCTCCCGAAACATTTCTGGATACAGTCTGACGCCTGGGGATAATTCTAAGGTAAGGAGTCTACGGCTAGATAAAGTCTCTATCAGATAAGGCGTTACCGAAGGTAAGTAACTTGTTCATTTAGTTGCACAGCGCACTCACTGCTGCAGTGAGTCTTTCCGCATACCAAAGGGACATTCTGTGAGTATATATATTTGTTTACTGATGGATACATCTACCTGCGGATTACGCACCTTTTAAATAGCCCTATGCGCTAGCTTGGATGGAAACTTTTTCAATAACTCTTCTCCTTCTACAGGGTGTTTGGGTAACTACACGGTGCCGCACGTGGCATCGCGTGATGTCACTGAAGCCATAAAGAGCCCCTGTCAGTGTGCTGACGTCTGTTCCCTTTTTTTCCGAGGCTTTGAGGCGCAATTGTTTTTCCTTACTCTGTTAGGTAAATGTCGTTATCTGTCTTTGGTCTTTGGATCATGTTGATGCTTGTTCTAGTTGTCCGGGGAGGATCCCGAAGGTCCTGAAAGAAAGAGAGACAAAGTTGTTCATGGCCAGAACAAGAGATGAGAGAAGAGGTTGTTGCAAATCTCGTTTAAGGTCTAAGTCTCCAACTCCTCATATGTCAAAGTAGGCGAAGGAGCATAGAAAGAAGTGATGCTTTGGTTCTCGGCACCAATCTTTAAAGGACAAATCACTGATGCCAATGTCTCAGCATCTGAATTTGGAGAAGGATCGACAGGAAGTCACACCAACTCCATCTCCGGCGCTACTACCTGTGTCGCTTTCGGTCCAGGCACCACTTCCGACTAGCTCCGGCACATCAAGTTCGCATCCGGGTCTTGAACCTCAGCAGGAGCAAGGGTACCTAGTCTTCTCAACTCCCGGTATAGATCCCAGTCACTTCTTGAAAGCCATATTCATCATGTTTAATAGGGGGGTGACTCCATGTGCTGTGCCTGTGGGCTCCATGGGTCCTCTTGCTTGTTCTCTGGAGAGCTTTCCAATGCTTACCAGCAGGCGCCCTTTATGTCATTAATGCCGATGGCCCAGATACCCTGGCGGACTCATGCGCCGATGGAGTTTTCTAGCAAAAGGACACCTTCTCTTTTCGTCTTTCCTCCTGAGGTAGTGTCGCCGGCGCTGCAAGTGCCACTTCCGATTACTTCCTTACCTGCGTCGCAAGCTTCAACTCCAGTGCCTCTTCAGACTTTTCCAGCGCCACTGCTGAAGGCGCTGATACCGACGTCATTGACGCCGCAGTATAGCTCGAGAAGGGAGGCCTAGTGATGGGTCAATATTTCTTCGGGGAGCAAGACTTTCAAGAAGAGGTAGAATGGGAAATTGTGGAGCAACCCTTAATAGAGCTGGACTTGAGTGAGGCAAGTGGTTTGGATACATCTACACAATGGAAATTGTCACCAAATGGTATTCTGCCTCCATAAGTCACATCATACCATTCTGTCATCAAGAAAGCTGCAGAAATGTTAGATCTACTACAGAGCTAAAAATCAAATATGCTGAGGTATTCCATTCCGCTTCAGTGTTCTCTGAGCCTCTGCTACCCTTCAATGAGACTTCAACAGAGCCAATTTTAGACAGTTCGCAGAAACCAATGACTGCCTCGGCTGTTGCAAGGCAATTAGCCAGAAGATATAAACATGCTTCCGGAGAACCTCTTTTTGTCCTCTCATCCTTCGACAGACTGTCTGGCTGTTTAGGCTTCATGCTCGTCTAAGTTGACCCCTGAATCATTCCCCTCCTCGCCTGCAGATAGGGAATCCAAGAAGATGGAGCAGTCAGCAATAAAAGTATTCTCATCAGGGAGCATGGCTATAAGGTCTACGAATGCATCCTATCTGCTGGGTAGATACTTTCATGCATTTCTGGGTTCCGCAAAGCCTGCTGTTCCAAAATTTCCTAAGGATGTACAGGTTAATTTTCCAGAACTTTTGAATGATGGTCAAGTTACAGCCCTCTAGGTTATACAGTCAGGGCAAGATACGACTGATTCTGTGGCAAAGGCAATGGGCAGTTCGATTTCTACCGGAAGACGTGGTTGGTTGAGGAGTTCTGGATTTTCACGAGATTGGCAGAATGCCCTGATGGATTTGCCCTTTGATGGCTTTTGCCTGTTTGGCGTCGAAGCAGATTCTGCCTTAGAAAGTTTTAAAGACAGCAAAGCCACAGCTCATTCTTTGGGACTTCAGTCGCAGCCCTAGGACTACAGGCAGTTCAAAAGATTTCTGGCCTTCTCCATAGGCTTTTCATTTTGTGGACGTCAACAGTATGGGCAAAATCATAATCGGCAACAGGAGTCATCCAACCATCTCTACAGGTGATACAGAGGGTGTGGGCGGGGTAGTCAGTGGCCATTCCCGTTCCCCTGGATTCCCTCATCCACTTTCTCCTCTGTTAGCACAGGGAAGCAGCCCTAGTTTTCCCGTCTTAAAGAATGCATCACCTGTGGGAGGACCGGTGTTCCGGTTTCTGCATCCGTGTAGATCAACAATATCAGACCTTTGGGTGTTAAGTATTGTAGAAAAGGGGTATGCCCTACCCTGCCAGGATTCCCCCCCCCCCACCCTTTTAAGGAGCATTTTTCCGAAGTGGTGAGGAGCAGTCACGATGCATCTAGGCACATTATTCAGGCCAGTCTGAATACTGCTGAATCTGTGAAAAGGGCTGTGGGGTATCCATGGCCCTTGGTCGAAATAACAGGTTGAGGTTTTTAGGATTTTCTAATGATGTTCAAGTGACCACGATGTCTCTCCCCTCTTGATGATGCCAGATTGGAGACAAGGCAGACTCTTCATTAAAAAGGTTTAAGGCAAACATAGGTGCACCTCTTTATCTTGGTTTGCAGCCCCCACAAAAAGACTACCAGTAGTACCGGATGTTTGGTGAATTATCAAGCATCAGAACCAACCCCAACAGCAACCTCAAAACCTTCTGTTCAGACAATGCAGGGGAAAGGTCAAAGGTCGTGGCATCCAACAGGCCACCTCCTCCCGTGCACCTCTAGGAAAGCAGCTGTAGTTTGCCGTTGTCGGACCATGTGAGGCCCTTGGGTGTACGGGTGTCTACTTTTCTGCTAGCTATCCTAAAGGACCAGAACTTTGGACCAGTGGGTCCATCAAATGCAGAAAAGGGGCATGCCTTACCATTCCAACAGGCCTCTCTTCAGATCCCTTTCCAGCAGTCTCTCCAAATCTATGTCCATTTCCGCATACTACAGCAGGAGGCGGCAAACCCACTGCAGAAAGGGGCGGTGGAGTTGATGCAGGAAATTAAACACATGTGCTGTTTACTGTGCTTCTTCATTCTCAAGAAGGATGACTGTCTTTGTTTGTTTTTGAGGCTTAGGGTCTTAAATCTTTTCCTCCGCAAGTAAAAGTTCAAGATGCTGTCCCAGGCTCATGTTCTGTTGGCGTTGGAAGCGGGAGACTAAATGGTGGCCCTTGGACTTGCAAGACACACATTTTTACATATCGATCATGTAGTCTCACAGGAGGTACCTGCAGTTTGTGGCACATTCTACCCACTACCAGTTCATGGGCCTCCCTTATGGACCAACATCAGCACCTCAAGTCTTCACCAAGGGTATGGCAGTGGTTGGTGCCCACCCCAGGAGGTCAGGAATTCCTGTGTTCCTCAACATTGGATCTTTTATATATTCACATGCTTGAATCATTCCCCATCAGGCTGGGAATCCCCGGTAAATTAAAATTGCAGTATACAGTGTAAAATATATAACAAACAGTATATAATGTAAAATGACCATAGGCCTGAAACAACATATGTTTAGTAACACATACACCTTATTTGAAAGAACCCACGCTTCAGCCAATGAAGTGGAAGCTTAAGCACTTCTACTCTCTAGAGGCCACCATAGCTGAGATTTTCACCGCACGTCATGTGTGAGGGAGTCCCCTGTCAGAGCCCTGCTCTAACCTTTTAGTGAACCATAAATTGTTTCCATTTTGGCCTGCCGTGGATTTGAACCAGCCCTATCTTATCTTCATATCTTCAGCACTACTGTACTAACAGTTTTTTTTAAGGGAAGATTGTTAAAATTTCTTGACGAGGGACCACTTTTTGGTCTGACAAGTAACTGTCACCATGGCTGACAAAGACAAGAGTTCTCTTTTTAAGACCTGTTTATCTAGTGGCAGCAATAAAATTTGCACTGATGACCTATACTCTGTGTATTTATGGTCTTTATCCTAAACATAAGTCAGCAGAATGCAAAATCTATAAGCCTTACTATACTAAGACTCTTGAAGATGGTGAAAGGAGGTTGGCATTATTTCTTAAGATTTAAAGAGAATTGTCCTCCTTCTAAAGGAAATGCCTCCTTTTCAAGGGAAGATTGCGTGAGAAGTCCTGCCCCTCCTCCCCCGCCCCAACACTTCCATGAAGGCAGCGCGCAAGTGGAGACTTAGTTTTCTGAGCATGATCTATGTGGTACAGCACTTGCAGCCACCTCCTCCGCTGACAAATCAGAGTCTATGCGCTACAGAGACTCGCCTGTGACGAAGAAGAAATCTTCAAAGAACACATCGTCTCTGACAAGACTGTTGATGTCCAAGAAGATACCTTTGAAGATGACACCTTCGACGTCTAGCATTCCGTTGACGCCAAGCATGACAACCATTCTGTCGACTGCATCACCATTGGGATCCACGCAGTCAATAAAAAAACAAGTGAGAAAATGTTTTTTCACCTATAAGGGTGACGGATGTGCCTCCAGTACAAGAGGATGCAGTGGACGATGAGTCCTACAGTGATTGTGTCAGCAGGAGTAAAAGTCTGGAAGTACTCAAATACATTTATGGCCGAAACACCTAGATATTACAGAGAGCCAGATGTGGTCCAAGTGCTGATGGCCTTGTTATCAATGTTGCAACAAGTGATGGATACTTTTACTAAATTATTGCTGCAGCAACCATCTAATAATCTTAACATGGGGTTACCTGCTGCTCCCATCCTCACACCCCCTCAACCTGCTCCTTTACCAGTTTCACCTCCTAGACAGCCATCACCACTACGTCCTCCTCCAAAGCCAAGGGGATCGGTCCATGGAGAAGACATGGATGATGTTTATTCTAAAGGTCCTACCCATTCTGATGTAGAAGGAGAAGAAGGTGAGCTACCACCAGACGGTGATAGAAAGGATTGATGTCTGTTATGTTAGTGTCCCAAGTGGAAACGATGGGCCAATTCCACAAGATGCTACAGATGATATCTCTAAATTGAATTCGTTGATTGAAAACCTGCCAAGACATTCAGCCTATCAATGATCTCTGTATATCAACCATGTTTTCTATATGACTTTAAAGAGCAACTTTGGAAATACGTTAAATCCATACCTATTCTGATTTATGTCTGGTCCGAAGGTCTGAAATTAATGAAGACACCTGCTACTGTTCCAGCTTTGATGCCTCATCTGGAAAAGAAATGCAGAACCCCGTATTCAACTGTGGCTTGTCTCACTGGTCATAACTAGACCGGATTCAGTAATTGCTTAAGCAGCTCAGAAAAGAACTAAGACCACAATAACACCATCATCTTGTCCGCCAGACAAGGATAGCAAATGTATTGACAATCTGGGTTGGAGAATTTCATTTATGGCAGCATCCTCAATGCCCTGGCGATTCTAAGTTGTTACGATAGCCAGATGTAGCACGACATTGCTCCATTACTGGATCTTATCCCTGAGAATAAGAAGGAAACTGCAAAAGCTATCCTAAAGGAAGGAGAACTAACCTCTTCTTTCATTATTGATATGGCGATGGATGCTTCAAATACAGGTTTTCACCAGTTGGCAGGAGGGACTGTACTAAGTAGGCATGGCTGGTTAAAATCCACAGCCTTCCGTACCCAATGTCCATTCTAAAATCTTAGACATGCCTTTTAATGGGCTCACTCTTTTTGATAAACATATTGATGAAGCTCTGCAAGGCCTTAAAACCAACAGTGATACAGGAAGGGCGTTGGGACTGTTGCAGTACCGCAAGATTTGGGACACCTGCTTTTTGTGGCTCATGGAGATCACACAGTTTCAAAGCATGTAAAACTTTATTTCGGCTACAAATCCTTAAAAGTGTAGGCAATAACATAATGCAAAAGTAATTAAATATAAAATAAGTAGTATCATTAAAAAGTAAATACATAAAAACAACAATTCATACAAAATGGCCATAAAAAATCCATCAAATGGGTATAAAAGGACAATCAATCACAGGCATTAACAACAGTATGAAAAAATATAATCATTGGGATGAATGTAAAAACAGACATGGCACTTATGCGCAGAAAAAACCTTCCTACAAACCAGCCACATGGCACCCAAGTATTTGGCAACCGCACAGGCATATAATGGCCGGCAGTCAGATCGAAGTATGCAAAAAGCGGTACTATGACTTCTGGTGCATAGCTGTCTGCAAAGAGGTGGAAGCCAAAATGAACGTGCACGGGCATAAGCAGGGCAAGCGAAAAGAGCATGAAAGACCGTTTTCTTCGAGTGGTTGCATGCAGGACAGACCGCAGATTCGGATACCGGCCATTTAGAAGTAAATGACATCAGCAGTAAAGCGCCTGCTCTAAACTGGAAGTACAGCTTTCTGTCCATTGGCACTGTAATTATATCCCAGACCTGCTCATAAGCACAAGAGGTTTTTAAATCGAGAAACTATTTATGGGCTTCATCAGACAGTGTTTTTGTCCAGTAGAGCTTTTTCAGAAGTTCTTTTGAAGGGATGGGCTCATGAACTGGTTCGCCCATAAATCCGCTAGACCAATAGAAATAAGCGACTGTTTAATAGAGTAAAGCCAATGGATTTTATGATAGTCAATTTCAATAATCTCCTGTAGTGCATTGATGTGGTGGATTAGCTCGATGGTAGACCATAAACGCCTCAAACAGTAGCGGGCGTAATCAACATTTACCCTCTACCCTTTTAACACCAATGTCGGAAGGTAGGAAGGAGTGCTAGAGGGAAGAAGGGCAACGGTTCTCAGGAATTTATTCTCAGATCTCGTTAACCCATCAATATTGACAAAGCCCCAAAGCTCCGCCCCATAGAGAACAGAGCCTAGTGCCTTCACCTCATAGATCTGGAGAGCCGTTGCTATTGGTTTACTATGGGAGACTCGATGCTCTTTGGAAATGGCCCACACTATCTGTTTATGCTGCATCACCACCTTTCTGACATGGGGCTTCCATGACATGGTAGCGGACAGAGTAACACCCACATAGGAAAATTAATCAACTCGCTCTAAAGGCGCTCCCTCGGATTCCAATCTACCTTTAAACGATTTGTGCTGATTAAAAAAACATCAGTTTGGTCTTTGCAGTGTTTATTTCCAAACCCTGTGTGCGACAGAACTCACCAAAGTGAGTTCAAAGTTTTTGAAGCCCACTCTGCGTCATGGAATTCAACAAGATATCGTCAGCAAAGAGGACGATGGGAGTTTTCACACTTGCTATCGAGGGGGCATCCGTATAGGGCAAAGTTAAACAATGAACAAGGTCATTAAAATACAGGGTGGGGGCCAAGACACAACCCTAACGAACACCTCTTTACACCGGGACTCTATCTGCCAACTGATCCTGAGTGCCCCAGCAAATTCCGGCATAATTCTTCTTATGTAGGTGAATTACAATAGATAACACATTTGAGGGCATGCCCATATCACTAAGAACTTAGGGTGAGGGATCAAGTCAAAAGCAGGATTTACGTCGACAAAGGCAGCTTAAAGGTTGCCCTTTCCGATTACTACCATCTTCCAGTAGATTAGCAAAAAGTGGAAGATTTGGTCAATAGTTGACACTCTTTTCCGGAACATCTACTCGAGTGGCAGAAAGAACTGCTCCCTCTTGCACTTCGCATGGTGCTGTTCGTGCTGATTTTACAGCATGGTTCAAACACCCGGCGCTAAAAATCAGCGCAAGCAGTACAACTTACTTCACTCTACCACCTGTGGAACTTTGCGCAGTGCGGCTGAGTTTTTTTGTCACTTCTAACTCCACCCAGGCCTTGTACTAATATCCTTATGGCCCCCGTCAGCAGAGACATTTTAGTAAGAAGCATTTGCCAATCCTGTTTTATGGCGGACAGAATGTCCGGATGGGCAACTATTTGGCACCATTTCAACCGGCGCATATCAGATGTAAGTTAAATTCCCTAGTTATGGAAGGAGGACAACTATCAGATTGATGACTAGTACAGAAAGCTGACATTGAAAGGGTCAACGGGTTGTGATCACTCTCAACCTTGTGTGTAATAACCATGTCTTCAATAAGTGACAACAGTCTGAGGTCAACCTAAATATAGTCGATGCGACTAGTGTGGTTAGGTTTATTAAATGTAAATGCTCCCCTAGAGTCTGATTTTGTACGGCCATTAGTGACCCTAACCCCAAGTTCAATTGTAAGGCCCTTTAGTTGAATAGCAGCCTGTGTCCCCCTTTTGATTGGAGCAATTTCCAGATGAGCACACCCCAAGTTTTGTCATCCCTGTGTGTTAACTTGACATCGTTATTGTCTAGGGGTTCAAAGGTGGTATTAAAGTCACTCGCCAGGATAAGGTGATATTGAAAGTTGCATCCTTCTAAGTAGTCCTCAATGGCTTGCCCAGTTTTGGATGCTAATCCATTCTTTTCCCCTCTAGCATAAATACTGAAAATGGCAAAACAAACATTCTTATTAATAGTTAGTTGGATACACAGAATATCTAAAAAAAAAGTCAATGACGAATTGGCTAACTTTAAGTCTGAGAAGTTCTTACCCAAGTGGTTAGTCCACCCGAAGCTCTCCAACTGCACTCAATGTTGCTGGTACATAGAAATTAAGGCAGCCGGATTTGTATACAGGATCCATGCTCCATGTCTCTTGGAGCAAACATATATCATGCTCCTCAATAAATTTGTTCCAGTTTGGTTGGACCATTTTTGACCTGAGGCCATCCCCATTCCAGGATAGTAATTTGGTCGAGGGAGGCCTCGAAGCAGGGGATAGCTTGCTTAAAGTGTACCTTTGCAAAATAGGTGTTTCAGCTGGCAAGATTAAATTGGTGGTTAAAAGAGTAGTAGTGGTACTGCTGGTCGAAGAAGGCTTCAAAACAATAGGAGCATTACTACAGGTATGCTCTTGAGAAATAAGGGTTTCCAATGACAAGATTGCATTGATGACTAAAGAGGTAGTAGTGGTACTAGATTGATTTAGTGGTTCATGGCAATTAAGGTTACTATTGATGGGTAAAGCTTCTAAAAAGCTATGGTAAGATGACAATGTTGAAACACTGCCAGACTCTACTGTAAGCTGACTATCAGAATCCGTTAAAGTTGGACATGTAATATCAGAAGAAAGATTGGTAGAAGGCATTGGTCAGTCTACGTCGGCCAACGTTGTTGACGATCTCCCCCTATGCTGGGGTATTAAGAGACAAATTCTTGGCCTATAGTATTTAAACTGTATGCTTAAATTATTCAGAGGGCTGAACAGGATGTCAAGGGCCACCAAGTTATCCCCTATTCCCTCGTCTTTTAGATTCAACTCAATCATGTCATACATTGGGTTGGATGTGGGACTCCTTCGGGCACTAAGGATGTCGTCACGAATGACCGAACGACCGACCCTGACATGTCTAATGCAATGTATCTTCTTATTTATAAGGGAGGCGTCTGCTTCGTGACTCACATGGGGTGAGATTTTTAGGAACCTTAATCATTGTAATTTAGTTTTTTGATGAATTATACCCACGATTAGGATTTGAAACAGGCTTTTGGCTCCAGCCCGAGAAGCCCAAGTACAAGAAATGCTGCTATTCCGAGAGGTACTCGGTGGCTGCCCATAGCAATTACTATCCAGATGACTAGTCTGGTTACATTGACTGGACTGGGAGCTATTCTGGATCCCCTGGTGGCCATGATCTATACCCGTCGTTGTGCACGGACGAGTAAAGTCCAAAGGAAATCTGAGCTGTTGAGTTAGGATTATTAGCTTGTGTCTGGGTATTGGCCTGAGAATTCACTGAATCCGGGCTTAACAGTTCTTCACAGTCGACCAGAAGATAGTCTATCCGGTCAATGACTCAATTGACCTCAGTCGTTTTTAAAACTTCTTTAGTTCTCTTTAATCTTGTAGAACCACTGTCCCCTCCACTGCCTTTCTTTTACCCATGATTGAGCACAGAAAATATTTTTCTAAGTCAAAAGAACCCATTCCCTAATTGCTATTCACAGATGAAACAAATTACAACTTTGCGAAAAGCCAAGTAGAGCCAATCAATAGTTAAGACCTCTTCATCAAAGCAGACAGATTGTTCCACAACCACCAATGGGAGATAAACAATAGAAGATGACAAGCCAGGCCACAATTAAAAGTTTGGTCTCATTGATGTGGGCCAGTTCGTGAGAACTTGTTAAAACAGATGCGATTTGTAAAGTCAGATAACAATACCTTTAGATGGAAGATGTTAGAGGGGTGGCCCAGGCCAGCCTCCTCTGGGCTCCGACTGGCGTGGACGCGCTTCGCCCTGGCGTGTTCCATGCTCATCTCGCACTGCATGAGTGCAGCGCGCTTTAAGTAGCGTCTATGATCAGGCACAGGTGTTTGTGGCACAGGGATTGTAGGACATGCAGTCCCCAGTGATAGCATCTGCAGCAGCTCTCCCCAGCATGTCAGTGGGGCCAGTATCCTCAATTACAGCTGGTCAAAGCAGTCTCTTTGAACTCCTCCAACTGGCAGCAAATATAAACAAATGTATCTCTCCCCAATGAAAGTGACAGCAAACGTGGCCGAGCAGGATTCAACCAGTATGGAGGTCAAGGACGCCCTTATTATCCTCAAAGACAGTCTAGAGATGATCAAGGATACTCTTTTAATCGAAACCAAAGGCAAACTTACGGGAGGTCTGTAGGAAGGGAGAGGTTCCTCACAAGTACAAACCAATGATGATCAGAAGAGAGCCGGAGTCCTAGCTCGCCCTCCCCTTTTCTGAATGAACTTCAAAAATTAGGGGTGGGAAATTTCAATTTTTGCTCCTGCATGGAAGAATAAAACATCAGACCAATGGGTTTTACCAATTGTCCAGTCAGGCCATATGTTAGAGTTCGTCCAGAGACCTCCAGTTTGTCCACCAAGAAAGGAACATCATATTCATTCCAAGGGGCTGCAAATGGAACTTACCATGCTTTTTTCCAAGGGAGCCATGGAAATTGTACCCAAGTCGCAAAGTTATCAAGGCTTCTATTCCAGGTTCTTCCTTATAAAAAAGAAAACCGGTCAATCGAGGCCACTACTGGATCTCAGAGAGCTGAACAAGTTTCTAAAGAAAGTAATTTTGGATGCTTACTCTGCAAGAAGTCCTGATGAGGCAGAAAGTGGATTTTTTACCTCCCTGGACCTTCGGGATGCTTACTTTCACATACCATTCACTGAAAACACAGGAAGTACCTTTGATTCTCAGTAGCGGGTCAGTACTACCAGTTCAATGCGCTCCCTTTTGGGCTCAAATCGGCACCAAAAATATTCACCAAATTGTCTCGCTCCAGTTCCTACTTTTCTCAGGAGAGAAGGCCACCAAGTGTTCCCATACCTGGACGACTGGTTAGTCAAAGCGCCATCCAGAAAAAAAGAAAGCTTCCATGAAGGCTTGCATTAGTCTCTTCTGGAGACTAGGCCTCACTTTGAACAGGGAGAAATCTTCATTGGTGCCTCAAACAAAGATCCAGTTTCTGGGAGCATCACTTGACACTCAGTTGAGGAAAGCCTTTCCATCGGCAGAAAGAATAAGAAAGTTAGACAATATCAAAGACTTGCTGGAAAGCAATCAAAGTGAGGCAATACAAGTCCTGTATTGGTATGATGGCATCATGTATAGGTCTAACTCCATTTTGGAGGCTACATATGAGACCTGTTCAGCAAGAGCTGGATTCGGAATGGAAACGGGTGAAAGGCTCCTGGTAAGATATGGTCTGCGTCACAAGGTGCTTAAATAAGCTCTGATCTAGAGGAGAATTCCAGAAAACCTAACTGCAGGTCTCTTTCCTACCAATAACAGAGAGGTAATTACTCACCACAGAGCCCATCTGCAAGAGCTTTCAAAAAGAGTCCTTTGGTCCGATGCGGAGAAGAAGCTCCTCATCAGTGTGTTGGAACTCTGCACCATAAGACTGGGTTTTCAAGCATTCCTTTCCAGATTAGCAGGTCAGCCGGTCTTGGAACAGACAACCCAACATCCATGTTCTACATAGAGAAGCAAGGAGGAACAATGGTCCAGGATCCTTTCAGAAGAAGCTGAGCTGCTGTGGAACTGGGCCATTTCTGACAGGATAGACACTGCTGTGGAACATTAGTCAGGCTGCCAGAACAATCAGTCAGATGCGCTCAGCCGGCAAATGACAGATTGTCGTGAGAGCGAACTATAACAAACAGGTGGGGTCACCCCGCATTCGATCTGTTTGCCACTCCAAGCAAAAGGAACTGCCTGTGCTTCTCAAGCCTGTTGTGGCATTCAGGGGCCATAGGCAGTGCTCGTTCGATCAGTTGGTTCAAGATATTTGTTTTCCCTTTCCTTCTTTTCCCCTGATCCTCAGGGTGTTGATGAAGGTGAAGGTAGAACATTGCACTTTGATCCTCATTGCTCTGGCTTGGCCTCACCAGTACTGATACAGTGAGCTTCTGCAGTTGGCAGTACGTCCAGCCATTCCTTTGTAGGTGCATCCCAGGATGTTGTCTAGACACCATGGAGAGATTCTCCACCATGATCCCAAGTTGCAGAACTTGACAGCATGGCATCTCACCGCCTAGAATTTGGCCATTTGGATCCATCACAAGAGTGCAAATGGATTATAGCGCAGGCTCGTGCTCCAGCGTCCAATAAGACTTACAACGCTCAATCAATCAATCAATTAATCAGGATTTGTAAAGTGCGGCTAATCACCCGATCGGGTATCCAGGTGCTTGCAGGCCCCGGAGGCTTATTCTACCAGTAAGGTCTTTAGGGCCATTTGGAATTCTGAAAGTGAGGTGATGGTCCGGAGATGCGTGGGGAGGCTGTTCCATGTCTTTTGCTGCAATGTGTGAGAAGATGCATCCTCCACTTCTGATTTGGTAGTTGCGGGCAGTATGGACAAGGGAAAGGGGGACACAGTGCAGTCTTCTCGATGGTTGTGGAAGTTCAGGCGGTGGTTAATGTAGGCAGGTCCTTGGTTGTGTAGAGCCTTGTCTCCATGGGTTAGCAGCTTGAATTGACATCTCTTCTGTGCAGGAAGCCAGTGGAGTTTCCTGAGGTGGGTTGTGATGTGGGTTCATCGAGGAAGGCCGAGGACGAGTCTGGCTGCGGCGTTCTGTATGGTCTGAAGTCTGTAGAAGGTGTGCGGCTATTCCTACATAGAGGGCATTGCCATAGTCCAGTCGATTTGGGCTTGTGTCCCAGTGCGTCTCGTGTGTAGGGGTAGCCACTTGAAGATCTTACGTAGCATGCATATAGTGAGGAAGCAGGCAGAGACGGCGTTGTTCTGTGATTTCATGGTGAGCTTGTTGTCAATGATGATTCAGAGGTTTCTGGTGTGGTTGGAGGGAGTGGGTGTGGGTCCTAGGTCTGATGATCAGCAGGAGTCATTCCATGTGTTGCTGCTGTTGCCAAAGATCAGTACTTCCGTCTTGTCTATGTTCAGCTGCAGGCAGTTGTTCTTCATCCAGTCGGTGACGTTTGTCATGCATCTGTGGAAGTTGATTCTGGTGGTGATGGGGTTGTCGGTGAGTGAGAGGATGAGTAGGGTGCCGTCTGCGTAGGACATTATGTTGAGACCGTGGGATCTGACGATGTTGGCCAGCTGGGTCATATATGGGTTGAAGAGCGTGGGGCTGAGGGATGAGTCCTGGTGGACACCGCAGGTGATCTCCTTGTGTTGGGAGGTGGATCCTCTGGGTTCTTCCAGTGAGGAAGGAGGTGATCCATCTGAGCGCGTCCCCTTGGATGCTGATGTGGTGGAGTCTTTTGATCAGTGTGTGGTGGGATATGGTGTCAAAGGCTGCCGAGAGGTCGAGGAGGATCAAAGCTACTGTTTCTCCTCAGTCGAGGACGGTTCGAAAGTTGTTGGTGACTGCGATCAGGGCGGTTTCAGTGCTGTGATTGCTGTGGAAGCCGGATTGGCAGGCGTCGAGTAGCTGCTTCTGCTCCAGGTGTGTCATGAGTTGATTGTTGATTATCTTTTCCAGTACCTTCGCTGGGAATGGAAACGTTTCTGTGTCTGGTGCTGGAATAATGGTCATCACCCGCTTCAAAAAAAGCCTTCTCAGATCCTGCCATATTTGTTAAGCTTAGCCAAAAGTTGTCTCAAATATTAATCAGTCATGGTCCATCTGGCTGGAGTATTGCGATTCAGAAGGACTGACAGTTCGTTATCTACTTTGTTTTCTCATGGGATTATTAAACAGTTCATGAAAAGGCTTTTTAGAACATTTCCACCTCTTCAACATCCACCGGTTCCATGGGTACTTAATACAGTCCTCAGTCAGCTGATGTTACCTCCTATTGAGCCTATACATAGAGCTGATTTAAAAATAGTTTCATGCAAAACACCACTACTCTTGACTCTGACATTCGCTAGGAAAGTGGGAGAGATTCAGGCATTAATCATCAGAGAGCCTATTTTCCGGTTCACTAAGGACAAAGTGATACTCCGAACCAATCCTAGATTCATTCCTAAAGTGTCTGCTGACTTCCGTTTCAATGAGGCTGTTCTTCTTAGATCCTTCTTATTTCTAATCCATCTTTACCAGCAGAAAGATCATTACACTCTTAAAACTTGCGTAGATGGCTCAAATTCTATATAGACAAGGCAAAGGACATACGCACATCAGGCCAGCTATTTGTATTATATGCACAGCCACAAAAAGGCCAATCCCTGACAAAGCAGGGGATAGCAGGTTGGCTCTCAGCCTGTATTGCTTTCTGTCATGCCAAAGCTAATTGTCCTCTCCAGGGATAGAGTGAAGGTGCATTCCACCAGGGGCATGGCATCAACTACAGCACTTCATGCTGGGATGCCTGCGAGAGACATCTGCCATGCACCCACCTGAAGGAGCAGGCATACGTTCACAAACCATTACTACCTAGACGTCGATGCAGAAGCTGACGCAGCAATGTGACCGGCAGTCCTGAGAAACCTCTTTCACTAAAGGTGAGTCTGCTTCCCGCTTTGTTGTGTTTTGTATTTCATAATGTATACTTCTTGCTATTCTGATTCTAACATGTGACTATAAAAAAGATCCAATGTTGGAGAATAAATTAGTTGCTTACTTGTAACTCCAGTTCTCCAACATTATCTTTTATATATTCAGGTTCAACTCTCCCTCCTCAGAGGCTCACAGTATTTTATTCTCACACATGTGCTTTGAAATCTGAGCTATGGTGACCTCTAGGGGAGTAGGAGTGCTTAAGCTTCCATCTCATTGGCTGAAGTTTGGGTTCTTTCAAATGAAGAGGATGTGTTACTAAACGTGTTGTTTCACGTATATGGCCATTTTACATTATATAAAACTGGTTATATATTTTACACTGTATCCTTGTATTTTAATGTACTTGGGATTCCCAGCCTGATGATGGCGAATTATTCCAGCATGTGAGTATATAAAAGATACCAACGTTAGAGAACTGGAGTTACAGGTCAGTAATTTCTTCCCTTACCTGGATGACTGACTGCTCTAAGCTGGTTTGCCACAGATGGTGTTGCATCACCTGCAAACAACAACATGCCTGTTGATAAACCTGGGTTTTTCTGTCAATGCCAAAGTCACACTGTCAGAACCCCTATCAGAGGGCCATGTGGGGGTTGTGGCCTTTTGCTTGTGCTGTCCTGGGGCCTGACCTATTATCAGACCGGAGTATCTTGGCCAAGTACTACCCCTTTCGGCACTCGACTCGGAGGTAGCGAGTGTAGACCATTCCAAGGCTCTTTAGGGGTAGGCAAGTGTAAGTCATGCACAGGTGCAAGATAAAGTACAAACAGTAACAGCAATAAGCTGATTGTCCAGTTAAATGTGTGCTTTTATGAGAAAAGGAGCATTTTAATGTAAACACACAAAGCATAAAAGCAACACATTAAATAATCCCCACAGTCTCTTAAGGTTGGTGTGCTAGCATCGTCCTTGGCGGAATCCACAAGTCCCTCTTTCCCTTGTACTGGAGGTGGTTACTTGCCATTCGATAATGGAGGTGACTTCCAGAAACTGCTCAACTAACCCCGCATGACAAAGTCTAAGTGCGGCCTTAAGACCTATTGTGGTTTTTCCCCAATGACATGTAGAGCCTCCTCAGCCTTTGGATGGCCCGCTTTGGTTCAGATGACCTCTCGGCTCCTGCAACAATCAGTAAGTGTTCTTGTGGCATCGTTGGCACGACGATCCAGAGCAAAGGCCCTAACTTGTTCGAGCTCAGTGGTTTACCGCCAGGGAAGCTCAAACCTTTCAAGGCCAAGGCCAAAGCCAAACTTTAATGCACATTGCTAGTTTGGGGCAGCACTGATATCAATTCCTAAAATTCACCAGAGGCACACATTATAGTGTGGAGAAGGAGATGAGGTGGTGTGGGACATGAGGACCAACCGGGTGAACCACTTCCCTGACGAGCGTGAGTGCGCTACTCTAGAGAGCCTAATTGTGTGAATTATTTAGTGTGCTGTGTTTTGTGTGTATAATGCATACAAATTTTTACACTAAAGATTTGTATTGAACTAATAAAAATCTAAATAAAGTTTAAAAAAAAAAAAGATTTGTATTGGACTAGACAATC
This sequence comes from Calotriton arnoldi, assembly GCA_963921515.1. Taxonomy (NCBI): domain Eukaryota; kingdom Metazoa; phylum Chordata; class Amphibia; order Caudata; family Salamandridae; genus Calotriton; species Calotriton arnoldi. The sequence continues at coordinate 192,645 of CAWUFW010004643.1, forward strand.
GTCTTATTGGGGTCACCGGGGGTATTTTGAATTCTGAGCCCTTGCATACTTTGCACCGATCTCCCCCAGAAGAGCCTTTCACTGCATGACCCATGCTACTACTGAGAGCCAAGTGCTGAAGAGGTAGCATTTGGCTCTATTACTCACAACCCATAGTAGGTCTGGTCCCGGAACTTAAGGAGTAAAACCCCCTATGTCTGGGCCCAGTAGCTTATGCTTGCCCTGTGGCCCTCTGATATGGGTTCTGAAAGTTGCCATTTAAGGCTTTTGACGTTTAAACTGTTTTTCTTGTAGCATTATATCAGCGAGGAGAGTCAACTTTTTATCCTCTGCCACATCCTACCAATGAAGAGGAACGGTGGTACAAGCTGCACCAGAGAAAGGTGGTCCGCTATTACAGTGACCACACTAAGGAGGTCACATCTAACGACCAGATCTTTATAGTATATGCAGGCAGCAAAATGGTAAGGCGCCCAGAAGAAGTTATGCCACTGGATTATTTGATGCTTTAGGTAATGCTACGCCCTTGCTAAGAAACATCATTCTACCAGAGCAGTCTTCTATATCGTCCTTGACCCGGGTGTCTCTGTGGTTGAGGTCTGTTGGACGACGACATGGACGTCCCTTCACACTTTTTCCAAACATTATTGCGTGGGCTCGAAAGTAAAAGGGGATGGATAATGCATGTTCGTTACTGTAGGATTTCCTCATATAACAATTCCTTCAGATCCATCTCCTGCTCCGGTACTGTTTAATCTTTTCAAGTGTTTAGAAATCTGCAGGTAGAAATAGCCTTCAAAAGAAAAAGTTACTTATCTTTGGTAACTATCTTTTAGGTGGATACTCTACCTGCAGATTCATCATCAATCCCTTCCATCTCTCCGCCCTGAAGAATGGTTGTAGATAGAATTTGCTGCAAAGGTTCCATTTTAGTTTGTTGCTCTGGAGTCTGGACTATATCAATTTGATGCATTTCCCCCTTCTGTTTGTTACTTTTAGGGGCATGGAAAAAAATGTATGGGGAACTGACGAGAAGGTACCAATCAGTACCTAATTTGTACCCGTGTTTCTTGGTGCACTTATTTCCCAACACCGTCGCATATTTATGTAATGAGGATTTGTACAGCTCTGGTTGTCACCTGTGAGGGTATCAGGTGCTCCACCACATGGTGGTGCTGTCAATCTATTTAAAAAATTTTTTTTTTTTAAATGAGCTAAGTGTTTAAAAATTCAATATATATTATCAAAACAATAATAGGGTGCTCAGGCTGTTCTTATTGCTTTGGGCCACCTAGTACAGTCCACATTGCAGTGACCTGCTGAGAAATATCTTGAGCCCTAGCACTTTTTATTTTGCAAATCAAGTGCTGGTGCCAGGGTGGGCGCGTTATGGCTCTAGTGATGTTACCATGGCATTGTATCTGGTGCTGACACAGAGTCAGCACCTTCTATGAAGGTAGAATAGCTATGAAAAGAAATGAAATGAAAATAGGATTTCTAAAGCGCAACAATTACCCGGAGGTATCTCGGCGCTGAGCCATAATGCAAAACCAGAACTATTATAGAATGTACTGGGACTATTTGCTAAAAAGACAGGTTTTTAGATTTTTCCTGAATTCCAATAGATTTGCCTTGAGTTTTAGTTCTGTCGGGAGTGAGTTCCACAATCTGGAAGTACATGATACAGATCTCTTCCCCCCCCCAGTTAGCTTTATTAAATCTGGGGGTTACAAGAGTTCCAGTAGTGGAAAAGCGCAGAGAGCATGCAGGGGTATAACGTTGAAAACAGATAGTCGGGGGCCAACGCCTTGTTGTGCCCTGAAGGCAATACAAAGTGCTTTAAACTGAATTTGTTTGCCTATAGGGAGCCAATGTAGTTGAGCCAAAGCTTGAGAGGCAGACTTGTGTTTTGGGATGCCTAGCAATAACCTAGCTGCTGCATTTTGCAGCGTCTGTAGCTTCTGCAAAAAGCAGTTGATTAACATTTAAGAAAGAGCCATACACTGACTTAAATTTGTCTTGGAAATGAAGTGCTAACTTGTTGCAGAATTGTTAATTGGTATTGGGATTTTTCGTTTCAGGTCGTTTCGATAATTTTTTTTAACTGTTTCGAATAATTCCTTGGAGGAATTCATTGCTCCTTTTATTTTCGCTGCAAAATATCTTTTTCTCTATTAGAATCAGTTTTTTATAGGACTGTAGATTGGTTTTGTACATTTCTTTATCGTCTGTTTTATACTCAAGCCTACATTCCTGTTTTTTACGTCTGAGATTTTTGTTGAACCAGGGTTCTGAGGGTTATTCTTACAGCTGTGATGACTTTCTTTAGGGCTTAATGAGTTGGCGATGAGTCTAGCCATTGATGGTAATTGCGAGCAGCTGTGTCTGGATCTGGAGAGAACAGCGGAGCTGATTGGTTAAGGGACGAGCTGAGTTGACCTGCATCAGTGATGCTCCACAGGCTGTGCATCCTACATGATGACAAGATTTTTCTTCCCCGGATACCCCATTTGTCTTGAACATGATCACCTTATGGTCAGAGCACGCCAGAGGGGGAGAGGTTGTCCATTTAAGCTGTGGATTGTCCGTGAAAATGCCATCAAGAAGGTGACCTGCTTCATTTGTGGAACCCTGAACGATCTGTGTTAAACCTGCACTTGCCATGTGTTCTAGTAGATGTATTGAGTCTGCATCCAGCGAGTTTTCCATGTGAAAATTAAAATCGCCCAAAATCGTCAAGTCCACTGTGTTAACCTTCAATTCTTTTAGGCTACCAGTAGATTGCCTAAATACTGCTCTGGACCCTGGCGGTTGGTAGATAAGAAGTCAATTGAAACAGTATTGGTTATTAAATGCAATTTTGAAAATTATGGACCCGCAAGATTGTATGTTGGGAAGAGTTTTAAAAACTGTTTTGAAATGATCTCTGAGAATTATTGCAAGGCCTCCACACTTTTTACTGGGCGGTCGTGTCTATGTATCCTAAAGCCTGCTGGTAATGCTAAGAGTAAATCTGGGTCAGACGATATGTCTGCCCAGGTCTCCGTGACAAAGGCCAGGTCAAGACTCTGCCTCTCCATAAAGTCTGCAAACTCTATTGCATTTTTAACCAGTGATATGCCAGATCACTGTGTGCAGCTGTGTGCAGCTGCATTTAGTGTCGTTTTTAAAGAGGTACATCTATTATTTTGGTGGCACAAAGTGACTTGCAGTGAAAGTTGGTAATAAGTTTACATGCCGGACATTTTGGACTTTCATCACAGCATTGAGGGTCCGAACAAGGGCCCATAGAGGACTTATCTGTAGCGTTAATTAAAAGCAGAGTATCCCTTGGGTATCTGATGGATCTCTTCATATCTGAGGCCAAACTGGCAGGGGGGCTGGCGCTGAGCGCGGTCCGAGCACGGACGGGCCTGCCATTGGCGCGCCTGCGGCATGCTTGCTGTGCGGACGCGCTGACAGGCGTTGCGGGAGCCAAGCACCTCCTGTTGTACTAGTGCTACAAGGAAAAGAAAGTCTGTTTCACATCAAGCGGCTGCACGGACACGCTGACAGGCCGGCTTTATAGCCCAGCATCAGGTGCCTAAGGGGACGTGGTCTAGAGCGCTCCTTGGCGCGAATTAAAATTATCAAAGTGCGGGCAAAGCTATTAAAAGTATTCGGGTCAAGTCTGGTGCCTGGGATGTTTAAGAGATGAAGAATGTGAAGGTGGCTAGAGTATCCACCAGAAAGATTGTTAAAGAAGGTAGGTAACTTTTTCTTATGTACCCGATACATCATATGACCAGTAATAGCTTTGCACTCCCATGTTCTATCATCTTATGCCAGACTTTCAACCCAAATGCCCATATTTTGACTTCATATATCATGTGCAGCCTTACATGTCCAGGTGCGTCATCCAGATAACAGGTGACACTTCATTTGCCCAGATATTCCCATCACAGACCTGCGATATCCTTGCCTTCACACGTACCCTCATAATTTGGAGCGTGCAACCTCATATGCTTTAGTAAAGCAATCATACGCCAGATAGAGCCTTGTCTATTTAAGAGCTGCTTCTTGTGCCCATGTTCACATACCCAGTATAACCTCATGCACCTAGACAATCACTTATTGACTTCCTCTTGGATGCAGTTTTGACTAAAGTAGGCAGTGGAGTGTGCTCAGTTATGTGAATTGTGTGCACAGTGATAGGATTACATTTCAGTTTTTGGTGTGGGCAGACAGGACTGCTGCTTCTAACAGTGTTTTTCTTGTTTACAGATAATTGGTCTTCTCAGTGTGTTCACACCACAGAAATCCTTGGAAGAGTTTCAGGACCTGTAAGTGTTAAATGTTCTTATTAATTTTTCTAATTGAGAATGTCTCCTCCATTTGCCTTTCTATGCTGCTGTTCCATAAAATACGTGTCTTAAGTTTGTCTTACCCATACCTATAGCATTGGATTGCCTAATATGTCTTTATTTTAAACATTGATCAAAAGTCATGTTCATTCTAACACCCCTAGATGTATCGGGTTTATGGGCTTCCAAATAAAATTATTGATGGTGTGGTATATATTAGATCTCGTCTGAAACCACACATTTTCCTGAGTGTTGAAAAGTTGGAAAGTATCGTGCAGCATCCATGAAATTGTTGGAACTCTTTTTTTTTTTTAATCGTTATTCTCTTTTGATTGCCGTTTTTTATGATATTTCCTGCTCTAATGAATTCAGGTGTCATGTTCAGCTTAATTAAACAATATATTCTGTGACAATTACTGTATGCTTGCTTGCAAATATTGTGGAAGGTTCTTTGCCCCCATTTTGAATTGTTTACTTAAACAACTATTGTAGTCTTGGAGAAATTCGGATGCTTCACAGAGGTCTTAAATGCTCTTAAACTCACTTTATTCTGGTTTCCCCTAGGTAGCTACAGCCTCTTCTGCTGGACACGTGTGTTTTATGCTCGCTCACTTCGCTGCACAGAAAACAATTAATACTGGCCTTGAGCAGATGCCCGTGGTGCCTCAATGTGACTTTTTAGCCACTGGCTCTTCAGCCCTGCCATGTTTCCCAGATCCATGAGTAATGTGCTACTCTGGTGCAGGATTTGTTTTGAATTCTGGGACTTGTAGTCATGTTAAGTTATAAAACCGGACTGAAAGTCCCAGAATTCAAAGAAAACCTGGACTGGAGCAACAAATCACCCACAGACCCGCCATTTTGATGCATATGCCTTGAGGCCATCTCAGTGGCAATGCCGCAGAGCTTTTTCACCCCTTTGTCATCCTTCTGTATTGGCGTTTGGCCTGTTCCTATTGTTTCTTTACGAGCCCCTTTGCATACAGCAAGGTCGTGATTGCCTCTATTGCGTGGCTTCCTGCCATAGGCCTGTGCTCACCGCTCATCGTCTCCAGGAATCCAACTAATAACTTAGTGGCCACTGCCGGGGCCAGCAGGAAGTGCGTTTTGTGTGGGGCAGTCCCAAGCCCAGATTTAGAAGTGCTTCCCGGCACATTACATTGAAAAGAAGTTTGCAAATAAGATCCATGACGTGAAAGACTGCCATCCAGATCTTTAATGTTGATTTCTCCTTTGAGGTTAAGATATTTTCCATTTTAAGAATCGTACTGCTCAGTTGCATCCCCTTGTCCTTCACATTTGATCCAACTCTGAAATTCATGGATTAACATGAAAAAGATTGACTGACTAGAGTAACAACTATGTAGAAAATACTGCACTGAAAGATGGTCTTAGAACACATTTGGAAGGGCTCCTGTGCTTGGGAAGTCAGAGGGCCCAATTCAACACAGGCCAATATGTGAACTCAAGGCATGACTAGCCAAAGGTGAGATTGGATACTAAAAGGTGAATACACTTGCAATTCAGTGAGGTCATGTCCTCTGTTGAGGGAGGATATAGGATCCTGACTTAATGGCACATAGAAAAACATTCTGATATACATTTCTACATCTTTGATGCTATCACCCTAAGAATACCACCAGTAGATGATATATGTATGTTTTTGAATGGATTGTCAAGGAGAGTGGCAACAATCAAAATCCGCAAGTTGGCCCCTCAAACTAAAACCTCAGATTAAATTTACAGCATTTAACACCCAGCCCAGTTAATTCCTCTGTTTTTGTTCATTCTGCGGATCCTCAAACTGGCCATGGAGATATTCCTGACACCTACAACCCTGAGCCTGGTGAAAAGTATAAGCCCCAGGATTAAAATCACCTATTCTTGGGAGTAGACACCCCAACCAAACTCAACTGTTCTGTCTGCATTTTGAAAAAAATAAGTTTCTTCCCAATTATCTTTGGTATGCTGAGAGCAAAAGATATAAGGCTTATCATAAATCGTGATGACATAAGTTGGTAGCTCTGCCTTGCTCAGCTACTCCAACACGTCTCTAGAAATTGTTTGCAGGCATTTACCCAAGAGAAAGGTGCCCGCATTTTGAAGAACCTCTGAATGAGGGATTCTTAGAGTTCAGCAAGCTTAAGTATTTATAATCGAAAGCCCATATGCCGGTTTCCAATCAAGAGGTTTTAAGCCTCCCCTTCTATGAAAATGTATTATTCAGTTTTAATATAAATAATATGTTCTGAAGGAAGAGAATTTTTTTTTCACAGATCACACTTTAAGTGAAAGAAAGTAAGTTGTGCCACCAACGTGTTCATCACTCTTGTTGACTCCTACACCAGCCAGTAGAGCAGGTGCGTTCACCACCAAAAAGGGCAATCTAGAAGCAAAGGAAAATAACAGCAAAGGAGAAGAACAGTCTCCTATGGGGGTAGGAAACTTGTGCAGGAGGAAAGAAATACCCCCTCTCTCCTATCACCGTTCTTGTGGATGCAGCATCTTCAATTTCATCAGCGTGCCACAAATAAATAATACGTCTTCTAAATCGATATGGTTACATCATACGGTGTCTCCCCACCCTAGAACCAGCCCATCTCGGGCAGGAGCAGTTTACTAAAAGGAACAGTGGCTCACCCAGAGCCTACCCGGAGGTAACTTAAACAGCCAGGTTTTGAACTGGGGTACGAAAAGTTGTCTCAGATGGTTCCATCCTCAGATGTACTGGGAGGGAATTCCATATCTTAGCTGCTTGATAACAGAAAGAGCGGGCCCCTAGCCGGGCTCTAAAAACACGAAGTGCTGACACTAAATTAGCGCCTATGGATCTCAGGTTAGATGATAGGATTGCACTATTGAGGGCAGATAATTAGGGCCCCTGCTATTAAGACTTTGGTGACAGAAGCACATGGCTTTAAAAGAGATTCTCTTCTCCAGTGGGAGTCAGTGAAGTCTGGCCAGAGCCGCACTGGCAGATGCCCTAATGGAGAGATTTAATACCAGTCCTGCTGCAGCATTTTGAACCCTTTGGAGTTTTTCCAAGCCCCCTTTTGCTGCTCCAAGATAAAGGACGTTCCAGTAGTCGAACTGTGGTTTTCATTACTGTTACAGGGAGCAGGTCCAAGATCTTTCTCAGGATTTTAAGGGTACTGAAGCATTTCCCAGCTACACTGCTTATCTGGCTCTCAAAGGACAGCTTAGGGTCAAACCATACACTCAGATTTTTAACTTTGGATTTAAGGTCAGGAGTCGGATCCAATACACTGGCTACCAAGCGAAGGACCAGATGGAAGGAGATTTACCGAAAGTACCTCAGTTTTATTGTCATTAAGTTTCAAGCAGCTGCCAGACATCTATGCTGCAAATTCCACTGGACAAGATTTAAACTGCACTGCGGCCTCATCTCCTTCCTGAGATAGCATCGAAATTAGTTTTAAATCATCAGAAGGCAAAAATGTGCTGAGCATTGTGCAAAGTGACAATGATTTGAGGTTCAAGATACATCCATTCTGGATCACTGATACAACATCAACTCTCATAACATCGAACTACAAAATTATCGAGTCAACAGTATCGTAAACAAAAAGATCGGCACACAATACACAAAATAGAAATTACACTAATATCGATAAAAAAATATTGTTTAAATAAATCTCAATGACAAATATTGACGATAAAAATATAGAACACAAATATCGATAACATTAAAATGAAACACATCAAAAATATTGATACAAACAATATCGACACCACAAACATCGATAAAATACATATAAACTATATAGAAAATAAAATTTAAACAAAAAAATACTATTTACAATAATACAATAAAATAACATACCAAATATTTTAAATAAACAATTAAATTAATTACTAATTAACCACATTAATTTAAACAAATAAAATATACAAAAACTAATTATTAAACAAACAATATAACATGAAAAATAAATTACAACTAACGAAAATAAACGAACATAATTATGTATAATATGTAATAAAAATATAACTCATTTATCTACATATAAAATTAAATGAAAAAAATAAAAACAAACATAATAAACATGAAATAAATTACAAGGTAACAGCTAAAAAATTCAAAAAAGCTATCTCAACCAATAAATTTCAAACCGAAACCAATAGAAAACTCTAATTAAACAAACACTATAAAAACAATCAAATAATTAACATAAAACTTACCGTATAACGGACGACGACAGAGGAAGAGCGAACATTTGAGAGAGAAGACAAAACGAAAAACTACACCAAAAACTATTCCAAACATCCCGCAATAAAGGTAAGCACAAAACTTTGTAACTAAATAAATTAACTTGTAAAATACTATAACATAATATCCTTTATATGTAACAGATTCAACATCACTGAAATTGCATCTAGAAAATTCAACTCAAAAATTTACGTACACAAATACAATAAAATATAACACAAAGTAAGTACATGACTTAACCAACAACTAACGTAAATTATTTAAAAGAAATTGAAAAAAATAGCAAAACATAGCTAACAAATATTCTTTTATTTTTAACAGCTTATACAAAAATTTAAAAAACCAGAACATCTACCAAAGACACTCACTCCATCTAAAAAAGTAAGCATATTTATTTAATTACAAATAAATAAAAATAAATACTTAATATAAATAATCAAATTATCTAAAATTACAACGTAATGTTTTATTTTTCACAGATTATAATTCACAAAAACTCCACCCTAAAACCCCAAAACAAACATCACATTTGAAAAAAATATATAAAATCAAGATACTAGAAAATTATAATACAAAGGGGCCGATTCCGATCTCGGCCGGTAGGGCTCCGAATCGGATTCGGCTTTACCGGATCCGATTCGGAGCCCTGTTTCCCGACCGAACCGTACGCGGGTCCGGCCGAGCGAGTACGATGCGAAATCGCCGACCGACTCGTCCGGGCGTCCCGACCGCTCCGACCGACTCGCTCCCGGCTCGAACCGCTCCGACCGACTCGCTCGGACTCGACTCGCACCGCGCAATGGAGACGTTTCCCGGCCGGGTAAGTACGATGCGCGCCGCGAGCAGTCCGACCGAGCCGCGCCGTCCGGCTCGTAAGAGCTGTCGGAGCCGTACTTTGGGGTCCGTGTCGGACCCCCTGTACGCGTAGCCGCGCGAGTCGCACACAGGGGGGACCCATGGGTCCCCCTACCTGTGCGTGTACGGCGCGAATCGCTTCGCCGCGTACCCGCTGTAGGGGCGCCCTTGTCCGACTTCGCACCCATTGAGTCAATGGGAGCCCGCGTACGCGTTGTACGACCGGCTCCCATTGACTTCAATGGGAGTCCGACCGACTCGAGTCCGATAACATACGGACGCATCGTACTCTGTTCGGTCGGACTGCACGGGTCCGATTCGGTCGGAAATCTCTCCGGGTCCGGCTCGGTCGGAGAAATTTCCGGCCCGAATCGGAATCGACCCCAAAGTATTTAAAATAAACAACAATTAAACCTAACTAATAAACAATTTTATAAAAAACAAATTATCACTAACATACTTTTCTCTTAACAGCTTCTACAAAATTCAACAAAAAACATCAATTAAAGAAATGTCACCAACTGCATTCAGTAAGTATTGTTTTTCTTCAATAAAATAAAAAGACTAAAAAAGCATAACAAACAAACTAAAACCTTCTATTTTATATTTCACAGCTTACACTTCAATAAGTCCACCTTAAAACAACAAAGCAAGAATTAACTTCGAAAACCGAAACAAAATCAACATACCAGAAAAAGACAAAATTAAGTATATAAATTAACCAACTAACACAACAAACTAATTAGCAAAATTAAAATAAATTAAAAAGAGAATATAACTAACAAATATTTTTCTCTTCCAGTCTCTACAAATTACAATCTACAACAAAATCATCAAAACAAATCATCAACAAAAAATTGAAAGTATTTTTTTATCAACTAAATAAAAATAGAAGTTAAATAAATAGAATTACACAATTAAATGTAACACTATAATAACATTTTGCTTTTAAACCAACGGAAAAAAAGAAGTGGATAAACATCAACAATCGAAAGATCCATCAAGAAAATAAAATCTAAGTACATGTAAGTTTTTCTCAAGCATATTAATTTTGCAAAATGTTTAATGTTCAAAATCGTATAATTAATAAATATATATGCATATATTCGTAGATTTACCAAAAAATGGCAGAGGGAGCAAAATTCATAACTTCACAAATGGGGAAACTACTTCTCTGCTACATGGGATACACTTATACCCAAGAGAAAATGAGTGGAAACAAAACACACTGGAAATGCAGTAAATATTACTCTAACTCTTGTTATGGTAGAGCCACTACAATAGAAACCAATGTAGGAAATGTCAAAGAACATAACCACCTCCCCCAATGTAACTGAAATTGAAGTTAGAAGTGCTCTCGAGACATTAAGAGAAGCAAGTACCAGCTCACAACAAACAAGTACCCAAATACTGAAAAATATGTTAACTAGGGTACCTGAGCATGTTACGGGACAACTACCATCAATACCCACTCTGAAAAGATTAATTTCCCGTAACTAAAAGAGCTACAGCTAAAACACCACCCACCCCTCAAACTTTTGCTGAAATACAAATATTACCTGAATATACCATCACTCACAAAGATGAAAAATTCCTTCTCCATGATAACAAAAGTCATGAAAAACAAATTCTCATCTTTGCAACAAATAACTTACAAAAACTTAAAAACTGCGAAACGTGGATGATGGATGGCATATTCAAAGTTTGCCCCAAGCCTTTTTATCAATTATACACAATCCACGGTGAATATGAAGGTACTAACATCTACTTCATATATGCACTACTCCCTAATAAACAGAAAACCACATACATAGAGCTCCTAACAGTAGTAAAACAATACACCGACAACTACTTTATGCAAAAAATCATCATTGATTTTGAACAATCAATGATTCAATCAATTTTAAAACTATACCCACACACTGCTATACAAGGTTGCTACTACCACTTTAATCAGAGTATCTGGAGGCACCTACAAAAATCTACTTTAAGCATAGACTACGCCACCAATAGCAACTTCGCCTACCAAATTACAAAATGAATAGCCCTGGCCTATGTACCAACAACTGAAGTAGCAAACCATTACACCCTACTGCTTGAAAGCCCCTTCTATCAGGCAAATGAAACTAAACTAACTCCCTTCCTAGATTACTTCGAAGATACTTGGGTGGGAAGGTTACATAGGTCAGGGCACCGTAGGCAACCCAAATTCCAAATACCTTGGTGGAACGTATATGACAGTACTTTAGCGCAAAAACAAACAATGCAGTGGAAGGATGGCACAATGCCTTCCAAGCCACAGTTGGAAGAGGACAACCAACCCTACATAAACTTATACAAGCTATTAAAAAAGAACAAAGCTATCAAGAGCTCAGACTAGAGCAATCCCTAACAAAAATCGACCCTAAACTAAGTAAACAAACTAAAACGATGTATGAATATCTACAACATAAAACTAGACTATTTGCAAACACCAAAGGTCTAGAATACTTAGACATGATAGCTAAATCTATACTGTAAAAAAACAACAATTCTAAACACCATAAACATATAAAACTTCGAAACATTTAAACAACATAATTCTACTCTTTTAAATTATTAATAACTGTCATGTAAAATTAAAAAATAACACAAATATATCTGACATGTTATAATTATTACATTAAAAAATAATATAAAGTAAATTAATGTAATTTTTTTTACCACCCATAATAATTAAAAATAACTTTGGGGTCGATTAGGATGGCGGAAGGACCGCCACCGCAGGGCTGGCGGTGGCACCCGCCGGCCCTGCGGTGGCGGTCCTTCCGCCATCACACACATTTACCCACCGCCAAATTAGGATGGCGGTGGGTACCGCGGCGGACGCAAAGTCCGTCCGCCAGAGTACCGCCAAAGGCACCGTCCACCAAATTAGGATGATGACAAAAAGTGGCCTTTCCATGGCGGCATGGAAAGGCATGTGGGGATTGGTTACGGGGCCCCGTTGCGGGCCCCCCTTGTCGGGCGGTGGTGGGGTGCACTTGGGGGGTACCCATGGTACCCCCCTGCAGTTCACTGCACCAAGTGGCAGGCACCGTGTGGTGCTTGCCATGTAGTGCAGTGAAATGCACTACATGCGATTTTAACATCGCGGCGGGTGCTGCTTTCAGCAGCACCCGCCGCAATGTTAAGATGAAGGATGCGACCGCCATGGTGGCGGTCGCATCCTAATTTGTGTTGCGGGACCGCCGCAGCCATGGCAGACGGTCCCGGTTTGCAACAGGATGGCGGACGGACTCCAGTCCGTCCGCCATCCTAATGGACACCTTAGTTATGTAGCAGTAGACGATCCAGAAAATCCAATAAATCCATAGAAGATAAATCGAAAAACAAATCCATTCGAAAAGGGAACCCAAAAAAATGCAAAAATACAACTGTAGAAAAAATTATCCGACGCAATCCTCTCAATAACGAAATCCTCAACAACCCGAAAATAAGTTAAAAAAATAAAAACGCAAAAATTAAACTGTAGAAAAAGGTTCCAACGACGCAATCCTCTCAATAACGAAACCCTCAAAAACCTGAAAAATAGCTTTTAAAAAAAAAAACGCTCCAACAAACCCGAAAAATAAAAGGAAATGTACAAATTCTTGTTTTAAATAAATGTTCCTTTATTGAAAAAAAAAATGTTCGAGACCACCATCGCGATCAGGAAAACCTGTAAAAAATAAATAAAACACCCACCCACAATAACACGTACAAACCCACAAATATTAACATTAACAATAAACACATTAACACAATTAAACAACACATATCTAACACTACATAACACTCTACTCTAATCCAACACTACGGCGAACACTTAAAATACTAAACTACCAAAAGAACACCTAACTACACCAAAAATGAACAAACCTGGTTCTCACAAACCTAACTACACTACTACTACCTCGCCCCTACCCTAAAACTACCTTAAAAGTTAATTAAAACAAACTTACCTTAAGCGATGAAACGAAGCTCCCAACCGCGAGGTTCCGTCTTCCAAAATGACCTAAAAACGAACGAAATAGATAGAAAAGTGAGGAAAATAGAATCAAATTGCCACGTAATAAAAATGAAAAAAAGACTTACTCCCCATAGAAAAGAAAGGAGAAATATTAAAATGCAAAAAAATAAATGTATATTTTTATATATTATAACAAAATTACAAATGTTCCAAAAATATGAAAAATTGTAAAATATATATTAAATATATCAAATATAATATTTAATATATATTAAAATATATGCTTATTTCATGGACTGTAAATTTACCAAAATATTAAAATGTGTAATGGAAATATATATGAGAAAATATATATTTGTACATTTAATATATTAAATATTATTTGAATAAAAATAATATTCAATATACTTAATAATAAAATATACTAAAAATATGTAAAAACATATATAATTGTATTAAAAATAAAATTACATAAAATGTATTAAAAATGTTTTAAAAAATAAGTTTACTTTTTCTCATAAAAAATAAACAATGAAAGTCAAATTGTTTAAAATTAATAAACTAATATATTTACTTTAATATTACATGACAATACTTCAAAACAATGTACAATTTTTCAATTGTTTTAATAAATATGTAGGTTACAAATATTGTTAATTTTCAAAATATACATTAAAAATATGTTAAACATTAATTTTCCAATTTTACATGAAAAATGTATATTAAATATTAATTTTCCAACTGTACATGAAAGATGTACATTAAAAATATATAATACTTTGTAATACATTTTTAACATCAAAACACCGGAATGATGTTTTTATTATTTTGAAAAAATGTATAACAAATGCAAATGAGAATAAATAAACTGTCAAATAAAAAAGTGTAACAAATAAAAATGTTTACAAGAATAACTAACCTACATATCCTTTCTTATTAAAATTTACATACAAAATAAAAAAATAAAACAACTAATAAACAATTAAAAGTTACTATACCGAACTCCAATACCAGCAAAACTCAGTGAAATTGCTGGATAATAAACCTAATTAAATTACTATTCCAACTCCAAAACAAAATAAACTCCAGGAAAGTGCTGGATAATAAACCTAATTAAATTACTAATCCAACTCCAAAACCAAAATAAACTCAGGAAAAGTGCTGGATAATAAACCTAATTAAGGGGTCTATTAGAATGTCGGGCGGATCACCACCGCCCGCATGGTGGTGGCGATCTGCCCGCCATTCTCCCCCGTCCGCATGCCATTTCCCCCCGCCATATTAGTATGGCGGGGGGGACCCCGGCGGACGGAAAGACCGTCCGCCGGTCACACAGATGACCGGGCGGAAAAGGGGCCTGATATGGTGGCGGTGTCTGCTAGACACCGCCATCCATATTATGATGGCAGCGGGAAGCAGCCTTTCCGTAGCGGCGTTGCCGCCACGGAAAGGCATGCGGTTTCCATAGTTGGGGGCCTGTTGCGGGCCCCCAGGATGTTGGAAGGGTGGGGGGGCACATGGGGGTACCTATGGTACCCCCCTGCATTTGTATGGATGACGTGGCAGGCACTGCGCGGTGCCTGCCACGTTGTGCATGCAAATGCGCACATGCCTTTTCGGTATTGCGGCGGGTGCTGCTGAGAGCACCGCCCGCCGCAATACAACAAATGCGGGATGCGCCCACCAGTGTGGCGGGCGCATCCTAATTTCCCATGCGGGACCGTCTCATCCTTAGCGGGCGGTCCCATTTGTCCGCCCGCCATCATAATAGACCCCTAAGTTACTATTCCAAATCCAAAACTAACAAAACTCAGGGAAAGTGCTGGATAATAAACCTAATTAAATTACTATTCCAACTCCAAGAAAATAAACTCCGTGAAAATGCTGGATAATAAAACATAAATTACTATTCCAACTCCAAAACTAAAAAAAAAAATGATGGAGAATAAAATATAATAAATATTACAACTCGAAATTTACCATCGATAAAAAAAATTTTTTTAAATAAAATTTATATTTGTAATACATTTTTAATTTAAATATATTTTTCTACAATTTTTTATTTGTGTAAATAAATTACAAAAATAAAGAACCTCAATATTTTAAATTTTTTTAATTTAAATTTTCAAATTTAAAATAAAATTTAAAATTTACTTTAAATTTTTTTTTTTTAAACTATTAACTTAACTTATTCCGTATAAAATTCACATCACAAACACTAAAGTTTCTCAAAAAATCTAAAAATTTCAAAAATGTACTAATAAAATTTTTATTTACTCCCCACCCTAATTCACTATAAACACAACCCACTACAAAAACTTTATAAATTTTTTTAAAAATTTCTATTTTAATTTCTATTTTAAAATTACTCCACATATTCCCTATAAATGCAACATCCTACAGCTAAATATTTGAAATATTTTTAATTTTTTTAAAAATTTACATTTAATTTTAAATTACTCCCCACCCTTATCCCCTATAAATCCAAAATCCTACTCATCAAAATTTGACAAAATGTAAAAAATTGTACATTTTAATCCTAAATTTTTAAATTACTCCCCACCATTATCCCCTATAAACCCAACATCCTGCTCCTAAAACTTAACAAAAAAGAAAACAAACTTTTTAACATATATTTTTAATCTATAAAACATATAACTAATACTAAATAAATAAAATACATAAAAAAACATCGATATTATTTACAACAATATTTTTGACATTGAAATTTATGCAATTGATATTTTTGCATTACAAAAAATTCGATATTTTTAACTACGTAAAAACTTACCTCGATATTTGACACCATCGATATTCTTGACTCAATATTGATGCAAATCGATATTTTCACGTCGATATTCTCTCTGCACCATCCATTCTGCCATTACTCTAAAATGTTTCACATTTCCAGCAAAGCTGCTTTCAAAAAGTAGTCCACTTCCCTGTAAAGGCAAAAGGATGTATTCCCAGTACTTCCTTGTGTGGAGGGAAGGTCTGAAGCAGGAATTCATAACCCTTCTTGGTCTAAAAATCGGATGTGCATAGGTCCTCTACCAAATTTCATGAGGCTAACACTTCAAGAGATCTTACAGAACTGCACTACGAAGACAGTGGACCTGCTGCAGCATGTATAGTTTAAAATCCTGATTACGAGGTGGCACTGCAAATGCAAGTGACTTATCAGGAAAAGTCCCTTAACAATACAGTGCTTTTTCTTTCGGCCTGGAATCCGCTCCACGTGCATTCTTCAAATGTTTATCTATGGGAACACCTTATCCAACACATTTGAGACAGGAGACGATATTTATGTGTCCATGAGTGAATGATTGATTGGCTGACAAAAGCATTTTCTTTCTTGAAGGCACAATAAAACTTCCCCATTACTACCTCTGTTCTGCAAAATGTGGGACTTCACATGAGCTAACCAAAATGTACCTCAATCCACTCTTCCTGCGAGGGGGAGAGCCTGACAAAAGTGTTTGTCTGTAGAAGTCTACCTTTTTATCCAGTCTTAAATGTCACACACTTCATATGACAGGGTTTCCAACAACACCCCAGATTTCTTCGCTGTTGGGGGTTGCACATACGCCTGATTTTAAGTCTGCTACAGGCAATGAAGACTAGTAGATTCAGTTCTAAAAGGACATTAACTCTTACACCAGCAGCAAACTACCCTTTACATGGTTAGCCCATCGAAAGAGGCTAATCATGAGAGGCTCGTTCCTTCAGAATCTGCCATCTAAATTTCTATTGTGACAGATGTGCCATTGCAGTATAGGGAGCTCAGATGATTCAGTTCTGAATGCAAGGTACTTGGGTCCATAGGGGAGCTTTTTGCCCACATGTGACTGTTGGAGCACAGAGATGTGTTCCTGGTCCTGAATGCTTCTGTCCATCAATCGAGTAATGCCACGTGGTAAACTGGCAGGATGACAAAAACCTACTACCTAGACATGCAAGTTGTGGATGTGGTAGAAGGCCTCTGTCTTTGTAGGTCAAATGATTTGGTGTTGCTGATAGCCGGAAACCTGCCATAATTCCTAAAGTTTACTTTCAAGTTATAGACCATGTTAGATGCAGCAAGCAGAATGTTTCAGGAAAACCACAGATGAGCTTCTGCACCATATCTTTTAAGACTGTAGTATACTAAAATACACCAATTTGCCACTGCTAACAGCAAATATCTGAACTTTGTGTGCTGTGTGCCCGGTCAAATGGCATTGCCCGTTTCTAGTTCAGGCCAATTTCTCTTAGTCTGCTTCCACACATTCCTTTCCTGCATGCATGTGTGGTAGCCATCATTAAATTATTTTTCTTAAATCAATAGAAAAATCATTCCATGATGCCAGCACGCGTACATGAACACAATTAGTGGCTATCTGGTAAAAAGAAGAAAAAAAGCATGGTCAAATCCAATAGATGTCTGGGTGAGACTTATTGGCTTTGCCAGTACTTGTTTCATCTAAACAGGCTTCATAAAAGATAGATTCAGCCTTTTAGTGTTCCCAGTGACATTTCGAATTCCTTTTGCTTATTTTTGAACATGGGAAAATAGTTCAGAAAATTGTCAATATACCCTACAGGCTTTTTAAAGATGTATAAAGAGTGCTCTGCAACTCCCACATGAGTAGGACTGTTCAGTATTTGACTTCAGTAAAGATTCCTGTAATGTATAACTTAGATTACAAGCAAGTATTGCTTCTTTTTCTCTTAGTCTAATGGGTTACTCTCTATTTTTCCCAGCCCTGCTAATCATCTACTTTATTTTATCTTGCCACTGACAGACTACTGGCTTCCTAAATTCTGTTTGCTAACACTGCAGGCACACTCTTGCTCCGCCACAACACCTAGTCCTCTCACTTTTATAACTTAGCCTTGTGTCTCACTTCCTTGATTCTAGATCTTTCTGCATCTCAGCATATTTCTGTAGTGCCTGGGAAATGTAGCCTATGCCATTGTTGGTGCCGCACCCATTTGCAACATTATTACTTTCCTTCAGCTCTGCCTCCATATTAGTAGTCGTTAAATCAAGGCAATTGTTAGCTTCATGAAATGTTTAATATTGAAAATACTTGCATTTTCTCCAGCTGTCTGTGGAATCCTGCACCACTACTAAAACAGAGGAAAAACATTTCAGTGTAAAGTGAAGAGAATATCTATCAAAAGACCACATTTGCTTTGCGTTTTCCCTTTTAAAATAACTGTGTACGAAATCATAAAAAATCCCAATCAGAAATAAAAAATAAAAAAAACGAGTGAAAAAAGGTTTAATCAAAAGCGCTGCCATACGTAGGTAACATTTTCCCCTTCTTAAAAGCAAGACTTTTCCTTAATAGTCATGCAAAATAAAAAAAACTACCTTGTCACTTTTGGACTTGGGCATTGACGTTTGTAGCAAGAAACATAGCGAGAATTATTTTACATTTTGTTTCTAGTAGGTGTGCTGGAATGCAAATGACAGAGTTTTTTGTGACTTCAAGATCCTTCGCCTTGGTAGAGAATATACATTTCTTTTTGAATTCTTAATGACCTACTGGTCACCCATTTACTGAGATTAGAAACTAATGACCCTCAGTCAAAGGACATTAGATGCTGTTGGATCGTGGGGTGCTTTTATCTCAAAGTGAGAAGCTTCTTAAGCTTCATGAAGAAGCTCCGTAACCCAGGACCGTACATACCTTTTGAAGCCTCTAACAGCCATACTTGCCTTTACTATAGACTCTCGTTGGGGCTATCGTTGGGTCACTGTCCTTCATTATCCCAAAAAATAGCAATACATATCTGACCCACGAGAATACAGCATATTACTTACTTAGCTTGGTGGTGTCTTCAAAACCCATTGCTGTCCAAATGTCTAGGATGACGTGATCTCAGGAAAACGTGAATCCCTTTCATTTGAGTCTTTGTGGTGTAAAGAAAGCAAAGCTCAGTAAGCCTTAGGAAAGATCTCCAGACATAGGCTAGGGGCAAAGCCTTTGGGAGGACTCCCTTCTGCTGCCCCTGCCTAGAAGACCAGGCTTTCTCTGACACCAACAGGAACCAAATTTGGATATTCTCTATCTGATAGAGACATCTAGCCGTAGATTCCTCTCCTTAGAACTTCCAGGCATCAGGCTGCATCTGGAAGATTTTTTTAGCAGTATCCCTGATCGCCATTAGGTAATGTCGGTCGACTCCACAAGATGTCGTAGGCGTCGAGTTCGTCGTCTTAACGTCCGCGTCGTCTATATAAGCGCCACTTCGGCGCGCTGTCAGTTTTTCTTTTCTTGCCAGCCAGCGCAGATCCGTTGAAGAGAGCTACCCCCTGTAATTTTTTTACAGACTTTTTCGACTTTTTGTTGAGTTTTTTTTCCTTATGTAGTTTGTCCAAAAAGACTTTGGGGTTTAAACAGTGCTGCGTCTGTCACCGCGCCATGTCAGTTATGGACCCCCATCTCATGTTCCTTTGCTGCCTGGAGTGCGACCACTACCCGAAGTTGTGATTCGACTGTCTGGCCATGGCGCTGAAAGTTTTGAGGGAGCGATCCCTAAAGCTACTTGCGAGACTGTGTCAAGCACCTCGGAAATCTCCTCCGAGAAATTGTCCCCGCTCCCAGTCTTGGTCGAGAGGAAGGTCCTAGCATAGCTCCAAGGGATCCAAGTCTTCGTCCTCCCATTCGAAATCTTCAAAAGGGTCAGGTAAGAAGCATCATAAACCCCGGAGCAGGTGCCTAGGTCGACTCCGCATTTCCCTCCCTTTCCATGGATGGGAGCGACCCGTGCCCAGTTAAAGGAGTTTTGATGCCATCTGCATAATATTTGGGAAGCCTGACACTGCTGGCGCACCTTTGGGCCCTGCAAGCTCAGCGGAAGGAGCTCCTCTGGATTCCGCCCTGTCGACTCCGGCGCCCAGGGCTCTTCAGGGATCCGTTCCTGGACCAGCACCAGTCGTTCTCACTTGACCTTCCCCGACGCCAGAACCCTCGACATCGCCGCCACCCATTGGCGGCGCCACCGTTATCCTAATTCCAGATGATAGAGCCCACTGGGCGTCCGCAGAGCTGACGGAGCCCTTGGACTATGTCGTATCCTCAGCCTTATTCAGAGGGGCTAGGTTTGGGTGAGGAGTGGAAGGGGCAGCAGGAACCCTTAGAAGTCTTCCCTTATACAGAGCAAATGGACTGGTATGAGGAATTGGGTGATGCCCATGGCTTGGATACCTCTTTAGAGCCTGGCATGCTTTCTCCTCCTTACCTGGCTAGGGAGGCGGGGGCTTCCTTCGCTATGGTGATGCGGAGGGCTTTGGACCTGCAGCTTCTCACTGTGGTGGTTAAGACCAATGTCTTGACGGAGGTCCTGGAACCTGGTGTCTCCACTACCAAACCCTTGTTGCCAATTAATGAGGCCTTAACAGATGTTCTTCTGGGCACCTGGTCCAAGCCCAGCACAGGGCTCCTGTGAATATATAACCATCGCCCGCCGCCACTGGCCTGCACCTTATGACCCAGCTTTCCTCTCCTCTCATCCGACCCCCGAGAGCTTGGTGGTCCAAACCTCTACTTCCCGTGGTGCGTTCCCTTCGGCATTCCCGTATAGGGAATCCAAAAGGCTGGATAGCTTAGGCAAGAAAGTCTGCTCTTCCACCAGCCTAGCATTGCGGTTAGTAAACACAGCATGCCACTTGGGCTGTTACTCCCATTCACTGTGGGATACGGTTGCGCAAGTGCTGCCACAAGTCCCGGAGAAGGCCCGGGCTGTCCTCTCCCAAGCTGTTGTCGATGGGAGGGATGTAGCAAAGTTTTCCATACGCTGTGACCTTGACACGACTGACTCGCTGGAAAGAGCGATTTCCTTGACTGTGGCTGAGAACGCCTGGCTTCTCTGGAGATGTCCAAGCCAACCTAATGGACATGCCCTTTGATGGCTCTCGTCTCTTCGGAGATAGGGCGGATGCGGCACTAGAGCGCGTCAAGGAGTCGCGGGCTATGGTCAAGTCCTTGAGCCTCTACGTATCATCCCGTCCCGTGTCCGATTTTTGCTTTTTTCGTGGCTACGGAAGGGGTTTCCAGCCGTGCCAGCCCTACTCTAGCCAGAAGGCTGCACAAGTTCTGCAACCTCTGCGTGGCCTTGGACGCGAATTGCCCCGACTCTGTTGGTCGGGCGGCCACAAATCGGGCCAAGCCACAAACCCCCCCCCTCCCTCCTTTGCCTCCAAACCTTCCTATTCCGATCATCCCAGATCATGGGTGTCCATTTGGTGGCCGGATAAACCATCAGCTCCACCACTGGCGGGATATCACCTTGGACAGGTGGGTTTTGCAGACAGTCCAAAGGGGCTACTCCCTCCCCTTCCAGATTACCTCTCCCTCCATGCCTCCAACATACAATCAGCTGATGGGGGATCACCTGACTTTGCTTCGAGAGGAAGTCAAGACTCTCTTGGCCAAGGGAGCTATAGAGAGGGTTCCCGGGCCAGAAATAGGCTGTGGTTGCTGTTTCTGCTATTTTCTGGTCCTCAAAGGACTGAGGCCTTCATCCTATTCTCGACCTCAGAGCCCTCAACTAATTCCTCAGAAAAGAGAAGTTCAAGATGCTCACTCTTGCTCAGGCTCGGTCTGCCCTGGACCCGGGAGACTGGATGGTAGCGTTGGACTTGCAGGACTCGTATTTCCATATCCCCTTTCTGCCTGCCCATTGCTGCTACCTGCGGTTTACGGTGGGCCACGAGCACTTTCAGTTTACCATGCTCCCCTTCGGCCTCACCATTACTCCTCGGCTGTTTACCAAGGTGATGGCGGTAGTGGCAGCTCATCTGCGGAGATCATGAGTTCCAGTCTTCCCCTATCTCGACGACTGGTTGTTTAAGGCGGGCTCGTCCCAGGCAGTCATCTTCCACCTCCAGAATATGGGGAACCTCATGCATTCGCTAAGGTTCATTATCGATGTGCCAAAGTCACACTTGACTCCCCTCTCAGACACCCCCTTTCATTGGAGCCATTCTGGACACGGTGTAGTTTTGGCCCTATCCTCCCGAGCGGCGAGTCCAGGATATTCAGGCTCTGATGCCGATGTTTCAGCCTTTGTCCTCGATTTTGGTAAGACCGACTCTGAGGCTG
The DNA here is from genome assembly GCA_963921515.1 of Calotriton arnoldi. Lineage (NCBI taxonomy): Eukaryota > Metazoa > Chordata > Amphibia > Caudata > Salamandridae > Calotriton > Calotriton arnoldi. The sequence continues at coordinate 215,160 of CAWUFW010004643.1, forward strand.
CTGGGTGTCATGGCCTCCTGCATTCTGCTGATGAATCATGCCAAATGGCTCATCCGGGCTCTGCAGTGGGACCTGAAGTTCCAGTGGGCGCAACATCTGGGGAATCTCACCGACCTGGTCCAGATCTTGGAGGGAACTGCGAAACATCTGCAATGGGGGGTTCACAAACCGCGATTTGGTCAGAGGCAGACCCCTTTCCCTTCCCCAACCAGATCTCACAGATGTGCCACTTCTGGGGTGGGGTGGCCATCTGGGAGAGGTGTAGATCAGAGGAATCTGGTCTCTGGCAGAAGCCGGGCTCCACATCAACTTGTTGGAGCTTTGTGCGATCCGATTGGTACTGAAAGCCTTCTTATCTCTCAAGGGGAGGCTACTTCAGGGGTTTACAGAGAACACTACTGCCATGTGGTACTGCAACAAACAAAGGGTCCACGAACCCACCCGCCTTGTCAGGAGGCCATGCGTCTCTGGACTTGGCTGGAACTACAGGGCATACCCTAGTGGTTCAACACCTGGCCGGTTCTCTGAACGCCAGTGCGGACAAACTCAGCCGCCGGTGCCTAGCGGATCACAAATGGTTTCTCCATCCGCCGTTGGTGCAAGGACTCTTTCAGCAGTGGGGATAGCTTTGGTTAGATCTGTTCGCCTCCATAGAGAACATGCAATGTCAGCAGTTTTGTGCGTTGGAGTTTCCAAGGTGGCTCTCGCTCAGCAACTCTTCATCTCGAGTGGAGCTCAGGCCTCCTGTACGCCTTTCCGCCCATAGATCTCCTGTCCAGAGTGCTCAAGAAGATCAGGAGCGTCCAAGTAATTCTGGTCGCTCCGGACTAGGCACGTAGAGTTTGGTATCCTGAGCTTCTGCAGATGAGCATTGATCCTCCGATCAGGCTGCCCCTTCGGGAGGATCTTCTGTCGCAGCTGCAGGGGAGGGCCCTCCACCCGAACCTGCTAACCCTACGCTTTCTTGCGTGGAGATTGAGCGGCGACAGTTGATAGCTTTTGGCCTTCCTCCTGAAGTATGTTAAGTTATTCTGCCAACCAGGCGTCCCTCCACTAAGTTTGTATGCCTGCTGATGGCAAAAATGTTGTAAATATTGGACAGAACGGTCTGTTGACCCCCTGTCTGCCACCCTCTCTGACATTATTTTCATTCTCTCTTGCCTGGCAGGGCTTTGCTGTGGGCACCCTGAAAGGTTACCTTTCGGCCCTTTCTGCTTTTCTATGGTTGCCAGATCAACCGTCACCATTCATGTACCCTATTGTACATCGATTCCTGTAGGGGCTTACACATTTGTTCCCCCCCTCACCTTTCATCATGCCCCAGAAGGACCTTAACTTGGTTCTCACTTATCTTATGTGTGCACCTTTTGAGGTACTGCACAATTGCCCCCTCCTGCTGCTTACTATCAAAACAGCCTTTTTAGTGGCAATAACTTCTGGCAGGAGGATGAGTGAATTGCAGGCTCTTTCTTCTCAGCCTCCTTACCTGGCCATCTTTCCAGACAAGGTAGTGCTCTGCACTAGGGCTTCTTTTTTGCTTAAAGCAGTGACACCTTTCCACCTAGGGCAGTTTGTCACCTTGCCCACCTTCTATGCTCCTCCACATCCGTCTAAGGAAGAAGAACGTCTCCACCGTCTGGACCCAAAAAGAGCGTTTTCGTTCTACCTAAATCACACTAGGGTGTTTCAGGTGGACAACCAACTATTTGTTGGGTACCTTTCGGCAAAGAAGGGGCATGCTGTGCAAAAGAGGACAATCTCTCGATGGGTTATGCTCTGCATTAAAATCTGTTACGCTTTGGCCAAGAAACAGCATCCTTAAGGCGTCAGAGCTCATTCAACCAGAGCTAAGGCTGCCACAACGGCCTTCCAGCGTGATGTCCTTGACATCTGCCAGTCGGCTACGTGGGCATACCTGCACACGTATGCCGAGCATTATTGCCTGGATAATCAAGTCCGTAGAGAGAACCTCTTGGGCCGCTCGGTCCTTCAGGACTTTCTGGTTTAAACTTTTCCGCAGCCCCTCCGCCAGGGATGGTATTGCTTGGTAATCTGCGTCTAGATGTCAATATTAGATGGACAAGTTACTTACCTTCTGTAACGCCTTATCTGGTAGAGACATGATCTAGCCGCAGATTCCTTACCGACTCACCCATCCTCCCCGAACTGCGGATAAGTTCTTCATGTCAGGGCTGATTCCTTTCTGGTCCCTAGTTGTCTTTTAACACACCACTGTCAGTTAACTTCATGGCTCCGCAGTTCTGGCGTGAAAGTTCGTGAAAAGTACTGACACCAGCGCGCCGAGGTGGCACCTACATAGACGATGCAGACGTCACTACAACAAACTCAACGCCTACAACGTCACGCAGAGTCGACCGACGCCCCCTAACGGCATGCAGGGTTACTGCTAGGAGAAATCTTCTGGATCCAGCCTGACGCCTGGAAGTTCAAAGGTAAGGAATCTGCGGCTAGCTCATATCTCTACCAAATAAGGCGTTACCGAAGGTAAGTAACTTGTCCTTTAGCTTAGTAGAGTTACAAGAAGTGTAATAGGCATAACTACTCCACTGACCCAACAACACTCCACTCTTATTTAGTCATAGATCTTCGGGATATTAATCGCTGTAACATTTTGTTTGTGGCATGTGTAGCTGTAGATACACATGCTCTGCATACTCCTGCCATCTTATGTTCGGCTTGGATGTGTGCAGCTTGTTTTTCTCCGAAGAAATCTTTTGAGTCATGAGGTATAGCGACAACTCCTGTTACTGGTAATGTGCATGGGCACCGGCACCATTATTAGATTGTTTTTCTCTGCTATCTGGTTCAGACGGGTCTCCACTAGGTCCGGGTTGATGCCTCACGGGCGTTCTCAGGCCCGTTTGTTCAACCAACAGACCTGGAGTAACCAATCTGTGCACAGCACTCTCTTCAGTATCTTTCTGGTCCTCGTCAGGTTTGGTGACCGGGATCTACTAGACACCCTTCCCAGGTCCTTTACCCTTTGGCGGCCTTCTCCATTATCTTTGTTTTCTAGAATGTTCGACCCGTAATGGAAAGGACTCCATTCTGGTACTGCCCCATAGTGTTGAGCGAAATACCCCTGGACACACCACCATCAGGTTTGCAACCTGTCTGTCGTGGAGCACGACTAGGCCTTCTGTTCCACCTCCTTCACTTCGCTCGAAGAAGATTTAGCGTTATTGTCACTATTAACGCCTCACGTAACAACCCATGGCCCAGTGGCAGGGAGCTGACACTTCCAACCTCTTCAGGGATCATGGCATCGAGGAGGAGCTACAGCAAGGGACCTCGGCCGAGCAGCTTATCGTCTTCAGTCCCAAGTCCTACTCCAGCTTGGAATCTGAGACCGAAGAACACCAGGCCCTCCAGGTCCAGCCGATGACAGCCATGAGTAAGATGTCCCTCCCTCCTCCACCTACTAGTCACTGAGCCGAGGCCAGGCACCACCCTCGAATGGGTCCAGCATCGAGCCCTGAAGCCCAGCATCAGACTTCCAGTCCACCACTTTCTGGGGGTTATGGTCGGCACCGAAAACACATCTCGGATACGATGCCGAGCCAACCTCCAATGCCAAATTGATGCCATATGATCCTGAACCACAGGATTACCCATGGGATGACTATGATGTCGACTCATTTGGGGAAATCGATCCAGATCTTTATCCTGCCAAACCATCCCCACCAGATAACACGACCTCATACCATCAGATTCTGCATTGGGCCCTCCGTAAGGTAGAATTGCAGTTGGGCCAGGAGGATCAGTACTTTCTTGTGGAGATGCTGTATTTCACCTAGCGCTCTTTACAATTCCTCCCTATGCTCAAGGGAATGCTTAAAACTGCTCCGGAGCCAGTTAAAGAAATGGTAATCCCCCTAGGTGGATAAGAAATACAAACCCTCACTCTGACTCTTACACATCAAGGGTCAACTCCCTTCGGTCTCCCTTGTAGTCCATAGAGCCCATAAAGCTGCAAAAGCCTAGGCGACTGCCGACACCCCCACTGGACAAGAAGAGAAGGAAGATAGATGTGGCAGAGAGGCAAGTTGCCGCTCACTCCAAGACCCATTGACGCATCACCAACTTCGCTGGCCTGCTCTCCAGGTATGATCGGGCACACTGGGACAAGATTGAGGAGCTCCTCTAACACCTCCCACACCAGTACAAGAAACTGAGTCAAGAGCTTGTTTCTGAAGGGAAACCAATTTCCATTCAATATGCCTTTGATGCCGCTGACACTGCACCATGCAGAATAAACTCTAGGGTCCTCATTCGCTGTGATGCCTGGCTGTGTCTCTCTGGCTTCAAGCCAGAATCATAGCAGGATCAGCTCAACCGGTCCTTTGGTGGGAGCACCTCTTCGGACTGCAGGTGACCAAATGCTCAAAACTATTGAAAAGAATACATATACCATGAAAGCTAAGGAAGCTCTTCAAGCACCTTTGCCCCGGTGTTCCTTTTGAAAGTCCCAGCACAGGGGGGGGGGGTCCAAGACCACCTCCCCCGAAGCTGCTACCTCCTATCAGAGGTCACAGCAACAGCTGATCTCTTCACAGGGCTAATCAAGAGGAAGTTATGGGGGAGAGCAACTCTCAGGGTAGAGTGAAAGGCAGAGCAGCTAAGGAAGCAGCCTCTGCCAAGCAGTGACTCACTCTCCTTTCCCACGATCACACTACACCTGTTGGGGTACGACTTCAAGGTTTTCTGGCAAGGTGGCAAGAGAGTACTTCAGATCAGTGGGTCCTCCCCATCATACGGCAGGGTTACTGCTTAGAACACACTGCAACCCCATCAAACCTTCCTCCACGCAAACACATCCTCTCACCAGAACATAAGAGCCTCCTCCAAGAAGTAGTGGCACTTATTTTCAAATGGGTTATAGAGCCTGTGCCACCTCACTTACGTGACACAGGAGTGTACTCCCTCTACTTCCTTATCCAAAAGAAAGCCATGTCACTACAGCCTATACTCTTGTCTCAGGCTCCTTAACATTTACATCCTCTCAATGCACTTCCACATCTTCACGCTCCAGGATGTCATCTCTACTACAGCAGGGCGAATTCATGACCACACTCAACATGAAGGACACCTACTTTCACATTCCCTTCCACCCTGCACATCGCCGATACCTCCAGTTTGTGGCCAGCATTTTCAGTTCAAAGTGCTACCTTCCGGGGCCACCACAGCCCAAAGAGTGTTCACAAAGTGCCTTGCTGTGGTTGCTGCTCATCTCAAGAGAACTGACATTCATGTGTTCCCTTACTTGGACAAGTGGCTGATCAAGAGTGCAAACGAGCATCAGTGCCTGGCCCATACTCAGGCCACCATAGTCCTATTTCATGACTTAGGGTTTAGTGTGAAACATTCAGCCCCTTCAGGTTCAGCCCTTAGGGGCAGTCCTCAACTCGGTCACCGGAAAGGCTTATCCCAGCCAAGCATGGGCCCTCACTTTCCAGTCGTTCCTGCCTCCTTTTTCAGCTAGATTGCCAAATAACAGTAAAGATGATCAAGTGCCTTCTCTGCATGATTCCTTTTGTATTGCCATAGTTCCCCACGCCAGCTTGCAGGTGCGCCTGCTGCCAAGAGTGCCTAGCTGCACAGTGGTCACAAGCAGAGGGTTACTGGGAGGATCTAGTGTTGATTTGGGCCAGCACCCATCGCTGTCTGCAGTAGTGGAACAGTAACAGTCTGTTGCAAGGCCAGCTCTTTCTCGACCCAGTACTGCAGGTGACCATCACAACAGGCTCTTTCCACACCGAAGGGGGGCTACATTCACAGGACTTAATCATACAGGGCATGTGGAAATCCAGTTGGTAGGATGTCCACATCAACTACCTGGAGCTACTGGCCATCCAGTTAGCACTCAAAGCATTTTTCAGCCACATTCAACACCAAGTGGTCCTCATACACACAGACAACATGACCGACATGTATTCCCTCCAGAAGCAGGGTGGCACACATTTGCCACATTTATCAGCATTAGCTCCGAGCATTTGGCGGTTGACAATTCACTTCAAAGTTCATTTACTGGCGGAGTATGCCCAAACTTCACCTTCAGGTTTCCACAACCTCAGTCCATGGGTACTGCACTATGGATGAACTGATCAGGGTTATTTGCCTATGCTTTTTTGCCTTTCATAAACGTTCCATTTGTGGTTCGCAAGCTCTGGCAAACATCCCTCACTCGAATCCTAGTGGCACCCACGTTGGCCAGACAACTCTGGTTCATCACTCTACTCGACCTATCCCTAGTGCCCCATAAGAGACTGGCCAGTTGGCCAGACCTGACCCAGAACCAGGGCACAGTCCTGCATCCCTACCCCAGGCAGCTCACCTCGCAATTTGGTTCCTGAAGTCCTAGAATTTGGCTTTCTTATCTTCCTTCTAAGTGTATGACCATCCTCAAGGAGGCTCACAGACCTACTACCCTGGCCTGCTGTGCAGCCAAATGGAAAAGGTTTGTCCATTACTGTCTCCCCGAGCAGATCGACCAAGATCTAGTCTGCTAGCTGCTTCACCTACAGATGTCACATTTCGCCTACATATCTATCTAACTGCATTTAGATACAGTTGCTGCCTACTTTCAGAATAGGGAACATACTTCACTATTCAGGATTCCTGTTAACGCCTTCATGAAAGGACGTAAACGGGCCATCCCACCCAGGATTCCCCCGGCCTTTGTCTGGAACCTCAATATAGTTCTCACAGAAGCCCTCCCTTTGAATACCTCAATTTATGTCCTCTACAGTGTCTCTACTTCAAGGGTAGTTTTCCCAGTAGGCATTACCTCACTCAAGTGTGTAAGTAAGCTTCAAGCTCTTACCCTCCAGGAACCTTTCTTTCAAGTCCACTATTATAGGGTTGTCAATAGGACAAATCCAAAATGTCTACCTAAGGTGGTATCTTCCTTCCACCTGAACCAAACCATCGAACTCCTGCTGTTCCACACCTGGACTCCATGGCAGGAAGGCCTCTTTCACACTGTAAGCGTTAAGAGAGCCCTCATGTATTATATTGCCAAAACCAAGCCCTTTTAAAAAAAAAAAAAAAAAACTCATCAGCTTTTCTCATTTGCGAAACCATGCAAGGGACATGATCTCTCCAAGGCAGGCATAGCCAGGTGGTTTGTCAAATGCATTCAAACCTGTTAAGCTAAAGCCAAAAGACAATTGCCTTCCCCACCCAGACTCCACTCCACCCGTAGGAAGGGGGCATCCATTGCTTTTCTATGTAACACTCCTATATCTGACATACGCAAAGCTGTTACCTGGTCCACTCCACACACTTTCACCAGGAATTACTGTGTGGATGTGTTGGTCAGGCTGTCCTTTGTACACTTTCCGGGCCTCTGCAACTTCCTCTGGCTAGCCACTGCTCAGTGGAGAACGATTTTACAGTCCATGCAGAGCATCTGCATCTACAGCTAAGCATGCCACGAACTGAAAATGTTATCATATCAGTATCGGTTTGTCGCATGTAGTGCTGTAGATTCACATGCACCTTCCCTTCCTCCCAAGACGCCTCCAGTTGATGCAGATATTTTCTTTTTCTAACTCTTTACATTGACATCTTTTTCTGTTTCTTGTTGCTCCATTTCATCCTCGCTTTGTCGTAATGGAAAAACGATCTAATAATGGAGCACATGCGCATTACCAGTAATAAGAGGAGTCTTTATACCCCGTGACTCAAAAGACTTCACAGAAAAACAAGTTGCCCATGATGGCAGGAGTATACAGAGCATGCAAATCTGCAGCACTACATGTCACGAACAGATGCTTACAGGGTCATTAACATTTTCTTTTCTCTCAGCATGTTCACATCTGTGTAGAAAGAGTATATTTTGCCTGACAAAACATACTCCAATTGAGAAGCCACGAGGAAAAGAACCGTATTCCCCCATAAAGTCCCAATCTGAGTACTTGCGTAACATCCTCTACTGATGCAGGAATGATGGAGGTAAAAAACAGATGTATTCCAAATTTGAGAATCTGTTAAAGGACAAAAGGTAAAGCGTGAAACATAAAAAGAATGTGCTGTGGTAGAAATTTGTGGGTGGAGAAAAAAAAAGGATTAGCCCTATGGTTTGAGATCCATTGCACAGAGCTGGAAAGAGAAACAACTCACTATCTGTCATGCTGGGATATTCTTGTTCAGACTTAAAATGCCACACAGTTTTTCCACTTTTTGTAGCATGCCTATAGAGTCAATTTTGTTTCCTTTTTTTTCTCCAAGGAGAAAATTAAAAAGGAGATTTTGGCAGAGAAGTTATCTATTTGCTTAAAATTTTTTTTTTAGTGGCGATTTTAATTATTTTTGCAGTTGTTTTAAAGACAAAATAGTAAGCACATGCTATCTTGACTTGGGCATTTCGATTATCTTGTAGCAAGAGATTTCTTATTCTTTCTCTTTAACAGCATTCAAGGATGTGGTTTCTGCTGTTTGTTAATGAATTTAATGTAGATATGCTTGAGTAAGTACTTATTTTTGACCAAGGAATTGAGGCTCTTCCTCCATATTCATAAATGCTAGACTTTCTGTTTGCAATGCTTAAGGAAGAAGGCTCTTTACATAGTGAACCATAATGAGGTACATTGTGTAAAAAGTCCAGACAAACCCCAATTGGTTTACAGAGGTAAAAATGATAACCTAAATGCTCTTTTGTGGTAGCGTGGCCGAGCAGGTAGACTTATCAGAGGGTAGTGCTAAGCATTTATTGTGCACACAAAGGCAGTAAGTGAGGCATACACTCACTAAAGAAATCCAATACCTATTTATTAAAAAAAGCACAGATTTTTACATAAATTTAGATTCCAAGATAATCCAAATCAGGTTAGTACTTTTGTAGAGTGGAATTTTTACATGTTTCAAAAGTTCACACTTAGTGCAATTTCTGGAGCGGTAATCTTATCCTATAGGGAAAAACATATACTGCATTTGGGCACTTGTCAGCGACTTACGGGACTCTTCTCCTGGACTTAGGGTGAGTATGGGGCAAGGGCCAAGGCAGCTACTTTTGTAGAGTGGAATTTTTACATGTTTCAAAAGTTCACACTTAGTGCAATTTCTGGAGCGGTAATCTTAACCAATGGGGAAAAACATATACTGCATTTGGGCACTTGTCAGCGACTTACGGGACTCTTCTCCTGGACTTAGGGTAAGTATGGGGCAAGGGCCAAGGCAGCACCAACAGGTCACCTGGGGCGGTCGGGTGCAGAGGTGCTTTTCGGCATTGGGTGCCCCGCTTATCTCTATGGTGATTGGTCTAATCAAAAAGAGTTTGGGTTTGGGGGTGAGGGGGAATTGGGAGGGGGCAGTCCGGTTGAACCCGCAGGGGGGCTTAGTCCTTGGCTGCTTGGGCACATAGACACTGTTGGTCCACTTCTCCTCGGGCTAGGGGGCTTGGGTGCAGTGGTGCTTTTTAGCTGTTGGGTTGCACTGTGGGAGACACTCACGGTTTGAGAGGGCTTGCAAAGAGAGGCTGCAGGCAGTGACTGTGGGTCCTATCTGGCCAAACCCAAGGGTGGGCTCAGCTTGTGAGGGTCTCTGGACCCCGTTGGCACCGTCATCTTCCTCGGACTCTGGCTGAGCGGAGAAGGTGCAGAATTATTTTAAGGTGTCGGCGGTCAGAGGCTCACTCTTTGTCTTGGTTTTGCAGAAAAGGGGCAAACGTGAAAGCTGGGCCCCTCTCAATGTGGGTTTCACTGTCCCTGAAGTCCCTCGACGTGCAGGTCGGCCTTCCTCGGCGTTGGTGTCTGGGCTGGACACAACAAGCCTTGGTTGCTGCAAGGCCTCCGGAACCCCGGGTATTGGTGCTGTGCGACCCCAGTCGTTCCTGGCGTCCCCACACTGGGAGGGAGAACAGATCTGACCTGTGGGAGCACAGCAACCTCTTCCCGGGTAGCTGTGGCGTTGGTAGTCCCGGTAAGTGACAGGGTGGTGGACTAGACCTGGCTTTTTGAGTGCCTGCAGTTCCAGGAGAGTAGCTCCTCTACTCCAAGGGAGTTCTCTGGCGATTTTGCAAAGCACTGGCAGCACTCCAGGTTTCTCAGAGTCTGGCAGGACGAGTCGTTTTCTCTACAAGGGTCGAGGGCAGCAGGCAGGCTGGCATGGTTGGCGCCAAGTGAGTAGTTGCTTCTCTGTTCTCGTGTCAGCAATCTTCTTTGTCCACTCCTTTCTGCCCGTCAAATCTGAGGTCCTGGCATCAGGGGTGCCACTCAACTACTCTATTTAGGGGTGTTACAGGGAGTGTCAGGGAGTAGCCAATGGGCTACCTACCTTTAGGGTTACTACACCCTCTGTATGACCACTTCATGTGGGAAGTCGGCATAACCCTAACCCAGGTGATGTAATTCCCATAAAAACCAAGATGGTGGAATTCTCCTAGACGTGTACACTTCAGGTAGCCCACCTTCGGGTTGGTTCTAGCCTGATGGTAAACGCACCTCCTGACTAATATTCCCACCTTTCCTGATGCCAAATGGGGCCTGGACAGGGGGTGGCATTGTTTCTGACCTCGGAGAGTGGGGCTCTCATCTCCTAGGTGGTCAGAAACTAGTCTGTGGTGGCAGGCTGTTCAGAGCCAGTCAGCCAGCACATTAGAGGACTAGTAGTGTTCAGGGGGGTACCTCTAAGGTACCCTCTGGGTGCATATGTTAATAAATCCATCACTGGAATGTGGGTTTATTAATGTGAGGTGTTTGATACCAAACACAATAGGTTTCAGTGAAGCCATTATGTTGCTGGGAAACTAGTTTTGACCAGTGCCCAGAACATACCTTAAGATGGCTTTCCTGCTCACTTGTAATATTCAGCAATGGAACTAGACATTACAGGGCCATATCTGCTCATTGCATTCTTTATGCCTGGATCTCATTGGAGCATGTCATCTCCTTTAACCTGTGTTGAATTAACTTAGAATGTTGGACTGGGTAAGGTTACTAATGACCTTGCAGCTGAAACCTACTGCCAGAGACTGGATGACGGTGTTGGACCTGCAGGATGCTTATATCCATATCCCGTTCCTGCAGGCGCTACCTGTGGTCCAGCATCATTCTCAGCTCTGTGCTCTCTTTTGGCCTCACCAGTGACCCTCTGGGTTCACGAAAGCGAAGGTGGTGGTTTGAGCCCATCTTCGGAGGTTGGGGTATCAGTCTTCCCTTACCTCGCCCCAAGCAGTCATCAACCACTTTCAGGCTACAACGAACCTCATAACATTGTTGGAGTTCACTATCCATGTGCTGAAGTTACACCCAGCTCCTTTTCAGACGCTCCTTTTCATCAGAGGCTATCTGGATACAGTACGGTTTTGTGTCTTTGCCCAGAGTGGAGAGTTCTGGACATTTGGGATATGGTCCTGATGTTTCCGCCTCTACCATGGATCTCAGTACCTGCGAGCTACATTCTTTCTAGATAAATTGGTGTCGAGGACTCCAGCTTAGACAGAATTAACAAGCGAGTCCCTACTAGATACTATGTACCAAAAAGAAGTTTCAAAAATGTATTATATATATATATATTATGCCGGTATTAAGGGAATAACAATAACTACTCCTTCACCTCAACCAATTGTGACTTACAAAGAACTAGAAGTATTACATTCTAGTCCTGCTTTTTACACTTTTTTAGGTATGTGGTTATTAATATTGCTTATGATTATGGTGCTTGGCAGTTTATCTGTTTTTGCAAAATGTTTTATATATAGAAAAGAGAAATGTATATGTGCTGGTAATGAACTTAATAATTGGTGTGCAGCAAACAGCTGATGTATATAAAAAATTGTTTTAAAAAATTGTTTTGATAAGATCTTTTGGTAAAACTTTTAGCAATAACACAGTGGAGTCAGCAAAATATGTTTGTGCAATATTCTTATTTTGTGATTTGTGATTTTTGATTATGTCATGATGTTTTTACTATTTAGAAAACTGTCCTGAGGAAGGTGTCTATATATCTACTCACCGAAACGCAGCGTCGACAACTCTGTTTTCATATTATTTGTTTTTAGATTGATTGTATATAACAATGAAATGTTTTTTAAACTTTTTATGTAAATATACTATGTATAACTATGTTAATAAATATCTATTTTGACATATGTCCATGTGAATTTTAGTTATTCTTACACTTATTATTGTATTTTTTATGTTGATTCTGACTCCCTGTGATAATTATTGTTATTCCCTTAATACCGGCATAATATATATATATATAATACATTTTTGAAACTTCTTTTTGGTACATAGTATCTAGTAGGGACTCGCTTGTTAATTCTGTCTGAACTTTCCCTGTCCCTGATTGGACTTGTAGGGTATCTCCCTTGTGTTTATTGAGGACTCCAGCTTCCCTTCTGCTGAAAATGGTCACACCATTTCATGTCAGGCAAGCTATCACTCTCCCGGCATTCTTTTCCCCACCTCTTCCCTCTAACAAAGAAGATAAACTTCATTGTTTGGACTGCAAAACAGTACTAAGCTTTTATTTGTATTGCACCAATAAACAATGGGAGGACGATCAACTCTTTGTGGGTTTCTCCTTGGCAAAGAGCAGGGCAGTGCAGAAGCAGACCATCTCCCGATGGATTGTTCCGTGTATAAAGATCTGCTAAGCACTGGTGAAAAAACAGCCTCTGGAGAGCTTTCGGGCTCATACCACCAGAACTAAGGCTGCTACTACTGCAGTAGCATCCAGAGTTCCTTTCTTGGACATTCGTGAGGCGGCTACGTGGGCATCTGCTCATACGTTCACAAAGCACTATGGCCTCGACAGGTCCAGTGGAAAGGGCATTTTGGCAGCTCGGCCTGGCAGGACTATTTGATCTGAGCCAGTTCACAAACCAAACATGTGGGGAGGTACTGCTACGGTATCTATTCACAAGGTGAAGAATCTTCAGTTAGAAGTGTTCAACAGAAAAGCATGATACTTACTTTCGGTAACAATCTTTCTGGTGGATACTCTGTCTAACCGCAGATTCATCACTGACCCTCCCGCCCACCAATTAGCGACTGAAACACTCGTTCTAGTAGACGAGGAGAGGCAAAGTGTTCGACCTCTATGGAGACGAACGCCGTCCGTAGCGGTTTTGGAACAGTCCGTATAAGCTGCTCCCTGCTAACCTTCGTTGAAGTTTCAGTCGCTAATTGGTAGGAGTGCCATGCCCATGTGCGACAACTGGTGCATTTGGGAGTTAAAATTGGTGCTCATTGGACAAATTTTTGAAACGGAGTGACACCTACAGACTTTCTAGGACCAAAGAAAGGGGTGCCTGAACTGATCACGTTTTTTTACTTGGATACTATTCTTATGATTTTTGAGCCTTGAGAAAGTCGTCTTACGACGAAACACGTGTCGGCTGTATGAATGTACACAACAACTACATGTCAACAAATCAAGAACTGATCCATTCATGTTAAATTTTTTTGGACATTATTACACTGATTGTCTTATAGTTGTGATTTGAAATTAAATTTTACTGACAACATAGTCAGTTGAAATTGTACTATGGTGTTGTGCTCTGTTGTCCAAAGTATTAATATCGCTTTTAAGGTTTGACTGGCATCTTGCTCACTGCTGGTCTTGTCACCCTTCCTCACTGGCCTGCTGCATATTTATGGCACCTCAGGTAATGCTGCATTTGAAGCCCTCCCAAGTGTATCAAGGGTCAGTTTTGACAAATTACAAGGGGCTGAGAGAACTAAAGGAACTTCACACCTAGCACTTTGTGATCCCTCCTGTGGTAGTGTCACAGAAGGAAAACCTAATGATGGAAATACGATTCCATCAACCTTGTCATCTTCGGTAATTTCTATCAAATCAACATGCTGTAAGTAAGCCTGGTAGCTAGCTCTCACATCCTCCTACCCTCCTTGATTAATAAGAGTCTGTCCTAGTGCAGACAGACAATATGAGGACAATGTGATTTTCCTCAAAAAAGGGCAAAAAGGAAAGAAATCCAGGATACTGTGGAAAGAAGATTAAAAAGTCTGGCAGTGTCCAATTTTATTACAAATATTGTGTTTACATCCTATTAAAATCAATTGGGGGTGTTTCTCAGCCGCCGATGGTGCGATCACTCCTTAGTTTTCTTCTTGCATTGTATTTCTATTAGATATTGTTTTCAAATCCTATTTGTTTGACCTGCAAATAAGTCATGTTCTTCATTGAAGATACAATAGTGTTTGGATACTGAACTTTAATATTATTAACCACTTCAGTGCTGCAGAGAACAAACCGTTCTCCACATTAGCTTGGTAGTCCAGTGGATGTAATCTGTTCATCCAAAGCATTGATTGACAAATCAGCAGTTTTTTTGATGTGAGGACATAAGGAAAGAGTTTCCTTTGTGTCTCAACAATATATTCTTTTTTGAATCATTGTGACGCGCAGTGTTCCGATGTTAATGTGATTGAAAGTGAAACTAGTCCGCTCCACTAGGTGCGACGTTTTCACTTTGATTGGTGCTCAGGTAGTGTTAGAAATGGGGATCTCTAGTTGGCCGCGGATGGTGCCGAGGTCCAAATAGGGATCCTTCTTCCTAAGTCAGAGTAAGGGGGCTACACCCTTTGATAACCCCTGCTCATCCCTGTGGTAACGTAGCACGAGCAGACAGGCCTATCTCAGAGGCAGTGTGTGAAGCATTTATGACCATACACAATAACACAGGAGAGACGCTACAAACGGACACCACAAGTAGTTATAGAAAAATAGTTATCTTTATATAAACTGAACACGAGGCTAAAAGCACTCAAGGAGCCACAATGCACACAATTACAGGTTCACTTCAAAAGCAATAAAGGAACTCGAAACGGGGGTGGAACGGACTTAGTTCGGGGCCGGGGTCCACGCGACCCAGTGATGCACAATGTACCTGAGATGTAAAGGGGCACGGCACGCAGCCTCAAAAGGAAGCCGCGGGGATGACAGGTGGACTCGCAGCGGCCACAGCTCCCGGCTGTAGCGGTCCGCGGCGTGCACTCACGATAATCCTGGGACGGGGCTTAAAGGCGGGCACCCAGCGGCACCCGCAGGTGGTGGTAAGATCCTGGAAGTGGTGACTAGTGCTGGCACTCAGCGGCACAGCTCCTCAGCTGCAGCGGCCCACAATAGCGATAGCGATGATTCTCGTAGGACGGCAAATGCGGGCACTCAGCGGCACAGCTCCTCAGCTGCAGCGGCCCACAATAGCGATGATTTCCGTAGGATGGCAAATGCGGGCACTCAGCGGCACAGCTCCTCAGCTGCAGCGGCCCACAATAGCGATAACGATGGTTTTCGTAGGATGGCAAATGCGGGCACTCAGCGGCACAGCTCCTCAGCTGCAGCGGCCCACAATAGCGATGATTTCCGTAGGATGGCAAATGCGGGCACTCGGCGGCACAGCTCCAGCGGCCCACAATAGCGATAATTTCCGTAGGATGGCAAATGCGGGCACTCAGCGGCACAGCTCCTCAGCTGCAGCAGGCCGCGATAGCGATGATTTCCGTAGGATGGCAAATGCGGGCACTTAGCGGCACAGCTCCTCAGCGGCAGCGGCCCACAATAGCGATAGCGATGATTTTCGTAGGATGGCAAATGCGGGCACTCAGTGGCACAGCTCCTCAGCTGCAGCGGCCCACAATAGCAATAGCAACTTTCAGCCCGCGTTCCCCGCAGTAGAACCAGAGGCTCTGGAATTCTCAACAGAGGCCTCACCTGCGGGTAGAATCCTCCTCAAATAGGAATCCAGACGGCTGATGGGTGAAGTCTAATGTCCCTGAGACTTCAGCAGGAGGCGAGCTCAAATCAGGCCCTTGGGTAGTTGCTTCAGCAAGATGGATGAAAGTTTCAAAGTCCTTTCCCTCTAGTTACACGGACAGAGGTTCGTCTTGGCATCCAGAAGTAACACACTCGTGGGGGTTTTCGCGCTCCTCTTTATACCCCCCTCGCCTTTGTTCTCTCAAAAGTCACAAGTCACTGAACCCAGTCAGAACCAGTTCGGGAGGTCCTGGGGGCACGTTGTTTACGAGGCGGCATCCTGCCCTTTAGGAGAGGGGTCTGCCATCAGACGCACCGTGGGAGGGGAGCCATCATTCACCTTGCCAGGCGCAGCCCTGCTCAGATCTAAGGGTCACCCCTCCCCATACTCCAGCTGCAGATCTCTCTACTCGACCCAGGTCGGGTTCAACCTACCCTGTCCCTCCAAAACCAGACGGCCAATACACATAACAGCAGAGCACACTGGAAGACTTAAGCAAGAAAATACCCACTTTCCCAAAGTGGTATTTTCAGACACAGAATATAGAAATAACCCTCACTAAAAGATGTACTTTAATATTCTGAGCTCAGGCATACTAAATTCGACTTTCCACTTTACAAGCTGCTTCTGTGGGTGGCGCAATCAGCGCTGCAGGCCCACCAGCAGCATTTGGTCTACCAGCCCTGGGCACGCACGGTGCACTATACTAGAGACTAACAGGTAAACCCAATGAGCCAATTATGGGAACATCAATTCATACAGTCAGTTTACCATAGGGAGCATTCGCGCTGTGGCACGGAATGGCCGTGGCACAGCGCCCAGAGCATCTAACACCAGCAAACACAGAGGAGACAAAAAGCGAAAAATGGAAGGGAGACCCACGCCAATGGTGCCAGGTCTAACATGTAGCAATATCCCCTTTCCAATTGTACCTCTCCCTAGTGGTTCCCTGCTTGCAGATCGTCTCAGTCTCAGGAATTCGACCCCCCTAGCAGGGATCCACCCAGTTAACATCAGGATGAGAGTCCACCCACCCCCTAAAAAAAAAAAAAGGAGAAGGCTTATCCCACTAGGCGCCATAGAATTATGATTTAAACAAACAAAAAAAATGGGGGGCCCATCCTGGGGTCACTCCAACAGTCTTTCTACCCATGCGTGCAGATTGGGGTTTTAAACAAGGGAGACAGACAACTCACAAGGCACCAGGGTAAATAATAATAAAAAGGGAAGGGTGTGTCGGCTAACCCAGGAATTGGACCATGCTTCCCCACCCCATAATGAGCCTTTCTTTCTGCCCCCCCTGGTGGCAGATTGCAGCTATTATTTGCCCTCTGTCTGCCCATCAGTGGACCAGAAAGCCCCTCTAGACACCAGGGGAAAATGGAGCTTCAAAACGGTGGTAGGATGGCTCATCCTGGCATTGGGCCATTCCTCCTACGCCATAACAGGGCCAACAGTCTGTCTACCCCCATGGACACAGGTTGGGGGTGGATGGGTTACCACCAATCTGCCTCCCCATGGGCATAAAGCCCCTCTAGACACCAGGGGGAAAATGATGGTTAAAAAAAAAGGGAAGGCGCCCTACCCTGCCATTGGGCCGTGCTCTATTCCAAAACAGCCGCTACCGTTTTTCTGCCTCACTGGGGGTCAGATTGGAGTGGTTTATCCCCAGTCTTCCCCATGGGAGTTGGAGGCAGAAAGCTCACTAGCCTCAAAGGATATTATTTGAAGAAAAAAACCCAAAATACCAAAACAGGATGTGGGCGGCCCGTCAGGCATTTGGCTGTACTCCTACCTCATAATGGCCCAGCAGTCTTTATACAACCTCAGAACATGACAACCCTAATTTCCCAAAGGAAATTGTAAAAACAGATCTACGCTTTCGCTGTTATCTGAGGCATGCCCAAAGAGACGCAAGAAATACACAAATTGGCATTTTAAACTGTTATTGAAGCAGTTGGATTCTTGGGTAAAATACCTGCGCTGCAATGATTAAGAAGGAAACGGAGCATTGTAACCAGCAATTATTACAAGAATGGTGAAAAAGTCCAATAATTCAACCATTACAATTATTGCATTGATTATATGAATACATAAAATTGTACTCCTACCTAGCACTACCTATCCTAGAGAGCATAGGGTGTATGGGGTTCTGGTTGGAATGGTATAACTCCCCATTTACCTGTGTGCATGTTTCATCCGGAAGCAAGTCTGGCATAGAACAGGCCGCCGTCCCTTGCAGGCTAGTGATGAGATCCAGCTGGGCTGGAATTCAGGCACGGGGCGACCATGACAATCCATAGAAATGCTCCTCTGCTGAACAAAGGCTTAGGGCCGTTCATATAATGAAAACTGGACTCATTCGCACTGTGCCTGAGTTCAGATCCGGCTATCATTGTTGATTCTACCAATTCAGAGCTGTCTCTGAACAGACAACAACATGCAAGGGCAGTTTGCACAGTGTACTTGGACAAAATGTACGATGGTATTATAATGTGCCTATGAAGAAATGCATTTGTAAGTAAAACATTTTCTGAGTACACTATCTCATGCAAGCACGCAGCAAAATGTGCTAAAAGTCATCGTCTAAAAAGATGTCAAGTTTAAACGTGAACATGTAAAAATGGGAGCATTTGTGCATGGGTCCTATTAACCTCACAACAACTCCACAATCCTATTTGAATCGGATTCTAGGCTGCCTTCGAGTGTTGGGTTGGAACGGTATGGCCTTTGTGCGTTTAGGAGAAAGGGAAGTATTGGTTCAGTAATAAACGAAAATTCTTATTGTTTACATTTACTTTTCGTTAGCTCACAAACTGTAGACTGACTGTCACTGCTGCACTCTCAAAAAGCCTGATTGTGTACAAGTGGCAGTTCAGCTCTTTTAATATGAGCCTGCTGCCAATCTGTTGTCATTTCATTTTTTTCCCTTTAAGAGGGCAGATGTAAAAAAAGGGAAAAAAGGGAAAAAAGGGCTTAAGTAGTCAAGCTGGTGTCATTTACAATTTGGTTAATTTTAAAAAGGAAGTTGTATATTAAACTGGAGAGAGAGATTTTTGGGAAAGAAATTTCTCTTTAGAAAAAGAATCCTGGATAGCACGTCTAGGCTTAGATATTCTGGTGTTTATGAAAGTAATGAAGATGAGCCTTATGGCGAACTAGAATTAAAGCAAGTATTTTTTTTCCTAACATTGCTTTTCCAAAGGGGTATTTGACTCTTGTGTGTTGTTTCTTTAGCTATATAGTGATGGAACTCATGGATGCCAACCTCTGCCAAGTCATTCAGATGGAGCTAGACCATGAGCGGATGTCGTACCTTCTCTATCAGATGCTCTGTGGAATTAAACATCTCCATTCTGCTGGGATCATTCATCGGGTTAGTATGACTTTCAGAGGCGGATTCTCTGGGATGTTTACCATAACTTTTCTTCTGGGCTTTTCTTTAAGAGGGAGCTCTTCCTTGCTGCATATGGTAGTTTTAACACATTGTGTACTAGAGTCTCATATTTACACCCACCCATCGAGGTGCCTTCCCTATTAAAGTTAAGTTAAGTCAGGGTTTGGATCATGAATTTATAGCACCACCACATACTGTTTTCTCCTGCCTTCTAGTGGTAAGCACTAGAATTGTGACTAGTTTAGTTTTTGGAATACTATTGGCATCTATGTAATGAGGCGCTCTCATTGGTTTGATGGGTAATCTACAGTGCCAAACACCTCAGCTCAGTCCAGCGATTTTGTCCATTATCTGGTATTGTCAGTAACAGAAGACTTGAAAACGTCATCGGAAAGCAGAGCACATGTTCAAACATTTGCAGGTGCTCTCTGTCTCACAAAGCTGTTATTTCATATGGACTGTTTTTTAGCCTGCATTAGCCTATGGAAATTAGACTATAGAGAAGACTGTTTAAATGTCTCAGTCCGTGTTTAACATGGATTGACACAGAGTATTTCCCACGGTTTACCTCATGATCAAGACAAAGGCTTTCAAACATCAACCTTCCCAAGCCTGTTGGGAAGGTTGATGATTGTACTCGACCTGTCATTGGCTCACTTCCTTAGGCTTATAATATGTGGTGCTTTCATGGTATCCCTTTTTAGGTCTCGCCTACGCAGCGCGCGCTACATAGGAGGAGACCTTTTGGAATCGATTCGCTTTTTCGCCCAAAAACGTGCACGCTTTGCATTGCTTTCAATGGCAACGCGTGCACGTTTGGCGATTCCCTTGCGGGAGCGAGATTTGGCGACATCTGTTTGTAATTAACTTTCAAACCGATGGTGCCCCTGCTCGCTCCCGCAAGGGAAACGCTGTGTGTGCTCTCGGCCGCACTCCCCCCACCCCTCCCACTTGTTAACCCGCGGGCTACGCTGAGAGTTTTTTTTTTTCCTATTTGTTCTGTTGGCTCACAACCCGCACTGACGTCTGCGCGCTGCCTCTGATCCATCAGAGAAAGCTGTCGTATTATTTCCACTTGCGCTTGAAATTTTGGTGCTCAAACTAAAACTTCTGCCCTGAATCTCTAGTGTCATAATTAAAAGATCAATAGAGAAGAGAAGGAACACCCGGTGAAGCGAGGGGGAGGGCTAGGTCTCGCTTCTCTCTCTCAGAGCCCCGCGAGAAGGGATAAAACGCTCCTGGGGAGGGGCGGGGATACACACGACTTTATTAAATTTCTTCTGTTTTTCTGCTAAATGAAACATTTTGCCACCACCCTTCCCGCTCCTCAGAAGCTATTGCACTCCTGTTCGCTTCCTGGAGCTAATGAGGTTTTACTCCATGGCTTGCGCGTGGCCATGGAACCATCTCTAGATACCTTCAAAGGCGCTTTCGCTTCGCCTCACTCCTCCTGTGGACGCCTCTTTATTCCCTCTCCTTCTTCTTTTGAACTTCCAAGAACAAGGCGCCAGGGTAGAGAAAGTTTAAATTTGTGGGATTTTCGGTTTCTTTTTCTTTTTAACGCCTTGCTCGCCTGTCCCTAAATTCTCTGAAGATTGACCAAGAGGTTCTACAATGTTTTCTCTCTGTCCACGCTGATCCAGGGTGTTGTATTCAATGTATCAAACGAGAATCTTTGTAATTGAAAAGTTTACCTGATGAGCATATTAACCAAGGGGTGGATTGTAGTTTATAGGAATCGGGAGACTGCGCCATAGATCAGTGCCAATTAGAGGCCGCAAGGAACCAGTGAGTCAGTCTCACATTAGGTTTGATATCTGACTGACTATGCCACAGACACTGCAATCTTTTTCAAGCATTTTTTTCGTCGAAGTTTTATATAGCGCAAACTTGACCCGAAATCAGGTATCAGAGTGCTTTACATGAGCACCAGTTGCGTTACATGAGGACACATTTTTTTTTTGTTTGTTAGGCACAGGAAGCCACAGTGCCACATAATGACATATCACATAATTACACTCTACTCAATACAGCATCAATACAATCCACATATCACTCAGTAACACGTATTAACACGCCACATAATTACACTATACTCAATATAATATAAATACACTGCACACAACACTCAAAACCACATAATTACACATCATTACACTTCACTAAATGCAACGTACAACCCACATAATACCACTCAAAAATACATAATTACATGCCACATAATTTTTTATTTTTTTATTTCTTTATTTATCAAACGTTTTACAGAACAAACAAGAACCAAAAGGCGACATCATAATCACTGTGAGACACACGTGTACAAGACTTTGGAGACAATCGGCATTGAAACAACCAGATCCATTACCTTTCAGCACCACATTGCGTAGAAAAACCATTAAGTATGCAAAACGGTCCCACACTACCAAGGTTGGCCACTTCTATGCAAGCCCCTAGGGGCCACCACGCAGGGACGGTCCCAGCTCTGCAGTCTATGATCACATTCGAAGAATAATACAGGGGGAGGGGGGGGGGTCAGGCCTCTGGCACGTCATGGGCTTGAGGGGCTTGGCCACTAGCATTTTCAGTCTGATCTGGTCCCTTGGCTGCAATGTATGTCACATATAGTCCCCAGAAGTTTTTTGGACGGCTCCTGGGGGATAATAACTCACTAAAATTCTCTGTTTGTGTGCAGCAGTATAGCATGTCGCGTGACCACTGTGCCATAGTGGGGGTAGGACCAAGGAGCCAATGAATCGCTACTCTACGCTTCGTCAGCAGCAATGCCATATCAACCAATTTGCGCTGCGCTCGCGGAATTGTTTTAGAGTAGCCCAGCAGAGCCACAGCAGGTTCCGGGGGAAGTTCCGAGTCCGTGATGTTCGCCAACTCTCTAAAAACCAGTTCCCAGAATTTGTATATCCTTGGGCAACCCCAGGCCAAGTGCATAAAGTCGGCCCTCGTTTCCGTGCATCTTTCGCAGGCCGAGGAGTCCCTCAACCCGTACCTGTGCAGCCTCTCCGGGGTGTAATACACCCTTTGGAGGTACTGAAAATGGACTAGTCTGTGCCTACCTACCGTTTAGCGATATTCGCCGCGTACTAGTACAGCAATATGTCCACATGGCGTCATCTATCGGCTGTTGTAGATCACGTTGCCACTCCAGCCGAGCCCTCGCGTACTGATGAGCCCTATGAGACATAGCCATCCTATACACATTGGAGACTATCTTGCGTGGCGTCTGAGCTTTAATAACATATGTTAATTCCGCAACCTCGGGTGGTTCAAGTAGATCGCCACCCAGCAGGTCTCGCAGTGCATGCCTGGTTCTATGAAACTGAAAGCGTTGCAGCATAGTAGGAGGAGCTTCCTGCCGCCCCAGATCTTCCCACCGCTTACCCGCGCCATTGTGAAACAGGTCCCCAGCTGTCTGCAAGTTCAAGGAATTAAGCGCTTGTACTACCCCTTGGTCTCTGCAGGGGCGTAACCAGCGAGCCCAGTCTAGTGGCATAACCGGGGAATATAACAGGGCGCCCGCCTGTAACTGCAGCAGATAACGCCAGGCATGCCGTGTAGCGTTGATAGAATCCAATATGCCTGTCCTGCGATCAGCTTCCTCACAAAGCTGGGAGAGGCAACGGCTCAGCCACAAGCGTCTCTGGTCGGAGGTGGAGGGCATCCGGCGGGCCATGAATTACATGCCACATAATTACATAACACATAATTACATTAAATTAAATTCAACACACACCACACAAAATACCACTCAGTGCCACATAATTACATATCACATAATTACACTCTACTCAATACAGCATCAATACAATCCACATAATATCACTCAGTGCCACGTTATTAACACGCCACATAATTACACTCTACTCAATACAGCATCAATACACTCCACCCAACACTCAAAACCACATAATTACACATCATTACTCTACTAAATGCAACGTACAACCCACATAATACCACTCAAAAATGCATAATTATATGCCACATATTTTTTTTTATTACAACTTTTCTACATAAAACACATCAGCCACAATACTCTACAACATAGCCAAAACTTCAAAATAAACACATAAGGTCCCAAAAGCGAGACCTATTGGCTATGCCAATGCTTGTTCTGATCTAGACTTCTAGCCACAGATTCTCCCCTTTTGAATATTCCAAAGGTGTCAGACTGGATCCGGAAACTTTTTTCGTAGTGCCTTAGCACGCCGGAAGGTGGCGCCATGCGGCTCCACACTGATGCCGTTCCACTCCGGAAATGACATGCCTGGCCTCTAAAGTGCCACTCCCTCACGCTGACATCCATTTATTTCTTTTTGTACCTCTAGATGCAGATCCTGAGCTCTCTCGTCTCAAAGACTACATTTTGTCAGATATTTTTCAAAATTTTCTACAGTGTACAAGTGATGTCCCCCTCGTAAGACGATAGATTTTATGCCCTGTAAAGACTGTTGCAAACCGATGTCTGTGACAGATCCCCACCAGGTATACCTGCGGTGTCTGGGGTCGGACCACAAGATCTGCGGGGACTGCACATGAATGAACACTAAGGCCATCAAGGAATGCGAGGCAAACTTTGTCGCCAAGTACAAGAAGACACCACGCCAGGACTGCTCCCAGTCCCTCTTCAAGTCAAAAGGTTGTACCTGCTCCCAGAGTCCACAGGGCTATTCTTGAGTCCGATCTTCGCTGTGGTCCAAATTCTCTAGTAAGCATAAGAAAAATAAGCAGTCGAAGCGGAGTTCCGCTCCTTTGTGCCTTTCCCACTCCCAGGACTAAGCAAGTGGGCGGCGCACATGGTCCTGTTCCGGCTCCTGAAGTCGGCAGACTTTGGAGCTGATTCTGCAGCTGCTTCTGACACAACTCTAGTTTCTGTGGCTTTCAGCCATGCCACACCAAATCGAAGAGTTTTTCTTAGCCATGCTCCTGCTCTATGGTTCTTTATGGCTCCCTCTGGTGTGCGCTTCCAGGCCTTACAGAGCTGAGCGGCCTACCGACTGGTTTACCACCGGCAGGTCGCCCTCAGCTTCTCTGTGCCAAATCTGTTCCCGGCTGCAGAACCGGGGCCGTCCTCTGTGCCCTTACCCAGTCCAGGCCTGGGTGCGTCAACTTCACCGCCCGAAGCGGTGGCCCCGATTTGTCCTTTCTGACTCTACAGCCGGCCGAATTCATCCAACTTCTCAACATAATGCTACATAGCTTTCTGCTCTTGCCTTACCACCAGGCAGGCAACATTCCTTACGATCCCTTCTTGGCACTGAATCCGACCATCCTGATCAGGATAATTAGGTTGCTCCGTCCTAGGCTGATGGCAATTGGTATGAGGAATTGCTAGATGCTAATGGGCTAGACACCTCCCGGAGTCCACGTTTTTCCCCCTCCTTGTCCAATCACAGAAGAATCTGTGTTCAACACCATGGTTGTATATGGCAGCCAAAGTCCTCGACCTTCATCCCCCCCCACTGTGGAGGTCAAAATGAACGTCCTGACTGGAGTCCTGCAGCCCGGCCAGACTGCTTCTTAGACCTCTTTTCCTTCAATGAGGCATTGGTGGATACTCTTCTAGGGACTTGGGGGGAAACCATGTACTGGCCCTCCAGTTAACTGTCAAATTGCCAGGCGTCACTGCCCTGCCCAGGGGACTTGGCCCTTCTGTCGCAGCACCCCTCTCCAGAGAGTCTTGTGGTGCAAGTTTCCAGTAGCCGCACTAACCCTAACAATATTTCTACCACTTCTCCTGACAGGGAATCAAAAAGAGTGGAGACTTTTGGACAACTACTTTGGCTCTGCGGTCCATCAACGCCTCCTGTTTATTGGGCCTTTATAGTCACTCCCTCTGGAACTCAGTGGCACAGGTCATACCTGGTGTTGTGGAAGACTTTCACCCTGTCCTCTCGCAGGTCTTCCAGGATGGCTTTGATGTGGCCAAGTTCATGATTCATTGTGGCTTAGACACCACATACTCCGTTGGACAGGCCACAGGTATTAGTGTTGCCATTCGCTGTCCTGCGTGGATACGATCTGCGGGGTTCTCTGGTGTCGTCCAGTGCACCCTTATGGACATGCCGTTCAAATTACTTGTTTGGGAGAAGCTATTCTTTACTGCCATACTATCCTGCTCCAACAGGGAACCCAGCAGTTTCACTGAGACGCTGTGGTACCAAGGATCCCTCTCCGACCACTTTCAGATCTCGGAGGAGACTGCAAATGATATGCAGTGGTGGCTACTGGACCGCAGTTGGGTCTGTGTATGACCCCCCCTCTCCCTTCCCCACCCGGAACTGGCAGTGGTGACCGATACATAGCTTCCAGGTTGGTGCAGCAATCTGGGAGAGGTGAAGATCAGAGACCTCTGGTCTTTGGTGGAGTCCCAGCCCCATATCAACCTTCTGCAGCAGAGGGCCATTTGTTTGGTGCTGAAAGCCTTCCTGTCATTCATAGAGGGGAGGCTGGTACAGGTGCTCACAGACAAGAACACCATGATGTGGTCATGCAACAAACTGGGTGGGGTGGGTTCACAAACTGTGTGCCAGGAGGCTTTGCACCTCTGGAAATGGCTAGATTACCAAGGTATCTTCCTGGCGGGCTCACTGAGCACCAGGGAGGATGAACTCTGCGCTTAGTGGATCACGAGTGGCAGTTACACCTGGAGGTGGCGCAAGATCTCTTCTGTGAATGGGGAGAACCTTGGCTAGATCCATTTGCCACCGCCGAGAATGCCCAATGTCCGCACTTCTGTGTGTTGGAGTTTTCAAGGAGTCTCTCGCTCTGACACGTTCCGCCTCAAGTGGAAGTTGGGAATTTGCTGGTACCACTCCTGTCTAGAGTTCTCAGGAAGATCAGGGCAGACTGGGCCCAAGTCATCCTAGTGGCTCCAGACTGGGCATGCAAAGTATGGTGTCCGGAAATCCTGGGCTTGAGCATCGGTCCTCTGATCAGGAAACCACTCCGGGTTAATCTGCTATTGCAGCAGAATGGTTGGGTTCTCCACTCCTCCCTTCACAATCACCATCTTCATGCATGGAGATTGAGCGGTGACAGCTGAACACCTTTGACATTCCTCTGGAGGTGGGTGGTGCCATCTTGGCAGCCAGGAGTCCCTCGATCAAAACTGTGTTTGCCTGTCTTTGGGGCAGATTTGTGGTTTGGTGCAGCCTTTACCACATTGACCCTCTCCAAACTGTCTGTTTTATTTTTTGTGCCATCTCTTGCCTGGCTCGATTCGAGCCCCTCTATGGTTGTCCTTTACGGCTTCTCACCATCAATACTGTGTTATTAGTTGCCATCAGTTCAGCATGGCGTATGAGTGAACTTCAGGTCTTGTGTGTTCATCCTCCATACACCACCCTTTTTCCCCGACATGCTGGTTCTGTGTGCTAGGCACCCTTTCTCCTGAAAGTTGTGACGCTGTGCCACGTCGACCAATCCATCACTCTGCCGGCGTTCTTTGCTCTACCTCACCCCTCCGAGGAGGAAAGGCTACATCGCTTGGATCCTAAGAGAGCACTCTGCTTTTACATCAGGTGCATCAAAGATCACTGGATGGACGATCAGCTCTTTGTGGGGTTTGCTGGAGCGAAGAAAGGCAAGGCTGTGCAGAAACATACCATCTCATGCTGGATCATGCTCTGCATCAAGATCTGCTACACACTGGCAAAGAAGCAACCCCCTGGAGGACTGCTAGCCCATTCCGCCAAAAGCTGCTTCCACTGCGTTAGCACATGGCATCTCTGTCCTAGACATCAGTCAGGCGTCTATGTGGGCATCCCACCATATGTTCACAAAGCAGTGTTGTCTGGACAGCCAAGTAGGGCCCTTTGCTCTCTCTGTCTTGCAGGACTTTGTTTTGAGTTCATCCACAGCCCGCCTTACTTGGGTATTGCTTGGTATCTATTGAAAAGGTGAGGAATCTGTAGCTAGAAGGCTCTATCGGAAGAGCAAGTTACTTACCTTTGGTAATGCTCTTTCTGGTAGAGACTCTATCTAGCCGCAGATTACTCACTGACCCTCCCATGCTCCCCTTTCTGTGGTTGGACTCTATCCATTAATAAGATCTTAATTCTAGGAATCTGCACACTGGTCTACTGATCTGCATTTGGCTCTCCACGTCTGTATGCACAGACAGTCTTGAACGCAACTGACGTCAGTGCACAGCAGTGTAGAATTTCTAGGCCCCCCCTCATCAGTTACGGGACAAAACGGCATCAGTGGGGAGCCATACAGCACCAACTTCCGGCAAACTGAGGTACTACAAACATGTTTTCCAGTCTGATGTCTGTGGAATATTCAAAAGGTGTTGAATCTGCAGCTAGATAGTCTCTACCAGAAAGAGCGTTACGGAAGGAAAGTAACTTGTTAATTTAGCTTCTCCTGTGACTGCTAGATGGATGATGCTACTCACTGGAAAGACCTCCACGTTTTCTGACATCTTTGAAAGCAGAACTCCTGTATTATCAAGCTTCCAGCTCATATTTCCCACCAGCTATGTCCTTTTTTAGGTCGAGCCTCGAGTAGCGCGCAAGAAGACTTTAAGTAAGGGGTTTTCAGAAGCAGTCCAAACGCTCGTGCGTCGTGGCTGGCCTTTTTCGGATGGGTACGCGCGGCAGACATGTGTTTCCAATTATCGTGCCCAGACGCGTGCGCGATAATTGGAAAAACATGCCGGCAAAAGGCCATGACGCACGAGCGTCTGGTCAGCTGAGCAGGCTGCCGCGCTCGCTCGCCCTCGACCCCGCTCCTCTCGTTTTCTGAAGGTGGTAGAGCTCAGAAGTGCACCGGGGCACCTTTCAGTTTATATGACAAAAAGAAAGAGAAGCCTTCAACTCCAATCAGATGCTGTAACGAAAATACCAATGGAGGCGCTTTCAGAACATTCAGAAACATCAACATGCCAGCCCCGCCGCCGGCTGCGATTAGGAGTTTAAGGGAAGTGGAGTCTCTGCAAATGTGTATTTTTGGGGGCTGGGGTCATTGGCAGGTGAGGCTGTTGGGTCGGTCGGACTATCTTTGCGCTGAATAAACAGCAGCCTTGCTATCGTAAAGAAAAACCTCGAAAAACACGGGACAATATTAAATCCACAAAACACAAATGTATTAAAATATAAGTTACTCCGCACTCGACATACATCTTAAATAATTGGCCTTGTGATTTTTTTTAGCACCAATTAAAACATTGCATTTTAAGTGTCCATACACCTTAACGATCTAATTTGTGATAGTTTATTGTAACACTAAATGACTGCGTCTTGTGTGACATGCCCAAGCCTTATGGAATTTCGTATCAGTCTCTTTACATAAAATGCTACGCCTCTGCATTTTATTCGATCCTTTGCAAAATAGGGGAATCCCGGAAATGAACGAATTATGCAATATTATGAGCGGGAAATGATCTGCCCGATATATCGGAACCCTCGAGAGTTTGACAGCAAATCTTTTCTCCGTAGTTCCGCGCGAACATTGAAAAATTCACTCCCTTGCTTTTACCGAGGTCTGGGCGCTTCGGTTTTTGGCGCATTCCTGACTGTTTAATCACCAGGGCCTGGTCCCGTACCATGACTGGAACCAAATGTTATTTCCTAAGCAACAGCAATGCATGATACATCAAGTGCCAGACACTTCATCAGGAGCAAGGAGGAGATGGCCCCAAGGCAAACGTGTATTCTCCTGAACGCAGCATCTGCTTAACCCTTTCACTCGGAATGAATGGCGTGTAATAGATATTCAATACCTACCTTAAACGAGCAGTCCCTGTTAAACATGGAAAATGCATGGATCAAGTGGCAGAACGTAGCTGGAGTATAAAGTGCAGCTGCTACTGTCTGCATTCGAAATGTAGAACTTCGAAGGAATAGTCCGATACCACACCACAATATCACTTTAAAATTGCAGAAAATGACATATATGTGAGTGTGGAGAATTTATAAAATGACTGTCCATTGCAAGAAATCTCTACCACGGATCAAATTAAGACCTCAATGATAATGTCTTGCTTGCCACTTAAGTTGGCATATGTACTATTGTAGTGGCTCTACTAACAAGCATTGGCATAGCCAATAGGTCTCGCCTTTGGGACCATATAAGTGTTTAGCCATGCAACAGTTGATGTTGTTGCACCAAGGATATTGTGCTGGATAACTAAACACTTATAAGGTCCCAAAGGCGAGACCTATTGGCTATGCCAATGCTTGTTTTTTTATACCATTAACCAGACTGTTTGCTAGAAGACATGGTTCTTTTTGATTTCAGCAGGCACCTGGAATGTTTCCTAACCACACTGCTGTAGCCACCAGGTCGCAGATCCTAATTATTCATAAAACGTAGCTTCACTTTTGTCCAAGCTGCAAAAGTTACAATACCTCAGAGTACTCGTCCTATGGTGTGCCAGTCTAAATCATCTCTCCTACTCCATTTAGCCTGTATAACGTCCTGTTTCTGGTCTTTCACCAATATTTAACCTCCATTCTAATTCTCTCCACTGACCTGAGAACACCAGACATTTAAAAAGTCAGTCTTCTACATCCACCTTGCTGATCTGTAAATTCTGATCCCTCCCTTCACCCTGCCTCTCACCCTTAAAAAGAGGGCATAAATTGTATGTAATTAATTTATCACAATATTATAGGTACTGTCTTATCTTTTGTCTAAACTCATCATCCTACAAGGTACTCATGATGGTGTCTGTTGTTTGCTATGTACAGCATTTCAGATCCAAACCCTTCTGTTCAGTAAATAAAGAAAATATAGATAGAATATTTGCCATTGAGAAGACACATTGTGTGCAGTTGCACATGATAATGTGATAATATGGAATTCCAGCTTGGGATCCGTGACCTAAGAGGGATTGAAGGTGAATGAAATTTAGGATTGTGAGATCCTGGACTCAAAATGGCTAATAATCAAAAAGATTAGTCTTTAATATTATGGAGGGTGATTTTTAACTCCGCCTGTGGATGATGCTCCCAAATAAAAACTGTTATCTTTATACGGTTTCCAGACCCAAATACAGAATAATGTTTAGCATGCGACTCTAGAGGGGTTTCAAGCTCAAACTATTGTTACAGGTACGTAACTTATTACCTGCGGACCTGCTAAGATAAAAAAAAATCACAAATTACAGAAATATAAAATACAAATTTGAAGCATTTCATAGGCATTGTTTAGTCTTATACCTATAGAGAGGCCTCGGGCATATGTTACTAATTTCCCCTCGTACTGTCCACCAGTGCCTGTTGTATTTTCTTTGTAAAATGTTTGTTCAAGGCATGTGAGCTGTACATCACATGATTTGCATACTCCTGCCATCTAGTGTTGGGTTGGATGTTTGCTAGTTGTTTTTCTTCGAAGAATTCTTTCCAGTCACAAGGTAAGATGACTCCTCCTTTCGGTGATAGTGCGCATGGGCATCGACTTCATTGTTAGATTGTTTTTTTTTTTCTGCCATCGGGTTTGACGTGAATTGCTGCGCTCCAGTTCGAAACCGTTCTTCGGGTTCCCCTCGGTGTGCAAACCACTATACCGGCGTCTGTATTGTTTCGTACACGTATCCCACTTCTCCGTGTATCGGTCGAAGAAATTTTTTATTTCGATCGGAAGACTCGTGGAAGGCCGTTGGGCCTACCCGCATCGGTCCACCTCGCAGACGATGGAACGGACTCCATTCAAATTCTGCCCTCGGTGCCACGCAAAAAATATCCGCACACCGACTCGCACAAAGTGTGCAACTTGTGCTTATCTCCAGAGCACAACGAACAAAACTGTGACGCATGCAGATCCTTTCGATCCAAGAAAACTCTCCGCGATCGTTGGGCTCAACGTTGTGAAATGCAAAGCCAGAACATCGAATACACACCGGACATCTTCGGTGAAGGATCTGAGCAAGAAGAATTTGATGCACAAGGGGCCGCAGAGGAACAGGAAGAGCAGCCCTTATCTATTCCTGAATCGGACTCGGAGATGGAAGAGGGCATACCGCAGTGTCAAGGTCTCATGAGTACTGAACACCCCTTGCCCCGAAATCCAACTCCAACTAAGCAAAAGGCTTAGGTTCCGCCTCCGGGCCAAGGTCGGCACCGAGACGATGTTTCTGACGCCCCGCCTCCCGGCTCTGCCCCGAAGCCCATTCTCAAGCCTTCTGGCTTGGGATCGAGTTGGCCAAAGTCCGGCACCGAGCCGAAACCTTCGAGCTCAAAGCCGAAACCCTCGACACCGAAATTGAAAATTGCTTAGGAGCCCAAACCTTCTACGCTGAAAGGTCATTCCATCCTGGCACCGAAGTTGTCGGTGCCGAAACCAAAAAATGCTCCTTCGAAGCCGCAGGATCCGATTCTTGACTTACCACCCCCTAAATCGGATCCTAAACAAAAGGAACTTTACATTAACCCTGAAACAGGACTTCTTCTTACCGAACTACCTCACAAATGCAAACCTGAGTCAGAGGACATGCAATATAAGATTCCTTTAAAAAAAAGAATGTCGGTACTAACCCTTCTCCGCCTCCTCTTCCACCACGTTCCCCTACACCTTCACCACCTTTTCCAGAATTAGAACATTTACTTATCACACCACACAACTCTCCACCCTCACAGCCTGATGATGGAGATATTCAATTACCTGTAGATCCCTGGAAAGACTACATTATTGATCCACCTACAGATAATGACCCAGACCTTTACCCTGCAAAGCCTTCCCCTCCTGACAACAATGTAAGTTATTTAGAGTTGCTTGCTGGAGCTGCACAATATCACTGGGTACAATTACACAAAGAATCCCTAGAAGAAGATTTCTTGTTCGAAACTTTGAGTAGTACACACCGATCTAGTCAGACTCTCCCTATGCTCAAAGGCATGATGAGACAAGCCGATGACATCTTCAAAGACCCTGTTCGTGCTTGCATTCTGACTCCCAGAATAGATAAGTATAACCCTGCTCCCTCTGATCCAGTCTTCATTAAGGGGCAGTTACCTCTAGACTCACTTGTTGTCTCTAATGCCCATAAACAGGCTAATTCACAAACCTCTGGGGATGCCCCCCCCCCCTCTGGACAAAGTGTCAAAATTAATAGACGCCTCTGGCAAACGAATAGCTGCCCAGGCGGCAAATCATTGGCGTATTGCCAACACCCAGGCCCTCTTAGCCAGGTATGATATAGCGCACTGGGGCGAAATGGAGCAATTGCTCCAATATCTCCCAGATGAGCACAAAACTAAAGCACAGGATTTAATACAAGAAGGAAAGCTCATCTCCAATTCCTCTATTAGATGTGCCTTAGATGCTGCCGACACTGCAGCTCGAGAGATTAACACTGTGTTACTCAGGTGATACGCCTGGTTAAGGATTTCCGGTTTCAAACCTGAAGTCCAGCAATATATCTTAAACACTCCATTTGATAGAGAGCCTCTTTTCGGGCCTGAAGTTGATCAGGCATTAGACAAAATGAAAAAAGACACTGAGGTAGCTATGTCTATTGGAGCTCTACAGTCTCCTTCAAACCTGGACTCCTTTTGTCGCTCCTTTTATCGTTGGGGGTCTAAGACCACATTCTCAGACACCAATGTTTCCTCCTATAAAGGCAACAATCAACCTTCCTCCACAAGAGGTTTCTTTAGAGGAGGATATAGAGGAAACAACGGCAAGGGTAGAGTAAAGGGTTACACACCCGTAACTCTCCTTCCTCTAACAAGCAGTAACTTAACCTACCCTTCCCCCGATCATTTAACACCTGTCGGGGGACATCTTCTACAGTTCCTCCCCATTTCGCAGTCTATAACAGCAGACAAATGAGTGTTAGGAATTATCCAACATGGTTATTGCCTGGAGCTTACCACCAATCCTCCAAACATTCCAGCTCGTTCTCACAAACTGTCCCCAGAACATTTGCACCTCCTCAAACAGGAAGCCCAGTCTCTCTTGCTAAAAGGAGCCATAGACAAGTACCATTACAATATCAAGGGTCAGACGTTTACTCGCTGTATTTTCTAATTCTCAAAGAGGCCGGCTCGTTAAGACCTATTCTGGATTTCAGAGAACTGAACCACTATAAAATGTCAGTACATTTCCACATGGTAACACTTCAACAAGTGCTCCCACTTTTACAACAGGACGACTTTATGTCTACTCTAGACTTAAAGGACGCATATTTCCACATTCCAATTAACCCCGCTCATCGCAAATATCTCAGATTTGTGATAACGGGTCAACATTACCAATTCAAACTACTACAGTTTGGAGTCACCACTGCTCCCAGAGTATTTACGGAATGCCTGGCAGTAGTCGCAGCTCATCTGAGGAGACAGCATATCCATGTCTTCCCTTATCTGGACGACTGGCTCATCAAAGCCAGCACTTACCAGAAGTGTCCAACACACTCAAGCAACCATTCACTTACTACACCAACTAGGGTTTACAGTGAATGCGTTCAAGTGCCATCTGCAGCCTTCAAACACAGACTTATTTGGGAGCCACCATAGACACTCAAAGCTCTAGCCTCTCCCAATGCAGCCAGAATTCACAGTATTCAGTCTCTTCTCACCCAGTTTCAGCCCAACCACTCATTACCAGCCAGAGTCTTCATGCAACTGCTGGGAATGAAGGCGTCTTGCATCATAATCGTGCCCCATGCAATACTTCACATGCGTCCCCTTCAAGAATGCTAAGCAAGTTAGTGGAACCAGTCGCAGGGTTGATTAACCGATCTATAGTTGGAAGACGTCCGAACCTATCGCTCTCTGCAGTGGTGGAACCCACAAAATGTATCCAAAGGGCGGCCCTTCATCGACCCTGTTTCACAGACCGTGCTAACAGCAGGCGCATCGCTCACTGGTTGAGGTGCTCACTTACAGGATCACACAATCCAAGGATTGTGGAGTCTAAAGCACAAAAATATCCATATAAATCACCTAGAAGAGCTACTAGCCGTGTTTCTAGCGCTCAAATCCTTTCAAACTCACCTGGTAGGCAAAGCTGCCCTAGTCCGCACAGACAACATGACAGCTATGTACTATATACAAAAACAGGGGGGACACACACTATCCAACTGTCACGCCTAGCACAAGCCATTTGGAAATAGACTCTGCACCACAAGATTTATCTCCTGGCAGAGCACCTTTCATGAGTAAACAATCGGATTGCAGACCTTCTCAGCAGACAGAAGCAGCAAATCCAAGAGTGGGAACTTCAGCCTCATGTTCTCCTCCCCTACTTTCAGGATTGGGGATTTCCTCAGACCTGTTCGCCACAGCAGAAAACGCAAAATGCCCAAGCTTCGCCTCCAGCTTCCCACACCCGCTCTCCAAAGGCAGTGCCCTATGGATGAACTGGTCAGGGATATTTGCCTATTTCTTTCCGCCTCTCCCACTAATTCCACTGGTAGTTCGGAAGCTCAGGCAACCATCCCTCACGCTAATGCTCATAGCTCCCGCATGGGCACGTCAACCCTGGTTCACCACTGTTGCGTGGGCAAAGGATCAGAGAGGAAACCAGGGTGCGGTAAAGAGGGTTTTATTGGGATTGACAAATGTTTCCTCCTTGTTGCCAAAGTCTTGGTCACGTAGGGGCCGGGGTTGGGTATATGGGCAGGACTCCGTTCCACTCTTATCGACTCCCTCCTTGACTGGCGTGGGTCCTCGGTGATATCGTGGCCATGTAGCAGGAAACCTAAGGAGACAAAAGCTGGGGTAAGGGATCGATTCTGTTTGTTTCTATAGTGAGAGGGAAGGGTTGTGATGGGGCACCAGCTCACTCGTGATTTTCACTCCTCATACGTGTTGTGCTCAAGTGATGGGTGACACCGCACACCAACCCGACAACCAAAGTAGAAAGAGAAGGGAAACGCGGCTTCAGGGGCTAAGGGGGTACGCTATCCCGCCTCCCGTACCAACCCACGAAGCGTTTGCGTACCTGTGAAAGCCACGCTCCTCCTGGAGCGTGGCTGGGCGACTCGTGGGGTCGTTGGCCTCCTGGCTCCGTCGGGACTCCTGCTGGCTCTGCCTCTCGCTCCGCCTGCTTTCTCGGTGATCCGCTCTCTCCGTACAGGGCTGTAACCACCTTCGACTCCGTCGCCGGTGTTAACACACACCTTCTTCCGGGTCTCCGACTTCCTTATGGGTCCAGGGAGTGTGACGTCAAGGGGCGGAGTTACGTCCTTCAGGATCCCCCATCCCGTCATCCTCTATGGAGTCGTCCAGGCCGGAAGGGCTTCTGGGACCTGTAGTCCAGGTGTCCTGCCGGGAAGAAACAAGAGGTGGAGAGGGGGGGCTAACGGCCCACCATTCCATAACGTCCACGCGTTTCACTGCAGATGGGCCCACCTTGTTACATTCCTCCCCCCCTGG
Organism: Calotriton arnoldi; assembly: GCA_963921515.1. Taxonomy (NCBI): domain Eukaryota; kingdom Metazoa; phylum Chordata; class Amphibia; order Caudata; family Salamandridae; genus Calotriton; species Calotriton arnoldi. The sequence goes on from CAWUFW010004643.1 coordinate 250,645, forward strand.
ATTCTCCCGATCGGGGAGAGGGAACACCCTGGATAGGTAGTCTGCACTCCCATTGTCCTTTCCCTTTTGGTGGCTGAGTTCAAACGAAAAGGGCTGTAGCGTCAGAAACCAGCGTAGCACCCTGGTGTTCTGTGATTTATTTTTATACATCCACTGTAGGGGGCATGGTCGGTGTACAACGTGAATGGATTCCCCTCCAAATAGTATCGTAGTTTATCTACTGCCCATTTTATCGCTAAACATTCTTTTTCTATAGTCGGGTATTTGGTTTCTCTTGGAAAGAGTTTGCGGCTAATGTACATAACCGGATGTTCTACCCCCTCCTCAGACAGTTGTGACAGAACGGCGCCGAGCCCATGATTTGAGGCGTCGGTATGTAAGATGAATGGTTTGTTGAGGTCTGGGGAGGCGAGCACAGGGCTAGTGGTGATGACCCCCTTGAGGGTACGAAAGGCCTCCTGCATGTCTTTGCTGGGGTGTTGGTACTGTTGTGGGCGGGTGTCTTTACGTAGCATGTCTGTGAGAGGGGTGGCTATCTCAGCGAATCGGGGTATGAACCTCCTATAATATCCAATCAGGCCTAGAAAGGCCCGCAGGTCTCTTTTGGTCTGGGGAAAGGTGGTTCCAGCTATTGCTCTCACTTTGTCTGCTTGGGGAGCTATTAGACCCCGTCCCAATACATAACCCAGATAATTCACCTTCTGATATGCAGCTTTGGATTTTTTTGAGTTTATGTGAAGACCGGCTTGTCCCAAGGCGGTCAGTATGTTATGTATGTGGTCGAGGTGTTCATCCCAGGATTTACTAAAGATGACGATGTCATCCAGGTAGGCCGAACAATGATCGGTATATCTTCGTAATACCGTATTCATGAGCCTTTGAAACGTGGCCGGAGCTCCATGTAGGCCAAAGGGGAGAACGTTGAACTCGTAAAGACCGTCCTCCGTGGAGAACGCAGTCTTCTTCCGGTCTTCTTCTCTGAGAGGGACTTGCCAATATCCCTTGGTCAAGTCTAATGTTATTATGAACCGTGCTTCCCCCAGTTTCTCAATTAACTCATCTATCCTTGGGATAGGGTATGCATCGAAAGAAGAGATGGCGTTTAGGGCTCTGAAGTCCATGCAGAACCGCGTCGATCCGTCCGGTTTGGGTACCATGACTATTGGGGATGACCAATTGCTGGTTGATGGGCGTATGACCCCGAGCTCTAGCATGGTCTGGACCTCTTTTCTGACGGCCACTCGCTTGGCTGCTGGTATTCTGTATGGCCTTTGTTTCACGATTTTGCCTGGGGTTGTCTGTATTCGGTGTTCCGCCAGGGTGGTTTTCCCAGGCAGGTCGGAGAACAGGGGGGTAAAGGGGCTCAAGGCCTTCAGCAACTCCGCTCTTGCTTCGGCCGATAGATCCTCGTTAATCACGAGCTGGTCAAGGGCGGTTTCCTTTCCACCAGATGAGGGTAGGGTCAGACGGATGTCTCTGGGAGGACTCCCCAACCACTTCTTCAGGAGGTTTATGTGATACGTCTGTTGTCGGTGGGGTGTGATTTGCAGTCGGTAGGTGGTATCCCCCAAGACGCCAGCCACTTTGTAAGGGCCTTGCCAGCCTGAACACATCTTTTTGGTGGATGAGGGGAGCAGTACCAGGGCCCAATCTCCGACGGCCAGCTTTCTCCATCTCTTGCCCCGGTCATAACTGCTCTTTTGCCGCTTCTGACTTCTTTCCAGGTGATCGTATGCCAAGTCCCTCAGTTTCCATAGTTTGGCCTTTAACTGTTGGGTGTATTCCAACGTCTCTCTGTTTTCTTCTTCTACTTCTTGCTCCCATGCTTCCCGTGTCATTTCCAGTAATGCCCGGGGTTGTCACCCGTACAGGAGCTCAAAGGACGAGCATCCCAAACTGCTTTGAACCTGTGCCCTGATGACATAAAGGGCCAGTGGTAATAGGCGATCCCTTTCCTTCGAGGACTAGCATTTTCTTCAGGGTGGTCTTGATGGTTCGGTTATATCGCTCTACGAGGCCGTCTGTTTGTGGGTGATAAACCGAGGTTCGGATGTGGTGTAGATCCAACACTCCGCATACTTCTTTCATCAACCGGGAGACGAAGGGAGTTCCCTGATCCGTTAGGATTTCCCTAGGGAATCCAACCCTTGAAAAGAGTTCCACCAGTCTGTCTGCGATCGCTGCTGAGGTAGGAGCCCTGAGGGGAAAGGCTTCGGGAAATCTGGTGGCATAATCCACAACCACCAAGGCGTACTGGTTTCCTTTCCTTGTCTGTGGTAGTGGCCCGATCAAATCCAATCCTCTCGAACGGATTCCCAACGATAGGTAGTGGTTTCAAGGGAACAGCCGGCGGTCGCTGCATGTTCTTCCTCTGGCACTCCTCACAGGTCTGGCAATGTATCTTGATATCCTTATAGATACCGGGCCAAAAGAAATGTCGGAGCACATTCTGGGTTGTCTTTTCGGCTCCGGTATGGCCAGCGGTGAGGTGCGAGTGGGAAAAGAACAAAATCCGTTCCCTGAACGTTGTCGGTACCAGGAGTTGTTCTGGCTCTCCAGGGTTACCCTGTCTGTACAGCAAATCGTTTTTTATTAGGAACCGCGGATAGACCTGGGAAGCTGTGTCCTGACTTGCGTGGGCTGCTTCCCATGCATTAAAGAGGGTTGGATCGTTGGTTTGAGCAAACCTATAGCTTTTATCCAGGATCCAGGGTTCAGGGCTGGTCAACACGACGGAGGGCACTTTATGCTCCCTCCTCGCTTCGGGTCTCCCAGAGTGACCTCCAATGGTGTGTGTAAATAGCCAGAGGAAGTCAGGATTGTCTGTCCCTATGAGAAGTTCCTCGGGGAGGGCCTCTAACACCCCAACCCTTACCGTGCATGGAGGCCCCTGGGGAGGAGTAAGAGAAATGATAGCCAATGGATAGGGTTTTATGTCCCCGTGTACACATTTAATGTGGACCACTGCACCTGGCACGTATTGGTCTGCTCTGACGATAGAACTACGTATTACTGACTGCTTACACCCTGAATCTAGTAATGCTTTGACCCCCCTTCCATTCACGTGTACACTTACATGGAATGCCGGTCCCATCTCAGCGGTGTAGAGGATTGACCTTGGAACATATCCGACCTCCATGGGTTCGTCACTGGCTTTCCTTTTCGGGCACATCCGGGCTAAGTGACCCCAATCCCCACACTCGAAACACTGGTGCCCACGGAAGGAGGGGATTTCCGGTCTGGGGGTCTTGTGTCGAAAGGGCTCTGCGAACGGGCGGGGTTTCCTCTCGGGCTTGCTGGGGAGGGCCTTCCCTTGTCTTTCGCTCTCCCACGTAGGGGTACGAGGTTGAGCCCTTGCGTACTGTGTGGCCATTTCTACTGCCTCTTCCGGGCTAAGGCGGGGATGTTGTCTCAGCCACCTCTGAGTACCATAGGGCAAAGCCTCCAAATACTGTTCCAGGTACACCCTGTTCATGATCTCCTCCTTGGTACTCGTGAGTGGCTTTAGCCATTTATCTGCTCCCATCCTGAGGCGAAACCATAGAGCTTTGGGGTTCTCCCCGGGCTGTCCTCGTTCCCTCCTGAAACGGACTCGGTAGGCTTCGGCGTCCAACCCGAGGTGGTCAAGGATCACGTCTTTTACTTCATTGTACGGGGTCGTACCCGTGGCGTTGGCCACCTGGTATGCTGATTGTGCTTCCCCGGTTAACAGGGGAGCCAGGAAAAACGGCCACCTATCCTCCGGCCATCCACATGCCCTCGCCACCCTCTCGAAATTCAACAGGAAAGCGTCTGGGTCCTCACCTGGGACATATTTTTGTAGGGCAAAGCTGGAAGGTCCGTGTGGCACACTACGGGGTGCGCTAGAGGAAGGTACCGGAGACGCCCCAAACATCAGTTGTAATCCATCAATCTGGGCTGTGAACGAGTCCTTAAAGACGTCCCTATCCGCCTGAGCGGATGTCATCTAGCGCTCCACGGCCCATTCGAGCCTCTCCTGTCCCTTTATTATGTGTTGGATGAGGGCGTCCATCATGGAAGTACTGATGGCTGGAGATCCCCCTTCTGACACCAGTTGTTGCGTGGGCAAAGGATCAGAGAGGACAACAGGGTGCGGTAAAGAGGGTTTTATTGGGATTGACAAATGTTTCCTCCTTGTTGCCAAAGTCTTGGTCACGTAGGGGCCGGGGTTGGGTGTATGGGCAGGACTCCGTTCCACTCTTATCGACTCCCTCCTTGACTGGCGTCGGGTCCTCGGTGATATCGTGGCCATGTAGCAGGAAACCTAAGGAGACAAAAGCTGGGGTAAGGGATCGATTCTGTTTGTTTCTATAGTGAGAGGGAAGGGTTGTGATGGGGCACCAGCTCACTCGTGATTTTCACTCCTCATACGTGTTGTGCTCAAGTGATGGGTGACACCGCACACCAACCCGACAACCAAAGTAGAAAGAGAAGGGAAACGCGGCTTCAGGGGCTAAGGGGGTACGCTATCCCGCCTCCCGTACCAACCCACGAAGTGTTTGCGTACCTGTGAAAGCCACGCTCCTCCTGGAGCGTGGCTGGGCGACTCGTGGGGTCGTTGGCCTCCTGGCTCCGTCGGGACTCCCGCTGGCTCTGCCTCTCGCTCCGCCTGCTTTCTCTGTGATCCGCTCTCTCCGTACAGGGCTGTAACCACCTTCGACTCCGTCTCGACTCCGTCGCCGGTGTTAACACACACCTTCTTCCGGGTCTCCGACTTCCTTATGGGTCCAGGGAGTGTGACGTCAAGGGGCGGAGTTACGTCCTTCAGGATCCCCCATCCCGTCTCGTCATCCTCTATGGAGTCGTCCAGGCCGGAAGGGCTTCTGGGACCTGTAGTCCAGGTGTCCTGCCGGGAAGAAACAAGAGGTGGAGAGGGGGGGCTAACGGCCCACCATTCCATAACGTCCACGCGTTTCACCGCAGATGGGCCCACCTTGTTACAACCACCCTTCTGGAGCTGTCAATAGTCCCACACCAAAAGCTGCATCTCACCTCCAGTCTCCTCACTCAGAGCCATGGAGAAATCAGGCATCCAAATCCCAAAGATCTCAACCTGAGGATCTGGCTCCTGAAGTCATAGAGTTTGGTTATTTACACTTACCACCAGACTGTATGAATATCCTAAAAGAGGGTAGAAAGCCTACTACTAGGGCATGTTATGCAGCAAAATGAAAGCGATTTGTTATCTAGTGTATCAATAAAAATTTAAATCCTCTTGATGCTTCTGTAAAGAACATCATCTGTTACCTATTACATTTACAGCAATCTGGACTAGCCTACGCATCCATTCGCTTACATCTAGCAGCAGTAGCTGCATACTTACAAAACAGACAACACTTATCTCTGTTCTGAGTACCAGTGATTAAAGCCTTTCTAGAAGGATTAAAAAGAATGATGCCACCAAGAGTCCCACCTGTACCAGTGTGGAACCTAAACATAGTACTTACAAGGCTAATGGGTCCACCATTTGAACCAATGCATAGGTGCCAATTACAATTCCTCTCATGGAAGGTTGTTTTCCTCATCGCAATAACTTCACTGAGAAGAGTTGGTGAACTCCAGGCATTAACTATACAAGAGCCCTTCTTTCAGCTTCATCGAGACAAAGTTGTTCTTCGCACCTATCCTAAATTTCTCCCTTACGTAGTTTCTGCCTTTCATATCAATCGGTTGAGTTACCTGTGTTCCTTCCTCACCTGATTCTGTAGCAGAACGAGCTCTACACACCCTTGATGTTAGAAGAGCTCTACTATATTACGTTGAAAGAACAAAATAATTTCGCAAAACAAAGTAACTCTTTGTTGCCTTTTCTTCACCACACAAAGGCAATCCCATATCTAAATCGGGCATTGCAAGATGGATCGTAAAATGTATCCAGACATGTTATGCGAAAGCAAAAAGAACTTTGCTAATACCCCCTAGAGCGCATTCCACTCGCAAAATAGGGGCTACTATGGCCTTCTTAGGGAATATTCCCCTAGCTGATATATGTAAGGCAGCAACATGGTCCACACCGCACACATTCACCAAACACTATTGTGTAGATGTGTTAGCGAGGCAACATGCTAATGTAGGCCAAGCAGTACTTAAAACACTGTTTCGGACAACTACAATAACTACAGGTTAGCCTATGCAAAGCATGTGATCTACAGCTCACATGCCTCGAACGGATAATGTTACCCAGTAAGCATCTGTTCTTGGCATGTAGAGCTGTAGATTCACATGCGCCCACCCGCCTCCCCTGCCTCCTATAGTTTTTGCAGTTTCTCAGTTTACATACATACGCATGGACATCTCTATTCTACACTTACTAACTCCATTCTCACCCTCTGCGGAAAACAATCGAACAATGGAGTTGATGCCCATGAGCACTATCACTGAAAGGAGGAGTCATCTTATCTCGTGACTGCAAAGACTTCTTTGAAGAAAAACAACTTGCAAACATCCGGACCCAACACTAGATGGCAGGAGTATGCAAAGCATGTGAATCTACAACTCTACATGCCAAGAACAGATGCTTACTGGGTAAGTAACATTATCCTTCTCCAGCATTGGATCTTTCATAGATTCACACGCTTGAATCATTCCCCGTCATTGCAGTGGGAGTCCCACAGGATATTAAAAGCAGTAAGTAATGACTTTAACATTGAAGTTACTAGAGAAAAAACATTCACTTTAATATCTCATCCTAGTCCTTAGGAATGGTCCAAAGTCCAGCCAGTCGGGTGACAGCACCCTCTCCACAGATGTTCCAGGCTCTCAGATGTCCTACTGCACATCTTGTGAAGGGAGTCTCCCTGAGCTCTGCTCAGTATTATTTCTCTTTTGGCCTACTTGACAGGATTTTTTCTTCAAAACTGCAGGTCTACGACTAAGATCTCTGTTTAGGCACTGTGATACCTGTGGGAAGCTCAGACTACACTCGGATGATCCTCACAAAAAGTGTATTTACTGCCTTCACCCTGAGCACCAGGTGAGAGATTGTCAAATCTGTAGAACTTACTCTCAAAAAACTTTGAGAGATGGAGAGGGACGGCTTCTTCTGTTGCTACAGAAGTTAAAAACCTAGGACAACCCCATGTCTGATGACGACAGTGATTCCTCCCTCAAAACTACTGCCTCAAATAAGTGATGTGGAAATAGTCTCCCTAAGACTGCTAAGGTTCTAAAAAGGCAGCATCATTCATCGAAAGCTGATGATCAGCCCTCCGCCTCCAGAAAGAAGTCTGTCTCTCATAAAGGTCATTCTTTGTCCTCTACGCCTTCTACGACCTCCTCTAAGGTAAAAACAAATTTGAGGTCTTTACTGGAGACAATTTTATCCCCTCAGAAAGATGTACCGTCGACGACGCCCTCGTCGGCAAAAGCTTCCATCGCCACTTGTACTACGAGGACGTCTACCTTCTCATCTCCACAAGCTAAACATATCATGTCTACGTCTCCGTTGACTATAGTTTCTATATAGGTGAGGCCTTCTACGTTGACGGCAACATCATCTATGAAAACGGCTGTTTCCCTAGTGTCAAATCTGCAACACATGGTGGATGATTACTACTCCAGATTACCACCATCAGAACCGGCTATTTCTGATGGATACTTCTGCCTGTGGATTCCTCACTTTTTGAATACCCCTTGCGCCAGCAATTCCGCGGAAATTCTTTTCCCAGCTCTCCCACGCCGACAAGGACGTCACAATAGCACGGCTCCGCTCGTGACGCCGTATGACGTCATCGGAGCCATAAGAAGACCTCGTCGGCGTGCTGACGTCAGTTCCCTTTTTTCCGCGCCATCGACGCGTAACGGTTTTTCCAGGGACTATCCATTTTCTACTTTGTTTCTTCGTATTGTTGGAAATGGCTACTTCTAGGAAGTCGTGCGGAGGCCATATGTCTCTAACTGATCCGCATGAAGACTGTCTTTGGTGTCTTTCTTCTGACCACGACGTCGGAGAGTGTCGTTCCTGCAGGAAGATGAACCCGAGGGCCCTTAAAGAGCGTGAGGCTAAACTTTTTATAGCCAGAGCCAAGAAGGAGAAGAGAGGTCGAAAGCGGGGGAAGACTTCTTCGTCTCGCACATCAAAGTCGAAGAAGCACAAGAAGTCGAAGAAGTCCCGACGTCATTCGTCGAAGCCTAGGGCTTCGAGGTCGGCTTCACCTCCTGAGCGGCTTCGGAGAAAGGACTTTGTCTCTCCGTCTCCTTCTCCGGGAGAGGAGTCTGTTCATTCTCCGGCTCCGATGTCTCCGGCGTCGAAGGGCTCTTCGGCGTCGAGAGGATCACCGGCGCCTTGTAAGACTCAGACGCCGGGGGAGTTGTCTCCTATACCTGTGGCTTCGCCTGAGCGGGTGCCGTCTCCACCGCCTCCGCATGACCCAGTTTGGCCTCAGGAGATCCCCGGGCGAGAAGGTACGGATCCTTATCCTCCTTTTCCTTTGCCTGGTGCGGACCCATCGCAGTTTCTGAACGCGATGTTTGGGATGTTTTCAAGGGCCAGTTATCCGCTGGGTGTGCCTTCAGGTCCTTTAGCCTACAATTTGGGTGTTCCACACCAGTATGCCCAGGCGCCCTTTGTGCCATCAGCTCCGGCTTGGCATTTCCCGACGCCGAGGCCGTCCACTCCGGCACCTCGAGCTCCGTCGGATGTGGAGTCGGCGTCGTCTCGGATTCGGGCGACGCCGAAGATTGTTCCGGAGGGGCCTCCTTCTGTTCCGTTGCCATCGTCACCGGCGCCGCGTCCGGCGCCGTCGACTCAGTTTCCAGCTCCGCCGGTTCCGGCGTCGATGCCAAAGCAGCGCTCCAGGAGGGATGCACAGAGGCTGCTAGAAGAGGAGGTGTATAGGCATGAACAAGAGCAGGAGGAAGGAGAGATTTTGGAATCACTTGATGAGTTTGAGGGTCTGCAGGAGGCCAGTGGATTAGACACTTCTCCTGAGTATGACCTTTCATCGCCAAAGGCTGGTCTACCTCTGGAAAATTTTCCCTACCATGTGGTCATGAGGAAGGCGGCTGATTTGCTGGGTCTTCAGTTACCATCATCTGAACTAAAGTCCAACATCTTGACTGAGGTCCTTAATACTTCTTCTACAGTTTCAGAGCCTCTTTTACCATTCATTGATGCTTTGACTGAGCCAATATTGTAAGTGTGGCAGAAGCCCTTGTCCGCTCCTGCTGTCTCTAGGGCTATTGCACGGAGATATAGGCCGGCCCCTGGGGATCCTGCCTTTCTGTCAACTCATCCGACACCTGAGAGCTTGGTGGTACAGGCTTCTTGTTCGAAGCAATCATCGGGTGCTTTCCCTACTACTCCGGGAGATAGGGATTCAAAAAAGATGGAGCAAGCAGCTAAAAAGATATTTTCATCTGCAAGCATGGCGTTGAAGTCGACTAATGCTACTTGTCTTCTGGGGAGATACGTCCATGCTTTGATGGATTCTGTAAAAGAACTGGCTCCTAAGCTTCCAGAGGATGATGGGGCAAAATTTATGGAGGTACTCTCTGATTCGCAAGCAGCTGCTCGTCAGGTGATTCAGTCTGGGTTGGACACGGCTGATTCTGTTGCACGGGTGATGGGTTCTTCTGTGGCAACAAGAAGGCAGGCCTGGTTAAGGTCTTCTGGTTTTTCCCCTGATGTCCAGGCAACTCTGTTGGACTTACCTTTTGATGGCACGAGGCTGTTTGGATCCAAGGCTGACTCTGCCTTACAGCGATTTAAGGATAGCAGGGCGACTGCTAGATCTCTGGGCCTTCAAACACAGTCCAGGGGTTATGGATACAAGCGCCTTCGTGGGTTTGGAAGGGGTTCTTCCTTTCGTGGCCGTCAACAGTCTCAACAGGGTCCGCAGCAGCAGCAGAACCCTTTATATAAGTCCTACAGGGGCAAGAACAGAGGCCGTTTTAGGGGAGCCACACAGCAGCAGTCCTCCTCCTCTCCTCCCCTCACCGTTGGTGCTTCAGGAAAGCAGCTCTAGATCCCCCATCTTAGAGCATGTTGGTCCTGTTGGGGGTCGGGTGTCCCATTTTCTACAAGATTGGAAACTGATTACAACAGATCGTTGGGTTTTGAATCTTGTAGAGAATGGGTACGCCCTTCCTTTTCTAGAGTATCCACCTCCTTACCCTCCTCGCCAAGGTGGTTGTTCAGAAGACCATTTGTTGCTTTTGCAACAGGAGGTTCTTGTCTTGTTACAGAAAGGTGCGATAGAGGTGGTTCCGGAGCAGGAAAGGGGTCAGGGGTGCTACTCCCGGTATTTCCTGATTCCCTAAAAGGACGGACGTTTGAGGCCGATCCTGTACCTCAGGGTTTTGAATTTTTACCTCGGGCAGGAGAAATACAAAATGTTGACTCTGGCTCAGGTTCTTCTTGCGCTGCAACAGGAAGACTGGATGGTGTCCATCGATCTGCAGGATGCGTACTTTCATCTTCCCATCCTGAGGTCGCATCGGAAGTATTTTACGTTTCACTGTAGGGTCGCAACATTACCAGTTTGCGGTTCTACCGTTCGGTCTGACTTCCGCGCCACGAGTCTTTACAAAGGTGATGGCAGTGGTAGCAGCACATCTCAGAAGATCAGGGGTTCCTGTCTTCCCCTATCTGGACGATTGGCTGTTGAAAGCCAAGTCTCTGGAGATGGTATTGCGTTGTCACCTGCAAGTGACGCAACTGTTGTTCAACTTGGGTTTTTCAATAAATGTACCCAAATCTCACCTGGTGCCTTCTCAGCGCAGCCTGTTCATAGGGGCAATACTGGACACTGTTTGTCGAGCATTCCCGCCTCCACAGAGGATTCTCGACATTCAGGAAATGATTCCCTTGTTTCACAACGGAGCGGTTGTTCCGGTCCTGAAGGTCCTACGCCTGCTCGGTCTGTTCGCTTCCTGCATACTGTTGGTCAGTCATGCACGCTGGCACGTGAGGGCACTCCAGTGGTGCCTCCGCAGGCAGTGGTATCAGCACAACGGAGATCTCGGGGAGAAGGTCAGAATCTCCAGAGACGCTGCAGCGGAGCTGACTTGGTGGGGTGTGCAGGGCAACCTGTCTCAAGGAAAGCCCTTTCAACTCCCTCCACCGATGGCCACAGTGATCACGGATGCCTCCACTCTAGGGTGGGGGGCTCATCTGGGGGATCTGGAGATCAAAGGTCTTTGGTCACCAGAGGAAAGGTTGCTTCACATCAACCTTCTGGAATTGCGGGCGATACGTTTGGCACTAAAGGCTTTCCTTCCTTCCCTTCGCGGTCAGTCAGTTCAGGTCCTGATGGACAACACGACCGCGATGTGGTATATCAACAAACAGGGAGGTGTAGGATCGTTTCATCTCTGTCGAGAGGCTCTGCGACTCTGGTCCTGGGCTCAGGGCCAACAGATTTGTGTTTGCAAATCATCTAGCCGGAGTGCTGAATGTTCGTGCGGACAGTCTCAGTCGGCATTTCTCGGCCGATCACGAGTGGAGGCTTCATCCGGAGGTGGTCCATCACATCTTCGAGATGTGGGGGTCTCCTCGTTTGGACCTGTTTTCCACTCGCGAGAACGCGCACTGCCCGTTGTTCTGCAGTCTCCAGTTTCCGATGCAGGGAGCGTTGGGGGACGCGTTTCAGTTGAGTTGGAGCTCTCAACTCCTTTATGCGTTTCCTCCCATACCCTTGATTCCTCGGGTTCTGAGGAAGATTCGCCAAGACCGGGCCCAAGTCATCTTGATCGCTCCGGATTGGCCGAGAAGGGTGTGGTACACAGATCTTCTTCACCTCTCTTCGCACCCTCCACTCCGTCTCCCTCTCAGGGCAGACCTCCTCTCGCAGTCGCAGGGGCAGGTTCTTCACCCCCACCTCCAGAGCTTGCACCTTCATGCCTGGAGATTGAACGGGGCAACCTGAGTTCGTTCTCTCTCCCGCCAGATGTGGTGGATGTTATTTTATCGTCCAGGCGACACTCCACCAAGTCCGTTTACTCTTCCCGTTGGTCTAAATTTGTTAAATGGTGTGGAGAGAGATCTATTGACCCTTTGAAGGCTCGTTTATCTCATGTTTTGAGTTTTTTTCACTTTCCTTAGCGCAGCAGGGTTATGCTGTAGCTACTGTAAAATGTTACTTATCGGCTTTGTCGGCTTTTATTTGTTTGCCGGATCAGCCGTCCTTATTCAAATCTCCGGTGGTGATGAGATTTATTAAAGGTCTTACAAACATGTTTCCTCCCACTCCTTTCATTATGCCTCAGTGGGATTTAAATCTTGTACTTACTTTTCTCATGGGTTCTCCATTTGAGCCTCTGCATAGTTGCCCTTTGAGGCTTCTTACTTTTAAAACGGTTTTCTTAATTGCCATTACCTCGGCTAGGAGGGTAAGCGAGTTGCAGGCTCTTAGTTCTAAGCCTCCTTTCCTAACCATTCATGCAGATAAGTTGGTTCTAAGGACCAGGGCTGCTTTCCTTCCCAAGGTGGTTACTCCTTTTCATTTGGGGCAGTCCATTACCCTTCCTACTTTTTATCCTCCCCCTCACCCTTCCAAGGAGGAGGAGAGGCTTCACCGCTTGGACCCAAAGAGAGCGGTCAGTTTTTATCTGGACAGGACCAGAGAATTGAGACTTGATGACCAACTCTTCGTGGGTTATGTTGGTCGGATAAAGGGTAAAGCTGTTCTCAAGCGGACTCTGTCAAGATGAATTATCCTCTGTATAAAGATCTGCTACGCCCTGGCCAACAAGGAAGCTCCTGAAGGTATCAGAGCTCATTCTACTAGAGCAAAGTCTGCTACATCTGCTTTGGCTAGAGGTGTACCAGTGCTTGATATTTGTAAGGCAGCAACTTGAGCCTCCCTCCATTCCTTTGCAAAGCATTATTGCCTAGACTCTGAGGTTAGGAGGGATGGCCATTTTGCTCGTTCTGTTTTGCAAGATTTTTTGGTTTAGTCAGGTGGACACCCTCCTCCGGGGAAGGCACGGCTTGGGAAATCTATTCAAAAGGTGAGGAATCCACAGGCAGAAGTATCCATCAGAAGAACAAGTTACTTACCTTCGGTAACGCTTTTTCTGGTGGATACAATATCTGCCTGTGGATTCCTCACTGACCCACCCGCCTCCCCGTTGTCTACCTGCGTTTACCAAAAAAAAAAAAAGAAAAATGCTTTATCAGTTTCTCAAATGTTTGATTTGCATTCTTCATATTATGCGTTATTGATAAAATGCTATGTGCACTGCATTTGAAAAGTTATATTGTGTATACGTGTGAAAATGTGTCGGTCCGTCCGTTTGCCTCGGTGGCACGAAAAAAAAAAAAAAAAAAAAAAATGGGTGGAACTGACGTCAGCACGCCGGCGAGGTCTTCTTATGGCTCTGATGACGTCATACGGCGTCACGAGCGGAGCCGTGCTATTGTGACGTCCTTGTCGGCGTGGGAGAGCTGGGAAAAGAACTTCCGCGGAATTGCTGGCGCAAGGGGTATTCAAAAGGTGTGGAATCCACAGGCAGATATTGTATCCACCAGAAAAAGCGTTACCGAAGGTAAGTAACTTGTTCTTTAATCCCTCAAACTCAGATTGATAAATCCTCTTAGATTGCAGGGTCACCTCCTATATCTCCACCACCTACAACACCTCAACCGCAGGTGAAGGGGCATCACACTACTGGCAATGAAAGAGAGGAAGGAGAACTGGAAGAAGTGTCCCTTCCCAACAAATGGGATGATTACCAGATACAGACACCATCTCCGTCAACCCCGCCTCTAAGACATAGGAGGCTTTCATACCCTAATGGAAAGGGTGGCAAAGAGATTTCAGCTCCCCATGATCATCAAGCAGTCTAATTGTTTCCTATACGATTTTGAGGAATAAGCTAAGAGACCGGTTCGTTCAGTCCCCACGGTGGATTTCATATGGGAGGAAGGCCTGAAGGTAATGCCAACACCGGCTTCCATTTCAGATTTACCTAAGCTGGAAAAGAAATAGAAGGCCCCTGATAACTCTCCTGCCTGCCTCATCGGACAGCCAAAGCCTTATTCGGTGAGTTCCCAGGCGGCTCAGCATCATGCCAGAAATCCTGCTTCACCCCTGTCCCCCCTCCTGACTGGGACAGGAGGCGTCTTGACACCATTGGCAAGAAATTCTCCACTATGGTAGCAGCCACAGTTAGGGCAGCAATCTCACTTGCAATGTTAGGTAGATAGGACCGCCAAATGTGGTCTGACATTCCGCCGTTTACTGATCTGCTGCCTGAGTAGTCAAAAGCAGAAGCAAGGGAGATCCTTCAGGAACGAGAAAGGATCTCAGCGGAAATTGATTGTGCTGTAGACGTTAGATCGACAGGTTTCCGTCAGTTGGCTGGGGCGGCAGTACTAAGACGACAGGGATGGTTGAGAGCGACTTCTTTTCGCCAGGAGGTGCAAACTAAGGTTATTGATATGCCTTATGATGGCAAATCCCTGTTTGGGCAACACATTGTTGAGGCTCTGCAAGCAATAAAAAATGATACGGACACAGCGAAGGCGTTAGGCACCCCGCAATTTAAAAGAAAGCCTTTTCGTGGAGCTCGAAGCAGCGGCTCTTCTTCCGTTGGGGGAGGTTACAACCAGTACAAGCAATTTCAGCCGTATCAGGGACAATCCTGATACTCATTAACCCAACAACATCAACAATCGTACAAACAACCACCTGCCGCCTCTTACAAGCACTATAGAGGAAAGACATTCTTCAGAGGCAGAGACACCTCCAAGAAGCAGTGATGAACCCCTGGTGTTGGCCACAAATCACACCACTTCCCTAGAAGTTGGTGGGAAAATTTCCTCTTCCCTCCCCAAATGGTCTACAATAACGTACAGATGGGTCCTAGATATAGTTTCCAACAGTCACACATTGGAATTTCAACAGATTACTCCAAATCGTCCCCCTCGGGCCCTTCGCCTTCTCATCTAACAGAGCTACTGTCTCAGATAAACATCATGTTGTACAAGGGAGTGATCAAAGTGGCACCAAGTGCACAACAAGGGGCAGGATTTTATTCAAGATTTTTCTTCATAAGAAAGATCAGGGGAATGGCGCCCCATCTTGGACATCCGTCACCTCAACAAATTCCTGAAAAAACAAACAGTTTGAGGCATATGAGCTGTAGATCCTATACTGTGCAAAGATCGCCATCTGGTGTTGGGCTCGGATGTTTGCAGTTTGTTTTTGTTCGAAGAAGTCTTTGTAGTCACGAGATAGGTGACTCCTCCTTACGATGATAGTGCGCATGGGCATCGACTCCATCCCCAGATTGTTTTTTCCCGCCATCAGGTTCGGATGTGATTTCTTGTGCTCCGGGTCGGTATAGTCTTCGAACCCCCTTCAACGCGCAATCCTTCACCGCTCGACGGTATTGTCTCGATCGCGTTCCCCTTTCGACGCGCATCCTCCAATTTCAAAATCCTCGACTAGGAACTTCGACGCGGGCCGTTGGGCCTAGCCGCGCCGACCAAGACGGCCGTCGATAGAACGGACTCCGTTTAAAAAATGCCCCACGTGTGGTGCTAAATTCCCACACACAGACTTACACGAAGTGCGTAACCTCTGCCTCTCTCCCGAGCACGAGGAAAAACACTGCGAGGCCTGTAATTCGTTCCGGTCGAAGAAAACCATCCGTGATCGTCGGGCTCGATGACACGAAATGTCTCGCAGCAGCAGCAGCTCGATTCCAGACATCTTCGAAGCAGGTTCCACAGCCCATCCAGAACTTCAACCTACAGAAGAGGATATCTCCGTCTCCGAAGTCGACGACTCAGAGGAAGACGAGCAGACTGTCACCCTGGCTCAGCGGACAGTGAGTACTACTACCCAGCCCGCTACCAAACCTAAGGCTCCGGTAACACATTCGCCCTCGGGCTCAGATCGACACTGTGTTCAAACTATAGACGCCCCGTCCTCGGTCCCAGCTATGAAACCGAAACCAAAGCCTTCCGACTAGGGCTCGAGTCGGCCCCATTCCAGTACCGAACATACACCTTCGGCGCCGAAGCCTAAAGCCAAGCCGGTGCCCCACATTTCATTGCCGGCACCTAAGACACCTTCGACGCCGAAGACCCCGACTCCGAAGACACCAAAAGACAAAGCTTCGGAGCTGAAACAGGACAAACTGAAAGCTTCGGAGCCGAAGCAAGACAAACCAAAAGCTTCGTAGCCGAAGAAAATGTCGGATCCGAAAACTCCCTCACAAAAGATTTCGCAGCAGAAAACACCTACAAAACCGTCACAGCTTAAGCCCGTTAAGGAACACTCTACGGCCAAGCTGCCGGCGCCGAAACAAGACACGCCACCCACAGAACTTTCTCTTCTTGAATCTTCGGATCCAAAGCAGAAAACACTGCATATTGACCCCGAAACTGGCAAACCTCTCACCAAACCTCCTAAAAAACGGAAATTAGACCCTCCAGAGGATCCTCCCATACCTCTGAAACGCAAGGACATGGGTACTAACCCTTCTCCCCCTTATATACCTCCCTCTCCTCCTCCTGAGCCTAACTTATTCATCTCACCAGCAAACTCACCATTACCTACACACTCACCTGTGCCACAAGAGGGTGATGATGGTGGGGATGGGGATACACTAGGGGATGATGACGACCAGAACATACCACAGGACCCAGACCCATGGGATGACTATAATCAAGATCCGGATCTCCATAATGACCCTGATCTTTATCCCTCCAGGCCATCACCACCTGATAACATTGGGTTTGCACAACTTATCAATAGGGCTGCTCACTACCATGTGGTGGAACTACACACTGATCCCCTAGAAGAGGACTTCTTAGTGGAACCATTCGCACCCTCACAAAAATCCACCCACACCCTGCCTATGCTAAAAGGCATGTTAAAACATGCACCAGAAGTATTCAAAGACCCTGTTAGAGCCCGAATACTTACACCAAGGGTGGATAAAAAATATAAAGCAGCTCCTACAGACCCGGTGTACATCAAAGGCCAGATACCCTTAGACTCTCTTGTTGTGTCTAATGCACGCAAGAGGGTTAATTCCCAGGCTACAGGCGACGCCCCTCCTCCTGACAAGGAGTCAAAGCTTATAGACGCTTCAGGGAAAAGGATTGCGTCACAGACTGCAAACCATTGGCGCATCGCCAATGCGCAAGCTCTCCTAGCGCGCTATGACGGAGCGCACTATGATGAGCTGGAAAAACTGATGCAGTATTTACCCGACGAACACAAAAACAAGGCCAATGAACTCATTCAAGAGGGCAAACTGATAACTAACACCGCCATAAAATGTGCCCTAGATGCGGCTGATACAGCATCCCGTGCCATTAACACCAGCATATTACTGCGTAGGCACGCTTGGCTTCGAATCTCCGGATTCAAGCAAGAGGTTCAAACCACCATACTCAATCAGCCCTTCGATCAAGAGCATCTTTTTGGACCTACAGTCGATACTTCATTGGAGAAAATGAAGAAAGATACTGAGACTGCTAAGTCCATAGGGACCTTGCAACTCCCTTCTAACAGGGGTTCCTTTCGCCGCTCCTTTTACAGGGGTGGCTCCAAAACAATATTATCAGAAAATCCCTCCTCTTCTTACAAAAGCCCCAATCAATCTACCTCACCCAAAGGATATTTTCAGGGAGGATACAGAGGGAACAATAATAGGCGAAGAGCCGGAGGTAACATCCCCCGCAGTTCCCCTAACACCAAGCAGTGACTTCCCTTCACTACCCCCCGACCATTCCACTCCTGTCGGGGGACGTCTCTCACAGTTCCTACCTGTCTGGAACACCATCACAACAGACAAGTGGGTAAGACAAATTATCCAGTATGGTTATTGCCTGGAACTCACCTCCACTCCCCCAAACATCCCTCCAAAGCATCGTCCAATGTCATCAGAACATCTGACCCTCCTAAAACAAGAGGTTCTCTCCCTTTTACAAAAACATGCAATAGATCCAGTCCCCTTGCCTTATCAGGGCACAGGGGTTTACTCCCTATATTTCCTAATTCCAAAAAAGGACGGCTCTCTCAGGCCAATACTGGACCTCAGACCACTAAACCTCTATATTCAGTCAGATCACTTCCACATGGTCACCCTCCAAAAGGTGCTCCCATTGATTCAACAAGGCGACTTTCTTTCCACTCTAGATTTAAAGGACGCCTACTTCCACATTCCCATTCATCCAGCTCACAGAAAATATCTCAGGTTCCTGGTAGACGGTCAGCACTACCAGTTCAAAGTCCTCCCCTTCGGGGTGACCACAGCACCCAGGGTCTTCACCAAGTGTCTCGCAGTAGTTGCGGCTCACTTAAGAAGACAACACATTCACGTGTTCCCATATCTGGACGACTGGCTCATAAAAGCCAAGTCACACAGCAGCTGCGTTCGCCGCACCCGAAAACCAATTCAATTGCTTCACAACTTGGGATTCACCGTAAATCTCACCAAGTCCCACCTTCAACCATCCAACACACAAACGTATCTAGTAGCTACAATAGACACTTCCAAACCTCTAGCATACCCCAACCCAGTCAGAATACGCAACATACAGGCTCTAATATCACAATTTCAGCCTCAACACTCCTTACCAGCTCGAGTGTTCATGCAATTAATCGGGATGATTGCTTCTTGCATTCTAATCGTTCCTTATGCAAGACTCCACATGCGTCATCTACAGGAATGCTTAGCACGACAGTGGAACCAGGCTCAAGGTCCGCTTACAGATATGGTGTTGGTGGACAGCCGCACATATCGCACTCTGCACTGGTTGAACACACAAAACCTTTCCAAGGGGCGGCCGTTCCTCGACCCGGTTCCACAGGTAGTGCTAACAGACGCATCGCTCACCGGCTGGGGAGCTCATCTCAAAAACCTTACCATTCAAGGCATATGGACTACGAAACAAAAACAATTCCACATAAACCACCTGGAATTGCTGGCAATATTTCTGGCATTGAAATCCTTTCAACTCCATCTAGCAGGCAAAGCTGTCTTAGTTCGTACGGACAACATGACAGCAATGTACTACATACAAAAGCAGGGAGGAACACATTCTCTACAACTTTCACACTTAGCTCAACGCATATGGAAATGGGCCATTCCACAAAACATATATCTCCTGGCAGAACACCTCCCAGGAGTACACAATCAAATCGTGGATCTACTCAGTCGTCAACAACAACAGATCCACGAATGGGAACTTCATCCTCAAGTTCTTCTTCCATTCTTTCAAATGTGGGGCTACCCAGAAATAGATCTGTTCGCCACACACCAAAACGCAAAATGCCCAACCTTCGCGTCCAGGTATCCACACCCATTGTCCAAAGGCAATGCGATATGGATGAACTGGCCAAGGAAATTTGCTTACGCTTTTCCACCTCTCCCACTCATTCTGCTAGTGGTTCGAAAGCTCAAACAGCATTCCCTCACACTGATCCTGGTTGCTCCCACATGGGCTCGACAACCCTGGTTCACAACACTCTTGGAAATGTCAGTAGTTCCTCATCAAAAACTACACCTCTCTCCCAAACTTCTCACTCAGAACCTTGGAGAGATAACGCATCCAGATCCCAATCAACTCAACCTTGCAATCTGGCACCTGAAGTCTTAGAGTTTGGCTACCTTAATCTCCCGCCAGACTGCATGAACGTCATTAAAGAGGCTAGACGTCCTACTACTAGAGCATGCTACGCAGCAAAGTGGAAACGATTTGTAAGTTACTGTACAAACAATAAAATCAATCCACTAGACGCTTCCACTCAAAACATTATTTGGTATCTATTACACCTACAACGATGTAACCTAGCATACACATCTATAAGACTACATCTAGCTGCAATAGCAGCTTATCTACAAAACTGACAACACTTATCTTTGTTTCGAGTCCCCGCTATTAAAGCTTTTATAGAAGGACATAAAAGAATAATTCCCCCTAGAGTTCCGCCCTCTCCAGTGTGGAATCTTAATATCGTCCTTACAAGGCTCATGGGCCCACCATTTGAACCTTTGCACAAATGTGAACTACAATTCCTCACTTGGAAAGTAGCCTTCCTTATAGCCATCACATCTCTTAGAAGAGTGAGTGAGCTACAGGCACTAACCATACAAGAACCATTTTTGCAAATTCATCATAACAAAGTGGTTCTCAGAACTAATCCAAAATTTTTACCTAAAGTTGTGTCTGCCTTTCATCTTAACCAGTCTTCTGAACTACCAGTTTTTTTCCCTCAACCAGACTCCGTGGCAGAAAGGGCTCTTCATACGCTAGACGTTAAAAGAGCACTACTCTATTACATTGAACGAACGAAGTCCTTTAGAAAGACTAAACTTTTTGTTGCTTCTTCCCCACCTCATAAAGGCAATCGCATTTCAAAAGCAGGCATTGCATGGTGGATTGTTAAGTGCATCCAAATATGCTACCTCAAAGCCAAACGTACATCAACAGTTCCCCCTAGGGCTCATTCTACACGCAAACTAGGGGCTTCTATGGCATTCTTAGGGAACATTCCCTTAGACGACATCTGCAAAGAAACACAGATCTGAAAGAAACACGTTAGTGATAGATTCCTTACCTTAGAATATCCCCAGGCGTCAGACTGGATCCGGAAAGTTTTCGTCAGCAGTACCCCTGCGCGTCGGAAGGTGGCGTCGTGCGGCTCCGCGTCCGTCGTTGGCGTCGTGGGCGCCGAGATGACGTCGCGGCAGCTACTTAGACGCCGCCCTTGCGCGCTGACGTCAGTTCTTTCTTTTTCCGCGCCAGGAAGCGCAGATCCGGAGAGAGCGGTACCCCCCAGTCATTTTTTGACTGAGTTTTTGATGTCGATTGACTCCTGGTGCCGTAGGGATGCCCGGCTTCAAGTCCTGCGAGGAATGTCATCGCATGATGTCGGTGACGGCCCCGCACCGTGTGTTTCTACTGCCTGGGGCGCGACCACGACCCCAAGTCGTGCCCCGACTGCCGGGCCATGGTGCCGAAGACTTGACGGGAGCGGTCCCGAAAGTTGCTTGAAGTCCGGCAGTCGGCTCCGCGCCGCTCAAGGTCCCGGTCCCGTGGGAGGTCGAAGGACCGGTCGCGGAGCCACCACCATCGTTCGTCGGGATCGATGGGTCAGGTAAGACAAAGCACTCTTAAGAAGTCGAAGAAGCGCCGTCGCTCGCCGATTTACCCTCGCCCGTCGTGGCTGAGGGTGCGGGTGGTGCCACCCCCGCGGCTCCGGCGGAGCCTACGCAGTCGCCGTCGGCCTACCCGCCCTTCCCGGGTCAGTCGGCGACTCCAGCCCAGCTGCAGGACTTTGTCAGCCATGGCTCGCCTCTTTGGGCCGTCGGTTCACGCCGGTGCGCCTTCGGGCCCCGCGGGCCCGATTGGGGGTCCTTGCCTTCCACTGCAGACGGCTCCGGCATCGCTGTCGGCTCCGGCCCCGGCGCCGCAAGGCCCCCATGGATCCAGACCTGGATCCCGGTCGACGCCGGTTGACCTCGTAACACCTCCACCGATGTCGACCCCTCCGGCACCACTTCCGACGTCGCCCATCCCGCTGGACGACGTCATCCCCGGTTTCAGCCCCGAAGTGGACACGGCGCCGGAACGGCGTCGCTCTACGCCGATTCCGACGCCGATGGGACCCTTCTATCCCTATGTCCATCCTCCTTATTTTAGGCCTGTTCATCAGCCTTCGGAGGAAGGGGAGGACTGGGAGGGGTCTGAGGACCCTCTCACCGCACAGTGTGAGTTAGACCCGGACTGGGCAGAGGAACTGGGGGATGCCAGTGATCTTGACACCTCTCCTGACCTTGGCATGCTCACTCCTCCTACCGTGGCTACGGAGGAGGGTGCAAGTTACGCCGTGGTGTTGCATAGGGCGGCCGAGGCCCTCCACCTCGAGCTCCCTACAATGGCCGTCAGGACTAACCTCCTGACAGAAGGGCTTCAGCCGGCAGCTACCTCCGCGGAGCCACTGCTACCTTTTAATGATGCACTTTCTGACGTTCTTTTGGGCACCTGGTCCAAGCCCACCACAGGGGCTCCTGTGGATAGGAACGTGGCCCGACGCCATCGCCCGGCCCCGGGCGACACCCTTTTCCTCTCCCAACACCCTACCCCTGAGAGCTTGGTTGTCCAAGCCTCTGCGTCCCCGAGCGCATTCCCTACCGCACCTCCGGATAGGGAATCTAAGAAACTGGAACAATTTGGGAAGAAGATTTTCTCTTCCGCCAGTTCAGGGCTGCGGTCTGTGAACACTGCATGCCTCTTGGGCCGTTATTCCCACTCTCTGTGGGATACGGTGGCGCAAGTGCTGCCTCAGTGTCCGGAGGAGGCCCGGACAGTGCTCTCTCAGGCTATTGCTGAAGGGAGAGATGCGGCAAAGTTCACAATTCGATGTGGCCTTGACACCGCCGACTCGCTGGGCAGGGCGATTTCCGCGACAGTGGCGCTCCGTCGCCACGCCTGGCTGAGGACTACTGGTTTTTCGGGGGATGTCCAGAACACCCTGATGGACATGCCCTTGGATGGCATTCGCCTTTATGGCAACAAGGCAGATAGTGCGTTGGAGCGCTTTAAGGACTCGCGGGCTACGGCCAAGTCCCTGGGCCTTTCCGCCACGCGCCCTCCTCCGCCTTCTGCTTTTCGCTCCTTTCGTGGCCACGGAAGGGGCGCCCGACAAGTTCGCTTCAGAGCCACAGGCCTGCGCAGCAACAGTCTCAGCGCGGACGTGGGACCCGCCGAGGCGGGTCAGGGGGCCAGCGGGCGGGTCAGTCCACCTCCACCCCGGCCACCACTGCCTCCAAACCTTCCTAGTCCGGTCTTTCAGGCCCATCAAACGCCAGTGGGCGGCAGGATTCGCCATCACCTTCCCCACTGGCGCACCATCACTTCGGCTACTCCCTCCCCTTCAAGACTACCCCTCCAGCCATGCCACCCCAGTACCACCGCATGTCGGGGGATCACTTGGCACTTCAACAGGAAGTCGCGGCCCTCTTGGCCAAGGGGGCCATCGAGCGTGTTCCTGCACCAGAAGTAGGACGTGGTTGTTGTTCCCACTACTTTCTGGTGCCCAAGAAGGACAAGGGCCTGCGTCCTATCTTGGACCTCAGGGACGTCAATCGCTTCCTCCGGAAGGAGAAGTTCAAGATGTTAACTCTGGCTCAGGTCTTGTCTGCCCTCGACCCTGGAGACTGGATGGTAGCGTTGGACCTGCAGGACGCATATTTCCACATTCCCGTCCTGCCGGCCCACCGGCGTTACCCTCGGTTTACGGTAGGCAACGAGCACTTTCAGTTTACCATGCTCCCCTTTGGCCTTATCAGCGCCCCTCGGGTGTTCACGAAAGTGATGGCGGTGGTCGCAGCTCATCTGCGCAGATCAGGGGTCCCAGTCTTCCCCTACCTCGACGACTGGCTGTTGAAGGCGGGCTCGCCCCAGGCTGATGTCTCCCACCTCCAGACTACGGCTGACCTCCTGCATTCACTGGGGTTCTCCATCAACGTGCCGAAGTCGCACCTGATTCCCTCTCAGAAGCTCCTCTTCATCAGAGCGGTTCTGGATACGACGCACTTTCGGGTCTATCCTCCCGAACGGCGAGTCCAGGATATTCAGGCTATGATTCCGATCTTTCAGCCTCTATCCTGGGTTTCGGTCAGGATGACCCTGAGGCTGCTGGGCCTCATGGCCTCCTGCATCCTGCTGGTCGATCATGCCAGATGGCATATGCGGGCTCTGCAGTGGGACCTGAAGTTCCAGTGGGCGCAGCATCAGGGGAACCTGTCCGATTACGTCCAGATCTCGGAGGGCACTGCACAACAATTGCAGTGGTGGCTCACAAACCGGCATTGGGTCAATGGCAGATCCCTCTCCCTTCCCCAACCGGAGCACACAGTGGTGACGGACGCGTCCCTCTTGGTATGGTGCGGCCACATGGGAGAGGCGGAGATCAGAGGCCTCTGGTCTCCGGCGGAGTCCAGGCTCCATATCAACCTTCTGGAGCTTCGGGCGATCCGACTTGCACTGTAGGCATTCCTTCCCTCTGTCAAGGGGAGAGTAGTGCAGGTGTTCACAGACAACACCACCGCCATGTGGTACTGCAACAAACAGGGCGGGGTGGGGTCGTGGACCCTATGTCAGGAGGCTCTGCGCCTCTGGACATGGCTGGAACATCAGGGCATTTCCCTGGTGGTTCAACACCTGGCAGGTTCACTGAACGCCAGGGCGGACTAACTCAGCCGCAGGTGCATGATGGATCACGAATGGCGTCTTCACTCGGACGTGGCGCAAGGTCTCGTTCAACAGTGGGGAGAGCCTTGGTTAGATCTATTCGCCACCGAAGAGAACGCGCAATGTCAGCAATTCTGCTCGTTGGAATTTCCAAGGCGGCACTCGCTCGGCGACGCTTTTCGTCGCGAGTGGAGTTGCGGTCTGTTGTACGCCTTTCCACCTATACCACTTCTGCCCAGAGTGCTGAAGAAGATCAGGCGCGACCGGGCCCAAGTCATTCTTGTGGCTCCGGACTGGGCTCGAAGAGTTTGGTATCCTGAGCTACTCAGTATGACCATCGATACCCCGATCCGACTGCCTCTTCGGGAGGATCTTCTGTCGCAGCAGCAGGGGACGGTCCTCCACCCGAACCTGTCCAGTCTCCACCTCTTTGCATGGAGATTGAGCGGCGGCAGTCGATTCCCTTCGACTTGCCTCCTGAAGTCTGTGATGTCATTCTGGCAGCCAGGCGCCCCTCCACTAAGTTGGTATATGCCTGCAGGTGGAACACGTTTGTGGTATGGTGCACAGCAAAGGCTGTGGATCCCCTTTCTACCCCTCTTTCTGAGGTCCTACTGTTCCTTCTTTCTTTGGCCCAGCAGGGCTCTGCTCTGGGCACTATCAAGGGCTACCTTTCTGCTATTTCGGCCTTTCTCAGGCTCCCTGATCAGCCCTCTCTTTTCATGTCCCCTGTTAACAGATTCCTCAAAGGCATTACTGACCTTTTTCCTCCTGTTCCCTTTGTAATGCCACAGTGGGACTTGAACCTGGTTCTCACATACTTAATGTGCGCTCCCTTTGAGCCACTTCATAACTGTCCTCTTCGCTTGTTAACTCTGAAGACTGCTTTCCTGGTTGCCATCACCTCTGCTAGGAGAGTGAGTGAGCTCCAGGCTCTTTCTTGTAAACCTCCTTTTCTGTCTGTGCATCCGGACAAGGTTGTCCTCAGGACACGTCCATCTTTTCTGCCGAAGGTTGTTACTGCCTTTCACATCGGGCAGACCATCACTTTGCCCACCTTCTTTCCGCCTCCTTCCAGAGAGGAAGAGAGGCTCCACCGTCTGGACCCAAAACGTGCACTCTCATTTTACCTGAGTCGCACACAACAGTTCCGGGTGGATGACCAGCTCTTTGTTGGCTACGTTGGCGCCAAAAAAGGTTGGGCCGTACACAAGCGGACTATATCCAGATGAGTCGTCTTGTATATTAAAGCCTGTTATTCTCTGGCAAAGAAGGAGCCTCCGTTGGGGCTGCGCGCCCATTCTACCAGGGCGACTGCTGCCACTACGGTGTTGGGACGTGGTGTCCCCTTACAAGACATCTGTCAGGCAGCTACGTGGGCCTCGCTGCACACTTTTACTAAGCACTATTGCCTGGACAGCCAAGTCCGGAGAGACGGCTTCTTTGGCCGTTTTGTTCTCCGGGACTTCCTGGTGTGATCTTGGTTCGCAGACCCACCACCGGGGTTGGTATTGCTGGGGTATCTATTCTAAGGTAAGGAATCTATCACTAACGTGTTTCTTTCAGATGCACAAGTTACTTACCTTCGGTAACGATATATCTGTAAGAAACATTAGTTAGTGATATATTCCTTACCGTCCCACCCATCCTCCCCGTTCTGCGAACTGATTTCTAGGGTTAAGGTCATCCCTTTCAGGGCCCTAGTTTCAATGCACCAGTGGTCAGTATCTTGCATGGCTCTGCGTTCCTGGCGCGGAAAGTCGTGTACAGAACTGACGTCAGCGCGCGAGGGTTGCGTCTAAGTAGCTGCCGCGACGTCATCTCGGCGACCACGACGCCAGCGACGGACGCGGAGCCGCACGACGCCACCTTCCGACGCGCAGCGGTACTGCTGATAAACTTTCCTGATCCAGTCTGACGCCTGGGGATATTCTAAGGTAAGGAATCTATCACTAACTAATGTTTCTTACAGATATATCGTTACCGAAGGTAAGTAACTTGTGCTTCAGGAAGGCTCTGAAGACCTGGATTTTTGGAGCCCCAGATGAATTCTGCCGATCTCTCCTATAGGTCACCGCCTTTCGTTGCTCAATCTGACCCTCACTCGCTTAGCGCCAGGATGCCCCCTTCCGGAGTGACAGCTCGCGCTTTATAAATGCCCAATCCAATTCAAAGCTGCAACTTGGTCTACACACATTTACAAAACATTATTGTGTAGATGTGCAAGCAAAACAACAAGCTAATGTGGGCCAGGCTGTCTTAAAAACACTCTTTCAAACCACTGCAACAGATACAGGTTAGCCACCGCCACAAACAAAACTGCTGTATAGTCTATGCACAGTATATGATCTACTGCTCATATGCCTCGAACGGAAATTGCTACTTACCTGTATGCATCTGTTCTTGGCATGTAGAGCTATAGATTCATATACGCCCACCCGCCTCCCCGGGTACCTTTATCTGTTGCAGTGTTATCTTACTTAGATACATCACACATGGACATCTCTTTCTATTTCTTACTAACTCCATCATCACCCTTTATGGCGAAAACAATCTGGGGATGGAGTCGATGCCCATGCGCACTATCATCGTAAGGAGGAGTCACCTATCTCGTGACTACAAAGACTTCTTCGAACAAAAACAAACTGCAAACGTCCGAGCCCAACACCAGATGGCGATCTATGCACAGTATATGAATCTACAGCTCTACATGCCAAGAACAGATGCATACTGGTAAGTAGCATTTTCCTTTCGTATGTTGTCTCTCAGGAAGTGCTACAACTCTTGAATCAAGGAGATCACATGACTACCTTAGATCGTCAAGACGCCTATTTCCACATCCCCATTCACCCCAAACACAGGAAAGTTTTACGCTTCAGAGTGTCCGGCACGGATCATCAATTCCAGTTTCCGCCCTTTGGCCTTCGTACAACAAGCAGGGATTCAAATTTTCTCTTACCTGGACGATTGCCTTATAAAAGCAAACTCCTCCGCAGTGGCAAGCAGACATAGACAGGAGTGCCTATCTCTTTTCCAGTTTCTAGGGCTGGTCATTAACGTTCCGAAGTCTCAACTAATTCCCTCAAAGGTCAGAATGTTTTTAGGAGCAATTATAGGCACCCTACAGGCAAAGGCCTTCTCCTCACAGGAAAGGCAAGTAAAGATACTCTGGCTGGCAGCTCTACTTCTCGTAAAAAAGTCTATTTCGGTACGAAAGTACAAATTGCTACTGGAAATGCTTTCCTCCTACATTCCCCTCATTCGCAACTGCTGCGTGCACATGAGGCCCCTGCAGAAAGAACTAGACAGGCAATGGTTACAGATCTCAGGGTCCTTCGAGGATATAATTCGGATAATACCACAGATGAAAAATTAGTTTAATGGTGGATGCACGTCCCAAACGTAGCCAGAGGCCACTCCTTCTTGATAGACTGCCCGCAATATGTAATTATAGCAGACTCCTCCCACGAAGGCTGGGGTGCTCATCTGCAAGGTTTGACAGTCAAGGGCAAATGGGACAGCCAATATATCAATCTGTTGGAACTAAAGGCTGTTTTCCTGGCGCTGAAGTCTTTTCTTTGAAAAATCTCAGGAGCATCAGTGTTAATTCGGACAGACAATACTACAAATATGCACTGTCTAAACAAGCAGGGCGGAACAAGATCAACTGCGCTGTCTCTGCAAGCTCAAAAACAACAATTGATGGACAGAATGCAGAACAATGTCATACATTCACTCCAGTACAGAGATCTGGGCCTAAATCCATTGTTTTTTTCCTCCCCATGCCATTCCAGTTTGAACCGAGCCATATGCAAATCAGTCTTGACCCTGCGCCCAATGGGAACAGTCCAGCCCGAACTGCCAGGCAAGGTTGTTTGCTGTAACACTTTTCGCCCTAAGTGGGATGGGTATGCCCAGACGTGGGTCCCTTGCTCACTGTGCCACTGGATTCAAGCTAGCCTGGCTGAAGAAGGGTGACATACCCTGAAACCGGTCCCAGGATGCTTGTTTCCGGTCCAGGGAGGACCTGGCCTGGCAGTTCGGTCTGGACTGTTCCCATGGGGCACAGGGTCAAGACTGATTTGCATATGGCTGGGTCCAAACTGGGGTGGCGTAGTGAGCAAAAGAACGATGAATTTAACCCAGATCTTTTGACTGGGGGAGAATGTTTGCATTGTCAGCATTCCGTCCATCATTTGTTTGCTGTAACACGTCTCTGCAAGCTCAGCAAAAATGGAACTGGGATATTCAACAGGAGATAAATTTAACAGCAAAACATGTTCCAGGAGTGACCAATATTCTTGCAGATTCCCTGAGTAGGGCAAGCTCTGTCAGCCACGAGTGGGAACTGCATCAACCAACGTTGGACCACCTCTTTCCATTGTGGGGCAAACCAAGTTTGGATCTGTTTGCGACCAGCCAGAACCGCAAATGCCAGGCTACCCAACAGGGATTTTGGGGGAATGCGTTTTTGATCAAATGGTCAAAGATATAGGCCTACGCTTTTCCTCCAATTCCGTTAATTCCAAGCGTGCTCTGGAAAATGAAGAAAGAACCTCGTTGGATACTGCTCATAGCACCCAGGTGGCCCCGCCAGTTCTGGTTTACAGAACTCCTCCTTCTCTCAGAGTGCAAACCCATTCAGTTACGACCAATACCGAACCTGTTTACGACTAATCACGGCCAGGTCCGTCATCCAGATCCGACACCTCTTCGTTTGTCGGCTTGGCTCCTGTACACTATGAGTTTGCCGGTTTAGCCATCCCAGCTGATTGTCGGGAAGACCTTGCTAATGCTAGGGCACAGTCCAGTATTAAAACATACAAGCTCAAATGGAAAAGCTTCTTTTGCTGGTGCTCAAACTCCAAAGTGCATCCTATCCAGTCACCACCAGAACAGATACTTCTGTTTCTCCTCCAGTTGGCAAGATCTGGTCTCTCTCTCTTCCTTAAAGGTCCACCTTGCCGCAGTATCCAGATTTCAACGGCATAATAGTTCACAATCACTTTGCTCTTCAAGAATCATAAAACAATTTCTAAAGAGACTATTTAGGGTGTCCTCACCAATAAAGCGGCCACCTCCGCATCTCAACATTGTGCTTGCTCAACTAATGAAAGGACCGGTTGAGCCCATTCATAGAGTGGAGCTAAAATATATCACATGGGAAACCTCCCTTCTGCTGGCACCTACATCAGCTATTAAGCGACATACAAGCTTTCACTAGTCTACACCCTTTCCTTCAATTTACAAAGGACTCTGTAATCCTTCGTACCAATCCAACTTTCATCCTTAAGGTCCCATCGTATTTTCATTTAAATGAGCCAGTCATCGTAAAGACTTTTTTCCCCCAAACCTGCAAACTCCAATGGAAAGATCATTACACTCCTTGGATCTCAAGAGATGTATTAAATTCTATTTGCAGAAGACTGCCAGCATTCGCAAAGCAGACCAACTGTTTGTGGCATATGGAAACGTCAGGAGAGGATATCCTGTTACTAAACAGACTATAGCGCGATGGATATCAGCAGCCATACAGTTATGCCTACAGCGAAAGCCCACTCAACTAGAGATGTTGCCTCCTCAACAGCTCTTTGCCGGTGTGCCCATACAACAGATCTGCAGAGCAGCAACCTGGTCCAGCAGGCATATGTTTACACTGCATTACTGTTTGGAAGCTGCAAGCCACGCTGATGCAGCTGTGGGACAGGCGGTTCTCCGTAATCTATTTCAATAAGGTGAGCCTCTTTTACTCCTCACCTTCCTATATGGTTCCATTATACTTGTTACGTTTACAACAGAGTTAACATTTAGTAGATTTAAGATGCATGTATTTGAATTGAATTTGATATGTGGATGTACACGTGTGTGTGTGTGTATATATGTGTGTATATATATATATAATTAATATACAAGAACCATGGGTTGTTTGATTTTGACTCCTATAGGAATATATTCCTAAAGTATAACTGCTATCTATTCTGATTCAAGCATGTGAATCTATGGAAGATCCAATGCTGGAGAAGAAAATAAGTTACTTTCCTGTAACTTTGGTTCTCCAGTATTGATATCTTTCATAGATTCACTTGTGACCCACCCTCCTCCCAATAGAAGCTCCCCTAGCTACCTAAATACTCATTAAATTTCACTTGTGCTAGGAAATCTGAGAGCCTGGAGCCTCTGTGGAGAGGGTTCTAAAGGGTACTGTCCCCTGATTGGCTGGACTTTGGACCATTCCTAATGACTACGATGAGATATTAAAGTGAATGTTTTTTCGCGCTCACTGGGGCTCGACACTTGCCGTGAGGGGAACGGCCTGGCAGAACAGTGCATCGCCGTGAGGGGAACGGCTGCGTGAATACTGACATCGCCGTGAGGTGAACGGCCTACAATTCCCGGCAGACCCTGCGCGGCACGGGGAAGCAGCGTCACAACAGCGCCTGCAGCCTCATCAAAAGCGCTGCTGCCCTCCCGCAGCGCGGGACGCGCTCATTGGGGCTCGTCACTTGCCGTGAGGGGAATGGCCTGGCAGAACAGTGCATCGCCGTGAGGGGAACTGCTTGTGCAACCCTTCTAAGCGCCGTGAGGGGAACGGCTGCGTGAATACTGACATCGCCGTGAGGTGAACGGCCTACAATTCCCGGCAGCCCCTGCGCGGGGAAGCAGCGTCACAACAGCGCCTGCAGCCTCATCAAAAGCGCTGCTGCCCTCCCGCAGCGCGGGATGCGCGCGGGCGAATCCCGGGCCAAGGGCGGGCCCGTCCTTGCCCGTCCTTGCCCGTCATTGCCAGGAAGAGGCAGGGCAGGGCCACCCCCCTTACAAGTTGGATTGAACACTCCCCATTACATTTATATTTCATCTGGACAAGGTACTGTGCCAAACTCCATTCTTACATGGGGTTGTCAATGTAATTGGCCTGCAGATGCTCATTGTGCTTGGACTGTGTAAATCCTGAACTGGTTTCTGTATTTCGTCACTGTTGCTGGTCATTGGTGTTTCCCTTTACCTTCAGTGTTAGGGTTACCGCCTAGGAACTGCCTTTCTTCTGTCTGGGCCATGGGGAAACGGAAAACTATGGAAAGCATAGAGGCAGGTGGTAATACCAATAGTGGTGTAGGTAAGGGAAAGAAGGCTAGGAAAAATAAGAAGCACTCAGCTGGTAATTGTGTCTTATCACTGAGTGTGAGGACATCCTGGCCTCAGAACCCTTGGTACCACGTAGTAGTGGTTATTCCTCACCTGCCCATGCAAGTCCGCCATGCCCAGTCACCATCCCCGCTATGTTCCAGAAAGTTTCTAGAAAGGGCAATTCCGATAACAGCAATATCTCACTTGTTCTAATAGAAGGTTCACAGGATGAGGCTAATAAAGATTCAGCTCCTATCACTGACTTGGATGAACGTGTTTCTTATCCCACAGTTCCTTGTTCAAATAGGTTTGCTGTGCTAGCTGCGCCTGATTCTAATCCACGTACAGGTACAGATATACAGCTAACAAATACAGCCCAAGTACTGCCACATCTGCGAGGCAGTGTAGATTTACAGACTTCTGTTCCTCACGGTGATTATACGTCTATTGACTTACTCAAGGGGGAAATATCCACTATGAGACAGATGATTGAAGATCTCACTGCAATGGTTAAAACTTTATTACCCCTGGCCACACTTCTTCCGCAGAACCTAAGTAACCCTTCTCTTCCTAATAGGAATAAGGAATTAACGGCTAAGACACTTCCAATTGAAAGGGATAATCCAAGCGGATTCGTTAGTTCATGCCCCACATCCTTTACGACCCAAGTCTCCAAAAGTCAGAAACCAAATAATAGAAATAATATTGTATCTAAAAGTCATTCTCTCACACAGGGATTGACATCTAGAGAATGCCCTAAAAAAGTGATACCCAGTCTGAGACCGGAGCAAGTAATACCTATTGGCATACCCTTGGACAGAAACTCTGTTGTTAACTCATACCAGCAGACTCGTTATTCATCTATTACCCCATATCTATCGGGCCAAACTATTCATATGACTAACGTCCCCAAACTTAGTCCAAATGTTGTTCACGAGAGCTCAGACCCCTAAAAAATAAAGTGATACACTGGATTCGACAAGTAAGGGGCTGTCGCTCCTTGATACGGGAGGATATTATTTGCACTCGCAGATGTTCATCCCCAGCTCAAACACATGATTTTATAGAACTTACATTATGTTCTACTGACTTAGCAGAGAATCTTCTTGCTTTAGAATTTAGAACTTGTCCCCCATCTGCCTCATCTATACAATTTAGGAGCATCCGCTCGCACATTAGGGGTGGAACAATTGGCATTTCGGAACATGGGTCGTGCTTAGAAGCAGTTGACTGACTAGAAACCATCCATTCCCCTAACATAGCTCAAAATACCAACTCCTGTAGCTCCAAGTACGACACACAAACCTCTCTATTAAATCCTGACACATTAGATAATGTACAAAACTCCTTATTAACTTCCGATACACATAACAACGTATTGGAAACTGGTGGGAACATGGGACTAAGTCCGCACACTGAGTTCAGCCAGAAGACATGTGAGACGGGGTTAGACAAACTTTTAGCTCACCCTGAAGCGTCTGGTTGGCAAATACAACCAAATCTGACAAATGATAGCTTAGCCTCGACTCCCTCGTCCAGCAAACTTAGGATTTTATTGTGGAATGTTGCAGGTTTGCAAAACAAACTTGTACTCCCTCATTTTAATAAATTAATTGAGGGATTTGATATCTGTATTTTCCAAGAGACATGGAGTCTTGCGCCTCTACACAAAACAGGTTTTGCTTGTTACTGCATTCCAGCTACCACTGTGGGGAGAGGGCGCCCCTCAGGAGGTTTGATCGTATGGGTGAATATTGCCATAGGTTGCCAAGTTCACATGCATCCACTTCCAACTCATGACATCTTGAGACTATCAGGGGCCCAAATGGCGGGGTTACTTTAGAGTTGTTCAATGTTTAAAAGCAGAGGAACTAAGGGGGGTAACCAATCACGCTTTTAGAGCAGGCATTATCTAGCTGCCCGCCAGGAAATCGTATTATGATTGCAGGTGACCTAAATTGCACTTTCGAGCCCTTGAGCTCAGATGATTTGCTGGAGTATGATAGGGCTGATGGTAAAAGGATAATCCCTCGACTTAACTTATCCCCCATTAAAAAATGGACTAGCCTAGCCATACAACTCAATGCACTGGCCACAGAGTTTGATCTTAGGGCAACAAATGGAAGGACTCCCTCAGACAAACCGGGGGCAAACACCTTTAATAGAGTTGGCTGTCCTTCTCGAATTGATTATATTTTACTGGATGTAGACTTATGGGACGAGAAGACTGACATGTTTATAGGTGCTACGACGGATAGCGATCATAATCCCTTATGCATGACCATGACTAACCCTTGGGCTCCCACATTAAATCCCTCGACCAGTAGGGCAGCAACCTGTATTACTAACATCATTCCCTCTAATTGTAAGAGGCATCTTAAGTGGGACAGGGTCTCTCTGCACGAAGAAAACTTATTGGCTATTTGTAAAATCTTGTCCGAGAAAACAGCAGAACTTAGTGTTGTGGCTTCAGATAAATCTAAGTGTGATATGATCTCGATAGTCCATGTCAGTACTGTAGAGACACTCAGCTCGTATTTTCAGGCTCCCTGTAAGGACAGGACTTTGCGTGTCCATTACAAAACACAAAATCCTTGGTATAACTTAGATTGCAAACTCAAAAGACAATCTTTGTACCTAGCTATCAGAAATAAAAACTGTTCTAGAGTTAAAAGTGCTAGGAAAGATTACAAAGTAGCCCTACATAAAGCTAAGATTGAGTGGGACGAACGATATTGGTTAGAGTTGAAGGACGCTAGTCTGAGTAAAAACAAGAATCTCTTTTGGTCCCTAGTGAGTCGGGGAAAAGATAGGAACTTAAATACCATACCCAATCATATTGCTGGACTTGATTGGTATAACCATTTTGCGAACCTATATTCCCCTACAGAGGATGGATGTCTGGAGGAGCTATGCGGCACCCCTGACATCCCTCCTATAGGGAGCAATAGAGAACGCTTCTCGCGGGCTGAAATAGAGTCAGCAATTCTGAAGCTAGTTCCCGCTAAGGCCCCAGGACCGGACGGCCTGCCAGGAGATTTATTCTTGTCTGATCCTAGAGGGTGGTCGTGTTATTTCTACTTTTTGTTCAATGCCATAGCTGCAGGATGCCCAGTTCCAGACTCTTGGAAAGGCGCAGAAGTGGTTCCTATTTATAAAAAAGGAGACAAGGAAGATCCCTCGAATTATAGGCCTATAAGCCTAACTGATGTAATGCAAAAGGTGCTAGGTAGGGTCCTCCTGCAGAAAATACAATCATGGGCGGAAGAGGAGGATATCCTCTCGCAATACCAGGCGGGCTTTAGGGCCAATACCTGGACAATTGATCAGGTTTTTAGGCTAGTGCTCATATATTGGAAAGTTGTTGTAATTGGGAAAGGTAGTCTCTATATGGCATTTATTGACCTCAAAACAGCGTTTGACATGGTACCGAGGACCAAATTGTGGCAGATTTTAAATGATATGGGCATCCCACCATTAATTCTTAATTTATTAATACGTCTCCACGAGAGTACTTATGCTCAAGTGAGATGCGGTGTCCAAGGGCAGCTAACGGAGCAGATTCCTGTTCTCTTTGCATGTGAACGGGGTGGTGAAGTTTCTCCAGGAGGACCCAGCCGACGCGCCTATCTTAGTGGGTGACAAAGTGCCAACACTCCTGTTCGCCGACGATACCTTGTTGGTGGCAAAGACTCCAGTTGGGCTTCAAAAATTGTTGAGTAGGTATCAATCCTTCTGTGATGCTCGGGGCTTAGTTATTAATACTATGAAGACAAAGCTTATGGCTTTCAACCCTCCTAAATCCTTCAGGAACAACTTCTTACTAAATGGCACCCCCCTTGAGAGAGTCGGGAATTTTGAATATTTGGGCATACGACTCTCGGATAAAATGCTCTGGAGGCCCCATATAGCCAAAATGCTATTGAATCATAGACGCGTGACTGGGGCAATAAGCAAAGAACATCGCTCCTCATATAGTAGGCCTGTTGCCCCTGCGCTCGCAGTCTATGAAGCAAAAGCAGTCAGCTCGGCTCTGTATGGAGCCGAGCTATGGGGGTTCGAAAATGTGGACAAAATAAGTAGGTCAGAGCACAAATTTCTGAGGGATTTGGTGATGCTCCCACGAAACACCCCTTTAATACCATTAATGTATGACATGGGTAGGCTTCCGTTTGGAGCTATAGCGAGGCTACGACCTTTGCTCTTCTGGGCTCGCATACGGCGTACCGAAGAGCTTACCAACTACGCCTTAGCTCTAACGGAGGTAATGAATCTGGATGTGAACCATAAGGTCAAGTGGCTATCATATGTGAAGAAAACAATGATGCAACTTGGCCTTAAAGATTCATGGGATACCCAGACTCCGCCGTGTAAAGCGGAACTTAAGAGATATTATTGGGACTGGTTTGACAGGCAAGAATTATGCAAGCCAATGTTGGGTAGATTGTCAGAAGAGTTCCTCTTGTTTAAGCAAGCCAGATGTCTGGAGCCTTACCTAGATGTGATCCAGGTCCCACGAGATAGGACCCTGTACACTCAGTTTAGGTTCGGCACGCTCCCTGTTAACACCTATATTACCAAGTGGCATACAGCCGAGAACATGACAGAGCACTGTCCGTGCTGCGGAGCGTTGGTCGAGTGCATTGCCCATGTCCTCTTTGCTTGCCCCGCATACGCTACAGCTAGGAGCAAGTGGATAAAACCAATATGTAGCGACATGGGCACCCGCGACTTCCGGTCTGCTCTGCGCATTCTAAAATCTGATCCCAGTGTCCTTTTTTCATGCGGAGTGGCCAAGTTCTTAGGCCGAGCCTGGCTAATCAGAATTAGAGCCATACAAAGTGTGACCCTAATGTAGACACACGATTTATTATAGGTGTTTAAACCATATACTATATTGGTCTGCAATGTAACCCTTAAAATATTCATTATGATATAGATAGCATTAGCACCTTATACATACATTGTTATATACTGCTTACTATAACTGACTTGTCCCCTATATGTACATAGTGTCCCAGAATGAAATTTCTTTTATGATACTTGTTTAATGTTTTTAACCAAATATGCTGATATTAATTTTATCTTATAAGACTTTTAAACAACTCTCTGTATTACATGATCTTTTTCTCTTTTTATTGTACAGATGCTATTTTATTGTATATATGCTATTCAATGCTTTTATGACATATGCTGTCGAATAAAGCTATTTGAAACTAAACGAATGTTTTTTCTCAATTAACTTCAATGTTAAAGTCATTACTTACTGCTTTTAATGTACCGTGGGACTCCCACTTTGACAGGAAATGATTCAAGCATGTGAATCTATGAAAGATACCAATACTGGAGAACCACAGTTACAGGTAAGTAACTTCTTTTCTTAAGTTGAGTTGTGCACTCTGGAGAAGTTTAGTACTGCATGCAGTGCTGTGCGAGTTGCTGCAAAAGAACGGTCAATCCTAACATTAAATAAATGCGTGGAAAATAACTTTTTGACCTAAATGGTAGAATCTATTCAAAGATCCTAAAATGTTGAGTAGGGAACCAAGAGAGTTGTTGTTGAATGAAAATGTGACTACATCTAATTGAAAGAAAAGCTAAAGTTTTTCTGAACGATAGATCATGCAAACTGATGATACTGTTGAAGTGATCAAGCTCATCACACTGCAGACCTTGGCTCCTTGTGTGATCTGTTCCCCTTCTGATCTTCTTAAACGCTGTCCACTTATTTTCAGACCACGTGAATTCAGCAATATCTTAGAAGGTTGATTAAAAGAATATTATTACACATTAAAAAATATTGCTGTTATTGATCCAAACAATCCAAAAAGTCAAGATCTTAAAGACTGCTTGGAAAGGACAACCACCATCAGATATAGTTTTTTTCATTATTATGTCCACATCTTGACAAAAATTATTTGTACAGAGTCATTTAGCAAATATTAAGACAGTCTGAGGATGTCAGCAGCTGGTAATGGGTGTAAATACGTAGTGACACATTCAACTATGGCTGTGCAAAAAATAAAGATTGTATTGTGAAAAATATCTTTACAGTAGTAAGGCACTGAAGGTGCTTCATAAATACCGTGAGTGCGTCAGTCCTCAAGGTTAGTGATACTCCTCAAAAGCAGCAAATGTGATGATCAACGCCATGAAATTAAAAATATTCTGGCTGCACATGATTAAAAGCAAATCGCGATCAGAGAGTGCTTTGTAAGCCTGATCCACCAAGGTACAAAAAAATGCTAATTTTACAGACTAGAAAGGAATATGTCGATGTCACGGCATGACTAATGTTGCCCCGTGCACACTTCATCTTGGGGTTGAAGTTAATAGTAAAGGGACACTTTGCCATTGGGAAATGCTTGAAAACATAGTGTGTACAGGGTTTCCTGGCATATGAAGAGGCAAGATCTCCCTTCATTACAAAACAAAGTTGTGAACGTGGGAAATGTCAAAGATATTACCTCCAACCTGTAAAATATTTCATTAGGAGACTGAGGTCCATTGCGTACCACAAAATACAAACCTCTTTACCTTAACTCCAGCACAGCTCAAACTTGTTACCAATTTATGTTCCACAGCATTGCACTCTGCTCACTACACATAGGAGACTCCTAGATCCCAGACTTTAGCATAGCTTTGGTAAGCCGACTTCACATTTTCAGCAATATATGTTGATAAATGAAAATGAATGCCCACCTAAAAAATAAAGTATACAAAAAGTGATGGATAGAATGCTTGAATCAATCTCAAGCACTGGTAAATTACTCAGGTCTACAACCCAGTCCATTGTTATTTTGCACACCATGCTACTTCAGTTTGTACCCAGCCACTTGCAAATCAGTCTTGACCCTGCTCCAATGGAACAGTCCAGCCCGAACTCCCAGGCCATATCTTCTCTGAACCGGAACACAAGCAACCCAGGACTTGTTTCATCCTAGTTTTGCAGCGTGAATCTTTTCTGGATTCACATGCTGTGCATTGTTCCGCCATCTAATGGTTGGGTCCAGAAAGTCTCCTTGAAGTCTCTTTTCTCTTATTTTTTTTCTTGGGCGTCGTCGGCCATTTGGGTCCTCCAAGTATAACGTCTGACGTATGCCCTCGAAATCCCAAGACTCGGTAGCCATCTTCAGATTCTTTTTTTCCGCCGTTGGGTCTGGAAACCTAGGGGGAGAGCTCTGGAGTCAAGGAAGAAGGAATTGAGAAGAAAAAAAACCTGTTTTTCCACCGTGTATCACTGTCGAGGGAACATGATTGACTACAACTGATAGGATGTAGGACACCGAAGAAACACTGAAAAAACACCGAAGATCAGCGAGGGACGTTGAGGTGAGAAGACTGACGCAACAAGATTACATTGTCAGAGAATGAGAAAGGGGCGTGAGCTCACCCCATTTAGATTGTACCCAAAGTGCCACCACAAGTACACACAGAAGGGCACAGACAAGGTCTGTAACCTCTGCCTCCCTAAGTACCACAGCGCAGAGGACTGAGTGGCGTGCACAGAGTTCTTGCCCAACACCATCAGGGCAAGACCGAATGGAGAAACGGAGGTGGGCCACTACACAATGGCGTCACTGCAGAGAAAACAGGAGTCTTTAAAAGACCTGGGCCTGTTGAGTGACGAGAAAGACATCCTGGAGATGGAGGGAGGAGGCCTAAGGGGATGTGCCAGAACTTGAAAAGATCGAAGGCTAAACTGGCAGGAGCCATAAGAAAGCATCAAGGGGGGAACACAGACAAATGATAATTTCTCAGGGCTGAGACAGACGAACCGGGAACCTCTGACTCGAAGGAAACATCAGCGATGCTGAAATCGTCAGTGCCAGAGGGCAAAGTGACTGGCAAGGGACACGGATGGAGGCAAACCATCTAAACCTGCTTGTATCAAAAGCACAGGAGTGAGATGGCGTAAGCCAGCTTGATGTCGTCCACTAAGACGGGATCCACAGCGGCACAGGAAAACCACTTCACATCGACGCCAAAAGCTGCTGAAACACCAAAACACCGACCTCGCTGTTAAATACCTCTACATTGTAATTGAAACAAAGAAATAAGTCAAAACTCAACAAAGAAAGAAAATCGTTTGAGGTAGAGCGGAAAAGAAGGCGACTCTAATCCGAACTTGAAACCCTATTGTAGAAGAAGAGGGAATTCGAGGACTCCCTGCCAGAATTACAGAATTCCACTGAGAAAACAAGTGGCATTAGAGGAAACAGAGGAGCTGAAAAACCCAGCTACCCTATAGCTGCAGGAGACGTTCTTTGACCTGGAGGAAGAACAACAAGAAAGTCTCTCACACATAGGGGAAACAACAGATGACTGGCAGGACATTTATCCTGATTCACCAGATGAAGGGGTAGAGTCTTAACCATCAAAACCATCATCACCAGACAACATCACTGCATACAATGCAGTAGTAAAGAGGGCTGCAATCACTTATGGAGTGCAGCTGGAGGAGAAACAATCAGAGGCATGTTTCCTCCTTGAGATGCTACTGCCTGAACAAAAGAGAGACAATTTCTCCCAATGCTTTCAAGCGTGCTGGACCAGGGCAGGGAAGCATTCAAAGAACCAGCTGCGGCTAAGGCAATAACACCGAGGGTAGAGAAGAAGTATCGCTTCTCATCAAAGGAGCCACCCTATATCCGGGGAAACGTGCCAGCAGATTGTCTTATCATGGCAAAATCATGAAAAGGAGCTAACACACCCACGTCTACAAGACCACCTCCCGACAAGGAAAGAAAGAGAGTAGACATGGTGGGGAAGAAAAGGGAAAGGTCAGCAGCAACGCAGTGGTGGATAGCCAACTCAAATGCCCTGCTAAATAGATATGCACACCAACAGTGGGACGAGATGGAGGAACTGATGGAATACCTACCAGAGAAATTCAAGAAGAGGGCAAGCCCACTGTTTTAGGAGGGCAAGACAATTGCCAACATGACTAAAATCTGTGCTGGATGCAGCGGACATGGCTTGTAGACAACTCTACAGGGCCACAACCTTGCACAGGCGCGCTTTGCTGAGAATCTCAGGTTTCAAGAAGGAGGCCCAATCAGCTATTATCTATGTGCCCTATATAGGGGCAGCCTATTTGGAGATGCAGTAAACGAAGGGCTTCAGCGCATGAAAAAGGACATGACCGCCAAGGCAATGGGAGCCCTACAATACAAGGGAACCTTCTGGTGAGGCATGGAAGAGAACAATCTCAGCAAAAGGAGCCATGCACCCACATCGGTCCCACACTACCTTCTGCAGACAGTATAGTGAGCCCACCACCACCCTACAATGGAAGAACCGCTCAAGTTCCAGCCAACCCATTCTCGCCCATTGAAGAGGAAGAGGGGGAACCCTGAAAAGGGGGAAACCACACTACCAAGTGACTCCCCACAAGGAGCCCTCCTACACAAGTTACCATTAGGAGGAAGAATTGAAGGATTCCTGCAAGAATGGGAGAGTATCACCTCTGACAAATGGATTCTAAATATCATAAAATATGGCTATTGCCTAGTTAACCAAGTCACCTCCAAGAATACCACCAAAGATAATAGATTAACAGCAATGACTACAACAGCAAATGGCTAGTAGACAGCTGATAAAGAAGATATAGAGTTAGTACCTTAGAATCAAAGACACAAAGGGCTTTACTCGTACTACTTCCTGGTACCAAAACCAGACAAAACGTTAAAACCAATACTGGATCTGTGGTCACTGTACATGTTCATAAAGACGCACAAATTTAAGATGACAGTGCTGCAGGAGGTCATTCCTCTGCTAGGGAATGGAGACTACATGGCAATCCTAGACCTGGAGAACTCCTACCTGCACATACCAGTAAATAAACAACAGACAATTTCTCAGATTTGTAGTGAACAAGACATACTACCAATTCAAGGTGATACCATTTGGAATAAAAATGAGCACCACACGTGTTCACAAAATGCCTAGCTTTAGTTGCGGCACACCTCAGGTGATCAGGAATAGATGTTTATCCCTGCTTAGATGACGGGCTGTTGAAAGCAAAGCTGAGCAGCCAATGCAGGAAGAACATCAACCAGGTCATTCAAACCTTACACACACTACATTTCTCCATCAATTACGAGAAATCCTCACAAAACCCAGAAAAAACATTCCTCGGGGCAATCTTGGATTTCCTAACGGCCAGGCCAGTGGACAAAAGTGTTGAGTCAATTATAGAGCAGAGTAGCCGTTACCAGAAGGGACCACGTCGGACGATGAGAGCGGTGTGGAAAATAATAGGCATGATGTCCTACTGCATTCCCCTGGTACCACATGCAACACTACACATGAGACCAATACAAGAATGGGTCCAATAGCAATGGTCACAATCAACTGAAAGTTGGTGGAATCTAGTGGTTGCTACAGACCGGTTCAGAGAGAGATGTAATGGTGGAACTTCAAAAACGTAACAGTGGAGAAATCATTCAAACCACCAACTCCCTCAGTGACGATCATTAAAGATGCGCTCTGATACCTGATACCTTCGGGTCAAGTTTGCGCTATATAAAACTCTGTAAACAAAAAAGATTCATCCCTCATGGGATTGGGAGCTCGCATGGACAAGCTGAACATCTGAGTTCTCTGGAACCCCAAGGAAGCAGCGCAACACATAAATGTTCTGGAGCTGAAGTCTGTATTTTTGGCACTAAAGGCCTTCCAGAAACTCGTTACAGGTAGACAGTTTTAATTTAAAAAAAGACAGCACAACAACCATGCACTACTTGAACGAACAAGGTGGAACAAAATCCTTCCCGTTATCAACCTTGCCTCGGGAGATATGGAGATGGGCAATAATGAACAAGGTATCAGGTCTGGCAATACATCTACCAGGATAAGAAAACCGAATTGGACAGGCTACGCAGAAAAGCAAACACTACACCCAAATGGGAACTAAAACAAGAAGTGTCCAGGCAGATCTTCGAGATCTGGGGACATCACAAGTAGACCTAGACCTAGTGTGATGTCTGGGGACATCACTAGTAGACCTAGTCACAAAACACAAAAACGGGACCTGCCAAAGCTTTGCATCTGGGTTCTACCACCCAGAGTCCTTCGGGAATGCCGTCGATAAAATGGTCATGGAGATTTGATTACGCTTTTCCTCTGATTCCAATGATTCTGAAGGTGATCCAAAGTGCAGATAAGAGGAAGTCAACCTGATTCTGATAGCCCCACAATGGGCTCGACAGACATGGTTCTCAGACCTCCTGGAAATATCCCAAGGGCAGTACATTTCACTCCCAACACATTGAGACCTCTTAATGATACAGGTGGGACAGGTATGGCACCCAGAACCAAATGGCCTCAACCTGGAAGCAAGACTCCCAAAGACTTCGAATTTGGCATCCTCATGTTGCCAGGAAGGGTGATGGAGATTCTAAAGGAAGAGAGGCGACCAACAAAAAGAAATGTTACTGCAACAAATACAAGAGATTCCGGCTATGGTGTAACAGACCTGGAAAACAGAGACTAGACACAAGAGGCCACAGGGATTACACACTAGTAGCACTCCCAAGAAGCGTGCCAATGTCTACATGCAACTGAATACAATACTTGCCCAACTGATAAAGTAACCCTTTGAACCAATGCAGAATGCACAACTTAGGTTTCTAACCCTCAAAACTGCATTCCTCATCGCTGTCACCGAGGGTAAGTGAGATACAAATGCTCACCACTCAGTAGCCATACCTAGGGATGTATAGAAACAAGGTGGTTATGAGAGCAAACTCAAGATTCATACCAAAGGTGGTATCAAAAATCCATGTTAACCCAGCTATTCACTTGCCGGCTTTGTTTCAACAGCCTAAAACACAGGTGAAAAGAGCATTGCACACGCTAGATATCCAAAGGGCAGTTAAGTACTAATTAAAAAGAGGTAAGGATACCAGGAAAGGAGAATGTGTCTTTGTGTCCTTCGAACACACAAGAAAGGGACTTCAAGTCACTAAAGAGACCATCACGAGAAGGATAATGCAAACAGTACAATATTGTACAAGGCAGAGGAAGTAACCCTTACAGAAAAGCAAACCGTGGATTCAACTAGGAAAAAAAGGAGCAACACTTGCTCTTCCTAGACAGCATATCATTATAAGACATTTGCGCAGCTGCGACATGGTCATCGGTACATACCTTCACAAAACACTACTGCATGGACATTCAGATCAATAGGGAAGCAGAAGTGGGACAAACAGTGCTGAAGGATTTGTTTATAAACACATGCTAAAGAACCCATCCAACCCACATGAGAATTAAAAAAACGCTTTGTAATCGATGCACAGCATGGGAATCCAGAAAAGATTCACGCTACAAAAAGAAATGGTTGCTTACCAATAGGAGTAGTTTTGCAGGTTGAAGAATTTTCTGGATTCATATGCGACCCACCCACCTCCACCAGTAGAAGTGCATTTGCAAACTCAACTCAAGGGAATACTGACAAACCAAGGAAAGAAAAAATAATCTGTAAATGGTGACTGCATCAAGGGATTTCCGGGGCATACGTCTGATGTCCCACAAGGAGGGGTTTGAACCCAAATTGTCAACGCCCACAAAAAGAGACTTTCCGGACCCACCCTCTAGATGGCGGAATAATACACGGTATGTGAGTCCAGAAAATTCTTCAAGCTGCAAAACATCTCCTACCGGTAAGTA
The DNA here is from genome assembly GCA_963921515.1 of Calotriton arnoldi. Classification (NCBI taxonomy): domain Eukaryota; kingdom Metazoa; phylum Chordata; class Amphibia; order Caudata; family Salamandridae; genus Calotriton; species Calotriton arnoldi. The sequence continues at coordinate 294,626 of CAWUFW010004643.1, forward strand.
ACCATTTCGTTAGGGCTCATCAGCCAGGCATAGCTTGGTTACAGTGACAGTGTTCAGGGAACCCACGTCTAGGCATACCCGTCCTGCTTAGGGCGACCCACTGAAGTATACAAAAAAGTGATAGATGGAATGGTTGAATTAATCTCAGCCACTGGTAATTTCTCAAGGCTGCAGCCTAGTCCAGTGTTTGAACATAATGCTTCCTCCGTTTGGGCCCAGCCATTAAGCAAATCAGTCTTGACCCAGCTCCAGTGGAACAGCCCAACCCAAATTGCCTGCCCACTATTCTGTGTTCCCACACTTTCCCTGGTTGAAATATTATCCTACTTGTTTGGCTCAGCCTATTATCTGTTCAGGAAAGGGCCCCAAATGAAATCTGGCGACATTATGATTTTTCTTTGGAATTGTAATCTTTCTGGTGAGGCAGGTGTTCTAGTTTATGTGGGTTTCACTATTTTTTCTTACCCAGAATGCCCAGCTAACATCAGATTTTGGCAAAACTAACTGATTTTTGTCATTACTAAGAAGGAAAAGTATCATAATCTGCAGCAGTTGACATTTGTTTTTAGAGGTAAGGGGATATAACTGTAATTTTAGGGTTAAGGGGAGGGTAGATGTTTAGGGAGGTATGGGTAAATTTAGGGTTTAGAGGAGGGTAGTGATAAAGAGGTTATGAGTAAAGTCCCATGATTAGTTCAACAAGTTGCATTACATGCGTAGTGATGGCATGCATTGTAAAGACATACATTCACGGTAGAAGTATAGAAATGCAGTTTGGTAAAACGTTTACCATTCCCGATATGTATTGGAGTTTTTCTGTCACATAGATGTGTCGAAATTGGGTTTTTTCATCCAGTCTTTGACATTTGCAGTACAGTCTGGATAAGAAAAATGTGTATCAATCTAGGAAAGGTGTACCATTCTGAATTCCTGTGAGTGTCTACATAGCGTCTGGCAATAGTAAGTTTCCCTAGGTGTTGACTGATCCAGACCCAAATACTCCAGATATAGCCTGCACAAACTCAACATTAACTGCACATGGGTGCACCATCAGACCTTTACTCTGCCATACAGAAAGCACATCCAGACATGTCAAATATAATTGTAGGTTGGGAATGTATGCGAAAAATGAATATTGACATGCTGCTTGAGACTTAGAGGACAAATACCATAATTCCACTACTGCCATTAATGTGGAGTGTTTACAGGCAGACCTATATGTGTGGTTGGAAAGTTGTGTCTTTGTAGTATGACTTATGTGATTGATAGTCGATGCAGTGATCTCTGTGTTCCTCTTACTTTGACCATCTTCAGTCAACCTACATGAGGTTCCTATGAAAACAAGCCTAGGCTAAATTTTGACTCTAATGTCTCTGTCTCGCTCTGAAACTGACTAATAATGTGTGATTAGCCTGGTGAACCTTTACTAATTTTTCCCCATTGCAGCCTGGTTAGGTTCATGAGTCTTTCTTGCATCCTTAGCACGTTCAGTATGCTTGGCAGGAGCTCTTTTCAAGCTACTATTTGACTCTTGACCAGCAGTGTAACTGCCAAAAATCGAGTTGACATTTGCCAAACCCCTACTCCTTCCACTGTGTGGGACTAAGTTGTGGGGTTGATGCTTTTTTGCAAAATATGGCCCAATTGTTAGAAACTCTAAACCCTCTAGGAAAGTGCAGGCTCAGCAAACGTACTACTTGGAATCTCTCGGCCTGTAACACACAAGTGATTTACTCATTACATGAGTATGGCGCATTCTGGGCAACAATCAGTCCTGTGAGACTACAGGATTATATGTTGCATTATTGAGTTCTGAAACCCCTTTCACCATGGATAGACACACTCGAAATCCACGCTATTTGTAAGACTTTATTAAAATAATGTCCTAATATAGTGCAGATTTTTTTTATTTTATAACATTTTTATTTATTCTTAAATATACTAACAAGCAACATATTACATTGTGCATGCTTAATTATTTCAAGGCCAAACAGGAGAAATTACATCGATTAACATTTAACCCATTGAAATGATACAACTGACATCTCCTCAATTCAACATTAATGGTCTTATGTAACCGAGAACTGCTGTTGGGATGTAGAGGATATTGGGTGTGGGGGGGCACTCCCAAGCTGTTCTGGTATTTAGACCTTAGTGAGCTAACATTCAGACTTTAGCCACTACCTAGGCACCCAAATGACAGATGCCTCATGGCCTTATCTATTCCAGTTACCGCCTAATTACTGTTTCCTTGTGCATGAGTTCCCAAGTTCTCTTTGGTCACTTGTGTGCTTTGTCTTCTATATTCCGTAAATATGTCCTCCCAGCTTTACGTGTGCTTCCTCTTTCCCAGACCTTTGTAATTATCTTTGTGCTTTGTCTCCAATTCATATCAGCCTAGTGTGTCACCTACCTGATCCCTTGCTCACTGCGCCACTGGATTCAAGCTAGCCTGGCTGAAGAAGGGTGACATACCCTGAAACCGGTCCCAGGATGCTTGTTTCCGGTCCAGGGAGGACCTGGCCTGGCAGTTCGGTCTGGACTGTTCCCATGGGGCACAGGGTCAAGACTGATTTGCATATGGCTGGGTCCAAACTGGGGTGGCGTAGTGGGCAAAAGAACGATGGATTTAACCCAGATCTTTTGACTGCGGGAGAATGTTTGCATTGTCAGCATTCCGTCCATCATTTGTTTGCTGTAACACTTTTCGCCTTAAGTGGGATGGGTATGCCCAGACGTGGGTCCCTTGCTCACTGCGCCACTGGATTCAAGCTAGCCTGGCTGAAGAAGGGTGACATACCCTGAAACCGGTCCCAGGATGCTTGTTTCCGGTCCAGGGAGGACCTGGCCTGGCAGTTCGGTCTGGACTGTTCCCATGGGGCACAGGGTCAAGACTGATTTGCATATGGCTGGGTCCAAACTGGGGTGGCGTAGTGGGCAAAAGAACGATGGATTTAACCCAGATCTTTTGACTGGGGGAGAATGTTTGCATTGTCAGCATTCCGTCCATCATTTGTTTGCTGTAACAAATAGCGGATCATAAATGGCGTATCCACCCGGAGGTGGCGCAAGGTCTCTTTCAGACCAGTTGGGAGAGCCTTGGTTATATCAGTTCGCCTCTGCCGAGAACGCGCAATGTCAGCGGTTTTGCTCGCTGGAGTCTCCAAAGCGGGACAGTTTTCGTCTCGAGAGGAGCTCAGGGCTCCTGTATGCCTTTTAGCCCATGCCACTCCTGCACAGAGTTCTCAAGATCAAGAACGACCGGGTCCAAGTAAACCTTGTTGCTTCGGATTGCGCACGGAGAGCCTGGTATCCCAAGATACTGAACATGGCCATGGATCCTCTGATCCAGGCTGCCTCTTTGGGAAGAGCTGCTGAAGCAGCAGGGGAGGGTTCTCCACCCGGACCTGTTCACTCTCCACCTTCTTGCATGGAGATTGAGCGGCAGCAGTTGACAGCTTTCGACCTTCCTCCTGAAGTCTGTAATGTCCTTTTGGCACCCAGGCATCCCTCCACCAATACGTGTACACCTGCCGTTGGAAAAACGTTGTCGCATGAAGTGCAGAAAGAATCAGTTGATCCCCTTTCGGCACCTCTTTCTGAAGTTCTGCTTTTCGATCTTTCACTTGCCCAGCAGGGGTCTGCTCTGGACTCTATTAAGGGCTATCTGTCTGCCATTTCTGCTTTCTTGCGGTTGCCTGATGAACCTTCTTTGTTCAAGTCCCCTATTGTACACAGCTTCCTCAAGAGTCTTACTCATCTCTTCCTTCCGTCACCATTCATTATGACTCATTGACACCTTAATTTCGTTTGGACTTTTCTGATGTGTGCTCACTTTGTCTCTCTACACAATGTCCCCTCAGGCTTCTCATCTTGAAAGCAGTGTTCCTTGTGGCAGTTGCATCTGCCCACAGAGTAAGTGAGCTGCAGGCCTTATCATCTAAGCCTCCTTTCCACTAGTCTATCCTGACAAAGTGATGCTTCGCACAAAGGCCTCCTTTCTACCATAGGTGGTCATCCCTTTTCATGTAGGCCAATCTATCACCTTGCCTACCTTATATGCTCCTCCACATTCCTCCACTGCCTGGACCCAAAAAGAGTGTTGTCTTTCTACCTTGAGCGCATGCAAGAGTTAGGGGTGGATGACCAACTCTTCGTGGGGTATGTTTGTGCAAAGAAAGGCCAGGCACAGCAGAAGTGGACCATCTCCAATGGGTCGTTCGCTGCATCGAAATCTGCAATGCACTGGCCAAGAAGCAGCCCTTTAAGGTTTGCAGGCTCATTCCACCAGAGCTAAAGCGGCCACCACTGTGTTAGCACGTGGAGTTCCTGTCCTAGATATCTGCCAGGCAGCAACGTCTGCTTCCTGGCACACATTCACTAAACATTACTGTCTGGACAGTCAGTTGCACCGGGATGAGCACTTTGCCCGCCCGGTCCTGCAGGATTGTCTCATTTGAAGTTAGTTTGCAGACCCTCCTCCAGGGATGGTATTGCTTTGGTATCTAGAAGCCTGTCAGATGGACAAGTTACTTACCTTCGGTAACACCTCCTCTGGTAGAGACTATATCTAGCAACAGATTCCATACTGATCAACCCATCCTCCCCACTCTGCAAACTGATTTCTAGGGACAGGATGACTGCTTTTAGGGCCCTAGATTTGACACATCAGTGATCCATGTTCTTCATGGCTCTGCGCTTTTGGCATGGAAAGTTGATAAAAGTAACTGACTTCAGCACGCCTGATTGGCACCTATATAGGTACCGCAACATCACTTCCGGCGTGGATTACGCCGACGACTGACGCAGAGGCGATCAACGCCACCTATCGGCGCACATGGATACTGCTCACGAAAAAAAATATCCGGGTGCACACTGCCTGTGGAAATTCAAAAGGTAAGGAATCTGCGGCTACATATAGTCTCTAGCAGATAATGGGTTACCGAAAGTATTAATTTGCTCTACAATTTAGGAAGAGTTTTCACCAGACAGAGAAGCTGGTGCTCATGATTTGCAGCAGGGAAATCCAGCTGCAAGTACAGGAGCAAATTGTACATAATGTAATTTTACTCATAATGTAAAGCAGCTTGCATGTGATTCCCTATTGTAAAATGTGCACACCAAAATCAGCTGTGAAAGGAGCACCCTCTAATTTTTGCATCCTGTACTTTTGCAAATTTGTGAGTGTGCATTATACACCAGATTCTGTGAACTTAAAAGAATCAGAGCCTTGGAAAGCAAACATGTTTTTTGAATGTGTATATGTTTCAGTGGTTGCTCTGATTACACTTTTCACTTTTTCTTTATGGGCTGTAGCATCTTTTATTGGGTATTCTTTAGCAAACTGGGAGGATGGCTTGGCAAACCCTTAACAAGAATCCATTCAGGCGGACTTCCAGTGGAAAAAGCAAGCTCTGGGGAAGGTCCCTATTGGTAAGGGCCATGGACCTCCCCCACCCCTCCACCGATTTGTGGCGGACTGGAACCCAAGAGTAGGACTCCTTCAGGGAGGTGCACCCTTGGAGAGGACAGATATTCCCTTTTCAGACGGTGCCCCTCCCATGGAGGTAGGTGGCAGGAACCATGATCCAGTCCTAGAAGTAATTTGCTAGTCTCGTTGGGCTCTAGTGGCTGTGTCAGCCTTTGTTTGGGGCATACATGTAGGTTCCCTGCACCTTCCTCAGAGGATATAATGATCACATTTTCCAAAGTGAAATGGTAGTCGGAGGACATAAACATCACGTCCTCTGCATTATAGAGATTAGGGAGATTGAAATCCCTACAAGAAGTGTCTTTAATGTTCTCACAGTTTATGAAGCAACCGGGGCAATCTGAACTTGTATGAAAGCATTTTAATACAAACTGTCCATCCATTTCAAGCAATTATTTGGTTACAAGGTAAAACCAAAAATATTTAATGCCATCCTAGAAAACTACTTAAAGGATTGCATCTAAGTGGACTTCACTGATTTGACTGTGCTCCGGGTCAATAACTCTAAAACACATATATTCCCGGTGGTGACAGGGACGACTCGCCCAGCAGCACAGCCCCTGGAGTTGCAGTGGTTGTCAATGACCTTAAAATACTTAAGTATCCAGATCTTTCATGACCTTGGAGACCTTAAGGAGGGGAACATGGGACCGGCGATCCGCTCCCTTAGGTATTGTGTCCAGATCTAGCGTTCATTGAGATTGCCAGTGATGGCAAGGATAGCCTTATCCAAAATAGTAATGTTGCTGTGATTTTTGGGTTTCTTTGTTGATCTCCAAGTACAAATATTGCGCTCTTGGTTTAAACAACGGTAGACCTTTATACGGGAGCTGATCTGGGATTGAGGGGGGGGGGCAGGGGAGTGAAGTAGGGTGTCGCTGGCGGTGCTCCAGACACACCCCGATGCCTGGGTGCCCCTGATTTTGATTTGTATTATTTAGCAGCCCAGCTTTAGTGGGTGACCCAATGGTTGGATGGCGAGAATCTTGCAGAGCTGGGCCCAGCAAGCACGTCAAATAATCAGGGGACATTAATAGGTAGGTTACTTAACCCGAAAGTGATGAATCCGTGGCCGAGCGTGCTGCCGAGGGTGGCACTGTATAGTTGGCGGAGGAGTCTTGGGAGGACGGCTGTGGCTCCCCCCTGTCGTTCCTACGTCGTCTCTGGTGGGGCCGCCACATGCAGACCCTCCCATCCACAAAACCACAGATAATGGATTGGTCCACAGTGGGGGACTGCTACCAGTTGGGATGCTTATCCCATAGGAGGACTTAGTGACACAAGATGAGTTGCCCCCTGAGAAATTCCTGACGTACCACGCCTTAACTAGAGCATTTGGGGCTCTAGTCCCAACTATCAAATAGAACCCAAGACTCATGCTGTGCTTCAGACGTTGGTGACATTGGGCGTAGCATGTCATCTGGTGAAGTGGCTGTACTGTGCACATTTAGAGATGGTCACTCCACCCCTAACCAAAACAAGGACAGTGGGAGGAATTGTTGGGCAGAGAGCTTTCGGATCTGGAATGGGGTAGGGTTATGGCCAGCCCTGGGCGAATATCCAGGAAAACAAAATTCAAATATACCCAATTTAATTTCGTCCACATGACTTACTTGACCCCATTTAGACTGCAGACCATGTACAAGGGTGAACGAGGGGCCTGCCCCATGTGTGGGCTACTGGGTGCTGATTTTGGACATATGACTTGAAGCTTGCAGGAGTTGCCCTCCTTTTGGGACTCCGTGATGGCCATAATTAACAAAGTGCTGGCTGGCTCGCTCCCCTGCACGGCCGAGGTGTGCCTCCTGGGTTTATTTCCCAGACCAAAGGTGCGAAGGGTGAGTTCTAGATTCGTGGACTAGGCTTTAGTTTTGGAGAAACGTCTGATAGCCATGCACTGGAAGGCAAGGGTTGGTCCATCGGTGGTCTTATGGAAGAAAGATGTAGACATCTGGGCCGGGGCAGAAGGACGAGGCTGATCAGAGATGATTTGCGGGGGATAAGACAACGCCCATTGGTGACCCTGTGGACCGAGGTATTTGAGGCCTGGAATAGTACACGAGGACCGGGAGGAAGCAGCCGGAGAGGACTCCGTGCCGCCTTCAGACACGGAGGACTCATCTCGAGAACAAGGACATTACACTCCCTACTAAATGATGATATTTGATTTTCTCCCGCCCCTTCCGGTGCTCACTACAGCAGATAGCCTATAGTGCTGAGTGGCTGGGGCACCCTGTGAGATGAACGAGTTCAGGTTTGTGTTTTTTTTTGTTGTTGTTTTTTTTCTTTTCTGCCTTTTTTTCCTTTCATTAAAGATGCATCATTTGGAATATTCCACTAGACATGTTGCTAATGGTAGATTTAACTTCTAACAACCAGTAAGATTTCCATCTGAGCCGCAATCCTTGTAGGCCACAGGTATAGAAGTTAAGAAGTAGAGATTTGCTGATTGTTGGATCACCTGCAGACGCTGGATAAACGTGAGGTACTGAGAAATGATTGAACAGGGGATGTTAACACACGCTACAGGTCTCCCTACCATATGCACGGCAGAATCTATGTAGCTGGCAGATCATCCCAGTTTCATAAATGATACTTTAGAAATGTGTAAGTACCAATGCATGTTAAAAAGATATATACTTCTGACCTGCATAATGTTGAGTAAGATTCTTGTATGGATTAGTGCAAAAATATCACTATAATAGCAATAAACATATATATTTTTTTTTAAAGGATTGCATCAAAGTTATATTTTTGACATTCCATATTTTGACAAATAATAAAACATTCGGAATTGAGACGATTCTTGAAAAATGTAATAATTGGAGCATCAAATAAAGAATACAAAATCTTCCAACAAATTATTTGTTTTAAAAAAGAAAAAAAAAATCTATACCCAAAGTCCCATAGTCTAGTTTTTCTCAAGATGAAAATATGAAAGTATTAGGGCAACAACAAATACGATCATTTGCAACAAAAACATTTGAAGGCTAACTAGAAAAAAAAGAGCAGAAAGGCTTGAAACTGATTTATGACCATTGCACAATACAGCCATTCTATTTGTAATATACGTGCCAAAAATAGCAATCTTTAGCAGAACCAATCCGCATTGGGAGAAAAGTTTAGAGGCACATTGTTGCCCGGTGTTTTTCTCCAATTTCTTTGGGCACCCAGATAGAGAAATTGCATTAGTGTCATACAAATAGTACAAGATACGTCACTTGAGCATGCAGTTTAAGAACGTTTTGAAATACAAACATATCGAAGTATAACAATAGAGGGAAATGGGGGGTAAAATACCCTGTCAAAGATAAATTAAAAGAATAATGGTGGCGGATGTCATGTCAATATTTGTTTTAAACTTCTCTAATTTTTAAGAGCTGTAAATGACAGATTTTTCTATGACCATTTAAGTTACTCATCTTAGAAGGACAGGTTAGATGATTTGGTAGGGCGTTCCACTACTTAGAGACAGAATGAGAAAAACTTCTTCCACCCCAATGAGATTTTATTCTGTGGACAAGTACTTTTTTTGCAGTACTAGAATGTAGAGTGCGAGTAGGGAAATACCACTTGAAGGTATCCTGCAAGAAGCTCAGGCCTTCCTGGTGTAGACCCTTATGAACCCAACATAGTGCTTTGAATTGTATTCGGGCTCTAACGGGAAGCCAGTGGTGATCCCTTATAAACTGTAAACTGAGCAAAACTTTGGGAGGTTCATCAGTACTCTATCTGCCACATTTTTGAGCGTCTGTAGTTTAGGTAGACGTGCCTGAGAGCCAGCAAAAAAGACGTTACAGTAATCTATTTTAGAGATCTAGAATAACTGATTTCCTAAGCTCTAGTGGGAGAAGGGGCAACATTTGTTTTTAAGATTCTCAGCATTCGGAAGCAAGAGGATGTAGCCTGTTTTGAGTGCTCAATGAAGGTTTAATTTGTTGTCAAAGATGACTCCCAAATGTTTTGCTTTCTGGACTGGAGATGGATGCGGTCCCAGATTTGGTGGCTACCAGGTTTTGTTCCAGAAGGAGGTATTTTTGCCAACCAGCAACACCTCTGTTTTATCTGAATTGAGCTTTAGACAATTTGACTGCTTCCAATGAGTGATTATGCGTGAGCTCAACCTTGGGGCTTCTTTCAGGGTCTAAAGAAACGGACACCACTAATTGGGTATCATCGGTGTAGGAACATACAGAGAAGCCACAATTTTGAATGAACTGAATTAGAGGGGTAATGTTTGTGTTAAATCGAGTGGTACTGTAGGAAGCTGGGTTTCTGTGGCAGTAACTCCCCACTTTTTGCCAGACTACTGATGAACTTTGACTTGATGTGCCCTGGGTCCCTGCCAATTAGGTTCCCAGGGCCTGTGTTCTTTCCCAAAACTGTACTTTGTACCCCCAATTGGCACCTCTCTGGCCACATGTCAGTCCCTTGTAAAAGGTACCATGGGTACCAAGGGCACTGTGGCCAGGGAAGGCCTCTAAGGGCTGCAGCACATATTGTGCCACCCTTAGAGGTCCTGTACCTTTACACACACACACTGCCATTGCAGGCTGACTGTTTTGGTGCAGAACAAAGTGAAGAGTCGACATGGCACACATCCCTGTGTGCCATGCCTACAACCCACTGCCCTAGCATAGGTCAGCCACCCCTCAAGCTGGGTGCACTGTACCAGTGGTGAGGGTACAGGTGCATGAGCCCTGTACCCCTACAGTGTCTGGACCAATTCTTAGACATTGTAAGTGCAGTAATGCCATTAAGAGTATATGGTGCTGGGAGTTTGTCATTACGAACTCCACAGCACCATAATGGCTTTACTGAAAACTGGGAAGTTTGGTATCAAACTTCACAGCACATTAAACCCACACTGATGCCAGTGTGGGATTTAATGAAAAATTCATTCAGAAGGCATCTTGGAGATGCGACCTTAAAAACTAACAGCCTCTGGTGGGTTCCCTGACTGGTACACATCATCCTGCCACTACAAGACATGTTTCTGGACCCCTGGGGTGGGATCCTTTGCTCCCTGAGCCCAGAAACAAAGCCTTTCCTAGGCAGAGGTGGTCACACCTCTCCCAGGCCAGAAGGAGCCTTCTGTGGCAGGGGAGCTTCAAAGGCCTTGCAGCCTTTGTAACGTGACCCCCAGCCTCTCCTGCTATCAGGAGCAGGCCCCCTTCCTGTCTCCCCTCCTTTTCGGCAGGAAGACAGGTGGGAAAAATTAGCACAGCCCAGAAGGTGTGCCCACCTCTGCCAACCCACACCCTTCAGGTGGGGAGGCGAGGTGAAGCCCACTCTTCAGTGCCCGCCACCTTGCAGATGGCAGGCACGCTTCAATCAGGATTTGGGATTGTGCCCACTCACCCACGTGGGGTGAGCACAGAAAGGGTGTAGTCACCCTAAGGTCAGTAGCCCATTGGCTACTGACCTCGAGCCTCGAGACCCCTAAAACGCACCCTAAATACAGTATTTAGGGGGCATCCCTGAACCAAGAAGACAGATTCCCGCTACCTAAGAAGAAGGACGAAAGAAGATGCCCAGCAGAGGAGACTGCAGAGAAGAACTGACTTGGCCCCAGCCCTACCGGCCTGTCTGCAGTTTCCATAGAACCTGCGCAAAAAGTCGCCTTGTCCTGCAGCCAGCGGCCTCCAGAACCCCTGGGAGGACTGACTGGCTTCAACAAAGACCGGATCTCCTGTGAACAGCAGCTTTGTTCAAAAGAAACTCCCAAGACAGTCTCTGAGCCTGCCGAGGACAAAGAAACCTAGCACCTGGAAGTGCCACTGCACCTGTCGCCTACGGCCCGAGTTCGAGTGGCCCACCGGTCCCATCGAGGTCCCCCAGCGCTTCAGAGTCCAAGTCCACCGTGGGTTGACCCCTCCAGGACTCCCTGACATCACCTGCAGCCTCTGCACGGAGAGCCCCCACCTCGAGTGGCCCGGTAAGGTGAAATCTGACTACAAAAGACACCCCTGCATCCAGCAGCCCTGCGCCCTGGAGAAGAGAACCCCTGAGGTGCACCTACGTCCTAGAGCCCTCCAACTTACCTACCCAGCTGTTGGTTTCTCCCGGAAGTCTTCCTGGACTGAGCCTGCAGCCAAAATCCAAAAACCGGCAAATCTCATTGAAAACAACAGGGCACCCGACGCCAAAACAGCACCCAGCCGCCCCTGCACGGCTGCGGGTGCACTTTGTGTGCTAAACCGGATCCCCCGATGCCCTGAGCCTTACAGCAGGAGCTTCCCTCCCACAACCTTGTGGCCTGCTCGTGAGCAGCCACCAACCGGAGGCCCCCTATCCCCCATTGGATAACATTGGGCCTCAGCACTCTGCACCCGGCCGCCCTAGTGCCGCTGAGTGTGTTACAAGAGTGCATCCTTGACCCTGGGGGAACCCTGGTTCTATCCCCAGGATACCAACTCCCACAAGTAACGACTTACCTGTAAACCGATAACTCAGTTTCCTTCCATAGGATTGTATTGACTGTTTTTCTTGAAAATTGTTCTAAGCTTGCAGTTGGTTTGTATGAAACACTGAAAAACTGCAAATGTACAAAAACTGATTTACCTACTTTTTCTCTAGGAAATTTCATAGTGTGATATCAAGGCATATCACACTAAGTTGAAAAAGTAATCCATTATGTAATCTGAAAAGTAATCTAACAGTAATTTCCACTGCATTGAAAAGATTTACAAACCTGTAACAGAGACATTTTCATTCAGCTTGCTTGTATTGTTAGACCGGTCTTGAAAAGTACCATTTACACTTACCTGTACCAGGCTTGCTTGGTTCTCGAAAATAAATACAACTAAATAATATTTTTATACAAACAAATTGGTCTGAGTTCAGTCTTTGAGTGTGTGACATAATTTGCTGCCTGAGTGTATACAACAAATGCTTAACACTACCCTTACTGCTCACTTTTACCTCTGCCTACCTTTGGGGTTTCACTGGACTCTGTGCACACTATACCTCATTTTGGTATATTATTTACAGAGCCAGCTTCCTACAGGGACTTAATGCGAATCCCTCGGAACCCCACAGGGGAATTTGAAGGGGGTAGTTGTTTAGCCGGCGAAAGTCTCTACTTGCTCTCTTTTACAAAGAAAGGACTTAAGCAGTTTGAGAGTTCCCCTTTTATGCCTATGTTGTCCAGACGGTTGGCTAAGGAAAAATGGTCAACCATGTCAAATGCTGCCGATGGGTCCAGCAGGACCAAGGCCGCACTGTCACCTCTGTCCACAATCGTCCTGATTTCTCCGGTGGCTGCTAGAAAGCCAGACTCAGTACAGTGTCTGGGTCGAAACCCGTGTTGTGCTGGATCAAAGCCCTTGGTTGTTTCTAGGCATGAAATAATCTCCCCATTCATGGCTTTCGTGAGTATTTTTGTAGGAATTTTTTAGGCGCGAGATGGGCCTGTAGTTTTTCACTTCCGGTGGGTCAAGTGAGGGTTTTTTGACGAGAGGTAAGATGGAAGTTTTTTTCCAGGCTGTCTGAAAGCAGCCTGATGCCATAACCATATTTAAAATTAAAGTTAGATGGCCAGAGATAGTTTTAGAGACAGGATGGATTGAGAACCTCAGGGGGGCATAGGTCCGTAGGTGATCCAGATTTAGTGTTTTTTTGTTGGTTTTTTTTTTTTTTTTTTAAAGAGAATCAACCTTCTCTATGTTGAGCTGTGTAAAGGAGCTCAATATCCAGGTAAGAACTAGCAGATTATTATCTAAGGAATCTAAGGAAACCTCCTCCATGATTGTGTTAACAGCAGGCATGAAGTTGTTGGATAGATTGTTAAACTCCTGAAATGTTGTATTTACTTTAGTAAAAAAGAAACTGGCTAGCTGATCACAGAATTCTTGGCTAGGGATAGCCAGATTTCTGTTACCGAATGTAGAAAGAGTTTTTACTGTGTTATATAACTCTCTAGAGGAGTTGTTAGATGCTCTAATCTTGTCTGTGAAAATCTTTTGTTTTCGTTTCTTTAATTTGAATTATATATATTTTTTAGAAGGTTTTTGTATGTTAATTTTTCTTCTGAATTATATTGTAACCTCCATTTCTGTTCTTGACGTCTACATTTACTTTATAGCTTCCAAAGGTCTTGAGAGAACCATGGCGCAGAGGGCATTTTCCGATGGTTCAACCTAGTTTCAACAGGTCCTAGTTCGGAAACAGCTGCATCCACTCCGGCGTTAGTTAGCCAAAGCTAGCTCCGTTCTGTCGCTCAGTGAGGGTTTAGACTTGCACAGCAGAATATCAAGTTTGAGATGGTCAATTTTTTTTCAGGCCCAGTTATTACTCAGTGCTGGGAGTTTTGGATGATTGTAGTTAAGAGTAATGATGCTAAGTTTAAGCAAGATAGCCTTGTGGCCTTCCCAGATTAAGGGTAATATTTTTTCAATTACGATGTTGGAGTAGTTAGTGAAAACCCCATCCAATGTGCGGTTAGCATCATGTGTGGTATTTTTTTTATTAGTTGTAGATCGAAGCTCTGCAAATTATTGCGTAGGTGTTCTGTATTTTTGTCTTTTTGACATTCTAGGTAAACATTTAAATCACCTAGAATAGTGAAATTGGGGTAATCGACACAGGTTTCCATTAAGACTAACAGTGCCTGTATAAAATGTTCTTTTTTTACCTGGGGCCCGATAAATTAAAAGACCATTGAAGGCGAAGGTGTTATATATTTTTAGAGTGAGTAGAAGGGCCTCAGAGTTCAGGTGAAAGAGGGGTTTGGAAGTAGCTTTGAAAGAGTTGCAATGTATATTTGTTAACCCACTGCCTCTCCGATGTGGTCTATCCAGCCTAATTAAGTCAAAGCCTTCAGGTATGCAAGTAAAAAGCTCGGGATCAGATGCTTCATCAGCCCAGGTTTTCCGTTAGGACAGAAATATCTGTGTTTCCCTGCTCAAGGAGATCGGTGAATTCTATTTTATGTTTTATCAGGGAGCGGGTATTAAGGAGCATACGCGTAACCTCTTTGTGATCGTTGTTGTTTGGTTTACTTGCGCGTGACAGGATGTTTAGTGTGTTCTTGTGTTGAATAGACAGATGTTTGTAGAGAGAATTTACACTTCTGACATGTAGCAAGGTACCGGTAGAATGAAATCAAATCGGTGGCATGTAGTAGTCTTGCCTTTATTTCGGATTTCAATAAGTTCTGGCTTTGAGTAGGATTGGGAGGGAAAATGGCCAAGGGTTCTAGCACTTGGCCTTTCCGGCCGCAAGTTGACGGGCTTGCCTTCGTTGCAGACGTGCATCGTGGCTTCGTAATTGAGCCGTGGTGTTGAGGGGGTGGGGGGGGTGGGTGCTTCTGCAGGTGGTCCCAAACAGCTGAGTATGCGCTAGAGCGATGTCCATGAAAAACGGAGTGGGCAAACAATAACGTAACTGGGATCCAACAACCCCGTTCTGACAATTCAGGCTCCCCTGAAAAGACAGAGTACTGGTAACATAAAATGTTATGAAATCAAAGGTGATTGAAATGTGCAAATCATTTAAACAGATTAAAACCGCAATAATGCCTAATGCGACAATATTAAACATCTAATGGGAGCCAGGTTGTATTCTGGAAATATCCTGTACACCTGCTAGGCCTGCCAAAACCATACTACTATTTCATTTTAAAACATTTCAGTGATATGGAGATAAATGCAAAATAGGGTATTTTTTATGTCTGGCTTGACAGCGTAGTTGTCAGTATACCTACTGTTAACAGTTCTTTCAAATATTCAGTGTTGGCTTTGGCTCCAACAAGAGTATTACCCTCTCACCTAGCTGTTTGGTTTATCTCCCTCCGGTGGAGTGCTTAATTCTGACATTCTCTCATAGATGCTTTGCATACAGAATTTTATTTTTGTTTGTCACTGCAGCAGATTATTCTTTAATCTTTTAGTGAGGATTAAAAACGAATGCCAGACCTGTTTGCTTGGGAAATGGTTAGCATTTTTAAAGTTCTACATCTTTGATAAACTGTGGTCTAAATGTACATATTTATGAATTGAATATATATGACGTACAAATGACACATAATAAGATGCCCACGAATGTCTATATTTCAATGCTCCGAAGAAGATATATCTAAAAAAAAAATGATTACTGCAACTTACAGCTGGAAACGCAAGTGCCAGACAGGTCAATATGAAGTTAGCGAAGAAATACCCTTTGAAACAATCATCTATTTGCCAATCCCTTACCAATTGTCTTACTTTCAAGTTTTATACTCTGTTTTCAGACAGTTTGTGGATTCTGCAGTCATAGTTCTGGTACTTGAAGCAGGCTGTCCTGCTCCTTTTGCTTATCCCTTCCTGCCCCAATCTTCATATTCAAGTATCAGTTTGAAGGAGGGTTGAGGTGTGCAGTTTCTGGTTCAGCAAAACACAAAAGGTGGGCAAAGACCAGGGAGATGTTTTCCCACTCTACAACTATCATCCTGATGGATGAAGAACCCTGGGGAACACAAGGGTGGGGCATGGGTAAATACCATGTCTACACTACAGAGGGATTCATTGTAACCTGTCCTCCCACACCCTGGAATCTAGCCTATAACAGGCTTCAGGAACGCATTCAGGTAGCAGAGTAATACCAATTGCCTGTTTAGTAGGCCACCCCGTGCTTCTTTTTTTTCACCGTCACCATGATTTCACAAACAACTGAATGCAGGACCCAGTTGTTGGATAAGTCAGATTGATTTTTGCACAATGTAAAAAGAAGATCTAGAATTGTTCAGATGTTATTGAAGCCAGAAAGCCTTATCAAAGCTGGCAGTACCTTTACTTTGCCAGACATTTTATAGCATGTATAACACCCTTTATCTTGAAATACGTTCGCTAAATAAATTGATTTTCAGACTTGTGATGTCTGTCCTGACATGTCTGCCTGCAGAAGGTTTGTAGATCTTATTTTTTATTCAATGCGAGTGACTAAGCAGAGGTTTAGGAAGTCTGAAACTACCTTTATTCTCGTTCCAACCCTTTCTTCAAATTTAAGAATAATGCTTGACATCCTATCAAAGCCTTTGTTTGACTCTTTTGACCAATGTTGTTGTATAACTTTTAATTTACCAATGCCTTTCAGGTGGCTTTTATGTAATAGTGTAGTAAAGAATTTGCGGACCACACCAACCAGGTATTGATAAATCTTGTTTATTGAAATCAGAACTGATAAGATGAATGGATACTCCCTGGCTGGTCAGGAGGAAACTGACTTTCCAGAGAATGTTCAGCTTCAAAAGAATACGTGGAATCTGATGTCCATCAGATTCCATGTCAGGAGACACCAACATGACACTGATGTAATACAACTCATCTCTTCCTTTCTACATTAAAACAAATATCAAAAACTGAAATAAACATAGATGTATTCTTAGTTACCCTGCTTTACAGCAAATTTGAGATACCATAGAGGATAGAAATACTGAAAGCTTCGTATAAAATCTAGGAAAGAAAAAAAAAAAAGAACATAAATGCATAACTGTACAAAATCCTTCAACTATCCTGGTGGTCTACGACTCTTAATGCTTCTTACTCTCTGGGCATCACCTGCACTTCTTCTTACTTTCTGGTAATCACTTGCTCTCTTGGCCTGGGATGCTCCAAAACCATCAGCACACTTCATACTTGAATCACAACTCATACCAAGCTCTTCATTTTCCATATTCTTTGCCAGCAGATACCCGCTGCATCCTTCCAGCTTTCCCCTGCTGACTTCGCCACCTCTCTGGTACAAAGCTACACAGCAATAATTCCACCTCTCGCCATTTTCCAACACCACATAATATTTGAAAACATTTTTGACTTTGAACAACTCTTTACATTTAGACAAACCTCTGGCAACCCTCCCTGTCTTGACCTTCTCCCAATCACCAACCTTAATACCTCCCATGGCAACTGGTATTATTACTCCCCTGACATCCACTACTACTTCCCCCATTAGACACCCACTCCCTTATCCATGAAGGTACCAACTTGGTCCCAGCCACTCATAAGTTCGAATGGAGGTTTTAGACTCCCTCCTTGTATGGTAGTGTGGTATGCGCACATCATTTCCTCAACCATTTTGTCGAGCATTTGTCCATTGACACATGCCATCTGTATAATACCCTTAACCAGTCTGTTGGCATGCAACACCAACTGTGTCCCATTATCTGTAATGAGTACAGAGGGAACACCCTCTTCCAAAAACAACTTGCCAAAACATCCGATGGTGGTCTCTGTAGTAATCTTTTACAAATTTAACACAACAGCCACTTCGAAAACAGATCTACAACCAGCGGTAATTCATCCATGGGACCAATAAAGTCTAAACAGATACTTTTCCATGGCTTTCCCGAATCAGTAATATGTCCCATATTGCTTTTGGGGCCCACCTTCAACCTCTTCTCTCCTTCCCTACATACGGTACACTGCTCACCCTAAGATACCACCTGCTCATCCATACCTGGACGCCAAAACTGGGTTTTGGGACGCCGTTGGGTTAAAGTCTACCCCAAATGTCCTTCATGGGCAAGTGCCAACAATTTAATTCTTAAGCCAAATGGTGGAATGAATCTATCTCCCCTCATTAAAACATTTTTGCCACACAGCGATACCTCCTCCAAGACCTTGACAAACTGACGCACGGAGATAGCCACACAACTCTCTCTTCTACCTCCCTGATTTATCATACATTCCGCTACCTTCAGGACCTCATCAGCTTCCTTCTCCTGATGCCACTCTTCAGTTGTAAATGCTCCCTCACCTTACATGACAACATCTTCCACAGACGCCCCATCACAATCAGAATTTGAGACTCACGGTCCATTAACTAGTCTCCTATCAACCAACAACCTGGACAAACAATCAGCTTGTAGGTTTTTCCAACACTGGACGTGTTCGATCACATACTGATACCACTGGAGTTTGGCTGCCAACCTCGCCAGTCTTGCTGAACCCTTACCAGCCCCGCCTGGTAGTAAAACTTTAACAAAGGGCTTATGGTCGGTTCTCAACAGAAATTGGGTACCCCTCACATGCATGCTAAGGTACTTCACACCCCCTGCTGCCGCCAATGCCTCTCTCTATGACCGAATAGTTTTTTTCAGAAGCAATGAGGGTCCTAGATGTGAAGGCCATTGTCTTCTCAACCAATCTGTGCTTTTGAGAGAGTATAGCACCTAACCCAGTGGCACTGGTGTCAATAGTGATTATAGAGCTACGTTTGATGTCAAAAGGTGCTAACACATTTATTTTTTTATGTTTACAAAACATTCTTTTTGTTGTTCACCCCAATACAGAATTTGTGCCCTTCTTGAGTAACAATCTCAAAGGTACCGTTTTGTCTGAAAAAATTTCAACAAATTTGGAATAATACTTGATTAACCCCATAAAGAATCTGTTTACTCTTTATCAGTAGGGGCAGGTGCCATCTCGATAGCACTGAGTAGGTACTTCTTTGATTTAATGCCCATTGCAGAGATGGTGTAGCCTAAATATTCAATTTGTTCAACCAAAAACAAGCATATTTCCTTCTGCAGTGTCAAACCCACTTCAGCAATTCTGTGCAACACTTGTTTTAACACAATATTGTGTTCCTTTACAGACTTTCCGAAGATCAAGATGTCGTCTTGAAAATATACTGCATTGTCTATACTCTTAAATATCTGTCACCATGCGTTGAAAAACACTTTCAGCCGAAGATAATCCAAAAGGCATGCGTATGAATTGGAAAGATCCCTCAGTGATAATAAAAGATGTTAACCGTTTAGACTCGTTGTGAAGCTTTATTTGATGGTAGACACTCATCAGGTCTAATTTTGAAAAGTACCTACCATCCTTCAATCTAGAGGCCAATTCGCCTATGTTAGGTAAAGGGAATGTATCTGCTATCCCACATTGATTGAGTGACCTTAAGTCAACTCAAAACCTGAGCTTGCCGTCAGGTTTCTTGGTAATTACAATGGGAGACACCCAACTCAAGGCCTCAAGGGGTTCTATGATGCCTCCCTCCAACATTTCCTTTATCAAACTCGACTTCATCTCGAACAACAATTGGCACGCTTCTCAACTTACGTTGTACTGGCACTGCATCCTTCCTCAATACGATCTTGTGGACATAGCCTTCTAGCTGTCCCAATCTATCTTGAAACACTTGATCTGCACCACGCAAAATATCTATTAGACTTTCATCCTCAACAACCAGGACCTGTGTGCGAGCCCTAGGATTTACTATGACATGGAGGTCATAATGGTGTACCAAACCCAAAATGGGGGGGTTTGCTTGCTCTACCACATGTAATTTCCCTTGTATGGACCTGTTGGAAAATTCAATATGAGCATCAAAGTCCCATACATTGTCAATAGACTCCCCTTGTTATCGCCCTGGGGAAATAACCTTTGGTTTCAAGATTTTACCTTCCCACTCTCGCTCTTATACACACTTTGGAATAATAGTATACATGGAACCAGTATCCACCATAAGTAGAATGGAACGCCCATTAATCTAAAAAGTTGCTTTAGGTCTATTCTTTCTCCTATCTTCCTCGAATGTCTCAACATCTTTCCATACACTGAGTATCCTATCTAGGTGGTCGCCATCTACACTCACGGGATCATGAACCACTGCCACTTTACCCCTTACCTTTGTCCTACACATCCTGGCATAATGTCATGTTCGGCCACATTTTATGCATTCTTTGTTGGGTGCAAAACAATATTTTGAATCAGCTGTGTGACTGGTACTCCCACACCTGTTGCATGTTCTTGAACTCGATCTAGCCTGCATGACTTTCAGTCCCACTCTACTCTTATTCTTCACTGCAGATACAACACCAGCATCAATTTCACTATTATCGCCACTCTCCGATCTCAGCCACCTCATGCCCTTGGTTTTTCTTTTACAACTCTTGCATGCATATTTCAGATTGTTCAACAACTTTGGCCAAATAAATGGCCACCTTCAAAGTTGCGTTCTTGGCTGCCTAAAGCCTTTGTGTGATTTTTTTAAAATTATTGCATTGAACAACTAACTGATCTGAGTTCATCCGTCATGGTACCAAATTTACATTTGATAGACGGTTCCCTCAATCTAGCTATGAACTAATCAATGGATTCGTCATTTTTCTTATGCGAAGTATAACATTTATAACAATTCATGACCAAATTCTCTTCCTTGGCATATCTAGCCTCCTATCTACAGACTGCTTCTTTATATTCATCTGGCATTGTTGCCCATTCGCTTGTAACACTTGAGGCAAATATCTAAAAATACGTTGTCCTTCTTTACCTAAGGTACTTAACAGTAACGCTATGTTCGAGGCATGTGTGCTGTAGTTACACATGCTTTGCATACTCCTGCTATCTGGTGTTGGGTCTGGATGTTTGCAAGTTGTTCTTCAAAGAAGTCTTTCCTAGTCACAAGGTAAGGTGACTCCTCCTTTCAGTGATAGTGCGCATGGGCATCAACTCCATTGTTTGTTTTCTTTCCGCCATCGGGTTCAGACGTGTATTGCTGCGCTCCAGTTCGAAACCGTCCTTCGGGTTCCCCTCGGTGCGCAATCCACTTTACCCTCGACGGTATTGTTATCGTACAAGTTTCCCTTTCTCCGCGTATCCATTCGATCCGAAAGTCTCTTATCTTCAGTCAAAAACATTGTGGGCGGCCTTCGGGCCTAGCCGCGTCGATCCATCCCTCTGCCGATGTAACGGACTCCTTTTCAGTTCTGTCCTCGGTGCCGCTCGAAGTACCCTCACACCGTTCTACACCAGGTCTGCAACTTGTGCTTATCACCGGAGCACAAAGAAAAAGACTGTGAGGCTTGTCGCTCATTCAGGTCGAAAAAGACTCTTGGAGATCGTCGGGCTCGTTGATGAGAAACGCAGCGCCAAAGCACTCAACAGACTCCGAAGCTCTTCGGAGAAGAGTCCGAAGAAGAAGTGGCAGCTGCAGAAAAAGAGCAGACCTTCTCGGTTGAAGAATCTGATTCCGACTTCGAGATCGAGTTGGAGTCAGAAGACATTTCAGCGCGACAGGGTGACGTGAGTACCAAAACCCCCGTACCTCATAAGCTATCGTCCACCAAACATAAGGCTTCGGCACCACCTCTGTCTTCGGGTCTTGGTCGGCACCAAGACGTTTCTAACACCCCGCCCTTGGGCCCGGCACCAAAACAACTAGTCAAGCCTTCCGGCTCTGGATCGAGCCAAGACAAATCGTCTTCGGACCCAAAATATTCCACTCCGAACGACCAATCTGGTTCGGAGCCGAAATCCTCCATCTCAAAACAAAAGTCCGCTTCGGAGCCGAAACCACCTTCTTCGAAACAAAAAGCCGCTTCGTAGCCAAAACCTTCCGCTTCCAAGGACAAACTTTCGGTGCCGAAATCGAAAGAAGATATTTCAGATCCCCCGGAACCAATCTTAGACATTATGAAGGACAGATTGGATCCAAAGCAGAAAAAGCTGTACATCAATCGAGACACTGGACACATGTTAGCCAAAACTCCTTCCAAAAGGAAATCAGTTCAGAGGACATTGCTACAAGTCCTATCCATCCTACATTGCCTTCCCCTCCACCACCATCTTTTCCCTTACAAATACTGCCAGGCTCAGATCCATTACACATAACACCACAGGGATCTCCACACACACAGCCTGATTTTTTTGTTTAAATTTTTTTTATTCGTTTTATAAAGTGCCATGTATTACAGCAGTTAGACAGTTGGAATAGTACATATTTCTCCTTTACGATTGCCAAGTGGCGCACATGTTAAACTTTGTACTGCAAGTCTGGTACTTGATATCGAGAACACAGTGCACAGCCCTCGCTATAATGGCAGAATGTTTCGACAAACATGTGGCTAGAATGCACATAACACTACTTGTAATAACATGCTAACTCATGAGGGAAAGAACAATAGAATAGATGGGTAAGGGGTGGGGGGAAAAATATCGCATCTCACTGGATGATTATATGAAACACAGATGGTGCTGGTCCTACTGTGCTCGTCGTAGTGCATGGCACCATTCCTGTCGCCAACTTTTCGCGCACTTATGTCTCAATGCTAGTGTCTGTTATCCTGAATGTCAGGAGTTGCTGCCTATGCATTATCGATGCTCCACTTCTGAAGTGGTGTTCATTGAAAAAGGGGGGGGGGGTCCCAAGCTACTGCTGTGTTCCCTCTGTGCGTTCCTACGTCCCATCTATCGCTTGGGAGGGCCCCTGTACCTCCAAGTGCTCCTGCCACGCATTTCGGAGGTCTGTGAGGATTGTATCCCAGGCCGTAGCTAAGGGTGTCTTACATATGCCTGTGGCATCTTCTCGCCAGAGCGCCACACTTTCCGCTTGTGCCCAGTATATCATGGAGTGATACCATGCCGCTACTGACGGGGGGGGGTCAGGCGACTTCCATCGCTTAGTGATGAGGCGCTTTGCTACTATAAGCCCCAAATCTATGAAGCGAGTTGTCACCTTATGTTTCTTACGCCTCCGGTACAGCCCTAGTAAGCACACCTCCCAGCTCCATTCCAGCGCGCGGTCCGTGCCACGCGCCAAGTGTGATGTGATGGCCTCCCAATAGGTAGCCAGCCTGCTGCATGCCCACAACATAGGTATGAGATCTCCACCCACCATGTCGCAGCGAGGGCACCGCGCATCAGCGCAATTGAATAATTTGTTGATTGAGGCCGGTGTCATGTATGCTCTTTGGGTTATATAATATTGTATGAGCCTAAACCTGGCATTCCTCGGTATGTGGGTGGGGCTTTCTAATATTGCTGCCCATTCCCGGTCCGTGCTTTGTCTCTGTAGGTCGGCATCCCAGTGTCCTCTCAATTGGTCTAGAGGGGCTGCTGCATGTGTCCGGAGTGACTCTGCAAACCACCTGACTAGATGTCGGCCAGCCCCCATTATATGAAGATACTGAAGTGTTAAGTGTGTTTTCGGTTCCTCCATCATGTCACCCCAGATTAACCTCCATGTTCTAATGAGTGCTGCGTGTAGTAAAAATTGGCCTTGCGGTAAGTCAGTCGTTCACAAGTGTATCAAACAGAATCAGCTGTCTGTCTTGAAATAGGTCCCCCACCGTCTGAAGTCCCGCGTCATCCCATGCGCGTAGTTCCATTGCCGTAGTTATTCGCTGCTGTCTCGGCGTACCCAGTATCGGAATGGAGGGTGCATATGTAATGACCGCTTTGGTGCGTCGTAAGACGCGCCGGAAGCAGGCGTATGCTACTTTCACCAGCTGTTGTGTAGGACCCGGTCCCTTCCTGCCCCGATGAAACCAGGACATCACCTGCATTAGGGTATAGCCCGGCTGCTGCGTGGCAGTGTCAGCAAGCTGTCTCTCGCTGAGCCAGCGGGCCACCCATTGCAGCTGTGCCGCCAGATAATAGTGTTCCATATTTGGGACTGCCACTCCACCACCGTCCACAGGCAGGTACATCTTGGCCAGTGCCACCCTATTGCGGCTGCCATGCCAAATATATTGCCGCATGTCTCCTTCGAACGAGCGGAACACCGCAGGCTTAATGTATACTGGCAGATTTGCGAAGTGGTATAATAGCCGTGGGAGTGCCACCATCTTCAAGAGCGCTACCCTGCCCATAGTGGCAATAGGCAGTGTGCGCCAGAACACCATCTGTGATCTGAGCGCCGTTACTGCTCTGACGTAATTACCCTCAAATAAATCTAGCGGCTCGCGATATATCCGAATCCCCAGATATCTAAATGCAGTCTGCTGCCAGCGTACCGGTGTGCCACTGACTGTTAGTGCAGGGTCCGGGGTGGTTTCATTAAAGGGATAGAGGCACGATTTGCCCCAGTTGACGCGTAGCCCGGACAGGGCGGCGAAGTCCGAGAGCGCCTTTGCGGCACATGGTTGCCGAAGATCTCGTAAATATATCAATAGATCATCGGCGTAGAGCGACACTGCGTGCACCCCATCTCCTAGAGGGATTCCCCAGTCCGCCATCGTACTACGCAGGGCCACCGCCAGTGGTTCGATGGCCAGCGCGAACAATAGTGGAGAAAGGGGACAGCCTTGCCGCGTACCCCGACCAATTGAGATAGATTCGGAGACATACGGGCCTGTCTTGACCTTTGCCGTGGGGCACATGTAGAGCAACTTAACTAGGCCCATGTAGTTATCACCTAAATTATATTTGGCCAAGGTGGCAAATAAAAAGTCCCATTCGAGCGTGTCGAATGCTTTTTCGAGGTCCAACACTAGGCACCCAGAGTGTGGCCAGCAATCTCTGGAGTAATGGGCAACTCTAAAAAACCGTCGCAGGTTAAGGGACGTGCTGCGCGCTGGGACGAATCCATTTTGATCCTCATGCACCAGGCGCGGGACCACTGGGGCCAGTCTACTTGCCAGCAATTTGGCAAGTATTTTATAATCCGAATTTAACAATGCCAACGGGCGGTAGGAGCCTAAGAGCTCCGCATCTCTGTCCGGCTTGGGCAGCAATACAAGCAGTGACTCACGCAGCGTCTGGGGCAGGGTAGCCGCCTCCTGCGCACTGATGAATAATGCAAGCAATTTCGGGGCAAGGGTGTCTCGGTACGCCTTATAAAATTCGGCCGGCAACCCATTCGGGCCCGGTGCCTTTCCCGTGGCCAATGATCGGATTGCTAGCTGCACCTCTAACAACGTTATGGGTTCATTTAACTCCGCTCACTGAGCGTCATCTACCGCCGGCAAGGGTAGTTGGGACAGATACGCCTCTAGCGCCTCCGGGGTTGCCTGTATCACTGACTTATATATGTCGGTATAATGGTTGGTGAATTCAGTATGTATGTCACATTGTCGCGTTAGCAATTGGCCCGTACCGGATCTTAAGCGCAATATTGGTTGTTGCGCGTGTTCTTGCTGGATGAGGCGCGCCAATAGTCTCCCTGCTCTATCAGCGGAGGCATGAGTGCGGGCCGAATGCGCTGCATAATTCAGACAGCGCAGTCTCTCCAGCACCTCAGCGTGCTTTTGCCTTTGATCGTCAAGCGCCTGCCGAGCGCCAGCGCCCCCTGCTAAGTCGGTCTCGAGATGAAGGAGAGTGTCCTCAATGTGCTTCGCTTCACGGTCTAACTGCCGACGGATACTCCAAGTCAGGCTCAGACATTGACCCTGCACCACCGCCTTGTAAGCATCCCACAGTGTCCCGTGGTCTGTCACCGACCCTTCATTTGTGTCAAAGTATGTTGATATGGCCAGTCCCACCGAGTCTCTAAATGGGGGGTCCTCCAGTGCTGCTGGCTGTAGCCTCCACAGTTTAGTGAGTGGCGTCGAGTCAACTCCACCTAGCTGTAGCGTATGTGGATTATGATCAGAATGTGTGCGTCCCATGTAGTCCGCATTTATACAGTCCGCTATCAGCGCCGTGCTTCCTACGAATCTGTCCAGCCGCACATGGAGGCCATGGGGGTGCGAGTAATGCGAGTAGAGGCGCGTGTGTGGGTTTAATGTTCTCCATATATCTACTAGCCCCCAACTACAGAGCCACTCGCACAAACCTTTATCGTTAGACGCAGCAGTTGTCTGTTGCAGCGGCGGGAAGGATTTATCCAAGCTTGTATCCAATACTGTGTTATAGTCCCCCCTAGCAACCAAGGGATGTCACACCACTGCGATAGCTTTGCAGACAATGTACGCCAGAATGTGGCTTGGTCAGTGTTTGGGGCATATATGGACCCTAGCACTATCTGTCTGCCATTGAGTCTGCCTTTTGTCAGTGCAAATCGGCCATGTGTATCAATTTCCGACGCTTCCGATACGTAATGCGTGCCTGGTCTAACCCATATTAGCGCACCCCGCGCGTATGATGAATACCCCGTGGCAAATATCTGCCCTCTCCATTTACGCTGTAGTCTGTGTATCTCGGGCTGTGATATATGCGTCTCCTGCAGAAATGCGATATGTGCTGCATGCCTCTTTAAGTATGCATATGTGTTGTAGCGACGCGCTGGCGTGTGCATGCCCCTGACATTCTCCTGGATTGTTGGCGGCATCCCTTATGTATTCGGCCTATATGTGTGACCCAACACATGCTACTCCATTAGGGAGGTTGGTGGCGCGCATATGTAACCTAGATCTACTCCACCATCCCGCCACACGTAGTGACCAATGGTATGATAGTGAGATGCAATTTAGGGAATTAGACATTATATGGTGCAACTGGGACATGGCAGAGGGACAATGTGTGTCTGCCCAAACCTTGAACTGCGCCTCTCGGCAACCGTCGGCCTTGTGTGCCGTGTTACTCCACATCGGGAGGGGGGGGGGGGGGGTAGCCCTAACTGAGTGTACAATGAGCCAATGGAGACTCCGGCCCATGACAACGATCTGCTATGGTCCCCGTGTCGCTTTTTGCTGATAGTTCAGCGCCTTTCGGACCCATGATAGGAGGGGGGACCCCAGCAAGAGGAAAGACTAAGGGGGGGGTTGACCCCTACATTAGCACACAAGTCATAAAGCCAAATCTCCACCCCCCACCACTACATGCTTCTCTAAAGGACAACCGCCCTCTTAGGTTATTTGATGTGCATAAGTACACCCCATGTTTACATCACATAATGTCATCTGGTATTTGGGGCGACACTTCAGATAGTAACTGCGAGTCGCCGCTCGTCTGCCATCCCGCTGGCACGCTGTCAGTCATATTACATAAGGTCATCTGCTGTTTGGGGCGTCACTTCAGGCATTAGCTGCGAGTCTTCACCTAGCTGCCATCTCGTCGACACACTGTCTGCGCTCATGGAGTGTTCTGATGAGGCATCAGTGTCCCTATGTTCTGGGCTCCTTCGTATTGTCGCTGCCATCTGCAGAGCAGCACGCCGCTCCTGTAGGCGCTGCTCCAAGTCAGGGGCAGCTTTAAGCTGCGGCGGGCGCTTCCTGGTTCGTCTACGAGGCCTCTGCCAGCTCCTGCGACTGCTGTGCTGTGAGACCGTAGCTGTATTCCGTTTTCTTGGTGACACACTGTGACTCTCCGATTCAAGCCAGTCCCATGCCTCTTCCGCTGCATCAAAGAAATGTGTAACTCCGTCTTTTACCACTCGAAGCCGAGCCAGGAAGAGAAGCGAGTATTTGATTTCTAATTCCCGCATCTTCTGTTTAACTGGCAGGAACGTGCTTCTCCGTTGTTGCACCCCAAACGAATAGTCCGGGAAAAACATCACCTTAGAGTTTTCAACTCTGACTTCTTCCAGTTTACGTAATTCCTGCAGAATCGCATCGCGATCTTTGTAATTCAGGAGTCGAATTAGGAACGGACGAGGTCCAGTTCCTGGTTGCCGCTGCCCCGCCGGAACTCTGTGCGCCCTTTCTATTGCGATAAAGGGGGAGAGTGAGTTTTGTGGCATCAAAGTTTTCAGCCAGGACTCTGTGTAAGACACCGCATCACGCTCTTCCGTTCCCTCTGGTAGGCCCACGATCCGGAAATTATTGCGGCGGGAGCGCCCCTCCGCATCATCAATCCTGCTCTCCAGAATGCGCACTTTCTCCGCTAGTGTCCGCACTTCAGCGGCAGAGGCTTTGGTGGTGGGGAGGATCTCCTCCATTTCAGCTTCCATCTCATCATCCCTCTCCGCCAGTTTGCGATGGTCGGCGTGTAATAGTGTAAAGTCTGATGTGACTTTATCAATGCGCCCCTCCAGTGAGGTGCGCGTTTGCGCCAGGGACACACTCAGCTGCGTCACCGCCTGTAACACACTGTCTATCTTGGATCCCAGTGTGGGGTTGTCCGCATTATCGTCATTCTCAAGCTCATTGTCTGGGTGCTTGGGTGGCGCCAAGGACACCGTAGACTGCATGCCTGCTCCTGCCCGTTGTCTGCCCATTGCTGCTACCAGGCGAGTAGGGCTAGGCCAGCTGTTTCCGTGTGCGCTTGGGTCAGCCATTACCTCTCTCACCGGACAGGTCCCAAGTTAATACTCAGTTGCTGTGCTTCCCCGGGCCTCGGCCTCCGCAGCAGCCGTGCTCGCCCGGGGCCAAATGGAGCTGTCCTGTGCTCGTACTGCCCTGCACCCTGTTACTGGGACTAGGCTCGACCCAGCCCCCGGTCCCCCGGCGCATAAAACACACTTTCACGCACCGCACTTCAGGGGCCACAGGACCCACCGTTTCTCTGAACTGTGGTGATCGTCGATCTCCAGCAGCGGCTGATGCGGGCCTCCACTAAGGAGATGCGGCCTATCGTGCATCAGGGCAGTGCGACTCGCCTGCTGCCGCCCATCGCCCCCGGTGTGGCCAGTGTCACTGTATAGGCGCTGTCTGAGGCAGCAGCTTCTCCACCTCTGAATACGATCTTGGGGGCCCTCCTGTCTCCGATGGTGGCAGCATGCGTTGTTTTGGTGTAGATGGCCACCTTCGGCGTTTCTTTCTGCTAGGTTGCAGTGCGTCTTGAAAATGGCTGCTTCCTCAGTGCCCAGGCCCGATGCGATAACCTCGCGCTTCCGTACTCTTTAGTGGGGGATCACATATTCTTCACGTCGTCTCCCTTCTTGCCCTGAGATGTAATCCGGTGTGGTGGCACTTCTAAACCTCACTCCCACCAGCCGTGCCCCAAGTTGGCGCTCACAGGTTGCACGCCGCTCCCGGGCCGTGGCCTTGACAATCGCCTGATTCGCCCCCGTCTGCCTGGGCCTTAGTGAAGCTGGTTGTGTTCTCACACGCACGTATTCACCCCTGCTGGGACTAGGCTCGAACCAGCCCCCGGACCCCAGCCACACAATGCACTCCTCAGACTCGCCCTTTTCTGCTGCTCCGCGGGATCAAGCACTCTCGCTGATGCCGACCTACAGGGCCTTTCAGCTCCGATTTCCTCGCCGCTGAGCCCGCCCAGCTCGCGTCACCTCCGCCTACGGCACTCCTCCACGGCGTCTCCGGCCTCCACCATCTGGTGTCTGGGCTTCACCTCCGCCGGCACTGCATTAGGGCCGACCACAGTCGGCTGCCGTCCAGAACGTAGCCCCACAGTGGACCCCAGGCCTCCAGTCGCAGCAGCGATGCACAGGCCGCGTCTCAGCCTGCAAGATGTCCTCCAGCCGCGTCCCGCCCGGAGACAGTGCGGATCCGTTCACCAATTTGCGGCGCGCCACAGCCTCCAACTTCACCTCTGGAAAATGCAGCACGGCGCTCACAGTCCGTGGCACCTACCATAAGATCTAAGTGACCCCAGGGACCATTAATTTTGGTCGGATAAACGGGCCTCAGTGTGGAGCTGCCTTAAAGCGTGTCCGACATCTTGGCCAGCTAGCCACGCCCCTTCACACACAGCCTGATAATGATGATACTGATGACGACAATGCTCCTTTGCCCAAAGATCCATGGAATGACTACAATGTTGATCCACCCATGGATAATGATCCAGACCTATACCCTACAAAACCTTCACTTCCAGATGATAACATATCCTATCTGGAGATAATTTTCAGGGCAGCAGCATATCATGGGGTTACACTGCATAATGAGGCCTTAGATGAAGATTTTCTATTTGAGACACTAGGGTCTTCACACAGAGTTAGTCACAGTCTCCCTACGTTAAAGGGCATGATGAGACATGCAGATGACCTTAATAAAGATCCAGTTCGTGCACGAATCTTAACACCCAGGGTTGATAAAAAATATAAACCATCACCCTCTGATCCGGTTTTTATTGAAGGACAGCTTCCCCCTTGATTCCCTGGTAGTTTCCAACGCTCGTAAAAGAGCGAACTCTGACATCTGGTGATGTGTCCCCTACCCCCCCCCCCCCGATAAAGAATCGACGCTTATTGACGCATCTGGTAAAATGGTAGCTGCTCAAGCCGCTAATCACTGGCGCATTGCCAACACACAGGGCCTGTTAGCCAGATATGACGGGCCCACTGGGATGAGATGGAAGGTCTACTTCAGTACCTCCCAGAAGAAGACAAGAAAAAGCCACAAGAGCTAGTTCAAGAAGAAAAGCTCATCTCTAACTCTTCTATTAGATGTGCGCTTGATGCTGCTGACACTGCAGCAAGAGAAGTTAACACCAGAATTCTCTTACATAGGCATGCCTGGCTTAGAATTTCCGGCTTTAAACCAGAAGTCCAACAGTCTATCTTAAACACTCCCTTTGACAAACAATATCTTTTCGAACCTCAGGTTGATGATGCTCTAGAAAAGATGAAAAAAGACACAAACGTGGCAATATCCATGAGAGCGCTTCAGAGTCCTTCAAACAGAGGTTTCTTTCGCCGCTCATTCTATAGAGCAGGGTGTAGGAAAGTAGGATCTGCTTCTTATGGTTACCCCCACTTTTTGCTTGATGTGATGCTGTTTTTGACTAGTCTGACTGGGATCCTGCTAATCGGGACCCCAGTCTATCTGCTTTCTCCCCAAATTGTTGTGTTCAGTACTTGGGTAAATCCCAGTTTGGATACTGGGGTACCCTTTTAAGTTCCTACTATATGGTACCCATGTACCCAAAGCATAGGTACCCCAGAGGTCTCCTATGGGCTGAAGCATGCATTATGCCACCCATGAGAGACCATTTAAAATGGAACTACAGGCCTGCCATTGCTGCCTGTGTAAGTTAGTGCATGCACCACTTACTAAGATATAGGTTTACTACATCTAAGGGTCACTGCACTTAAAACCTATAAGTCACCCCTGTAGTAGGCCTTTACAATCCTGAGGGCAGGGTGCTTGGTTCTAAGTGAGAGGGTGCCTCTTTAGGAGCAGGACACCCCTGCAGCCACGTAGTCCATTCTCCTGTGTTGTCAGTGAAGCAGCCATATGCTATATAGAGGGGCACCGTGTAATCACGCGATGACCATCTCGAAAACGGCTGCAACGAATCCTATCGTGTTTGGTATCAAACATGTTGGAATCATACCCCCACACCGTAAACGGTGTCGGAGGTATGATTCCAAGTACTGGAAAAGCCCTCCGTTAGGCTCTCGGTGTTCCCGGTACCAGCCTTCTAGTCCCGGACAGCACAAAATGGTTGCTGTCGACCAGAGACACATTTCTGCCCTCCTGCTGCTGAGCCAAGCTAGAGCAGGGGGAAGGTAGAACAATAGGCATCCTGTCACAGGGAGGTGTGACCACCTCCCAGACAGGATTTCGTGTATTAGGGCTGGGTGGGTGTGCTTGCCAGCGCCTGGAAGTCTGCATGAGGGGCACATTTGGTGTTCCTGTACATAGTCCAGTTCAAACCAGTCCTGGGAGCGGTCTGTTCCCGCTGTGGCACGAAAATGGACAAAGGACATGGGAGTAAACTCCCCCCTATCCAGTCCCTCCCCTGGGAGGGTCCCCTGAATCTTCCCTACCCTCTCCTTAGGGTACTTATGGGCTTACCTGGGTGTAGGTCCCTAGATTCGTCGTGGGATAAGATTCAGAATTGAAACCACTGCACTTCTACCGTCTGGGCACTCTGGACTTCGTTTGGGCCTGACTTCGCCTCCCTTCCAGTCTGCTGCATCGTCTGGGCCTGTGCATCATACAGGAACCTTCCAAGGCCTGTGAAGCATCAAGGATTACCAAAGTAATCTCCCTTGGAGTGAAGTAGTCACTCCCCTGCATTCACAGGCACCGCAACTAAGTCGACCGGTCTGCAGATCCTCAGCTTCTCCGGACTCCGTGGGCTCTGCAACACAGCTGGTGGGTTTTCCCAGCTCCCGAGGCCTGCTCTACCCTCTCACTAAGTTTGAAGCCAGTAGCCCTCGTGGGGGTTGCAATTCCCGAACCCCTGAGTACTGCGTCCCCGTTGCAGTTGCAAAGGCTTGTTGACATCTTTGCAAGAAGATCTTCGGGCTCCAAGTAGCCCCAACCTAGAGCACCACTAGTGACCAGAATCTTCGGCCACACTGCATCGTGGCCTGCATCTTTTGGTGAGCTGCTCGAGGTCCTCTTGCGACTCCTGTGCCTCCGGCCTGTGGGTCCATTTGAGGGTCAACACTGCTTTTCTTGGGCTTCCCTGATTGCTCAGGGCCTGCCCTGACTCCCCTGCTTGTGGTGAGTCTCCTGGACCTTGCTGGTCCCAACTGTGCACCTTCTTGACTTCCTGAGTGGGTTGCATTTGCCAAAGCTTGTTGGTGCTCCCTCCGGACACCGACCCCTCAGCACTCAACATCCTTCGTGGGACAGCTCGTATATGGGTCCTGGTTGTCCTCCGCGTCGCCTGGTCCTCGCAGCTGCAGTGTCAAGGTCACCGTCATCTTACCTGAAGCACCCGACATCGGAGGGCATCCAACTTCCAAGTCTCCTGGTCACCACTGAGTGACACACACTGTCCCCTCTGCTTTTAGGTACTCCTCTTCAAGAATCCACATTTGGATTCCTCCGGACACTCTCCTCTTCCAGCAGCGGTATTTTCCTGAAGTCCTCCATTGGGATCGACGGCGATTTCTGCCGCCACTTCACACCTATGCACCCAGCTTCCCTGGGATGGGTAGCTTGGGTACCATGGTATCCACGGGTGGGGTGGCTCTCCAACCTTCTGTCTTCCACAGGGTTTCTTCAGGGTCCACTGGGAACGGTCCCTAATCTTTAAAAATCCAACCACGACTTGCACATAGACTTGTATGGAAGACGCGGTCGTGTTCACCCACTGCACACGCTCTCCGTGGGGTCCCTATCTACTTACCTTGGGTGGTTCTGTGGGTCCCCAGCAATTCTACGCCCTCTCGACATTGTCTTGACTCGAGTCATGCTTCTTATACCACTTTCTTAGTATATGGTTTGGTCCCCCCCCCCACCCCGGGGCCCACTGTGTACTAGTGCTATTTACTCTGATTTCTTTGCTTTAGTATTGTGTGATACTGTAACGTACTAGATAGTGTTATATAATAAATACATATTTTTATAAATCCTTTGTGTGGTTCTTTTTCCTTTAATCTATACTATGAGATTGCATTCTGGTAAAACAAGCTGCTTTACACTCATTCAAGACTAAGCCTGAAGGCTGCTCCCCACAGATACCACTTGGATAGCTTTGTAAGGTTTTGTGAGACCTCTTAAATCACCATAAGGGTTGTCTGGACTGGTGCAAGATGCCCACTTACGTTAGTGGACATCATATACCAGGCCAGCTTCTCACACAGGGTCTAAAAGTACATCCTCAGACCCTAACACTTCCCCTTATAAATCCAACACGCAGCCCTCTCCCGGTAGAGACTTCTTTAGAGGAGGGTACAGAGGAAACAATTTTAAAGGTAGAGGTAAGGGCACGCCAACGGGAACCTCCCCTTCCCCCAATAAGCAGTGACTTGTCTGCACTTCCCCCGATCATTAAACACCTGTCGGGGGAAGACTTCAACAATTTCTCTCCATTTGGCAATCCATAACATTAGACAAATGGGTGTTAGACATTATCCGACATAGTTATTGCCTGGAGCTCACCAACAACCCTCTCAACATACCACCTCGTACCCACAAACTTTCGTCAGAGCACCTACAGCTCCTCGAACAAGAGGTACAAGCTCTTTTGACAAAAGGAGCTATATAGCCAGTTCTATTACAGTACCAAGGCTCAGGGGGTCAACTCTCTCTACTTCCTAAACCCCAAAAAGGACGGTTCCTTAAGACCAATTTTGGATCTAAGGACATTAAACCTGTACATACTTTCTGAACATTTTCACATGGTCACTCTTCGACAGGTTCTTCCACAGCTACAGCAAGGCGATTTTATGTCCACACTAGACGCATACTTTCATATTCCGGTTCACCCAGCTCATCGCAAATACCTCCGATTTGTGATGGCAGGAAAACACTATCAATTCAAAGTACTTCCGTTCGGAGTAACTACTGCTCCCAGAGTATTCACAAAATGTCTGGCAGCCGTAGCGGCACATCTCGGAAGACAACAGATTCATGTCTTCCCATACCTGGAGGACTGGCTTATTAAAGCCAGCACACGTCAAAAGTGCTTACACCACGCTCAGACTACATTAGACCTACTCTACCAATTGGGTTTCACGGTCAATGCTCAAAAGTCTCACCTTCAGCCCTCACAAATGCAGTCTTATCTGGGAGCGACTCTAAACACTTGCACAGCTCTAGCTTCTCCCAATGCAGCCAGAATTTGAAATATTCAAACTCTGCTATTACAGTTTCAGACCAACCAATACTTAGCAGTCAGAATGTTCGTGCAACTGCTAGGAATGATGGCATCATGCATCGCGATAGTGCCTCATGCAAGGTTGCACATGCGTCCTCTATAGGAGTGCTTGGCACGTCAGTGGAATCAGTTGCAGGGTCAATTAACAGATCTAGTGTTGGGAGACAGCCGCACCCATCGCTCTCTGCAGTGGTGGAACACACCAAACTTATCAAAAGGGCAGCCCTTCATCGACCCTGTTCCACAGATCGTGCTAACAGCAGACTCATCCCTCACAGTTTGGGGTGCCCATCTTCACAACTCAAGGGCTATGGGACAACAAGTACAAAGCTCTCCACATCAACTATCTAGAGCTTCTAGCTGTATATCTAGCACTGAAAACTTTTCAGTCTCACCTCCTAGGGAAGGTTGTCCTAATCCGCACCAACATGATGTACTATGTACAAAAACAAAGGGGGACACATTCTCTCCAACTGTTACGCCTCTCTCAGACAATTCGGCGTTGGCAATTCATCACAGAGTTCATCTTCTAGCAGAGCACCTCCCAGGAGTGGACAATCGGATTGCCGACCTTCTAAGCAGAAGGCGGCAACAAATACACGAGTGGGAACTTCATCCCCAGGTTCTCCTTCCATACTTTCAAGAAAGGGGATTTCCACAAATAGATCTGTTCGCCACAGTGGACACTTCAAAATGCCCAAACTTCGCCTCCAGGTACTCACACCCTCTATCCAAAGGCAATGCCCTATGGATGAATTGGTCAGAGATATTTGCCTATGCTTTTTCCCCTCTCCTTTCATTTCTGGTTCAGAGGCTCAGGCAAACATCTCTGACACTGATTCTAGTGGCTCCCATTTGGGCCTGTCAGCCGTGGTTCACGACACTCTTAGAACTGTCAGTAGTTCCACATCAAAAGCTGCATCTCAATTCCAGCCTTCTCACGCAGAACCATGGAGAAGTCAGTCCCCCAAATCCCAAGGAGCTCAATCTAGCGATTTGGCTCCTGAAGACAGAGTTTGGATATCTTAACTTGCCTCCAGAATGTATGACCATTCTTAAAGAAGCAAGAAAGCCTACTACCAGAGCATGCTATGCAGCTAAATGGAAAAGATTTGTTATAGAATGTACTAATAACAATATTGATCCACTAGATGCATCCACTCAAAATATCATTTGTTACCTTCTGCATTTACAGCCTGCTGGTTTAGCCTACACGTCCATTCAACTGCATCTTGCGGCAGTAGCCGCATATTTGCAGAACAGATAACATCTATCTTTGTTCAAAGTTCCAGTAATGAAAGCCTTTATGGAGGGCCTTAAGAGAGTAATACCACCCACAGTGCCTCCAGCACCAGTTTGTAATCTGAACATGTGCTTACACGGCTCATGGGTCCACCTTGTGAGCCATTACACAACTGTCCCCTTCAGTTTCTTTCATGGAAAGTGGCCTTCCTCATTGCAATCACTTCATTGAGGAGAGTTGGTGAGCTGCAAACTTTAACCTTAGAAGAACCCTTCTTTCAACTTCATAAAGACAGAGTAGTTCTTCGCACCAACCCAAAATTCCTTCCCAAAGCGGTTTCTGCTGTTCCTTTCTCAACCTGATTCTGTAGCAGAAAGAGCTCTTCATACTCTTGATGTTAGAAGAGCGTTTTTGTACTACATTGAAAGAACAAAAGAATTTCGCAAAATAATTGTTTGTTGCATTTGCGACACCTCAAAGGCAATCCCATCTCTAAATCTAGTATTGCAAGATGGATTGTTAAATGCATTCAAACCTGCTATGCTAAAGCTAAACAAACTTTATCTATACCTCCTAAAGCGCATGCTACTCGTAAAATTAGAGCGTCTATGGCCTTTTTAGGTAACATCCCTGTAGCTGACATTTGTAAAGCAGCAACATGGGCCACACCACACACTTTTATCAAACATTACTGTGTGGATGTGTTAGCACGCCAACAAGCCAACGTAGGGCAAGCAGTGCTAAAAACGCTTTATCAAACAGCTGCAACATCTACTGGTTAGCCACCGCTTTGGGAGAATACTGCTATATAGTATATGCAAAGCATGTGTATCTACAGCACACATGCCTCGAACGGATTATGCTACTTACCCAGTAAGCATCTTGGGATTTTTCCATGGGCACATTTCGCTTCTAAAAAGCAGGTGAAACTTTTCAGTGATGAAAATAATTGTATTGAGAGGAAAACGTGGACATTGGTGCCCAGATTCTGTTTTCCATGATTGTTCCAGCTTATTAGGATACATGAAACTTAAAGTTTCACACTGGAAAATGCTATATCCACAGTCTCAGGTTTTCTTTGGCCGGTTCTGGGTTGTGCAAGGGTGATTCCTAACCAGTAACACTGAAGTACTCTTTAATGATGGTCTAAATGATTTTGTCTCTCTAGTAACATGAAAACGTTTAGTACTGTCAAACAACAGATTTAGCCCTTTCTTATGCATTTGTGGAAAGAGTGAATTGTTTAGTTTCGAAGATTTGAAAAAAGCTATGCCCCCTTTAAAGGAGTAGGCAGCGCCATTGCCCAATGACACACATCCTTGGCAGTTAAAGATCAGTTCCTTTTTTCTCTCATGTGAGCATGATCACTTTACACAGTGCTCAGATGTTTGCAATACATGCCCTGGCTGGAACATTTTAGGTTATTTAACTATTCTTTTAATATTTAATTCAGTGTCTACCGGTAAGATATTCAGCTGGCTCTGTTTTTTTTTCTTGCACTTTCATTGCCCACAAAATGCATGCCATCGCTCTTTGTGAAGTACAGGAAAAAGAAATCAGAAAAGATGACCCTTCCACCTCTTGGTTGTCCCCAGAGCATGAAGTGTACTTTTTGCAAAACCTATCCAGCGGAACCACTTAGAATCTGATGAAGTCAGTCAGAAAGCCCTATATTGGAAAAAATAGGTGCATATTGACAAAAAGGAAAGAACCATTGACTCACTTGGACATAGCCTTGAAAGGTAGCTGCAGTTGTGAAGAAAGGGACATATCAGACTCTTTAAATAAGTGGAAGTGACCGCTCTCCTGCTCTTTCTCTGTGTTGTGAATTCTCTACTGAGCGTGCCAGAAAATGATACACTTACATGCCACCTGTAAATGGTTTTTTCGAGATCAGTTGTCTTTGCAGAGCAAAGTTGTTTGTGTGTGAGCTGGTGTTTGGCCCAAATCTTTCATTATTAACATCTTTCCCTTATATTTCTAATGCATATAGATTGTTCTTTTGAGCTGTGAATCATCTTCAGTTTTTTCCTTTTTCCAGGATCTGAAGCCCAGTAACATCGTTGTCAAGTCAGACTGCACGCTTAAGATTCTGGACTTTGGATTGGCCAGGACTGCGGGGACCAGCTTTATGATGACGCCGTACGTGGTAACACGTTACTACAGGGCGCCAGAGGTCATCCTTGGCATGGGATATAAAGAAAACGGTGAGGGACTGAGACTTTTAGGGCAAATATGAGTGTTGGAAACGGTGTTTAGATTGGGGAGGGATCAGTTCTTTCCAGACCTCATTACGTCGGGTGTGCATAAAGTACAGTGACAAATGGGTGATTGCTGAAGGGATAGAGTAAATCCTGAGGACGAAAGAGGGGGAACCCTTGCATTTAAGTCTTATTTTGTATGAGAGAAAACCCAATTGAGAACTCGTTTGCAAGTAAAGACGGCTCATTGTCTTTGGGTGTTACAGCATCACTTGACAAAATTGGGAGGTACAAACATTTCAGAGCATAGTGTATGCAAAGTAGCATCTTTATTATTGTAAGTAAGAGGACAAAATATATACAGGTAAAATAGGATCTTTCTTTCGAGGTTTTAAATATTAATAGGGGTTGACTGTGAGGGGCTCTCACTGTCCCAATTTTCGGGATACCGGGAGATTTTGGATGTGGAGAGTGCCCTTGGTGCTTCTTGAATCCGATTGGGGGGATTCAGCTTCAGCACCGTCTCAGCTTCTCTGTGAGCTCCCATATTGGGTAAGGAGGAGCGCATGCTTTACTTCTTTCATAAGTAGAGGTACTGTGCTGTAAGAGCTGTCGTATAATGTATATCGGGGAGTTTTGTAGGTTTCTTGTTGTCACAGTAAATACCTGAATGTTCACGTCTGGTCTTGCTCTGTGTGGAATACCCAAATGTGTGCTGCAATTCTGCTAATGCTTTTTCTCTTGTCTGCTACTGTCTTTACCTCTTTCTCCTTTTGCTTTTCCTCCCTTTGCCAGTCGACCTTTGGTCAGTGGGGTGCATAATGGGAGAAATGGTTTGCCACAAAATCCTCTTTCCTGGAAGGGACTGTATCCTTAGGCTACGCCTGTTCTGGAACATTAATGTGTGTGTGTGTGTGTGTGTGTTAGTGTTATACCAGCTCTTATCATAATTTTATACCAGCTCTTATCAGAGTGCAGATATCAACTGAAATTTAAGTTGTCACAGTGAACCTAAGACTGTTTACTGAAGTGCAGGCCTCGCTAAGTTGATAAACACCCGTGCCTTGCCTCCTTTGTACCACACACCTGTTTGAGCAGAACTATGCTGTGTACAACTCCTCCCCATAAACTCTAAAACTCACTTCTCTCTACCCCTTCTGAAAGGCCCTATTTTAAGCATTGTAGTACAAATGACTTGAGTCCCATGCTTTGTTAATTGGCATCCTTCAGTGTTCTATAATAAGATTCACCCTCAGTTGCCATTTGATTGTCCCTGCAGTTCCTGGTTTTGTACTGGAGAGGCAGACAAACTCCCAGGGATAAACCATATAGCTCAGGGTACATTTAAGGATTTTTTTGAAGTTTGGGGGGGGGGGGAAGAAGAGTCTTTTCCCTCTTATGGTGTTGAACCTGCAGTAGAAAAGATATGCTTACTAGAGGCAGAAGACTTGCTGACATCCTTTTTTAAGTTGTCACTCTTGCTGCTTCTATTGAGGATAATGCTTTGTGGATTTAAGCAGCACTGTTCCAGTGCTCTTTAACAGTGATGAGATTGAACAGTGCCTGTGATCTTCCTTCCTCTACAGAGAAAGCAGACAGCCCAGTATGTTGTAACCCCCCTCCAATTTACCAGTATTGCATTCGGACTGACAGTTTTCCACCCAAAAACTAGTGGCCTCTCGTGTTGAAATACTGGTCAGGAGGCTTTTATTTCTTGAGGGTGCAATAAGTTTATTTACAAATTATCAATACTTCCCTTGTGGAAGGCAATGTCCTAGATAATCC
Organism: Calotriton arnoldi; assembly: GCA_963921515.1. NCBI lineage: Eukaryota > Metazoa > Chordata > Amphibia > Caudata > Salamandridae > Calotriton > Calotriton arnoldi. The sequence continues at coordinate 334,397 of CAWUFW010004643.1, forward strand.
CCCAAAAAACAGTCTTAAGACCAATTTTTTTATTTTTTTTAAAGTGTGATCCAGCCAACTACAGACCTATAACTCTGCCGCCTTGTATTACTAAACTTCTAGAAAAGGAGGTCACTAAATAACTTAAGTGTTGCATCGAAAAGCATGATTTATTGGTTTCTACACAGATGGGACTTTGTCCCTGTTTGGGTGTTGAACCTGTGGTAAGTTCAGCATTTGATGATATTAGAATGATTGCAGACAGCAAAAATTCAGTAGTTGTGATATTCTAGGATTTATCTGCTGCCTTTTATACCATTGATCACCATGTCCTTTTTCAGCACTTAAAACATTTTCACATAAAATAAAAAACTTTTTAATGGCCAGAATGCTTTATTATGAATATCTCAACTAGTTCAAATGAGTATCTGTTTCTCTTCCACCCCTTTACTTTGGTGAGTACCTAAGAGATTACACTTTCACCATCTATTGTTCAATATTTATGACCAGCCCTCCCTAATTTCCTAAGTCAGTTCAAGGTGACTACTTTATTTATAAGTGATGGTATGGAGATTATCACCAATCTGAAAGATAACGCATTTAACGCCTCTACTGACCTATCTGTCACGCTGTGTGCTGTATCATCTTGATTAGACAAAACTGTTTGAAACTAAATCCAAGATGACATGTTGTGGAATTTGGTCCCACTAGACCTACTTTGCCAGGTTTCATTATTAAAGTTTAGGGACATCTTGCATATCTACTTCTTTACCTTGTAGCATCTGCATTGTTGTCCTCCATCAAAACTATTTAGCTTTAAGAGACTCCTTAGGAGTCATGGTTGCGCTTAGCCAAAATCCATAAATAAATACGATTTCTGGTAATTAGCTGATGTTTGTTTCCAAACTTAAATGGTCTATGGTGAAAATAGTCATTGTTACTTTTCTGCCAGGGACCGGATTGAGTTGGGTGTTTTCCTCCTTTTGTAAATTGTAATCTGTGGTAACTCTCACTGTTATCTGAAAGGAGCTATTGTTCCCCCTACTGTTGGATTAGAATGGGTAGCATGGAATAGATCAGAGGGGGTCATGGGTTCTTGGTACCACTGTCAGCTGGTCCTCAGTGGTAAGAGACACAGTTTCTTGTTTCCTTTTGATGTTGACATGTTACATTATGGAGGTTTGGTGCTACTCTTCACTGGTGTCTGATGGAAGGAGGCATTGTGCCTTATTTTCTTGAGGTGGAGGGATGGGAGGAGATATTGGTGAGAAGCTGTAGCTTGACACCAGTCTTTTTTGGCCCTCCGTGAGAGGAGGCCCTGTCACCCTTTTTGTCTAATCTGCCCAAGTCATGGGTAAGAGGTAGAATTTGTAATTGTGTAGGTTAGTGCTATACAGAGGCTTCGCCATATAAAGCTCTAGCAATATGGCCCTAATATTCTCTCGATAGCTGAAAACGGGAGGTTATATTTACGCACCAGTAAACATTTGACAATAAATACAGCGTGATGTAGGAAAATTAACTTTTAGCAAAACTGCCCTTATGGAACAATGTTTTCTGTCATTCTTTTCATAGAAAAGTTATCAAAGAAAATCCGCCTTCAAAGAGAAACGTCTGTCATTTTTAATTTTTAACTAGTAAGCTACAGTCATGTTGTTTATCAGGTGCATCTGTCTTACAACCATCCCTAGTCCTTGCCATTAGGATGTAAACGGTGTCAAAATTAACCATGCCCTCATATTATTTACTGAAACTGTGCTGGCCTGAGGGTAAAGTCATGTATTTTTTTTCCTGCTCACTGTGAAGGTACCATGAACCAAAAAAAGTAGTTTTTTTTCAACAACAATTATTTAAAAAAAAATATTTATACAGGAACCATATTCATTTGTGGGTGTTTTGGTTTATACTTGACATCTCTTGTAATCGGTTTGGTTAAGAAACTTGTAGGGAAAGATTAATGCGCCCCCACCCCACCCCCATTCTTACAGTTGTGGTGCTTTCTCTTCTCCACTTGTTCTTTCAGAATGTAGCTCAGCTTAGGGTTACTGTCATGAGCTTTCCAGATAGAGTGCTTCCTGGCTACAGATGACATCATTGACCCCTTGTGCCAACCTTCAAATCTGCATCATACTTTTACTGAGTCTTCCTATTTTGGTTCAAAATTGAATGATTCACTGGATGAAGGACTGGATAGAGACCCTGAGGTATGTAAAACTTGAGAAAAGGAAAAAACTCACCAAGTACACCTTGGGGGATGTAGTTAGGACTAACCGTGTCCTCAAAACCTATATTTGAGAGAATAGCTGAAAGAGCAGTGCTCCCAAGAACAGCAATACCAAAGCTTTTTTCAGATGCATGAAATACACAGAAGGAAGAAGTAATAGTCAGCCTTTTGCTGCTGCAGGAACTACTCCCACCACCGAAGCCAGTGACCTCTCTGTGCCACATCAGCCATCACCTGAGTAGGCAATAATGTATCCAGCCATTTCACTTCATGACAAGGGATAAGAGGCAGGTGGGTGCTTCCTCACCCAACATTCTATCAAGGACTGACTACTGTTAGAAAAGAAAGTGCAGTCTCTTACAGAAATATGTGATGGAGGTTTGTCCCAAAACATCTCATGAACAATAGCTTTTACTCCCTCTATCTTAGTCAAGAAGGGCCCAGCTATATAATTATGACCAATACTCAATCTCAAAATAGAGTGAAAATTGATCAAGTGTAAAATCTTAAATGCTGGCACTTCACCAGATGTGCACTCCTGTATGGCAGGGAAACTGGTTCTCTTCCAGGGGATATTCATCAATAGTCATAAGCACTGAATAGTCCCACCCTCGCATGTGGATTTTAATGTATGTTTAACCAAATTTAGTATTTAGTACTGTGAAAGATACAGATGCACACATATCCACCCACCCACCCAATAGGCTAAAATTGCATTTGATTTTTAATTTAAAATAACATATCTATTCAACAGTTCTGTGACATAGAAAAATGCACTCTTCACTGTTTCAACATAGCCTTTATTTTCAAAGAAAAAGGAAAGGAAATAGCAGGCAGTTAGCCCAAAGGCTGCATATAGAAAACACAACAGATTCAAGCTGGCGCCGTGCCTTTAAGACCTCCAAGACGTCAAGGCTCCCATCATTCCCCACAGGTGACCGTTAGGTCAGTTCTTTTTTCGGGCTCCTTCTTTGAGGATCCTGGAGCATTGAGCTCATCAGTTTTTTACTTTTTGTCAATTGATATTTTGAAGCTGAATTTTTTGGCTTCACTTGACGTCTTTGAGTACAAGCTGTACTACTTACATCTTTTTTCTGACTTTGCTGATATTATTCTAGTCAGAAATGCCAGACCTGTTTAACAAGTGACCTTCGTGTGGAAAGAAAATTGCTAAATCCGACCCATACTGTCTGCATTGTGTGTATGCGATCCTCACACAAACCAGACAAGTGTTATTACTGCCAGCAACTTTCCAGGAGGACTCTTCGGGACAGGGAAAGGATTAAACTGCATGCCATGCAGGAGAGAGGAAAAGAATCTACAAGTGGTCTGGAAGGTAATAAACAGCCTTTTAAAGAGACCTCCTCTAAAGAGCGGTCTGAGCATAGAAAAAGAGGCGAAAAAATAAGACGGCAGAACACACACACTCAACGTCTGGGTCCTCACTGCTGTCCAGACATGGGTGTTCGCCGCCGAGGTCTCCTCCGCAAATGCCTCAGCCGACGTCGAAGACTCCTCCAACTGTGAGCCAAAGACACTCGACACAGAGAATCTCGCCTCCATCTAGGCGCGATCGCTCGCCGTCACCAGAGACAGAGGATGGCTGGGTCGCCTGTGCCGATGTCGAACGAGGTTCAGGTGGTGGAATCTCGACTCAGAGTTCTGCGCGGTCAACGTCGAAGATCACATCATCTTCTCCGGACCTTAGAATTGTGCAGATCATGCCGGAGGGATCTCCGGCTCGAGGACAACAAACACCGCTGGTTAATCTGTCACCGAGGTGGTTGAGAAGTGTGAAAGAGTGGAGAGTGCCATGGCGCAGTCCAGGATCAGACTACTCCCAAACATATTCCCCCTCTCGAACATCCGCTAGAGGGGTGCGTCCATCTTCACCTGTCACAAGATCCCCTTGGGGATCTCCACGATAACCGCAATCTTCTTCTCGTCTGTCTCGAACACCTCATAGGCGGTCTCATACCAGATCTCGCATTTCTCAATCCTCGAGACCTCAGGGGCATAGCCTCAGATCTCCATCCTGGTCGACAGACACATCCAGAACCTCTGTGGAAGACTATTTCCCTACTTTGTCTGCTACCCCTCCTGCGCCAGTGGACAATATCATCATGCTCAACGAGGTTCTAAGTAGGGGGGCTACAAAGCTGAACATTAGGATGCTGACTGCAACTACCTTGGCTTCAGTCATCTTTGAAACCCTCCATCACAGGTCGTCCTCTAGACCTTTACTTCCCCTGGTACCTGGGCTACTGGAACCAGCTCTTCATACATTTCTCACCCCTGCTTCAATGGGATCAGCACCACCGCGCATTATCAAAAAGTACAGAGCCCCAGACCAAGATCCACTTTTTCTGAGGTCCGACCCTCCACCGGACTCAGTCATTGTGGCGGCAGCAAGAAAAGCTCACACAGTCCCACCCGAAAAAGACAGCAAGTTAATGGACTCCCTTGGGAAGAGGATGTGTAGCACTTCGGCTTCCTATATGAAGGTCGCTAGCACCTCTGAAATCCTGGGAAGATATGACAGGTCACTATGGGACTCTCTCTCAAGATTCGTGGAAAAACTGCCAAAAGATCGGCAGGATTTTCAGGAGATCCTACAGGAAGGAGGACTGGTAACGAACCAGGTCCTTAGTGCAGCAGCCGATGCTTCAGATCTGGCGGCCCATGGTTATTCACATGGCGTCTGTGCGAGGCGCTTTTCTTGGCTGCGACTCACAGGTTTAAAACCTGAGGCCCAACACAGGATTCTGAACCTGTCCTTCAACGGAACTTCGCTTTTCAGGACTCATGCCGACGATGAGATGTCCAGGATGAAATCCGAACTTACACCCTGAAGGCAGTGGGCCTGGAGACACGCCAAGACTGCAGACACCAATACCGTCCCTATGGCCGTCGCCAATTCCAACAGAGGGTTCATACCCCTCACTGATCTTTGCAACACCATCAGTCCAGGTCCCACTATCATCAGCGTCGACCAGGACTGAAACGAGGGGTCTCCAGGCAATCGGCTTCCTCTGCTAAGCAGCAGACCAAACAGTGAGAGCTTGCTTCCCCCAGCACTGTTCCCCACTGCAGTGAGGGGGATGTATCATGGCTCATCTGGACAAGTGGCACAACATCACAAAGGACAAGTGGGTGCTCGATATTGTGCAGAATGGATACTCAATCAGATGCAAGTTCCCTCCACCAGCAATCCTGCCTCGGAGATCATCAGTCTATCAGCAGCAGCTACTTCGAGCGGAGGTATCCATCCTGTTGCAAAAACAGGCCATCAAAAAAGTTCCCTGGCCGCAGCATCGAGAGGGGATTTACTCCAGCTACTTCCTGTTTCTAAAGAATGGCCCAATCAGGGATTACAGACCTATACTCGATCTCAGACTCTTAAACAAGTTTATCTGCACAGAAAGGTTCATGATGTTGGCATTACACCAAATTGTTCCTTAGATTCATCAAGGAAGACTGTATGTGCTCCATAGACCTTCAGGACGCTTACTTTCATAACCCGATTTCCCGAAAACATCGGAAATTATTGCGGTTCCAGGTAGCGTCAGCGCATTTCCAGTTCAAAGTCCTTCCTTTCGGTCTCAAATCAGCCCCCCGCACGTTCTCAAAATGCATGGCAGTGGTAGAGGCTTTTCTGCAAAAGCAAAAAATCTTTGTCTATCCATATCTAAACGACTGGCTACTCAAGAGTGCGTCTCCCAGTCTTCTACTAGAACACCTGCAACCCTGCATTCAGGTGTTAAATCAGTTGGGTCTGTGCGTCAACTACAAAAAGTCCATTCTCAATCCAACTCAGAGAATTCACTATCTGGGCGATTCTAGACTCCGCAGACGCAAGAGTGTGTCCTTCGGAGGAGAGGTTATACTCATTCAACGGCAAGTGTTACACAATCCTCCGCACACCTCGTCGCACAGCCAGACAAGTATCCTCTCTGCTGGGCTCCATGGCTTCCTGCATCTTCATCGTCCCCAATGCCAGACTGCATACGAGATCTCTGCAGCAGGCATTAGAGGACCAGTGGTCTCAGATCTCCAACCGCTGGGAGGACATCATAATTCTTCCTCAGACAGCCAAAGATTTCCTGAGATGGTGGATGCAGCGTCATCCTTTGCTGAAAGGAGTCCAGTTCCACCAGGAACTTCCCAATCAAACACTCATCACAGACGCACACCTCCCTAGGAGGGGAAGCCCACATGGGTCTGCTACAGGTTCAGGGGAGGTGGTCAGAAACGGAGAGAAGTTACAACATCAATATGCTAGAACTAAGAGCTGTACACTATGGTGCTCAAGTCATTCTTCTCTTCCATCAAGGCACGCTCCCTGTTGGTTCAGACGGACAATACCACAACTATGTACTACCTGAACAAACAGGGAGGAACCAGATCAAGACCTCTATCACAGGAGGCCCAAATTATTTGGAAGTGGCTACTGGCGAGGAAGTTGACCATATTGGCGATTTACCTCCCAGGTGCTCTCAACATGCATGCGGATGCACTAACTCGCAACTTTGTCAAAGCGCACGACTGGTTGCTAAACGAAAAGGTTGCACAGGACATTTTTCAAAGATGGGTTTCTCCAGACATCGATCTTTTTGCTGATGCATCAAACACAAAATGCCACACCTTCGTATCCAGGTACCCCCACCCAGGCTCCTGAGGGAATGCGCTTTTGATAGATTGGTCAGAAACTGGCGGCAATTACAGCTTATAGAAAGTCGCCCACATGGGTCTTTCTTTCAGATGTCAGAAGTTAGGGACTTCCTTGAAGGGCTGAAAAAAGTCTATCGTCCGGTTAGGTCTCCATCTCCTCCCTGGGAGCTTAATGTAGTCCTTTCTAAATTAATGGGTCCTCCCTTTGTGCCCATTCACAAAGCATCACTACAGCACCTGATGTGGAAGGTCGCTTTCTTAGTGGCAATTACCCCTGCTCGCAGAGTGAGCAAGATCCATGCGCTATGTTCTAAAGAGCCTTATCTCATTTTCCATGCTAACAGAGTGGTCCTGAGAACCCACCCTAGTTTTCTACCCAAGGTTGACTCGGATTTTCATGAACATAAAGTTGGATCGTCTCTTTGTGAATTATGGTCCGATTCGCACTGGTCTTCCCTCCTTAAACAGTCCATCTCTAGATGGATCGTGTCTTGTTATACCTTCTCTTATCAGTTAGCTAACCAGCAACTCCCTGGTAGACAAGAGGCTCATTCCACCAGAGGGAAGGCCTCCACTACGGCCCTTCTCAGAAATGTACCCATTACAGAGATTTGTAAGGCTGCTACATTGTGATCGGTACATACCTTTGCTCGCCACTACTGCCTAGATTCTGATACTCAGGCTTATGCTCAGTTTGGGCAAGCTTCCTTAAGGAATTTGTTTGGTTAACCTATTTTCAGAGTGTACTAGCTATACTGGTATTCGTCCGCAAGATTCTGGGGATGGGCTTGCTATTCTATTCAGTGCTTATGACTACTATTGATGAGCATCCCCTGGAAGAGAAGGATAAGTTACTTACCTGTAATCCTAGTTCCATTCCAGGGATATACTCATCAAAGTCACAAGCAACCCTCCCGCCTCCCCCTACAAATACCATCTGTAATAGCACTCTGCCTCCTTACTAGAACTACACACTGTAACGCCATAAAAAAGACCTGAGCTAACTGTCACCTGTGGGGCATGATGGGAGCCTGGAAGTCTTAAAGGCACGGCGCCAGTTTTAGTCTGTTATGTTTTCTACATGCAGCCTTTGGGCTAACTACCTGCTATTTCATTGCCTTTTTCCTTGGAAAAAAAGGCTGTGTTGAAACAGTGTTTCTATGTCACAGAATTGTTGAATAGATGTGTTATTTTAAATGGAAAATACAATACAATTTTGGCATTTTAGCCTATTTGGGGGGGGGGGGGGTGTTGTGTGTGTTTTTCAGAGTACTACTTACTAAATTTGGTTAAACATACATTAATATATATTCTGTATATGCGGTCCATGTGCGAGGGCCGGACTATTCAGTGCTTATGACTTTGATGAGTATACCCCTGGAAGAGAACTAGGATACAGGGAAATTACTTATCCATGCTCTCCATAAACTTACAAGACTTTTATTTTCTCATGTGTAACTGTGGAAGTCACAGAAAATATATATTATAAACAATTGTCCAAAAATAAATACAAAGGAACAAAAAAAATCACTACTACTAAAAATAGTTTCCTTTCAAGCAATCTCTAAAGGCATAGCGATGGTATTAACCTCACTTTGCTGGAGAGGCACCTTCATCTATCCTTACCCTGGAAACTCAGTTGCTGAAGGGTGGAAGAGCTTAGGACAACTGTACCTTGCTTCCAGCCTTGGTTCTGTAGATCAAAACCTATTCAAGTGATTCAATACTTGGGAATAGTTCTGAAAGCAACAATCTCAGACGTTTTCCTTTGTAGAACATTACAAAGACCGCTCCAGAGGACAACTCTTCTCTTCTTATCTACTTGGCTTTCAGTCTTTTATCATAGCACGAACCGCAAGGCTTCAAATGTGACCTCTTAAGGACTATCTGGAGGACCAGAGGTCTCAGCAAAAAGGGAATTGAGGCGAGTGCCTCTTGATGATCGTTTTTTCTCTACAGTCCCTAGCATGATGGTGTAAGGGCATGATCTAGAGGTTCTCATTTCAGAAAATATTTCAGACCGGTCTTTGCAACTGAATCCTTAATGGAAGAATGTGAAGCCTACATAGCCTGGGTCTCCACTCAAGGCAGTGATTCCTGCAGAGTTGAAATATCCTACTGGTATACTTGAAAGGATGGCTTTTTATTTAACCCTGAAATCTTTTCTGCCAGCAGTCTTCAGATTAATCTTGCCGCAGACAGACAAACCACGAAAATATATTATCTCAACAAATTGGGGGGGGGTGTATTTAGAAACCTCTCAACGGATGCTCTGACAAATTGGCATTGATCGTCAGCAAAGCATATTAATCTTCCTTCTATCCAGCTTTCAATTTTTCTGAACTTTAAGGTAGATGAGCTAATGGAAGTGCACTAACAGGTACAAAATGCCCAGCATTTTCAAAGCTTGAGTACTCAGTTGCTGGTTCGTTTACCTTACAACCAAATGCAACATGCCTGATCTTTACATAAAGGCTCCAAAACTTATATATAAGAGAGTGCCCTTTAAATACACAAATCAGAAATATTCACTTGCATGTTTCCTCTGACTCTTGTGTCAACAGTGATTGACAAATGCACACATTGTGAGACAACAGTGGTCTAATTTCTTTAGACTGACAGGACAGTGGTGTTATCCAAACTTGCCCCCATATCGATTCTGCTACACAAAAGAGACTTCTCTACAGCCTGGAGCTTCTCGCCTGGTAATCAGGCAAGATCCTGCGTCCCAGCCTATCCTTGCTGAGACATACCAAAAATATGCCACATGAACCTTTCAAATGACGGTAAGAATATCCTAAGAGTCTGCAGGTCGTAAGGTGCTTCAGCGAGGATTCATCTTCAAGAGGAAGAGATTCTATGGCTGGCATCTGGCAACACCAGTGTGCTTGAGAACTTGTCAATATACAACGGTATTATTTTTATTTGGTTAATCTGGTCTTTATTTTAGTTCTATTAAAATACATTTGACTGACATTACCATGTACGGAAATACCATTTTCATGCATCCTTTTTCACCACCTAAGTGTTAAGATTTACTTAAGGTCCTAAACAACATTGTCTTCCTTTATCCAGTTTGGGTCTTCTTTGAACCAATAATAAAGGCAACTCTGCATCACTTATTTTATAAAGTGGCGTTCTTAGTAGCCATTACGTTGGCTAGTGGGATAAGTGAGCTTCAAGATCTAAGCACAATGGGCCTTTATTACGCTTTCATTCTAATTAGGTCCTTTAAATGCCTTCTTTTCTGCAATCAGTAATTTGTAATTTTCACGTGATGCAAACCATTTGACTTTTAATCGTCCCAGACAGTATAAATCTGGCTGAGAGATATTTTCATGCTCTAGTCATAAAAAAGCTTTAAATTCTCCTGCTTTGCATCTTACAGTTTTGTATTTGTGCACCTCTGTAACTTTGTTCGTAGCATGTGTGGCTCTATATACCCAAGCTCTGCATTATCCTGCCATCTAGTTTTGGGCTCGGGTGTTTGTAAGTTGTTTTTTCACAAAGAAGTCTTTTGAGTCACAAGGTCTCGGTGACTCCTCCTCAGGTCATAGAAGCGCATGGTCACTGTCTCAACTGTACATTTGTTTTTCTCCGTCCTCCGTTTCGGATGTAATCCAGCGGATTCCTGGTCTCAATAAGTTCATTGTTTCCTGTCGCGGCCTCAGAGTCAGTTGCCTTTCATCTTATTGTGAAGATTTTTCAACTTGTTTCTTGAAATTCTCTGGGCCCTCCGGGCCATTGCGTGCTTCAAACTATCCTTTGGAGAGTGAAGACTCACCCGAGGTAATGGAACGGACGCCCTTCAAAAGATGCCTGCAGTGCCATTCTAAATACTCTTGATGCCAACCTCCACGTCACCTGTGTCTCGCCGGATCACAAGCTGCTGCAACTGTTGCTCTGTGTTCCGCATCAAGAAAACCTTGCGTCAATATCAAGACTGACGGTGGGCCCACAGTAGGATAACCAAATTCTCTTCAGAAACCCCAGATATCTTCTGTGAGGCTGATGTACTCGGTGCTGAAAAAGAGAAGGAAGCAATGGGCGAATCGCCTGATCTGTCAGGACGCCAGCTCAGTCCATAGTTCATTGACTTCGACGTCTGTCAGGTGAGGAGGAATTCCTAGAGGAGGAAGAGCCACCAAGGATATTTCATCCACCTCGTCTGCTCCTAGCCATGCTTGAAGACTATGCCACGTGTGAGTACTGCCGATGCGCAAGCCCTTCCCAAAGCTCAGAAACGGCCGCACATTGGAGCCGGGCACTGCCCCATCGTAGATGGGTGCCAAGCCCTGTGCCGAAGCTAGAACCACCTTCAGTTGTGTAACTGCCTTCGAGCACTGGTCGACACCAAATCAAGGCCTTGAAGCTGATAAAAGACCCATCCAAGGACCTTAGCCAGCCTCAAGTCTGAGAACCCTCTAAGCCGATGCCATCATTGAAGTTGAAAGCATCACCGGCACCAAAACAGCCATCATCTACCCCAAAACCAGTCCGAGAGCCTTTGCCCTCAGCTTCGAGGAGTGTCCCATTCTCAAGAGGCTGCAGCAGGTGTTGGACAAAAGGCACAGGAGGATCATCATCCACCCATGCACATTCAAGATCTCTGCTTCCGAGAAAACCCTGACAAAAAAAACGCAGGCTTGCTTTTTGAGGAAGCCATGCCACTGGACTCTCCTGTGCCGCTCTTGTCCCCCAAGAGGCCGAAAGGCAAAATTTCAGCTCCACCTTCTCCCCCCTTTCTCTTAATCCTCCTTCACCTCCACTTTCTCCTCCACCTCTGCCCTCACCACCTACCATGGGTCCCCGGAGTCATACTCAGACACTGGCAGTCCTAGCCCTTATTCCTCAAGTGAGGATTTTCCCCTAGTCTACCTTGGTACCTCAGGAGATCCTTCAGAGGATTACGACAGATCCACAGACACTCTGATCTGGAACTTGTCCCAGTTGGGGGCTCTCTGCCTCCTAACACCATGGAGTACCACAGTGTTATTCAATGCATGGCTGCCTACCATAAGTTAGAGATGTATGCCACCCCAGGCCTCGAAAAAATCTACTCGCCCACTCGCAATTGCGAGTAAAAGTTTATCAGGTCGAGCTACTTTTAGCACCTACTAGTCCCATCTGGCGAGTAAACTTAGGCTGAAAAGGAATAGGTGTTCTGTTCATTCAGAAAGTGAATGAGCAATAAAGATGACCTGTAATCTTGTTTTTAGCTTGACATATTTGCTGTCTGTTCAAGGAAAGAGCTCAAATGCCAATTTCTTGTAACTAATTGCTGCTTGGAAAATGAGGTTTAATTTTCTCTCTTGCTAGAGCTAGAGGCTTTTGTCAAGTGAGCTGTCTGAAGAGGTCAGTTATTTTTCTCTAGCACATAACATTTAAATAAATAGCCTGTATATTAATATTACAAATATTTCAAAATATATCGGGAATTACAAAAGCACATTTTTTTGTAATTAAGAAGTGTGAGGCAAACAAAGAGTTAAATAGGAGCAAAACAAACCAGAACACTTTACTTGGTGATGTGCAAATGACATATTTGCAATAACTCTATTTCCAAACACTATTGTATATAGTTTTATCAGTAAAGACGCTTGTCAGTGGGAAAGTTTGGGGTCATGTCAATGTAAAATCTGCTGATTACAAATGACAGTGTGCTACCACTTTATGCTTTAGTTATGTATTTATTAAAAGTGATAGTTTTTAAACATGATTTGAGAAACATTCCTGCCCCCACCGAGATGAAAATGTTGTTAATGAACTAAGAGGCAAGTCAAGGGTCATGTGTATCCTATATGTGGCTAGATTTGTATTATATATGGAAAAAATTTAATCTATTAAATCAAACAAAAAAGTTGTTTGTACAGCAGACATGCTGAACTCGCACATTTGGAGTTGCTCCCATATGGGATACACTACTCCTCTGCACAGATCGCCACTGGCTCGCTTGGTACAGACGGTAGACCTTTCTCCTGCTAATTCACCCAGAGGTCTAGAACGTGCTTGGACAGCAACTCCATCACAACAAAGGAGGTCCCCTGCACTTAGCCATCGTAAAAGACATAGATCACCTTCGTGGTCCTCAAGCTCCACGCATTCTTCGAAAAGGGACTATTCTACTACCTTGACGGACAGTCTACCTTCAAGAATCACCCCGGTGGATGATATTAATACTTTCCAAGAGGTGCTGGCTAGAGGGGCGCATAAGTTGAATATTGATATGCCCACTCCTCAGTCATCATCCTCTGTTATTTTTTAGACTTTGCACCAAAGCTCAGTGGCAACACCCATGCTATCTTTGGTACCTGGGCTCCTTCAACCGGTCATGGACACTTTCCTCACGCCGGCATCACTCAAGACGGCTCCTGCAAGGATGTTGAAGAAGTACAAGCCCCCATAACAAGATCCACTGTTCCTGAGGGCGGATCCTCCTCCGGATTCCGTAATTATTGCAGCTTCAAAGAAGACACATGCAGTGGCTTCCTCTTCAGCGGTGCCTCCGGACAAAGAGAGCAGAGTCAAGGACTCTTGGGGAAGGAAAGTTTGTGGCGGCTCAGCTTCCTTTTTGAAGGTATCCAGTACTTCAGTCCTCTTAGGTCGCTATGATAGATCCCTGTGGGATTCTTTAGGGAGATTCAAAGACAAGTTGCCCAAAGAGTATTATCAAGACTTCGAGGACGTTCTCCAAGGAGGGGGCTTGGTGGCGAACCAGATGATTAGCACTGCAGCAGATGAGGCAACTCTGGCTGCGCATTCTTATGCGCATGGAACCTGTGCTAGGTGATCATTCTGGCTCCGACTTACTGCACTGCAGCCGGAAGCCCAGCAGCGTATTCTAAACCTACCCTTTTCCAGAAGTTCTCTCTTTGGCACACACAAGGACGAGTAAAAGCCCAGGATGAAGACGGAATTGATACTCTGAAGGCGGTAGGCCTTGAAAAGAGAAAGGAGTTCCGTCATAGACACAGACCATACGACCGCAGGCCATTTCATCAGAGGGGTTAAACCCCTCAATGGTCTCAAAGACAACAACACCAGCCCAGAGCACACTACCAAGGACGTCGCTCTTCCCGTGATAGAGGTATCCCACGCCAGTCCTCTTCCTCAGCAAAGACTCCAACAAAGCAATGAGCAGCCGCTTCCCCTGTCGCCGTTAACCACTCCAGTGGGGGGGGGGGGGGGGAGTATTGCCAATCATCTGCAAGAGTGGCGCAGCATCACAAGAGATCAATGGGTATTGAGTACGCTGCAGAATGGGTACTCTCTAAGGTTTCTCTATCCACCTCCAGCGAGCCTTCCAGTAAAAACCACAGACCACCAGCTGCAACTGCTGCAGCAAGAAGTAGCCACTCTCCTACAAAAATCTGCCATAGAGGAAGTTCCTCCCTCTCAACGAGGGAAAGGAGTGTTCGAGGCATGTGTGCTGTAGATACACATGCTTTGCATACTCCTGCCATCTAGTGTTGGGTCCGGTTGTTTGCAAGTTTTTCTTCGAAGAAGTCTTTCCTAGTCACGAGGTAAGGTGACTCCTCATTTCGGTGATAGTGCGCATAGTCATCGACTCCATTGTTAGATTGTTTTTCTCCACCATCGGGTTCAGATGTATATTGCTGCGCTCCGGTTCGAAACCGTTTTTTCGGGTTCCCCTCGACACGCAATCCTCTCTACCTCGACGGTATTGTTTCCGTACGCGTTCCCACTTCTCCGCGGATCGTTTCGACATCGGAATCGACCTTCTATCGGAAAGCTTCGTGGACGGCCTTCGAGGCCTAACCGCGCTCGGTTAGCTCGCAGTCGATGGATCGGACTCCGTTTAAATTCTATCCTCTGTGCCACGCGAAGAATCCACGCACCGACTCACACGAAGTGTGCAACTTGTACTTGTCAACCGAGCACAAAGAAGAAAATGTTGACGCTTGCAGATCGTTTCGATCAAAGAAGACTCTTCGCGATCATCTAGCTCGACGCCGGGAGATGCAGCGTCAAAGTATCCACGACACGCCGGACATCTTCGGTGAAGACTCCGGCCAAGAAGATATCGAGGCCGAGGAGGAGGAAGCCTTCTCTGAACAAGACTCGGGCTCGGACCTCAACGCCGAAGAACTGCCGCAGGGACAAGGTAACATGAGTACCGAAGACCCCTTGCCCCCACAAACTATCTTCAAAATACATAAGGCTTAGGCACCACCTCTGCCTTCTGGCCAAAGTCGGCACCGAGATGACGTTTCTGACGCCCCGCCTTCGGGCCCGGCACCGGAACCACCAGTCAAGCCTTCCAGCTCGGTACCGGGTCAACAAAAGCCCTCCTCGGAGGCGAAAACCTCTGGTTCCAAGCATAGGCCCGGCTCGGAGCCAAAACATCCTTCAGAGCCGAAACCTTCCGCCCCGAAAGGCCAGCCTCCGTCGGCACCGAAAACACCGGCACCAAAAACTTTGGCACCAAAACATAAAGAGACCCCTTCGGATCCGAAAGTGAAAAATTTTCCATTAACACCCAATCCGAAGCAAACGAGACTGCATATTAACCCTGACACTTGTCATATTTACATAAAACCACCTCAGAAACGCAAGCTTCAAGAAGAGGACATTTCTTACAAAATTCCTTTGAAGAAAAAAATTGTGGCTACAAGTCCTTTTCATTTCCCATCACCCCCACCACCTCTTGAGAATCCTTTGCAGATTACACCTCAAGATTATCCTCAATCACATCATGACGATGATGGGGGGAGAAATATTCCAATTGATCCATGGACAGATTACACAGTGGATCCCCCAGGTGACACTGATCCAGACTTGTACCCAGCCAAATCATCTCCTCCAGACGACAATGCATCACACCATGAACTCCTTGCCAGGGCGGCACATTACCATGGGGTAGAGCTCCATAAAGAATCACTAGAAGAAGATTTCTTGTTTGAGACAGTAGCATCTACACATAGGTCATCACAATCACTTCCAATGCTTAAAGGCATGATGCGACATGCTGACGAAATTGTTAAAGCCCCAGTCAGAGCCTGCATCTTAACTCCTAGAGTGGACAAAAAATGTAAGGCCTCTCCTACAGACCCCATCTTTATCAAAGGACAATTGCCTTTAGATTCCCTAGTGGTATCATACGCTCGTAAACAACCAAATTCTCAAACATCAGGGGATGCTCCTCCACCAGATATGGAGTCCAAACTAATTGACGCCTCTGGCAAGCGCATAGCTGCTCAGGCAGCTAATCAATGGCCCATTGCAAATACCCAAGGCCTTTTAGCTAGGTATGACAGGGCACACTGGAACGAAATGGAGCAATTGCTCCAATACCTCCCAGATGAGTATAGGGCTAAAGCACAGGACTTGGTAAATGGAGGTAAGCTCATTTCTAATTCTTCTATTCGATGTGCTCTAGATGCTGCAGACACCGTAGCTAGAGAGATTAACACCAGCATCATCCTCAGGAGACACGCTTCGTTAAGGATTTCAGGTTTTAAACCGGAGGTCCAACAATCCATCCTTAACACAACCTTTGATAAGGAACACCTATCTGAAAGAGACACGTTAGTGATAGATTCCTTACCTTGGAATATCCCCAGGCGTCAGGCTGGATCCGGAAAGTTTTGCGTAGCAGTACCCTTGCGCGTCGGTAGGCGGCGTCGTGCGGCTCCGCGTCCGTCGTCGGCGTCGTGATCGCCGGGATGACGTCGCGGGCAGTACTTAGGCGCCGCCCCTGCGCGCTGACGTCAGTTCTTCTTTTTCCGCGCCAGTAAGCGCAGATCCGGGAAGAGCAGTGCCCTGGTCAATTTTTGACCATACTTTTTGGTGATTTTTCACTGTTTTTTTTCCAGCCTTCAGGTGTCGTAGGGATGCCCGGCTTCAAGCGATGCGGCGCCTGTGCGCGGATGATGTCCGTCACCGACCCGCATTGGGAGTGTCTCTTCTGCCTCGGCCGAGGCCACGACACCGAGTCTTGTCCCGAATGCCAGGCCCTCAACCCGAAGGCTTTGCGAGAGCGGTCTCGAAAGCTCCTCGAGGCCCGGCATTCGGCTCCGCGGAAGCCCCGGTCGCGTGAGAGGTCCAGGGGTCGCTCGCGGAGTGCACACCGGTCGTCGGCGTCGAAGTCTTCTTCGTCCGGTAAGTCTCGACACAAGAAGTCCAAGAAGCATCGTCGCTCTCGGACTTCGCCTCGCCGGTCTCGCGACTCGGCTGAGGCCCCTCCCGGCACCGTCCCCGCCCCCGCGGCCCCGGACTTGCCTGTGGAGTCGCCCCCGTCATACCCGCCCTTCCCGGGTTCGGGGGCGGATCCGGCCAAGGTACAGGAGTTCCTGTCGGCCATGGCCCGCCTCTTCGGGCCTTCAGGCCCCTCCGGTGCGCCTTCGGGCCCCGCGGGCCCTGATGGGGTTGATCCGGCGTCGCCGGCGGCTCCGGCCCCGGCGTCGCCCGAGCCTCCAGCCTCGATCCCGGCTCCGGCTCCGGCCCCGGCCTCGATCCCGGCTCCACAACCCCCATCGACGCCGGTCGACCTCACGACACCTCCGCCGGCGCCGATGTCTCCGGTGCCGTTCTCGACGCCGCCCTGGGCTCCGGGCGGCGTCGTCCCCCAGTTCCTTCCGGCTCCGGACTTGGACCCGGAGCGACGTCGCTCGACGCCGGCTCCGGCGCCGATGGGACCTTGGGTCCCAAATGTCCCTCCTCCTCCTTATTTTGAACCAGAGGAGGACCAGGAGGACTGGGAGGGGTCTGATGACCCTCTGACACGCAACTGTCAGTATGATGAGGACTGGACAGAGAGTCTAGGGAGGCCAGTGGTCTGGATACTTCTCCTGACACTGGCATGCTGTCTCCTCCCGTGGCTACGGAGGAGGGGGCCAATTTTGGTACGGTGTTGCGTAGGGCTGCTGGGGCCTTACGTCTCCAGCTCCCTACTTTGACGGTCAAGCCTAACATCTTGACAGAGGTGCTTCAGCCGGCAGCCTCCTCTGCGGAGACTGTGCTGCCGTTTAACGACGCCCTCACGGACGTTCTTTTGGGCGCCTGGTCCAAGCCCAACACAGGGGCTCCTGTGGATCGGAACGTGTCACGACGCCATCGCCCCGCTCCGGGCGACCCCCTGTTTCTTTCTGTCCACCCCACTCCTGAGAGCTTGGTTGTCCAAGCCTCCGCTTCCCAAACCGCCTTCCCTACCGCTCCTCCGGATAGGGAATCCAAACGCCTGGATCAGTTTGGGAAGAAAGGTTTTTCTTCCTCCAGTGCTGGCTTGCGGTCCGTTAACACCGCTTGTCTTTTGGGCCGATATACCCACTCTCTGTGGGATTCGGTGGCGGATGTTTTGCCCCAGTGCCCTGAGGAGGTCCAGGCACTGCTTTCCCGCGCCATTGCGGAAGGAAGGGATGCGGCCAAATACACTATCCGTTGTGGCCTTGACACCGCCGACTCGCTGGGCAGGTCGATTGCAACGACGGTGGCGCTCCGACGCCACGCCTGGCTGAGAACCACTGGTTTTTCAGGGGATGTCCAGAATACTCTCATGGACATGCCCTTTGATGGAGTCGGTCTTTTTGGGTCCAAAGCAGACCATGCGTTGGAGCGCTTTAAGGACTCACGGGCTACTGCCAAGTCCCTGGGCCTTTCTGCTACACGCCCTCCGCTGCCTTCTGCTTTTCGCCCCTATCGTGGCCACGGTAGGGGCGCCCTTCACGTCAGCAGCCCAGCCACCGGCCCGCGCAGCAGGCGTCTTCGCGTGGCCGAGGACGTGGATTCCGCCGTGGCGGATCGGGCAACCAGCGTGCGGGTCAGGCCACCACCTCCAACCCGTCCGCGGCCTCCAAGCCCTCCTAGTCCCTCCTTTCAGGTGCACGGCACGCCAGTAGGGGGCAGGGTCCGCCATCACCTTCCCCACTGGCGCACCATCACCTCGGACAGGTGGGTCTTGGACATTGTCCGAAGGGGCTACTCCCTCCCCTTCGAGACCACCCCCCAGCCATGCCACCTCAATTCCACCGCATGTCAGGGGATCACTTGGTGCTTCTACAGAAGGAAGTCACGGCCCTCTTGACCAAGAGGGCCATCGAGCATGTTCCGACCCCAGAAGTAGGGCGTGGTTGCTACTCCCACTACTTTCTGGTGCCCAAAAAGGACAAGGAGGACATGCGTCCTATCTTGGACCTCCGGAACGTCAATCGCTTCCTCCGGAAGGAGAAGTTCAAGATGCTCACCCTAGCTCAGGTCTTGACTGCCCTCGACCCTGGAGACTGGTTGGTAGCGTTGGACTTGCAGGACGCGTATTTCCACATCCCCGTCCTGCCGGCCCACCGGCGTTACCTTCGGTTCACGGTAGGCCCCGAGCATTTTCAGTTCACCGTGCTCCCCTTTGGCCTTACCAGTGCCCCTCGGGTGTTCACGAAAGTGATGGCGGTGGTCGCAGCTCATCTGCGCCGGGCAGGGGTTTCAGTCTTCCCCTACCTCGACGACTGGCTGCTGAAGGCGGGCTCGTCCCAGGCAGTCGTCTCCCACCTCCAGACTACGGCCGAACTCCTGCACTCGCTGGGGTTCTCCATCAATGTGCCGAAGTCGCATCTGATTCCTTCTCCACAGCTCCTTTTCATCGGAGCAGTTCTGGACACGACGCGGTTTCGGGCCTATCCTCCCCGAACGGCGAGTCCGGGATATTCAGGCTATGATTCCGATCTTTCGGCCTTTATCCTGGGTTTCGGTAAGGATGACCCTGAGGCTGCTGGGCCTCATGGCCTCCTGCATCCTGCTGGTCAATCATGCCAGATGGCATATGCGGGCTCTGCAGTGGGACCTGAAGTTCCAGTGGGCGCAGCACCAGGGCAACCTGTCCGATCACGTCCAGATCTCGGAGGGGACTGCAAAACAGTTGCAGTGGTGGCTCTCGAACCGGCAATGGGTCATGGGCAGATCCCTCTCCCTTCCCCAGCCAGAGCATACAGTTGTGACGGACGCGTCCCTTCTGGGATGGGGCGGTCACATGGGAGAGGCGGAGATCAGAGGCCTCTGGTCTCCGGCGGAGTCCCGGCTCCATATCAACCTTCTGGAGCTCCGGGCGATCCGGCTTGCACTCAAGGCATTCCTTCCCTCTGTCAAAGGGAAGGTAGTGCAGGTGTTCACAGACAACACCACCGCCATGTGGTACTGCAACAAACAGGGCGGGGTGGGGTCTTGGACCCTTTGTCAGGAGGCTCTGCGCCTCTGGACATGGCTGGAACATCAGGGCATGTTCCTGATGGTTCAACACCTGGCAGGTTCTCTAAACGCCAGGGCGGACGAACTCAGCCGCAGGTGCATCATGGATCACGAATGGCGTCTTCACTCGGAAGTGGCGCAAGGACTCTTTCTACAGTGGGGAGAGCCTTGGTTAGATCTATTCGCCACCGAAGAGAACGCGCAATGTCATCAGTTCTGCGCGTTGGAATTTCCAAGGCGGCACTCGCTCGGCGACGCTTTTCGTCGCGAGTGGAGTTGCGGTCTGTTGTACGCCTTTCCGCCTATACCACTTCTACCCAGAGTGTTGAAGAAGATTCGGCACGACCGGGCCCAAGTCATTCTTGTGGCTCCGGACTGGGCTCGAAGAGTTTGGTATCCCGAGCTACTCAATATGAGCATAGATCCCCGATCCGTCTGCCTCTTCGGGAGGATCTTCTGTCGCAGCAGCAGGGGACGGTCCTCCACCCGAACCTGTCCAGTCTACACCTGCTTGCGTGGAGATTGAGCGGCGGCAGTTGATTCCTTTCGACTTGCCTCCCGAAGTTTGTGATGTGATTCTGGCAGCCAGGCGTCCCTCCACTAAGGTGGTATACGCCTGCAGGTGGAACAAATTTGTGGCATGGTGCACAGCAAAGGCTGTGGATCCCCTTTCTGCCCCTCTTTCTGAGGTCCTTCTGTTCCTTCTCTCTCTGGCCCAACAGGGTTCTGCCCTGGGTACCATCAAGGGTTATCTTTGTGCTATCTCGGCCTTCCTCAGGCTCCCTGATCAGCCCTCCCTTTTCAAGTCCCCTGTTGTTAACAGGTTCTTAAAAGGCATTACTCACCTCTTCCCTCCTGTTCCGTTTGTAATGCCTCAGTGGGACTTGAACTTGGTTCTTACCTTTTTAATGTGCGCTCCCTTTGAGCCTCTGCATAACTGTCCTCTTCGTCTTCTGACTCTAAAGGCAGCCTTTCTGGTGGCCATCACCTCCGCTCGGCGGGTGAGTGAGCTCCAGGCTCTTTCTTGCAAACCTCCCTTTCTGTCTGTTCATCCAGACAAGGTTGTTCTTCGGACGCGTCCGTCCTTCTTGCCAAAGGTGGTTACTGCTTTCCACATTGGGCAGACCATCACTTTGCCCACCTTCTTTCCGCCTCCGCATCCTTCCAGAGAGGAAGAGAGGCTCCACCGTCTGGACCCAAAACGTGCGCTCTCCTTCTATATCGACCGCACGAAACACTTCCGGGTGGATGACCAGCTCTTTGTTGGCTACGTGGGCGCCAAAAAGGTCGGGCGGTGCACAAGAGGACCATCTCCCGCTGGGTTACCTTGTGCATCAAGACCTGCTATTCTTTGGCTAAGAAGGAGCCTCCTGTTGGGCTGCGTGCCCATTCCACCAGGGCAACGGCTGCTACCACGGCCTTGGGCCGCGGTGTTCCGCTGCCGGTTATCTGTCAGGCAGCTACGTGGGCCTCGCTGCACACGTTTACTAAGCATTACTGCCTTGACAGTCAGGTCCGGAGGGACGGCTTCTTTGGCCGTTCTGTCCTCCAGGACTTCCTTGTCTGATCTTTGTTCGCAGACCCACCACCGGGGTTGGTATTGCTGGGGTATCTATTCTAAGGTAAGGAATCTATCACTAACGTGTCTCTTTCAGATGCACAAGTTACTAACTTGTGTAACGATATATCTGTAAGAGACAGTAGTTAGTGATAGATTCCTACCGCCCACCCATCCTCCCCGTTCTGCGAACTGATTTCTAGGGTTAAGGACATCCCTTTCAGGGCCCTAGTATTTTTCAGACACCTGTGTCAGCTTCTTGCATGGCTCTGCGTTCCTGGCGCGGAAAGTCGTGTACAGAACTGACGTCAGCGCGCAGGGGCGGCGCCTAAGTACTGCCCGCGACGTCATCCCGGCGATCACGACGCCGACGACGGACGCGGAGCCGCACGACGCCGCCTACCGACGCGCAAGGGTACTGCTACGCAAAACTTTCCGGATCCAGCCTGACGCCTGGGGATATTCCAAGGTAAGGAATCTATCACTAACTACTGTCTCTTACAGATATATCGTTACACAAGTTAGTAACTTGTGCATTTGGCCCCAACGTTGACCAGGCGTTAGAAAAGATGAAAAAGGACACTGAAGTCGCTAAATCTATAGGAGCATTTCAAACTGCATCCAACAGAGGTTCTTTTCGTCGCTCCATCTACAGAGGAAGGTCAAAAACAACATCTCCAGATCAAATTCCTTCACTTACAAAAGTAACAATCAGTCCTCTCCCTCCAGAGGATTTCTTCGAGGAGGTTATAGAGGCAACAACTTCAAGGGTAGGGGTAAAAGCAACACATCTCGTAACTCCCCTTCCCCCAACAAACAGTGACTTGCCCATGCTTCCCCCGATTATACTACACCTGTCGGGGGAAGACTTCACCAATTTCTCCGCATTTGGCAGTTTATAACATCAGACAAATGGGTTCTTGGAATTATCCAACATCCCCAGCAATCCCCCAAGCATTCCACCACAATCTCACAAGTTATCTTCAGAACACATACACTTGCTAAAACAAGAGGTCCAGTCCCTCTTACTAAAAGGGGCAATAGAGCCAGTTCCCATACAGTACCAAGCCTCAGGGGTTTACTCTCTGTATTTTCTCATCCCCAAAAAGGACGGTTCCCTAAGACCTATTTTAGATCTGAGAGAGCTAAACCGCTACATACTGTCGGAGCATTTTCACATGGTGACACTACAACAGGTGCTCCCACTTTTACAAAGAGCAGACTTTGTGTACTCTAGATTTAAAAGACGCATATTTTCATGTTCCAATTCATCCGGCTCATCGTAAATACCTGAGATTGTGATAGCAGGCAAGCATTACTAGTTCAAGGTACTTCCCTTTAGAGTGACTACAGCGCCCAGGGTTTTTACCAAATGCCTGGCAGTGGTCGCTGCTCATCTCAGAAGACAACAAATTCACGTCTTCCCCTATCTAGATGACTGGCTCATCAAAGCCAGCACTTACCAGAACTGTCTGCAACACACACAGATCATAATAGATCTACTTCATCAAATGGGTTTCACCATCAATGCACACAAATCTCACCTGCATCCATCACAGATGCAGCCTTATCTAGGAGCTACTCTAGACAGTCAAAGCTCTAGCCTCTCCCAATGTAGCCAGAATACACAATATTCAAGCTACCATTCTACAGTTTCAACTCAACCAAGCATTAGCAGCCAGAGTGTTCATGCAATTACTGGGAATGATGGCGTCCTGCATCACAATTGTACCCCATGCAAGGCTTCACATGCGCCCCCCTACAAGAATGCTTAGCACGTCAGTGGAATCAATCACAGGGTCTATTGACCGATCTAGTGTTGGTAGACAGCCGCACCCATCGCTCTTTGCAGTGGTGGAACCCACAAAACTTATCAGCAGGCCGACCTTTCATCGACCCTGTTCCACAAATTGTGCTCACAGCAGACGTATCTCTAACAAGTTGGGGGGCTCATCTCGAAAATTACACAATACAAGGCATGTGGAGCAATAAGCACAGGACTCTCCACTTCAACTATCTAGAGCTCTAAGCTGTTTTCCTAGCACTGAAAGTTTTTCAGACTCTGCTCATAGCCAAAACTGTCCTAGTCCGAACGGACAATATGACAGCAATGTATTGTGTGCAGAAGAAAGGCGGGACACACTCTCTCCAACTGTCAACACTTGCTCAAGCCATTTGGAATTGGGCGATCCATCACAAGATTTATCTTCTGGCAGAACATCTCCCAGGAGTAAACAATCAAATTGCCGATCTCAGCAAGAGAAAACAACAAATTCACAAGTGAGAACTTCACCCCCAAGGTCTCCTTCCTTAATTCCGACAGTGGGGGTTTCCACAAATAGACCTATTTGCCACAGCCGAAAATGCAAAATGCCCAAACTTCCGCTACAGGTACCTACACCCGCTATCAAAGGGCAATGCCCTATGGATTAACTGGTCAGGGATGTTTGCCTACGCTTTTCCGCCTCTCCCGCTCATTCCGTGGGTGGTTCATAAACTCAGGCAAACATCTCTCACACTAATTCTGGTAGCTTCCACTTGGGCTCGTCAACCATGGTAAACCACCCTGTTGGAGCTGTCACTAGTTCCACATCAAAAACTACACCTAAACTCCAGTCTCCTCACACACAGAGCCATGGAGAAACAGACATCCAAATCCTAAAGATCTGAATTTAGCGTTCTGGCTCCTGAAGTCATAGAGTTTGGTTATTTAAATTTACCACCAGACTGTATGAATATTCTAAAAGAAGCAGGAAAGCCTACCACCAGGGCTTGCTATGCCGCAAAATGGAAAAGATTTGCTGTATATTGCAATAACAACAAAATCAATCTTTTAGATGCTTCTATACAAAACATTATTTGTTACTTGTTACACTTGCAACAAACAGGTCTGGCTTACACATCTATTCATTTGCACCTTGCAGCAGTAGCTGCGTACTTACAAAATAGACAACATTTGTCACTATTCAGAGTCCCAGTTATCAAGGCCTTCATGGAAGGCTTAAAAAAGGTAATACCACCAAGGATTCTCCCTGCCCAGTATGGAATTTCAACATTGTTCTCACAAGGCTCATGGGTCCACCTTTTGAACCATTACACAAGTGCCCTTTACAGTTCCTCTCATGGAAAGTGGCATTCCTCATTGCTATCACATCACTGAGGAGAGTTGGTGAGCAACAGGCATTAACGTTGGAAGAATCTTTTTTTTCAGCTACATAAAGATAGGATAGTTCTCCGTACCAACCCAAAATTCCTTCCAAAGGTAGTTTCCGCTTTTCAGATAAACCAATCGGTTGAGTTACCAGTTATCTTTCCTCAACCTGATTCTGTGGCAGAACGCGCTCTTCACAAGCTTGAAGTTTTAAGAGCTTTACTATACTACATAGATCGAACAAAAGACTTTCGCAAAACAACTGTTTGTTGCATTTGCTCCACCCCACAAGGGCAATGCTATCTCAAAGTCTGGTATTTCCAGATGTATTGTGAAAAGCGTTCAAACTTGCTATATTAAAGCTAAAAGAACTTTAACCATACCCCCTAGAGCGCATTCCACTCGCAAAATAGCGGCGTCAGTGGCCTTTTTAGGCAACATCCCTCTAGCTGACATATGTAAGGCCGCTACATGGTCTACACCACACACATTTACCAAACACTATTGTGTAGATGTGTTAACACGTCAACAGGCTAATGTAGGCCAATCCGTACTAAAAACACTATTCCAAACAACTGCAACATCTACAGGTTAGCCACCGCTTTGGGAGTATACTGCTTTATAGTCTATGCAAAGCATGTGTATCTACAGCATACATGCCTTGAACGGATAATGTTACTTACCCAGTAAGCATCTGTTCTTGGCATGTAGAGCTGTGGATTCACATGCGCCAACCCGCCTCCCCGGGTACCTGTATTTGTTACAGTTCTTAATTATACATTCAAACGCATGGACATCTCTATACTACACTTACTTACTCCATTCTCACCCTCTTGCTGGAAACAATATATGTTATGTTAAAATGAATTTATATAGCGCACGTACACCGGGGAGGTTTCATGGCGCTACTTTAATTGACACCCAAGTCCTGAAGAACATTCAAAAAGCCTGACGGAATAGCCAAGTTTTAAGAAGGCTTCTAAAGCTGAGGAGGTTGGTACAGAACCGGATTTCGGAGGGGAGAGAGTTCCAGAACATGGGGGCCAAAATGGCAAACCTGGCACCACCGGTGCGCTTTAATTTAAAAGAGGGAGTGGACAAAAATAGCTTGTGTGCTGAACGGAGATTGCGTGTGGGAACATGCCTATTAATCAAGTTGTTCATAAATTTAGGGCTTCTACCGTTGATTGACTTAAAAATGAGGCACCCAACCTTGAAGGCACAGCGCTGGACCACTGGGAGCCAATGAAGTTTCCTTAGAAGAGGAGTGACATGATGGTGCCTAGGTTGATGAACAATCAGGCGTGCAGCCTGGTTTTGTACCATGTGCAGGCGCTTGGATAAATAGAGAGGAATGCCAAAGTAAAGCGAGTTGGCATAGTCGACATGGGACATGACCATGGCGATGATCACCTGAATCCGGGCTTCATGGGTGAGAAATCTGCAGATCTTTTTTATTTTCCTAAGTTGGAAAAAACAGGTAGAGATCACCGACCCAATCTGGGGCTTCATAGTGAGGTCTTGACTGATTATTACCCCAAGGCTCTTAGCCGAGATAGATGGAGAAGGGGGCTGACCCAGCTCCTTGGGCCAGAAATGAGGGCCCCAGGGATTTTTAGAGAGACCACCTGTTAAAACCAACTCCGTCTTGTCCGGATTGAGCTTAAGATGGTTACTGTTCATCCACTGACTAATGAACAGCATGGTAGACTGAAAGGCGTGGACCGACTCGAAGGAGTTACTGATGGGAAAAATAAGTTGAAAATCGTCAGCATAATTAAAGGTACAAACTTGACGCTCTTTCAGGGCTCAGACAAGAGGGAGAAGGTAAAGATTAAACAACAGGGGAGAAAGTGAGGAGCCCTGAGGAACTCCGCACGAAATTCTAGTTCTGGGGGCAGTAAACTGTGCAGTACAGACCGCCTGGGAGCGGTTTTCCAAAAAGGAGGTGATCCAGCCCAGGGCAAGTCCCGAGATTCCCGCGTCCCTCGCCCGGTCGACCAAAAGGTTATGGTCGACCGTGTCAAAGGCCGCGGAGAGATCAAGCAGGACAAGAGCCTGCGAAGAACCACCATCGACCTCACTACGGAGAGTGTCCAACACTGTAAGGATCACCGCCTCGGTCGAATGAGCCGGGCGGAACCCCGCTTGGTGGGAGTCAAGAAATTCGGATTCCTCCAAGAAATCAGTGAGACATCTCGTAACATAGGTTTCCAAGACCTTGGCTAGGTAAGGAAGAAGAGAGATAGGTCGGTAGTTCAGTAAAATTAGCGGATCCGCGCCCGCCTTCTTCAAAAGGGGAATGACAATTGCCTCCTTAAAAGTGGCTGGGACGATACCCTGGAGCAGTGACTCATTTAAAAGATTGAGAGCAGGACTAGGGAGGGCAGTAAAAATGTCCTTCAAAATGCTAGGAGGGCAGCAGTCCGTGGGGGAGCCAGATTTGACTTTAGAGAGGAGATCCGCAAGGGTATGCTCATGGATTATAGGAAATTGCGTAAAGGTGCTATGATTTCGGGTGATATGCAAACTAGAGTCCAGGTTTTGGCAAACCGGGATACTGGACTTTATTTTTTAAATTTTATCAATGAAGAAAGAATTCAATGAGTTGCAAAAGGTTTGGGAAGGGGTATGCTTGATAGAAGTTCTGTCGGGATTAGACAACTCATTCACTATGGAGAAGATCTCCTTAGAACGATTAGTTGCAGACAGGATTTTAGAAGAAAAGTATGTCGCTTTGGCGGTCAGGATCGATTTTTTTAAATATATTTTCAGGGTATTTAAGTAAGACCATTTATGTTCGGATAAATAGTTGCGTCTCCACTTTCTCTCCAATTGCCGTAAGACTAGTTTTTGATTTTTCAACTCGGTGGAAAACCATTTCTGGGCGTCATGGCGGCGAGTGGCATGGATCTTCCTGGGGGGCGCAAACATGTCGCTAGCGGCCGATAGCCAGCTGGTTAACTGTGCATCAGCCAAGTTGATGGAAGAATTGACGGGAGGAATAGAGTTAGCAAGTGAATCAAGAAATAAGAGTTTCTCGATTTTATTCCAGTTTCTGCGTGTGCCACCACCTAAACCGGATGTTTTGATCGAAAAATTATCGTGAATAGTAAATTTAATTACATGGTGATCTGACCATGTACACGGTGAGACTAATACCGGGGACATAGTGATGTTGACTGTCCAAACCTGATCAAGAATATGCCCCCTAATATGAGTGGCCGTGGTCACCTGTTGTGTAAGGTTCAATCCTGTGAGTAGCTCTGCAAGTTCAGCCGATTGGGGACCACCAGATGTTTCATTGGCCCAGTAGTTGAAATCACCAATTAGCATGACCTTCCCATAGTTAGTGACTAAGTGCGCGACCTGTTCTCCCAGAGAATGAGGGAAAGAGGGCATCCTTTGAGGAGGTCTATAGAGCAGGACGCATACTAAAGGAGCAGTGTCATGTTCTTGTTCAAGTTTTATAACCAGATTATCAACTAAGGGTAGGTCTAGAGGGTTTAAAATGGTATATTTACAGTCATGACGTGTAATAATAGCCACTCCTCCACCAACTTTCCCCTGGGGACGGTTGGCTTGGATGATGTGGTAATCCAGAGGAAGTGCAGCAAGAATATCAGGTGATGATTCCTGAGATAACCAAGTTTCAGTGAGCAAAAGAAAGTCTGGCCGCTCAAATTTAAGCAACAGAAAAATGTCCATCTGGTGCTTAACCATTGAGCGGGTGTTCAAGTATATAACAGAGAGCTTCCGAGCGCCATTGCACTCTTGAGTCTGAGGGAAAACCACAATATAACAATGGAGTCGATGACCATGCCACCTGTTACCGAAAGGAGGAGTCACCTTAACTTGTGAATAGGAAAGACTTCTTCGAAGAAAAATAACTTTCGAACATCAGGACCCAACACTAGATGGCCGGAGTATGCAAAGCATGTGAATCTACAGCTCTACATGCCAAGAACAGATTCTTACTGGATAAGTAACATTATCCATATTCAATGTACTTTCTGGTGCGAAAGAAGGGTCGCAAAGCAGAGTTCAGACCTATATTAGATCTACGCATCTTAAACAAGTTCATCCGAAGAGAAAAATTTTGCATGCTGACACTCCATCAAATATATCCTCACCTCCAGCAAGGAGACTGGATGTGCTCGATAGATCTGCAGGATGCGTATTTCCATGTCCCAGTCAGCTCACGCCACCGAAAGTTCCTGCTCTTCATGGTAGAGGCCAAACACTACCAGTACAAAGTCCTTCCTTTTGGATTGAAGTCAGCTCCTCAAGTGTTTACCAAATGCTTGGCAGTAGTAGCAGCTGCTCTACGCCACCAGGAACTGTTCATTTATCCTTCGACGGCTGGCTCCTGAAGAGTTCATCTCCCCAGTGCGTAAAGAACCAATACCAGACCTGTCTAACTTTTCTACAGCGGCTGGGCCTTCATGTCAACTTGGCAAAGTCAGTTCATCAACCTACTCAAAGAATACACTATCTGTGTGCAACACTGGACTCCAACGCAGGAAAAGTGTATCCTTTGGAGGAGAGACTATCATCTATCACTCTGAAGTGCAACCAGCTTCTTCGCACTCTTCAACCTTCAGACCGGCAAGTTGCCTCGCTCCTAGTCGATGGCATCTTGCATCTTCCTAGTTCCCAATGCCAGGCTGAGGATGCGACCCTTGCAGCAGGGTCTTGAAGATAAATGGGATCAACGGACGGCTCAATGGGACGACAAGGTCCACCTTTTCCAGGCTGCAAAATCTTTCATCCCATGGTGGACTCGTAGAAAAAATCTCTTGGTGGGAGTCCCATTCCATCAGACCCCTCCAACGCAATCTCTGATCACGGATTCCTCCCTCCAGGTTTGGGGAGCCCACATGGGCCCTCTTCAAACTCGAGGCCTGTGGTTGACCAAAGAGCAGGCATATCACATCAATATGCTGGAGCTACGGGCCGTGCATCTAGCCCTCAAGGCCTTCTACCACTCCATCCAAGCCAGCTCTATATTCGTCCAGACGGACAACACGACCACAATGTACTATCTAAACAAGCAGAGAGGGACCCGATCTCGCCCCCTATCCTTGGAGGCTCAGGGGATCTGGCATTGGCTTCTGGCCAGGCAACTTTCAATTACAGCAGTCCACCTGCCAGGAGAACAAAAAGCTCAAACAGATTCCCTGAGTCGTCACTTCGAAGATAAGCAAGACTGGGTTCTGCATGACGAGGTGGTGGCAGACATCTTCCGAGAATGGGGTCATCCAAGTATCGTTCTCTTCGCGGACGACTCCAACAAAGAATGCCAAGACTTCGCATCAAGATATTACCGGCCAGAGACAAAAGGGAATGCCCTTTGATCAATAGGTCAGGAGACGTTTTGTACGCTTTTCCGCCACTTCCTCTCATCCCGAGGGTCATAACCAAATTCTACCACTACAGAGCGAGGACGATCCTGATCGCGCCAGACTGGCCACGGCAGTGGTGGTATCCCGGCCTTCCACATCTCTCGGAGCGCCCACATAGGAGGCTTCCAAGCAGGCCGGATCTCTTCTCCAACCTGAACGGGAGAATCCATCATCCCAACCTTCCCTCGCTGAACTTGGATGTATGGCTCCTGAGGTCCTTCAGTATGGCCATCTAGGACTTCCTTAGGAGAGCATTAACATTTTAAAGGAATCAAGGAGGCCTTCCACGAGGCGTTCTTATGCATTTAAATGGAAGAGAATTTGTATGTGATGTGTGCAAAAAGGGCTCCAACCGACCCAAGAGTAAGAGTAGGTAATCCTACCATATCTCCTGCACTTGGCCAATTCAGGTTTGCAGTTTGCTTCCATAAAAGTGCACTTTGCAGCCATTACGGCATATAGAAAATCGCCCTCCCAACCATCCTTCTTCCAGCTTCAGGTGGTTAATGATTTTTTGCAAGGGTTAAAGAAAGTTTTTCCCCAAATCCACTCCCCTTCTCCCTGGGAGCTCATTTTGGTTCTCTCCAAGCTCATGGGTCCTCCTTTGAACCGATTCACAAAGCAACCCTGCAACATCTCACTTGAAAGGCTGCCTTCTTGGTGGCAATCACTTCTGCTCGTAGGGTGAGTGAGATCCAAGCTCTCTGCTCTAAAGTGCCATACACAGTTTTTCACAACAGTGTAGTAATGAGAACCCACCCTTCGTTCCTACTTAAGGTGGTGTCTGACTTTAACATTAATCAGTCCATTTCGCTTTCTTTCCTAAATCCACCACACCAGCTGAAAGGTCTCTCCATTCTTTAGACCTAAAAAGAGTCTTAAAGTTCTACCTAGACAAGTCTAAGGCTATTAGAAAATCTGATCACTTGTTTGTAAATTACGGTTCCATCAGAACAGGTTTCCCAGCCTCTAAACGTTCCATCTTCAGATGGATAGTGTCATGTATCAAGCTGGCTTACCAGTTATCCAATAAGCTCCTTGTGGCTACTCCCAAGGCTCATTCCACAAGGGGAAAGGCATCTACTGTGGCTTTGTTGCGCAATTTACCCATCTCTGAGATCTGCAAAGCAGCCACTTGGAGGTCGGTACATAAATTCATGAGACACTATTGTCTTGATTCAGATACAAGAGCAGACACTCAAGTAGGCCAGGCCTCTTTGAGAAATGTATTTCAATGCTGAGACCAGCTGCTCTTGATTCTAAATCATTTGTCCGCAGGGGTAGAGGATGGGCTTGCTATTCGATTCAGTGCTTATGACTATTGATGAGGATCCCCTGGAAGAGAAGGATAAGTTCCTTACCTGTAATCCTAGTTCTCTTCCAGGGGTATCCTCATCAGTCATAAGCAACCCACACACCTCCCCAGGCAAATGATCAATCATTAGTTTGTCTCTTTGTGCCCTGATCTTCGGGTCTCCGCAAAGAACAACTGACCTAACTGTCACACCTGAGGCATGATGGGAAGCTGGGGGTCATGGCTGCCTTAAAGGCACGGTGCCAGTTTTCTTTTATTTTCTATGCTGTTATGGTTCCAATGCAGCCTATGGGCTAACAATGCCTGCTATGTTACATTGCAGCTTCTGCAGTTCATTAAAGAGAGTTCAGGTGTCTCTCTTCCTCCTGTTTATTTCTTGCTATGTGTGTGTATTAATGAATTAAAAACAGAGTATATGTCTATTGATGTTAAGCATTGGTTAGTCTTGCTTTACTTGAAGGCTGCATTGGCTTGTGGAAAAATAATATATGTGTGTGTGTGTGTATATGTGTGTATGTATGTGTATATATATATATATGTATATATATATATGTATATATATATATATATATATATATATATATATAATTTTTTTATCTACTCCGGGGTCTCAGCGCATGGGTGGGAATATTCAGTTTTTATGACTTTGAGGATACCCCTGGAGGAGAAATAGGATTACAGGTAAGTAACTTATCCTTCCGCACGTTACCATCACAATGGATGCATCTCTAGCACATCTCAAAGCCATGACAGTCTCGGGTTTGTGGCCACCTCATGTATGGGGCCTCCACATCAACCACTCGGAACCGTTAGCCATTCAACTAGCTCTCAAAGCCTTTCTTCTAGAGCTTCAAGGCAACATAGTCCTTTTGTGTACAGACCACATGACCTGTTTTATCTGCAGAAACAATGAGCTGTGCACACTCCTCTGTTGGACCTAGCACAACAGATTTTGAATTGGGCCATCCATCAGAGTTCATCTCCTGGCAGAGTATATTCAGGGACTGGACAACGACTTTGCAGACCTTCACAGCAGAATGCAGCAACAAGTTCACAAATGGTATTTCCACCCATAAATCCTGCTCCCTTACTTTTGCAGGTCGGAAACCCCCGGCATAGATCTTTTTGGCACTTTCGACAATGCAAAATAGCCAATTTTCTTCGCCCAATTTTACATCCCCACTTTGTGGGTGATGCTCTGTGGATGAACTGGTCAAGGATAATTACCTACACTTTTCCCCCCTCTCCCACTGGCACTGTAAGTGGTCAGAAAGCTGAGGCAAGCATCCCTAACCCTCACCCTGGTGGCTCCAATGTGGGCAAGACAACCATGATTCTCACTCCTTATTGAAATACCCATTGCCACTCACAAGAAGCTCCCCCACAGATCAGACCTTCTGACTCAAAACCACAGCAGTGTCCGACACCAAGACCCCAGCCAGCTCAACCAGGTGATTTGGTTTCAGAGGTCCAAGAGTTTAGTTACCTTGGCCTACCTCAAGAGTGCACGGTCATACTCCGAGAAACCCATAGGCCCACTACGCGCACCAGTAATGCTGGTAAATGGAAGTATTTTGGCCGCTACTGTACCCCAGACCACATTAGCCCTTTCACCCCTACAGTGCAAGACATTGTTACCGCCTGTATTTACAAAAGTTGGGGTTAGGCTATACCTTCTTACCCTTGCTGTGTATATGCTGAAAAGGCAACACTCTTCCCTGTTCAAAATCCCTGCAATTAAAGCATTCATGGAGGGCCTTAAACATATAATTCCAACCAAGGAAGTTTCCTTCCCCAGCACCAGACTAATGGGGCCCACTTTCGAGCCACTGTATTCATGTCGTTTACAGTACCTTTCCTGTAAGATTGCCTTCTTCAGAGCAGTTACTTCTCTTAGGTGCATCAATAAATTGCAAGCCCTCACACTGCAGGAACCCTTTTTCCAGGTCTGCAAGGACAGAATGGTTCTTGGAGCCAATACTAAGTTGTTACCTAAGGTGGTTTCCTCATTCCACCTAAATCATCTACGACCAGAGGAGGAGTCAGCGAGACCTCATGCCTCAAAAGACTTATTAGAAGAAAAACAACTTGCAAACGCCCGTGCTCAACACTAGATAGCAGGAGTACGCAGAGCATCTCAATCTACAGCACTACATGCAACAAACAGATGTTTACAGCGTAAGTAAAATAATCCTTTCCGAATACTGAAAATTCATCTCAAGATCAGTTTGATCCTTCTAACATGTTTCTTGAGCTGCTAGTGAGGCTGTTATCTGCAGCCACCATCATGCAGTGTTCTGGCCATCTGGGCTCGTTTGCTGATGGAGTGAAAAGATTATTCAAGAGAAACCTTTATTTATTTTGTAGGAAGTGCAGCGCCCAAGGCTTGAAACTGTTCACATGGCCTTTTTACTCTGGCTTAGTTATGACTATCCTTTCCCAAGTACATTGACTCATAGCAAGGCCGTTGGTGCGTTCTCCTGGTGCAAAACATAGATCTCTACCTTCAGGGGCTCTGCAGGCAACGATTGGCTCTTGGGCGTCTGAACAGTCAGTGCATGCCCCAATATATTCTGCTGGGCCATAGCTGCTTTCGTTTATGCCAATTCTCAAGCCATTGTCTATTTTGACAGTAGTCTGATAGTTTCAATAAGGGATTGTCAAGTCTGACTCAAAGTTGCTGAGCCCTTCCTGCTCCCTGCTAGCAGGTTTGTCTGGCCATACCCCAGTATCTTCAGGATTTATGCACTCCGCCTATAAGGGCGCTACTACTGAATTCACTTCCCCTTTCTTCAAAAAATTTGGAGATAAATAGATTGGGTCGAGCATTTGGGAGAATCTCCCATCTCATTTGGGACATCCCACCTACACTTGCCATCTTAAAAGTAAGCAAATAAAACTGAGCGGGAGTTGTTTTCTTGAGGAACTAAGGGATCTGGGGTAGGGGCAAAATAGGACACCTTTAGAAATGCTTAAATGGCCGAAAATATCGCTCTCAAAAACACAAGTTACCCTGCCTCCCAACGAGCAAGACAATACCCGAAATATTGACTTGTCATGGATTTTTGCATACAGTTCACCCTCCCTCCCAATTACCCCATCCACCCCATTGATTGCGTGTGTAGTTAAGAAGGAAAGGAAAATATGATGAGCGCCGATGGCATAGGTTCTCGTTGTGCCAACGTGGGCTTGACAGCTGTGGTTCTCTCTACTCTTGGAGATACCATCCAATCTAAAGAGAAGTTACTGCTGTGCCCAAATTTACTCTCCCATCATCGGGTCCCTTAGCAGGCCCTAACCTCAAGACGTTCAACCTTGGAATTTGGCACCTGATGTTCTAGTGTTTGTATTTACAGCTTTCTGAGGAATGCATGCTCGCAGTAAGAGACTAGAAAACCTACGATGCAATCACATAATGCAGCTAAATAGAACAATTTCTACATTACTATAAAAGTCTTCTCAAACCGGTGTCATGGTACAAAATGTTATTTTCTACTTGTTATGGCTTCAGAAATTAGGGCTTGCCTACTCCTCAGGACGGATACACTTAGTTGCATTAGCCACATACCTCAAAAACAAATGACACCAGCTTTTATTTGGAATTCTTTCAAGCCTTTTTTGAGGGTCTAAAAAGAATAATCTTTTTTACTCTTCTGCTAGTCCATTCATGGGACCTCACTATTGCCCTTACTAGGGCTATCACGTCTCTCCATAGAGTAAGTGCACTTCAAGCTTTGTCAGCGGAACCTTTGTCAGTACGTAAAGATTGAATTGAACTACACCCTTGTTTCTAGCGAAGTGTCTTCTTATGTCAACCAGTGCATTGAGACTGTATACAGCACGTGATCTGCAGCAGCACACACTGTGAAGGGAAACTTTTACTTGCCTGTAGCAGTTGGTTTTGAGCTTGTAGTACTATATTTTCACATTGTCTACTCACCTCCCTGGATGTGAGCTCATGTCAATACCAGTGGTAACATAATTAGCAATTACTGACTCATCAGTGCATGTTCCTTTCTCAGTTCAGACATTATAATTTTTCTCATCTCCACATATACACTTAATGTTCGGGGAAAAAACACAATCTGAGGTGCAGCCTTTCTTCTGATGCATTGTGTTTAGACAAAGTTCTAAACCGAAACTCCTTTGAAGAAAAAACGTATAATGTTCTGAGCCCACCACTAGATGGCAAGGGTGTGCACCGCATGTGAATCTGCAACACTACAAGCATCAATTGTTACCAATTTGTAAAGTTTTACTTCACACACTGTTGCAAGGCAGTAATGTGTTCCAATGCATGTTGAAAAAAAACACACGAAATAGTTGAGAAAAGCAGGAAAAGGCAGAGTAACTAATGTAGTTTCAAAATTCTGGGGCGCATCTTTGGTTGCAGGAGCTGGAACTGGACTTCACAGTTCCCCAGTGAGAAATGCCACTCCATATTCTATCATGGTGCATTATCTGAAATTGTAGAAGAAGCTTTTAGTGGCAGTTTTCACAGTGCATCTCTGGGGACATGCACTGTTTCTAACTCCATTGCTTCATCACCTTTTTTCAGTTTGTTTTATAGTGTTTCAGATATGATCTTTAGTTCAGAGACAGAGTAGGAGTCTCTGCAATAGTGTGAAAAATAATAAACTAGCATGTTAGTGTCATTATCCAGAGTTGTTTAATTAATCATCATTTTTTGGGATTTTGTCTTAAACACATCTGAA
Organism: Calotriton arnoldi; assembly: GCA_963921515.1. Classification (NCBI taxonomy): domain Eukaryota; kingdom Metazoa; phylum Chordata; class Amphibia; order Caudata; family Salamandridae; genus Calotriton; species Calotriton arnoldi. The sequence goes on from CAWUFW010004643.1 coordinate 370,609, forward strand.
CTGTGCAGTAAAACTAGTCTCTTATGTGACCTAGGTTGGCCTGTGAGCTGTCTCCATTTCAGCAAGCCTCTTCCTCAGCTTGTCCTCTCTTTTGAGGAAGCAGCACTTCGGATAGACTTGTAGTTTCACAGTTTACATTGCAAGAATGGGTCTGTGTGTCTTAGTGTGCAAAGTGCTGCTGCAGACTGCGCTAGAACTTTGCATCTAACATACACTCAGCACTTTGTGTGCCTCCATTTTTTGATAGACCTTGCAGACTAGGGTTTGTGTCTTCGAAATGCATTTGAATGTTTTTGTGTGGATCGTTAGCATGTTCTTCAGTGGTTACTTACTTATCCTAAATTTGAATGGTCATGTTAACTTTTACTAAATGGCATTTGTTGATATTTTATCTATGGTCTTATAGAGAGAAAAAGTGTTTTTTCCTGCCCTCTGTGGTTGCTTCTCCTGCCCCCACTACTGGCTTTGTTTCTTTCGCTGTCCGTAGTTTATACTCTCTCAGTTCTTTTATTTGAGCAACCCTAGGTTCTGAACAACTAATTTTCTATTCTCCCTGCTTTGTGTTCTCACCCAAGTTCTGTCCTTCAGTCACTTCCTTCTGCTTTATTCTTGCATCCTCCCATAGATCAACAATTGCATTCTGCCCAGTTTGCTTTACCAACTACAAAACTATCCATGCTCTCTGCCTCGCCTCTTTTTAGGGGTAGTGCAATCTATGGTCCGTAGCTTTTTATGGAATCGGGGCTTCCCTGTGCATATTGCTCAAATGTTTTAAGTTTATCTACAAATGGGATATTGCAGTGGCCAACATTGAATCATACTACTGGGCCTCCTCCTGGTGGTTGTCAACGAATGGTGGTACGACATACAGGGAGACCCTGCCTACACCTCGGAAAAGTGGGCACCCCGATCCATCATTTACTCGGGGGGAGGAGAACACTTTCCACTAACCCTGGTGACGAGGGTGGTACTTAAAACATGGGAAACTGCCCTAAAAGCCGTGGTCTGGAACCGGAGACTCTCGCAACAGACTCCACTGTGGGTGGGTTCAGTACTACACCAGATAGTGCGCCATAAGGATTCTCTAAATGGGACACCATAGGCATCTCCACCTTTGGGGATGTAATGGAGGGCACCATGCTAACGTCGTATTCATCCCTATAGAGTGACTACAACCTACACCACAGCCAGTTTTATCGTTATATCCACCTGCAACATTCCATGACACCACAACAGGACTGAAGGAACTCCCAAAATATAATCCCTTGGAAGCCGAACTACTCCTTGGGGGAGCTAGGAGACCACACTGTAGCAAAAACTTATTGCTCGCTGATACACCACATGCCTGACACCTTTGCCATGTTGCGCACTGCCTGGGAACTGAACTTGGGGGGCCCTTACAGACAAGGAATGGTGGAAGCCAGGGCATCCCTGAGACATTCAGCAGTTGCTACAAGACTACTCCTCACACAGTCTAAATATCTCCATAGAGCATACCTTACGAGACGTAAACTCTGGTCAATGGGTGCGATTGCTTCCCTCCAATGCGTGACTGAAGAGGGCGACGTAATATACATCTTATGGGGCTGCTTTAAAATGTATGCTCATTGGAGTAAGGTGTTGGGCCAGGTTTTAGGACAACCTATACCATGTGACCCCAAATTGATTCTTCTACATTTTGCCACAGACGTTGAGGAAGACCGTTATAAGAAGGCACCACTTTGGCTGGGCTTGACTGCGGCTAAAAGGGACATCGCCTGTCAATGGAAAGCTGATGCACCCTCCTTGATTGAGGAGTGGAGGAAAGGTCTGGACTGGTGCATAAGCAGGGAACAGCCGGTTTATGAAGTGAGGGGTTGCCCTCAAAAATGCATACAAATCTGGCAGAGATGGGCAGGTTGCAGAGGGATCACTATCACACAGAGATCCTCACAGTTCTACTTTAGAGATAAATTCATACTTAATCGGGTCAGAGGCGCTGATATAGGATGGGTGGAGTGCCCTATGAGTGGCGAATGGGGGTGAGTCAAGGGGGGAATGGTGTTGGTGATGGGGGAAGTACAGCACCTTGTTGCAATGTTATTTTGTTGTCTTGTGGCATATAGATGAATACAAATAATAAAATGGGCTTTAAAAAAATGCATTCTCTCTTCTGCCTCTGAATTCTTTCTTGCGTTGCAAATACTTATTCTGTGACTTCTGCCATCTCTGCCTATTTTCTTGTATCCTTCTCAAGTGCATTCTTTCTAAGCGTCCCCACATTTCTCCTCACATATAACGATCAGCCGGGTGTTAAGCATGTGGAGTAGTGACACTTCCTTCTAGCAGGCAAACAGCATGCCTGTGTTCCACCTGTGCATCTCTGGACAGTTCTACCTTGCCTCTTATATGTTTCAGAGAGTTAAGTGATCCTCCTTTAGCCAACCTCTTGATACTCCTTTCAGAAGTTTGTTTCCTTCTCACTAAAAAGTCTGACCGATTGTATAAAGTATATGAATGTCAGTACAATTACATAAGAAGCTTACGAGTTCAGTTTCCAGTACTGATTTACAAGGGGGGGGGGCATAGTGATTATGTTCGTAGTAGCTTCTGGCTCTATTAAGGGTATATTCATGCCCCTCCTTTCAGTTAGGACTGCTAGTAGTAACCTATCATTGGTTATACATTTTTCAATTGTATAATCGCAAAACTGGTATGAGTTGACTTGATTTTTGTGGACATTGCTCCAGGTTCTTCTCCAGCCCGTCACTGGTGCTTCCTCATTTTCTCGTCAACCACTTCTGGTTTCCTAGCTGTAATAATACAATGCAAAATAAACTTGATGTATTGTCCACACAACTATGTTTGAATACAGGATAGCTCGTACAAGGTCGGTCATCAGGTCAGCGGGTGTAACTTAAGGCTTTCAAATGAAAGCCTTCTTCGATTGCCGACCTATACAGTTTTACAGGCTGAACCTGTTTTTGCTTTAAACACTTCCTGGGCTTCGAGAGGAGATGCCTTTGGCCACACACTTTCTTAGATTAAAAAAAAAAAGACCTGTGTCGGTGCTTTGCGTCCATGTTCCATCTTCTTTTCCCGTACAAAAATCTTTCTGCTTCTGCTGGGTGGCAGCAGTGCATATTCTCACTGTGTAAGTCAGCCGTTGTCTAAAGATTGGACTTGTAGCTGTGGCTGCCTCAGCCCACGTCCTATCCCTGGCATGACTGCCAAGTTCCAGTTTGTCAAACCTATCCCTCCACTTGAGGGAGCTAGATGCAGTTGTTGGAGTTGTGTGTTCTCCCAAAGTGATTTTCAAATTTTGGGAGTTTTGTTTCCATCATCTTCCATACTTAACTCACAGGTCAAAGGCTTCATAAAATATTATCATTATGAGTAACTTACAGTGCCTGGATGCCCAACCTAAAATGCATGCATGTTTTCTATGTTCTCATTCCACTAGAACCATTACGTATTAAGTGTTATTTCTTTAACCTCGTGGTAGAGATGCTGACTTCTTATTTTTATTATTTATTTTTACTGATATTTTCTTGATTGATTTCCTTCAGCCTGGATCTACAGCAGCTAGTAGGTTTAGTATTGTAGTGTTTCTTCTATCTAGAACCGCTTAGAAATGCCCATCTGGCACCAGACTCTGTCCAAGACTGCTCCAGCCACTCTCATGGCTCTCAGGATTCCATGGTTTCCTACTACCTTTTCTAGTTTGTGGACAGAGTGTAATTTTGTAAACATTGCCCCTTCCTTCAGTGTGTTGCTGACTTGAAAGTGGCCTAATGTGCAGTAGGTTTTGTGCCCTTCTGAGCAGTGATCCATCCAGATATCAAATAGCTGTCCCATAAAATTGATTACTTCTCTTTACTAGGTACTCAGTCCTTGTGGCAACCATTCTACGGTTTGCCATCTTAAAATTGTCCGCTGCGACATTAAAATCCCCCTGCTCCAGTTATAATTTTGCCTACTGCTAATCGATGTATCTACTTAATTTCTTGTCCAGTTGACATTAGAGTAAGCTGATGAGTGCCCATCTGGATTAATAGTGCCAGGTACATTGCTCATTTGTCTGAAAATACACTAAACGGCACACTGGGCAACTTGAGCTATACAGAGTGCAACACTATTTCAAGTTTAGTTTATTATAATAAGGAACAGACGGAGGTCTATAGAACATGTAACAATCAAAAAAATATAGTATGTAATACATGATAAAATCAGGAATAAACAGTAGAAGTTCTCCCACCTGTTGCATAAATCACTTTAGGAGCATCATTTGCTGACCTTTAGAGAGTGACAACGTGAATAGCACCACAGAAGATGTATGAATATTGCATACTATAATCTTATAAACACAACCTTTTAAAAGTGACATTGTTCATAATGCAATATAGAATATGTAAATATTCCGTTTCGCAGTACGAAACCCAAAGAAGCACTTTATACATTCGCCCAACCAACTCAACAAATCACTTATTCACAGCCTCTGGAAGGTGGCAGTGTGCATAATAAGGCATAAGGGAAACAAATACTGCATATTAAAAATTAATCTGATAGAGACATCTAGCCGCAGATTCCTTACCTTAGAATATGCCAGGCATCAGGCTGGATCCAGAAACATTTGCTCGAGCAATACCCTTGAGCGCTGGTAAGTGTCGTTGGCCGGCTCCGCGTGACGGCACTGGAAGTAACGTACGCATCACCTATATAGGCGCCACCTTGGCAAACAGATGTTGGTTCTTTTCTTTCTGCACTAGCTAGAGCAGATCCATGAAGAGAGCTGCCCTGTCACTTTTTGACAGGCTTTTTTTGACGTTTAGTCGACGATTTTTGGTGTGTAGGTTTTTCCGCAATATCGAAAAGACTTCTGGAATCAAACCGTGCAGCGCCTGCCACCGCGCTAAGTCGGGGAAGGATCCACTCTGGTGCCTGGAGCGCGACCACGTCTCTAAATCGTGCTCTGACTGCTGGGCCATGGCTCCGAAGGCTTTGAGGAAGCAGTCCGTAAAGCTGCTTGCGGCCCGGCATTCGACTCAATGTCGCTCGCCCCGGAGGTATAGTCCCCGGTCGAGAGGAAGGTCCGTGCACCGCTATGGTAGTCCTAAGTCCTACTCCACCCCCCCCCCCCCCCCTCAGTCGTTTAGTCGGTCAGGTGAGAGGCATAAGAAACACAAGAAGTTGAAGGGTGCTTCCTCGTCCTACCGTCCAGTGGCCCGACGTACCGGAGGAGCCTCGACGCACTAGGCCTCGTTCTGCGGAACCTGGGTCTGCTCTTTCCTGCATTTACAGGAGCTGGAGCAACCCCCGCCCAGCTTAAAAATTTCTAGGACACCATGTGCCTCATGTTTGGGCGATCTGACTCTCTCGGCACGGCTTCCGGCACCAGAGGCTCAGGATGGGCCTCCGTCGCCGATGGCCCCCAATGGATCCGGTGGTGATGGATCCGGACCAGCGTCAGTCGTACCCCTGCAACAATTTACCGGTGCCGGCGCCCATGCCGAGTCTCCCGACATTGCCAGCGCCTGTCCCATCCTTATCCCTGACGTCCTGGATCGGCGAATTATGACACAGATTCCTGCGTCAACGGCACCTTTGAGTCCTAGGTCGGTTCCTCAGCCCTTTTTTTGAGGGGCTAGGAATGGAGGAGGATTGGGAGGGGTCGCTGCACCCTTTACAAGATCCGCCTGAGTATGAAATGGCCGCCATCGCCCTGACTCGGCGACCTGAAATTTCTCACCAATCACTCTACCTCCGAGAGCTTGATGATCCAAGCCTCTACCTCACAAGTTATGTTCCCTTCCACACCCCTGGACAGGGAATCCAGGAGGCTGGATAGTTGGGGCAAGAAGATTTTTTCTTCCACCAGCCTTGCATTGCGGTCAGTGAACACTAACTGCCTACTGGGCTGTAACGCCCACTCTTTGTTGGAACCAGTTGTGCAGGTGCTGCCACAGGTCCCAGAGGAGAGACACACAGGCCTTTCTCTCCCAAGCGGTATTGGTCGGGTGAGATGCGGCCAAGTTCACCATTCGTTGTGGGCTTCACACCACCAACTCGCTGGGCAGAGCAATGTCGTCAGCGGTGGCTATTCGATGCCATATCCAGGCTTCCCTTATAGACATGCCCTTTGATGGCACCCCTGTCTCTTCGGAGACCAGGCAGACATGGCCCTGGGGTGCTTTAAGGACTCGTGGGCTACGTCCAAGTCCATGGGCCTCTTGGTGACAACCCGTCCCGGTATGCTTTTCATCCCATTCGTGGCCATGGAAGAGACTTTCAGCCATGCCAGCCAGATCCCAGCCACAAAACCACGCAAGTTCAGCAACCCCTGCGCGGCCGTGGGCGCTGCTCGTTTCGACCCCATGGATCAGGCAGCCAAAGGTCCAATCAGTCCATTCCTCGCCTACAGCCTCTAAACCTAGTCCAGCCCTTGAAGGTCAAGGGCAGCCGGTTGGTGGCAGGATCCGCCATCACCTCTACCATTGGCAAAATATCACATCGGACAAGCGGGTTCTCCAGATAGTCCGAAAGGGCTTCTCCCTACCTTTCGAGACTACCCCTCCCTTCATGCCTCTGACTTACGACCGGCTAACGGAGGACCACCTGAACTTGTTTCATGAGGAAATCCGGGCTCGCTTGGTTAAGGGAGCCATAGAGAGGGTTCCGGCGCAAGAAGTAGGCTTTGGTTGCTATTCCTGCTACTTTCTGGTCCTGAAAAAGGACAAGGGCCTTGGTCCTATCGTAGATCTGCAAACCCTCAACCACTTCCTCAAAAAGGAAAAGTTCAAGATGCTCACTCTAACTCAGGTCTGGTCTGCCCTAGACCCTGGAGACGGGATGGTGGCATTGGACTTGCAGGACGTCGATTTTCATATTCTCGTCCTGCCTGTCCATCAGCGTTAGCTGAGGTTCACTGTAGGCCACGAGAACTTTCAGTTCACGGTGCTCCCCTTTGGCCTTACCAGCGCCCCTCAGGTGTTCACCAAGGTGAAGGCGGTGGTCGCAGCTCATCTTCGCAGATCAGCCTTCCCCTATCTCGACGACTGGCTGTTGAAGGCTAGCTCGCCCCAGGCTGTCGTCTTCCACCTCCGGACTACAGAAAGCCTCCTGCTTTTGCTGGGGTTCACTGTCAACGTGCCGGATCCACACCTGACTCCCTCTCAGACGCTCCCTTTCATCGGATATGTTCTGGACATAGTGCAGTTTCGGGCCTATCCTCCAGAGCGGGGAGTCCAGGATATTAGGGCTATGATACCGATGTTTTAGCCTCTATACTGGATTTCGGTGGGAATGACTCAAGTTGTTGGGCCTCATGGCCTCCTGCATCCTCCTTGTGACACATGCCAGATGGCATATGCAGGCTTTGCAGTGGGATCTGAGGTTCCAGTGGGTGCAGCATCAGGGATTCTCTCCAGCATGGTCCAGATTCGATGTGAACTACTCGGGGCCTGCAGTGGTGACGGGCCAACCGCGACTGACTCAGAGGCACACCCCTCTCCAACCAGATCACACAGTAGTGACAGATCCGCAACTCCTGGGATGGGGTGGCCATCTGGGAGAGGTGGAGATCAGAGGACTCTGGTTTCCGGCGGAATCCGTACTCAACTTGCTGGAGCTCCAAATTATTTGGTGTTGAAAGCTATTCTCTCTTCCATCAAGGGGAATCTGGTTCAGGTGTTTATGGACAACACCACCGCCATGTGGTACAACAACAAACAGAGCGGGTGGGGTTGTGGACCCTTTGTCAGGAGGCGCAGCGTCTTTGGACATGGCTGGAACAGCAGGGCGTATCCCTGGCGGTTCAACACCCGTCAGGTTCCCTGAACGCTAGGGTGGACAAACTCACCTGTCGATGCCTAGTGAGTCATGAATGGCGTCTCCACCCGGAGGTGGCGCAAGGTCTCTTTCAGCAGTGGTGGGAGCCCTGGTTAGATCTGTTTGCCTCTGCCGAGAACGCGCAATGTCAGCGGTTTTGTACACTAGAATTTCCAAGGCGGCACTCCCTCTGCAATGCATTCCGTCTCAAGTGGAGCTCAGGCCTCCTGTATGCCTTTCCGCCAATACCACTCTTGTCCAGAGTGCTCAAGAAGATCAGGAGCGACCGGGCCCAAGTCCTCCTTGTGGCTATGGACTGGGCACGGAGAGTGTGGTATCCTGAGCTTCTCCAACTGAGCATGGATCCTCCGATCAGGATGCCCTTTCGGGAGGATCTTCTGTTGCAGCAGCAGGGGAGGGTCCTCCACCCCAACCTGTCAACTCTACACCTTCTTGCGTGGATATTGAGCGGTGGGAGTTAACAGCATTCAACCTTCCTCCAAAAGTCTGTGATGTGATTTTGGCAGCCAGGCGTCCCTCTGCCAAGACCGTTTATTCCTGCCAGTGTCAAAAATGTGTAAAATATTGTACAGAAAGGTCTATTGATCCTCTTTTTGCTTCCCTCTCGCAAGTTCTGCTCTTTATTTTGACCCTTGTCCAGCAGGGCTCTACCCTGGGCACTCTTAAAGGGTACCTTTCGGCCTAGTTTGATTTCTTGAGGCTGCCAGGCCAACCATCTTTATTTAAATTCCCTATTGTAAACAGATTTTTTAAGGGGCTTGTACATATGTTCCCACCTGGCCCAGTCATCATGCCTCAGTGGGACCTTAATTTGGTTCTCGCCTTCCTGATGTGTGCTCTGTTCGAACCTCTGCACAACTGCCCCCTCCGGCTGCTTTCCATCAAAACAGCCTTTTTAGTGGCAATAACGTCTGCCAGGAGGGCGAGTGAATTGCAGGCTCAGTCATCTAAGCCTCCTTAACTTGACCATCTTCCCTGATAAGTTGGTGCTTTGCACTAGGGCCTCTTTCTTACCGAAAGTGGTAACCCCATTCCATGTGGGGCGATCAGTCACCTTCCCCACTTTCTATGCTCCTCTGCACCCCTGAAGGAGGAGGAGCGACTGCAGCGTCTCGACTCCAAAAGAGCGTTGTCGTTCTACCTTGACTGCACTAAAGAGTTCCTTGTGGATGACCAATCTTCGTGGGGTATGTTGGATCATAGAAAGGTCGTGCGGTGCAAAAGAGAACTATCTCAAGATAGGTCGTCCTCTGCATCAGAATTTGCTATGCTCTGGCCAAGAAACAGCCTCCTGAAGGCTTAAGAGCTTTTTCCACCAGACCGGAGGTTGCGACCACAACGTTGCACACTTTCACTAAGCACTACTGCCTGGACAGCCAAATATGCATGGACAACCTTTTAGGCCTCTATGTCCTGTAGGACTTCCTGGTCTAAACTTGCCCGCAGTCCCTCCTCCGGGGAAGGTATTGCTTGGGTATCTATTCTAAGGTAGGGAATCTGTGGCTAGATGTATCTGTCAGATGGACAAGTTCCTTACCTTTGGTAACTCCTTACATAACCTAGCTGCAGATTCCTTACCGACCCACCCATCCTCCCCGCACTGCGGACAGGTTTTTAGGGTCAGGGCTGATCTTTTTCTGGGCCCTAGTTCTATTCACACCACTGTCCGTGCGCTTCATGGCGTTGCGCTACTGGCGTGGAAAGTCGTAAAAAGTAACTGACGTCAGTTCACCTTGGTGACCTGGACGTCACTTCCGGTGTGGATGATGCCAACGACGTCACACGGAACCGACCAACGCCACCTACCAGCGCGCAAGGGTATTGCTCAAGTAAACATTTACGGATCCGGCCTAACGTCTGAGATATTCTAAGGTAAGGAATCCGCGGCTAGATCATGTATCTACCAGAAAAGGTGTTACTGAAAATAAGTAACCTATCCATCAGTGCATTCATTTTCTAGTCTTTGTAAAGTGACAACATGCATAGTACAACATAAGATGTGCAAATATTACATATTACAATCTTATAAATGCAACCTTTAGAAGTAACATACAATACCGCAGAATAGAATATACGGTTATTGCGCATGTCTAGAAAGCAAAGCAAGACCAGAAGTAGCACTTTTTAATCTCAATCCATCCAAACAATCTGATCATATATAAATGATCCTTTTAAAAAGATACAATTGTGCATAATACAGCATAAGTTAGGAAATATTGTCCAGCAACATAACGAAATTTTGAACCTTATTAGTACAACCTACGTTGTACAACAGTAATCCACCAATAGTACACAAAGGCCCTAATACATGTTTCAAAAGGATTTAAAGAATTGCTAAATATTATTACAGATCATTTCATTCAAGGGAAAATTACACATTTACGAGCCTCCAAGGCCGATTGTATGTTATATTTAATAAATAGAGGCCTTAGAAAATGGCGACGAACATTCTGTAACACGGGACACACAAAAGTATATGGTTGAGATCTTGAATATGTAACTGGCACAACTCGCATCTTCTATCATTTTTCGGGATTTTGTCCCAGATGCAAGTAACAACACGTAAGGGGAGTAGATCTAATCTCAATAAAAGGATCAAGCCTTCTGATCCCAAGTGGCAGATTACAAATTAAATAAGTCTGAGGTTTATTCCCCAACTTACCCTCCTGAAGCACTTGATTACACGGATTTGGCTGGCATAAGGCAATGTCTCTAGCCAGACTTATTTTAAACAAAGAGCTCCTTATTAATCTCTTTAGAGCGGACATAGGGAAATCTATACTCTGATCAAGCCCAAACATTACTTTAGCCCGCTCAAAGGACCTATTAAAAGCGCTCCATTTATTCTGAAAAGAGAAAATGTCAAGCTTCAGGGCACAAAGAGGGGGGGGGGGGGATTTTAACCCTGTAGACTGACAGGACATGCCCAAAATTACGTCGCCCACAAATTTTGTTAAATCTATTCAAGGTGTTTGCCTGAGAGGGCCTTCACAAACAAAGCTTCATATGATCAGCATCCTGCTCACTCTTAGAGAAAACCTTACCGAGATAAAGGTACGAGTTCTCTATTTCTAATCTATCAGTACCCAAATATCAATTAAGATTCCACTTTAGTCTTTACCCCTTCTTTTGGAAGATCGAGGCTTTACTTTTAGAAGTATTAATCTTCTAAAAGTGGGCTTCTGCATACTTGGACAATTCTACAAGACGACGTTGCAACCCAATAGGGGTTAAGTCCATTATGGCTACGTAAGCATATAACAAGGAGCCAATGGACATTGCACACATTCTGGGAGGATTGACCTTCACCTGATTTAAAATACCTAGAAGATCGTAAATGCATAGGAAAACAGCAGGGGAGCCAACAAGCAGCCTTGCTTAAGACCATTTTGAGTTTTAACCCTAGATGATAGGCCATGCATCCCTCCTATAAGAATTTGGCACCAGGTATCCAAATGCAGTTCCATAATAAGACCAAAAAGGTAGAAATACAGTACGTTTTTTACAGGCCCCAAAGAGTTGAAAAGAAACTATTGCATAATCAAGAAGACTGTGTGTGGAGGTTGAGTGAAAGTTATATGAAGCGACTTCACCCGCAGTAGATCTTACTTTTGAATCATTTTTTTAAAATTCTCTTTATTAAATTTCAAATGTCACAGAGTGAAGTGATTCTCCAGATATTTCCACTCCTGGGGGGGCAGAAAGACTATGGCATTTCTGGTGGGTGGTGGGGGCATTGGCATGCCCATTCTGGGCAGCCCACACCCCAAAATAAAAAATAAAAATTATTCCATGATGCCTATTGTGTTACCCCCCCCCCTCCCCCAGGGAGGCCTCCCGGGGGGGGGGGCAGAATGACTGGCATTTTTTTGGGGGGGGGTGGGGTCATTGGCATGCCCATTCTGTGCAGCCCCCACCCCGAACTTTGGAAGAAAAAAATTGCTGGTGCCTAGTGGGCTTTCTGCCTCCTGGGGGGGGGGGGGGGCAGAAAGTCTTTTGCCTTCTTTGAGGGGTGGTAGGGTGGGAGCACTGGGATGCCCATTCTGATCAGCCCCCACCCCTGGCCTATACAAAAAAAAAGAATCCCTGGCGTCTAGGCTACTGCCCCATCTGCCTCCCGGGGGGCATAAAGACTGTAGCATTTTTTTTGGGGGGGGGGGCATTGATATGCCCATTCTGGGCAGCCCCCACCACTACGTATATATATATAAAAAAAAAATCCCTGGTGCTTAGTGGGCTTTTTGCCCCCCCCCCCCCCGGGGCAGATCAGGGGCTATTGCCCCCATCTGCCTCCTGGGGGGGACAGAAAGTCTTGTTTTCTTTGGGGGGGGGTAGGGTCGGGGCATTTGCATAACCATTCTGGGCAGCCCCCACCCCTTGCCTATAAAAAAAAAATACTGGCGTCTAGGGTGCTTTTTGCCCCCCCCCCCCATTAGGGGGGGGGGCAGAAAGACTGTTTTTACCCACATTATATGGAGTAAGCAAAGGCCCTTGCCCAAGGGGCCTCTCCCCTGGTGGCTAGTGGGTGGATCCCTGCTTGGGGATCGCCCTCCTGGGGTGATCCCCAAGCAGGGATCCACTAGGGAGGGGTACCTTTCCAATGATACCTCTCCCAAGTTTTTCGGTGCTCGGGGGGCTGAGATAGCCCCACGAGCACTGCAACAATTAAACTGAAACTAAGTTTCAGTTTCATTTTCATTGCAATGACGTCAGCGTGCCATGCGCGCGATCGGCATCTCAATGAAAATGCAAATTGGCCTCGGGAGGTTGGGGAAGCTCTTCCCCAACCTCCCATGGCCAATTAAAAAAAAGGGAAATCCCTCTGCTGTCTGCGGCAGAGGGATTTAGTGCCCCTGTTCTCATGAGCACAGGAGCACTGGTGCTGATGACGGAACCATTCCGTCATGAGCACCCAAAGGGTTAACCGATAAGTGTTAGCAAGTCAAACCTGCCTGAATTTACCAGGTGAAAAGGGCTCCAGAAAATAGGGAACATTCTATTTTGTTGCTAACGAAGTAATTAGAAGAATCTTTTAATTGGTGCGTTAGTGTTATTTTGGGAAATCAGTATCCACAGTTTTGGCAACACCTGCTGAGAAACCTTTTCTTTTCTTCTGGTGTTTCGTTTTCCATCCTTAGAATAGTTTTTTCTCCCTTTGAGTCTCCACATCTTTAAATTGTATCGAGCTTGGATGTAGGAGTCCGTACCGATCTACTAACTCCTATTCTTGCATCCCTAGGCATGTTTCTTTACCAGTAGCCCCCTCAGTCCCTGTCAAGCCAAAGTGTAGTTATTGTATATTTGTAATTTGACTACATTCCACGCATTTCAAGCACTCATACAAAAGTTTGGGACTAAAACGTGGAGTAAGAACACAATTGCTTGAGGTCTGGCTGGCTAATAGAATTGGCACAGTTTCCATACTAGGTCCATGGCTGTGCTATTGCTACATAATGGTAACTATGAAAGCTTTGAGTGTAAGAGTACAGTTCTTGCTACACAAAGGTGTCTTGTTTTCTCCCTTTGCCCTTTCTCAAATTGAATGTTGACAATCTGTGCTCTCACCTGACCTCCCATGCATTGTTCCCCACTTTCAATCACTTCTCCCCTGATCTTCTGGCCCACACAACTAATTATCCCCTGTGACTTGCATCTGTTGCATTTCCTCAGTTCCATTGATCTGTCATTACCCCATATAACTTTCTGTACCCAACCCCCAAACCCATCATCTGTGCACCCAACACCACCTACCTCTCCCTCTTATCTCAAGACCACCTCTGCATTTCCATCAAGCTCCATAATGTCTTTATTCCCCATTCTGTTTCCCTTCCATTTGTTTCCTTTTTCCATCCCTTCCTCCCATTCAAACCCTGCATCCTCGCCTACCCTTTTGTCCTTATTTGAAATTCATACCTACCATCTCCACTGTGTCCAATCAGTTCATCTGTTGTATCCTCTTATCCCACTGAGACGGTCTTCCCCAGCATTTTCTAGACCTCCTGTGTCTTCCTCCTTTACAGTAGCAAGTCAAATTACCTTCTAATCACTCCTTTCCTTCATTCTGCTCCTTTATGCCACTTTCTCATCACTGTCTTGTGTCTGCACCTTCTTGGTCTTCAAATGATCCTTTTTTGTTAATTCCATTCCCTTTTGTTTTCAGTGGACATATGGTCAGTTGGGTGCATCTTGGGAGAGATGATCAAAGGTGGAGTCTTATTTCCCGGTTCAGATCGTATCCTTACCGTGCGCTTCAGATGCAGCGGATAAAGGTCAAAATGTGCAACTGTGTTCCTATTTCCCAATTTGACTTTGGGCCACTCAGGTTATAATAAAGAATTCCCAACGGCAGCGGTCTTGTGATAAGCCAACAGCAATCTTTGTTTTTTCATTCCATTGCCAGAGGGGGGTTTGGGGGCGCAGTCAAAATCTTTGCTTTAGGGAAACACTTGTCATTCACTGTCATGGAAATTATACTGTTGACTGAGCTCTCCACACCAATGCCTGAATGCAGCAGAGGGCCTTGTGCATCAATCAAGGAATCCATACCACTGCCAGAAGACCCTGTGCTCCCACCATGGGATTCACACAATACATCTGAAAGAGACTATTAGTTATGGATTCCTTACCTTAGAATTACCCCCAGGCGTCAGACTAGATCCGGAGAATTTTTCTTCAGCAGTACCCCTGCACTTCGGTAGGTGGCGTCGGTCGACTCCGCGTTCGTCGTTGGCGTCGTGATCGCCGGAATGATGTTGCGGTATCTACTTAGACGCCGCCCCTGCGCGCTGACGTCCGTTATTTCTTTTTCCGCACCAGCCAGCGCAGATCCGGAGAGAGCGGTACCCTTAGTCTTTTTTGACTAGAGTTTTTTCGACTTTTTGTCGACTTTTTTTCGAGTCGTTCTACTCCTGTTGCAAGGGATGTCACATCGACAGACCGGCTTCAAACCTTGTGACTCCTGTCACAAGTTGTCAGTCAACGACCCACATTTCGTGTGCCTCTGGTGCCTGGAGCGCAACCATGACCCGAAGTTGTGCTCCGACTGTCGGGCCATGAACCCGAAGTCTTTGTGGGAAGCGGTCCCGAAAGCTTCTCGAGGCACGGCAGTCAGCTCCGCGCTGCTCAAGGTCCCAGTCGAGAGGAAGGTCGCGGGACCGGTCGCAGAGTCACCACCATCACTCCTCTTCGAAGTCTTCGTCTTCCGGTAAGTCGAAGCACAAGAAGAAGGCGAAGAAGCACCGTCGCTCTTCGCCTTCTCCCCGTCGGTCGGCCGACGCGGGATGCGGAAGGTCGTCGTCCTTCGGCTCTGCCCGTGAAGCCTGTTGGGTCGGCTCCGAGCTTCCCTCCCTTCCCGGGATCCGGAGCGACCCCTGCCCAACTTAGTAGCTTTTACGAAGCCCTCCACTCCATCTTTGGGCAGCCCGACTCTGCCGGCGCGCCTTTGGGCCCCGCGGACTCGGCTTTGGGTTCTAGGCCTTCGATGCAGGCGGCTTCGGCCCGGTGCCGCAGGGCCCCTAGGGATCCAGATCTGGATCGGCGGCAGTCGACCTTACGACACCTCCTCTGGCGTGGAATCCGACACCTCCTCTGGCGTGGAATCCATTGACGACACCTCCGCCCCCTCCGACGCCGGTTGTGTCCCCAACCGGTGCCGACCCCGGCCTCCCCCTCGACATGGACACGGAGCCGGACCGGCGTCGACCGATGCCGGTACTGGCGCCGACCGGTACTTTTGTACCTCTGTTCTATCCAGGCGTTCCTTATTGCCCTGAGTTGCAGCCAGAAGAGGGTGAGGAGGACTGGGAGGGGTCTATTGAGCTTGAAGTGCCGGACTGGAGAGAGGAACTGGGTTAGGCCAGTGGTCTGGATACATCCCCAGACCTTGGTATGCTTTCTCCCCCTACCGTGGCTACGGAGGAGGGAGCCTCCTACGCTGTGGTGTTGCGTAGGGCGGTTGACGTCTTGGGCCTGGAGCTACCTACGGTGGCAGTCAGGACTAACCTCCTGACTGAGGTGCTTCAACCGGCAGCAGCCTCTTCGGAGCCCCTGCTGCCATTCAATGAGGCCCTTACCGACATCCTTCTGGGCACTTGGTCCAAGCCCAGCACAGGGGCTCCTGTGGATAGGATGATTGCCCGACGCCACCGCCCGGCCCCGGGCGACCCCATTTTCCTCTCCCAACATCCCACCCCTGAGAGCTTGGTGGTCCAAGCCTCTCGTCCAAAGGCGCGTTCCCTACTGCTCCTCTAGATAGGGAATCCAAGAAGCTGGATCATCTTGGGAAGATGTTTTCTTCCGCCAGCTTAGTACTGCGGTCCGTGAACACCGCATGTCTCTTGGGCCGTTGCACCCACTCTGTGTGGGACACGGTTGCGCAGGTGCTGCCACAGTGCCCGGAGGAGGCCCAGGCCGTACTCTCCCGTGCGGTCACAGACGGGAGGGATGCAGCAAAGTTTGCCATTCGCTGTGGGCTGGGCACCGCCGACTCGCTAGGCAGGGCGATTTCAACGTCGGTAGCCCTGCGACGCTACGCCTGGCTGTGGTCCACTGGCTTCTCGGGCGATGTCCAATCTACTCTTTTGGACATGCCCTTTGATGGCCGTCGCTTGTTTGGCGACAAGGCGGACAATGCACTCGAGTGCTTCAAGGACTCTAGGGCTATAGCCAGATCCTTGGGCCTTGCTACCACCTCTCACCCTGCGCAGTCTGCTTTTAGCCCCTTTCGTAGATACGGAAGGGGTGCCCCACCACGTTACGCCCAGAGCCACAGGCCTGCGCAGGCTGCCCAACCTCTGCGGGCCGGGGACGTGGGACCCACCGTCGTGGTTCTGGGGGCCAGCGGGCGGGCCAGTCCACCAGTGCCCCCTCTGCAGCAACCTCCAAACCTTCCTAGTCTGACCTTTCAGGGCCACCAGTTGCCAGTGGGCGGCAGGATCCGCCAACACCTCCCCCACTGGCACAACATCACGTCGGACAGGTGGGTTTTGCAGATAGTCCGAAGGGACTACTCCCTCCCCTCTAGACTACCCCTCCCTCCATGCCACCTACACTCCATCGCATGTGGGAGCTGTCGAGCGAGTCCCTGTGCCAGAAGTAGGTCGTGGCTGCTACTCCCACTACTTTCTGGTGCCCAAGAAGGACAAAGGCCTGTGTCCTATCTTAGACCTAAGGGACGTCAACCGCTTCCTCCAGAAGGAGAAGTTCAAAATGTTGACATCGGTCAGGTCTTGTCTGCCCTCGAGACTGGATGGTAGCGTTAGACTTGCAGGATGCTTATTTTCACATCCCCGTCCTACCGGCCCACAGGCGTTTCCTACAGTTTACGGTAGGCCATGAGCATTTTCAGTTTACCGTGCTCCCCTTTGGCCTTACCAGCGCCCCTCGGGTGTTCACGAAAGTGATGGCGGTGGTCGCAGCTCATCTGCGCAGATCAGGGGTTCCAGTCTTCCCCCTATCTCGATGACTGGTTGTTGAAGGCGAGCTCGCCCAGGCTGTCGTCGCCCACCTCCAGACTACGGCGAACCTCCTGCATTTGCTGGGGTTCACAGTCAATGTGCCGAAGTCGCACCTGAACCCTTCTCAGAAGCTCCTTTTCATTGGAGCGGTTCTGGACACAGCGCAGTTTCTGGCCTATCCTCCCAAACAGCAAGTCCGGGATATTCGGGCTATGATACCGATGTTCCAGCCTCTATCCCAGATTTCGGTGAGAATGACCCTGAGGCTGCTGGGCCTTATGGCCTCCTGCATCCTGCTGGTGGATCATGCCAGGTGGCATATCCAGGCTCTGCAGTGGGTGCAGCACCAGGGGAATCTGTCCGATGTTGTCCAGATCTCGGCGGGAACTGCACACCAGTTGCAGTGGTGGCTCACGAACCAGGATTGGGTCAACGGCAGATCCCTCTCCCTTCCCCAACCAGATTTCACAGTAGTGACAGATGCGTCACTCATGGGATGGGGCGGCCACATGGGAGAGGCGAAGATCAGAGGCCTCTGGTCTCCAGCGGAGTCCGGGCTCCACATCAACCTTCTGGAGCTCCGGGCGATACGTCTAGCACTGAAGGCATTCCTTCCTTCTGTCAAAGGAAGAGTAGTGCGGGTGTTCACAGACAACACTTCCGTCATGTGGTATTGCAACAAACAGGGCGGAGTGGGGTCGTGGACCCTCTGTTAGGAGGCCCTTCATCTCTGGAAGTGGCTGTAACATCAGGGAATGTCCCTGGTGGTTCAACACCTGGCAGGTTCACTGTACGCCAGGGCGGACAAACTCAGCCGCCGGTGCTTGATAGATCATGAATGGCGTCTTCACTCGGAGGTGGTGCAAGGTCTCTTTCAGCAGTGTGGAGAGCCTTGGTGAGATCTATTCGCCACCGAAGAGAACACGCAATGTCAGCAGTTCTGCGCGTTGGAATTTCCAAGGCGGCACTCGCTAGGCAACGCTTTTTGTCGCGAGTGGAGTTGCGGTCTTCTATACGCCTTTCCCCCTATACCACTTCTGCCCATAGTGCTGAAGAAGATCAAGCGCGAGCGGGCCCAATTAATTCTTGTGGCTCCGGACTGGACACAGAGTCTGGTATCCCGAGCTCTTGAACATGGCCATCGATCCTCCGATCAGACTGCCCCTTCGGGATCTTCTGTCGCAGCAGCAGGGGACGGTCCTCTAGTCGAACCTGTCCAGCCTCCACCTCCTTGCGTGGAGATTGAGCGGCGACAGTTGACAGCCTTCGACCTTCCTCCTGAAGTCTGTAATGTTATCTTGGCAGCCAGGCGTCCCTCTACTAAAACAGTATATTCGTGTAGATGGAACAAATTTGTGGCATGGTGCGCAGCAAAGGCTGTTGATCCCCTTTCTGCCCCCCTTTCTTAGGTTCTCCTCTTCCTACTCTCTTTGGCCCAGCAGGGCCCTGCTCTGGGCACCCTCAAGGGCTGTCTTTCGACCATTTCGGCCTTTCTTCGCCTTCCTGATCAGCCTTCTCTTTTCAAGTCCCCTATTGTAAATCGTTTCCTTAAGGGCATTACTCACCTGTTTCCTCCTATTCCTTTAGTAATGCCCCAGTGGGACTTGAACGTTATTCTGACTTTCCTTATGTGCGCTCCCTTCGAGCCGCTACATAATTGTCGTATCAGACTCTTGACCTTAAAGACTGCTTTTCTGGTTGCCATCACCTCTTCTTGCAGGGTGAGTGAGCTTCAGGCTCTTTCTTCTAAGCCTCCTTTCCTTGCTGTTCATCCGGACAAGGTTGTCCTTCGAACTCGACCTTCTTTTCTTCCGAAAGTGGTTACCTCTTTCCACATAGGACAGACCATCACTCTGCCCACCTTCTTCCCACCCCGCATCCTTCTAAAGAGGAGGAGAGGCTCCACCGTCTGGATCCAAAACGTGCGCTCTCATTTTATCTGGATCGCACAAAACCATTCCGGGTAGATGATCAGCTCTTTGTTGGCTATGTGGGTGCCAAGAAAGATCAGGCCGTGCAAAAACGAACCATCTCTCGATGGGTCATTCTTTGCATTAACATGCATTATTCCGTGGCGAAAAAGGAACCTCCAGTAGGGTTGCGCGTCCATCCCACCATGGCGACAGCAGCCACTACTGCTTTGGGGCGTGGAGTCCCTCTTCATGACATCTGCCAGGCAGCCACGTGGGCTTCATTGCACACGTTCACTAAACATTACTGCTTGGACAGCCAAGTCCGGAGAGACAGCTTTTTTGGCCGCTCCATTCTTCAGGGCCTGGTGTGAACTTGGTTCGCAGACCCACCTCCAGGGTTGGTATTGCTGGGGTATCCATTCTAAGGTAAGGAATCCATAACTAATAGTCTCTTTCAGATGAACTAGTTACTTCCCTTCGGTAACAATATATCTGTAAGAGACATATATTAGTTATGGATTCCTTACCGCCCCACCCATCCTCCCCGTTCTGCGAACTGACTTCTAGAGTAAGGGACTCCCTTTCAGGGCCCTAGTTTTATGCACCAGTGGTCAGTGTCTTGCATGGCTCTGCGCTCCTGGCGTGGAATGTCGTGTAAATAACTGACGTCAGCGCGCATTGGCGGCGTCTAAGGAGATACCGCGACGTCATTCCGGCGATCACGGCGCCAACAACGAACACGGAGTCGACCAACGCCACCTACCGACACGCAGGTTGTCTGCTGAAGAAAAATTCTCTGGATCCAGTCTGACGCCTGAGGGTAATTCTAAGGTAAGGAATCCATAACTAATATATGTCTCTTACAGATATATCGTTACCGAAAGTAAGTAACTTGTTCATTATGGCCGTCTGTTTCTAAGCAACTAACCCTAAAAGACCATGGGTTTTGAAGAGTTTCATATCAGTGACAGAAAGTCCCATTCTTATGCTAGTTAACCATGCTAGTATGTGTAACCACTTAAACACTGCAGCTGTTATGCTCCCTCATCACTTAAGTCCTCTCCGCCCCCATGGTCTATTTTACAAGAGCACTTTTCTTTACCTTTTGTCACTGCCTTGTGTGTTTTAGAATCAGTCAACAGTTCACTAAATCGCCAAATCTCCACAAGTGAATTGCAGTACGCACCGCTTTTCAGCCTTTGTTGTTCCATCTTGTCTGTTACACGGCCATCCTGCCCAAAAATATAGTATTTAAAAAACATCTAGCACGCACTGCAGACTGAAACAATGCTAGGGCTTCTCCCAAAGAAGTATGTTTGGTTTTGGCTCTGTTAAATATATTCCAGTGCTTTCTTTAAAAAGATGTGTTCACTTTGCAGATAAAAGATTTTCTGTATTTTTCTCAGAATGTTTGGTCTTGATGTTATGCAACGCCTCTCCCAGAGACCCTCTTGAAATGTTCATTCTGAATTCTTAAGATCAGAGGTGGAGACCTGTACTATATGTTTGTACAGGCATACTTGTGGGCATGATTATAAATATGCCAGAGTATATCGGGAAACATGACGTGCAATAGAAGCAATATGAACCAGTGCTTTAATTGTTCTCCATCTTTATAAAGAATGTTGCAAAAAAAATTTATTTAGAATGTGCTGTAGAGCCACACTTTGTGTTCCATATGTCCAGACTTCGAGAAGAATGCCGGAATACTTCTTTTGTGGGTACTTTTTCAACTTCTGGTGGATACTTTTAACTGTAGGTTCCTCATCTTGTGAATTTCCCAGGTGCCATATTGGATACAGAACTTTTTTAGCAATTGCTTTGTGCAGTGATAGGTTGGACTACACAACAGCTTCATAGTGCCTCTGGAAGTGACAGCATGGAGAGGTACACAGTGCCCCACCTGTGGACTTGGGTCAGTGCCTTTCTTTCTGTTCCCTTGGACACAGGTTCAGAACTCTGCTCTCAAACTTATTGTTGGTGTCTTACTGATGCCAAAGCGTTCTTTCAAAACAATGTCTGTTGCCCTCATGAGGCGGATAGTTGACAGCTGTCCCTGTGATAGGTTTAATTGTACAGCGATGGTGGCAACAAACCGTGTTTTGTGAATTTATAGTTGTGACCAGAACTTCATTTGTGTCAATGAAGCAGAGGCTTGCTGGCGCACTCGTCTGAAGTTCTGCTTCTATGTGCTACTGCAAGGTACACTGCTGACGGCTGTGCCATTGGAGTTTGTGTTTGACAGGCAGCTTCACAGAGGTGAGTGGACATCACCTGGAGCCTTGCAAGGTACTCCAGCCTGAGGCACCTGGAAGCTAGCTTGTCTTCTGAGAGAGGGAAGCAGTCCGCCAACCCTGTAGGAGACGTCTGTCCAAGGAGTGGCAGGCAGAGTGCGATCTTCGAACCACGTTGATGCCTCCTTGCAGGAGTGCAGTACTGGATGGGAATCACAGGTTGTTCTGCTGACTTTGTTGTTAAGCAAAGAAGACTGATTATAGCAATTCACGCTGCTGACATCAACACTTATGTCCGTCTCCAGCAAAATGTAGACCTGTGCCCGTGGTGAACATTGCCACTGATAATCAAAAGTAGTGCATATGACGCACATCATCACGGAATCAAGAACTGTCTGTGGTCATCTCACAACAAAACATTTTGTGCAAGTGGTGATCTCCAAGCACCGCATGTGAGAAGTGTGCCCCTCTTCTGACATGGTACCGCTATGACCTGTGAGATGCCCCACCTTCTATCCGTCACTGAGTGTCCCAGAAAAGGGTCCAGCATCCTCCAAGGGCCACTGCTTTTATCCAATAACGACTGACTTGGAAGGAATCATGGCGGTAGCATCAGCTGCCCATCCTCCTGCTGTGTGACTTTAAGTGAAGGCTATATCTGACCCTAGTACGTCTCCTCCTAGAACTAGGAGAGATCCGAGACTCCAGTGCCCAGTTTCCCAGAGACCGAAATGGACACAGAGACCTGCGTGTAGTGAGACAGTTTAAAGAGGGATTGAATTGAGCAGCGTGCGCTTGGACCAAACGCTTAATTCATCCGCACAGTGACTTTCTGCCTTAGGGTACCTTTATTAGAGATACGGGGGCACCTCAGAAGAAGGGGGAAGGGATGGCAGTAGCCAAGGTACAGTCACTCAAGTTTGTAGCTGCAGCTATTATCTTTGTGGTATTCCTTTTGTTTAAGTTTGTGTATTAAAATACTTTCTTATCTAAGTAGAGCTCTGGATTGGACACTCTGTTATTGTTGCTGAGTCCTGAGTTTACACACCCCCATACTCCATCCCTGAGAAGCCTGTAACTGCTTGCCATCACTGTGAGTCAAGTGCTGAAGGGGTTGTACTTGGCCCAATTTGCAGAGCCATGATAGGAAGGGCACTGGGACATCAAAGGCAAACTACCCCAGCCCCCATAGCTGAGGCTCATGCTTGCCATGTGGCCTTCCACCCCCACCCCTCTGCCACCCACCCCCTGAATGAGGTCTGACAGTGTGCTATGAAGCTGTCTTCCCTGAACATCGCATGCTTCAAACTGTGCCGTAACTGCAAGGAGAAGTCTGTTATCGACCTGCATAATAACTGTGGTGTCAGCATTCAAGCATGACTTTGTCTAGCAATGTGTTTATTATTATATCCGAAGGCCATCAGGGAGCGCACGTGAACCTGTATGTCACTATAGCAAAAGAGAAGGAGACTGTACGCTGAAAGTTCAAGGCGCGCTCATTCTCCATGTCCCGATTCTGCTCCCCATCGCCATCCTCAGGCAAGTCAAAAGACAAACCTCACCCTAGGCATAAGAAATCAAAATGGGATTATTCTCCTTCCTGTCACTTCTGCTCTGGAGAGAAATGTAGTCTGCAGTCAAAGGATCTGACTCCGCTTCCCTCCCCCAAATCGCAGTCAATTCCGAGGTTGGCCTTGTGTGCCCTGACTTTCCAGATCTGCTGTTGACCCACAACAGGTTGAGGCCTTCAAGGAGACTTCATAATTGGCTGAAAAGATGTCCTTAGTTTTCACATAAATTGGATTAAGTAGCACTTGGCGAGCGACCAGCATTTTGTTGGAATCTCCAGTGGTAAAAAGGAACTGCAGTTCAGAAACTAAACTTGTCAATCTAGATCGTTCTGTGCATCAAAATGTGTTATGCCCTGGCCAAGATAGATCCTCCTGTGGGCTTTTGCAGGCATGCTGCCAGAGCAAAGACTACTACTATATGCTGTTAAGAGGTGTTCCAGTGTTGAACCTCTAGGTTGCTTGTCTCCTCCTTCACTAGACATTACTGTCACGTTCAAGTCTGCAGGAGGACCATTCCGTTTGCCCTGTCCTTCAGGACTTCTAGTGTAATTCAACTCAGCCCAACCTCCACCTTTGGGAGATGCTGTTTTGGTTCCTATTCAAAAGGTAAGGAGATTGCAGGAAATAATATCCATCAGAAGAATAAGTTTCCTTCAGTAATGCTTTTGTGGTAGATACTCTAACCTCAGATTCTCCAGTATTGGATCTTTAATAGATTTGCATGCTTAAATCATTCCCTGTCGTCACAGTGGTAGTCCCACGGTACTATAGTAAAGCAGTATGAATTACTACCATAGGCCATAATGGCAATGCAAAGTCAGTTTAACAGCCTATCTATGTCCTTTTTAAAATAGGACCAAACTTGAACTATAACCAATCGGGCAACAGCACCCTCTAAAACACTCCTAACAGAAGCTGAGTCCCTCAAATGTCCTACTACACACTGTGTGAAGGGAGTCACCCTGAGCTTTGGTCAGTTTTTTCCAGTATATTCTAACTTTTTTACATCTGTAATGTCTGAGTCTTCTAAGAAATGCCTCTTCAGATCCTGCAAGTCCTGTGGGAAGAAAAGGCTGCATGTGGATGATCCACACACAGACTCTCTCTATTGTCTCTACCCTCAACATCAGTTAAAGGAGTACGAGATTTGTCACACATTCTCTTCTAAAACCTTGAGAGACAGAGTGGGGAGGCAACTTATGTGGCTACAGAAGTAAAAAATCGAGCTCTTCTGAGGACACCGATTCATCTGCGGGACCCCACTAAAGGCCAAGATTCTCTGACCATGGGGCTTCTGTGAAGAGTAGAAAGGCCTTGATGGTGCATCTTAAGGACCCTCTCCGAAAGGAGAAATCTAAGCTCATCACCACAGGGGCAGCCTCCTCCCAACACTCTACTGCATTTGTGAAGAAAGGGGAGTAAAAATATTCTCCCTCCTCAAACCGTCGACGACATCACCATCGACGGTGGAATTGACAACAAACGTCACCACTGTCTAATCCATGAGGACATCGACAGCAGCTATTAGTGCTCCCATTCTGTCGACTCAGGTGATCTCTTCCACTATTCACCATAGACTGCGGAATTCACCTCTACTAAGTCGACGAAGACACCGTTGACGGGGACACTGTCGACCACGAAGCCGTCTACAATAGCTCTATCGACTGCAACATCATCTACTGCGTCACCGTCGACAACAGCACAGTCGACAAGGGAATTCTTAACGTCGAAGCCCCCGTTTAGCTTCACGTCACCGTCGACGAAGATTACAATTACAAAGATAAAAAATTGCTTTAAGGCCTGAAGTGACCTCTCCAAGCAAGGTCTCACCTTTGCTACCCAGTCACTTATTGGACGTAGAAGAATCGGATAACGACAGGCCTTTTGGGGATGCACACGGTCCTTCAGACCTCCAGGTGAAAAACGAGGAGGAAGATGATGACAAAGGGCAGTACTGACAATCTTACTATGCCCCTCCTAGGCAGCATTATGAACACCACAAATACCACCCGCATCCTTAGCCTGGACGAGATGAAATTCAGATGCCTATTTCTCTAGTTCAGGACCTGCAGGCCATGCTACAGGATTATAGGAGAAGATTTCCTGAACCTCCACAAGAGCAGCCACTCGTTCCACCCCAGCCTGCTTCTCCTGCCACGCCAAGAAATATCCCTCTGCCAATAACGCCCAGGATGACGCTGGCCTTCAATATCACAGTACCTCCAAGGGAGGACCACACATCCACAGAGGGTGAGATGGGGGGAGTAAGGCGAGATCCCTAACCCTCAACATCCATGTGACGAATGGGGTGACTACCTTGTCCCTACTCCGTCTCCTCCACCTCCTCATCCGTCGGACTCCTGCCCCCGCCCCCCCCCCCCTAGGATATTGGGGAGTTTCATAATCTGATGGACCGAGCTGCAGTGAGATTCCTTCTCCCAACAGCTTTCTTCATGACTTTAAAGAGCAAGCCAGAATGTCTGTGAGAGACATCCCCCTTATAGACTACATCTGGGATGAGGGGATAAAGATCATGAAGAACCCGGCGACGGTAGCACCAGTACCACCTTGCCTCGACAAAAAGCTCAAGGCCACTTTTGATTCCTCTGCTTGCCTCACCAGTCATCGCAAGCCTGTCATCTCTCAAACGGCACAACGGCTCTCTAAAAATCCCTCCACGTCTATCTCAGTGCCACCAGATAAGGAGGTTAGGCGCTCGGACAATATAAGGAAAAGATTCTCCCTTATGTCTGCCATCACAGTCCGAGCAGCCAACTCCCTTGCAATCCTGGGGTGCTATGACCATCAGATGTGGTCTGGTGTTAGCAGTCTGTTTGATTTGATCCCTGAAAACAGGAAGGCCGAAGCCCAAAAGTCCCTACAGCAAGGCAAACTTACTTCTTCATACTTATTGTAGACTGTTCTCTTTAACTCGCTTCCGCATGTTGTCGTCAATTGGCTGGACCAGCAGTCTTAAGACACCAAGGATGGCTCAAGGCTACCTCTTTTAGACCTGAAGTCCAATCAAAGATCCTGGACATTGCCTATGATGGCGAAACTTTGTTTGGTAAACATATTGATGACACCTTATTGGCTATCAGACCCAACACTGACACTGCTAGATCTCTTGGCAGTCTCCAGTTCAAAAAGCTGCCCTTTCGGGGAGCTAGAGGGAAAGGTTTCTCTACCTTCAGAGGGGTCTATCAACGACCTCCGCATTACCAGCCTCAATCTCAATATAGGCCCACCTACCATCGGGCCTACCACCAACCACTCTCAGCAGCCTACAACAAGCAAGGCGGACGCCAAAAGCAAACCGACTTAGGGTCGCAATACAGTCTGCAAACAGTGACCTCGACCAGGTACCGGCTACATCCGCTCCTTCTACCCATGTGGGCGCAAATACCTCCCCCAATGGAAGGAGAGGACAGCGGACAAATGGGTGTTGGACTTAGTAACCTACAGACATACCCTAGAGTTTGTGCAGAGACCATCAAACAATCCACCAAAAGGGGCACAACCACCTTGTCTTCACTTACTGAGGAAAAAAGCCTTAATAATGCTGGCCAAGGGCGCAAGAGAAAGTGTTCCTTGTTCTCAGAAGGGCATGGGATTCTATTCCTGTTTTTTCCTTATTCGAAAGAAATCAGGAGAGTGGAGACCCATCCTAGCCTTCGGGAAACTGAACAAATATTTGCACAAACAGTCCATCAGTTTGGTTACTCTTTCCGACATTCTCTACCAACTGAACAGCGGAGATTACATTACCTCCTTGGATTTACAAGATGCGTTCTTCCACATTCCCATACATCCAAAGCATCGCAGGTATCTCCGTTTTACCGTAGTCTGTACCCATTACCAATTCAAGGTCCTTCCCTTTGGACTCATGGCCGCTCCTTGGATTTTCACGAAATGTCTCGCCCCGGCAGCAGCCACACTTCGCAAGCAAGGCCATCGGGTATTCCCCAACCTATACGACTGACTGCTAAAAGCCTCAAAACTTGAACAAGCATCCAAGGCTATCACAGCCTGCCTTTTATTGCTTCACAGACTTGGCCTCACAGAGATTTACCAAAAATCTTTCAAGGCCAAAAGATGTTTTGATGTCGGCTCTAACAACAAAGACCATGTTGGGGTTGAAAGCAATCCAGGCACCGAAACCGACTGGGACGCCAAATCCAAGTTCAACATCGGAACATGCCTTGACTCTGACAGGCCCAATCAGCTTCAACGTCGAAAGAACTATCAAAACCAAGATCCACAGGCTGAAACGAAAAGGGCTTTGTTTACTGCATCAGACGATTTGGAACGCCCTATCCTTCTGCTAAAGGAATGAACACTATGCTTGTAAGAAACGCTTGTTTTATCATCCTCAAACAGGGACAATAGTAATCAAGGTTCCTGGAAAGGCGACAGATGCTGCCTAAACAAAGAAAGTAAACACGGAAGGCTTGGGTCTGTGCACTATCTGGACTAGACCACTCTTAAATTTTACTAACAATCCGTGTCCAGATAGGTTGTTTTTTAATTACTCATACGAGACTTCAGTGCTTTGTTCTAAAGCCCGTGTGTTTTTTTACTTCACTTCTTTTTATACTTTTTTCAAACAAGATTAAACTATTATTCTCATGTCACTTGCCTTTCAACTGGGTGTCCTTCAGCTCACTGGTCCTTGCTCGTTCTGCTTCAACAGCCGGATTTCAGTTGCTAAATGCTGGGACCCCTCTGTGCTCAAAATGTGTTTAGATAAATATGCGTGGATAAGCTCTCAAGTGCAACTGAAAGAGAACAGCTGCCAAAAAGATAGCTGGGTGTGCCTCGAGGGAATTTATACATCTTTTTGTCCCCCTATAGACAACACCCTTTGAATCAAGTTCTCCCTGAGCGTTACACATAGGTAGGACAAAAGGCAGGAGCCTTTGGGACTATATTTGAGTGTCCGCCAGGTGTATTTGTAAAATTATGGACTGGTTATTTGTATCTGTATTGTTTATCTAATGTTATATGTATTGCACTGTGATTTTTATTATGCATTTTGTGGTGTTGCAATACTATATATTGTTTTGAAGGTGTAAATATGTTTGTGAAAAATTTGTGTGGCCCGACAAAAGACATGAGAATAATAGTTTAATCTTGTTTGAAAAAAGTATAAAAAGAAGTAAAATAAAAAAACACATGGGCTTTAGAACAAAGCACTGAAGTCTCGTAGGAGTAATTAAAAAACGACCTATCTGGACACTGTGTTTGTTAGTAAAAAGCCTAAACAAAGAAGGCTTACAATTGCAGAGGATTTTGGGTTTGATCAGCCACCCCCCCCCAAAATTAGAGGAAACACAAAGAAAAGGACATCAGCCCCTCCACCTCCTGCACCATCACCTCTTCCACTTCTACCTCCTCTGTCACCCCCTCCTGCACACTCTCTGAAGGGGTCACCTCACTCTTCACATAGGGAAAGAGAGTCCATGATACCCTCTAGATTCCTATGGTGAGCCCACATGAACCTGGTGTACAATAGTGCCCCTAGGAGGATCATACTGTAGATCCTCCAAGTCCAGATGTGTATCCGATTAAGCCATCCCCACCAGATTACACAACTTCCTACCATGAGGTCATTCAAAAGGCAGCAACCTTATTGACACCCTAGAGGAAGATGCTGACTTCCTAGTGGAAATGGCTGGAACGCGCCACACTATTCAATTCCTTCTTTGTTGAAGGGAAAGCTCAAGGCATCAACAGAGACTTTTAAAGAGCCCGTAAAGGCTAGAATTGTCACCTCTGTGGTTGATAAAAAATATAAAACCTCTCAAAATGATCCACCGTACATCTCAGGATCGTTACCACCAGGTTCACTAATAGTCCAAACTGTGCTCAAATGTACAGGGTACAGGAGTCGCTCCCCCCCAGAAGTTAAACAACTTTTACTTCACTTGCCATTCAAAGGCGAACATCTTTTCGGAGCCCACATTGATGAAAGGTTGAAAAAGCTAAAAAAGAAAAAAAAAATCAGTTGCAGCAAAAGCTGTGGGTGAGCTTCAAACAGCAACACAAGGTGCTCCTTTTGGAGACATCAGTATGGAGCAGGTGCTAAAGCACTCCTCCGACACCCCCTCATCCTACCAGAGGCAGCAGTAAAACTAACATCAACAGACACCAAAGGGATTTTCTAGAGCGGCATATAGAAACACCAATTGTGGGGGCAGAGGCAATGGAGGCACTGGGAAAGAAGCTGAAGGAAGTGACCCGATTAGGGCCACCCGGGTCACTCGCGACCACCTCTCAGCCTTCCAAACAAATGAAGTCGGTCAGACAGTAGAGAATACAAACCAAAGTTATTTATTAGTCATACACTCGAGCGGAGTCCAGTCTGACCAGCCTCCTTGGATTGCTGCAGAGGGATTGACACCCCCCCCCCCCCCCCAACGTGGTAATACATGATATACATTTCCAGTACCCCTAAGGACACGCCCAGACTGGAATTTTCCAGTTAGTAGCTAGTGAACAAAGGAGACAGAAGGATGTGCTACAATCCTAAGACCAGGTATATGCTATTTCAGTTTCAAGGTTATTCTGCCCGTGCCCGCCACTCTAAGGGTGGGAGCAGGCCTATCTAATGGGAAAGGTATGTAATGACAAAACAGTCTATTCATTAGTGCAGCGAAGCTCAACCTTGGAGAAATAGAAAAAAATATCGAGACTGCTTTCTGCTGAGGAAAACAGAATGAGACAGAAGTTTAGTTTCGATCATGGTACAAAATGGCGGCTAAATACAAAATGGTGCCGCAAATGCTAACTTAAATCATACATCACAATGGGAAATCGACCAAAAGCATTTTCCATTCCAACAGACCTTCCTTTTAGCATTTGCTAACGTATTTTGCAGATGGGGAGTGGGAAAGATGTAATATGCAGAGGAACGAAAAGGACATAGACTCAGAACTATCCATATATTCAGTATCCGGAATAGAAGTTGCAAGGGATGAGCTAGAACCAAAGTTGCCCTCATCTATTTGCATCATTTCGTAAATGCCCTTTTGCAACATAATCGCAGCAGTGTTATGGACTGTCTTCTGACGCTTAGGGGTGAGAAGCGTTGTAAAGTAAGAACAGCATAAGGGGAGACACTGCACCAGAATGCAACAGACAATTAGAATTACAATAAAGTATATCACCCTTTCTAGAATTCAACCCCACCCACCAAAGAGGGACCAACTCCTATTTCCGCTTTCCATTCCTTTGACATTCTCCAAAATATCTAAAATGTGTTGGGTGATATTCTTTTCCATATTAGTGATCCTGACTACACACTGGTCTCCTACTACTGCGCACACACCACCGCTCTTAGCTAGGATGAAATCAACTGTGTATCTTGTTTGCTCAGAGTATATTTGCATACTTTCTAATTGGGTGGTGATGTCACACAAGGCCGCTACTGTGGAGTTAGACAGTATCTGCAGCTTACATCCAAAATATTCCCTAGCCCTTTCACCTCTGACCATAGCGGTACCACCAAAGGTGATAATGGAGGAAAGAATATACCCAAAGGTGATACCATTATTGTAGTTATTGACCTCCAGGTCTGTCACTCCGTCGCAAAATTCCTTTGTTAAAGTCCCTTTAACCCATCTGATATTTGGCTTACTATACTTACAAGGCACCCCAAGAGGAAGCACCATTCCTAAAGCAACATCCTCAGTACCATTGTAAACATTGGAGTAAGTACTATTTGAAAGAAAGTTAAATTCTGGGTGTGCATAAAGTGGACCTTGATAATCTACAGGAGCATACCTGGTGTTCGTTCCCACTGTGCTCGGATCATTGTTCGTCACTAAAGACATTGTATTCTTGAACAATATTATTCGAGAACAATTTATGTATAGAAAAGCATCAGTACTATTTACTATCGGACAGCATGCAGGGTAATAAGCCGCCTTTCGAGTAACTGTTAAATCTTGATAATGCCAGCCCACTAATGTTCTGTTCATCCATATATAAATTGTCACAATACACATTAATGTTGCAACCTGGGTATCCCTTCCCTCGTGGTTTCCTATAATACAAACAAGGACCGGGATATCCCATCCCGAACTCACCCTTTACCTCTACAAATTGTTGTGGGCGAACATATTAACCAGTGACAATGGGTAAGCAGTCCATAAACTCGTAACAGATTCAGTAGGGTAGCAAGCTGTACCTTCACCAAAAGAATTTCCTATGTGTATCTAGAAATACATTGCTTGGGATTGTCCTTTTTGTACGAACTTGAGAAACAATCTTATGTGTAGTACATGATGGGGCATTACAATCACACTCCAAAACACCCCCCCCCCCCCAAATCAACAACAGCAACAATACAAGAACAGCACAGAGCAGTACTAAGACCAA
This sequence comes from Calotriton arnoldi, assembly GCA_963921515.1. Taxonomy (NCBI): domain Eukaryota; kingdom Metazoa; phylum Chordata; class Amphibia; order Caudata; family Salamandridae; genus Calotriton; species Calotriton arnoldi. The sequence continues at coordinate 401,991 of CAWUFW010004643.1, forward strand.
ACATTTTGTACGTGAACAAGGGGAACTGCTTGTTGTTCTTTGTCAGTAACCATTCTGCCAAAGGGGTGCATAGTGAATAGGAAACCAAGGGGGCAAATTTCCAGCAAGAGAAATATACAAGTTCCCAGTGTCCGTCAGAGACTCACTGGTAGACTCCTATTGTTCATCAATGTTGGCGCTATTGAGCAGCGGCGGTGGAGCTATGCGATCCCAGCTCTTCAGGAAATCCCACGTCGCTCAGTATAATGTACCCCCCTCCAGGGGAGCACGTTCGGTCTATCCTGTCCAGTGTCTGAACAATGCACCAATATCGCCTCTCCCTAAACTACCGTTGCCTGACTTATCGAGTCCATCCCTGCTAATCTGACTTTTCCTTTGGTGCACTGTTCCTCCGTCGGGGGCGCAAATTGTACCTAACTGCTCCAGGCACAGAGGGGTCAGGAAACAGGGGCTCAGACACAGAGGGGCCAATAGACTGGGACTCGAGCACAGATGGGCCAGTAGAACGGGGCTCCTGAATGGCCTTGACCTCAGGGGGCACTGCCGCATTCAACACTGCATCATTCTCATCCTCCGTTTGGGTCCACGTTAGCTGGGCATCCGAAAAGGGGACAAAGCGGGGCACCTGCTCCCACTCCGAATCCCCAATGCCGTCAAGGACCCACTGGTCGTAAGGCAGAGGAAGAGGTATTTTCCGTCAATGCTGACTGTGTATCCAATTCTTTCGGCCAGCAACCTTGACTGCTATGCGGGTGGCAAGGAGCACCTGGACTGGCCCCTTCCACCTCGGCTCTATGGCCTTCTTCCTCTGGAAGTTACGCGTCAAGATGTAGTCTCTGGGCCGAATGTTATGCCCGGGCCCCTGATGTGCTGGCGGAAGTGTGTCCTGGATCTGTTGGTGAATAGAACGCAGACTTTTAGTTAACTCATACAAATAATCCACTAACAGAGGATATTCAATCTCAGAAAATTTCCGAGGACACGGAACGCCCCAGACATTTGCCGGGCGCCCAAACACGACCTCGTAAGGTGACAATCCTGTTCTAGAATGAGCTGCTGTTCTTGTAGACAAGAGGGCTAATGGTAAAGCATCTGGCCACTGCAACCCTGTGCTCTCCTGAATCTTTGCCAGTTTCAGTTTGAGAGTGCCATTGTACTTCTCAACCAGACCCTCTGACTGGGGGTGATTCGCAGCATGAAACTTTTGGTTGATGTGGAGTCCTTCGCAAACCAACTGTATAACTCTTGCGTTAAAGTGGCTTCCATTATCACTCCAAATCAAACGGGGCAAGCCGAAGCGAAGAAAGAACTCCTTCATGACTACCTCTGCAGTCGCTATGGCTGTAGTTTCTTTAGTGGGGTAAGCCTCAACCCATTTACTGAATGCGCAAACAACCACTAACACACATTTCAAATTGTTGACTCGATTTATCTCTATGTAATCTAATTGGAGGACCTCAAAAGGGAAAGTAGGGGGTGCAAATTTGCCAGGTGGTGTAGGGGTACCTTTCCCAGGATTGTGCATCATACACACCATACAATATTTGACCAAATGGGCGACCATCTTTGGGATAGTGTCATTGTGCCATACAGGATCTAACAATTTACAGATACCTTTTGCACTGATATGAGCTGGCCCGTGCGCCATAGTGACTATGGGGAGAAAGTATGCATCTGGTAACATCCATCTCTGTTTCCCTGACTTATCCGTCCAACACCCTTCCTCATCCAAACGTGCTCTGCTTTCCTGCCATACTGCTCCTCGATCGTTGGCTCGCTCTAAATCTCCTTAACATTTGCCAACGTATCCTCAAACAGTAACCTCGGGCACCCACCTAGCTGGACCTGCTACAAACATCCTTTTCATCTTTGTTCGGGCTGTCTCCTTAGCTGTCTGGTCTGCAAATGCATTCCCTCTACCCACGTCATCCGTTATTGCTTTGTGGGCGCTACATTTTATTATCGCTAATTTCTTGGGGAGCGTCAGGGCCGACAAAAGCCTATGTATAAGAGGGCCATTCTGTATCTTCATCCCATGGGATTTGAGAAACCCCCTCTCTGCCCAGTCGCCCAAAATTATGGGCCACTCCAAAAGCGTACTGGCTGTCAGTATAAATATTGACCGCCAGTCCCTCACTCAACTCGCAAGCTCGGATAAGGGCAACGAGTTCCGCTGCTTGGGCCGACTGATAGGGAACTCGTGATGTCTCAACTACTGTGTGCAGTGTTGTGATCGCATATGCAGCAGTTGTAGTGCCATCTGGTAACTTAAAACAAGAGACATCGACGTATAGTTCCCCTTCGGGGTCAGATAAGGGAACATCAGTCCGGTCTACCCATCCCTTCGTCTCTTCCTCCGTCCGAAAAATACAATCATGTATATCAATTTCCTCACTCTCAGAAGGGAGGGGTAGCAACGTGGCTGGGTTTAGAGTGGCACATCTTTTAATCGTGACGTGGCGCAAAGAGGGTCAATTCATAACCAGTCAGACGTGCACTGGTGAGGTGCTGTGCCTTGGTTTTATTCAAAAGTGTATCCACAGCATGGGGTACCATGACTGTGAGGTCGGTATCAAGTACGAGCCCAGCCGATTGCCTTTTGGAGATGGCCACTGCCACGACCGCTCTTAGACAGCTCGGGACGGCTCTTGCGACAGGGTCAAGAAGAGCAGAAAAATAAGCACACAGCCGTTGCTTACCTCCAAAAGCCTGTGTTAAAACAGAAAGCGTACAACCGGCCGTCTCGTGTACGTACAACACGAACGGCTTCATATAGTCAGGCGTACCAAGCACAGGTGCAGAGCAAAGCGCAACTTTTAATTGCTCAAAAGACTGCTGACATTCAGGCGTCCAAGGCAGGGTTTCATGCACATCTTTAGTGCTTAGTGCGAGCAGGGGTTTTGTTAGTAGCGAATAATTAGGGATCCATTGTCGACAGTAGGAAGTAATGCCAATAAAAGCGCGCACATCCCTCTGAGTTTTAGGGATAGGCATTTTAACAATGGTGCTGATGCGCTCAGGGGTCTATCTCCTACCCTCCTTCGACAGTAGGTGACCTAAATAGGTGACCGCCTGTCGACAATATTGAAATTTAGAAAGGGACACTTTATGTCCGTGGTGAGCCAAATGCAGCAACAACTTAACCGTACTGTCTTTGAAGCCCTTTTCAGTGTCAGAAGCAATGAGAATATCATCCACATACTGAAGCAATACATTACCTGAGGGAAGCGTGAGGGAGTCCAATTGGGCTTGCAATGCTTGGCTATATATACTAGGGCTCTCAGTATAGCCCTGAGGAGCTAGACAGAATCTAAAGCTTCTGCCAGCTAGGGTAAAACTGAACAAGTGCCTGCTGTCGGGATGGATTGGGATACTAAAAAATGCATTTTTCAGATCAATAACAGAAAAGGAATTTAGCAGAGGAAGGAATCCTCGTCAGAATGGCAGTAATGTCAGGGACCACGGGAACTGAGGAACCACTATTTTATTAACTTCGCGCAAGTCAATCACAAAACGATAAACATCTGGATGATCATCAGAGGAGCCTGAAGGCGCCCTCTTAAGAATGGGGAGACTAGGGCTATTACACACAATAGCAGTCGTCTCTTCAACAACTCCCGACTCAATCAGGTCCTGTATAATCCGCAACAAAGCTCGCTCCCCTGCTTGCGGTATTTTGTACTGGGGAATACGAGGCAAAATGGCATTGTCTTTAACTTTAATGGAAACCGGGGGAATTTGCAATAGTCCTACATCCGTGTCACCGCGGCACATCCTTAAATTCAGCAGGGAGGGGTGCATCATTGGATAGATGCTGCTTAGAACTGACTACATTCGGGCCCATCATCGTGTAAACACCTTCCGGAGAACAATAAATTGTAGCATGCAGTTTCTTTAATAAGTCTAAGCCCATTAAATTTTCTCCGCAATTTGATGATAACAAGAACGGTGAATCCACAGTAAAAGGACCTATAGTCCATGTAAGAGGTTTGGAAATGGGGCTCACAACCAGTACACCAGAAAATCCTACCGAAACATTATTATGGCCAGACAGAGCTGCCCCGGGGACCAGTGAACGAGAAATAGAGCTATTCATTGCACTTGTATCCACCAAAAATTCCTTAGCTGAGCCATGCAAATCTGCAGTAACATAAGGACCGCGCTGATCTACAGGTATCTGAACTGGTCCCTAGCTGTGAGACATTCCTGTCACCTCATCCAAATGATAGTCATCGTGGTAATACTGTTTGCCCCTAGGGTCCTCAAAGTAGTTCTGGTCAGTGCGACCCTTCGATGTCCCAACAGCCTGAACCCTGTCCTGGCCACCGTCCCCGCGACCCCGTCCACAAGACCCTCGGGACCGCCACCTTTTGCAAAAGCATAGGACACTCGCTGCGCCAGTGTCCCTCCTCTTTACAGTACGCACACTGATTTGGCCCTACGAGCGTAGTGTTCCTGCTAGCACGCGGAAGCTGTCGGTCCGGACCACCACGTCCTCTACCATTCCCTCGAGAAGCCTGTTGCAATAACACCTCCGTCTTCAATCCTTTGTGCTTTTTCTCCACCTTCTTCTCCTCATTTTCCCAATGGTCATAATACTGTGCCATACTCAATATTACAGAAGGGGAGGAGGTAGTCCAAGTGCTCTCCGAAGCCTGCAACCGAGTCGCGATCTCAGGAAGCAAGTTCGTAAAAAATCTGTTAACGAACAATCGGACACCTCCCTCCACCGACAAGTCCTGTCCGCTAAAATCCCAAAACACACCTTCAAATCGAGTGAAAAAATGACACACACTTTCTTCTGACGACATGCCGTTAACTTGTCCCAATCTACCCTTCTTGGTGGAATAGAGAATGCATGCAAGTAATAATTCGGCCAGGCAAGGCTAGTATCTCGGCCTTGGGCTTCTCACAGGCTTCCTCTCCTGGTCCCATGCTTCAATCTGATCCCAGGTTCCTCCCAATTCTGCAGCGTGGTCCTGTGTGTGTATCTGTCTCCAAATATCAACGGGTACCAGTAAACCAAAGAACATTTCTATATCTGCAAGCGTCCTCACTGTTGCTTATAATTCCTTATAATACACAGTAGGATTGTTCCTATGGTCGGGTAACTGAGTTTTAAGAGACAAAACCTCACTCCTCTCCTACGGAGTATAAACCCATTGTTCCTGGAACCGGGCCTCTACCCGGGGTCTAGTAACAATGTTATGCTGATCCCGTAGCTCTGGTATTTCAGGGTGATATATGGGGTGGACTTCCCTCATCGGGAATTGGGACACTGTCTTCGGGCTCTTCTCAAGCAGCCTACCTCGATAAGCACCAGTGTTACAACATTACCAAAGACCTTACTAGGTGCCATATCTGCAGCATACACGTTGTCCCTAATATCATAAATAATCTGGGGTGCGGCATCATTGAAACACTGTTCCCACAGGCCAATCAAAGTAGCTGATGTGCTTAAGGGCGTGCTGCTGCACAAACGGCTCATAATCTTTCATCACACTCCACACATCCTCCACACTCTAAATGGGGTGACGAGCCCACTGAGCGGCCTGATTGGCTACCACCGTCTTCTCTTCATCGCCCACATCAGATCGTATCAATATGTGCCCCAGTCGTTCCCTAGCTGTCGCCCAGTCTCCGTCCTCTAACCCTCCTACAGGCGTTCCGCTACTCAGTACTGTCGGGGAATGAAGGAAAAGGGAAGGAGTAGTAACAGAGGGAACGGGCACCAATGTCGCCAATGGCTGTCGTGGGTGTAAGAGCTGGAGAGAGAGATGCTTAAACAATAGGCATAGCAGGAAGACTCGCGGTCATCACAGGCGCAGAAGGCGAAGCCAAAGAAAGGACCGAAGGCGCGGTGGCCAAAGCAGCTGGATCAATAACGGAAGAAACAGAAAACAGCAGAAGAGACAGACGATTGAGGCTGCGGGATGGCAGGATATATTTTCTGCAGGGCGTATGGGGTGGAGGTCGAACATCTAACAGTTCCTCCACAAATGCATCATTTTATTCTCGAGCAACATAAGACTTTTCACATTGCAATCGAAATTTCCTATCAGCGCACACTATCCCTTTCTCGGTTTTCCTCTCTACCATACGCTACAGCTTTCTGAGTCACTGTCTGCATTTTTCCCTTTTGGGCCGCCTCCTCTGCCTTCATTCGTCTGTTTAGCTTCCTTTTGCCATGTTCTGAGGGAATCAAACATCGACTGCCTACTTCTTTTCGCAAACATTTTATCCTGTAGAAAATAAATTTTCTGTTCATCAAAAGTGCCCGTCAACGGCCTCTGCAACTCGGCATTGTCCCTCGTATATTTGTGCCATAACGTACTAAACATAATAGGGCCAAGGCCATGTTTGACATACATGTCAAAATTTGGGGTGCCTTCTGGTGGCGCTGGCTGACTTTCTTCCAATCGAGCATCAGTAGAACGACGACGACAGCCCAAACAAAACATTTTGCTAAAACACGGCATCTTTCAGAAGAAAGCAAGTTCACTATTTATGCCGAGCAGATAATTGCAAATATCTTACCAAAATTGGTTCTCAGACCTCATCAAATACAAACCAAAGTGGTTCCATGTTCACAAAGAACTCAAACAAATTCAAGCGCTTGTCCAAAAACGATCCTCAGACCGTACCAAACACAAACCAAAATGGCGCCATAGCCACAAAGAACCAAAGCAAACTCACCTGGTGCACACAGGCCAAACAAATTTATTCTCCACTGCCGACTCTTCGGACGAAACGGTCAGATCCAAGGGTTTCGCCGTTCAGGACCCCAGACGGGATGACCACTGGGTGAGGCACCACCCGGTCAGACAGACGTTGCAGCTGCGAGTACCAGACTCTCTTCTGCAGGGATCCCCGGTCCGCCCGTCCGACCCGACGCGGCCCTGACCTCCTCACCCGTCTGTGGGCGAGGAAGGGCCACACCCGATGGGGTCCCTGTTCGGGCGCCAACTGAAGGAAGTGACCCGATTAGGGCCACCCGGGTCACTCGCGACCACCTCTCAGCCTTCCAAACAAATGAAGTCGGTCAGACAGTAAAGAATACAAACCAAAGTTATTTATTAGTCATACACTCGAGCGGAGTCCAGTCTGACCAGCCTCCTTGGATTGCTGCAGAGGTATTGACCCCCGCCAACATGGTAATACATGAAATACATTTCCAGTACCCCTAAGGACACGCCCAGACTGGAATTTTCCAGTTAGTAGCTAGTGAACAAAGGAGACACAGAAGGATGAGCTACAATCCTAAGACTGGGTACATGCTATCTCAGTTTCAAGGTTATTCTGCCCGTGCCCGCCACTCTAAGTGGAGATCAGTCCACTGATTGATTATTATGAATACTATACACGTATGGTATAAGTATTAATACACAGTTTATATATCCTCCTTTTTTACAGACCTTTAAATCCATAACTAGGGGCGGCACTTTTACTGTGCATCACCCATGATCAGTGAGTAGGCGCACCATTATTATTACATTGTAAACTGCAAACTCCTGTTTTGAGTTCTCTAACTAGGCAATTGACTTACCTTTTTAGGTTGCTCCCCCCATCCCTCCTTTCTGTCTTGAGGAAGACCCGTTCGCAGAGGATACAAACTGCCCTCATTGCACTAGGGTCGAAACGTCGACACTCTCCCCTGTTCGGGGCCTGTACTGTATACTATCCCAGCCCTACTTGCTTACAGACGAACGTTGTTTGCTAACTTTTGAGAAAGAACATAAAGAATAACTATGAATTAACCATTGGACAGGCCCTAATGTAGAACTGGTGCAATCATGAATCATGACCAGTTTTGCTTATGAGATTGTAATGTAAATAATGATGAATCATTGTTTTGCTTGATTGGATCCCCCTCTTGTTTATTCTATCTTACTTCACGAGCACTTTCTTTCTTCACATTTTTCCTTGGAGCAACCACCCCTTTATCTTGAACATTGAATATGATAATATGTTATGAAAAGTGACCGAATAAAATACGAGTCACCAAAAAAGCAATAGTGTGTGCCTTCTTTGAATTTTGAGGATATATTTGAATGCTCTTTAAATAAGTTAATGGTACATTATTGATTTAAACTATATATGTACCTCATGCTGTTTATGATTGTTTCAGACAACTAAAATTTAACATAAGTCTAGGACCATTGTTTTTCTATACCACTCTAAGGGTGGGAGCAGGCCTATCTAATGGGAAAGGTATGTAATGACAAAAGTCTATTCATTAGTGCAGCGAAGCTCAACCTTGGAGAAATAGAAAAAAATATCGAGACTGCTTTCTGCTGAGGCAAACAGAATGAGACAGAAGTTTAGTTTCGATCATGGTACAAAGTGGTGGCTAAATACAAAATGGTGCAGCAAATGCTAACTTAAATCATACAATGCAAGGGGAAATCGACCAAAAGCATTTTCCATTCCAACAGAGCCTTTGCTAACAGTTATTCCCCTCGCTTATTACCCCAGATCCTCTGACACCTGTTGGGGGCAAGCTTCAATATTTCTTGCCCGTTGGCAGGAAATAAAAAAAGACAATTGGGTACTAGTCATAAATCAACATGGATATTGCGTAGAACTCATTTCTATACCACCAGATATACTCCTACTTAAACACACCCTAAGCAGTGACCATAAACGTCTGCTGCAGGAAGATGTTCAGGCGCTCCTTCAAAAGGGCGCAATCGAGCAAGTCACTCACAATCATCAGGGCAAGGGAGTATATTCACTGTTTTCCTTCATACCCAAAAAAGAAAGTTCGCTCACACTCATCCTGGACCTCAGACCGCTCAACATATACATCCTGTCAGAGCATTTTTAAATGGTGACTCTACAGGATGTGATACCGCTACTCCAACAAGGCGACTCCTTGGCAGCGCTAGATCTCAAGGACACCTACTTCCACACCCCCATCCATCTCGACAACACACTGTACCTGCGGCTCTTTGTAATTAGCAAGCATTACCAGTTCAAAGTACTTCTATTCGATGTCACCACTTCCCAAGAGTGTTCACCAAGTGCCTGGCGGTGGTTGTGGCACCCTTAAGGAGATAGTGAGTTCATGTATTCCCCTATCTTAATGATCGGCTGATCAAGAGCTCAAGCCACTAACAGTGCCTAAACCATATACAGACGACCCTTCACTTCTCCAGAATGTGGTCTTTACCATAAATGCAGTCAAATCCCACCTATAACAGCTCCAGATACACTTTCTTGCGGTAATTCTAAACTCGGCCATAGTTGGGGCTTTCCCCAGAGTTGCAGCCTTTGGAGAGCTTGTACCTCTTTTTCAGTCACAGCGTAATCTCACAGGCAAAACTATAATGTGTCTAATAAGCATGATCGCTTCTTGTATTACAGTTGCCCAACTGCACAGGGGTCCCCTACAACAGTGCCTAGCAGCACAATGCAGAAGGTCACATGGAGGATCTAATGGTTTTTTTTTGTTTGTTTTTTTTGGGAGTTTTATATAGCGCAAACTTGACCCAAAGGTATCAGAGTGCTTTACATGAGCACCAGTTGCTTACACAAGGACACATTCATTTTTGTTAGGCACGGGGAGATTAAGTGATTTGTCCAGAATCCCAGGATGTTGAGCGTCATTGCTGAGACTCGAACCCGGTTCCCCAGATTTGAGATCTACCGCCCTAGCTGTTAGGCTACGTCCTCTCCCCCAATGTTGGCACCCTTTGCTCTCTTCAGTGATGGAGCAGCAACAATTTTTTACAGGACAGGCCATTTCAGTACCCTACGCCGCAAATGACCCATTACCAATGACACATTCCAAACCGGGTGGGGAGTTCACCTCAATCACCTCACAGTACAAGGTTTATGGAATCTAACCAGCAAGCTTATCACACCAACTATTTAGAACTTTTGGCTGTCCATCTTGCTTGCAAAGCCTCCCTATCACTTATTCGCAACAAAGTGGTCCTCATCTGGATCGACAACAGGACTGACTTGTACTACCTACAAAAACAGTAGGGAAGCCATTTGCTCCCTCACTGTCTCCTAGCACAGTCAATATGGCATTGGGCCATTCACCACAGTATTCACCGGAATACTTGACTGTGGTGGACATCAACTTTGCCGGCCTGTTAAACAGGACGGATCAACAAATCCACGAGCAATTATGTGTAGATCGATTGGTCATTTGTTTACACTTTTCCACTCTTTCCACAAGTGGTACGGAAGATCTGGTAAACTTCATGAACCCTCATTAGGGGCCCAGCTATGGTACTCTACCCTAATAGAAAGGTCCACGTGAAAAGCTCCCTAAGAGGGTAGACCGCACTAGAGCCCAAGGAAAGATCAGAGACACCGATCCTAAACTGAATCCTGGGATATGGCACCTAAGGTCTTAAAATTTGGCAAATTAGGCTTACCTCAAGAATGTTTGGGCATCCTGGAGGAGTCTCGTAGACCCACTACATGTGCTTGCTACGCTGCCAAGTGAAAACTGTTTGTCCACCACTGCACCATAAAAAACATCGACCCTCTTAAACCCTCTATTGAAGACATCATTACCTACTTACTTAATTTACTAAAGGCAGGATAATCATATACCTCTATACATTTGCAATTGGCGGCAATAGCAGCATATATGCCGAATTGGCAGCCTTCCTCCCTTTTCTGCATTCTAGTGGTTAAAGCTTTCATGGAGGGCCTTAAAAGGGTTATTCCTCAAAGAGTCCCACTAGTCTCACTCTGGAATCTTAATGTTGTACTCATGTGACTCATGGGTCCCCCATTTGAGCCACTACATTCCTGTGACCTACAGTATCATTCCTGGAAGGTAGCGTTCTTGGTAGCAATAACTTCTTTATGCAGCGTTAGTGAGATATAAGCTCTCCCGTTACACGAACCTTTTATACAGGTTCATAATGACAGGGTAGTTCTCACGACAAATACCAAATTCTTTCCCAAGATAGTCTCCCCATTCCACCTTAATCAAACTATAGAACTCCGTTTTTTCCCCTAACCCAGCTCTGTAGCAGAGAGAGCCCTACGTACTCTGGACGTAAAACATGCTTCCATTTACTACATTGATAGAACTAAATCTTTTCGCCAAACTGATCAGCTATTTGTAGCCTTTACTAAACCTCATAAAGGGCAATCCATATCAAAGGTAGGAATGTCTAGGTGGATAGTTTTCAAACTTGCTATCAAAAGGCCAAAATAACTCGTCCCGAAACACCTGGAGCCCATTCTACACAGAAAGAATGCAGCATATATGGCGTTCTTGGGTAACATCCCATTATGTGACATTTGTAGAGTGGTTATTTAGTCAGCACCTCTCACATTTACATCATCCTCACTCTAGCCACCGCTTATGAGGAGGTACTGCTTTACAGTCTTTGCAGAGCATGTGCATCCACAGTAACACATGCTAGGAATGGAAAATGTTAACTTTTCCTGTAAGCATCTGTTCGTAGTGTATAGTGCTGTAGGTTCACATGTGCCCACCCACCTCCCTGGTTGTGTCTTGATATAACTTTAGATGTGTTCATTACTTTTTCATTTAATACACATTTATGCATCGCACAATCTTGGCTCTCCATTTTACTCGCATCCCTAGTGCGGACAACCTTCTAACAATGGAGTCTTTGTCCATGCTCACTACCAACTAAGGGAGGAGTCACTATACCTAGTGACTCGAAAGATTTCTTCGAAGAAAAACAAGTTGCAAACGTCAGAGTCCAACACAAGATGGCAGGAGTTTACAGAGCATGTGAATCTACAGCACTACACACTACGAGCAGATGCTTAAAGGATAAGTACCATTTTCCTTACTGTCTTTCAGTAACCATATTTCTGGGTAAATACTCTGTCTACCTGCCGATTCCTCACCGATCCTACCCACCTCCCCTTCTTGAACAAAGGTCAAGAATAATAATTGTTTATAAGGTTCCAAGTAAGAATATTGCATGGCACCTTCTCAAATTGTTATATTTCTTATCCTGCTTGCCTCGTGAGCATGGAAAAATGGATGGGAAACTGACATCAGGGCGCTAGGGTAAGCACTTTATGAATCCAGTGACGTGACACAGTAGTGTTGTTTCTGGCTCCAATGTAGAGCTAATGTCCCTGCTGTCATGGATGAGCTATTGAAAAGGTTTCCAGATCTAGTCCGCCTCCTGGTATATTCAGAAGATGAGGAATCTGCAAAAAGGTAGAGTATCCGCAAGAGAGATACTTACGGAAGGTACGTAACATTTTCTTGAACTCACGATTTGTCTAGAAACTCCTCGCTATATTTGGTGGAATGTGAACAGTCTTACCAAGCCAGGTCCCCTCTGAGTGGGAACGTAGGATTTGGCAGTGAGGTATGGCTCGAGTCTTGTTGTACAGTGTACACGTCTGGGCATACCTACTACACTTAGAGCAAATGAGCATCTATTTATTTGTTAAAAATCACTTGAGTCTAGTATCGTCTTTAGAGTAGAATGCAAACCTCCTCCTCAACTTTGTGAAATTGCCTTGAGGCATTCTGGTGACTCTGCGATGGGGCACATTAGGAACTTCTCTACCAAATTAGACTCCAAATCCCGACTATATCCACCTTCATAAAGTAAAAGTTTGAGTGAATCAGGATTATTTTCTGTGTTGAGTGTTCAGACATACAATGTGACTGAAAAAATTGCCCATGGTTGGTTGACCATGGGGCACTTAAGCGTTCATAAAATGTTGTTCTGATACTTAAGAAGGCACTGGATTTTAGAAAGACAAGAAGATTTGTGTGTATGGAGTACTGATTCAGGAGTTGCTTAGTGGACATGTTGAAGCAGGTGCTGCTATGTCTAAAAGGAAATGTTTGTGTCATATGGGGTTGAACAAAAGCAGGAAACATTAGGAGATTGTGTTATGTCCACACTTTTAATTTCCATTTAGATCATATGGGTGGCAATGTTATCCTCTAGCATGTAATGTACTGTTGCTATGACCATTGGTAAGGGGCCTTAATTGCTTCCTGTTGATTAGTCACAAGCTTTTTGCTCAGTTGAATTAAACTAAATAGAGCCTTGGCCATATTTCTTGGGGCAGTATATAATACAGATAGGTTCTGTCTCGAAAGTTACAATTGCTTCGAAAAATTAAGTTTGTCCTGTTCTGCTAGGAAGACCAATCAATGGTCTACAATCAATGCTGATAACCACAATGACAATAAAGATGAGACTGACGCTGTGAGCTCAAATTGTGCACGATCTATTAAAAAAAATCATTTATCGTATATAACAATACATATATCAATATTTAAGGACACAAGACTGTTTCACAACATATAAGATTACATACATAAGTGCCTTATACATTGCATAGAACACAATCCAAAAAATATAAGACAATTGACAATATCAACACAGATGGAAAATAACTTGTTTGGGAGTCCGTGTATCCTTATTTTACATATTCAAACATATGGCCTTATTCTTTGGCGTGGATATGTCAGATATTAGTATGAAATGCCTATTCTTTACATCAACTTTTCGACCTCCAATGTAGTGTTTTTACAGAACATCACCCATGGTCTTCTTCAGGACTATGAACATATTTCTGAACAGCTTGTATTTTAAAGAATACTGCGCGTCTGTGTGGTAGCGAGCCTAAAGTGCATAAAAATACCAGGTGGAGTTATATGCGTCACTCTAACTTGTTACAAAGGCTTCTTGGTTATAATAGGGAAGGTGGGATCACACAATCTCACCACTTCTCAATAAATGCCTGTGTTGAGGGAAACAGTGTTGACTACGTGTCAGAGATATTAGCCATGTGTGAAAGAGAGCGTATGTAGCGCTCAGACTGTTAATATACCTTCAAATCAGATCGTCCAATTCATGGAGTCAGCCCTAAGGTTGGAACCTTTCCGTCTGTTTGGGACTGTGTAAAAGACAGACAAAGGTTCCAACCTTTCACAACGCTCTTTCACATGTGGCTTATATTTCTGACACGTAGTCAATGCTGTTTCCCTCAATACAGGCATTTATTGAGAAGTGGCGAGATTGTGTGAGCCCACCTTCCCTATGATAACCAAGAAGCCTTCGTAACAGGTTAGAGTAGCTCATATAACTCCACCAGGTATTTTTACGTACATTAGGGTTGCTACCCCATTGGCACGCAGTATTCTTTATTATACCGACTGTTCAGAAATATGTTCACAGTCCTGAAGAAGGCCCTAGGTGATGATCCGTAAAAACACTCTACATTGGGGGTCGAAACGTCAAAGTAAAGAATAGCCATTCCATACTAATATCTGAGATATCCATGCCAAAGAATAAGGCCATAAGTTTTAATATGTAGAATAAGGATACACGGACGCCCAATCAAGTTATTTTCTATGTGTGTTGATATTGTCAATTCTTATATTTTTTGGATTGTGTTCTATGTAATGTATATGTATGTAATCCTATATGTTGTGGAACAGTCTTGTGTCCTTAAATATTGATATGTATTGTTTTATACAATATGATTTTTTAATATATCGTGCACGATTTGAGCTCACAATGTCAGTCTCCTCTTTATTGTCATTGTGGTTATCAGCATTATTTGTAGACCATTGATTGGTCGTCCTAGCAGAACAGGACAAACTTAATTTTTCAAAGCAATTGTACTTTTCTCGACAGAACCTATCTGAATTATAGACGGTCATATTTCCCCTGGTTCTGTGAGATACTGGGATACCCCATTGATATTAATGACATATTTCTTGGGGACCATATTCAGTTATTTACTGCCTTAGTAGACTGCCTCCTGTACTTTAAGTGATGAGCCTTTGCCCCACTTGTACCAATTAGTGAAGGATTTTATAAACTCCTTTTCATGGTAAAGGGGAGGATTTTTAACATTCTAGTTGTAGATTAAAATATTCGAGGGCCTTCTACCTTGGCTTTCCAAAGCTCGTCCTTTTCAAATTCAAGTCATTCACAAATAATTGCTTTCTTTAAAAAGTGGTACTTTCATGCACAGAAAAGTATTTGTTTAAAGGCATATTGAATAATCTGCCAGCTAGTTGCATGATAATCTTATCGCTACTTATAGTTCTCTTTGATCTGCCACTGTAGATACTGATTAAAGTATACAAAAAGTGATGGTTGGAATGCTTGAATCAATCTCAGCCACTGGAAATTACTTGGGGCCGCAGCCCAGTCCGTCATTATTTTGCACACCATGTTACCTCAGTTTGAACCCAGCTATATGCAGATCAGTCTTGACCCTGCTCCAGTGGGAACAGTCCAGCCAGAATAGCCAAGCCAGGTCCTCCCACAAACAGAACAGAAGCAACCCAAGACCGTTTTCACCCTTGTTATGGGATCATCAGCCGGGTATAGCTTGGTTCCAGTGACACTGTATGCAAGGGTCCCATGTCTGGCCATACCCGTCCCACGTACGGCAACATAATAAAGTTTACAAAAGTGATAGATGGAATGCTTGAATTAATCTCCGCCACTGGTAATTACTTGTGGCTGCGTCCCAGTCCAACATTATTTTGCAAACCATGCTATCTCAGTTTGGACCAAACTATATACAAATCAGTCCTGACCATGCTCCAATTGTAATAGTCCAGCCCAAACTGCCAAGCCAGGTTCACACTGGCCCAGAACACAAGTAGCCCAGGGCCAGTTTTGCCCTTGTTATGTGCTCATCAGAGTATTCTTGTTTCCAGTGATACTGAAGCACTGAGAGTCTCCTGGAAGAAGCCATTGTCTGTAGGGTGCTGAAATTCACAATGACCTATAGGTGCTTTTCTTATCATTTAAACCATTATTCCTCCCATACATGTATTGTCTGTTGTCTGCTTTCCCAACTAGTGTTCCATTTAGCTTTTCCTGAGTGTAGGCGTTCTTTTAGTCCTGATGTGCACCCACACTGTTAATTAATGCAATTTTTTCACTTTGTAAATGTTTTTTAATATTGACCTAATTTTCTGAGCACATTCTACTGTATCCCCTACATTCTTCTCAGTCTTCTTTCCATCTATGCCCTTCATCTCTTTATACACTTTGCATTGCTTTATCTTTTGATAGCACAGTTTATCTAATTTAGATTGTCACTTCCCACCACACTTGTACAAACCTGTCTGAAATTGCACACCTCAAGGTGGAGTTCCCATTCTCCGCATGATATATCATTTCGTTCTAGCTAACTGTCCTCAGGGTATTTGTCTATCGCTTCCCTCATTTTGCATGTCTATACATCACTTCCAGGATCGGAATGAAGGTTGTTGATAAAGTCTGATTGCATATTATGGGCCACCCTTTCACTAACCAATCACTGTTGTGAGTATACCTTTTTACCTGATGCTAGTGAAAGCAAGTGCAGATCACTAGACTATTTTCCTTAGCTGCTGGTTCTCAGATATTGATCAATGGAATAAGGTAATTGAGCAGCTTGGGACACCATGTGCAGAGTTTATGAAGAAATTGCAGCCCACAGTTCGGACCTACGTGGAGAACAGACCAAAATATGCTGGTTACAGCTTTGAGAAACTTTTCCCAGATGTTCTTTTCCCGGCTGACTCTGAGCACAACAAGCTGAAAGGTAAGATAAGTGGACTTTGTTTGTGTCCGCTTGGCGAAGGCACCCTTTATCTATGTGATGTGACAACCTGGAGAAGGCTTAGATGAAAAGGCTCTTCAATTTTGGAAGGATTGTAGATTTCGAAGTGCTTGATTTTAAAATGTCTCAGCAGAGATGTTAGGTTTGAAGTTGAAGGTGACTGGAAATTTTGTCTGTGCATCCTGTAGTTTACATCACTCACTTGCCACCTTCATGTTGTGCGACATTTTCTTCAGATTCCTTTCTCTTTTGAATATCCCCAAGTGCCAGACTGGATCCTGAAACTTTTTATAGCTCTCATACCCTGATAGGTGCCACTAGCTCCATCTCGGTGCCGGAAGCGGTGGAGGTGTGACAAAAGTAGAGCCTTATAATGCCACCCCAGTGCACCAATATCGTTTTCCTTTTTTCCTTGTTTTGTGACACTTTCCAGAGCTGCTATCCGAGATTCTCACTTTTCTACAGAGTTTCCCAACAATTCAAAGAACCCATGCGCAGTGCATAGGAAGAATTTCACCAAAGAAGTATGGATTAAACCGTGGCAATGCAATGGACAGATATCCATTTCTGATGCCCAGGAGATCTGTTAGTGGTGCCTAGGGTCGAACCACGACTCAAAGTTGTGTGACAGATTTGGCTGCATGCACTCCAAGCCATTAAGGAGTGTGAGGCTAAGCTTTTTATGTCCTGAGATCGGCCTCAAATTTGTGTTCCTCTCTGTCCTCTGAATCCTCAGAGGAGTGACAGGGTAATCTGTCCTCCTTTGTGGTGGAATTGGGTGGAGGAAAAAAGGTGGGATGGGTAACAGATTGCCTGAGATGGATAGGGCTCACTACCAAGGGCTGGATCCTTGGATGGCAGTCAGTTACTGTATTGACAGACTAGAAAGATCAGGTATGATGACCAGCTGCCTATTGGGTATGTATGCAGCAAAAAAGGGAAGGTGGGCCAGAAGAGGGCCTTGTCACAGTAGATCTTGCACATCAAAATGTTATTACCATGTCAAGAATAAGTACCTAAGGGAATTTGAGCTTACTCCATAAGAGCAAAGTCTTCAGTATTGGCACTTGTCTGGGGTGTGCCTATGGCTGAAATTTGTCATGCGATGACCTGGGCATCTCACACTTTCGCTAAGCATTATTGCATGGCTTTAAAGGGGTGAAGGAATGAACATTTCTGACACTGCTCTAGGATAAACTTGTCTGACCATTCTTCAGGCTAATCCCATGGCAGGAGATACTGCTCTGGTGTCTGCTCAACACTTGAGGCATCTGCAGATAAAAGTATCCATCAGAAGAAGTAGTTAACTTTAGCTTCGGTAGCAATGTGTTCGAGGCATGTGTGCTGTAGATACACATGTTTTGCATACTCCTGCCATCTATTGTTGGGTCTGGATGTTTGCAAGTTGTTTTTCTTCAAAGAAGTCTTTTCCAGTCATGAGGTAAGGTGACGACTCCTTTCGGTGATAATGTGCATGGGCATTGACTCAATTGTTAGATTGTTTTCTTTCCGTCATCGGGTTCGGACTTGTATTGCAGCGCTCTGATTCGAAACAGTCAATCGGGATCCCTCCGGTTCGCAATTCACTTACCCACGTTGGTATTGTTTTCGATCGCGTTTCCATCTTCTGCGTGTAGAAAAATTTCTGAAAACTTTCATTATCTAATAGTAAACTTCAACCGCGGCCTTCAGACCTAGCTCGTTCTCTTCTATCTACTTCCCCTCGAAGATCCATCATCGAGTCTTCTGCCGATGGAATAGATGCCATCTATATTCTGTCCTCCGCGCCATTCTAAATACCCGTGCACCGATCTTCATAAGGTCTGTAACCTCTGTCTCTCCCCGGAACATAAAGAGGAACACTGCGACGCGTGTTGGTCGTTCCGATCGAAAAAGACTCTGCGGGACCGTCTGGCTCAACGCAGAGACATGCAGCGGCAAAGTATCGAGGACACCCCTGATATTTCGGAGAAGATATCAAGCAAAAAGTGATAGAAGAGTCAGAAGAGGAAGAGGCCTTCTCCCTCCAGGACTCCGATTCCGAATTGGAGATCGAACTAGAGTCCCACGACGTTCCAGCTGGACAGGATGCCATGAGTAAGAAAGCCCCTTTGCCCACCAAACCCACTCCAACCAAACAAAAGGCTATTGGGTCACCACTGTAAAAAGGTCATGGTAGGCACCGAGACTCTGATACCAACGCCCCTCCTCTCGGCTCGGCACCGAAACAGCAAGTCGAGCCTTCCGGCTTGGGCTCTAGCAGAGATGATACCCCTTTGGTTCCGAAACATTCCGGATCCAAAGAAGAAAAGGACAAATCCAGGTCGGCACTGAAAATTTTGGCACCAAAACATAAAGAAGCTTCTTTAAAGTCACCGGAGCCTATTATAGAGACAATGAAACAAAAGCTGGATCCAAAGCAGAAGAAAATTCATAAAAATCCTGACACTGGCCACATTATAACTAAGCCAACAGTACCATCTTCCAGGAGGAAAAAAGGCACTGAATATAAGATCCCCTCAAGAAGAAAAAGGACATGGCTACTAAATCATATTATTCCTCAAACACACCGCCTTCTTCACCAGTACCTATTATACCAGCTTCAGACCCTTTACACATTACACCACCGGGCTCTCAAAATACAAATCCTGATATAGTAGATGATGATGACACCTATAATCAGCCACTACCTGATCCGTGGGATGACTGCAATATTGGCCCAACTGGAGATACAGACCCGGATCCATATCCAGCTAAACCTTCCCCTCCTGATGATAATGCTGCATATCAGGGGTTGATTGCTAGAGCAGCCACTTACCGTGGGGTCACTTTACATAAAGAAGCCCTGGAAGAGGAATTCCCATTTGAAACCCTAGGAAACACACACAGAACATCTCAGTCCTTACCTATGTTGAAAAGTATGATGAGGCATGCTGACGATATTTTTAAAGATCCAGTTAGAGCACGTATCCTAACACCTAGGATGGATAAAAAATATAAGCCCCCTCCACCTGTTTTTATTAAGGGTCAGTTGCCTTTAGATTTTTTAGTAGTTTCTAACGCCTGTAAAAGGGCAAATTCACAACCCCCAGGGGAGGCACCACCTCCTGATAAAGAATCAAAATTAATAGATGCCTCAGGGAAAAGAGTAGCTGCTCAATAAGCCAATCATTGGCACATAGCCAATCACAAGCCCTATTGGCTAGGTATGATCGGGCACACTGGGATGAAATGGAATAACTATTACAATATCTCCCAGAAGAACACAAGAAAAAGGGGCAGGAAATAATGCAAGAAGGCAAACTCATCTCCAATTCATCTATCAGATGCGCTTTAGATGCTGCAGATACTGCAGCTAGAGGAGTCAATACCAGCATTCTACTTGGGAGACATGCATGGCTCACAATTTCTGGTTTCAAACCAGAAGTTCAACAAACTATTCTTTTTTTCTTTTAATATTCGGTTTATTTAACAGTCGCTCACACGCATGTTGCAGAGTAGTACACATTTTGTTTATACGTCTAAATTCACAAGTTGGTTTTCACACACTCTAAACTTTCCTTATCCCACCCCCCCTCTGTGTCCCCTATATGCCTTCCATTGTCCCCAAATCTTGTCCCATTTTCTCGGACATCCTCTGGCTTTGTATGTGGCTTTCTCGGCTCCAGCGCACCAGTCCAAATCTTCCTCCCATTCCTTTAGGTCTGGTGGTCGGCTCGTCCCCCACTTTCTGGATATGTTCTTTTTGGCCACCATTGCGGCTACTCTAAGCCATATTATTATCTATTTGGACCATTTTCCCTCTCCCGTCACGCATAGCAGCAGCCTTCGCGGCTCCACTGGGATCTGTAACTTGGTGACTTCAGACATAACTCTTGTCACCTCTTTCCAGAAATTGTGAATAAAGATAAATTCCCAAATGATGTGAAAGAAGGAGCCTATTTCACCACACCCCCTCGCACAGTACTTCGATATACCATGGCCCAGTCGATATAATAATGTTTCAACAAACTATTCTTAATGCACCATTTGATAAGGAACACCTATTTGGGCCTCAGATAGACCAATCGCTAGAGAAAATGAAAATGGACACAGAAGTGGCAAAATCATTGGGAGCACTTCAGTCTCCTTCTACTACAGGTTCCTTTCGTTGCTCCTTCTACAGAGGGGGCTCCAAGACTAATACCACAGATGCCAGCGCATCTTCGTATAAAACACAAACACAATCTTCCAGCTCTAGAGGATTCTATAAAGGTGGTTATAGAGGTAACAACTTTAAAGGAAGAGGTAGAGGTACACCAACACGCATCTCTCCATCCACTAACAAATAGTGACTTGATATCACTTCCTCTCGATCATTCATCACCTGTCGGGGGAAGATTATAACAGTTTCTTCCTATTTGGCAAGCAATAACAACAGACAAATGGGTGTTGGACATTATCCAACATGGTTTTTGCTTGGAGCTCACAAGTAACCCTCGCAGCATTCCGCCTTGTATTCACAAACTGTCTTTAGAACACCAACATCTGTTCAAACAAGAAGTACAAGCTCTTCTAACAAAAGGAGCTATAGAACCAGTCCCATTACAACAAGGATCAGGGGTATATTACACTATACTTCCTAATCCCCAAAAAGGACGGTTCATTAAGAACAATCTTAGATCTCTTAGCAGTAAACCTATACATATTATCAGAACACTTCCATATGGTCACACTACAACAGGTACTTCCACTTTTGCAGCAAGGCTACTTTGTCAACACTAGACTTAAAGGACGCATACTTTCATATACCCATTCATCCATCACATCGCAAATACCTCAGATTTGTGATTGGAAAAAATAATTATCAGTTCAAAGTACTTCCATCCGGAGTAACAACTGCACCCAGAGTGTTCACCAAATGCCTTGCAGTGGTAGCAGCACATTTATGAAGACAACAAATCCATGTCTTCCCATACCTAGACGATTGGCTCATAAAAGCCAACACACATCCCAAGTGTGTGCAAAACACACAAATCACCATAAACCTTCTCCATCAGTTGGGATTTACAAAAATCCCATCTTCAACCCACTCAAATATAACAGTATCTAGGAGCCATTCTAAACACTTAAATGGCGCTAGCATATCCCAATGCATACAGGATTCACAGTTTTCAAACATTGTTACTCCAGTTTGAAAACAACCAATATCTACCTTTCATGCATCTACTGGGGATGATGGTGTCATGCATTGCCATAGTGCCTCATGCAAGACTAAACATGCGTCCTCTACAAGATTGCTAGGCACGTCATTGGAATCAATTGCAGGGTCAGCTAGCAGATCTAGTGTTGGTAGGCAGCCGCACTCATCGCTCTCTGCAGTGGTGGAACACACAAAATTTATCAAAAGGGCAGCACTTTATCGACCCTATTCCACAAGTCGTGCTCACAACAGACTCATCTCTCACAGGGTGGGGAGCACATTTACAACATTGAACAGTTCAGGGTCTTTGGGATACCACCCAACAAAACCATTGCATCAATTACCTGGAACTCCAAGCAGTTCAAATAGCATTGAAAACATTTCTACCTCATCTGATAAGGAAAGTTGTCCTAGTCCGGACAGACAATATGACAATGTACTATATACAAAAACAGGGGGGCACACTTCACAACTGTCATGCCTCTTTCATACCATTTGGCGTTGGGCAATTCATCACAAGATCCAGCTCCTGGCAGAACACCTTCCAGGGACAGACAACATCTTTGCCGATCTCCTCAGCAGAATGAGACAACAAGTACACAAGTTGTACTTTCGTACTTCCAAAAATGGGTATTTCCCACAAATAGACCTCTTTGCCACAGCAGAGAACTCAAAATGCCCAGACTTCGCCTCCAGGTTCACACACCCTCTATCCAAAGGCAATGCCCTATGGATCAACTGGTCAGGGATATTTGCTTACACTTTTCCTCCTCTCCCTCTCCTTCCATTTCTGGTTCGGAAACTCAGGCAGACGTCTCTCACACTGATTCTGGTGGCTCCCACATGGGCTCGTCAACCATGGTTCACCACACTATTAGAACTCTCAATAGTTCCACATCAGAAGCCTCACATAACTTCAAGTTTTCTCACACAGAACCATGGAAAAATCAGATATCCAAACCCCAAGGAACTCAACCTAGCGATTTTGGCTCCTGAAGCCATAGAGTTCGGATATTTAAACCTACCACCAAATTGCTTGACTATTCTTAAGGAAGCAAGAAAACCCACCACTAGAGCATGTTATGCAGCAAAGTGGAAAAGGTTTGTGATATATTGTCAAAAAACAATTGAGCAGCTAGATGCATCTATACAAAATATTATTTATCTTTTGCATCTACAACGTGCAGGCCTTGCCTACACATTCATTCGATTACACCTTGCAGCAGTAGCTGCATATCTTCAGAACAGACTACATTTATCCCTATTCAAAGTTCCAGTAATTAAATCCTTTATGGAAGGCCTTAAAAGAATAATACCTCCTAGAGTACCACCTGCACCTGGCTGGAATCTTAACATTGTTCTCACAAGGCTTATGGGTCTTCCTTTTAAACCTTTACACAACTGTGCATTACAATTTCTTTCATGGAAGGTTCTCATTGCAATCACTTCACTAAGACGTGTTAGTGAGCTGCAGGCATTAAACTCAGTAGAACTCTTCTTTCAACTTCATAAAGATAGAGTGGTTCTTCGTACAAACCCAAAAGTGGTCTCTGCTTTTCACATTAATCAATCAGTTGAGTTACCTGTGTTATCCCTTCAACCTGATTCAGTAGCAGAAAGAGCTCTACATACACTTGATGTCAAAAGAGCACTATTATATTATATTGATAGAGAAAACATTTTCGCAAAACAACTTTTTGTTGCCTTTGCTCCACCTCATAAAGGAAATCCTATCCCAAAATCCAGTATTTCTAGATGGATTGTTAAATGTATTCAAACTTGCTATGTTAAAGCTAAAAGAACATTAACTATACCTCCTAGAACGCATTCTACTCGCAAAATAGGAGCCTCTATGGCCTTTTTAGGCAATATTCCCATAACTGACCTATGTAAGGCAGCTACATGGTCTACACCAAACACATTTACCAAACATTATTGTGTGGATGTGTTAGCACGTCAACAAGCTAATGTAGGACAAGCAGTGCTAAAAACACTTTTTCAAACAAATGCAACACCCACTGGTTTGCCACCGCTTTGGGAGAATACTGCTATACAGTCTACGCAAAACATGTGCATCTACAGCACACATGCCCCAAACGGATTATGTTACTTTCCCTGTAAGCATCTGTTCTTGGCATGTAGAGCTGTAGATTGACATGCGCCCTCCCTCCTCCCCGGACACCTGTGGTTGTTGCAGTTATTATTATTCACATTACATGCGCATGGACATCTCTATACTACACTTACTCCATTCTCACCCTCTTGCGGGAAAACAATCTAACAATGGAGTCGATGCCAATGCGCATTAACACCGAAAGGAGTCACCTTACCTCGTGACTGGAAAAGACTTCTTCGAAGAAAACCAACTTGCAAACATCCGGACCCAACACTATATGGCAGAAGTATGCAAAGCATGTGCATCTACAGCTCTACATGCCAAGAACAGATGCTTTAAGGGTAAGTAACATAATACTTCTAGTGCATACACTATTTACCTGCAGCAAAGCATATCTGTTTATACTCATCTCCTCTTCAGTTAAACCCATATTAAAAGCATTTCACACCCAAAAATATCTTTCAGTTTAGTTTAAGTTTTATTTTCAGTTAATATAATGGTTTTAGCTCATCATTTAAGATTATGGTTCTAGCTGCATGAAAGTCTTCTGAATTGAAATGCTGTGTAATATTTAGCAAACACATGGTTGGGTCTGGAAGGGCATATCTAAAAAAACTGAAGTTTTATCTCTGGACTTCCCTGTAGACACAGACGGTATGACTAAGTGTGGCATTGCCCTAGGGCCCACAGTACCTTACAGTGTTACTTTTATTTTAAATTTTGTTTTTTCTGGTGGTCTGTTCTGAGATGTTTTGGAGATTTGCTGAGAGAGTTAATTGATTATGACACTCATAAGAAATTGCAGATGAATTTGGAGCGGAACATTACTGAAACCTCATTCTTCTAGCAAGGAAAATGGGTGTTTGCAGCATGTGGTGCTGAACATTGAATGCTGTGCACCTTCCTGTCGTCTAGTGTTGATCTTGGAACCTTACAAGTTTTTCTTTGATAAAGTGGTTTCGAGTTGACTCGTGATACCTGCCCTGAAGCCCACAATGGAACGGGGGGCAGACTCCATCTCGATTTTGTTTTTTTGTTTTTCAGCAACTGGATGGGAGGTGTTTAGAGAAGTTGTGTTACATAGCAGGACTTCAAGAAAATGTTGGACTTGATGCTATTGTAGAAATCTTGAGTTTCCTAATCCTCCACACGATCCACTACAGACAGCTAAAGGATTGCTCTGAACAGGCTGGGGTCAGGTTGTATGAGACAGACCCGTTTTTGGGGTAGATTAAGGAACTCAACAAGCCACATCTGGAACACTGTGATATTATGCAATCACCAGACAGAGGAGCTCCTTACAACAAAGGAAAATTTGCATTGTTCGAAGCGCAGGCCATATTGCTGCCCTTCATCCTCGACTTCTTGGCTTCCACATGACTACACCTTTGAAGAAGCCATCTCAGAAGAGTTCGGGGCTTTAACCATCGCTAAGAAACAGAAAGCAGGCACTATTATAGCTGCAATACCCCCCCCCCCCCCAGCTGTCACCACCAGAGTCTACACAGTTAGATTCTGAAAGACACATCTGTGCAGATCCACTGCTCCCATTCCAATCCTCAGGGTCAATAAAACGCTAGATCGACACCCAGCATGACGATAGAGTGGATGTGTAGGATGATCCATTCCTAGAGTCCTGTAAGGGTTTGCTACCTGGTGACAACTTAAGGTACTTCTCAGTCATAGAGCGTCACAACAGCACAAAGTTGCACTGCATGGATGATTATGATTTCCTCATAGGAGCTTTGGCCAAGATGACACTGAGAGCAGTCGCCTAACTGTGAGGCGCCGCTCCGGGCCCATCGGCAATCATCCTGCTTCAGTGAGGCTCATCAGGACCCTGAAAAATGATGGAACCTCCCCACTCGGTGCTGGATGTCCTATATGTGCGGATTGTCCTGGTGCTGCAACACGTGGTTGCGTGCCATGTTTGCGGAGACCGACTGGCTCCCTTCACTGTCTTGCCTCCGACTGGGGGACGGCCGCATTTGAGAGAGTGACCTCTTCAGTGCGTAAGGGTGATGCGGAGGTGCTGCTGTGTGCGACGTGCCGTGGCGGGGTCCACGCGAAGGGGGTGCTGTGCTCCCTTCGGCAGCCTCAGTCAGACCTGCAGAGCGACAGGGGTGCAGAATAGAGGCCCTGCTGCCAGATCGCAGCGAAAATGAGTGCCGCTGTGCTGAGGCGGGCGCTTGCAGAGGTCAGTGTGGGTACATTACAAAAGGCCCTGCTGCCAGACCGCGCCGAGTGAGTGCTGCTGTGACGAGGCAGGAGCTCAAAGAAGTCCACGGCACCTCCGGTCTTCCTCCCCCGAGAGTGGAGGCCTGCAGGGGTGTGGAGGCCTGTATTAAACGACGCTACCAGCTGCAGAGCTCCTACATAGATGGTGAGTGTGGTGAGGAGACCAAGGAGCAGGATCTGTGCGGCCTCCTTCCTCCACCCTTTCTGGATTGCACTGCGGCACCTGAGCCTCGGGCTGGTTGAGGCCTTGATGGACTTAGTCTTTCTTTCATATGGAGTAAGGGACTGATGGCCTGGGGTCTTGCTGATGATTAGTTGTGGACTGGGTGGCGCTGGTGAGGGCCGAAATGATCAGGCACCCTGCGTTGAGCTGGGTCAGCTGCTGAACTGGATGAGGCGGAATCCTCTCTGACGACTATGCGGTCTTCTGTTGTGGCCGTGCAGGACCAGCTGAAGACTATACAGGTGGAAGTGCAGGACCTCAAAGCGCTAACGGAGGAGGCTGAGGGGCCCTCACGGCGCAATAATGTCAGCTTCCTGGGATTCCCCGATGGGTTGGAGAGTCCCAATATGGAGCTTTTCCTGGGAGACTGGCTGTCTAGTATGGTCCTGGCTGCCCGAATTCCGAAATACTGCTCTATCGAGAGGGCGCATAGGATCCCTGGGCGACTGCCCCTACCAGGGTCCCCGCCGCGCCTGGTGAGAGCATGCCTAATGAACTATAGAGCGAGAGAGAGAGAGAGATCTCCTGCTGCAAATGTTCAGGGCGAAAGGCCCTTGGATCTATAATGGGAACAATATCACAGCGTATCCGGATTACACAACGGAGGAACAGAGGCGGCAAAACACCTTTGGCGCGGTTAAGGCGCAGCTCCGCAATATGGGTTTGTCCTGTGCGCTCTACTCTTCTCTGCCAGGCTCAGAGTGGTGGATGCTGGTGTGACACATTTCTTCCACTCACCAGAGGAGACCTGGGCATGGCTGAGATCCAAAGGCATGACAGACCAGCCAGGAGTGAAAGAGTACAACTTGCTGGGCTGGACCGAGGGGAGGTCCTGGTACCCGTGCCCAACCCCGAGGAACAGGCTGCCAAAAAATGGACACTGGTGGCAGAGGTTTCTCTGCATGGTGCAAACAGATTTCAGGTCCTGGCCCCTGACAGATCAGGAGTCGGTGCTGGAGGCTCCTGGTTCGGTGACCTCAGAGGAGGACTCCATGATTACACTGGAGAAGTTGCCTCAGAGGGGAATGCCGGCACTGAGACATGGTTCTGATGATGAGTGAAGGGGCAATAGCAGCAGCACATGATTAAAAATGAGGAGAGGGGCGTGTGGGCCCCGGACATTCCTGAGAGTGCGGAACGTGACTCATTGGTACATAAGCTCTGTGCTTGGGCCCAGAGGGGCCTTCTTGGGAACTTCTGCTGTGGGGTGTCTCTTGGCCCATTCCACCATAGACTTCCACATGGACCTTCTAGCATTGTTGACATGTTATATGGGATGTTGTGGCACGATGCATCTTAGCGTTCAAGCCAAGGGTGTGGGAGTTACTGTTCTTTTATAGTTTCAGGTTCCGGTTTTCATGGAGTGGAGCAGCACTGAAGGGAGATGTGGGGGGTGTGGGAGGGCTATTCATGGGGGTTTGGAGCCTGGACTGTTCATGAGGTATTATGGCCACAACTCCTAATGTGATAACCTGGAATATTAGGAGCATGGCGACTCGGGTGAGGCGCCACAGGGTGTATGCCAGTCTTCGGCACAGGTACATACATATTGCCTGTATCCAAGAGACACATCACAATATGATGGAACTTGAGAAGGTTTATTGGTGATGGAGTGGTCGTTATTTGGGACCAGGTACTCTGCATATGGCAGAGGGGTTCTCTGCATACGCCAGATGGGTTCTCTACATATGCCAGATGGGTTCTTATCTGGGTTGCCCCGGGGGTGCCCTTTGTGCACAGCAGAATAGTGGTAGACACAGTGGGCAGGTATGTTCTACTAGAAGGGGTGCTAGATGGCCGACCCTTATTAGTGATTGTATGCACCCAATACACTCCAGGATGAGTTCTTTAACTCCGTGCCCCCGGCCATGCTCATGGATCCCCAGGGATTTTAACTGCATACATTGCATAGAGGAGGATCGCTCAGTGTCCCCTCTCACACAGGGACTTCACACAACGAGACATTTTTGGCAATGGACGGGGCGACTGCTGCATGATATCTGGCATTTAAGTCACCCTGGTGAGGTGGAGTACTCGTATTATGCCTCGGAACACAAAGTGCACTCAAGACTGGATTATATTTTCTGTAATGCTGATTTTTGGCTTAGGGTGGTTAGTACTGAGGCCAGAACATAGCCCCCTTAAGATTGTGTTTGGATGAGAGGGGGGGGTTGGGGGAGGGGGGAAGGGGGGGGGGGTATGGGGGGCGCTAATCCCGACTTGGAGATTGCACTTGAAAGCTCTCCTCGACGCAGCTTACAGAGACACCATCAGCACACACTTACTTCACTACTTTGAGGGATTGGTGGAGTCCAGAGTAATGGAATGGGATGCAATGAAGGAGGTGCTGTGGGGCCACTGTATTAAGCCCACTTGGGGAGCAAGGTCTTCCCTACTTCGCAGCTTGACAGACTTGGAGACATATTTGAGGGTGGCTGAGAAGGAGGCGGTAACGCAGGTTGATGCACGGGTGAAACTGAAGGAATTCCATAGCCTGCAAAGAGATAAGAAGTGACAACTCAGTGAGATTGACTATAAACCAGTGTGGGTTTATTCCCCAGCAGGCCACGATATATAATACTCATAGGTTGTCATATTATGGGAGCAATGGAAGGGACCGCTGACCTGGTGGCGGTATCCTTAGATTTTGAGAAGGCATTCGACACCTTAGGGTGGTCTTACTTACTGTTGACGTTAGAGGCACTAGGGCTGGGACCTAAGTTCCTTGGTTGGGTTGAATTGCTATACACAGCTTTGCGTGCCAGGGAGAGCACAGGACTTCAGATATCGCACCAGTTTGTGATCAGTAGGGATACCCAGCAGGGCTGCTCCCTCTCACCCATAATTTTTGCTCTGGCTGTGGAGCCCCTTGCCGCACTACTGCGGGCCATGGGGCCAGATTGGGATGTAGCAGTGGGGTGGACTGGCACATCGTTTCCTTATACGCTGACCATATTTGGGTGCTGCTTATCCTGTATGACGTGCTGGAGCGATTTGGGAAAATGACGGGCCTCAGGATCAACTGAGGGAAATCCGGTCTGTTTCCTCTACGTGGCGTGGAGTGGGCGGGGCTGGAGCCTGGGAGGCTTCGCTGGGCCCTTGAGACCTTCTGGTGTCTCTGAGTCAGTGTGTATCACACTGATAGGGACCTGCAGGACGGTAATCACGGTAGTTCTAAGACAAGCATGTGCCGGTCACTGGGGTTCTGGCAGAGAGGGGCCGGCACCGCATGAAGCTGCCACACTGGGCGCTACTTATGTACTTAAACTGTTGGATAAACTGGGAGCCCCCATGTAGCAGGTGTTATCACTTGGGAGACCTGGGGATGTTGCCTAGCATGGCAGCTGTGCCTGTCCAGTGGTCCGATATGGCGGATATGCACCCCTTGCCCCCCGGCAGCCTGTCTACTATATGTCCTAAGCTTCCCCTTCCTGTCACCCCCATATATGACTATTCCCCCACATGTGGTTATCATTTTCGGCTAAATCCTCTTCGATAAGGAGGCCGCTTCCAGGAAATACGTTTGTTCTTATCTTGTTTTTCTTCTGGTATTTGTTTTGTTATAAATAGCAATAATTTGATGTCCTTGGTGACACCTTTACCGAGCGGCCGCTCCCAATTCTTCAAGCTACTGTGAAACATGACCTTATACGAGGTCTAGTATGTTGCATACTTTACCTGTGTGATCCTTATAGTATTGTTATAAGCACTGTGATCTTAGGTGCTGATTTATATGCGCTCATAATGTGGACCAATCGTTGTGTAATGTCAAAATGCCAATAACATATTTAACAAAAAAAAATGATTTCCTCATAGAAACGCACTCCAAGACAGAAAGATGTAAGAATTATTTTCCGAGGCTTAAAGCAATGCTTGAATGCTCAGTGGACAATTTCCAAGGCCTAGTAAGTGAGGGTGGTTGCGCATAGGTAGAAAAGAAATGTAAACCTGTGTCCCAAGATTCTTGATTCTTCAGAGAACAGGTATCCTTGGACTTGCTTGTGAAGTACACTGCCAGGAATGGGGCACTAATACAAGGCAGAGTAGAAAATCTCTCCTTGTGACAAAGAAGGTGTAGGAAAGTAGGATCTGCTTCTTATGGTTACCCCCACTTTTTGCTTGATGTAACACTGTTTTTTTTTTTTTACTAGTCTGACTGGGATCCTGCTAATCAGGACCCCAGTCTATCTGCTTTCTCCCTAAACTATTGTTATGTACTTGGGTACACTCCAGATTGGATACTGGGATACCCTTGTCAGTCCCTAGCATATGGTACACATGTACCCAGGGCATAGGTACCCCAGAGGCCTCCCATTGGCTGAAGCATGTATTATGCCATCCATGGGAGGCCATGCAAAATGGAACTACAGGCCTGCCATTGCAGCCTGTGTAAGTTGGTGCATGCACCACTTACTTAAGATATACGTTTGCTATATCTAAGGGTCACTGCACTTAAAACCTATAAGTCACCCCTATAGCAGGCCTTTACAATCCTGAAGGCAGGGTGCTTGGTTCTAAGTGTGAGGATGCCCCTGCATGAGCAGGACACCCCTGCAGCCTACCGAGTCCATTCTCCCGGGTTGTCAGTGAAGCAGCCATATACGACATATAGAGGGGCATTACGTGACTGCGTGATGACCAACTCTAAAACGGCTGAAACAAACCCTATTGTGTTTGGTGTCAAACATGTTGGAATCATACCCGGTATGATTCAACCCCTCAGAAGTGAGCTTCGTGGGGTCCCTGGTGTTCCTGGTACCTGCCTTCTAACTCCGGACAGCACAAAATGGGTTGCTGCCGACCAGAGACACATTTCTGCCCTCCTGCTGCTGAGCCAAGCTCGAGCAGGGGAAGGCAGAACAATAGGCATCCTGTCACAGGGAGGTGTGACCACCTCCCAGGCAGGATTTAGTGTATTAGGGCTGAGTGGGTTCGCTTGCCAGCGACTGAAAGTCTGCATGAGGGGCACATTTGGTGTCCCTGTGCATAGTCCAGTTCAAACCAGTCCTGGCGCGAAACTGGACAAAGGACATGGGAGTAACCTCCCCCGTGTCCAGACCCTCCCCTGGGAGGGTCACCTGAATCTTGCCAACCCTCTCCCGTGTGTACTTAAGGGCTTACCTGGCTGTAGGACCTTAGATTCGTTGTGGACAAGATTCTACCTGAAACCACTGCACTTCGACCATCTGGGCAGTCTGGACTTCGTTTGGGCCCGACTCCGTCTCCCTCTCAGTCTGCTGCATCGTCTGTGCCTGTGCACCATACAGGATCCGTGCAGGACCTGTGGCGCATCAAAGACAACTGAAGATAATCTCCTTTGGAGTGAAGGAGTCACTCCCCTGCATTCGCAGGCACCGCAACCCTGCTGACCGGTCTGCTGATCCCGAGCTCCTACGGACTCCGAAAGGATCAGCAACACAGGAGGTGGGTCTCTACGTCCTTCAAGGTCCGAGCTGCCCTCTCACCAAGTTTGAGGTCAGAATTTCTCGTGAGGGCTGCAATACCTGAACCCCTGTGCACCGCGTACTTTTGCAAGTGCATGTGCTTGTTGGCAATTCCTTAACAAGTGCATTGGGCTCCGAGTAGCCCCAACCTCTGGCACCACTTCCTACAAAGATCTTCACCCACCTTGCACCATGTGCTCCGTGGCCTGTTTTGTGAAGCTGCTCGAGGTCCTCTTGCGACTCCTGTGCCTCTGGACTGTGGGTCCATTTGAGGGTCAACTTTGCTTTTCTTGGGCTCCCCTGGTTGCTCCAGGCTTGCCCCGACTCCCCTGTGCATGGTGAATCTCCTGGACCTTGCTGGTCCGAACCGTACACTCCCTTGACCTTCTGCGTGGGTTGCCGTTGCCAAGGCTTGTTGGTGCTCCCGCCGGACACCGACCCCTCAGCACTCGACATCCTTCGTGGGACAGCTCATATCCGGCTCCTTGTCGTCCTCAACGTCGCCTGGTCCCAGCAGCTGCAGAGTCAAGGTCTCCGTCAACTATCCTGAAGCACCCGACATTGGTGGGCATTCGTATACCGAGCCCCTGGTCACCCTGAAGTGACCCAGACTGTCCCCTCTGCTTTCAGGTACTCTTTGACTAGAATCCACGTTTGGATTCCAACGGACATTCTTCTCCCTTCCATCAGCGGCTCTTCTTCGAAGTCCTCCATTGGGTTCGACGGCGGTTTCCGACGCCACTTCAGACCTATGCACCCGGCTTCCCTGGGTTGGGTAACTTGGGTACTTCGGTATCCACGGGTGGGGTGGCTCTCCAACCTTCTGTCTGCCACAGGGTTTCTTTGTAGTCCACTGGGAAGGGTCCTTAATCTCTAAAACTCCAACCGCGACTTACCCATAGAGTTTTACGGAGTACGCGGTCGTGTTCCCACACTGCACCCGTCCTCCGTGGGGTCCCTATCTACTCACCTTGGGTGGTTCCTTGGGGTCCCAGCGATTCTACGTCCTCTCCACATCGTCCTGACTCGAGTCGTGGTTCTTATACCACTTTCTTAGTATATGGTTTGGTCTCCCCCCAGGGCCCACTATGTATTAGTGCTATTTACTGACATTTCTTTACTGAAGTATTATGTGCTTTGTGTCTATCTCCATGTACGAGATACTGAAACGTACTAGAGAGTATTCTATAATAAATACATATTTTTATAAATACCTTGTGTGGTTCTCTTTCATTTAATCTATACTATAAGATTGCATTCTGGTAAAACAAGCTGCTTTACACTCCTTCAAGACTTAGCCTGAAGGCTGCTCTCCACGGCTACCACTTGGATAGCTTTCTAAGGTTGTCTGAGACCTCTTAAATCACCATAAGGGTTGTCTGGACTGGTGCAGGGTGCCCACTTTAAATAGTGGACAGCATATACCAGGCCAGCCTCTCACAGAAGGTTAAAGGATTAATGCCACAGGAAAGTGAGTAGCAACGATAGGAGTAGTGTGCAGTGGTTCACTGTCAACACAGTGGCCTTCTTAGTGCTCTAAGAAAGGCACCAGTTAGAAACAGATGCAGACTAGCACTATCCACAACAAAAGTCCGTTTTTCAGCAGACAGACTCACCAGGCAGCAAAGGCAGCGAACAGGACTCCAGCCACCACCTCAGCAGTCATTTCAAGTGCAAAGCTAGTAGAAGTCTAAGCAAGAAAAAAGCTCCTGAGAGTCTTTCTGCTGTAAATGAGATGACCAGGAAAGAGGCACCTGTGCCACCAAACAATGTCCTTCCTCACATTTCCTAACTCTGCAACAACTGTTGAAGTAACACATAGGTTCTACCTCTCCCAGTTGCAGGCTGTAACTTGATCAGTGGGTGCTATCCTTGACTGTCCACCGATACTGCTTAGAATTTCATACTACCCTTCCAAATCACCTGCCACGCTCCCACCAACTCAGCAAGGATAGTGCCAACACACCAGCAAGTATAAGAGTATATCCCTTGAATTTAAATATTGCCAAGAAGACTGAAACCTTGTGCCCAGTCCTAGATCTGAGGGCTCTAAGCTGCTTCATCACATCCAGCCACTTCAAAATAACAGACACGCAAGACGTCATTCTGCTTCTGCAAATGGGAGATTCTAAGATGAATTGGATCTCAAGGATGCTTACTTCCACATTCCTGTACACACAGCACTTCATCACTACCTGAGGTATGTAGTAAGCGGCACACATTACCACAACAAAGTCCTCATTTTCACAATCGCCACAGCCTTGCCAGTGTTCGCCAAATGTCTAGCTGAGTTGACGGCAATGTACAATTTGTTTATCCGTACCTGGGACATTGGCTGGTAGAGGGGACGAGTCAAGTTCTCTGCTTCATCCCCACTAAACAATCTGGCCCACTACTCCATTGAGTTTCATATCAATGAAAAAAACACATTTGTGTCCTTAACACACCCAGGCTTTTTTGGGAACCACATTGAATGCAGGTACAGGGAAATCTTACTCCAGCAACAAGAGTGATAGACTTTCAGAGGCTGCTTCCCTTTTACCAGACGTTACGTCTACCAACTGTAAGAATGATGATGAAACTGTTGGGAATTATGGAATCATGTAGTGCCCTAGTCTCAAATTCTTGCATTCTTTGAAGAATTATCTAGAAAGATAATGGTCACAAGCAACTAGGGCCTGGGAGGATCTGGTTGTGGAGCACATGGTTCAGCATAAACTACAGTGGTTGAAAAAAGAAAACATGTTACTGAGCAGATAGCTTCTCAAACCACAGCCACGGTTGACATTAATGCTCATCCCTTAAAGGTTGGGGAGCTCACTTGATCTTCCTCACAGTTTAGGGCCAGTGGTCCCCAAAGGAGCAACTCTTCTAATTCAACGTGTTGTAGCTCATGGCAGCCCAGTTAGCTCTATGAGCATTTCAAACCACGCTAGACAACAAGGCTATGCTTATTTGAACAGACAATATGACTGACATATAATACTTACAAAATAATAGGGCACATGCTTGCCACAGTTATCCAAGATGGCCCAAGCAGTGCGTTTTTGGGAGCTCCCCCATTGCATACACGTTTTAGCAGAACAACTTCCTACAGTGGATGACGAATGCTGATATTCTCATCAGATGACATCAAGTGACTCATGAATGGGAGATAGACTCCCAGATTCTCAACAAATTCTTTCACTGTTTGAGCACTCACTGTAGATCTGTTTGCC
The DNA here is from genome assembly GCA_963921515.1 of Calotriton arnoldi. Lineage (NCBI taxonomy): Eukaryota > Metazoa > Chordata > Amphibia > Caudata > Salamandridae > Calotriton > Calotriton arnoldi. Next base: position 436,972 of record CAWUFW010004643.1, read on the forward strand.
ACCCACAAAACTCAAAATACCTAAATCTCTCCTCCAAGTACCCAAACTCACGGTCCCTGGTTAATACCTGTGGATAAAATGGCTACGGGTCGATATCTTTGCCACCCACAAAGCACATATTGATACTTCTAACCACAGATTCCTCACCTTTAGAATATTCCCTTGGCACCAGACTGGATCCATAGGTTTTCCATAGCAGTGCTAATAGGTGGTGCCATGTGGCTCAGTGTTCTTCATTCTACTCTGTAAATGACAGAGAAGAGCTGCATGTAAGTGCCACCCCTGGGCATCATCGTCGGCTCCTTTCTTTACATCCTTCCAAACACATATCTGGCGTTCTGCTCCCTTTACTCCTTTTCTAGTCCATATGGACAACTTTTCCAATTGAATTCCAGTGTGTAAGATAACAAAGTGCCCACCTAAAACGAGGTTCAAACCATGTTATGACTGTTGATAGCAAATGTTGGTAACGTACCCGCACAAGGTGTGCCTTTGATGTTTGGGCTCCGCTCCAAGCCATCCGATGAGTGTGCCCTCATGCACCCGGAGACAATGTGGAATCATGACTGGAAGGTGTATGTTACTAAACATCAAAAGAAGTCACAGACCCTTGCGTAAGTCCTTTGCCAAGTCGAGGGCATAGACAAAATCCCACAACAGGTCTGCTTCGCAGGTGAAGTCATCCTGTAAGTTGAAGTTTAAATTGAGATCATATAAGAAGGTGACGGTGGGAATCTTCCCCATTCTGCCACTGTATCTAAGGAGAAGTCGCAGTGGCATCAAGGTGCCACTCTGTCTCAGTCCCGATCAACAATTGAAGAGCATATCCCACAGTTGATCCTGATGCAGTTGGAGTTCCCCAGGCAATCGGCAATGCCGTAGCAGGTCAAAGCCTTTAAGGAGGCCATGCTGTGCAGCTTTGGCACTTTTCCGTTTCCCTCTGGCGTGCCCTAGGACCCCAATTATCCACAGGGTGCCTTCAGTCAGGTTACCACCAGCAAATCCATCCTCTGGGTTGTCCAAGCCCTTTGAACCCATCTTGGGTTTCGCACTGACTCAATTGCAGACTTCCATTCTGGCATCAAGACCTGTGCTGGCCTCTCTTTCATCGATGCTAGTCCCGACGTCAGTGGCACTGGACGGGGATTTGAGGCTGGCATCCGACCCTCAGCTGAATCAGTCTCAACCCTTGCTGAGGTTGCACTCTGACTCTGCTCCATTGCACCTGGTTGCCATACAATCTGATTCAGACAATGCATTCCTGCTAATGCAGAGCCATCCTCAGAGGCTCCACATCTTTTTGGATCTGATTCTGACCAGAGTTTACTGCCATTCGGTGATGACCATGGGGATGATTTACCCCCAAATAATGACAGTTTATACATGGATTTACAAGTGGCCAGCGGGCCTGATACGAGGTTGAATACCCTCCTTATACTGCCAATAGATGAGTGGTTGCTTAATGTGGTAATTATATGTGCTGTTGAGGTCCTTGACCTACAACTATGTTCTGTTGGAGTTGCGACAAATGTCCATGCAGAATTTCTGCAACTTGGGTCTGCTTCCTCTCATCCTTGGCTCCCATTCAAGGAGGCCCTAACTGAGACTCCTATGGACACTTGCTCTAAGCCTTGCTCTTGGACACCGGTGAAGAGGCAGGTGGCCAGGCACCACAGACTGGCACCTGGCAACCCTTATTTTCTTACTCCGCATCCGCCTGAGAGTTTTAGTCCAAACTTCCACCATGAAGGTGAATTCTAATTTGTTACTCAACTTTCTCGGACAGGGAGTCAAAAAGGATTTTGACATTCGGGGGGGGAAAAAATGTTCTCATAGGCCAGCCTAGTCTTGAAGTCAGTCAATTTAGTTTGCCTTCTTGGTTGCTATACGCACGTCCTCTGGGACATGGCCAGCAAGATCTTGCTGGTAATCTTTGAAGAATTTAGGGACTCCTTATCTTAAACCAATCAAATTAAACCAATCCAGATGATCTGGATGCAGCCAAATATCTGATTCATGCTTCTCCGACACTGCCAGTTGCTTGGGGCGAGCAGTCAGCACTAGTGTGGTGCACCATCGCCACGCATGGATGTGCTCCAAAGGTTTTTCTGGAGATGTGCTAGCATCCTTTATGGAAACGCCTTTTGCTGGAACCCGCATATTTTATGAAAAAGCTGATTCTACTCTAGGATGCATCAAGGAAATCTGTGCAACAGTGCATTCTTCAGGCCTTTTGCCATACAGTTCCCTCATCGTTCTGATGGATACTTCTAACCGCAGATTCCTTTCTTTGAATATCCCCAAGCAATAGACTGGATCTGGAAAATTTTCTTAGCCGTTCCCTTGCATGTCAGTAGGTGGCATCTTGCAGCTTTACATTGGATCTGTCCCACGCCGAATGTGAAGCAGGGGCCCTTACATAGCTGCCATTTCTGCACGCTGACGTCAGTTCCCATCTTTCCATGCCTTTCAATGCAATCTGGTGCTTGTTTCTTCTAATACTGTAAGACTGACAGACTTTTTTCACTAAATGTCTGTCTCTGGCTTCGAAACTTATTTGATGTTGTGCGGAAAGATGAGCTTAAAGGCTATTTAAGACCGTGAACCTAAACTCCAAGTCACGGAACACCGTCAGAAGACAAAGCAGGATCGGTCGAAGTCAAGGGCGCAGACAGATTTTCGCTTCCAAGGCTGCTGTCAAAATCATTCAGTAAGTTGAAGTCAAACTCAGAAATTTGAGGGGCAGCTCTCCTTCATCCAGCCACTCCAATCACAAAGAGTCGCGCAATGCCTTGCCAAGCCACTTCCCCAGGCCATCTGCGATGCTGCATCAACTCTGTGACTTCAAGGTGGTAATGGACAGATTATTTGGTGTCCAACCAGGCCCCTTTGCAATGCCTTCGGGCCCCTAGCATCCATGGTTGCCTCCAGTTAGTTTACACTTGTCAGATTCGTCCCTGATGTCAACTGTGCCACTCAGCCCCATCTCGGAGTTCGTGCTGACTCCAGGCACGGCTCCAAGCCCGATGCCGTTTATGGCTCCATGACTGGCACCACAACCCCGAGTACTGATGCCACAAGGCGAGCTGATAGTCCTGTTGGAGTCCAAGGATCAGCCACCACGGTCTCAACAGAGGTTGCAATCACTTAAACAACATCCTTCCGATGCATCACCACCCTAATATGAAATGCCTGACCTTGATCATGAAAGCCTATTTCTTGACCGGCAGGACGCCAGTAGGCTTGATATGTTAACTGACACTGACCTCCATTGACTCACACCGACTAGGGAGGAATCTGCCTCAGTCATTGGGAGAGCAGCAGAAGTACTAGATCTTTCACTACCAGTTACAGAGTTAAAGATCAACATCCTCACATCCCTAGAGTCTCTCCTACCTTTTAATGAAGCTCTGACAGATACACTGCTGGGCACCTGGGCAATGCCAATATCTTGCCTGCCTCAGTGAATAAGCAGATTGCAAGGCTGGCATAGGTCTGCTTTGGGTGGGACTTTGCTTTTCTCATCAGCATCCTTCGCCAGAGACCCTGGGGGTGCACACCGCCACAATTAAAGTAAACCCAAATATGTTTCCAAGAACCTGCAGAATCGAAACACATGGAGGCATTCATGAAACGGATGTTCTCCTTGGCTAGTATTGCCCTCAAATCAGTTAGCACCACCACCTTTCTGGGGAAATACTCTCATATGTTGTGGGACATGGTGGTGGATATTTTACCAGCTGTCCTAGATAGACCTAATCTCCAACACCTTAATCAGGAGGCCAGAATATAGTGAAGTGCTCGCATCTAGTCAGGCCTGGACACTATCACCTGCTTGAGTAGAGCAATATGGACCAGCGTGGTGCTTCGACCCTATGCTTGGATTTGCTCCACAAGTTTTTTGAGGGATGTCCAACAGTCCCCCATGGACATGGCATTTGATGGCAAATGTCTTTTAAAAGATGAGCGAGGTGGACTCAGCCCAGGAGCTATTTAAAAAAAAAAAAAAAAGCAAATCGTGCATTTTCTTGATTTAGCACGATCTGTACAGCAGTTTCTCCCCTTTGGAGCCTTCGAAGAGGGTTCCAGCAGAGGCAGTGCCAAACCTTGCCTCAAGAGCAAGATGCCTTACAATCCTTTCAAAGCAGAGGCCGGGGATCTGGCCAGCACCATCCAGGCCTTCAGGTGCAGCAAACTACCCAAACACCCGTCTCCTTCTCCCCTATCACTCCACCCACACCCCCAGGACAGCTAGTGCAAAACCGCTGCTTTAAGTTCCCCTCAGAATAGCCTGGTAGGAGGTCACATCGCCTTTTACCTCCCTGAGTGGAGGAGCATCACATCCGACCAGTGGGTGCTCTAAATTGTTCAGAATGGCTACGAACGGTACTTTTTGAACACACGCCCCACTCTGAGAAGTTCAAACTCACTTGGCCATGGGAGCCTTAGAGAGGATTCCTCCATAAGGGCAAGTTAAAATGCTCACCTTGCTCCAGGGTTTGCCTGCCCTTTATCCAGGAGACTGAATGGTGGCATAGGATCCTCAGGAAGCCTACTTCTACTTCCGGTGTTCACATAAGTGATGGTGGTCACGGCCCATCTGTGAAGGTTGAAACAACGGGTCTTCTGTACCTCAATGACTAGCTGCTGAAGGCGGGCTTGCCTCAACCAATCGTAAACCACCTCCAGATGGCGACCAACCTGTTGGCATCGTTGGGTCTTTCCATCTACATACCAAAGTCACACCTGACTCCTCCTCAACGGCTTCCCTTCATTGAAGCCATCCTAGACACTGTACTCTTCCCAGCCTCAACCTCAGAGAGTCGAGAGCTTTGGGCTATGATCCCAATGTTTCAAGCTTTGACCTGGGTCTCAGTGAGAACAGCTCTGAGGCTTCTTGGCCTTCTGGCATCCTGCTACTAGAGGATCGTGCCAAGTGACACATTCAAGCTTTGCAGTGGGATCTAAAGCCTCAGCACCAAGTGAACCTTTCGGATTCTATCCAGGTTTCAGGGGAGACTGCAAAAGACCTTCAGTGGTGGCTACTAGACCACATTTGAACCGGTGGCAGACTCTTCTCCCTACCCACCCAGTGCTAATAGGTGTGACTGATTCGTTGGGCTGTGGAGCTCATCTTGGAGAGGTAGAGATCATAGTGCTCTGGTCTCCGGTGAATGCCCGTCTCCACATGAGTCTGTTGGAGTTGTGTTCAATATGTTTAGCAGTGAAAGTGTTCCTCCTGTCCATCAAGGGGGAACGGGTGCAGATTCTCACAGACCACTCTACCACAATTTGATACTGCCCAAACACAGTGGAGTGGGTTAATGGGTCCTGTGCCAGTGGCTTGGCACCTTTAGAAATGGCTGAATTATCAGGGCATCTCACTAATCCCACATCACCTGGCAGGATCTTTGAACATCATGGCAGATGATCTCAGCCAACGTTGCCTAGCAGAACCCAATTGATGTCATCACTCTGTGGCAGACCACTGGCTTGATCTTTTCCCCACTGTGGAAAGCACACAATGCCAAAGCCTCTGCGCATTGGAGCTCCCAAGCAATTCTCACTCTGATAAGTGTATAGCTTTGATTGGAGTTCTAGACTCATGTACGTCTTCCTGCCTCTGACTCTCCTGGCCAGAATACTGAAGAAGATCAGAAAAAAGGGTCTAAGTCATTCTTGTGGCTTTGGACTGGGCAAGGAGAGTGTAGTACCTGGTACTTCTGGTTATGAGCATCTATCCTCCTATCTGGCTGCCACTTTAGGAGTACCTCTGCTCTGAGGTTTCTCGGCCTTCTGGCCTCCTGCTACTAGTGGATCATGCCAAGTGGCACATTCAAGCTTTGTAGTGGGATTTGAAGCCTCAGCACCAAGCCACTTTTGGAGTACCTCTTGTCGCAGCAGCAGGGCAGGGTCCTGCTCCTGAGCCTGCCCAAAGACCACCTCCATGAATGAAAATAGAGCGGTGACAGTTCATGGTGTTTGATCTTCCTCCCAAAGTATTAGGTGTCATTTTAGCAGCCAGGTGCCCCGCCACTAAAACAGCTTATGTGGGATGCTGGGAGAAGTTTGTTGCCTGGTGTTCCACATGAAATCACCAGCCTCCACAGGCACAGATGTCTGACATACTGTTTTGCCTTTTGCTAGCCCAGCAAGGCCTTGCTATGGTGACAGTTAAGGGTTATCGGTCACATCTTTCGACTTTTCTACTTGTACCTGATCAACCATCTTTATTCAGGTCACTTGTGATGCATTTATTTTTAAATGGTTGATACATCAGTTCCCACCAACACAATTTGTGATGCCTCAGTGGTACCTTAATTTGGTTCTCGCTCTCCTCATGTGTGCCCTGTTTGAACCTACGCACAGCTGTTCTTCATGCCTATGTATGCTGAAGATGACTTCTTAGCAATCACGTCAGTCTGATGTGTGAGGGGATAACGGGTACAATCTGTTGAGCAGCCGGACACCACCTTTTTTCCAGTTAAGCTAGTTCTCCAGATGAAAGCAATATTTCTCCCAAAGGTTGTCACGCCTTTTTCAGATCGGGCATTCTTATCTCCCTGCCAACCTTCTTCACCCCACCTCACCCATCTAAAGAGGAAGAAAGATTTAAACGCCTAGACACCTAGACCCAAAGAGAGCTCCAAGCTTTTCTATCAACTGCAGCAAGGAGCTTTGGGTGGACAATCCGCTCTTTGTAGGGTTCTCTGAGGCAAAAAAGGGGAAGGCTGTTGAGAAACAAACCATCTCAGATGGCTTGTGTAGTGTATCAAGATCTGTTATGGACTGCCTGAAAAACGGCCTCGAAAGGTCTGTGTGCTCATTACTCTAAAGCAAAGGAAGCTACACTGGACTGGTTTGCAGTGTTGCAATCTTGGTCATTTGCCCGACTACTACGTGTGCATCACTCCACATGTTCATGAAGCTCTACTGCCTGGATAGCCAGGTCCGGCTGGAGGGGCACTTGCCCGTTATTTCCTGCAGGATTTCCTGATCGGCGCCATTCCACAGACTGCTTTGGTAACTATTCACAAGGTCAAAAATATGTGATTAGAAGTCTCCATCAGGAGAATAAGTTACTTACCTTCGCTAATGCTCTTTCTGGTGGATACTCTAACCGCAGATTCCTCCCGATCTGTGGAATGGACTTATTTAGTCCGTACTAAAAAGATTCCAATGTAGAGATCTTCACACTGGCACAATATCATTATAGAAGGCTCTGTGTCCGATGGCGTGGACAGATATCAGAAAGTAACTGGAGCCAACATGTGGAGGTGGCTGTTATGTAGGGGCCCTGACGTCACATCCAGAGCGGAATGGATGCGATGCCTAGCTGAACAATGCCATCAACCGGCATGTGAGGAAATTGCAGACAATATTTTCCAGGTCCAATCTGGCACCTGGAAATATTCACAAGGTGAAGAATCTATGGTTAGAGTCACCACCATTAAGAGCGTTATCTAAGGTACCTAACCTGTTTGTTTTGGCCCTTCCAAGGAGAGTACTGGGGTATAGGGAACCCCAGGCCCTGTGCTCATGTAGCAGTTAACTTGTCCTTTCTTCGCCTGGAGCGGAGATCAGGTAGATACCTCAGCTTGTCCCCAACACACACACTCCCCTTTGCAGATCATCCTCCAAGCTTCTTTAGTTGGCCCTTAGCGGCGCTGGAGCCAACATTTTCTTCCAGAGTGGCAATCTGCCTTCAACAGAAGTGTCCTCCAGATCGTCCAGCCAAGGCTGTGCCCTTTCGTTCCTCTCTTACCCTCTGCAACTCCCTCCCACATCAGAATGACTTTTAGAGGAGCGCCTATCCGTCTTACTGCAAGAAGTGAGCTCTATTTCCCAAAAAGCCATCAACAGGATTTTGGACACTTGAAAAGGTACGGGTTATTACTCCTCCTATTTCCTTATACCGAAGATGGATGGAGGCCTTTATCCTGTATTAAAACTTCACTCTTTTAATGCCTTCCTGCGGAATGACTAATTCAGAATGTTCACACTGGCTAGTTCCTGTCTGCCCTGGATCCGGTTAAATGGATGGTAGCCTTGAACCTACAGGACGCATACTTTCATGTACGCGTTCTGAAGTCCCACAGACGTTACCTGCGGTTCAAGGTTGGCCAGGAGTATTTTCAGTTTGCCATGCTTCCCTTCGGCCTTACTAGCGCCCCTCGGTGTTCACAAAAGTGATGGTGGTGGTCAGCGCCCATCTTCAGAGGTTGGATACCAGTTTTGCAGCGTGAATCTTTCTGGATTCACTATGCTGTGCATTATTCGCCATCTCGTGGTTGGGTCCGGATTCGTAGTCTTTTCTTTGTTTTTGTGTTTTTTTTTTTGTTGTTGGCCCAGGTGGGCGGCGACGCCCCACCATTTGGTGTCTTCGGTGACGTCGTCGCGCTTCCGGCGGAAGCTCCCACCCTTGGTAGCCATCTTCAGATTCTTTTTTCCGCCGTGGGGTCTGGATCGTTGCCGAGAAGTTCCAGAAATTTTGGACGAAGAATCTCAAAGTCGAAATATCATCACAGAGGATGGATTCCTGAGACACCGGACGACGACACAAGTACCGGAGACAACAAGAAGGACGACGAGGTAGAAGGTCCACGACCGAAATCTCGACGCCTACAGAGAATGCGCTCACAGGGGGCTCCCTGAGCGCGGTTATGGACAAGACTCCGTTCAAGTTTTGCAAAAACTGCCACCACAAGTACGCCCAAAAAGACCAGCACCCAGTCTGCAACCTCTGCTTGCCGCTCGACCACATCAGCGAAGACTGCAACGCGTGCTCGGCGTTCACCCGGAGACCCTCCGGGTGAGAGAGAGTCAGAGAAGGGCGAACTACAACATGCAGGGCCAGGGACCAGCACCATCGCTCCGAGACCTGGGCCTCTCGAGCGGAGAGGAAGACAACATCGCAGAGGGACCAGAGGACTGCGCTGTCGTCGAGGTCCATAAGAAAACGTCGAAGGAGGTAAGGGAGTCGTCGACCCCAAAACACCAAAGCGAAGCCAGAACACCTAGCGACACTCTTAGAAGTGTAGCAAAGTCCTCAAAGGGAGCGTTGCCGCCGAAACCCTCGACGAAAGCAACAGCATCCAAGGACAAGCAGCCGAGCGGATCCTTTGACAAGGACTCACAATCGGCGAAAGCCTCCGAAAAAACAAAGGCGTCGAAGGTCACCTCCGAAAAGGAAGCCTCGGCACCGAGAAAGGAAGGCCCGGCGTCTGTTTCGACGACCGCAACCGCGAAGAGAAGCGCTGCACCACTCGACGCCGAAAAGGCCCACGAGATGGCGAAAAAGAAGAGGAGGCTCGAGGCAGAGATGGCGAGCATCCTGCAACGGAAAAAAGACTGACGAGAAGATGAAGCAATACGCTATCCCATCGAAGCAAGCCCACGAGGCACTCGAGTTCGAGGCCGAATACATCGAGCCCCCGAGAACACCCGAACCACTCGAAGACCAGGACGAAGAAGACTACTACTTCGAAGGCGAAGAAGAGATGCAGTCTTACCGGGACTCTGCGTCCTCGGAGGTACAAGACATAGACTGGCAAGACCTCGACGCAGAGTCACCAGAAGAAGGGGTAGACTCTTATCCCTCGAGGCCTTCGCCGCCAGACGACATCGGAGTCTACAATGAGGTCGTCCAGAAGGCTGCAAAGACATATGGGGTCGAAATGCAGGAGGAAAAAACAAAGGCAGGTTTCCTCTTCGAAACCCTGCTCCCTCAACAGACAAGGAGCCAATTCCTACCCATGTTGCCTGGCGTCCTCGACCAGGGAAGGGAGGCCTTCAGGGAACCGGCAGTCTGCAAGGCGGTTACACCTAGAAGCGAGAAGAAATATAAACATTCCACAAAAGACCCGGCGTACATCCAAGGGTCAGTACCAGCAGACTCCATTATCGCTGCAACGGCCAGAAAAAGGGCCGGTGTGCCCACCAACACAGGCCCACCTCCAAATAAGGAGAGCAAGCGAATAGACCTCACAGGACGAAAAGTGGAGAGGAACGCAGCCATACACTGGCCCATCGCCAACTCCAACGCCCTCATCAGCAGGCATGCATACCAGCATTGGGCAGAAATGAGTCAGCTCATTAAACACCTGCCAGAAGAACACCAACAAAGGGCTAATTACCTAGCGGAGGAAGGCAAGGCCATCGCTAACACTTGCCTAAAGTCAGCCTTGGACGCAGCAGAGAACTCCAGCAGGCAAATGATGATAGGGGTAACTGAGAGGAGACACGCATGGCTCAGGATCTCCGGCTTCAAGCCAGAAGTACAGAGCAACATCATCAACACACCTTTCGACGGTGAGAAACTGTTTGGAGCAACAGTCGACAACAAGTTAACTCAACTGAAGACGGACAACGAAACTGCAAGGTCCATGGGAGCGCTGCAGTTCAGGGGAATGAGAAGAGGAAACCCCTCAAGGCGACCCAGTGGTAAAGGGGTCAATGCACCCACCACTTCACACCAATCCCCCCAGCAAGGATACCAGGGGAACAACCAGGGCCAAAACCTGCAGGGACAACAGCAGCAGAATTGGCAGTACCAACCCAGAGGACGGTCCTATCGAGGGCGCGGGTACGGACAGGGACAGGCCCGAAGAGGGGGCCAGCAGCCCACCTCAAAGTGACTCCAGACACAAACCAGACCCTCCCCAGTTAACACCAAGGGAGAGGAGAAGTCCACAAAAGGACAAAATAAGGAACACACACAGACAACAAATAACCACCGAGCATACAACACCGGTGGGAGGAAGAATAGGAAAATTCCTCACACAATGGAGGGAAATTACCACGGACAAGTGGATACTAAACACCATACAGCACGGGTACTGCATAGACCTCCAAAAACACCCGCCGGGGAAAAAACCAAGACATCGGACAATACCCGCAAGGGAACTCGCCCTCCTCCGTCTAGAAGCAGAGGAGCTGCTACAAAAAAGAGCAATAGAACTAGTTCCAATAAACGAAAGGAACAAGGGAGTATACTCAACGTACTTCCTTGTGCCAAAGGTAGACGAAACACTAAGACCAATACTGGACCTCAGATTCCTGAACAAGTTCGTAAAAACTCAAAAATTCAAAATGACTTCACTTCAGGAAGTAATACCCCAAATCCAAGAAGGGGAATTACATGGCGACCTTAGACTTGAAAGATGCATACCTGCACATACCCGTCAACCACAAACACAAACGTCTATTAAGATTCGTGATAGGCCACGACCACTACCAGTTCACAGTGCTGGCCTTCGGACTAAAGTCCGCACCAAGGGTGTTCACAAAATGCCTAGCAGCAGCTGCAGCGCACCTTCGGAGAAAGAGCATACATGTATACCCCTACCTCGACGACTGGCTTGTGAAAGCAGGATCATACAGACTCTGCAAGGATCACATCAAACAAGTCATACAAACACTGTCCACACTAGGTTTCTCAATACATTGGGAGAAATCGTCAACAGAACCTCAGCAGATCAAAATATTCTTAGGGGCACAAATAGACAGCACACAGTCCAAGGTGTTCCCCAGCGACAAGAGAACTATAGCGCTCCTGAGGGAAACACGTCATTACCGCAAGGGGCAAGTTCTGACAGTGAGGATGGTGAGCAGACTAATGGGAATGATGGCATCATGCATTCACCTTGTCCCACATATCAGACTGCACATGAGACCGTTCCAAGAATGGATACAGCAGCAGTGGTCACAAGCGACAGGGAGTTGGGAAGATCTAGTGGTTGTCACACACGCAGTGCAGCAAGAAATAGCGTGGTGGAAGGAAGAGAACATATTACAAGGGAAGCCATTCACACAGCCAACTCCAACAGTGACCATCACAACAGACGCCTCACAGCAGGGCTGGGGCGCGCACATGGACAGACTCCGCGTCAGGGGCTGTGGTCACAACAAGATGCAGTGAAACACATCAACTTCCTAGAACTAAAAACTGTGTTCCTAGCCTTAAAAGCCTTTCAAAAGCAGCTTTACGGGCAGCGAGTGCTGATACAAACAGACAACACAACAACCATGTTCTACATCAACAAACAAGGTGGAACACAGTCAGCACCGCTATCAAGCCTGGCACAAGATATCTGGAGATGGGCCATCCCTCTAAGGATAGACCTGCTGGCAATACACCTTCCAGGAATAGACAATGTAGAAGCAGACCGACTCAGCAGGCAGACGTCTGCATCCCACGAATGGGAACTCAACCAGCAGGAGGTGCAGCGGCTGTTCCAAAAGTGGGGAACACCACGGATAGACCTGTTTGCAACACTCCAGAATGCAAAATGCCAACATTACGCATCCAGACAACCGGACCAAAGGTCCCTAGGGAATGCGCTATGGATAAGTTGGTCGAACGAATTTGCATACGCTTTTCCCCGATACCACTGTTACACAAGGTACTCAGCAAATGCAGGAGCAGCAGCATGACACTCATACTGGTGGCACCTCAGTGGGCCAGACAATCATGGTTCTCACAGATAATGGAAATGGCGCAGGAACCAGCACACAGGTTCAGCAGAAGGAAAGACCTCCTCACAATGCAAGACGGAAAAGTGCTCCACCCAGAACCAGACAGCCTCAGCCTAGCAGCATGGCTCCTGAGGACCTAGAATTCGCACACCTCAAGCTACCTCCAAGCACCATGGCAGTACTCAGAGAAGCAAGGAGACCCACTACAAGAAAATGCTACATTGCAAAGTGGAAAAGGTTCTCGCAATGGTGCATTACAGAGGGACTGCAACGAAAAGTCACAAAAGAATCAACAGTACTACAATACTTAACGCACCTACTACAAAGCGGGCTGAGTTACTCGTCACTAAGGGTTCACTTAGCAGCCATAGTGGCCTACACCAGGGGAGAAGCGGGAAAAGCTTCTTCACCTCCCAAGTGGTCAAAAGATTCCTGGAAGGGGCTAAAAGAATAGCCCCCTAAAAGGATGCCAGCCCCAAGCTGGAACCTCAACACTGTACTAACACAGTTGATGAAATCACCATTTGAACCCATACACAAGATCACACTGCACATGCTCACACTAAAAACGGCATTCTTAGTGGCTATCACGTCACTGCGAAGAGTCAGTGAACTACAGGCTCTGACACTACAAGAGCCCTACTTGCAAATACACAAGGACAGAATTGTCATGAGGACGGACCCACACTTCCTGCCAAAGGTGGTGTCGCGGTTCCATATCAATCAAACAATACAGATACCAAGTTTCTTCCAGAAACCTTCAACGCCCTCAGAAAAGGCGCTACACACGCTGGACGCCAGAAGGGCAGTGATGCACTACATAGAAAGGACGAAGGAATGCAGGAAAACAAAACAACTCTTCGTTTCCTTCGCAAGCAGTTTCTTGGGACGACCAGTAACAAAAAATACCATAGCACGATGGATTGCACAAGCAATACAACTCTGCCACAAGCAAGCAGGACAAGAATTACAAGGAGCCGCCCAGGCTCACTCAACAAGGAAGAAGGGAGCAACGGTTGCGTTCCTAGCGAACACACCTATACAAGACATTTGCCAAGCGGCAACATGGTCTTCCGTGCACACGTTCACCAAACACTACTGTGTTGATATCCAGATGAACAAAGAGGCACAAGTAGGACAGAAGGTCTTACAGCACATTTTCAGCAACCAATGCTCATCTTCCACCCAACCACCGCAATAACAAAACCGCTACTAAGTCTATGCACAGCATAGTGAATCCAGAAAGATTCACGCTGCAAAGCGAATAGTTTCTTACCTGTCGGTGTAGTTTTGCAGCTTGAAGACTTTCTGGATTCACTAGCGATCCCACCCGCCTCCGCCAGGAAGATAACATAGGAGGTTAAGGGTACAACTAGACTACATACAGGGTTTAGAGGGATCAAAGAAAAATTGAAGGATAAAAAGTGAAAGACATAGACAACAAAAAACTGTAAGAGGAAAAGAAAAAAGAATCCGAAGATGGCTACCAAGGGTGGGAGCTTCCGCCGGAAGCGCGACGACGTCACCGAAGACACCAAATGGTGGGGCGTCGCTGCCCACCTGGGCCAACAAAAAAAAAAAAAAAGACTACGAATCCGGACCCAACCACGAGATGGCGGAATAATGCACAGCATAGTGAATCCAGAAAGTCTTCAAGCTGCAAAACTACACCGACAGGTAAGAAACTATTCGTTTTTCTCCACCTCAACGACTGGCTGCTTAAGGCAGGCTTGCCACCGTCTGTCGTAGACCAACTCCTTACGTTGGCGACCCTTTTGACATTGTTGGGATTCACAATCAACGAGCCAAAGTCACAGTTGACTCTTCTGCAGAGATTTCCCCTAATCAGAGCTGTCTTGGACATAATGCAGTTCAGCACCTTTCCTCTATCTCAATGAGTCCAAGACATTAGGGCTGTGATCTGATGTTTCAGTCTCAGTCCTGGATCTCGGTGAGAGTAGCTCTGAGGCTTCATGACCTGTTGGCCTCATAGTTCCTGCTTGTCCATTTTGCCAGGTGGCACATGCCGGCTCTGCAGTGGGATCTGAAGTTTCAGTGGCCCAGGAAACCTGTCTGATATCATCTAGGTTTTGGAGGAGGCTACATAGTACTTGCTCTTCTCCACCCAAAGCTGATGTTGGTGACGGATGCGTCACTACAAGGTTGGTAAGGTAATCTGGGAGATGTGATCATAGGACTCTGGTCTTCAACGGAAAGCTGCCTCCATATCAATCTGTTGGAGTTGCGGGCCATTCCCCTGGCGTTGAACGCCCTCCTACTATCATTCAAGAGGGTGCTGATACAGGTTTTCATGGACACCACTGTCATGTGGTACATGCCAGACAGAGTGAGGTTCTGAGTCCTTTGCCAGGAAGGCCCTGCGCCTTTTGAGGTGGTTACAATGCCAGGGCATCTGCCTGATTGTGAACCACCTGGCGGGATCATAGAACGCCCTGGTGGAACTCCCTGGTGTATCACGATTTACTGCTGCACCCCAAGGTGGAACTGTGTCTTCTGACATTCGGGAAATCCCTGGTTAGATCTCTTCGCCACCATCGGTATCCGTTTCCAAACTTGTGAGCATTGGCATTCCCCAACGATGCGACAGACCTGGCGCCTTGATGCAATGTGACGATCCGGGACGATGCGTGGCATTCCTGCTAAGGCTCTACCTGGGGATGCATTTCGACTGGAGTGGGGCACAGGACTTGTGTATACCGTTCTACTTCATCCTCTCCTACCCAGACTTTTCAAGAACATCAAGAACAACAGGGTACAAGTCATCCTAGAGGGCGCAGATTGGATTGGGAGAGTGTGGTATCTAGATCTTCTGAGCATGTATCTCTGCCCTCTGATAAGGCTACCAGTTACGGGAGGATCTTCTGTTAGAGCTGCAGGGGAGGGTTCTCCATCTGAACATACCCAGTCTACACCTCGATTGTGAAGTCAGATGCCAGGGTTTGATTTGCTAACCAAAGTTGTGGATGTCGTCCTGGCTGCCAGGCACCCTTCCAATAATTCTAATTATGCTTGGTGCAAAGACAAATTTGTGACCTGATGTGGAGTCTGCAGGACGCTCACAGTTGGGAAAACCCTTTGTTGTTCGCATTCTTCTCTCGATTACACTATTCGGAGACCAACACCCTCCAAACGAGTTTCCAAATACCAGGACCCTGCCTAGGGCTGCGTGCGTGCCCCTTCACATTGACAACTTCTACATCAGATAATGCTCACAGTTTAATGGAATGGATGTCCTTCCAGTACTTCTCCTGGTGCCACGTGAAGGACCTGATCTTAGACCACCATGAGGTTTGTGATCTCTCCCCTGACCACAACAGTGCCTTGTGTGAAGTTTGCCTCCCCTTTCAGTCAACAAAACTCTATGTACAAAAGGGAGAGGCTTTGGACACACTGGAAAATGCACCAGCAGTCTGAGGCAGAGCACCGCTCCACTGAGAGTCTGGCCTTGAGTCCAGTGCACAAAGCACCACAACTCCAGGTCCTCTGCCATCTTTGGGCTCATATCGGCACCGAATGAAGGCCTCCGGTCTGAAAAAGAACCAGACTAAGGATGTCCCCTTCACCCCTCTCTACCAGCCCTAGATAACTCAAGACCACTGACGAGCATCGACTCCACTCGAAGCTGAAGGCCCCTTCAACCCCAGCAGCTAGGCCACTGTCACCTCTGAAGCCATCATTCATATCAAGAACGTTCTCAATAACTGGCTCCCAAGACTCGGAACAGCGGATCCTCCAAACACTGCAGGAGGACCTCGATGCGAAGCAGAAGGCTATCCATCCCATTACTGTGAAGATTTTGGCGAAGTCCCCTCTGTCAAATTTGAGGAGGAACCTACACCGGCAGCCCCCCAGGCTTGCATACCCAAGAAGTATACACACTGGCACCAGCCCCCATGCCCCCCCCCAACCTTATGCTCCTCCATGTCCTCAAATACCTCCACCACAGTCACCAGAGGGGATCTCTGCACTCCTTTTCTGACCCAGGCAGCCTCTTCGGCCTGCCAACCCTTATGACTCCCCTTTAGAGCCACAGCTCACATAAGACTCTTGGGATGACTACAATATCGACCCCCCAGGCAACCCAGACTTGACCATTATCCTGTCAGTGCATCTCCCCCAGAGGATACCAAGTCTTACCACGAGGTCATCCAGCGGGCGGACCCTTCCCCCCAGGTGGACATGTGTGTCCTTCATTAGGGGGGGCAATTTCCTCTTTGAGAGGTTGCCCAAGTCAGAGCAGACAGTACAATTTCTGCGTATGTTATTCAGGCAACCTGTTAAGTCCAGGGCATTATCACCAAGGGAGGAGAAGAAGCTTAAACTCTCCACCAATTGACCCTGTGTGCATCAGGGACCATGTTGTAAGCCGACTCCTTGGCCTTGCATACTGCCCACAAGTGGCTTCTGCTCAAGCCTCAGGCGACGCTCCACTGCCTGATAAGGAGAACAAAACGCTGGGGCGGTTGCTCCCTGCTACATATCCATCTCCATGGGACCCTTCTGCTACTATAGGGCCCAGTTGGAAAAATGCAGGAGTTAGTCACACAGAGTTCAGAAAGAGTGGAGAGAAAATTGTGTCTGAGGGCATGACCATCTCCAACGCCGCAATCCATTGTGCCCTTGATGCCTCCGACACAGCCTCCCAGGGAGTTCACACCAGCGTCCTTATTAAATGCTATGCCTGGCTCCACATTTTGGGGTTTAAGCCGGAGGTCCAACTGCATCTGCTCATACTGCCCTTTGATGGGGAATACCTATTTGGGCCCCAAGTTAATGAGATGCTGGAGAAGATAAAGAAGGACACAGCTATCGCCAAATCGATTGGTGCCCATCAAACCACAGTGTCCAAAGGCTCCTTTTGAACGCAGCAGCTTCAAAGAGGTGCCAAGGCAACCTGCCCTGATTCCTCCCATTCATACCAGAAGCAGTAGCAGTCTTTCCAACAGCAGGTGGGCAGAGGTTACACCAGGGATGCCTACAGGGGTACTCACAAAGGAGGAGGAAGGGCTGCTCTGGCAAAGGAGCCTCCACCTCAAAACACTGACTTCCCCCTCCCCCGAATCACACATCACCTGTCGGGGAATATTGCAAGATTTTCTCTCTCCGGGAGGAAATCACATCAGGTCAATGGGTACTAGCAGTGGTTTATCATGGCTACTGTCTAGAACATTCTCACAACATCTCCCCGCACATAGCATCAGCAGAGAACAGCTTAGCTTTCCAGAGGAAGAGGTCCAGGTACTCCTCCACTAAGGAGCTATAGCATAAGTCCTGCCTCACCACTGGAGCAAGGACGTCTTCTCTCTTTACTTCCTCATCTCCAAGAAGGACAGCTAACTCAGGCTAGTCTTGGAACCTCAGGCCCCTCAATCCTTCCTGCTGGAACATTTCCACTTGATAACCCCGCAGGATGTCATCCTTCTTCTCTGACAAAGCGATTGCATGACAGCGCTAGACCTGAAAAATGCCTACTTTCACATGCCCATCCTTTCTTCCCACTGACTCTACCTCTGCTTTGTGGTAAGTGACGACCATTAACCAATTAAAGTGCTTCAGGCGTGTCAAACAAGTTGCTCGTGAGCTGCCGGTAGGTCTCCAGCTACCTGTGAAAAGCTTTCCTTTGTGCAGCTTACTAATATAGAAGCTTTTGCTTGGTTGAATTATTATTTGAATACCAGAATTAAAAAGCATATAGTCGAGATGAAAATGTGTATATTTCTAGAACTCAAAAGCTGATGTTTGTGGGAAAATGGTTACATTTTCAAAATGAATTTAAAGTTATTATTTGAATTGGAGCGATATATTACTCATATTTATTTCCCTGGTGCCAGGGGGATTGCAGCTATGCTAGTTATGTATTACCCATGTAGATGCATTCAAAATTGATAGTGCTTTTATAACTCTACTGGTGGCAACCCCGCCCAATGCACTGTTGTGATCACTGTTCGACAATCCTGGATGGGGTGGTCACTAGCGCATCACTAACATTAGTATCTCGGGGATGATTTTCATTGAATGGCAGTAGCTCTTATTACAGAAAAGTTCGGAGACCCCTGCGGGTAACCACTATTCGCTGTGTATTCTCAAAATGCTAAGCAGTGGTAGCGATCCATCTAAGGAGGAGAGGCATCCATGTTTTCATCTACCTCGACAATTGGCTGATCAAGAGCACAGGCAAGCAACAATGCCTAGCCCACAGCAAAGCTGTGATTCACCCTCCTTCACGTCTTGGGATTCCCCATAAATTCCATCAAGTCTCACCTACAACCTATCCAGGTTCAATCCTTCTTAGGGTCGGTACTCAGTGAGGTGAGAGGAAAAGCCTACCCAGCCAGCGGATGTTGTTGGCATTCCAGCAGACCTTACCCCTTTTCAGCCCAATTGTCAACTCAGTCAGAACTTCCATGTGCTTTATAGGGATGATGGGCATCTGCATCACCATAGTACCCTATGCCTGGCTCCACATGCGCCTGTTGCAGTAATGCCTCTCGGCTCAATGGTTACAAGTGGAGTGTGACTGGTCGGAAGGGGGACAGCCCTTACCAGGCTAAGCCTTTACCACACATGGTAAGCACATAAGATAAGTCTGTGTGTGTATGTATGTATGTATATATATATATATATATTATCTACTGGCGGTCGCCAGTAGATAGTTATAGTTAGGACCTATTTTCCATAGGAAATCCGCGACATTCTATTTGAAATAACTCTTGCGTCGGTTGACGAATCTTCGCGAAATTTTCAAACTTTATGGCCCGCTCCGGTCCGCTCCTACCCTGAAAGTCTCAGGGTGATTCGTCAAGCGGGGGCCGAGAAAAAGGGGGTCCCAAACGTGTTTTCCCCATTCATTTTCCCATAGGAAACTTTAGACACGGCTACAGCCCGAACTGCTGAACGGAATTACACCAAATTTGGCAAAGAGGTAGTTCTTGGTTCAAAAGAACCCTTTTTGTTAAATGGTGTAAATCCGTTCAGTAGTTGCTGAGAAAATCAAAAGTAAAAACACATATATATCTGGGCGGAGCCTAACCACACGTCATCGTGAGATCTGATTACCTGTCAGCACTTCATCCTGGAATTGCTGGCAGCCATCTTGGGACCAATATAAATGCATTGTAGTGAATCGAAGATTTTGAGGGTTACCAAAAGGAGAACTATAAAGGGTGATAACAGACTTTAGTTACATTAGAATTCATTTGTTGATGGTACCATACTAATTTCAGGAATTGTGGTGTGTTCTAAGGTGATTTTACCCTGTGAAAAACCTTCTGCTGGGATATCATGAATCATGTTTGAGAGAACTATTTTCACATGCTTGTCCCATACAGTTTTGGAAGGTGCTCCAGAAGCTAAAATGAGAGCATATTTTCTGTAAATTCACATTATCTTTCTCAGTCATGTGAGAATGAAGTCTGACATTCTCAGTAAAACATGTACATCCAACAAGGGCAGAGACTGTCAGTTGATTCCTTTGTGTTCTACTGCAGCTTCCCAGAGTGTTCTAAAGAACAACTAGAGTGCTAACAGCCTTACTTATGACAAAAGTATGGCACACCTGAAGCCATCTTGATTGGAATAAACTGGTAACACTTAAAACATTTAATTTAAAAAGGAACAAAATGATGGGGTTCATCTTGTCATAGAAATTATGGTTAGTGCTCTGGAAAGAAAAATTAGGACATGTTTCAAGTGTGATCTCAAATATCTTCCTGTTATATTTCAACAGGAGCAGCCTGTCAGTTGATGCCTTTGTGTTCTACTGCAGCTTCCCAGAGTGTTCTAAAGAACAACTAGAGCGCTAACAGTCTTACTTATGACAAAAGTATGGCACACCTGAAGCCATCTTGATTGGAATAAACTGGTAACACTTAAAACATTTAATTTAAAAAGGAACAAAATGATGGGGTTCATTTTGCCATAGAAATTATGGTTAGTGCTGTAGAAAGAAAAATTAGGACATGTTTTAAGTGAGATCTCAAATATCTTCCTGTTATATTTCAACAGGAGCAGCCTGTCAGTTGATGCCTTTGTGTTCTACTGCAGCTTCCCAGAGTGTTCTAAAGAAAAACTAGAGTGCTAACAGCCTTACTTATGACAAAAGTATGGCACACCTGAAGCCATCTTGATTGGAATAAACTGGTAACACTTAAAACATTTAATTTAAAAAGGAACAAAATGAGGGGTTCATTTTGCCAGAGAAATTATGGTTAGTGCTGCAAAAGAAAATTTAGTGCATGTTTTAAGTGAGATCTCAAATCCTCTTCTATTTCATTAGAAAATTCTGACATACAGACTGAAACAATCACTTTCAATACCAGCAGTAGACTTCCAGTTAACTCCTTGGAGAGCAGTAGCTTTACTACAGTGATCTAATGAACAACTAGAGTAATAACATTCTGAATTTATGGCAAATGTGTGACACATCTGAAAGCCTTCTTGATGGAATCAAAGTAAAAAACTGAAAGCATTTCCTACTGAGGAGACTGCAGTAAATGAGGAAATTAGGAAACTTCATAACAAAGAAGTCTTCCAAGATGGCCACCAGTGAAAAAAGAGCCCAAATGTAGCACAAATATTACCCAGATGTAGCCCACATATAGCCCAATGACAAAAGTGTGCAAAACACTTTTTATTTTTAGTTTTTTGCAGTTTTATGTAGTGCAGACTGGTCAGGTATTGGAGCGTTGCATCTTAAAACATGACCCCCCTACACTACAAAAACACCACTGCACTACCCTAAACCCTAAAACACTACCCCAGCACAACTCCCTACACTACACAAGCACCACTGCACTATCCTAAACCACTACCCCCAGCATGACCCCTACACTACACAAACACCACTGCACTACCCTAAACCCTAAAACACTACCCCAACACCACTGCACTAACCTAAATCCTAAAACACTACCCCCAGCACGACCCCCTACACTACCCAAACACCACTGCACTACCCTAAAACATGACCCCCTACACTACACAAACACCACTGCACTACCCTAAACCCTAAAACACTACCCCCAGCACGACCCCCTACACTACACAAGCACCACTGCACTACCCTAAACCCTAAAACACTACCCCCAGCACGACCCCCTACACTACACAAACACCACTGCACTACCTTAAACCCTAAAACACTACCCCCAGCACGACCCCCTACACTACCCAAACACCACTGCACTAACCTAAATCCTAAAACACTACCCCCAGCACGACCCCCTACACTACCCAAACACCACTGCACTACCCTAAACCCTAAAACACTACCCCCAGCACGACCCCCTACACTACACAAGCACCACTGCACTACCCTAAACCCTAAAACACTACCCCAGCACGACCCCTACACTGCCCGAACACCACTGCACTGCCCTAAACCCTGAAACACATACCCTAGCACGACCCCCTACACTGCCCGAACACCACTGCACTACCCTAAACCCTAAAACACCAGCCCCTGCACGACCCCCTACACTGCCCGAACACCACTGCACTGCCCTAAACCCTGAAACACATACCCTAGCACGACCCCCTACACTGCCCGAACACCACTGCACTGCCCTAAACCCTGAAACAGCACCCCCTTCACGACCCCCTACACTGCCCGAACACCACTGCACTGCCCTAAACCCTGAAACACCACCCCCAGCATGACCCCTACACTGCCCGAACAGCACTGCCCTAAACCATCACCCCCAGCAAGACCCCCTACACTGCCCGAACACCACTGCACTGCCCTAAACCCTGAAACACCACCCCCAGCACGACCCCCTACACTGCCCGAACACCACTGCACTGCCCTAAACCCTGAAACACCACCCCCTGCACGACCCCCTACACTGCCCGAACACTACTGCACTGCCCTAAACCCTGAAACACCACCCCCAGCACGACCCCCTACACTGCCCGAACACCACTGCACTGCCCTGCCCTAAACCCTGAAACACCACCCCCAGCACGACCCCCTACACTGCCCGAACACCACTGCACTGCCCTAAACCCTGAAACACCATCCCCAGCACGACACCCTACACTGCACGAACACCACTGCACTGCCCTAAACCCTGAAACACTACCCCCAGCAAGACCCCCTACACTGCCCGAACACCACTGCACTGCCCTAAACCCTGAAACATCACCCCCAGCAAGACCCCCTACACTGCCCGAACACCACTGCCCTAAACCCTGAAACACCACCCCCAGCAAGACCCCCTACACTGCCCGAACACCACTGCACTAAACCCTGAAACACCAGCCCCAGCACGACCCCTACACTGCCTGAACACCACTGCACTGCCCTAAACCCTGAAACACCACCCCTGCACGACCCCTACACTGCCCGAACACCACTGCACTGCCCTAAACCCTGAAACACCACCCCCAGCACGACCCCCTACACTGCCCGAACACCACTGCACTGCCCTAAACCCTGAAACACCAGCCCCAGCACGACCCCGTACACTGCCCGAACACCACTGCACTGCCCTAAACCCTGAAACACCAGCCCCAGCACGACCGCCTACACTGCCCGAAAACCACTGCACTGCCCTAAACCCTGAAACACCAGCCCCAGCACGACCCCCTACACTGCCCGAACACCACTGCGCTACCCTAAACCCTCAAACACCAGCCCCAGCACGACCCCCTACATTGCCCGAACACCACTGCCCTGCCCTAAACCCTGAAACACCAGCCCCAGCACAACCCCCTACACTGCCCGAACACCACTGCACTGCCCTAAACCCTGAAACACCAGCCCCAGCACGACCCCCTACACTGCCCGAACACCACTGCACTGCCCTAAACCCTGAAACACCAGCCCCAGCAAGACCCCCTACACTGCCCGAACACCACTGCACTAAAGCCTGAAACACCACCCCCAGCAAGACCACCTACACTGGCCGAACACCACTGCACTGCCCTAAACCCTGAAACACCACCCCTGCACGACCCCCTACACTGCCCGAACACCACTGCACTGCCCTAAACCCTGAAACACCACCCCTCAGCACGACACCCTACACTGCCCGAACACCACTGCACTGCCCTGAAACACCACCCCCAGCACGACCCCCTACACTGCCCGAACACCACTGCACTGCCCTAAACCCTGAAACACCACCCCCTGCACCACCTCCTACACTGCCGGAACACCACTGCACTGCCCTAAACCCTGAAACATCAACCCCAGCAAGACCCCCTACACTGCCTGAACACCACTGCCCTAAACCCTGAAACACCACCCCCTACACTGCACGAACACCACTGCACTGCCCTAAACCCTGAAACACCACCCCCTGCACGACCTCCTACACTGCCGGAACACCACTGCACTGCCCTAAACCCTGAAACACCACCCCCAGCACGACCCCCTACACTGCCCGAACACCACTGCACTGCCCTAAACCCTGAAACACCACCCCCTGCACGACCTCCTACACTGCCGGAACACCACTGCACTGCCCTAAACCCTGAAACACCACCCCCAGCACGACCCCCTACACTGCCCGAACACCACTGCACTGCCCTGCCCTAAACCCTGAAACACCACCCCCAGCACGACCCCCTACACTGCCCGAACACCACTGCACTGCCCTAAACCCTGAAACACCACCCCCTGCACGACCCCCTACACTGCCCGAACACTACTGCACTGCCCTAAACCCTGAAACACCATCCCCAGCACGACACCCTACACTGCACGAACACCACTGCACTGCCCTAAACCCCTACACTGCCCGAACACCACTGCACTGCCCTGCCCTAAACCCTGAAACACCACCCCCAGCACGACCCCCTACACTGCCCGAACACCACTGCACTGCCCTAAACCCTGAAACACCACCCCCTGCACGACCCCCTACACTGCCCGAACACTACTGCACTGCCCTAAACCCTGAAACACCAACCCCAGCAAGACCCCCTACACTGCCTGAACACCACTGCCCTAAACCCTGAAACACCACCCCCTACACTGCACGAACACCACTGCACTGCCCTAAACCCTGAAACACCACCTCCAGCAAAACCCCTACACTGCCTGAACACCATTGCTCTGCCCTAAATCCTGAAACACTAGCCCCAGCACGACCCCCTACACTGCCCAAACACCACTGCACTGCCCTAAACCCTGAAACACCACCCCCAGCACGCCCCCTACACTGCCCGAACACCACTGCACTGCCCTAAACCCTGAAACACCAGCCCCAGCAAGACCCCCTACACTCCCCGAACACCACTGCACTGCCCTAGACTCTGAAACACCAGCCCCAGCAAGACCCCCTACACTGCCCGAACACCACTGCACTGCCCTAAACCCTGAAACACCAGCCCCAGCATGACCCCTACACTGCCCGAACACCACTGCACTGCCCTAAACCCTGAAACACCAGCCCCAGCACGACCACCTACACTGCCCGAACACCACTGCACTGCCCTAAACCCTGAAACACCAGCCCCAGCACAACCCCCTACACTGCCCGAACACCACTGCACTGCCCTAAACCCTGAAACACCAGCCCCAGCACGACCCCCTACACTGCCCGAACACCACTGTACTGCCCTAAACCCTGAAACACCAGCCCCAGCACGACCCCTACACTGCCCGAACACCACTGCACTGCCCTAAACCCTGAAACACCACCCCCTGCATGACCCCCTACACTGCCCAAACACCACTGCACTGCCCTAAACCCTGAAACACCACCCCTGCAGCACCCCCTACACTGCCCGAACACCACTGCACTGCCCTAAACCCTGAAACACCACCCCTGCAGCACCCCCTACACTGCCCGAACACCACTGCACTGCCCTAAACCCTGAAACACCACCCCCTGCAGCACCCCCTGCACTGCCCTAAACACTGAAACACCACCCCCTGCACCGCCCCCTACACTGCCCGAACACCAGTGCACTGCCCTAAACCCTGAAACACCACCCACAGCACGACCCCCTTTACTGCTCGAACACCACTGCACTGCCCCAAACCCTGAAACACCACCCCCAGCACGGCCCCCTACACTGCCCGAACACCACTGCCCTAAACCCTGAAACACCACCCCCTGCACGACCCCCTACACTGCCCGAACACCACTGCACTGCCCTAAACCCTGAAACACCACCCCCTACACTGCCCGAACACCACTGCACTGCCCTAAACCCTGAAACACCACCCCCAGCACGACCCCTACACTGCCCGAACACCACTGCACTGCCCTAAACCCTAGAACACTACCCCCAGCACGACCCCCTACACTACCCGAACACCACTGCACTACCCTAAACCCTAAAATACTACCCCCAGCACAACCCCTACACTACCCGAACACCACTGCACTGCCCTAAACCCTAAAACACTACCCCGCATGACCCCTACACTACCCAAACACCAATGCACTACCCTAAACCCTAAAACCCTACCCCCGCACGACTCCCTACACTACCCAAAGACCACTGCACTACCCTAAACCCTAAAACACGACCTCCTACACTACACAAACACCACTGCACTACCCTAAACCACTACCCCCTACACTACACAAACACCACTGCACTACCCTAAACCCTAAAAAACTACCCCCAGCACGAACCACTACACTACCCAAACACCACTGCACTACCCTAAACCCTAAAAAACTACCCCCAGCCGTATCCCTACACTACCCAAACACCACTGCACTACCCTAAAACACTACCCCCAGCAGTACCCCCTACACTACCCAAACACCACTGCACTACCCTAAACCCTAAAACACTACCCCCAGCACGACCCCCTACACTACCCAAACACCACTGCACTACCCTAAAACACTAACCCAGCACGACCCCCTACACTACCCATACACCACTGCACTACCCTAAACTTAAAACGCGCCATGGGTGCGTTTGCACACATGTCACCTCAGGCCCCCCCTTCCTTCACCACTGTGCAAACGCGCCCTGTAGCGCGTTTTAAGAGGTAGTTTTAATCCCCCTGCCCTATTATGTACTAGGGACTTGCAGAGGAGGACATGCTAATCACAGGGGTACCCCAACGCATAGTGTTCCCTAGTGTATGTAGGTGTTTTCACTGTATTCTAAGTGTCTTTTAGCATAGCACTGGCTCTGGTTAGTCAGTCAGTTACCACCAGTACCCATCTGAAAAAGTTGTGGGCACAGGATGATTTTGCAACAAGGCCTCTTTCTGCTCCTCTGTTGGTTCTTTCTGCACATCTTTTGCTTCTTTCTGTGCGTTTTTTCTTCTTTCTTCACATGTCCTACCTCTGTAGGCATAGTTAGAAACTAGCATTTAAAAAAACCTTTGAAATTCACTTAAAAAATCATAGGTTTCAGGCACGTTATAGTTAGAAATTAGCATTTAAAAAACCTTTGAAATTCACTGAAAAAACCATAGGTTTCAGACACGTTATAGTTAGAAATTAGCATTTAAAAAACCTTTGAAATTCACTGAAAAATCCATAGGTTTTAGGGACAGTTATAGTTAGTTGGACATTTCACTCGTACAAAACCATAGAAATTCCCCCGTTATAGTTAGTTCAGCTAACTATAACTCGGGCCCCCGCAATGCACTGCTGATGACGTCACATATTACATCACTCAGGACATGGTCAGTGACATCACTGATGACATCATCCATGTGATAATTTCATGCATCTTCTCACACCCTAATATAACTTTTGATACACCCACTCTAAATTACAGACTGCCATTCTCAAAACCATAGACACTCCAACACCAAAAACTACATACCCACTCACTGATTCTTAGGTCTACACACACATCCACTCACTCACCCGTACAGTCACTCATACTTAGTCACTCAGTACAGGACTATCATATGCACTCATACACCTATATAAACACTCACACACCGCCACTCATCCATAGAGGTACTCACACACCTAGTCAGTCATGCAAAAACTTAATCACACACCAATTTACTCACCTATACAGTTATACACACACCAGCTCACTTACTCATACAAATACTAGCACATTCTTACGCTCTTATACAATCACTGATACAAGTACACACTCATCCATACAGCCACTCTCACAATCACACACTCTCACTTATAGCCATTTATATACTCCAACACACATATATACTGCCTTTCACATATGTAGTTACTCACACATGTACCACTGAGATATACATTCAATCACTAACACACCCATACACACACTCACCCACACAGTCCATCACAGATGCACTCTTGAAACCATGCACCCAGTGAATCACCAACTCACACATCTATGCACAGAGTCACACACACCCCACCCACACAAACACTCAGGCACCCATACAGATACTCAGACAATCAATCAATAACTCATGTAGACACTCATGTAGCTATTCAGAAAGCCATGCAGCCGCTTACAAACCAACAGACAGACGGATACAGACATTCACACAGTTTAGTCACTAACCCATGCATTCAGTAAGATACATTTAATCACTCACTTGTAGAGTCAGTCACTCACGTACTAAATCATCCATTCAGACACTTATACACCCACTCATTCTTCAATACGCCTTTCCCTATATATATTAAACATATTTAAACTTTACAGAAACACAGTCACTGGATGATGTCATCAGTGATGTCATCAGTGATGTCATTTGAGATGTCATCAGTGATGTCATCAGTGATGTCACTGACCATGTCATGAGTGATGTAATATGTGACGTCATCAGCAGTGCATTGCGGGGCGCGAGTTATAGTTAGCTGAACTAACTATAACGGGGAATTTCTATGGTTTTGTACGAGTGAAATGTCCAACTAACTATAACTGTCCCTAAAACCTATGGTTTTTTAGTGAATTTCAAAGGTTTTTTAAATGCTAATTTCTAACTATAACGTGTCTGAAACCTATGGTTTTTCAGTGAATATATATATATATCCCACAACGCCGTTCCTTCTCACTTCCCTTACTCTGGGGAAAAACGGACTGCGAGACCTCAATTTCGTGCTTGAATTAATTTATTTTGCCACCATTTTCGCCATGACGCGTTTCGGCCTCACTCGGCCTTCATCACATGACGCGCTATGGAGTTGCCACGATATTTTTAAAGTGCAAGTGTACCCACACGTGATACTTAGGCTACATGGACATAAACAACATACTTTTCCTGTTCAGTAAATTCTGTGCAATCTACAATATATATATATATATATATATATATATATGTGTGTGTGTGTGTGTGTGTGTGTGTGTGTGTGTGTGTGTGTGTGTGTGTGTGTGTATATATGTATAATGTCTAGCCTCAGATTCCTTACCTTAGAACTATCTCCAGACTGGATCCGGAAATTTTACTACAGCAGTACCTCTGCGCATCGGTAGAGGGTGTCAAGCGACTCTGTAACTACGTCATTCACCGGATGTGACGTCGTTAGAGTCCATATAAGCCCTCCCCTGACACGCTGACGTCAGTTTCTTCCTTCCCACGCGGATCCGGAGAGTGGTACCTTCGGCCATTTTGGCCTACCACAATGAAAGTGTGCTTTTTATATAGATCTTTGAGGTCTATGATGTTGACCACACACCCTCATCCTATTTGCATGTGGTGTCTGGGTGCGCACCCTGACTCCGAATGGTGCGGCTCATGTATTAAGCTTCAGTTATCGACGTTGCAGGAGCGCCACATGACGCTGTTGGCGACGCAGTGGTGAAGCGGTCCTCTTCTTCCTCTGAGGACCGCTAAAGGGCCAGCTCCCAAAGTCCTTCGTCCTCGAGGTCGCCTGGTAAGTTGTGCCGTTGGCGGTTTGTGCCATGGCCTTCCCCAACTTTACTGCGTACACGCAATGTCCCTGACTTGTCTCCTATTCCTCCGATTTCGGAGGGAGAATCTGGGCCACGCCTTCATGCGTTTCACGGCTCTGAGTCGAATCTGGCTCAGACGAGGGAATACAGTGTCTCCCTCTATGCCATTTTTGGTTCTCAACCTCCATCTGGTGCGCTTATTGGCCCCGAGGAGGTCAGTGAGGCCTCAACTTGCTCCAAAACGGCGGGGCCTCCCTTGGAGTCAGCAAGGCCCTATGACTCTGTAATGGACTCCTTTTCTGCTCCGGTGCACATCCCCTCAGTGTTCCCACCTATGATTCATTGTGCCAGTTCGTGCTATACACGGACTCCTGTCCACCCCTTTTTTTCTCTTAGATTCCCTGTGGCTTTCCCTTGTCAGTATCTTGGCATGAGCGGCCCACTCAGCCTCTCTACCTCTTTTATGCCTCAGCATGGCCTGTTTTCCTCTGCTTCTGCCTTACGCGAAGCTGCGGTTGCTTTCACTTTTTGATTGGAGCCGTTTCCATGACACCCCTGAGGCCAACCCCAATGTTTCTTGCCTGGCTGTTCTTCAGGTGTGCCTTCTGCCCTTTTTGGGGGTGTATGGTGAATGTTGCTCTTCCGTTCTTCTCGTACATTGGTTCCTTGCCTGTCCACTTCAGGATGGATCGTACGGAGGTTTGTGATCCCTTATGATTCTTTTCCGGTAAATTTCCTCCACTTCTTGCGAGCGCGGCTGTAGTTCTCATCCCTTGGGGGCTCGTCTCCCCTGTATTAATAGGCTACCGAGTATGATTTTGGGTAGCATCAGGATCCTCACCCACGTCGTTCCCTGGCTTCTTAGCCGGGCATGGGTTCTCCCGCACATACAAGGACTTTCCTTTGCTTCTGGCCTTCCTGCTTCCTAGGCTGTGGGCACTACCTTATCTGTTCCTTCTCTTCTTTTCATTGACTCTTTCGTTGGACTTTCATTTCTGGTTTCGGTTTTCCAGTACTAATTTCTTTTACGCTGTGGCCTGGTTGTCTGCATAGGCCTCCTGGGTGTTGGCTCCATCCACCTGTGTCCTTTTTTCTAGTCCTCCATTGTGGTCTTTATTTCTGTATTCTACCGGGGTTGTTTCTTTCTTGCGGTTTTCTTTTTCATTGCCTCTCGACTGCCTAATCGAACTGTTCTGTTGTGTAGTGCTGTTTCTGTTGTGTAGTGCTGTTTCTGTCTGCTCCTTTGGCTTTCTGGGGTGTGTACTTCCGCCCCTCTCTCTTTAGACTGGTTCATGTGGCTGGTTTCCAGTTTGCTGTTGTCTCGCCTTCGGCCCAGGGCTGCTGTTGTGGTTGTTCTATGTACCCTTCTTGGACACCTAGTATTGTACAGTGTGAATCCTGTATATGTTTGTTCATGCACATCATTTATAACTGATAGACATCTAGCCGCAGATTCCTTAACTTTTGAATCACATTCTCCCTAGGCGCCAGTCTGGATCTGGAAATTTTTCAGCAGTACCTCTGCGCGCCAGGGGACGGCCGTCCCCTGGCGCTTCGACTACAGTCATGACGTCAGTGAAGCCATATACGTCTTCTCCAGTTCGCAGACGTCAGTTTCCTCTTTTCCGCACTGCAACGCGGATCCAGAGAAGTGGTTCCTTGGGCCGCTGGTCCTTTTGGCCAACATCGACGCTTTTTTGCGTCCGGGAACAGTGTGCCTATGCCTTCAGGTTTTAAGTTGTGCGAGACCTGTGCGAGACTGATGTTGGCTACTGATCCCCATCCCATCTGCATGTAGTGCCTAGGCGAGCACCATGACTTCGAGGAGTGCGATGCCTGTAAACGGCTGAAGCCTAAGGCCTTGTGGGAAAGGCGAATGAAGCTGTTGACGGCACGGCTCTTCCGGTAAGAGTCCAGGCGACGTCGGTCTCCTTCCCTCTGAGGTTCCTGCCCGGGGCCGTTCAAGGAGCCGTTCCCGTGAGCGCCGCTCACCCAAGTCACAAAAATCCTGTTGTAAGGGATCGAGATCACTGCGGACTTCGGCCTCACCGCGTCGTGACGTGGATGCTGTTTCCTACCGTCCCTTACCTGAGGACGTCACACAAGAGTGGACCCTGAGCCTCCCTCCATATCCTGGTGCCAGAGCGACTATGCTCCAGATGCAGGCTTACTATCATGCCCTGCATGCCTTTTTTTGGGTCCATGCCTCCCCCTGGAGCGCTTTTGTGCCCCAAGGATGTAGGGGGTACGGTTCGCCTTTACCCTTGGTCGAAGAATTCGACTCCGTGCCTGGGGTAATTACAGCGTTCGTGCACAGCCCGGTGCAGCTTCCAGTTGTGACGCAGCGGTGTCGGATGAGGTTGTACTGGAGGTGGATAGGACGCTGCCCCGACGTAGGTCGCCGGAGCCGCCTCTCATGGTGCATGTTGACACAACGCCGCCCTGACGTCGATCGCGCTACGGTTCCCGTGTCTTCTCCTTTGCATCCCGAGGATGAAGCGGGGTCTGTTGCTGTTTCTCCAGCATTGCAAGGTGGCTCATGTGATGCCGGTGACTTCGACCACTTGGTTGGTCTTGTTCAGCCTCTTGTAAAAGGTTCTTGGCTACATTGGGTGAGGCTACTAGTCTGCAACCCTCTCCTATTTCCGATCTGCTTTCTCTGCCACGAATGGCGAAGGAGGCTAGTGCAGCTTTTCCTGAGGTTATAAATAGAGCTTCTAAGGTCTTGAAATTGCAGCTTCCTTCGGGGACTTTGTCATCTAATCCCTTATTGTATCTGCTTCACCAGGATGTCACAGGTGTTGAACCCTTACTGCCTTATGGAGAGTCTCTGTATGATATTCTCCTGGGAACTTGGGTGAGGCCAGTGACCGATGTTTGTGTTGATCATGCCATTTCCCATCGCCCTGCTCCGGTCGACCCTGCTGGTCTTTCTCGACATCCTGCTGCTAAGGGATTCGTCGTGCAAGCTGCTACGACTTTGCCGAATTTAGATGTTTCTCCTTTCTTCCACCGGGTAGAGAATCTAGGTGGTTAGACCTGTGTGGCCGGAATATCTTTGCTTCGGCTAGTTCTTCCTTGAGGTCGTTAAACACGTCTTGTGTCTTAGGCAGGGCTTCATATGCTTTATGGGACTCTGTCACCCATCTGCCACCTTCCCTTCCTGAAGGGGTCAGGGCTGAACTCTTTCAGCTTGCGCAAGATGGCTGTGAAATGGCAAAGTTTAATATGAAGTCAACAATAGACACCACCAATTCTGTTGGCAGAGCTATGGCTCGATCTGTTGCTCTTCGTAGACATGTTTGGTTGCGTGAGTCGAAATTCCCCAATAATGTTCGGGAGAGCTTGAAAGATATGACCTTTGACTGTGTTTATTTGGCAGCCATGCAGATTCAG
This sequence comes from Calotriton arnoldi, assembly GCA_963921515.1. Taxonomy (NCBI): domain Eukaryota; kingdom Metazoa; phylum Chordata; class Amphibia; order Caudata; family Salamandridae; genus Calotriton; species Calotriton arnoldi. Next base: position 469,633 of record CAWUFW010004643.1, read on the forward strand.
CGATACAACTCTTCATGGCTGGTCACTTGTAGTTTGGCCTTATCAGGTCTTTTGCTTATCTTTTATATAGCCACGGTCGTTGATCTTTAGGTTTGAGGATTTACATCCTGCCTCTGCTGTTACACTTGTGGTGTTGAAGTATTATTCACTACTTCTATCTTACTGCGTGTAGGAAGCTGGCTCTGTATATACCATACCAAAGTAAGGTATAGTGTGCACAGAGTCCAGTGGAACCCCAAAGGTAGGCAGAGGTAAAAGTAGATAATACCTTACTCTCTATTTGTGGTAGTGTGGGCGAGCAGTAAGGCTTTATCAGAGGGTAGTGTTAAGCATTTATTGTACACACTCGGGCACGAAATGTCAAAAGACTGAACTCAGACCAATTTTTTTGTATAAAAATACTATTTAGTTATTTTATTTCTAGAACCAAGCCAGGCCTGGTGCAGGTAAGTGAAATAATACTTTGCAGGTATATTGCATTTGAAATACAATTGAAATGCAGTTGGATGCAATTTGTTTGGTTACAGGTAAGTCATTTGGTTGTAAAGCAGTTTGAATTACTTTTCAGTTCCTTTTCAGCTTACTTTTTAAGTTACTTTCTCTACTTAGTGTAATATGCCTAGATGTCACACTGGGACATCTCCTAGAAGAAAGGTAAGTAAATCAATGTTTGTACATTTGCAGTTTTCAAGGTTTCATATAAACGAACTCCACACTTGGAACAATTTTCAAGAAAAGCAGTCAATGCAATCCTATGGAAGGAAATGGAGTTATCGGTTTACAGGTAAGTACTTGGTTGTGGTAGTTGGGTTTCTGGGGTTAGAACCAGGGTTCCCCAGGGTCAAGGATACACTCTCAAAGCACCCTCAGCGGCACCAGGGTGGCTGGGTGCAGAGTGCTGAGGCCCAACGTTATCCAATGGGGGATAGGGGGCCTCCGGTTGGTGGCTGCTCACGAGCAGGCCACAAGGTTGTGGGAGCAAAGCTCCTGGTGTTAGGCTCAGGGCAAAGGGGGATCAAAATTTAGCACACAATGTGCACCCATAGGGGGCGGCCGGGTGCAGGGTTGGCGTCGGGTGCCTTGTTGATTTCAATGGGAATTCCCTGGTTGCAACAAACACTGCAGGCTCGGGGACGAAGATCTTCTGGAGGCGACTACCGGTTGGAGAGGTAAGTTGGGATACCTGGGGATGCTGGGACACAGTCGGTTGGGCCACCCAAGGCCGTGGGGCGTCAGGTGCAGGGGTGTCTTTAGGCGTATTTTTTTCCTTGTCAGTCAAAGTACATCAACAGTTTGGCAAAAAGTGTGGGGGGGGGGCAACCATGCAAAAAGGGCCACTTTCCTACACTGCGAGAGTGTTTGACACTGGATTTGAATATTTATATCTCCAGATTGTCTTTGTAGCTGTGTAGCTGGTTTGTTCTTTTATTTTACTCTGAGAAGCTTAGTCTCAAGAGTTCATACCCTTTTTTGGGCATACGTTTTACTCTACGTGGAGTATTGGTTTGCTATTGTATAGCTTTTTAGGTGTACTTCTTATGAGGTCTATTTGTTTTCTATTAAATAGTTTTGTCTGAGTAACCTGTCTTGTGTGGTCATCACTCGGCTATACAGCTTAGTCCTTCTTGGACTTCGTTATATGCTCTTTAAAGGGCTATTGTTGCGAGCTAATAGCCATTCCTTTCCTCTTGTGATACCCTTTTTGGGGGTTCTGTTACATTTACAAGCCCCTCCAGTTTTTTCTTAGCCAGGGTAATCGGTGCAGTTAGTTTTCTCTTCTTGAGCAGACTGCATATTTATTATAAGTGCTTCAATTTTTGAAGAGTCGTGCTTGTAAATTCAGAGTTTATGGTGTATTCTTTGGAATACACGAGCTAGTGGTCTCCTCCTTTGTGGGAGGGTATAGGTAATTCCTGTTAAATTTTGGAAAATGGCGGTGTGAACTCTGTATCTTAAGCTGTCTGATAGTCAGTGTCTGAAACAGTTAAGGCTGTTTTCAGTCATGCATTTCATGGTAGGAGTTTTTAGGCTTTATAGAAAGCTCTTCTTGTTATTCTCCTACAATGCTTTTTGCATCTGTCTAAAGGTTAGATCTTACCTGTCCTCTTGGGTTATGTATCTAATTTTCTCTGTGCTTGATAGTCCTTGAGAAATCATGGCTGTTTGGTTTTTGGAGAAGAGTAAATGATATATATATAAATAGTCATATATCATGCCCTTGTCGGACTTAAGATCACATTTTGTTTTGTATCACAAGTGTGGTCTTATGTGCTGAAAAGGATTCATTTTATGTATGGTTTCTTTTTAATGTTTTTAATGTTTCTTTGATATATTTTGGTACTGCACTAATGGGTGCGTTTCCTTTTTCAATAGTATTGTAAAGCGCTTTTGGACTGATTTTATCAGTTTTATTTAGCTATTAGGTATACAAAGTATACATGGCTGTGTGCATATGTGTTACACATATTTGGTCCTCAAAGAGAGAACATAAGGTTTTAATGTGAGATGTGGTTGCTTCTCTTTTCTCGCTTGTCTTGGTGCTTTGAGTGTGTCCACGGCTCGAAGTTATTTTCAGACTGTCGGACCATGGCACTGAAGGCCATGCAGAGGCAAGCTTTGTAGATCCTTTGTGTCCGGCTGAAGATACTGGCCAGCGAAATTCCGTGAGTTGTCCTGCCAATTGGAGTCTCTGGTGACACATGTATATGTATGTATGTATATATGTATACATGTATGTATGTATTTGTATATATATATATATATATGTGTCGAACTCTTGAGGGTGGGGGCTTAAGTGCGAGTGGCCGCGCACACAACATCAGAACCAAGCGAACCTTCCAGTTGGAAAGACGAGAGCCCACACAGGTAAGCAGATTCAAACTCCTTTAATTTCAGTTAAAAAGCGAGCGGCATAATGCATTTCAGCACTCCGTGCCTTCCTCAGATGCCTTTGCTCTTTGACAAATTCACTGTCCACTTTAAGGAAACGAAGCGTCTCACTGGATTGGTGGAGACACTCCTTCCACCTTTTGAAGGGAAGATTTTCCGGACTCGCTGCCCCGAGTCCACTTGCTGCAAAGACACACGTGGAAGTCCTTACCCCAGTGGGCGGTGTCTGCAGCTCCCTCTGCATTGTGGATCCTGTAGTGTAAGGGGCTGGAATAGCTGACCTTCACCCAACCAATAATACCCCCAGTGCGCCGGAATACTTTCGCCTGAGTAAGCAGAGGCATCTTATGAAGTCATAACCCAGTTTTGACCGGCCTGGCAATGCGCTGAGAGTTACGGTGGTCCGGCGTTTCCCAATCGCCTTGAGACATTCCACCTTTTGCCACAATCCGCCGAACTCTTGAGGGTGGGGGCTTAAGTGCGAGTGGCCGCGCACACAACATCAGAACCCAGCGAACCTTCCAGTTGGAAAGACGAGAGCCCACACAGGTAAGCAGATTCAAACTCCTTTAATTTCAGTTAAAAAGCGAGCGGCATAATGCATTTCAGCACTCCGTGCCTTCCTCAGATGCCTTTGCTCTTTGACAAATTCACTGTCCACTTTAAGGAAACGAAGCGTCTCACTGGATTGGTGGAGACAATAAGGTCTAGTGGAGAAGCTGACCTTGACCCAGTAAGCAGAGGCATCTTATGAAGTCATAACCCAGTTTTGACCGGCCTGGCAATGCGCTGAGAGTTACGGTGGTCCGGCGTTTCCCAAGCGCCTTGAGACAACTCTCAGCGCATTGCCAGGCCGGTCAAAACTGGGTTATGACTTCATAAGATGCCTCTGCTTACTCAGGCGAAAGTATTCCGGCGCACTGGGGGTATTATTGGTTGGGTGAAGGTCAGCTATTCCAGCCCCTTACACTACAGGATCCACAATGCAGAGGGAGCTGCAGACACCGCCCACTGGGGCAAGGACTTCCACTTGTGTCTTTGCAGCAAGTGGACTCGGGGCAGCGAGTCCGGAAAATCTTCCCTTCAAAAGGTGGAAGGAGTGTCTCCACCAATCCAGGGAGACTCTTCGTTTCCTTAAAGTGGACAGTGAATTTGTCAACGAGCAAAGGCATCTGAGGAAGGCACGGAGTGCTGAAATGCATTATGCCGCTCGCTTTTTAACTGAAATTAAAGGAGTTTGAATCTGCTTACCTGTGTGGGCTCTCGTCTTTCCAACTGGAAGGTTCGCTTGGTTCTGATATATATATATGTGTGTATATGTATGTACTGGCGCCTGGGGAGAATTTGATTAAAAAGTTAAGGAATCTGTGGCTAGACTGTGTCTCTACCAGATATTATGTTGCCGAAGGTAAGTAAATGTTCGAGGCATGTGTGCTGTATATACACATGCTTTGCATACTCCTGCCATCTAGTGTTGGGTCCGGATGTTTTCACGTTGGTTTTCTTCGAAGAAGTCTTTCCAGTCACAAGGTAAGATGACTCCTCCTTTCGGTGATAGTGTGCATGGGCATAGACTCCATTGTTAGATTGTTTTTTTCCGCCATCCGGTTTGGACGTGTATTGCTGCGCTCCGGTTCGAAACTGTTCTTCGGGTTCCCCTCGGTGCGCAATCCACTCTACCCTCAATGGTATTGTTTCTGTACGTGTTTTCCTGTTCTCGGTGTATCGGAACAATCGACAAACACTCCATTTTCGATCGAAAACCTCGTGGGTGGCCGTCGGGCCTTGCCGCGTCGGGCCAGCCTTCTGACGATGGAAGGGACTCCATTCCAATTCTGTCCTGGGTGCCATGCCAAGTACCCTCGCACCGACCTACATCAAGTTTGTAACTTGTGCCTCTCTCCCGAGCACAAGGAGGAAGACTGCGACGCTTGTAAGTCGTCTCAGTCCAAGAAGACTCTACGCGATCGTCAGGCTCGACGACGAGAGAGCTGTGCCAAAGCATCCAACACACTCCGGATATCTTCGGTGAAGTATCCGACCAAGAAGCGATCGAAGCGTCCATCACGGAAGAAGACGCCCTCTCCGTTCCAGAGTCCGATTCCGAACTTGAGATCGATCTGTAGTCCGAAGATGTGCCTCTGGGACAGGGTGCCGTGAGTACAGAAGACCTCTTGCTCCCTAAATCCTCTTCTCAAACTCATAAGGCTACGGCACCTCTGCCTTCTGGCCAAGGTCTGCACCGAAACAAAGTTTCAGATGCCCACCTCTCGGCACCGAAACAAACCGTCAAGCCTTCCGGCCCAGGACCAAGTCAGCCGAAATTACCTTCGGATCCGAAATCATCAGCCAGCAAGGACAAATCGGGTTCAGAGCCGAAACCCTCCGCTTCCAAACACGCTTCGGAGCCGAAACATTCTAAAGACAATTCGATTTCGAGGCGAAATCCAAGGACAATGTTCTTGAGCCTCCAGAACCATTTTAGACGTTCTTAAGGCCAAAGTGGATTCCAAACAAAAGAAAATTTATATTAATCCTGATACTGGACATATTCTGGCAAAAATCCAGCAAAACACAAGCTTCCTGCAGAGGACACTTATGATAAGATTCCCTTAAAGAAGAAGGATATGGCTACTAGCCCTGTTTATCCTGCCCCACTACCCTCTCCACCTCCACCATCTTCTCCACAATTAATAATTCAAGATCCATTACACACAACACCTCAGGGATCTCCACATACAGATCCAGATGTGGATCACGGTGATGATGATACTCATTTGCCTGCAGACCCTGGAATGATTACACCTTTGACCCTCCAGGAGACAATGAGCCAGACCTTTATCCTGCAAAACAATAACCACCAGATGATAATTTGTCTTATCAACAGCTCATTGCCAGAGCAGCAGAGTATCATGGGGTACCATTACATAGAGAAACATTAGAAGAGGACTTTCTATTTGAAACACACACAGGTCAAGTCAAGCACTCCCTATGCTTAAAGGCATGATGAGACATGCAGATGATATCTTCAAAGACCCTGTCAGAGCACATATTTTAACTCCAAGGGTAGATAAAAAATATAAACCCTCACCATCAGATCCTGTGTTTATTAATGGACAATTACCTCTTGATTCCCTAGTAGTGTCCAGTGCTCGCAAAAGAGATAACTCACAATCCTTTGGGGATGCACCTCCCCCAGATAAAGAATCCAAACTTATAGATGCCTCTGGAAAACGAGTAGCTGTTAAAGCCGCTAACCACTGGCGCATTGCAAACATGCAGGGCCTACTAGCTAGGTACGACAGGGCACACTGGGGGTGAGATGGAGCAACTGCTCCAATATCTCCCAGACTAACACAAAAATAAGGCACAGCAGTTAGTTGAAGTGGGGAAACTCATCTCTAACTCCTCAATAAGATGTGCTTTAGACGCAGCTGACACCGCTGCTAGGGAGATCAATAACCGCATTCTCCTTAGAAGGCATTCATGGCTTAGAATCTCGGGGTTCAAGCTTGAGGTTCAACAGTCCATTTTGAACACTCCTTTTGATAAAGAACACCTGTTTGGTCCTGTAGCCGACCAATCCTTAGAAAAGATGAAAAAGTATACTGAAGTAGCAAAATCCATGGGAGCGCTCCAGTCCCCATCCAATAGAGGCTCCTTTCGCTGCTCGTTTTACAGAGCAGGGTCCAGAACAGCATCCTCAGTTCCAAATGCTTCCTCTTACAAAGGTAACAACCAGTCCTTTTCCTCTAGAGGCTTCTACAGAGGAAACATTTCCAAAGGCAGGGGTGAAGGCACCACACCATGTAACACCCCTTCCTCTAATAAACAGTGACTTGCCCACTCTTCCCTCCGATCACTCAACACCTGTTGGGGGAAGACTTCAACAGTTTCTCCCCATTTGGCAATCAATAACAGACAAATGGGTACTAGACCTTATCCAACATGGTTATTGCCTCGAGCTCACCTCCAATCCACCAAACATTCCACCCTGCGTTCACAAACTGTTGTCAGCCCATTACCAGTTACTCAAACAAGAGGTGCAATCTCTCTTATAAAAGGGAGCCATAGAACCAGTTCTGTTTTCAGTACCAAGGTTCAGGGGTTTACTTTCTTTATTTTCTAATTCCCAAAAAGGACGATTCCTTAAGACCAATTTTGGATCTCAAAGAGTTAAACCAGTACATACTGTCAGAACATTTCCATATGGTAAGGCTTCAACAGGTTTTTCCTCTCCTACAGCAAGGCAAATTTTTGTCCACACTCTACTTCAAAGATGCATATTTTCACACTCCCATTCATTCAGCTCATCGCAAATACCTCACATTTGTGATAGCAGGCAAACACTATCAGTTCAAAGTACTTCCATTCGGAGTAACTACTGCTCCCAGGGTATTTACAAAATGCCTAGCAGTAGTAGCAGCTCATCTCAGAAGACAACAAGTTCATGTCTTTCCCTACCTAGACGACTGGCTCATCAAAGCCAGCATACACCAAAAGTGTTTACAAAACACTCAGACCACGCTACACCTACTCCACCAATTAGGTTTCACTGTCAACATTCAGAAGTCTCACCTACAGTCTTCACAGATACAATCTTATCTAGGAGCCACTCTCAACACTCACATGGCTCTAGCCTTCCTCAATGCAGCCAGAATTTCCAATATCCACAATCTGTTGCTGCAGTTTCAAACCAACCAAACCTTGCCAGCCAGGACTTTCATGCGGCTACTGGGAATGATGGCGTCATGCATTGCAATAGTACCTCATGCAAGACTACACATGCGTCCTTTACAAGAATGCTTAGCACGTCAATGGAATCAGTCAAAGGGCCAATTAACAGATCTAGTGTTAGTGGACAGCCGCACCCATCGCTCTCTGCAGTGATGGAACCCACAAAATGTATCAAAAGGGCAGCCTTTCATCGACCCTGTTCCACTAGTCGTGCTAACAGCAGATGCATCTCTCACCGGTTGGGGTGCACATCTCCATTATTACACAATTCATTGTCTATGGGACGACAAACACAAAAGTTTCCACATCAATTATCTAGAGCTTCTATCAGTGTTTCTAGCACTGAAAGCTTTTCAATCTCATCTCACAGGCAAAGTTGTCCTAGTCGCACAGATAACATGACCTCAATGTACCATGTACAAAAACAAGGGGGGACACACACTCTCCAACTGTCACGCCTGTCTCAGCCAATTTGGAAATGGGCAATCCATCACAAGATTCACCCTCTGGCAGAACACCTACCAGGAGTGAACAATCAAATTGCTGACGTCCTCAGCAGAAGGAGACAGCAAACGCACGAGTGGGAACTTCATCCCCAAGTTCTCCTTCCATACTTTCTAGTATGGGGATACTCACAAATAGATCTGTTCGCCACAGTAGATAACGCACAATGCCCAATTATCGCCTCCAGGTTCCCACACCCTCTCTCCAAAGGCAATGCCCTGTGGATTAATTGGTCAGGGATATTTGCCTACGCTTTCTGCCTCTCCCACTCCTTCCGTTTCTGGTTGGGAAACTAAGGCAAACATCACTCGCACTGATTTTAGTAGCTCCCACATGGGCCCGTCAACCATGGTACACCACCCTGTTAGAGCTCTCAGCAGTTCCACATCAAAAGCTACATCTCCCCTCCAGTCTCCTCACTCAGAACCATGGAGAAATCAAGCATCCAAATCCCAAGGAGCTCAACTTAGCGATTTGGCTCCTGAAGTCATAGAGTTTGAGTATTTAAATTTGCCACCCAGACTGTATGACTATTCTGAAAGAAGCTAGAAAACCTACTACCAGAGCTTGCTACGCAGCAAAATGGAAACGATTCATTGTTTGCTGAAATAACAATAAAATTCTACCTCGAGATGCTTCTGTTCAGAACATAGTCTGTTACCTTCTAAACCTAAAGCAATGTGGGCTAGCTTACACATCTGTTAGATTGCACCTTGCAGCAGTAGCTGCGTATTTGCAAAACAGACATTTGTCTTTGTTCAAAGTTCCTGTCATCAAAGCATTTATGGAGGGCTTAGAAAGAGTTATACCTCCAAGAATTCCACCGTCGCCAGTGTGGAATCTTAATGTTGTACTTACAAGACTTATGGGTTCACCCTTTGAACCGCTACACAAGTGTCCTTTACAGTTTCTCTTGGAAAGTTGCATTCCTCATTGCAATCACTTCATTAAGTAGAGTTGGTGAGCTACAGGCATTAACTTTAGAAGAACCCTTCTTTCAGCTCCATAAAGATAGGGTAGTTCTTCGCACCAATCCCAAATTCCTTCCCAAAGTATTTTCTGCTTTCCCTATTAACCAATGAGTTACCTGTGTTCTTTCCTCAACCTGATTCAGTAGCAGAACGAGCTCTTCACACACTTGACGTCATAAGAGCTTTATTGTATTATATGAAAGAACAAAAGATTTTCGTAAAACAAAGCAACTGTTTGTTTCATTTACACCACCTCACAAAGGTAATCCTATTTCAAAATCTGGCATTTCAAGATGGATTGTTAAGTGCATTCAAACTTGCTACGCAAAAGCTAAAAGAACTTTATCTATACCCCCTAGAGCGCATTCCACTCGCAAAATAGGGGCATCTATGGTCTTTTTAGGTAACATTCCTATAGCTGACATTTGTAAAGCAGCAACATGGTCTACACCACACACATTTACCAAACACTATTTTTTTTTTTTTTTTTTTTATAAATGTTTTTATTAAAATTTTCGTTTAGTGATTTAACAAACAAAAATATACATCTCAGAAACGGAATCATTAGTTGATACAGTGCGGTCCAGGTCAAATGATGGGGAACATGTACAGTTGGTTGGACATAGAACAGTGCAGACTGTGAAAAGAAGAGGATCACAAAACACGTTATACAACATAGGCCCTCAGATGGTACACCTATATTCATCTCGGTCATTTCTGGACATGGCATACTTGTTCCTGAGTATTTAAGCCTAATCTATCTCCCCCATGCTCGAGAGTTCTCTCATCATCATCAATGTCCAGTTTATAATGCTTGATCCATGGCTGCCAAATTTTCTTAAACTTGCGCGGGCAGCCCCTCGCCTTGTATACCACTTTTTCAGCCCCCATATACAGGTCCATCCCAGCCTTCCATTCACGTGGGAACATGTTGGGCCCCCCAGTGTTTGGCTATATCTCTCTTGGCCACGACTAGCCCCAGGTTAGCCAGTATGAGTCTATGGCGCGGAAGATCAATGTCAGAGGGAACTCCCAATAGGAAGAATTTTACGTCGAGTTCCAGCTGCGTTCCAAGTATTTTGTCAACTCCACCCTGACTGTGAGCCAGTATGTGCGAATGTGGCCGCACTCCCATAGGGTGTGTATGTAGTTACCACATTCAACGTGGCAGCGGAGACAGAGTGGGTCTTCCGCTCTGCCAATCTTGTGGAGACGCGCCCTATCAAAGTAGGCTCTATGAAGAATCTTATATTGGATAAGTCGCAGCCGCAGTCTTATTGCTACTTCTCGTGGGTGCTTGAGAGCCGCCTCCCAATCTGTCTTCTAGGGGCCCAGTGGTGAGTTCCCACCTAGCGCGCAGCGGTCCCAGATTGTCCGGGAAATTATTAATTTGTGTTTTGTATGTGAGGGATATCGCCTGGGTCTGGATCTCCTCCTGAAGGAGTCTGCCTTCCAGAGGGGCATATTCGGGCAGCGTCACTTCATTTAGTCCTTGGGCCAACCAGGCATGTCTAAGTCGGAGGTATGCATACCTTTGGGAATCGTGTGGTTGGTATCTAGTCTGCAGGGTTGAGAAGGGGGCGAGCGACCCCTTATCCAGTAGGTCTCCTATCTTGGAAATGCCTATGAGATCCCATTGGTGGAATCCTGTAAGTTTCCTCAGTTCGACTAGTCTGGCACCTTCCCACAGTGGAGTTTCGCGCGTAGGTTTTCCCTCCCACTTCATCTGCTTTTCAGCCACTCTCCATGCCCCTATTACCCGTTGCGTCGCCGGAAGGAGACGTGCCGTTCCCGAACCCCCATATATGTAATGTAAGTGTGTGCGAGTCTGAAATTGGAGCCTCTCCAGTATGTATGTGGGATGGTCAGCTGGCATGTGTATCCATTCGTTAAGGACAATGAGGTGTGCTGCCCTATCGTAGGTTCTGATATCAGGGAGGGCCAGTCCCCCATTATATGCTGTACGCTGCAGAGTTCGTAAAGCTATGCGTGGGTGCGCCCCATCCCATAATAGGAGACGCAGTTCACTATCTATAGAGGCAAAAATTGTGTCCGGTATTCTGTGGTATGTGTTTTGTAGCACATACAGAAGTTGGGGAAGCGTCACCATTTTGAACATGGCCGCTCTACCCATAATAGTCAGAGGGAGTGACCTCCAGCGTTTAGCATCTGCCTGGAAATTGGACAGTAGCTTCCCAATGTTACGCTGCACTCGGCTCGTCGGGTCTATAGTAATGTACAGCCCCAGATATTGAAATCCCTCTGTAGAGATCTTCAAACAACTCGGATACTTCAGTGGATCCACGGCTCCGCCTATGGGATAGAGAGTGGATTTGTTCCAATTAATTTTATAACCCGCGTGGGAGCCGTAGGCCTCAAACACACGTAGCACACGGGGAAGTGTCACCTCAGGCTGCGTGACATACAATAGTATGTCGTCCGCACATAGGGAAATGCGTTCCACTTGCAGGCAACGCGCGTCATCTAAGAATCCCCCCAGTCCCTCTTCAGTTCTCACTACGCACGCCAATGGCTCTAATATCAGAGCAAAGAGGAGTGGAGATAGGGGACATCCTTGTCGCGTACCGAGCTGTATTGGCCAGGCGTCTGAAAGGGTACCGTTAACCCGGACTCTAGCCACTGGGTTGTTATATAATAGTGCCAACCATGACCAGAAGACGGGGCCGAAGCCAATCGCCTCTAGGGTACACCACATGAAGGGCCAGTGTATTGTGTCAAATGCTTTCTCCGCATCTAGCGAGAGAAGCAAGGGGGGACTATCTCTGCCCTGCACACGAACCTATCCAGTTGGCCACACGGCGCAGGTTAAACCGGGTGGCACGCTTGGGCATAAATCCTGATTGGTCTGCGTGAACCAAAGAGAGAATTACTTTTAAGAGGCGGTTTGCGAGGATTGTGGCTAAAATCTTTACCTCTATATTAAGGAGGGATATGGGGTGGTATGATCCGCATTCCTCCGGGGGTTTCCCCATCTTGTGAATAACAACCACAGTGGCGAGTCGGAGATCCCCTGGTAGAATTCCCTGGTCTTTAGCCTCCCGGAACATTTTTAGGAGATGGGGCGCCAACAGTGCACTGTGCAATTTAAAAAATTCCCCCGGAAGGCCATTGGGGTCCCGGCGTCTTGCCTGACTTTAGTCGAGCAATGGCCTCCATCACTTCTACTAGTGTCAGATCACCTTCGAAACAGTCTGACTCCTCTTTCGCTAGGACAGGCAGGTTAGTGTTCTCAAGATAGTTACGTATTTGCGTTTCCTCCACTCGGGTTTGGGCGGAGTATAGCGTGGCATAGTACTTCGCAAAAGCGCCTGCTATGGCCTCCGGGGTTGTGTGTTACATCATGTTCGGTGATAGCATGTACCCAGCGCGCTTCGACCTCTTTTCGTCCCAGCCAAGCCAATAATTTACCTGCTCTATCCCGTTTCATAGAGTCTATGCTGAGTTGCAAGTTGGTGTGTCCTCACCTCATTGGTCACGAGAGCCACATAGTCTCGTCTGAGTGTTTCAAGCTGGCGCATGGTGTGTTCAGTCATTGCAGTCGGGTCAGTGGTTTCTAAAACCAGGAGTATGTGTTCTAGCGCCTCAATTTCTTCTGTCTCCCGTTTCCTCTTATGGGCAACAATATTTTGGGCTCTGTCACGCAATACTGCTTTGTAAGCCTCCCATAATGTCACCGCTGACTCAACTGTGCCCTCATTTTCGCTAAAGTAGAGTTCCGAGTCTATCCGGAGTTCCTCAGCGATTGTCTCATCGCGCAGATCCCACGCGTTCAACCTCCACTGTGCTGTGGATGAGACAGTCCTACCACCCAGCCTCATCAGGAGAGGGGAGTGGTCGGATACACCTCTAGCCAAATATTCTATATTTTCTATATGCTGTATTTCCCCCGCTGGGGCGAAGAGGTAGTCTAATCGTGAGAATACTCTATGGGCCCCAGAGAAATAGGAGTACGCTCTTTCATTCGGATGTTCCCATCTCCATAGATCAGAAAGCCCCAGAGTATCTATGAACCGTTTTAGGGGTGTGATCTCAGGGCAGCCCGGTCGGGATCTCGTACGATCCAACATGGGATCAGTTACATCATTGAAATCCCCTCCCAGTATAGGTAATGCAGGACCTGACTGTAAGAGGAGAGTGGCTACGGCATCCAGTGTACGCTGTTGCAATCGAGGGGGGAGCATAGATGCTCATGAGAAGGAACGGTTTATTCTTCCAGACCCCTCTCACTGCCACATACGTTCCTTCTGTATCGGCCCATTGCTGTAAGACCCAAAAGGGAGGTGTTTTCCTGATGAGTATCGCCACTCCCTGTGAGCCTTTGGTGAATCCCGCATGGGCTAAGGTAGTGTATTGGCCTCTTCCTAAAAAGGCACAACTCGATCCCAGGAAGTGTGTTTCTTGTAGGAATATTATGTCGGGTTTATGCCGTTTCAGATATCGCAACACCAATCCTCTCTTAACCTTATTGCCAAGCCCATTGACATTCCAGGACATCACAGTATAGCCATGATCTGCCATCTTAAATTACAACAGTTGGTGAACTCCTGCCCAACCCTTATGACTTGCTCAGCCCACCCCCTCCCTCACCGCACTATCCAGGTCACAATTGTGATTAAAAAGATATCCGTTTTCCTCAAACTGTTACCCAAAAAACTGAAATATTTTAGTCAACCCACCCCCTCCCTACACTCTTCAGACACCCTCACCTCCCCCAACTCGCCAACATGACAACTGAGGTATGGGTAATCTATCAAGAGGTCTGTCGCCTCCCTTCCCCTCCCACCCCAATTAACTAAACAAAAATGATACCAAAAGTTCACACAGAGCTCTTTCCCTTCTCACTGTTCAGTGTACCTGCACTGCACACGTCGGGAAAGTCTCACTGGTTGTTGGGGGGGCCAGCTGGCCTCGTTTCTCAGTCCCCATCGCCCTTGTCCACTGATTGCTGGTTCGATGTCTCCAGAGCCTGGTGGCTCGGCTCCGTGGATTCCATACGGATGATGCTTTGCAGTAGAGGATGATTAGTCGGGTCTGGTGCCTCATCTTCAGCTTCGGAGTTTTGAGTATGTGTGGTCCCATCGGAGCGGGCCTTTGAGTGCTGTGAGCGTGAACGCCCCGAGTCGTCCCCCGACTCCGACTGGGGCGGGTCTTCGGCCCTGGGTCTCAGTGCTCGGCCAGGGGTACTTCCCGCCGAGGCATGTGTTCTCATCCCACGCCGCCGACGTTGTCCTTGGAATCTGTCCTGGGATCGGCCCCCTCGTTTCATCAGAGCCGGTGCGGCTTCGCTCGGAGTCCCTCGCCGAGAGGTTGGCCGCTCCTCCACCCAGGACCAGGCCTCTTCAGCTGTTTGGAAGAACAAGGTGGAGCCTTGAAATATTACTTTCAGTTTAGCGGGAAAGAGCAGCATGTATTGGATCCCCATGGCACGCATCTTGGCTTTGACCTGGTCAAAGGTTCGCCTTTGTTTCTGCACATCTCGGGAATAGTCCGGAAAGACCATCACACGGGTATTCTCGTATCGAACTTCACCCTTCTTACGGATTTCCCGCAGTATGAGGTCTCTATCATGAAAATTTAGAAACCGCGCTATCAGGGGCGAGGTGGGGCTCCCGGCGGTGGGGCAAAACTTGGCATCCTGTGGGCTCGTTCTATTACGAAGCAAGTCGAGAACGGCGCCTGCGGTAGAGTGTGTTGTAGGAAGTTCAATAGGAAGCGCCCCGGATCGGATCCTTCCGCCTTTTCTGGAAATCCCACGAAGCGGAGATTATTCCGTCTGGCCCTATTTTCCGCATCGTCCACTCTCCAGGCCACCTCAGCCATGGACGCCAAGAGCCCCGAAACATCTTTACGTGTGACTAGGGAGGCATCTTCCAGTTCTGATATGCGGTGCTCCGTTTCCGTCACTCGGTCCGCTACTTTATGTAGATCGTGGCGCAACAGCGTAACCTCTGATCTCACCTCCGCCAGTTTCGTTTCGAGACATTCTCTAGAGTCGCGGATAGCTTGCAGGATGGTAGTTGTGTCCGAGGGAGGAGCGGGGTCCCCCTCCGCCCCAGGCGGACCTGTGAGCAGCTTGGCATAGCGGTCCATCTTTTCCTGCCGTGATTGCTTGGGTTCTTTGTCTTTGGCCATCTCGAGAGCTGCACGGTGAAGGCTGAGGTCCAGAAGTGGAACTTCTCTCACCACCCCCAACACTGAGAGGGAGACGGGGGAATCAACAGCTTCACTGGTAGGTGCCGAGTACGCCCCTATCCTCCCCCGGAGGCGTCAGACGACAAAGTCGCCGGGGTGGCAGGCGCCCTTCGCGTCCCCCTCCACGGCAGGCAGGGGAGTCCTACCCCACGAGACTCAGGAGACGGGGCGTTGGGCCACTCAAGGACCGGCCTGTGTCTCCGGGGCCATCCAGGATCCCAACTAGCCTCGACGTTGCGCCCGCTATTTTCGGGTGGAAGCCACTGGCAGTGGGTGGTTAGCAGAGGGGTTATGCGGTTTGTTCAGCGTTCAGGGCGAGGACACCACATCAATGTCAGGACCAACTCGCCAGCTACCACCCCCTGCAGCGTGACCACCCTCTCCAGTGCAGGATGAAGGGCCGCGGCCCGCTACCCCCTGGGGACAGCTCTGTCTCTGCGCCGCGCGTCGGTTTTCGCGCCGATGGCGTTACCCCCGGGAAGACCCAAAAGCTTCCGCAGCTTCGGCGGATGGCTTCTATCCTCAGCGTGGCCCCGGATACAGCCCTGACAGCGCTCTGACCGGGCCCCCACCGTGCAACCCCTCCAGGGGGGGGGGCTCCTCCGTCCTGCAGCTGCGTCCGCTATGTATGGCTCCCTAATGTCTGTCGCCCCAGGGTGGCGACGTCCAGCCACCAGCCTCAGGACTACGTGGGGGTACCAGCGGTGCAGTGGCAGCGTAGCGTGCAGCCCGGGCCAGAGGGCGCTGCCGTCGGGGATCACTTCCAGCACTCTCCCCCCCACAATCAGGGCCGCAGGGTTCAGGCCTCCAGGGATATGGTGTTGGGAGGGAGGGGGCTCACTCGTTTGCCAAACCCTCCCGGGATCTCAACGGCCGCCTCTCACCGCGGCGACGGGCGGGCCGCAACCGGCGCACCTCACCTCGAGCACGCGAAAGTCCCAGGAAGAAAAGCAAGCTCCGCCGCCACTCCGGTGATCTCTCGGCTGCCGTCGCTGGTGCACCCCTCTCAGACCCCAGCCCCCGCGGGATTGTTATTGCAGGGGGGGGGGGGGGAAGGCTCTTCTCCGCTCGGCACAGATCTGAGGCTCAGAGATGTCGGGCCGCCGCCATTTTAGGATCAGGCGAGCGCCGGGCTGGGTCCCCGTGTAAAGTCGTGTTAGAAGTTTCCGGGACTGCCCAGAAGGTCGCCGCGCCGATCACTCTTCTCCGGAGACTCTTTGCCGCTCATATCTGCTCCTTGTGGCGATGGGGACCCAGGATGAATGGCAGGATTAATACCGAGGCCGGCGGAGCTCTCGGTGTCTGCAGCTACTCTGCCATGCTGCTGGCCACGCCCTTTACCAAACACTATTGTGTGGAAGTACTAGCACGTCAACAAGCCAATGTAGGGCAGGCAGTGCTAAAACACTTCTCCAGACAACTGCAACATCTACTGGTTAGCCACCACATTGAGAGAATACTGCTATATAGTCTATGCAAAGCATGTGTATCTACAGTACACATGCCTCAAACAGATTTTGTTACTTGCCAAGTAAGCATCTGTTCTTGGCATGTAGAGCTGTAGATTCACATGCGCCCACCCTCCTCCCCAGGCACCTGTAGTTGTTGCAGTTCTCATTATTTACATTATCTACGCATGGACATCTTTACTACACTCACTTACTCCATTCTCACCCTCTTGCGGGAAAACAATCTAACAATGGAGTCGATGCCCATGCGCACTATCACTGAAAGGAGGAGTTACCTTACCTCGTGACTGGAAAGACTTCTTCGAAGAAAAACAAACATCCGGACCCAACACTAGATGGCAGGAGTATGCAAAGCATGTGAAGCTACAGCTCTACATGCCAAGAACAGATGCTTACTTTCATTCTTCTCTATTTATGTGTGTTTTATACCTTCCTTTTCTTGGTATTCTACACTGCATAGTCCCAGAGAGCCTCCTCTCTCTGTGGTTACTCTGCCTAACGTGGTCTATGGTCATGTTGTTGCTATTGCTCGTGATGCTTTATCAACTAATGGTTGGAGCCCTCTGCCTTGCCTACTTCTCTGGCTGGGAGCTTGGCTCCGTAGTTTTAGCTGTTGTCCTTAGCCGTCCGCCTCGGTCTCTCGGACCGATTGCCCTTCCGAGGGACATTGTAGTGCCATGTTTATATGGAGTGTTCTACTCATTTGTCTTCTTCTTCTGCCATGCATTTTCTCCCATGTCTTTGCACAGCTGCGAGTTCGGTTCCGTACAAGAGCCTTCTATTGGGAGGTTTTCTTCCACCCTTCCCAGCAAGCCGTCTCTCTTTTTCCTTTTGCTGACCGGATAGCCTAGTCAGGGATATTTCTTGAAAGCAGTTCGGAGACCCTTCTCCGGGATGGTATTGCTTGGGTATCTGGTCTAAGGTACGGAATCTGCAGCTAGGCGTCTCTATCAGATGAATACATTACTTGCCCTCGGTAACGCCTTAGCTGGTGGAGACTAGATCTAGCCGCGGATTCCTTACTGACCAACCCATCCTCCCTGCTCTGCGAACTGGTTCTCCTTTTCTTCCAGATCTCTTCTATGCACCTTTGTGCATTTTGTGTATATATATATGTATATGACACACCAATCAACCAATAATACTTAATATAAGCGTTTTTCAAAAAGAGGATTCTTTTTGGGCGCACTAGTTCTGTAGCAGTTTCTATACGTGGATCAGTGTTTTAGCGCGGAAGGTAGTCACAAAAGAAACTGACTTCAGCGCGTCGGTGGAGGGCTTAAATGCACTCTAACAACGTCGCATCCGGTGGACGACGTCTTTACGGAGTCGCTCGATGCACTCTACCGACGCGCAGAGGTACTGCTGTAGAAAACTTTCCAGATCCAGTCTAGCGCCTGGGTATAGTTCTAAGGAACGGAATCTGTGGCTAGATATAGTCTCTACCAGATAAGGCGTTACCGAAGGTACTTAACTTATACATATAGATACGCACACACAACTGTACTGCGTCCCACAAGTTTTTCAGTCCGAATGCGGCGCGTGATCAGGTGTGGAAACTCGAAATATCAACATAAAGAGACTCCAAAATGAAGGAGAAAATAACGGTCATTCCCGACAAGTGGTGGAATCCAGTGAAGTTTTATTGAGGCAATGGACTCAATACGTTTCGACACAGCAATTGTCTTGATCACGAGTGACTGTGAATGATGAAAGCAGACATTAAGTAAAGTGAATCAGTACAACAAAATAGAAAAAAAACTGCAGAGCAGATGTAACTATGAGCCCCATTTTGAAATGTCAACATCAATGCAGTATTAGAACACCATATACAACACAGTACAAATTGCCAACTATAACTGCCCACACGCTACCATTTTAAGCATCATCAAATTAAATTAGGCAAAGAAAAATGAAAGGCCTGTCAATAAAGAAGAAGAATTGTACAGTCCTCATGGGAACATCTCATTTGGCTGTGTAATAAGAACAACCTTGTTTAGGAGTGTCAACACCAATTCAGTAATTATACTTCCACGTGCAACGCCATGAGTATTGCCACTGATAACTGCGCCCATGCTATTATATTAAGCATCATCAACTTAAAATGAGCATGAAATTTATCATCAATAAAGAAGAAAGTCATGATTATACATATCTGAAATGGCAGAAACATACATAGCGCCCAAGTGGGTGAAAATGTGACCTGAAATAAAGCCCAGGTGGGCTATCAACATGTGTTTTGATTCCACCATCATAGAGTAAGACCAGTAGCAAAAAAGAGCACCATGTAACGCAAAAGGCTAATGGGGAGAAAAAAGGTCTGATGCAAGACACTATCGCCAAGTTTAACACAGTCAATTATAAAGCAAGCTCATAAAAACAAACAAAGTAGCACGCTTAGCTCAAACAATCAGGTAGCATCTCCGCAATGATCCCCAATACCACCTTTGTGAAAAATGATAAAATTGAGTTAAAAATCAATTAAAACCAAAAATGACAAAAAACATGAGATTACGGACCGAGAAGTCATCAAGTTCTCTTTATTTCGGTTGATGGAAACCATAAAAAGGTATAGCCACACAAGTCAAGTTAAAACATTCTAAGTTATAAGACAGTCAAAGAGAAAAATGCGCAAGTGAATGATGAGAAGTACTCTGGTGTACATAATAAGGTGGCATATCATCATTATGTTGTCGCCGGCCATACAGGGCGGGGGAATGGGGTCACATGAATAAACTGCTAGTGCATTAGCAGCAATTACATAGAACAATCATCAGATTATTAACCCAAACGAGATAAACAATGCATTAACGCCCCTTTTAGCCCTTGGTAGCGCCCTTGTACAAGATCCAGCATTAACAATATTGCTGTGCATAAAATAATTCCATAAAAGCAGATATATACAGTTTAAAAACATACATTTCAAATTACAAATTAGTCCTCGCTTGCCGGGTCGTCGCGGTTGCCATTTTATCTATCGGGGCCAGGCAAGGATTTCAACAATGCCTTCCTTCTAATCGCCCAGCAGTGACCTAAAGATTTCACAGCTGCGCAAGCAAACAAGGGTCTGCATCTGATTTTAAAATGTGCATGGCCTCCTCTACATTTCGGGTCCCTAGTTGTCTGCACACAGGAGCTAACCATTTACTCCTTGGTTTCACGTAAGCTGGGCAGGCAAAAAGGACATGGCCAGTTGATTCGTATGGACAAGCACAAGGACAGCCCTTGGTTAGAGTTTCATCATTCATCCAAGAATTAGTAAAAGCATTAATAGGTAGGCTGCCATGCCTAAACTGGATGTACAATTTCCTGTCGGCTGGGACCTTGATGACATCAAAGAAGCTTTCTAGGGAACAGTTGGGTTTCGAGTCCATAAAGGCATCAGCTAAGGAGCCCTGTTTGGATTGTACACATTTATTCTGATCAACCCATGCCCAATAAAGTTGCTTTACGTGTTCCCTAGTGTAGGTCGGTGGGTGGCCTATGACCTGTTGTGCAAGCCAATGCTTGTCCGAAGGTTGTCTACATACTTGATCCAGCTGATCTTATTGTTAGTGTCTAAGGCTGAAACCTCACTGAAGGCTGTGGCATACAATGCCAAATCTGGAATGGTGGCCAATCTGTGCAAAAAGAGCAATGGGCGAAGCCTCACCAGGTCATTAATCGGCTTGATGCCCAGATCGAGTTTAAGAGGGAGGAGGGGGGTACTTTGAGGAAGCGATACCAGGTTTCTGAGGAACTTATTCTCCACTACTATGAGATCACTTACATTTGTTGCGCCCCATAGAGAGCACTGCTCACTGCCTTGCAGCTATACAGTTTAAGGGCAGGTGCTACCGGTTTGGTGTATGACAGACGATGCTCCTGCCTCAGAGCTCCAGTAATCTGAGAGAATTTCAAGGATTCCTTCTTCAGGTGGTTCTTCCAGGCCATTCCCTCGGACAACTTGATGCCCAGGTAGTCGAAAGAGCTAACCCTCTCAAGCGGAATGTTGTCCAAGAGCAATTTCCCCTTGAAGGTCTTGTGGGGGTTCAACATCATTAACTTGGTTTTATCGGTATTGATAACCAGACCCCTTTCACCACACAAAGCTTTGAAATGATTTAATAATTTTAGGAGGCCCATTTGTGTTTTTGAGACCAGGAGCGTGTCATCAGCAAATAAAAGTGTAGGGATTTTGTGGTTTGCTAATGACGGGGCGTCAGCTGGGATGGAGCACAGTAGCTCGGCTACTTGGTTAACATATAGGGAGAAAAGTGTAGGGGCTAGGACACAGCCCTGGCGGACCCCCCGCTGGATCCTGAAGGGTTCTGTGTTTTGTCCCTGATCCCCCCAATCTCACACGGGCAAAGTTCTCTTCATGTAGCCTGATTAGGAGTTCCAGGATTGACAAAGGCATCCCCAAATCCCTGAGTACCCGCCAAAGTGAATCCCTGGGTACAAGGTCGAAGGCTGTTTTTAAATCTATGAAGGCAAGATATAGACTGCCCTTGCCCAGCACAACTACCTTCCAATACAGTAAAACAAGACGGAACGCCTGGTCGGTAGTGCCAGTCTTTCGCCGGAAACCCACTTGGAGTGGAGAGAGGATGTGGTTCTCATCCATCCAATCCTGGATCTTAGCTAGGAGGGAGCGGCAGAAGACCTTTTGGGCACAGTCGATCAGGCTGAGGACCGAGAAGTCATACTATTGCGTATTATTGCGTATTAGCCTAAATGTACGGACAATTTTTCATCCATGTTTAATCCTGTTTCCAACCTGCGTAGTGACAACACTCTGTCGCCTCCACAGATGTTAGGGGGGACCTGATCGAACACAAAAAATTGCAAAAGGCTACTGTTGCTAGAGTGATGGTCCTTAAAGTGCCTTGCAACTGGGTATTGTTTATCCAGAGGTAATGACCCTCTTATGTTCTGAAACTCGCTTTTTGGCACTATGTATAGTGCTGCCTATGTAGTACAGATTCCATAGGCATTTCAGTGCATAGATGCAAAAATCAGAGTTACAGGACAGCTCTTTCTGAAATGTCAAAGATCCTTTACTATCAGATATGGTAAAGGACTGCATCTTCTTAACGGGCTTGCATGCATGCATGGCACAAAACCTGGTGAGCGTATCCTGCCAATTTCATCATGTGTTTTGGTGATCATGTTTCTGCAAAGCATGTCCTTCAAATTCCTACTTCTTCTGAATGTGATGCTAGGTTTTGTGAACACATATTTAGATAAGGTGTCTTCTGTGTGAAGAACATGCCAATATTTTTGTCAAATACCCCTTATGTTATTGGTCTCTTTGCTGTAGGTAGTGATAAACCTGATGTGTTCTTCCTCCTTAGGTAGCTTCTTTGGGGCTTTCAATAGATTTTCCCTCTTTATCCTATCTACCTTCTTCACAGCCGTTGACAATGTTTTGGTATCGTACCGTCTCTGGCGGAATCTATGTAACATCATTTCCTTCTCGCCCTCGAACGCTGTCACTACTGCAGTTGCGTCTAGCTCTGATAAGCTCCCTATATGTGATACTATGAATCTGGTTCCTAGGGTGGCTACTGGTGGCATGCAACACACTACTGCAAGCGGTTTCCTTATGGAATAATTTAATGTCAATGTGGGTGTTGCTGATTTCCAATTTGAGATCTAGGAATTCCAATGAAAGTTTGTCGATCTGGCTGGTGAAGCTCAAATTCAGATTATTTACATTGAGCTCTTTGACAAACTCCTCTGTGAGTTGTTCTGACCCCTTCCAGATGATGAATGTCATCAATGTAGCGTGCCCAGAGCACCACATGGTTGTCATAGAGATGGAGATTAGATACGACCTGTTCCTCCCACCAGCCCATGTACAGACACGTGTAACATGGGGCAAAACAAGTCCCCATCGCGGTGCACTGGGTTTGGTGGTAAAATTGACCCTCAAAGATAAAGAAATTGTTCCTTAGTCAAAAGTCAGGTATTTATAAAAAAAATTAATTATGTGGCAAATACGATATTGATTATGCTCTCAAGAAATGGTGACATGCTTTAAGTGCCAATTGGTGAGGAATACATGTGTACAAACTACTTAACATCCATCCATCAAGAGGTAGTCCTCTTCCCAAACAATCCCTTTAATAATCCTGAGGAAATCCCCACTGTCCCTCACATATGATGAAGGTTTCTCAACCAGATGCTGTAAGAAATAATCAACATACCTGGAGGTATTTTATAGGAGGCTATTCAGAGAGGACACGATGGGTCATCCTGGCGGGTTGATTGGGCCTTTATGTACTTTAGTAGGTAGATACAGTTCCGGAATCTTGGGATCTTTATTAAGGAAGAATTAATATTCCTCCCACTCCAATAGCCATTGGTCCCTCCTATCCATTTGCCTATCCCAGTATGTTCTATTGGCTGTATTAATGTCCGCTTTCATGCAAAGTGTATAACATGCACATTCTGATAACTGTCTGTGGCCCTCAGCCAAGTATTTCTCTTTGGACATGAGCACAATTTTTCCTCCCTTGTCTGAGTTACGAATTACAGTGTCATCCCTTGCCTGTAACTCAGTGAGTGCCTTGTTTTGTGCTAGTGTCAGATTGAAAGATTTGTTGTTAAGCTTAAACCCGAGATTCTTGAAATCTTTGACTCCCTTCTCAAAGACGTCAATGCCATCAAATGGCATAGTTGGCAAGAATGCAGATTTAGGACGGAACCCACTTAGAAAGCTTAAGTTAAGCAGGATCCCCAAACTGTCAAGATTCAAAATGGCATCCTCAGGGCATTTAGTAAATTCATCATGGTAACACAACAAATGCAGCTGGTCAGTATCCCCAATGCATAGTTTGGAAGGTGAACAGGATCATTCCATCCTGGGGGATTTCTCATTGTGTTTCAGTTCAAACCATTTTCTTAATTTCAGTTTTTTAGTGAAGCAAAAAGTCTATGCGTCTTTGGGTGTAGTTAAAAGATGAAGTAGGGGAAAAAGAGAGGCCTAGGGAGAGCACATCAACATGAGTTTTGGTTGGGTGTAAGTCAGGCAAATTTACCACATTAGTATTAAGTCCCATTACTTCGTTGTGGTTTTAGCTCTTGTCGCAATTCACACTGAGCCATCTACTTTTCTTGTTTTCCCTGTATCTTTTTTGTTTCTGCTTCTTCCTCGCTCTTTTCCTCTGTTGTGCCATGATGGGGCTGGAGCTCCAAACGTCTTAGGGTCATAATCTGAAACTATTTTAAAAGGTTTTCTTTTGGGCCTCAAATGTCCGCACCCTCTGATGTGCCACTATCCATAGTGCTTGTTCCATCCACAGATTCCTACTGTCTACTTGTTGTGCCAGCTTCTGGGTTGGTACCCTGTCCAGTTGCACCCTTTCAACATCTTTCTGCATGTTCTCCTTCTGTAGTGCATCATATTTATTTGCGAAAGTTGGAACTCCCATTCTGATAATCCTTGTAGTCCGTGTAAAATGTTCTTTGCTTCTTCATTTCTTACAGTTTAGTCATCCTCTCAGTTTCTCCATTCCAGAATCACATTCCTTCTGGTCTAAGATTTTCATCAATTCTGCGGTAGTCTTTCTCTGTCCTTCTATGCGTATTTAATCAAGATAAGCAACATCGTTGTTGCGCATTCATGAGTTCATTGCCCATTCTTGTAGCATTTCGGGATCCTGGGTTTCATAAGTTGGTACCGTCAATATTTTGAGACCCGTGGAATCCTTCCACAATCAATGTATTTCTGTAGAGATATGGTCTCCCACCATTTTGATAACTTCTTCTTGTGTTCTTTCTCCAATTTGTCCCATTGTTGCTTTTTGGAAAAGAAAGTTTGTGTGTGTATATTGTGAGCAAGGTCACAGGAGTGACAAACGATTAATGGCAGACATGGTGAAATAAATTTTTCAAACTGAAGATTCTGGAGCCTGTGCCTGGTCCATTGGATTCAAGGAGTACGGGAGGTGTTATTTATATATATATATATATATATATATATATATCGAGAGAGAAACAAAGGTTACACAGACATTACAGCATTATAGTTAAGCTCAGGTTTCACTCGTAAAAAAACAGTGAAATTCAGCAGTTATAGTTAGCTGAGATAACTTTAACTTGTGCCCCCGCAATGCAGTGCTTTTGACCTCATATATTACATCACTCATGACATGGGCATTGACCTCACTCATGACATCATCCAGTGACGGGGAGTGGTTTTAAAAAGTTTGAGTGTTAAATATATATACACCAAGGTGTATTGGTGAATCAGTGGGTGTGTAAGTGTCTGAAAGGATGATTCAGTGGGTGCGTGACTGACTGTATAAGTGAGTGATTGTATCAGTCTGTCAGTTGGTGTCCAAGTGGCTGTATGGGTGGGTGAATGGGTACGTGAGTTGCTGTATGGGTGATTAATTGGTTGTCTGTGTGGGTGGGTGAGGGTGTGTGTGTGTGACTACCTGTATGGATGAGTGAGTAGGTGAGTCAGTGGGTGAATGGGTTAGTGAGTGTGTGTGGGTGAGTGAGAGGAGCTGTATGGGTAAGGGAGTGTGTGTATGACTGTATGGGTGAGTGTGTGTATGAGTGAGTGTGTATAACTGTGTGGGTGAGTATTTGTGTCAGTGGTCTATGGGTGGGTAACTGGGTATAGGCAGTACAGGTCAGTGATGGGGTATATGAGTGACTGTATGGGTGAGTGAATGTGAGAGTGGCTGTATGGGTGGGTGTGTGCTTGTCAGTGACTGTATAGGTGAGTGAGTATATTTTAGTATCTGTATGAGTGTGTGTGTGTGTGTGTGTGTGTGTGTGTGTGTGTGTGTGTGTGTGTGTGTGTGTGTGTGTGTGTGTGTGTGTGTGTGTGTGTGTGTGTGTGTGTGTGTGTGTGTGTGTGTGTGTATATATGGGTGAGTAAGGAGCTGTGTCATTGACCTTGGTGAGTGAGTAGCTCTATGGGTGACTGACGCAGTGTGTGAGTGGCTGTATTTGTGTGTGTAGATCTATGAATCGGTGAGTTGGTGGTTAAGTACTGGTATGGATCTGTGAATGGGTTTGTGAATGATTGTGTGCAAGTGGGTTTATGAAAAGTTCTATGGGGGTGTGAGTGGGTGCTTTAGTGATTTTTCAAATGTCATCAGTAATGTCATCGACCATGTCATGAGTGATGTAATACGTGAGGTCATAAGCTGTGCATTGAGGGGGCGCGAGTTATAGTTAACTCATCTAACTATAACTGCTGAATTTCACTGGTTATGTATGAGTGAAGCCTGAGCCTAACTATGTCCCTGTAACCTTTGTTTTTTTCAATGAATTTCTAAGGTTTTTTAAATGCTAATTCCAAACAATAACGTCCCTGTAACCTTTGTTTCTTCAGTGGCATTATTTGGTTTGGGCAGAGAGGATTAAAGTGTCATCAGTTGCTGCCTTTGGTTAAAAGCGTTGTGGATTTACCAGCCCCTGACCTCATGATTGTGCACTGTGGTGGCAATTACCTAGGCACATTGACTGGTGTAGGACTGGAAATCCTAATGAAGGATACCTTTACTGAATCGATTATGCTTTTCCCCTCACACTGTCTTGGTGTACTCTAACATATGCCAAAGGCAAAAATGGAAGTGGTCTAATCAATTCTGTCCACAGATTGACAAAGCCAGGAAACATGTTAATAAAACTGTTTCTGCACTCCTAAGAGACCATAACATGGGCTCAATCTATAACAACAACCCGTGTTTTGACATGCATGGAGTTTATGGAAATGATGGGGGGCACTTTACAGACGATGGCAACAGGGTGTTTCTAAGTAACCTGAAACTCTGCATCCGGTCTTATGTGTAGCTGTTATATATCACAATCGACACAAAGGCTCTTGTCGGAGCCACCCACTTGCCCAAAATATTGTTAATTTTTTCTTTAAAGATCCTGGTTTTTTTTTTCATTTCGGGAATCTTCGTGACGACGTTTCCAAAGAAGTCACGAAATCGGAAAACAAAAGCAGACCGTCAACGGCCACCAACACATGCAAAAATGATAACTAAAAAAAATCCATTCTAAACATTGCTCGACACATTACTATATACATGGTTCTTTTAAAAAACATGTTTAAACTCATGTTTTTGTAGTAAGTTTCTTTAAAAACGATCTTTAAAACCTATCTTTACAATTATTCAGGGCGTCGCAACGCCGCCGTTAACCGCGACGATCGTGCCTTCTTTATAAAGTGTAAAACACACACTCGCTGAAAATATCAGAGTATTTTACACACTAGAGGTTTATTACTGTACTGTTTAAAGTCATATTTTTCTAGTGAGTTTCTATAAAAACCATCTCTAAAACCTATTTTCCGTTTTCGCTGTGACATCGTGAGTCGTGATGACATCAGTAACTGCGACCGTCACAACTACATCGTGAAAATGCAAAGCAAAAGCAGGAATTTAATATCCACCACCACATTCAAAATGTATAACTATATAATTAATTCTAACCATCACACTAGATACATCACTATGCAAATAACTCGATAAAAACATAGTCTCAATATCTCTCCCACAGTCTGTATTAATGATTCACTGGGTTATGTGAGTGGGTGCATAAGTCTCTGAGTTGGTCTGTGAATGGGTATATGTCTGTGAGTGGGTATGTGAGTAGACTCGTGAGTAGACTCATGAGTCTTTGAGTGAGTCTGAGAGTGGGTGCAAGAATGTAGGAGTGGGTATGTGAGTGGGTATTTGAATTGGTGTATAAGTGTCTGAGTGGGTATTTCAGTGAGTACATGTGTGTGACTGGATGCATAAGTGTCTGAGTAGGTCTGTGATTGGGTGTATGAGTCTGTCTGGGTCTGTCAGTGGATGCATAAGTCTGTAAGTGGGAGTATGAATGAGTTTGTGAGTGTTTGAGTGGGTCTGTGAGTAGCTGTAATAGTCTCTGAATGCACATGTGAGTAGGTATATAAGTTTCTCAGTCTCTGGGTGCAAGAGTGTCTGGATATGTGAGTGGGTGTAAGAGTGTCTGAGTTGGAATGTATATGGGTGTATGGCTGTCTGAGTGGGTATGTGAGTGGATATGAGTTTGTGACTTAATCTGAGTGGATGCATAAGTGTTTGAGTGGGTCTGAGTCGCTGCATGTGTATGAGTGGGTCTGTGACTGGGTGTATGAGTGAGTGGGTCTGTGACTCAGTGTATAAGTCTCTAAGTATGTATGTGAGTGGGCATGTGAGTGTCTGAGTGGGTGCATGAGCCTCTTGAGTGCTTACGTGAACATGCACATGGGGGTCTGAGTGGGTGCATGAGTGTCTGAGTAGGTATGTGAGTGGGTGTATGAGTGTCTTAGTTGATATGTGAGTTGGTACATGAGTCTGTGACTAGCGATGGTGTGTATATATTTTTCTTTTATATTTTCACCAATATTCGCGATGGCGCCGTGATAGTCTCGACATCTCTGCAACGGTACATGGTGGCCGTGATTAAAACAAACTATTTTGGACACATAACTTGTGTCACTACCACCCCCATTTCTCAAACATTGGGTCAATCACCACCCTGACCCCTTATGTTAGCTTTCATAGATATTTTCAGCCCTGGGAACTGTTCCCAATCGATAAAATGGCAGCCACAACTTTCTGTTCAGGTTGCATCCAGTCAATCACAGCATTCACAAGTAATCGCGGATCGTCACGAAACATCCCCGGCCTCAGATATCACTATAATTTTCAGCTTAAATTTCTCAAGAACTACTATATTGATTTGCACCAAATAACAAAAAGCACAATCTGCATAAAACCACCTACCTTTCTGCCAAATTTGGTGTAATTCCTTTCAGTGGCTCGGCTGTAGTCGTGTTGACTTACTGTCTTTTTTTCCCTGAGCCACAGTCTCTTGAGGAAAAGGCTTTCATTTTACTTTAGTTTTACTTTAGTTGGGCAAAGAGTAGACCGTGCTCTGCTTTTTAAAAAAAAAAACACAACTCTGCTGAATTTGCCCAACCACATCTTGACAGTCCGGATGCAAAGGAAGGCTTTGCTAATTGGATTGTTTGAAGCATTTAACTCTATTGTGCCAAAACCACAGATAAAGTAAATGACATGCATTGAGCACATTCCACTAGCAGATCTATGTATGGCTGCAACTTGGTTATTTATCCTTACATTCAGCCAACACTAATGCGTGTTCATTCAAGCCTTTCAAGAAGCACAGGTTGGGCACTTTCCCTAAAACCCTGTTTCTGATGTCTTCTCTCAGGCCACTGCTTTACAAATGTAGGTGCTTTTCAGTCTACGCACAGCATCTGATCTACAGCAGCACTTGCAGCAGGTATAAAACCTACTTACCTTTAACAAACTGCATGTAGTTCTATAGATTCACGTATACCCTTCCCGCCTCCGTAGATGCGAGCAGACGTGAATTAGTTTTTTTGTAATTATCCTAGTAGCACCCTGCCCCATGCTCAGTAAACAGACCTTATAATGCTTTGATTTTCTACACATATTCTTATCTTTATTTTAAAGTGTGACGGGAAGTCTGTATGGATTGCGAGTTTCAGAGAAAATGTCATAGGTCACCTCAAAACTGAAACCACTTCTTTGTAGAAAGACTTGTAGCATTCAGTGCCCAATTCTGGCTGACAGGAGTGTGCAGAGCATGTGAATCTAGTTGTTGCAAGTTTTTGTGAGTCTTCGAAAAGGTCAGTGTGTTTGATTTGGGGTATTGTCTGTCTTTCTTTCCATTTTAAGACCTGCTGAGTTGTCACCGTAAATTTGGGAGAGGAATTGGCCTAACGGCTAGGGCAGTCGACCTCAAATCTGTGGAACCCGGTTCGAGTCTCGGCAAGGACGCGCAAATCTAAATCTCCCCGTGCCTGACAAAAATGAATGTGTCCTCATGTAACGCAACTGGTGCTCGTGTACAGCACTCTGATACCCGATGCCTTCGGGTCAAGTTCGCGCTATATAAAACTCCGTAAAGAAAAAACTATTTGCCTTAAATGATAAGCATTCAATATGTATTGTGTAATTGTCCTGTGACTGCTAGTCCAAAGAATGGCATGCCTGTTCTCTTTTTAAGATAAAAACACTAAAGCATAGCGCTAATATAACAGTAACACACTGGCCAAAAATAGAATTGGTTGGGGGACATCACAGTGACAGAATCGGCTAATTGGACACAATATATTAGCTCTGCCGGTTACGGACTTCATCAAGTCGAGGTTTTGGAGTATCTTCAAAACATAATGTACTAAAGGCGTGCGAGGGAATTAACCCTCCAGTGCCTCTATCAGAAAGACTTTATGAGCCGAAGATAAAGTGTCTTTCACTTCTTTGTGAGTCAAAGTATCTTTCTCAGTGAGGAAAAGTTTGAGAAATCCAATTCCTCTGAGTCAGAGTCTAAAAACACTGACTGCAAAGAGTATTGACTAAACTCCTAAGTCTCATTGTGGTTGAAAGGCTTCAGAGGAGTTATTAACTTCTAAAGCAAAAGATAAAGTTCTGAAGCCAATCAAACCTACAAGGTCATTAAAAGATGACAACAGGAAAAACGTGTTAGACACTGAGATTATAACTTTAAAAAGAAAAGAAACAGCAGGCCTTAGAAGAAGCTTTGGCTTCATGCGAAAATTCCTAAACCAATAAGTCTAATGGGACCAAGGGCCGGGATACTGCATTTACAACACAGGCGGAACCTCTTATTCCATTTCCCCGTATGCGTTACCACGCTTGCCTTTATTACCCATATGCCTTTACCATGCATATTCATGGTAAAAGCATTCAGTGCGCTAGATTCAGAGCAGATGGGTGGGGAGATTGCGTAGAGGAACAGGAAGGATAGGAATGCGGCTTGGTAAGTAGAGCTGGGACTGGGTTTTAGGACTCTGCGGGGGGAAGTGGTCGGGGTAATTTTTAGGACTCTGGGCCAGATTTAGTGCGGGGAGCTGGAGTCTGGGTAGTTTTTAGGGCTGGGTTTTAGGGTTCAGGGCGGGGAAGAAAGGGGCATTTTTTAGGGCTGGGGGCCGGTTTTAGGGCTCAGGGCGGGGGAGCTGGAGTCGGAGTGGTATTTAGGGCTGGGTTTTAGGGCTCAGGGCGGGGGAGTTGGGGTGTGATCTTTACCACACATATGCCTTTACCAATCATGACTTTACAATGAAATTCGTTAAAAAGGCATGCATGGTAAAAATGTGGTTGTCGGAAAGACCGTGTTGTTAAAGGCATGCGATATAATTGCATGCGTGGTTCAGTCATACAACCGAAAGGGCCACCCATGCATCAGGAAGGAGGGCATACTGGGTGATGATGCTTATACAGAAAAGGGTTTTATTATTATTAATTACATTTTTACAGCGCACTGCTGCCTTACAGGCGCCATGGCACTAAAAGGTAAAGGCTACAAAACCATAAGAAACGAGCTGAGAAAGATGAATATTACAAATGATAAAGCCATGTTTTTAATAATTTGTTGATTCTCAGAAGTTTATCATTGGCACAAAGAGCAGGGGAAAGCTATTCCAAAGGCATGTGGCCTGATGGGAGAAGGCTCTGCCACCTACCCTCACTTGAATCTCTGAAAACTGCGCAACTTGGCTTTAGCAGAGTGCTGGTATCTGTTCAGTCAGTAGCATACAAATATACATTGTAAATATTAGGGCCCAGCTTGATGAAAAACTTTATGCATGATGCACAGTAATTTAAACATCACTCGTTTTAGGTCTCGCGTGGCGTTGCAGGGCAGAGCCCTGCTCCGCCCCCGCGAGGGGTTTTGTAAGAGAGGACTTTCAGAAGAGGGCTTTAAGCCCCGCCCCTCATTCCCATTGGCCGGCGTCACCGTTTATGCTAAACGGTGGCCTGCCATTGCAAATGAGGTGTTTTGGTTGCCTCCCTTTGGCTTACATTTGGACTCGGTGGCCTGCTTCACGGCTGTCGTGAAGCACTTTCTTATCTTTATGGGGCCATGTGGTTAAACACATGGCCCCATAAAGACAAGAGATCCCCATGCTCCGGCGCGGTCCTCTTTCGCTTTCGGGACCGCGCTTGTTGAATAAATGTTGTTTTCATTCCGTGGCCGCATTCGAACGAGTTCTAAGGACCTCAGGCTCTTTTCAGCATGTATTGATTCTTTGGCTTCAGCAATATTCTTTCTGCACGCTTTTGTTTTTCAACCAACTGATGGGTTTAACGGTGGTTTGAAACTGTCCAAAAATATGACATATGTCCTTCAGTCCGTATTTCGCTGCAATGTAAATGCTCAGCGACAGCCCAATGCATTTCAAATCCTGCCGAGATTGTTTTTGCCTTCACCCCAGCATTGCTTTTGTTGACAGTTGTGAATCAGATGCAATTGATATAGAAATGTATTAGATGAAAAGCCTGACTTCTATGTGCCTTGAGTGACCCAGAGGTAGGGGTCACGTGGAATACTGCACAAGGCTGCAAGATATTTCAAAAGAATTGCCATCTCGAGACGTTCGTTTTTCTCCCAGTAGCGCCTCGGATCCCAGAGTGTTATCGATTTCTGTTTTTCACAAGGGCAATGCCATAGAAGATAATTAAGGCTTTTGGCACCATGGGTGCCTTTGAGTTGCAGAACTCAAGGAGAATGCATGCGTTGTACTGATCGTCCATTATGCAGAGTCACGTTTCAAAATTGGAATGACGAAACGTGCCGATAAGAATGTAGAGGTCCTGTTTTTGATATCTGGTTTCTGCTTGAATTCGTGCACGAGAAAGTGATTAAATTGACTTGCTGTTTCCAAGGTCGTTGCGCAAACGTAAGCTGAGTAATTGGGGAAGGTGCCGGGGGGAGGGGAGGGGTAGTTAGTGTCGCACACTCTGGTGAGTAGAGCACTGTAGCTGTCCAAGGCAATTTATAAATACAGAAACAAAATATGCACAAACTCCTCACAATCATACGCGACTAAGAAGTAACAGTGCTTGGACTAGGGTTGCCACAGGACCGGTCGTATACCGGCCTGACCTTTATTTTCAAAGTCCGTGCAAAAATAAAAAATAAATCACCTAGGCTACAGCGGTTATGTTTCCCATTTTAGTACATACTTTTAAAACAGCAAATTAAAGAAGAAAACATTTTAAAATATGTCCTTGAGTTGTCCTAGTAACCCAGAAAGGTCACCCGCCTGCACCTCACACAAGCCAGAGACCCACTCCTCGCTGTGCAGAGAACTGTGCAAAGAGGGTGTGCAGGTAACCGGGGGCAGGAGATGCTGGGAGGCTTTCAGTGCCACAGACAGCCCGCTGTGATGTGTTGTGGATGTGCTGGTTCTAGTGTCAGGAAGGGACAGGTATAATGTGTTCTCCATAATGGTAGAGTTAGTGGCACAGAGAGAAAGGTGTGATGTATTCTAGATGTGATGCTCCTATTGTCACGGAGTGAAAGGCGTGATGTGTTCTGTATGTGGCAGTTCTAGCGCCATTGAGAACTGTGGTTGATGTGCTTGGTTGTGGCGGTTCTAGTGCCACAGGGGGTAGGCAGGTCACATGTGCTTCTTCTAGTGTGTAGGAGGGCCATTTGTGATTCATTATGGATTGTAACCATTCTCAAGGAGATATGAGCTCTAAAGCTCTCTCTGCCTAGTGATATCAGCAGTGACACGCCATCCTTCTGTGTCAGATTGCTGCAAGAAGTAACACGCATTAAAAATGCCATAGGTCTCGCCTTTGATTAAGTTAAAGCCATTTGCTTTGCTATACAATACCATTAGCAAAGCAAATGGCTTTAACTTAATCAAAGGCGAGACCTATTGCATTTTCAATGCTTGTTTGTAGAGGCAGCCAGTGTAATGCATCCAAGGCATCTGTTCCTGATGTATGAGGTGGGCAAGATAATGTGGACCTGGCCTCTGTGGCTTGAATGTGATAGGTGTTACAGGAGATAATCTGGAGATCCCCAAAACAAAGTATTGCAGTAAACTAAGCTACTCGGGATGGCTGACTGTACTACCAGTGGTCAGGTGTGGCTATGTAGGTAAAGAAGGATTTTATGCAGAACCTTCTTGAGGGAGAAACAGGACAAAGACACTTTATTGACATTGATATGATCCCCAAATGTCTGGACAGATACAGACATTGTTTGGACAGAATCGCCTGTTACTGGCCAAAGAATTTAAGAGCGAGGGAAAGAAGGCCAGCCGGAGGAACCGCACATGATTTCATTTTTGTTTACCTTGCATTTAAGGCTATTATGACCAATCTAAGCTATATTGTAAAACATAGCCTGATGGAATTCCTCAAAAGGGGTAAGTCATTTAGGGTCAACTGTTCTAATTAGCTGGGTGTTGTCATTGTAAACTTTATTCCTAGGATCTGATCAGTTGAGCAAAAGGTCTTGACTAGTTGTTGAACAGGGTTGGATTCAAGGTGGACCTTTAAGGGTCTCCTTGTCAACCAGCTTACTCTCAGACCTAAAAGGTGGAAGATGGACAGCTTGAGGTTTGTTTTTCAGATTAGATTGTTACCATCTCAAGGTTGCTACTCTAATCCCATGTTCAGAAATCATGGCGATTAGAATATTATGATTGACTGTATCGAAAGTGCCAGAAAGATCTAAAGTGGCCTTTGTCAGCTGCTGTTTGAAGGTACTTTACGGCAGCAACTGAGGTAACTTCAGTGTCATGGACAGGTGCAGAAACCTGACAGGTCTGTATATAATAGATGATGGCATTCCAAGAAGATAGAAATTTCATTAACTTATTTTCAAGATTTTAACAGGGACTTGCAAGAGAGATATAGGCCAAAAAATAGGGCCTGATGTAGATCTTGGTGGGACTACCGTCATCCGGCGGCGGTTCCAAGTACTCCGTCAAGCAGACGGCGATCCGCCCTCCGTATTTAGATGTTACGCAATTGACAGTTGACCGCGGCGGTCTTCTCTGCTAGCTCCCTGTACACCGTTGATATCATGTTGGCGGGTGTGCGCTGAGCCAATTTAGATGTTCCCGTTGTGCTAGCTGTGTTCTGGCAGCAGAGTCCTGATGGAGTGAGGCCATGGTGGTGGGGAGACAGTTAAGTACTACTCATCATCATCTTACTACACATATATGTTGTGAATGTGTCATAATGTATATGTAGGTAATGTGTAATTACTTTTTTTTTTTTTTTTTTTTTTTTTAAACATAACACAAATTACTATGGTTCACTTGGGATAGCGTTAATCCATCGGTGCCAAGCTATACGATTAAATTAAACATATATATATAGCACAAGCTTTAGAATGTGAAAAGAAATGGTCAAGTCTATCACATAAAGAGTAAACTCCCTGAAACACCTCAAGATAATTGAAAAGAAAAGTTAGAAAAGAATACATAAACAAAACAAATTGTCCCCACCAATCTCATATTGGCCATAACACTTTACATGTCAGAAAACACAAGTAAATGTAACATACATGGTGTTTTAATAAAAAACTAAGGAATTACACAGCAACACATATAATGCTGAAATATATACAGAAAACAATGGCTGCCTAAAATGCAGCTATACTGACATACAATTAACGAATGTAAAGAATAAACAATATATGTCTGAAACAATAATTAATAAATATACTTATGGCACTCCACAATATTAGGAGAAGGTCAGTGTTTTAGCCCAACGATAGGGTAGACCAGGGCCATCATCAGCACAAAAAGTGTTGCAAAGAATAACTGTCGATGACAATTTACAAATATGACAGAAGCACCTAGAAGAAGACAGGGAGAGAAAATCAATATTAGAACATAGTCTTTCTATATGTACAAAGAAAAAGTACACCCAAGTGAATGTGTAGCCAAATGAAGGGTGAGAGGTGAATGATACAAAATAAAGATCGAAGGACAAAATGTGTAGGCTTTACAAGAAAAAACACAAAAAGAATAAAACGGTATTAGACCCAAAGACGGACCGAAAAGAGTGGAGGTATATACTGCCCACATGTACTGTGGTCACAGTTTAGAAAAAGATCTGCATAATACCACATGTAAACCTTACTTAAAAAAATACGTGTAGTAATAACTCCCTATAGGATAATGCCCCAATTTTTGAGTGGGAACAATTATATTCAGAACGGAAAAACCGGCATAAGTCAGAATTCCTAAAACAATTTAAAAAGCATAGGTTATTAAATAAGATCAAAAAAACAATTTAGATATTAGTCCAACCACATTGACAACTTACGAAAGGCTTTGAAAAGGAAAGGAATATGATATCCAATTGCCCAAAGCCGGCGCGCAACACAAAGTTGAAAACGTGAGTTCCAGGGGGAATTACCTGAAGAATTGTATAATACAAACCAATTTAGTCTTGTGGTGTCTAAGAACAAACAGATCCGAAAACCCCAACCTCCAAAAGAGATTGTGGTATACTTATAAAAATCATATGGCATGCATTCAATGCAGGGAAAACAAATGCCGAAGTAGTGGAAAAACAGCTAATCAGCTCACTCACAGAAGAAATCCAATTTCGTACTGCCTATAAACAAAAATAAATAAAGAAAACTGACTCCAAGTATTGATAATCATTTATCAAAACACCAATACAAGAAGGTTCAATTAACTATGGCACTGTACATTTTTTAATTACTGTTAATGTTCAGAGACACATGAGTTACTTCATGAGTTCACATAATGTGCATCAAATACTTCAAGCACTAAAGAAGTATAAAACAGAGCTGCGACTCACACGGAAATCAAACCTCTTCAAGCCTAAAGACAAAATGTGTAAAAACAATGCCATGACTCCAATTGAATAACAGCATGAGAGAGAAAAAACAAGCTTCCTGCAAATTTTCTCATTACTTACGAACTGCCAGGAGCAAATCCACGAGGCAACAACGCCGCACATCACCCATCCGCCCAAACAGTATCAGGAGGCAAACAATCTGCTTAAGTAGCCCAGGCCTTAATTAGATAGTGAACCTGAGCCAATCCTGGCGAATGCGATAGGGAATTGAAGGATTTGTAGCGCAATAGCCGTTTTAACTGCAGCAAGCAAAAGCATTGCGAAGGTGTAGCAGCAGTCATGAACAGGAGCCTGACTGACCAATCCATTAAAAGGATAACCCGTGGACGAGTATTAAGACCTACTACTTTGTACAAAACTATAGAAAAACATTATTAATTTTTTTTTTTTAACTAAAACCCAGTTTCACTGATTCGAACAAGCAGGCCCAACATAGCAATACAGCATAAATGATGGGGAATATTGAATGAAGCACTGAGTTTGAATAACTAAACAAAGTCAAAAGTGGCCCATCCCCATGCCGCGATTAGCACGAGAAATGTCAAACCAATTGGCCGGCACTACCATTCAACAATAAAACACTCAGAGCTCCAAAAAGTCTGTGAAAGTCAAAAATAAAAAACATATGGCGAGCATCATTAATCCAGTATTGAGCAGCATTCCATGTCTGCTTAACTGAGAATTCATCTAAACCCAAATAAGATCGAATTAGTCTAAACAAGAGTAAAAGCAAGATTGAGCCTCTGACTCGCAAAAGAGCCAAAGTTGGAGCCCCTTTTTATTGTTTACCGAACATATGGTACAAACCTCAAAAGGCTATAATAAGAAATATTGATAAATGGTAAGCATTCAATTTACACAGAACAGAGAATATCAAACAATGCACGAGTCCACAGGTATCAAAACCCTTTTTTTATATATAGCATTGCACACCAGCAACATACACACACTATTGAATGTATACCCACCTGCGCCACAAGCCCACAACCAGCACCACCTACAAATATTTATTATGTGTCAATACAGATGTGTTAATTTTACACTTATGCATGACACATAACAAAATTGCATGTGAGAGCAATGTTAAACACGTTCTGAAAGCAAATGTTAACACACGAATCATAGTGAAACAAGTGACATAGAAGCCTACCCTACATTCCGGCGACAACTGAGTTGCTGAGCGTCGTAGTGTAGTAGCTGCAGCACAGTAAGGACCTGAACAATGGGGTTCAAGACAAAAACGGAAGTAGGAAACCGAAAAAAGGAAATTATGCACCTCTTTTTCTTCCATACCGCCAACTTGAGTTTGGAGGTGTCCCCGCCACAGTTGCCTCCATGGAAAGGCACATCGTAATCAGGATGGTGGCAATCTTCGTTGGACTCCCTCCGGCAGCCGCTTCTGCCTATGACGCTGTCGACGCGGAGCAAGATTCTGGCAGAGGCAGCAGGACTCCGACTGTCTTCCCTCGTAGACCTGCATGCATCTAAATATAGCAGGTAGACTGCCAAGTCGGCGGGCGGGAAGACCGTCGAAAAAGTGCCGGTGGGACCTGACCCGCCAACATCTAAATCAGGCCCTTAGGATAGCAGGATCCGCCATAGACTTTTTTAGCAATGGAACCACCATGGCCTTCTTCCACTGAGTATCTGAGCCGTAAGTAAGGGAAAGGTTGCATATCGCCCATAAGGGCTTCTTACTACGGATGAATCTTTCTTCCACCAAACCCTGGGACGGAAAGAATCAATGGGAGATCCAGAGGAGGCAAAGCTGGCAATTTAAAAAATGTTTGAGTCCAGCTCCTTAATATCATCCTAAACAGGACTTTCAATTTAATTATCCATGTCAGTGCAGGCCAGCACTGGTAAGATTCCTGCTATATTCCCTGTTGATTGAGCTGTGACGTTCAATTCAAGACTTTACTAGAATAACAAACAATCATGAGGAACAATTACACAATTTCCAAACAGATTAAGATACAGTTTACATGTAATCAGATGCCTTACAGGAAAAACTGAGATGTATCCAGGTAGATGTTAACCCCCTTCACCCACCTCTTCTGTTATTACAGTATACAGCCCTGTAGCGCGGAGAGCTGTAGAGACACACGTGTCATAAGGTTTCTGCACATACAGAGCTATGCACAGGATAATAGGACCTTGGAATATAGTGGTGAGCCAACCATAGACCTTAGCACCCAAAACCCCAACCCAACTAGCCTTAGCGTCACATTAGCACTAATGTACCAATGATTAGACAACCCAGAACACGGTATCTCTCTCTCTCACTCAGGACTCGCAGAGTCAAGAACACTCTTTCGTCACACTCGTACCTGTCCACAACATGCGTAAGAAGAGACACTGTATAGTTCAAAATGTTTATTTCAACTTACGTGCTCTTAGATACAGTACACGTGTCAGTACTAATAGCATAATACATATGAATAATATAATCAGCATAGTTACTACTCCATAGAATACGAACGGGGAAAGCATCTCATAAAGCAGTGGATATATGTCTAACTAACATTACCACCCTCCCCGTGCTGGAAGCCAGTTTATTATGAGAATAGAAGACCTTTGGGCTTTGACTAGCGAACCCCCATACCTCAGTCTCTAGATGCAAAACTACATCAGCAGACAATCACAGCTCTTCTCTCTGGAAAGTTCGTCTCCAAGTGCTATCTAGAGCAGGCGACCGCATTATTAAAAGCACACTAATTTCTCAATGGCAGCTGTACATGGTGTTATGTCTAGGTGCGAGGGACGGGCCAAATCAGTAGGAACCAGGGATTTGTTATTCGACCTTGTAGCTGTTGTTCAGACTGAGCCCAAAAGGGAATAGGAGAAAAGGTGAGAAACAGAAAATGCAGACAGTTGTAAAATAACTTGGCAGTAGCAGAGGGCGACAGAACAACATCCAAGAGTAACGTGCGCAAAAGTCATCATGGCAGCCAGGCCTGTGCTAACGTAGCCAGACAGGCCAGGAGGCCATGAGCCACAAGACACCCTCCCTGGACAGTCCATCGGCCAAGACGAAAATGAAGACAGAGTTCCAAACACCTGAGCAGAATTGAGGCTGTCCACCGACAGTGAACGGCAAGTCAATCAATCCAAAAACGTGGAAGAGCAGAAAAATGCTATACCGTCCAAGAGGACATCATTGGAATCGTCAAAAAACGTAGACGCCATCCAGTCCAACAGGTCAAAGCTGCAGGAATGTTCCTCAGAGGATGGAGCATCCAAAAGCAATGCGGGACAGCTTGCGTGATATTCAATATAACTTTGTTGTAGGAGATTCTGAGCAGCCGCCCAGATATCCCATTGTGCCAAAATCCCCAGTGCAGCCGCACGCATCATAAAGCCAGCAACGGAACAGTCCCGTTCATGGGCCTCTAAGGGACCCACCAACCGAACAAAATCCGGGACCGACAATGACGAATTGGAGAGGCAATAATCCATGGTCCATGTAAACGGACAGCGGATGCAAGACATCACAGGTTGCACGCAAGTGAAATACGCAAAGCGAAAGGAAAGGGTGTAGGACACACTGATAGTTGCCAAGGGAAGAACATCGAAGCCAACCAGAAGTCGCTCACGGAGCAGCTAGAGGCGTTCGGGATCGAGAAGGGCCCAGTGGTGTGCAGCCATTGCGCAGAAAACAGATCAACAGCAAGACACCAGCCGCCAAAGCGAGGATCAATGGGAAACCACCAAAGACGCTAGAAAAAATAGAATGTATGAACGCCGGTATCACACCGAAAATAGTTTGAAAGGTGGACACCAGGCCAGACCCCACAATCTTAAAAAGTGCACCAGACCCTCAGTGTTTGATGCGTTAAAAATACGATGAATCAACTCCCCAAAATGTTGGGGGAGGTCAGTGTTCAAAAGGGTCTGTATTTCACTGTGGGTACTCGCCACCTGGAGAATGAATGTCTCCCGGGCGGATGTGAGCATAACCTCCTCATTCAATAATAGGGCCTTTATTCTGCTCAACTTATTGAAATCTGCCTCCATGGTAGGAATGGAAGGCCAAATAGAGTTATCAACGATGTCGTGAGGGGGAGGAAAAAGCACATTCTTGCAGCAGACAACTCTGTGTGAGACCGTAACAATATACGGAATGCCAGCCTGTAGGCCACAACAGTCTTCGTTATTTAAAAGCAAATAGCTACCGTTAGTAAGCAAAGTAAAAGTAGGAGAAATAGCAGGAGCAGGAATACCCTTTAGCACACATGCAAGATTTGGAACTGAAACGCTACAAGCCCCGTGCAATTTAATATGTTTACAAATAAGCGAATGACCCACAGTTGAATCACAAGACTCCCCCGTGAGAAATACCTCCTTGCCCTCTCTAAGGCATTTATACATGAAAGGCAAGGACCAAAGTTCATGCAGGAAAGCACTACCCAAAGGCTGGAAACGGCCCACAGGATAATGTTTCATGCACGAACTAAATTCAAACAGGGAAAAAGGTAAAGCTATAACCCCATGAACTAGCCACACCGCAGAACCTAGTTCCGCTACAGAGAATGGTAAAGGATCCACTTTTTCGATATGTAACAAAGTGTAAGATGCATCTTTCATGGACATGAACTGCTGTTTGTCAGTCAAATTAAAAGGCAGAAAAAGGGCAGTGGTGTTTAACAAATTCCAAGGAACTTTACCTAACTTAAGGGTTTGCAAAGTCCAGGCGAACTGCATCACTGAACGCAACTGATTCTGACCATGATACAACATGGAGACATCATCCTGTACAATATCAACAACAGAGGATACAATATTCTCTAATGTGTAAATGCGGGAAGACAGGGTATTTATACTATTGTCAACAACAGCAAGCACCTTTTCCAAATTTGCTTGGTCTATTTCCCTAAGACGGGAAGCAGCTTCCATCTGTGACAGCTTCCAGAGTTCATTATACGCTTCATAAATGAATCTCTTCGGTCGGGGACCACGAGGTCCCAAGATAAAGTCAGATAAATCAATAGTGCCTGATAGGAGGGATAAATGGTTCTTAACAGAGTCTAAGGACGAATGTTGTAACCATTGTTTACATAATTTACCAACCGAATACGTGGTTACAGTACGAGTTTCAGTAAATCTTGGATCAGGCTTGTCCTGTATGTAGCCAGGAACTGTGCCATGAAAACGCAGTTGGCATGCATTAGATGATATGGGCCATGCCAACCAGGGTGACTGTATCAGTGCAGAAACGTTAAAGGAATTGTTTTGAAACTGAGCCTGTAACGTCATAAGGGACATATTAAAACGCAAACTATCATTTGGAAAACTCGACAAGGATGGGATGGCTGGCGCATTTAGTTGTTTAACGGTAGCCAACCCCCAACACGTGGTCTGATGAATGGAAGCATTTAGAAATAGAATTTGGGCTGGGATAAGGCAAGCGCGGTGCAAGGCCTCAGTGCCTTGCACCTGCCATGGCTTCGAACCCCAGATTGATTTTAAATCCACTGTGTCTTTCCAATACTCATAACCACCCACCGCCAAGGCGCTCAAAAAGGAACCCGAATATAGTAATTTAGTGTGGGTCAACATTATTTTTTGAGTCAATGGAGTTTTTAATTTAAAATAATAGGACCCAGGGTTCGATCGATTAAAATCAGTAAAATAGGTGAATTTATTTCGAAGAGTCTGGGAACTACCTGGTATGGGGTTTGGGCAGTGTTCCCATTGGGTGTAAGTAACAGGGCTGCGTAGTGCACTTGGTTTGTGGAGAAAATGATTGCCCCAATGCTGGTAGCAATACAAATCGGCATAATTCGCAGAATTCATATACAAGTCTTCAGCATTAAAGGAGGCATAATATTTTAAATCAGCAAACAATGCTTCAACTGCATGCACATCCCAATCATCAGAATGAATATTACTTTTTACTACATCACCCATCGAGACTCGAAGGACATTTGGTACATTAATAATTTCCGTCGGGCCATGGATTTGAAAGTTTACTGCATCCCATACGATGCCATCAGCAACTGGAAACGCTGAAATGTTCACAAATGTGTGGTCACGCTTCATGATGTGTGAAGAGGAATGGGGAGCCAAAGTCCCAGCCACACTGTTCACAGCAGAGCGTTCAGGTAAATAGTGACCATTGATGAGTA
This sequence comes from Calotriton arnoldi, assembly GCA_963921515.1. NCBI lineage: Eukaryota > Metazoa > Chordata > Amphibia > Caudata > Salamandridae > Calotriton > Calotriton arnoldi. The sequence goes on from CAWUFW010004643.1 coordinate 512,223, forward strand.
GAAAAAACACTGTGACAAAGCCAATGGACATGAACAAAAAAAACAAGAAAAGTACCATCCAAATATATGTCCAAGGTGGAATCAAAAAATTGTCTCTAAACCAGGATACTAAAAGACTAAACTTGGACGGGACCTTTGATGAGTTGGAATCCGAGTCAAAGGAATAACGTGTCGGGCTCAGTGGCGTCGTTGGTTGGTGTGCCACCGACTCCGTGGCGGGATAAGTATATTCGTCCTCATCTATGCAGGGTGATGCAGGGGGTTCAAATATATTTTCAGGCAAATCAACCATCTCCATGGTAACATCAGTGATTGTTCGTGCAGGCGTGCCTCGAACGCTTGTCCGATAAATGGCAGGACAAGAGACCGCTGGTGTGACACTATTCAGGATCGGCCAGATGTTGTAGCTTGACATTTTCCACTGAGATGTATCTGTTTTCCTTGCGACCGGGAAGCGGTGGTAGGATGACTGTACGTGTTCCCTTCAAGCCCAGGACTGGAACCGGTGCACGAAAAGAGGGGCCGAATTCTTTTTGTTCTCCACCTTCTCTCGTACCAGGTCGCCAATCTTCGGAAGCCAGCCGGCAACCGGAATCTGCAAAGCAGGGTCTGTGGCTGAAGGCAAATGTGCAATTGCTAGTTTGTCTCGGGCTTCTTGTAAGTCCTGTAACATAGTAGAATGATTATCTACATCAAACTTGGCGGATTGCGCCGCCATGTCTAGACCATCAAGGTCAGGCACAAACATTCGTATGCCAAAGAGCATTTCGTAAGGGGTCCGCCCACCCAGAGGCCTTCTAGGGAGATTATTAAGTGCACGCTGAACAGTATACAAGTGGGCCAGCCAGTTCCTGCCAGTACCTATAACTCTAGCTGTCAAGGATTGCTTTAAGTCACGGTTCATTCGTTCAACGATAGAGTTGCCCTCAGGCCTATACGGAGACGAAAATTTCACCCGCACCCCTAAGGAGCCCATTGCGTCCTTGTAAGCCTTAGAGGCAAACGCCGGACCTTGGTCAGAATGGAAGGTGCCGCATGCAAAAATTCCCACAAAGACACGCAAATCCCTAATGACATTTCGAGCGTCAGCACTCCGTTGTGGCCAGACCCAGATGAACCGTGTGCACGAGTCCACTGCCACTAAGATATATTTATAGGCAGTGTCTGAAGAAAATGGACCGCAGTGATCCAAGTAAACACACCCAAAGGGTCTGTTTGAAATTGCAAGCGAGGTCTGTGGTGGTCTTGTGACTGTTGAAGGCTTGATCTGTTGACAAACGTCACAGGAAAGCACATAAGTACGTGTATCTTTATATAAACCACGCCACCAGTAACGCTGCTGCAAAATGGAAATTGTCGCAGACACACCAGCGTGCGCCGAAGCCATGCTTTCGTGTGCCGCTGCCATCAAGGAAAGTCTGCGGTCCGCGTTGGGGATCAGCCGAACCCCAACGTCAGGTATTGTTACATAAGGAGCCTGATCGGGACCTATCTGGTAAGAATATTTAGAAGGGAAACCTCTAGGGTAATTCATTCCTTCTTTTGTTGCAGCAATAGCTGCCAAGATATCAGTGTCTATTTTAGACATGGATCTAGTAACTGCTGCTACTGAACATGTGAGTACTGCTGATCTGGCAGCTTCATCTGCCAGACTGTTACCAACAGCGTGTGCGCCCACTCGCTGATGGCCTAGGGTGTGAACCACATGTGTGAGTGGCAGACGTCTTTGTAATTCTGCCACTCTAACCCAAAGCATTTTATGCTTGATTGTGTTGCCTTTAGCGTCTCTATAGTCATTTTTCGACCAAAAGAACAGATTGTCATTATATGATTGAACACAGTAGTAAGAATCGCACACTATTAAAGTGGTCACATCAGGATTTACAAACTCAAGCGCAAGCACCAATGCACGCAACTCGGCCAATTGTGCGGTACTATCCCCGAGAGTCTGTGTATGCACCACAGTGGATTTGAACTTTCCGTTCACAAACGTACCTGCAACAATAGCACAAGCGGCTGAATAAGCATGTTTGGAACCCGTGGCCGGTTGTGCTGAACCATCGGTATAGATCACACAGTCGTAATCCTCAAGCGGCAATAAGGACAGAGGAGGAGGATGAACGAATTCATACTGTAAGAACTCCTGAGTCTGAAGTGAAGAATCGAATATGAAAGTGACATCCGGAGACGTCAAAGATGTTGCCCATTGAATCCAACGGGGGTGCAATGCTTTAGAGTTCGGTACACTTGCTTTGGTCACTGCCTCTAAAGCAGGATATGGTGTTACCACCAAAATGCGTTTACCTTGTGCCAGTGCGCGCTCCTTCAGGATCGCCATTTGCACTGCTGTTAGCACTTTCTCCACTGATGAAAACCGCATTTCTGCGGAAGTGTATAGATGTGACTTGTATGCGATGGGTACTGTATCACCTTCATTAAAGGTTAAGTACGTGAAACCCACTGCCCCTGGTATGATTCTAATCACCAAGTTTGTGTGGTTATCACGCGTCAAAAGGTATTTAGACTCAAGAAGGTCTGTCTGCAAAGACTGCAGAATGGAGGTATGCTCCGGAAGCCAGCAAGACTTCGAAAAAGTAGGTTGTATCAAGGCATACAGTGGCTTGATACGCTGGGCGTATTCGGGAATATATGTACGTCCGAAGTTCAGAAAACCCAGCAAAGACTGAAGCTTCTTCAGATTAGTAGGAGGGCACAGAAGTGCACATTTCTCCAGAAAATGGGGGGCTAAACCCTTACCTTCATTGTTGAGCTCATAGCCCAAGAACAAAACGGTAAATTCAGCAATATGAGATTTGGCAAAGTTAATTTTGTATCCCTGAACCGCGAATTCAAGAATAATGCGGTCTACGCGGGTCAGATGCGGAAACAATTCGTCGTCTGTCAGATAAATGTCATCCACATACGAACAGGCGTCTGGATCTATGCCGTCTAACAAAGAGACAACACGAGCGGCGAACACGCCCGGACTATTTTTGTAGCCCATAGGAAGACGCCTGAATTTGAACATTTTACCACCGGAAGTAAAAGCACACCATTGGCCACTTTCCGGGGCTAAGTTGTGCGTGTAGAATCCATTTGAAAGGTCAAGTGTCGTTTTATATTTTTTACGAACAAGACTGTCTACTAGCGCCGAACTATGGGTATTTTGCACCGCGAAGGTCCGGCAATGTGAGTTCAAATGCCGGTAATCCAATACTAAGCGGTACGATCCATCGGGTTTAGAAACCGCGAAAAGGGGATTGTTCATAGGTGATACACAGGGTTCAATTACTCCCTGATATTCCAACTGAGTCAGAATTTCGGAAACGGGGCCTTTGGCTTCACGTTTTATGGGATATTGGGGTTGTGGCTGCGGTAACGACCGCAAAGGTATTTCATGGGGGGGAGATTCTTCATCCCAACCCACGTGATTGCGGAATAACGCTGGAGCCAGGGACACACAGCCCACTCTGCTGCAAGAGCCTCCGCTTTGTTCTTTGGGACATGTCGAGAAAAGCTCGGAAGGATTACCTCCTCCCCTTTACGCGCAGCAAGAACGAATGGGGGTGGCCAATCCGCCTCTGCTAACAAAATGTCATATGAAGAGGTCAGATTTTCCCAAAAAATCCCTTTAATTACACGCTGTATATCACCTTCAATTTGAATGACAATATTAAATAGTCTGTCAGGGGGTGCCACTCTGGTGTCTGCTGTTTCAACAGTAATGAATGTTTCAGTTGCTGTCGCCTCCATATGAGGACGTAGCGCCTCCCGCACTATGGTAACTTCCGCGGCGCTGTCTAGGAGGGTTACTGCCCACGTCCAATTCAGGAGTCTCGTTCTCACCGTCTGTGGCATATTTCGCTGTTACAGCGGCAACCTTCTTCTTCTGAAATTGTGGTCGAAAACGTTGAGCGTCTTCCTCTTTTCCTCTGACTTGTTGTCGAGGCTGGTCTCGTCCCTGTGGGGCCTCACGGGCCCTTCCTCTATCCTGTCGGTCTCCTCCACCGGCCTGTGACGAAGTCTGTGCCTGTAAAGAACGAGGAGAACGCGTATCAGGGATTTGAAACCTATCCGGTGACTTAATTCTCGCTCTATCGCGTAAATCATAAGTGCGTTCAGAAGAAACTGAAACCGGGGATACGCCTCGCGACCCCGGCTTTTTTTGTTGCTTACCCTGTTTTTTCAGCCTCCAGCTCTTTTTAGTGAAGACTGGTTTCTCATCTTTCTCAGATTGAGATTTGGTTTGTTGCTGTTGTGGTTGCGATTGTGTTTGCTGTTTTGCAAAGGCTTGTTACCCAGGCTGTTTCTACCAATAGTTTTGTAAGCCTGGGTAATAATTTTCGGCAATTCGCGAGGCTTGTCCAATTCTGGGACTAAAGCCAAAGCGTTAGCTACTTGAAAGTTCACTGCATCGCCCTTGACATTCGCAAGGATCAGTTCAGCTACTACTTCAAACACTCCCACCAGTCTCATCCCTAATTCCACGGCCGCTTCAGGGCCATGTTCATCCTGTACTTTTTTAATTACAGAGGGGAGAACTGTCATGGAAGGAGTACCAAAACATTTAGAATATACTGTTGCGAATACCTTACCCCAGTTGTCACATGCTGTCAACTCGGGAATTAAGTCTTTTGGCAAACTAATCGTTAAAATACGATGTTTATCCACTGGAGTCGTATGTGGAAAAACTGCCTCCAACTGATCAAACTTTTCTGCAAGCCAATAAGGAAAATCATCCTTATTTTGTGGCCGTTTGCCCATCACAGAATTCACCATGACGGGACTTATGGTCACTCCGTCTGCAGCAGCTGGTTGGCCAGCAACTCCAGGAGCGGCTCCATGGATGCTGCCTGTAACATATCGCACTAAAGCTCGATGCACTTGCACCAAGGCCGCATACATAGTGCGAAGTTCCGCGACTGGTATAGTCATATAACGCGGATGTGGGGTGTACCCGGCCAAAACAGGCCAAGTGGCCCCTCTATAGATAAGGGGCCTAAACGAACCGTGGTAGTCGGTTGTGGGAGGGCGCCATTAAACCAAACACGGTGTTGCCAAGCCGTGAGCGGTACTTCAAGATTAGTATAAGGTCTATAGACAGCAGGAACAGCGGTGGGTTCATATTCATGGAACAGATTATCGTTCGGATTCACCGCTGGAAAAGTGATCCAAGAGTAGAACACTTCAAAGTGGAAAGCCGGGTCGGCTTGAACCACAAAGACTAAGTCAACTCCCGAGTCTGGCACTCCATACACCCGTAAGTGATCCCGGAGTGCTGTGCGGCTATGTGCCGCTATGTCTATACCCGCCATTACTAACGGGTCTACTCAACAATCTTACACGAGGCAGCACAAAAAGGGTTATATCTAAGAAACCTTTTTTAATAACATCAAGCTTGAAAGAACCTACAAAATCTGCAATATAGGAGGTATCGCCGTCACACACGCTTCCGGAAGCGTACGTGAGGGGTTTGTGGACAAGCACAAGTACTACTCAAGCGTCTCGCAAGTAAGCTGCCCCACTCGTTGGTCGCGCCATGTCATAAGGTTTCTGCACATACAGAGCTATGCACAGGATAATAGGACCTTGGAATATAGTGGTGAGCCAACCATAGACCTTAGCACCCAAAACCCCAACCAGCCTTAGCGTCACATTAGCACTAATGTACCAATGATTAGACAACCCAGAACACGGTATCTCTCTCTCTCACTCAGGACTCGCAGAGTCAAGAACACTCTTTCGTCACACTCGTACCTGTCCACAACATGCGTAAGAAGAGACACTGTATAGTTCAAAATGTTTATTTCAACTTACGTGCTCTTAGATACAGTACACGTGTCAGTACTAATAGCATAATACATATGAATAATATAATCAGCATAGTTACTACTCCATAGAATACGAACGGGAAAGCATCTCATAAAGCAGTGGATATATGTCTAACTAACATTACCACCCTCCCCGTGCTGGAAGCCAGTTTATTATGAGAATAGAAGACCTTTGGGCTTTGACTAGCGAACCCCCATACCTCAGTCTCTAGATGCAAAACTACATCAGCAGACAATCACAGCTCTTCTCTCTGGAAAGTTCGTCTCCAAGTGCTATCTAGAGCAGGCGACCGCATTATTAAAAGCACACTAATTTCTCAATGGCAGCTGTACATGGTGTTATGTCTAGGTGCGAGGGACGGGCCAAATCAGTAGGAACCAGGGATTTGTAATTCGACCTTGTAGCTGTTGTTCAGACTGAGCCCAAAAGGGAATAGGAGAAAAGGTGAGAAACAGAAAATGCAGACAGTTGTAAAATAACTTGGCAGTAGCAGAGGGCGACAGAACAACATCCAAGAGTAACGTGCGCAAAAGTCATCATGGCAGCCAGGCCTGTGCTAACGTAGCCAGACAGGCCAGGAGGCCATGAGCCACAAGACACACGGAATGCTGTTAAAAAGGAGAAAGAAGAGTACTGCTTATTTATTGGGACCTTCAAGTCAAACTCAAAGTAGAAATCAGTTATTACTCTATGCAATCTCAATAAGGGCAATAACACCCAGAAACAAAAAGAATTACAAACCATCTTCTCAAAACACACAATGTATGATTGCATGCCGAGTCAAATTCTTCGTGGTGCCCATTTGAGGAAATGAATCGCAAAATCTGCCGTAAATTAGGGCTGCAAGCCACTGGAATCGGTGGGAAGGAGGATGGAAAGAGTTGCTGCAACTGAAATAGGACTGCCAACAATTTTGAAGCTCTAAAAGGACAAACAATTTGGCACTGTTCCATGGAGTTTGACAGAACCTCTATCGATAAAGCCAAAAGACCAGACACAAAGTGAACATATTTGCATGAACTCCAAGAATGTCAGTTTAAAGGGGCGATAGAGAATGTACACCCAGAAGAGAACACCACCAAGGTGTACTTAGTTTACTTTCTTAAACCAATACAAGACCTAACCTTGAGGCATATACTGGAACTACTCTTTTTCTATCCCTATTCATGAAGCTCAAAGGTTTCAAATGATCATGTTACAGTAAGTGCTGAGGAAGGTCAAGGTTAATTCATGCTCACTGATGTTGATTGGCCCCAGTATGCGATGCCAATTTTGGCACATCTACAGATGGCAACTATCCAGTACCCATGGTTCCAATTGATGACTCAACCAAGCTTCTTTTCAGATACAGAGGTCAAGTCCTCCAGCAAAAGTTGAAGTCACTCAACCTTACAGCTTGGTGCCTGACTACTTACATTTTGGACATTTCCACAGATTGCAGGGCCATAATGGTAAAAGTGTTGCAAGTTCTTGTCAATGTTAGGGCATATGCTAAGTGGAAGTGTTTCTATGTATGGTGCAAGAATAAAAGACTAAATCCCATTTTGATGCAAAATTTCCAAATACTTGTGTACTTGCTACACTTATCCCAAGAAGGTCTCAAGTACTTATTGGTCAAGGTTCTTCTGGCCTCGACACCAAGATCCAGAGCCACAAAGCATGTTCCCTGATGTTTTCCCAAAGGATCATAAAACAGTTCATGAAAGGCTTTTTAGGACTTCTTGTTTCTGTTTGACACCTTCTGATATATATTGGGAGCTGAACACTATGCTCTGTCAGCTGACGAGGTTGTTGTGAACCCTTTTATAGACCAGAGCTCAAATGTCTCTTGAGGGGGACATCACTGTTCCTCGATCTCTCAGCAAGATTGGGGGAGCTCAAAGCCTTCAAACTAAGAGCATCATATATACTTGTCACAATGGACAAAGCCACGTTCCCCTCAGCCCTAGATTAATGCCTAATCTGCCCTTTTATTGTCATCTGAATGAACCTGTCAGTGGGAAAAGCATTACTTTGATTGGATGCATGCAGGTGTATCAAATTCTAAATGAAAGGAACAAAAGAAATACGTACTTTTGACCAACTCTTCATCTCTGGGGGCTAACCAGGAGGGGGCCGCCCTCTGTGTATGCAGGGCATTGCCTTCTGGCTATCAGCTTGCATCACTTTCTACCACAGTAAAGCTAAGTGTCCACTTGAAGACAGGCTGAAAGCACATTCCACAAGAAGCATGTGGGTAACAGGCACTGTATGTGGGAGTGACACTCCTGTACATCTGCCAAGCAGCTACATGGAAAAGCACACTTTCAGCAAACACTGCTTTCTAGGCTTATGCAGCAGCAAAAGCTGACTCTTCAGTAGAGCAAGCAATTCTATGCAATCGGTTTCATTAAAGCTGGACCTGCTTTGAAATTTTATATACTGCTTGCTATTCTGATTCAAGTATATCTTGGAAACATCCAGTGCTGGAGAATAACTTGGGTAATATAGCTGTAACTCCAGTTCTCCAGCAGTCGTGGCTTCAGTAGATTCACATGAAACCCTCCCTCCTCACTCAGAGACTTAATAGGTACCATTCCACTATGGTATAAGATGTGAGCTATCGTGGCCTCTAAGGGAGTGGAGCGCTCAGCCCTTCCACCTCATTTGCTGCTGTTTGGGTTGTTTCAAATGATATGGATGGGGAGAGGAGTTGGCCTAACGGCTAGGGCGGTCGACCTCGAATCTGGGGAACTGGGTTTGAGTCTCGGCAATGACGCTGAACATCCTGTGATTCTGGGCAAATCACTTGATCTCCCCGTGCCTAACAAAAATGAATGTAATGCAATCAATGTAATGTAAATCAATGTAATGCAACTGGTGCTATGTAAAGCGCTCTGATACCCGATTCGGGTCAAGTTCGCGCTATATAAAACTCTGTCAAATAAAAAATATGGATATGCTACTAAACAAACAATTTTGTTAGTACTGTGTCTGTTTTCAATACTGTTTATTGCTATTCTCAAAGTACCGGGGGATTTCTAGCCTGATGAAACAAGATGATTCAAGCATGTGAATCTATGAAAACATGTGCTTGAATAATTTTTGGGGGGTGCTGCTTAGTTGGTGAGCCAGACATACTGCTAATCTTGGTCAGGCTGTTTACCTCTGTGAAGAGCAAGTTGAAGAAGATGAACATTTTTGGTAGGCAGTGGTATGTACAAGCTTGGTCTTTATTAGCACTGGATATGTCACCATCGAGTTTCATGAAAATGTGATTCGTGAGTTCAGTTTTTTTTTGTAATGAAATTGTCAATCAAGGTTTCACAAAGTTTATGGTGTGGTTGTTGCAGGTAAAAGTGCACTCCTCAGCTTTTGAATATTCCCCAAGTGTCATACTGGATCTGGAAGCTTTTTCATAGTACCTCAACACTCCAGAAGGTGACGCCGTGCGGCTCTGCACTGATTCCATTCTGCTCCAGAAATGGTGTGCAGATCTTTTAAAGGCTCCACTCCCATGCTCTAATGTCAGTTCCTTTTTCCACACCTCTACCCAGGATCCAGAGATTCTCTAGTCTCGGAGACTACTTTTCGTTAACTTTTTCTCCACATTTTCCACAGTGTGCAAGTACCCCCTAAGACGACCGGTTTTAAGCCCTGAAAGGACTGTCGCAAACAGATGTCTTTGATGGATCCCCACCAGGTTTGCATGTGGTATCTGGGGTGGGGCCACAACTACAAGAGCTGCGGGGACTTTGTGCCGATGAGCCTGAAGGCATTAGGGAACGCAAGGGTAAACTTTTTGTGGTCAAGTGCAAGTAGACGCAGTGCCAGGACCACTCAGAGTCCTGCTCCAAGTCGAAAGCTGGTTCCCACTCCTGGAGTGACCGAGTTGCTCTTGAGGCTGGTCTTCGTTGCGCTCCAAATCCTCAGGTAAGCTTAAGAAACATAAGAAGTTGAAGCGGAGTTCTGCTCCTTTTCGCCATTCCCACCTTTCTCTCTCAGCACCGCTCTCTAGAGTTTTGTGGTGCAAGCTTTCACTAGCCAGACCAACCTTAACAATTTCCTACCATTCCTCTTGACAGGGATTCTAAGATAGTGGAGACTTTTTTAAACCGCTTGCTCTCCCCACTAGTTTGGCTCTGCGGTCAATCACCAAAATGGGCTTGTACCTCCTGCCACAAAACGGAGAGATGGTCCTCTGTCAGTCATTGGGTAGATGGTGGACAGTGCAGCATGGGTAATTGAGAGGGTGTCGGCACCAGAAGTAGGACGTAGTTGTTATTTTTGCTACTTTATGCTGCCCAAGAAGGACGGAGGTCTTTGGCCTATTCCAGATCTGCACCCTCCCAATTGCTTGCTCTGCAAGGATAAGTTCACAATGCTCACTCTGGCCCAGGTCTTGTCTGCCCTCTACCCTGTTGACTGGATGGTGCTGTTGGACCTGCAGGATGTCTATTTCCATATTACCGTCCTGCCAGCTCATCTGCGGTTCATGGTGGGAGAGGAGCATTTTCTGTTTTCTGTGCTTCCCTTTGTTCTCGCCAGCACCCCTTGGGTATTCACAAACGTTATGGCGGTGGTGATAGCACACCTTTGGAGGTCAGGGGTGCCAGTCTTCTCTGACCTTAATAATTGGCTGTTGAAAGTCTGCTTGCCCCAGGCAGTTGTCAACCACCTCCAGATAACAGCAAACCACCTGTCATCTTTGTGGTTGACTATCGATGTGCTAAAGTCACACATGACTCCTTCTCAGACGCTCCCTTTTATGGGAGCCATTCTGGGCATGGTTCTTATTCGTGCCTTTCCTCTGAAAGGAAGTCAAGGAAATTCAGGCTATGATCCCAATCTTTCAGCCTCTGGCCTGGATTTCAGTGAGGTCGATTCTGAGGCTGCTGGGACTGCCGGCCTCCTGCATTCTGCTGGATCGAGCACCCCAGGTGGCATATGTTGGCACTGCAGACTGATTTGAACTCCCAGTGGGCCCAACTTCAAGAAGACCTCTCCGACCACCTCCAGATCTCAGAGGAGACTACAAAAGACCTGCATTAGGGGCTGCTGGACTGCAGTTGCGTTTGCAGCAGACCCTTCTCCCTTCCCCACTCAGAACTGTCAGTGGTTTCCAATTGTCTGAACAGGCAAGTCTGCCGAGGAGGGCACTTTGCCCACTTGGTCCTGCAGGATTTTCTGGTTTGAGCCATCCACAGCCCTCTTCCCTTAGCTACTGCTTTGGTATCTATCCAAAAGGTGAGGAATCTGCGGCTAGAAGTCTCTATCAGAAGAACAAGTTACTTACCTTTGGAAACGCTCTTTCTGGTAGAGACTATCTAGCCGCAGATTCCTCACCAACCCTTCAATCCTCCCTGTTTTGTGGTTACACTCTATCCTAAGCTTTATTTGAGGGTTGGACCAGCTGGCTTTTTGGTAGGTTTGCTGGCAATGAGAACCTTTGTTAGGGACTGCTGTAGCATTAGAGCTGAAGTTGGAACTGATCAACAGCGATGAGTTGGCCCATGAGCAGAGCTGCACGAAGTTCGGGCTGAAAATAGTGCAAGTCCAACTACTCCCTGGAACTCTTCTAGTAAGGGCATTTGGTACAGAGCTAGATTTGTGGAGATGAGTTTGAGTTTTTTTTTTTTTAGGATGTGGCATTCAGTCCAGGTAATAAGTTCGATTGCTATCACTGACATAAGCCCTCTTGATTAGGTTTGGCCGAAATTTCCATTACACTGGTGTAATCTCACGTAATTTTGTGGGGGATTTTTCTTTGCTTTGTTTTTTTACATATAATTATGCCCCGTTACCAGCAAACACTTCGCATGAGTGTAAGCAAACAACACTAACGACCATGACACAAGCAACTACTGCAGTTTGCGGCACTTGTGGTTTTTGCTTTTTAAATTTAAATGTGTTATTGCGGCCCAAATTCAAAAACCCATTTCACGTTAAGATGTGGCTCTGATTGTTGGTTTTGCATTTTACATAATTTTTATGATATTTCATGTAATTACACAAACGCAATTTATGCACACACCCCTACCTTTGATTTGAAGACTGCACAAAGAGTGTGGTTGGCAGAGTATCTAGGCCCCAGGACTAGTTGATGAAAGTTGTTCAGTCGTAATTTTGTAAATGGAATTCAAGAGAACATCCAGGAAACCTGGGGGGGGGGAGGGGGTGGCGTTGCGGGAGTCTACTTGTAGGATGTAATGAGGTGAAGGAAATGTGAAAGGGTGAGTACCACTCTACTGGGCAGTCACACTCGTAGGCTGAGTGTTCTGTAATGCTATAGGTGGCTTGTGAGTGTTTTTTTAATGCTACGCTACTCCACTTCTAATTTTGCTTGGATTGTTACTTAAATAGGTTCGCTAACCCAGGGAGGGATAGCCTTGCATAGTACAGGTGAGGCTTCATCGCCTAGGCTGGTCTCTGGCTTGAGGATCATCAAACTGTGATCCGATATTAAGCAGCTTTTTTGTGAATCCGGTTGTTGCTTCATGATCCCTGTTCATGCTTAAGGATTTGTGGTTGATTAGGATGCATGATCAGTGGTTGTAGTTCCAGCTAGGGTGGTGGGATCACCCAGAACATTATAGAAGCTAATGGTTACTCTTACCTGAGAACCCACAAATGAAATGACAGGTTGACAAGTGCTCTGATGATTGTTCTTATGAATTCTTTGGCCAAGTTGATCTCATAGGGTGTGAACACAATGTAGCAAAAGGTTCATCTGGTTTCTCCAGGAGGGAGAACGATCATTTAATAGCATTATGAGGAATCCATGATAATTAGAGGACCACAGTTCTCATATGTTGTGCTGCTCCGTGCCACTTTTGCCCCAGTGTTGCGCGGAGCTGTATATAAGCACTTCTCATGCATGCTGATGTCTGTTCCTTTCTTTCTGCACCTTCAGAAGCAGATCTAGAGTCTCTTCCTTGTCTTAGACCACATTTTCGTTTATTTCACCTTATGCGCAAGGGAATATGACCCCCTAAAACCACAGGGTTTAAACCATGAAGGGGCTGTCACAATCAGAGGTTTGTGATGGAATCTCACAAAGCCTGTTTGTTCTACCCTGCAGTCAGACCACAACTCCAAGGCATATGGCGACTGTGCCCAGATGCTCTCGAATGCCATAAGGGAACGCAAAGACAAACGCTACATCACCAAACACAAGAGTACTTTGCACCACGACCGATCTAAGTCAAAGGGAAGCTCCAGTTCCCAAAGTATTTCTTGCGGCAGTTCGTCATCACTGTCCAAGTCAAACACAAATCTAAGCAGGAAACTGGCCCATCTCGCCCTTTTTATTAACTCTAGAGAGGACTCGAGTGTCAACGTGCACCCTGATCTCCCTCCTGATTTCCTTTGAAGCCGATTTGCAATTTGTTCCTGATGCACCCTGAATTTCCAGACCCATCGGCAATGTTGCAGCAAGTTTAACCATTCAAGGCGGCAATGGTGCATATTTTTGGCACTTGACCAGCTTCCTCTTGCACATCTTTGGGCCCTAAGGATCCACAGAGACCTCCAGTCGAACTTCCACGACTGGTCCACCCTCTGCACTGTTTTCCCGTTTAATGCATTTCAGATTCTGCCTGCTTCGGGTCTGGTGCCGTTTCTTGCCCTCGCCCCGTTTGAATCGACACCAGAGTAGAATATACATCCTATTGTGCTATTCGACTCAGAAAGGAATCTGCCATTACCTCAACCGAAGCTATGTCCAAGCCAACTGGTGCACTACGCTTTGACAAGCCATCTGATTCTGATACCTTGCACTTACCACATGGTAGGGGCCAGACTCTACCTAATTTATTTAGCACAAACTCTGAAAAAGACAACTACGATGACAGGGATGATTATGTGCCCCAGTATGATGAGGATAGCTGGCATAAGGAGCAGAGGATGCTAGTGGACTTGACAGTTTGCCTAGTACTGGCCTTGTATCTCTCCCGGGACCTGCTTCAAAGAAAAGCACTTGTTTTGCTGTTGTCATGAGAAGGACAGCTGAAGTGTTTGACCTACAGTTGCCAACCATGGAAGTGAAAGCTAATGATTTCAATGGTTTTACAACCTGGTCAGTCTCACACTGAGCCACTGTTGCCATTTAACAAGGCACTTACTGACACCCTTTAGGGCACCTCGGGCTAAGTCCTGTTCAAAGCCTCCATTGAACAGACGGTTTGTCCATCGCCCTGCCCCTGCTTTCCCAACACTGCATCAAACTATGGCTGTGCAAGTGTCCACCTGAAGAGTTTATCCCAATGCCTTTCTTACCACTCCTGATCGAGAGCCCAAAAGAATAAAGACATTTGACAAAATAATTTTCTCCTTCACAAGCCTTGCTCTGAGATCCATAAATGGCAGCTGTCTCCTTTGCCGTTCATCCCATACCCTTTGGGAAACAGTGGCTCAAGTATTACTGGCTGTTCTGGAAGTCTTTCGGTGTCTCTTACTCCGGCTATTCAGGATGACTGTGATGGAACAAAATTTGTCATACACTCGGGACTGGACACAATTCAGTGTCTGGGACTTGTAATGGGTACCAGTGTGGCCCTTCAGCTCCACATCTTGATGCGATCCACAGCTTTCTCATGGGACCTTCAGGCTTTTTTAATTGGCAGATCTCCCTTTTTTGGTGACAAAGCGGACTCTGCCTCGAAGCCTTTCAAGGAGAGCAGAGATACAGCATGTCCCTTGTGCCTTTCTGCTCCCACAAAGCAATTCCACCAAGGACCTTGCCCTCTTCGTGGTTACGGCAGAGGTTTTCCCATCTGTCAATGCTAGACTTCTCCTCCAGCCCAGCAGGCCTTTCAGCCCTTTGTGGCAAAGGCTGTTGCTCTCAAACACACTGACTGCAGCAGAGACAGCACAAGGCTCAGTCCTCAGACTGTACGATGGCGTTGAACCTGCAGACACTTATTTTCACAACCCATCTTGCAGACCCACAGGCGCTACCTGTAGTTCACGCTGGGTCAGGAACATTTTCAGTTTGCAGTGCTCCCCTTTGGCCTCACCAGTGCCCCTCAGGGGTTCACCAAAGTGATGGCGTTGATTGCAGCACAACTACGGAGGTCAAGGGCACCAGTCTTCCCCTACCTCGACAACTGGCTGTTGAAGGGGGCTCGCCCCAACAGTCGTCAACCTCCTTCAGACAACAGCAAATCTAAAATTTTTGGGGTTCACTGTCAATGAGCCAAAGTCATACTTGAGTCTTTCACAGACGCTCCTTTACGTCTGAGCCATTCTGGATGTGGTTCAGTTACGTGCCTTTTCCTGAAACTGAGTCCAGGACATTCAGGCTATGATCGCAATGTTTCAGCCTCTGTAATGGACCACCATGTTGATGACTGAGGCTGCCGGGATTGTTGGCTTCCTGCATCATGCTGGTGATGCATGCCAGATAGTGTATGCGGGCTCTGCAGTGATACCTAAAATCCTAAAGGGCACCACATCAGGGAAATCTGTTGGACCGTATCCAGATTTCTAAGGGGAGTGCAGAAAATCTGCAGTGGTTGCTGCTTATTTGCGATTTGGTCAGTGGCAGGCCTCTCATCTTACCACAACAAAGTCTTTACCGCACAGCTTTTACGATGCAGGTAAGTACCACACAGGTAAGTATTTGTCCTTTTACCAAGCATGCCTTTACCATGGGTATAAGTCTTTTTCAAAAATAACAATTACGTTATGTTAAAAAAAAGTGTTTAGTTTGAGTCGTGGTAAAGGGAGGTACGGGTAATTTTAGGGTTGTGTAGTGGTAAAGGGAGGTAATGGTAATTTTAGAATTCATGGGTAGGCAGTGGTAAAGGGAGGTCAGGGTAATTTTAGGATTATGGGGTGGGAAGTGGTAGAGGGAAGTAATGCTATTTTTAGGGTTCTGGGGTAGGTAGTGGTAAAGGGAGGTAAGGTTAATTTTAGGGTCTTGGGTGGGCAGTGGTGAAGGAAAGTAAGGGTAATTTTAGGTTCTGGGGTGAGTAGTGGTAAAGGGATGCAAGAGTAAATGTAGGTTTTAGGTTTGGGTAATGCTAAGGGGAGGTAAAGTTATCAGTAAATTGAAAAGGCGGGGGGGAGTTTTCCCCAAAATGAAGAAACAAGTTAAAATTGAATATTCTATTACAATTTATACTATGTGGTACTGCCAACAGGCAGGGCAGAGTCTAGTCTTGGGCCCTGTGTCCAGGAAGCCTTGTGTCTCTGCAAGTGGCTGCACCGCTAGGGGATTTCTATGCTAGTGAACCACCTGATGGGGTGTTTAAACGCCAGGGAGGACAAGCTCAGCCGTTGGCGTCCAACGGATCTTGAATGGCAGTTACATCTGGAGATGGCACAAGGCATCTCCAAACAATGGGGAGAGAACCCTGGTTTTATCTTTTTGCCACAGTCAAGGACTTGCAATGTCAACACTTTTGCATGCTGGAGTTTCCAATCAGTTCTCACTTAGCCAAGCCTTCTGTTAAGAGTGGAGTTCAGGACTCTTTTTTGCCTTTCCGCTGCTGCCTTTCCCGGCTCAGAGTTCTGAAGATGATCAGGAATGAATGGGCCAAAGTCATCGGCGTGGTACCAGATGGGCAGAAAAGTGTGGTATCTGAAATTCCAGGGCATTAGCATCTATCCTCTGATAAAGCTGCTGCTTCGGGAGGATCTTCTGTCACAGCAGCAGGGAAGGGTGCTACGCCTAAGCCTGCGCACTTTGCATCTTCATACTTGGAGATTCAGTAGCGACTTTTTGAACTCCTTCATTCTGCATCCTGAGGTTGTTCAGGCCATCATGGTAGCTCTCCACAAAATCAACATATGCCAGCCACTCTAACAAATTTGTGGATTGGTGCGGTATCTGAAAATGTAACCCTTTACAGACTAAGTTGTCTGAGGGTTTGTTGCTTATTCTGCCTCTAGCCCAGCAGGGACTTGTCTAGGGCAGTGATAAGGGATACTTGTCGGCTCTTTCAGGCTTCTTGTGGTTGCCAGATGAGCCTTTGAAATTCAAATCACCTATTATGATGAGGTTTTTTGAAAGGTTTGCAACATTTGTTTCTACCAAAACTCTTTTGTGATTTTCTAGTGGGACTTGAATTTAGTCCTCACCTGTTTGATGTGCACTCCTTTTGAGCTGCTGCACAGTTGTCACTTGAGACTGCTGACCTTAAAGGCAGTTTTGCTCATTGCCATAATATTGGCTAGACGCATGAGCGAACTTAAAGCTCTCTGATCAATCTACTTTATGCCATCTTCTTTCCTGGCAAGCTGGTTTTAAGGACCGGGCTTCATCCCTACTCAAATTAGTCACTCCATTCCATGTCGGTAAGGCTATCACCCTTAAGGCACGTTTGCTCCACCTCGTCCTGCCAAAGAAGAAGACAGACTTTATCATTTGGATCTTAAAATAGCATTGAGTTTCTACATGGAGTACCAAGGAAGGATGAGTGGATGATCGGCTAGTCGTACTGTTTTCCGGTGCAAAAAGGTTTAAAGCAGTACAAAAATATCTTCTGATGGATTGTTCTCTTCATAAAGATCTGCTAGGGACAGGTGAAAAAGCAGCCTCCAGAAGGCTACGGGCTCATTCCACCAGGGTAAAAGCTGCTACCACTGCATTGACATGCAAAGTGTCCGTCCTGGATGTCAGGCTGTTATGTAGGAGTCTCTTCAAACATTCACAAAGCACTACTGCCTCAACAGTCGGGTTTGTCGAGAGGTGATTTTTGCCTGCTTTGTCCTGGAGGACATTTTTTGTTTGAGCCAGTTTACAAACCCACCACCAGAGAGGCTTTATTTATTTATTCAAAAGGTGAGGAGTCAGCAGTTAGAAGTATCTATCAGAAAAAGACAGCACTTTTCTTCTACAGGCCCTAAAGGAATGACCACATTACACCTATTCTGATCACTCTCCAATGGATGCTAGTTAATGCCAGGACTATTTACAAGACTGCTTGCATTGCCCATAAAGCTGTGCACACATCCACCCCCCATTCCCTGGCAGACAAACTCAAGCTATTAGGCGGCTCTAGACCATTACGAAACACCAAAGCAATGCTACTAGAACCCCTATCCTTTAAAAAGGAACGACTCATGGCACAATTCTTCTCAGGTAGCCCAACCAGAATTTGGAACTCATTACCTCCACATGTACGCAGAACTACCTCGCTGGTGACTTTCAAAATGGACCTAAAACCCTTCTCCAACGATATTTTAGCTAAGACATTGCTAGCAATTCTTGGCACAGACATCTACACTACTTCAACTTTTTCACTGCTGTATATACCTCTGGTACATTTTGTTTTTCTGTAAATTCTTTTTGTTATTCTCGGCCTTTGTAACTTTTTTTGGTAGTATTTGCTAATTTTAAACAATCTGTAAATTCCATGTAACAAAATACTTCTATTATAAAGTGCTCTAGCCTCTTTGGATAATGTCTGCATTATATAAATATGCATAAATAAATCAGAAGAACAACTTTCCTTCGACAGTGCCCTTTCTGGTAGATACCCCATTTAGCTGCTTACTTCTCACTGACACTTCCATCCTCTCTGTTCTGTGACTGGGCTCTTTTTGACATAAATGGGTCCCAATTATAGAGATCTGCACACTGGTTAAAGCAGGAGCCTTCAACTTTTTCCTTAATAAGAGCTACTTATGTTCATTAAATATCATCCAGAGGTACTGTTACTGCTATTGTAATAGTGAGCATATCAGACAAGATTACATTAGAGACCACCTAAGGTAAGATTACCAACAGTGATCGCTTTAGTGTATCAGACAGGGTTGCCACCAATAATGTAAAAAAGGCTTTATCAATTTAAAATGCCTCTACGGGGTAATATAGAACAGCCATAGCTATAATACACCTTGTACCACGGTGACTGTTTTTTCACTTGGCTGCATAGCAAAGTCTTGTAAAGGCTCTCCAGTATAGAGTGCAGCAGTTTGCACAATGCTTCTGATGGCTATTTACTGCTGCGTGGGATCTCTGACCTAACGTCTTCAGGCCATCATGTCCAGAATAACCTCATATCCTCCATAATCTTTGAACAGCTGTTACCCCATTTCCCTAACGTAAGAGCCTGTGCATAGTGACCATTCCCTTCTTCATTTTATCAATGTTAAGTACATTTTCAGTTTGGTATTTTCAGTTAAATGTAGTTATCTTGGAATGACTAGTTAAGTCTTTTGACTAAAAAGCTCCGATAATCTTTAAAGAACACTTACTTTGACTCCTTGTTTTTTCAACATGTGCATAAAGATAATCTGTTTAATAATTCAGAGCGTATCTAAATGTTGGAGAATTAAAAGTAACATTTTCTTTACTTATTACTGTTATCATTAGTGTTAATCTCTTATCCTTTATTTTTGCTTAGCCAGCCAAGCCAGAGACTTGCTTTCCAAGATGCTAGTGATTGATGCTTCAAAGCGGATATCTGTGGATGAAGCTCTCCTGCACCCCTACATAAACGTCTGGTATGACCCTCTGGAAGCTGAAGCAGTAAGTTTGTTTTACAACCTGTCAGAGTATTGTAGTTTTTTTCCATTTCCAATAGCTGTGCCCATGTGTTTTATGGTTTAGTGAAGGCTCCTACGATTACAGGGACACCTCTTACGAGTGCACAAGTATGCACTATGCAGTAATCATCCAACATATCTAGTTTGCCTGATCTTGTGTACAATGTTTGTTTGCTGTGCCCTGGCAGTAAATGTGCACAGACTCTGCTGCTGTATGAGGAGTGTATAACTTGTCAGCTGCATCACCACAAAGTTGGCATTCAGGATATGCAAGTACAATGTCTTGCATGTATTGAATGTGATGTTTTTCTTGTGCCTGGTACCCATGGAGCAGAAGACTGGGGTATGGAGTGCAGATACAGGGTAATGGAAGGAAAGGAAAAGAAAATTGAGAGACAAAAGTAAGAGACGAGATTGAACAGCGAAGAATGGAAAAGTATACTTAGTGGAGAAAAAGTAGAAAGACAATTTGAAGGGAGAAAGACTGGGTTTAGGAATGGAATGCACACACATCTCTTGAACAGTGGCATTATGCTTTTGACTAACCTTTTTGTTTCTCTTCAGCCTCCACCGAAGATCCCAGACAGACAACTGGATGAGAGAGAGCACACAATTGAGGAATGGAAAGGTATAGTTTCAGCCACAGTAATTACTCTGCATCACTGTTGAAACATGGGCAACTACCTTTAATTAATTGGCTGAACATAAGTTTTCATCCAAAAACTGCATGTCTCAATCACCATTTTTGAACCCTCCTGTGCATCACCCCTCAGTTTGGGAACTCTCACCACTTAAGCTTTTACACTCAAGCATTTTTTGCCTCTTACACTTAATATTCTCCACATAGTATTTTCTGTACCAGGGTACGCTGCACTGCCTCAGGTTTCATACCAGGCTTCTCTCTCCGCATCCTCTTTTGCAGCTAGGCAAAAGTATCATTTCAGCATGTACTCTTCTCTCAACATCTTGTAAACCTGCGAATATTGTGCATCACCTCTACTCTCTGATAAACTTGTAGAATGTTTGCACTAGCCACGTTCACCTCTGCATGTTTCTATTGTTTGCTTAGACTGACCCAAATACATGATCAATGACTCGCAGCATCTCTCCTTTTCAGAGCTGATCTACAAGGAGGTTCTGGATTGGGACGAGCGAGTCAAGAAGGGTGTTATACGTGGGCAGCCAGCCCCTTTAGGTTGGTTCCTTTGTATTCAGTACTGAAAGCCCACTATTAAAAGATGTATCACACAATAATGATATGCTAGCACAAACGGATAACCTTTCCTTTGAAGCTAATTTTGCACCAAGAGATAAATCTCTAGACTCCAATCACTAGGTCTGTAGGCAGTGATAAGTCAATTTACTCTTATTGCTGCAGGAGTACTGTCACTTAGCATCAAGTGGTAAATCTCTCTGCTCCTACCAGATATCGTAGTTCTTCTGAATTGGCTCTTTAATAGATTTCCAACTCGTGAATTAAGCTGTTTTTTCAAGCGATAACCCAGTACAGCTTCAGTGGAAGTTAAAGGACAGATAATTTCGAAGTCCTAGTTTCTTTATTCCTAAGGATGTCTGACATATGTTATCATTGGATGATTCAGGTGCCGGTGGTTAGTACATGAAGAAAAAGGCTCGAAACTTTGGAAGTCCTCTTCATTCGCCCTCGCCCATAAGCTTTGTCTCCTTAACTTTTGTTAAATTTTCTGTTCAGATTAAAGAACGTTCACTGATTTTTGCCTAACAGCTTTTTAAAACTTGTGTCATTTTCTTTAAATCCTCATAAATTCACTCCCTTCCACTTGGCATCCTCCTTATCCTCTAGTTCTTAAAAAAAATTTAATTAATTTTACGAACTAGGTATTCAACCATTTTTCACACCAAATTCACATAGCTACTGTTTTTGTCCTGGACACTTCCCTAAAATTGAGTGCTCTTTCACTGCTGTCCTCGCATGTAGGCGCTAAAGTGCCACGAAACAGTCTTTCATTATTCTTGGCACTGCTTTTAAGGGACAGGGAAGGGTCTAAATTTGAGAAAGCAATAAGTTAGTTCTTTTAAGTGTGAGTATAGGCTTCCACCGGGCCAATTTAGCTACTGTCTCTAAGGGTTTTTAACTGGACGTAAATCAATTTTACTCTGGAAGTGTTTGTCTGATAAAAATGTAGGTTCTCTAGCATTATATCTCTCCTGGATTCACATGCTGATCATTCCCTGTTGCTGAGGTCAGAGCCCCACTGTATCTTTCCAATAGCAGTACAATGCACTGCCTACCTGAAGCACCCTAAAGCAGTGTCACATTAGTAGCACATTCACCTCATTGGAAAAGACTCAAACCTCAGCCAAAGAGATGAGTGCCTTCAGCCTCGCTCCTTCCAGAGGCCATATCACCTCCGATTTCAACTGTATGCTTGTGGAAAGGGAGCCCCAAGGCTTTGCTCTCACTAGAAACAAATGACTCATTATTTTGTCCTTAAAACTCACTTAAACCCTTCCGTAGGTTGCAAGTATCGACTTTCTTCCTCCACCACCTCTGGATTGGACTATAGAAAAAATCACCCAGAAGGATAATTGTTAAGATGTGTTTGCTGTAGAAAAATTTGTCTTTTCATATGACCTGCACAAATCGTACATTTATGGTGTATACCCAGATGGTACAGCTGAAGACTGCAAAATTTGCAAGACATTTTCAACAAAAACGTTCAATAACTGAGGGAAGGCAAGAAAAAGGTGTCAAAGCACATATCAGTGACCTCAAAAATCAAAATTATGTAGCTCTGCTTCACCTGAGCATCAAGAAAAACTGCGTAAAAACCTCTTGGGACTAGGAGCACAGAAGGTAGTGTCCAGTGACCGTCATCTTCTCGGGTAAATAAGGCAGAGATATCTCCTTTGTCAGTGTTGATACCATCAGTGGTACCATTGATGACCCTGGTTAACGTCTCATGCCACAACAAACAAGCATTTGCAATGCAATAGGTGTCGCATTTGCGAGAGTTTAAGCTATTGGCCTTGAAATGACAATGCCTTTTATTTATCTGTTTTGATAATTAACACATAAATAAAAGGCATTGTCATTTACAATGCCAATTGCTCAAACTCTTGTAAATGCGAGACCTATTTCATTTCAAAGAAGCGGCATCCATTGTCCCAGGCTGCTTGGAAAGTGAATGCGCGCATGGCGTGCTGAATGGTTCAGGAAAGCATGTTGTGCCTGCAGTAGGAGAAACTCAGTAAAGAAAACAGTGCTTACAGACTAAATAAGACATACTGTGTAATAACAGAAGTAAAAGGGCCTGTCCTCATGGGAGGTTACAAATGAAGACAAGGCAGTACTAAGGAGGGACTAACAAGCCTATTAATGAATCGGAAGCCAGCATTTACAAAGGACAATGGCACAAGCCAATGAAAAATATGGTCGGAGCTTCAAGGCCATACTGTAATGCAGCATGCCTCGCAGAGCAGCGCATGCGCTGCCCAGACTCGACCTAAAAAAGCTGCCAAAACTGCAGTATACTGTTATTCTTCTATGTACATCAGCCCATTTGACATCCTCATCAGTGACATCAGCAGGCTGTCAACGACCCTGCTGATGGAGTGACTATTGACGAAGACTGTCTATTACAAAGACGCCTTTGACAATGTACCCATTGACAAAGACACTGTTGACGGATCTGTCAACAGAAACACCATCAACAACTCGGTTATTGACGAAGACTCCGTTCACGACTGACACAGTTGATGGAAATCTCAAAATGCCCAAAAGACAAGAAGGCAAACGAACTATGCGCAGAATATACTTAGCCAAGCAAAGTTTCACTTTAACCGGTGGCTAAACTCATTGAAACGGAGGCAGAGAATGGTTCCGACCCAGAGGGACCTCTATGGGGCTATTTATAACCCTGAGCACAGAAGAACAAGAGAAGCTCCCACAACGCGAACCTGTATCTTTTGACACAAAGTGCTAGTTATCTAGAACATGAATGGGCGGAAGAGTGTGTATACTTTTATCGCCACTATGACCCATATTAGTCTGTGTGCCCGTGGGCTTTATAAAAGATATACGCCATATGATAACAGCCTTTTGCACAAGATATCCAGCAGTATCATAACCTCAACCTGTCCAGCAACCTGTTCCAGAGCAAACTGCTTCTAAATCACAAAAATCAGATCACAGGCCTGAGGCACCAAAACCACAGATGTGATACACTACCACATCCAGCTCCGGTGCCTTATTGGACTAATGCGTCCATTCTAAGGGTATGTGTTTGACCTTGTGGTCACAGGTACAAATCCCGGTTGATCCACTCAGTCTTTCATCCTTCTAAGGTCAATAAAATGGGTACCATGGAGTTGGGTAACAATAAACACCTGTTATTCAGCGCCAAGATACCCTTCTGGATAAATGTGCGCTTTACAAATACACGTAATGTTATCCAACTCCATGTCAGCAAGTCCAACCTTTCTCTGAACTACCACAAAGAACATGTCTGATGATAAGCAGTATACAAATAATGAGGAAGGAGAACTGAAAAAACCTAATAGACCAAGCCGCGATGAGTGGGATGGCAACATCCAACAGCAGAATCGCAAACCCTTTACCTTATATACCTGCCACAACTATAACACCAATATTACAAGTTGTAACAGCAATCATATAGGGCACCACAGACCCAAAGATGCAACAAGCCTCTGGGAAAATGCAGAGGAGGAGGGCAGTCTGTAAGCAGGGGCGGCTCCTCCGTTTGAGCGGAGTGTTGCCCCACTAAGAAAGCCTGAGGCCAGAGCTGAAAAATAAAACGGTGATAAAGTTTATTTATTACTGTTTTATTTTTCAGCAACTGACCCATCCTGAACTGAGAGGGCGAGGACAGTGCTTCTGTGCAGAGTGGCAGCAGCAGGGAGCTGTGAGCTTTAAAATGAGCATGTCTGTTTGGCCGGCCGTCTTGCAACGGCCAGCCAGACATGCGCATTTTAAAGTTCTCTAACCTAGCTGTCTTAGTCTTAATCCAGGCGCTGCTCTCATGCTGGTGAGAGCAGCGCCTGTATTAGTTAGGGGAGTTTTCTGCTGAGTCCCGCTTTGGAGCCTACCAGAAACTGTAGGAGGACGTCGCTTCGGAAAGTAAGTCTGTTTTATTTTTTTGCCACCCCACCCTCCGTACATGGTAGCCGCCACTGTCTGTAAGTCCAGGCTCCACATCATTGACAATCTTGAGGCACTGCTACCTCCTCAACTCCCCACAAGATCTCTTGCCCTGTAGCTGGCAGGATCTATGCTTTCTAAAAATGAATAGGCAAGAATTGCCACAGACATGAGTGCTGGATGTAAATCCGTTTGTACACACACTGGGGGGACTTCAGCATCATCCAACAACAGCACTGCCCATAGTTAAACACAGCCATCTACCCCTGTTTAAAGCAGAGATTCCCAACAAGCTATGAAGGGAGTTATAGAACCAGTAACAAAGAAACCTCACAAGCGGAGCTTTTACAGCTAATAAAAAAGAAAGCCATGAAAGAATAGAAGTCCGTTCTGGACTCCTGTTATTTCATTATATTCCTAAGAAAAGTCATTCAGAATGGCCGCGTCTCGTACATGGCGTTTTTAGACCTCAAATATACATATTTTTATATTCCATTCATCCAGAGCTGCTTAGATACTATATAGTCGGTCACCAAGATCGATGCTGCGTACTCGCACTCACCCTCAAATCCACCCCGAAATATTTACAAAGTGCATGAAGCGAGCTGCAGCCCACCTAAGATGTCTAGGACACCAGTTTTCCTACTATGAAAATGAATGGATCAATCAATCAGGGAATTGTAAGCGCGCTACTCACCCGTGAGGGTCTCAAGGCGTTGAGGGGGGTCCGCAGATCTGTTTAGCCGAAGAGCCAGGTCTTGAGGGTCTTCCTGAAGGTGTTCAGGGAGGGGCGCGTCTGATGTCTGCCGGTAGCTCGTTCCAGGTCTTAGCTGCAATGTGAGAGAAGGATCTTCCGCCTGCTCTGGCTCTGTGGATGCGCAGGGTTTCGGCCAGTGCGAGGTTGGAAGATCGGAGGTTTCTTTTGGGTACGTGGAAGTTGATTCTGTCGTTGAGGTATTTGGGTCCGTTGTTGTGTAGGCATTTGTAGGCGTGAGTGAGGATTTTGAAAGTGACTCTTTTCTCCACGGGGAGCCAGTGGAGACTTCGTAGGTGTTGGCTGATGTGTTCGTGTCGGGGATGCCGAGGACGAGTCTGGCGGCGGTGTTCTGTACTGTCTGGAGTTTGCGGAGTAGGGACTTGTTGATGCCGGCGTAGAGTGCGTTTCCATAGTCCAGTCTGCTGGTGATGAGTGCGTGGGTGACTGTCTTCCTTGACTCGGGGGGGATCCACTTGAAGGTCTTGCGGAGGATGCGGAGGGTGTTGAAGCAGCTGGAGGTGACGGCGTTGACCTGTCGGTTCATGGAGAGTGATGAGTCCAGTACGATGCCGAGGTTCTTGGCGTGGTCTGAGGGGGTAGGTGGGCTTCCGAGGGCGGTCGGCCACCAGGTGCTGTCCCATGCAGAAGGGGTGGTACCGAGGACGAGGACTTCTGTCTTCTCGGCATTGAGCTTCAGGCAGCTGTTGGTCATCCAGACTGCGACGTCTTGCATTCCTTTCTGGAAGTTGAGTTTGGCAGTGGTGGGGTCTTTGGTGAGGGAGAGGATGAGCTGGGTGTCGGCGTAGGATACGATGTTGAGGCCGTGTTGTCGGACGATGGCTGCGAGGGGGGCCATGTAAATGTTGAAGAGGGTGGGGCTCAGTGATGAACCCTGTGGGACTCCGCAGGTGATTTTCGTGGGGTCGGAGAGGAAGGGTGGGAGTCTGATCCTTTGGCTTCTTCCGGTGAGGAATGATCGGATCCAGTCCAGGGCTGTTCCTTGTATGCCTGCGTCGTGTAGTCTGACGACTAGTGTGCGATGGGAGACGGTGTCGAAGGCCGCTGATAGGTCGAGTAGGATGAGGGCTGCGGAGTGGCCTTGGTCCAGGAGGGTGCGGATGTCGTCTGTGGCGGCGAGTAGGGCGGTCTCTGTGCTGTGGTTGCTTCGGAATCCGGATTGGGGCGGGTCGAGGATGGCGTTCTCTTCAATGAATCGTGTCAGTTTCCTGTTGACTGTTTTCTCTGCAACCTTGGCTGCGAAGGGGAGGAGCGAGATGGGCCGATAGTTCTTGAGGTCGGTGGGGTCAGCTGTTAGTTCTTGAGGTCGGTGGGGTCAGCTGTGGGCTTCTTGAGCAGGGGTCTGACTTCTGCGCGCTTCCAGTTGTCTGGGAAGGTGCCTGTTTTGAAGGTGGTGTTGATGGTGCGTTGTAGTTCGGGTGCGATGGCGGCCACGGCTCTGTGGTAGATGTGAGGGGGGCAGGGGTCGGTGGGGGCCCCCGAGTGGATGCTTTTCATGGTCGAGGCGGTGTCTTCGGCCGTGATCGGTGTCCAGTTGGAGATGGTGGGCTGGCTGGTGTTTCTGGGGGGCGGGGGGCCGTCTGTGGCGCCTGGTGTATGGTCGATGAAGTTGTCGTAGAGGTTTTTGATCTTGAGGTGGAAATAGGTTCCAAGCTTGTCGCAGAGGTCTTGGGATGGGGTGATGTCTGTGGCTTCGCTGCGTGGGTTGGTGAATTCTTGAATGACACTGAAAAGTTCCTTGGAGTTGGCCAGGATTTTGTTGTGGATGAAGTTCCTTTTGGTGGCTCTGATCTGGTTGTGGTAGTCCGTGATGGCGTCCTTGTAGGTGGTGTGGTTTTCGGTTGTCTTGGTGTTTCTCCAGTTCTTCTCCAGGCGTCTGCAGGTGCGTCTGGCTTCTTGGAGGGCGGTTGTGAACCAGGCGGCTTTCCTGGGGCGTTGTCTGTCGGGGTTGCGTAGAGGGGCGAGCTCATCTGCGCAGTTGGAGATCCAGGTGTGGAGTTCTCTGGCTGCGTCGTTTGCGCTGTTTGCGTCGGGTGCTCAGGTGTGGTTGTCTCGGTTGAGGGTGGAGTTAAGTTGCTCATCGGTAACCTTGCTCCAGTTCCTTCGTGGTGGGCGTGGGGCTGGTTGGTCATGAGTTCCTCTCTAGGTTGTACTAAAACCTCAGTTACAGTTTTAAAAACTGTTCAGAAAGCTAGTACTCGCTGTCAGCAAAGACAAATCTTCTTTGATACCATCTCAAAGACTCCAATTTCTGGGATCCACAATGAATGCAAATGGTAAAAACTTGTCAGTTGAGAGACTGGCAATCTGCTCTCAGCGCATTACAAGACAACTACACAAGCAGCCTTAAGTGAAAGTGTGCATCTTGGAAAGCTTTCTTGGTATAATGTGTGCATGCATGGACCCGATACCATTCTGCTGTCTATAAATGCAGCCTGTTCAAGAAGAGTTGGACAGGCAGGGGACTTGAGCAACATATTTTTGGGGGAGAATCAAGTAATAGTAACTACCAGAATGACAGAGTCTCTCTCATCATGGATGTCCACAATGAATGCAGGAGATGGCCTCACAATTCTTCCACCTTAATCACATTTAGTGGTAGCTTCGGATGAACCAACAGAAGGGTGTGGTGCCTACCTTCAAAACCTCTCAGCAAGAGGTCTATTGAAGACAACAATGTGCGAGGCATGTGTGGCTGTAGATACACATGCTTTGCCTAAGTCCGCCATCTAGTGTTGGACGCAGATGATTGCAAGTGTTTTTTGTTCGAAGAAGTTTTTCGAGTCACAAGGCTGTGAGACTCCTCCTTTTGGTGATACTATGCATGGGCATCGACTCCATTGTTAGGTTGTTTCTTTCCACTGACATGTTTGGATGTATTCTTTCGGGCTCCGGTTCGAGATCCTTTCGGGCTCCCTTCAGTTCAGCAGTAGATCCCCTAACTCAATGGTATTGTATTGATCGCGTAGTTACTGTTTCGTTCCGAGCAAAATAACAATTTGCACGTTGGGAACTTTGACTCGCTTCGACAGCCTACGGGCCACGCTCAGCTGGGCCTATTTGAATTTGACAGATTTTATCTGAAAATGAGCTGATGATGGAACGCACTCAGTTCTGTTTCTGTCTGAATTGCCATTCCAAATACCCAACCAGCCTTCGGTCTGCACTCTGTGCCTCTCACCCGACCATCGGGAAGACACATTTGATGCCTCTAGGTTATTCTGATCTACAAAGACTCTTCTGGACCAACGTGCGCGTCACCAAGAAATGCAGCACAGACAATCAGATAACACACCGTACATCTTTGGTCGACAAGAGGAGGAAGAAAAGGAAGGATCAGCAGCCCAGGAAGAATCTTTATCCATCCAAGATTCCGAGTCAGAGACCGAACAAGACCCAGCCATCCTGGAGTCTGCCTACAAATGTTGGACCATGAGTACAACTGTCCCCGATCTGGAGCCCAAAAAATATGCTTCGTCCCAAAAAACTGCTCACGTTCTGCCACTGCATAAAAGCCATGGCGAGCACCGACATACAGACTCAGAAGCCCTGCCCTCTGCCCCAAAATTTCAGCCTACAGCAGAAGCCTCCACCTCCTCGAAATCTGATTTGGCACTGACCGATCGAACAATAACTTCAGTACCAAAAGACAAGGGACATTGTGCTTTGGCTCAGAGCACACCTGCACCGAAACCAAAACTTTCCTCAGCACTGAAATTTTACACCTTCGGACCGAAATATTTACCCGAACCAATCCTCGATGTTATGCAGGAAAGGCTCGATCCGACGCAAAAAACTTTAAAGATACAACCCGGAACAAAGAAGATTATTCTTCAGTCGGCAAAGCCTCAACCCTCTAAAAGACGGCTGTATTTCAAAGAGGCTATAAACATTCCTATTCAACCTTTCAAAAAGAAGAAAAAGGACATTGCCAATTGCCCTTTACACATTCCTGCCTCAATCTCTCTAAAACCACCAACCAGCTTTCACTCCACCACCTGCTACACCAGAACAATCTGAAGCAAGCAAAATGTCTCCTCATTCACCCATAATAGATGAGGATAATAATATACCAGAAGAGACACATCCTAGGGATCCATGGGATGCTTATAATATATAGCCCCATGGGATGCTTATAATATATAGCCACAGGGGGGTACAGACCCAGGCCTTTATCCCACACATCTAGCCCCCAGATGATGCTTCAGCCTATTAAGACCTGACTGCCAGAGCTGCAGCATATCAAGTGCCCTTATATAAGGACCCTATAGAAGACGTAATCCTCTTTTAGACACACTCCACTGCTCAAAGGGAGTCATAGTATTTAACACTCCTTAAAGGATTTCTACGTCATGCAGATGACATTTTTAAAGACCCCGTAAAAGCACGAATAATAACACCAAGATTTGCCAAAAAATATAAGGCAGCACCATCTGACCGTATATGTATTAGAGGGCAATTAACACCAGACTCCTTGGTAGTAGCTTATTCAAGGAAAAGGGCTAACTTCCAAACAACTGGGGATGCACTTCCCCCAGACAAGGAGTCAAAACTTATGAACGCCTCAGGAAAGCCAAGCTCTTTCGGCACGCTATGACAGGGCAATTAAATGGAGGGGCTGCTCCAACACCTTGCAGAAGAATACAAGAAAATGGGTTATGAAGTATTCAATGAGGGGAAGTGAATCACTAATAACTCCATTAAATGCGCACTAGACTCTTACACTGCGGCTAGAGAAATAAATGCCAGCCTTCTCTTACATAGACATGCATGGCTCAGAGTCTCTGGTTTTACAACTGAAGTGCAGCAAGCAGTTCTTAATCTTCCCTTTGACAAAGAGAACCTCTTTGGCCCTCAGGTAGACACAGCCCTTCAAAAAAATTAAAAGAAACACTAATGTTGCAAAGTCATTGGGGCTCCTACAAACTCCCACCTACTGTGGGTCCATTCGTCGGCCCAGTTTCAAACAAAGTGCTAGGTCTGCCTCCATGGACACCACAGGGTCCTCCTATAAAAATCAAGGACAGTCATCCACCTATAAAAGCTTCTATACAGGGGCACATATAGCAGTAGTGTCGGCACATCTGCGCAGGCAAAACATCCACATATTTCAATATTGGGACGATTGGCTAAAAAAAGCAAACAGCTTTTGCCTTTGCAGTCAACATACACAACTAACACTACTACATCAACTAGGGTTTACCATCAATCTGCAAAAATCGCACCTACAACCATGTCCAATACAGCCATATTTAGGGGCCATACTCCATGCTCACTTGGGGTTGGCATACTCAAATACAACCAGAATACAAACAGTTCTGACACTAGCCCAACAGTTTTAAACTGGGACCCGGGTCACTCAAGCGCCTTTTGAGCATGATGGCATCCTGCATTACTATAGTCCCACATGCTCGTTTACATATGAGACCGCTGCAAGAATGTCGTTCACGTCAATGGACCCAGTCACAGGGTCAACTACGCGATCTAGTGTTGGTAGACTGCCGCACACATCACACTCTGCAGTAGTGGAATGCACAAAACCTGTCCAGAGGGCGACCATTTCTAGATCCAGTTCCCCAGGCCATTCTCACAGCGGATGCTTCCCTGACGAGTTGGGGAGCTCACCTTCAAGATATTAAAATTCAGGGTGTTTGGGACTTCAAACACCAGGGTCTCCATATTAACTACCTAGAGCTTCAAGCTGTTCACCTAGCATTGAAAGCGTTCCTACCTCACCTACTACACATAGTTGTCCTAATCTGGTCGGACAATATCACAACTATATACTACCTGAAGAAAGAGGGGGAGGGGCTGAGGGAACACTCACTCTCTGCAATTATCACGTCTAGCCTAGACCATATGGCGCTTAGCAGTACATCACAACATTCATCACCTAGCAGAACACGTACCAGGGACAAGCAATCAACTTGTAGACCTTCTCAGCAAAAGGCACCAACAAGTCCACGAATGGGAACTTCACCCCAAAGTTCTCCTACCATACTTTCACAAATGGGAGTTTCCACAAATAGACCTGTTTGCAACCCCAGAAAACTCAAAATGCCCTAACTTCGCGCCCAGGTTTCCACACCCACTATCCAAGGGTAATGTTCTATGGATGAACTGGTCAGGGATATTTGACTACGATTTTCCACCTCTCCCACTACTTCCATTAGTAGTCAGAAAGCTTAGACAGACTACCCTCACCCTAGTTCTGATAGCTCCAACCTGGGCTTGTCAACCATGGTTCACCACACTACAGGAACTCTCACTAGTCCCACACCAGAAGTATCCCCTCAACCCGGACCTTCTCACACACAACCATTGTGAAATAAGACATCCCAAGAAAATGAACCTTGCAATATGGCTCCCGAAGCCCTAGAATTTGGTTAGCTAAACCTATCGCAACAATGCATTGATATTCTTAAACAAGCTTGTAGGCCTACAACTAGAAACTACTACGCTGCCAAACGGAAACGATTTGTTATATACTGTCAGCGTCAAGAGGTAAACCCGTTAGATGCCCATATACAAACAATTCTTTGTAATCTGTTGCGTCTTCAAACTTCAGGTCTAGCTTAAGCTTTAATACGCCTACACCTTGCTCCCAATGCAGCCTACCTGCAAAACAGACATTTATCTTTATTCAAAATACCTGTCATTAAAGCATTTATGCAGGGACTTAAGAGTAACTCCCCCTACACTTGCACTAACAGGGAATCTAAACATTGTACTAACAAGGTTCATGGGGCCTCCATTTGAGCCACTACATTTTGCCAACTCCAATATTTATCTTGGAAAGTAGCTTTTTTAATAGCCATCGCTTCACTCAGACTTGTCAGTGAGCTCCAGGCACTAATCTTAAAAGAACCATTCTTCTGACTTCGAGACAAAGTAGTGCTTAGAACCAACCCAAAGTTCTTCCTAAAGTGGTCTAACCTTTTCATATTAACCATTCGATAGAATTACCTGTCTTCTTCCCACAACCTGATTCTATTGCAGAAAGAGCTCTTCATACTTTGGATGTCAAAAGAGCTTTAATGTATTATATCGACGGAACCAAAACTTTCAGGAAAACAAAGCAATTATTTGTTGCTTTCTCACCTCCTCACACTGGGAATTGCATTTAAAAGAAGTGGAAGTTCAAGATGGGTAGTAAAATGTATCCAAACTTGGTACGCTAAAGCAAAAAGACTTTTACCTGTTCCCACAGGGCTCACTTAACTCTTAAAATAGGTGCCTCTATGGCATTGTTAGGGGACATTCCCATTGCTGACATTTGCAAAGCAGCAACATAGTTCACACTACACACCTTCACAAAACATTACTATGTGGATGTACTAGCATGTCAACAATCCAATGTTGGACAAGCAGTACTACGTACTCCTTCAAACAACTGCAACCCCCACAGGCTAGCCACTGCTTTGGGAAAGGGACTGCTTTACAGTCTATGCAAAGCATATATATCTCCAGCCACACGTGCCTCAAACTGATGTTACTTACCCTGTAAGCATCTGTTCTTGGCATGTAGTGCTGTAGATTCACATGCACCCACCCTCCTCCCCGGACGCCTGTGTAGGTCTGTTTACTTTTATATTTACCTTAATTCACATTACTTGCATGGACATTACGTTACTGATGCTTACTCCACCTCCATTCTCACTCGCCTGCGGCAAAACAATCTAACAATGGAGTCGATGCCCATGCGCAGTATCACCAAAAGGAGGAGTCACACAGCCTTGTGACTCGAAAAAATTCTTCGAGTAAAAACAACTTGCAAGCATCCGAGCCCAACACTAGATGTCGGACTTCTGCAAAGCACGTGAATTTACAGAACGACATGCCAAGAACAGATGCTTACAGGGTAAGTAACCTAATCCTTTCATTGTAAATTTCCCGGTGCTGAGAGCTGTCAGAAGAGCCCTATAGTTTCTCCTTTACATCGAAAATACGTTTTTGTTGGTCCGGACTAACAACATAACTACATCCTTTGTCATTATTAAGCAGGTAGGTACTCAATTGCAGATCCTCTCATCAGGGACTCACTAGGCCATCCACCATTGCATCTCCCTGCATGCAGAGCATGTTCTCGGTGTGGAGAACGCTCAGGTGGAATATCTCAGCAGAGCACTGAAATATTGCCATGAGTGGGGCTGAATGACTGCGCCTTTAAGAAGGTATTCAACTAATTGGGGAAACCAAAGTCTGACCTCTTCACAACAAGAAATGCCAACTCTATGCAAACTGGCATCCGCTGCCAAAGTCATGGGGGAATGCCTTTTTGATCAGATGATGAGATATTTGCTTATACTGTTCAACCACTTCCCTTGCTGCACAATGTGATCGCCAAAGTGAAGAGGATACCCTGCAGACTGATTGCTGAGGCAGTTATGGTCAACAGACCTTCTACTTCTAGCAGAAATAGTGCCTTTTCCACAAATGCAGATCTCTTCTCCATATGACAGGAGCATATCCTACATCACAATATGTGGTCTCTGACGCTGTCTGACTGGCTCTTAAATTCGCTGAATTTCACAATGGTGACATCCCTGATGATTGCAGGGATATTCAGACGCAAGCTAAAGCATCCATTACAAATAAAACCAACACTTCCAAATGTAAAAGATTCTGTCTGTGCTCTTCAAAAGGATTACATCCACCTCTCATCTAAGCCCATCACATTTTGCCCTATTTATTCAAGCCTTTTCAACTAGAGCTTAAAACCGCATTGATTAAAGTCCACATTGCAGCAGTTTCAAGGTACAGACGCTCTCCAAAAGAACCATCCTTTTTGATTGCAAAGAATTATTAAAAAGCTCCTGAAAGGTCTCTTCAGATTCTTTCCACCATTAAGAACTCTTTTCCAACAAAATGGGAATTGAACACCATCCCATCCCAACTAGTAACCGATCCATTCAAATCAGTTCACCATAAAATCTCTCTCGAAAGACAGCCTCCCTATTGACATAGCTTCCACAAGTGCACAACCTTACTTGCAGTTTGCCAGGGATAAGCTTGTGCTAAAGACTAGTGCAAAATTTATACCAAATGTGCCGACAGAATTTCACCCCAATGAACATGTAGTCCTTAAAGCCTTCTTCTAAAACACCTCTAATGCACTTGATTTAAGGAGATGCCTGAAGTTCTATCTGGAGGAAACAAAACCGTTTAAAAAGTTGAACCAAGGGGGCGTGGCCTGGCACCAGCGCTGATGGCGGCGTAACTCCCGAGCTCCGCCGAGGCCTGCGACTAAGCCCATGATATCCGGACAGTAGCCGGCGGGCAAAGACGAGATGGTGCCGGCGCGACATTCCTTGCAGCGCTCTGAGGCGAGGGAGACACTTTAGCGGCCCGAGAACGGCATAGCGCGGCGGACTAAGGAGCGGCCCTGCCGGTCACCGGCTCTGTACTGGTGACGCACTGGAGGGGGAGTCGCGTAGGGCACAGGCCGAGAGCGAGAGCCTGTTGTCGGAGGAAACTGCGGCGCGAGACTGCGGCGCTCGGCCCTCCACGAAGGGGAGCGGAGGTGAGCCCGGGACGGCCCTTTACAATCCAGCGGCGGGGGGACCGGTGCCCCACAGTGCCCTAGAGAGGGACTGAGATCAGAAGAGTGACTGTGGACCCCCATCGGGCTCCTGCGACGTTCTGAAGGTGGGGGCGCTTGAGGCCATATAGCAGGAAGACTCAGGTGTGCGCGGCCCTTGGGGGGCTCTGGACACTGGGCAGAGGCGAACCACGGATGTGGTGACCCCCGCAACACGTAATTTGGGGCCTGACTGCACCTGGGGACCTGACAGGGAGGAGGTGGCGACCACCATTGCGGCAGAGAGTCTGGTCAACGGAGAGTGCGGGACACCTCCCCCATAGTCCTCCATAGCTGAGGCGGCGAGCACGTGCACTTACAAGCGGGAAGTGCCATAGCTGAGTGTGTGGGGGCAGAGGGGACCTCAGTCGCCGAGCGACAGCCTACGAAGCTGGGCCGGACCTGAGGGGGGCGCCACGGCATATTCAGCCACAAGGGAACGGTGCCACTCGGCAGTGCCCAAGGGGTGCAGGGGGAGAAGACCCTCACTCCACTATTGATACCCGACGAGAGAGGAAGGATTGGGGCTGCGGCCGCCCCGTGGAGTCGCCTCAGAAATGAGGAAACCGAAGGGGTACGCGGCTGCAGTGCAGGCCAACAAAATGGACAAATATGCAGTCCCGCGACATCTACAATCTGAGGGGACACAAGATGACGAACCCACTAACAAGGAGCCGTCTCTTAGCTCCATCATGGCGGCGATCCAATCGGTGGGGACGAACCTGGAAACAAAGATAGACAAGGTCACGATCGAGATGAACCTTATGAGGGCGGACATGCGGAAAACCTCAGAAAGAGTTACGGCAACGGAGGAACACATCGGGGAGCTTCAATCGACGACTCGCACACTGGAGGAACGGGTCCAAAAGTTGGTGCATCAACACAAGGCAATGGCCCTCCAGTTAGACGACCAAGAAGGGAGAGCACGCCGTAACAATATCCGCGTGGTGGGAGTGCCGGAGGGAGCAGAGGGGCCCAGCGTGGACCTCTTCCTCGAGGATATTATCCTCAACCATCTGAAGCCCAAGAGACTGTCACCTTTGTTCTCCGTGGAGAGGGCGCACAGGGCCCCGATCCCCAAGCCGAAACTTGGGGCCCCCCTAGAACCATCATAGCACGCATTTTGAATTTCCGGGACCACAACGCCATCCTTCAAGCATCTAGAGTCAAAGGCGACCTCCTCTACGACAACACGACGATTCGGTTCTTCCCGGACTTCACCTTGAAAGTACAGCGGGAGAGGCGCTCCTTCGAAGGAGTGAAGCGGGCCCTCAGAGACAAGGGTCTCAAATACATGATGTTCTTTCCCGCCAAACTTAAGGTCATTGAGTGGGACAAATCCTGGTTTTTCACAACGCCCGAGGAGGTCCAGCACTGGCTAGACGGGGGCCATCCCCGGAGACATCACCAACGAGGAAATACGGACTGGCGGGGAAATGGAACTTGTCCCCTGGAGTTCCTGAATCGACGCGAGGAGAGGATGCGCTCTGAGTCAAGGTCCAGATGTTCCAGATCCGTGAGCCCCGTAGGGGGTGCAGCGGGCACGGGGGAGTGAAAGGACTTGCCTCACCTTCCATAACGGTACTCTATTTGCTGATCCAAGCCTGAGGTATGGTCTCTCTATTAGCTGTAAGGGGGTGAACTTTCGTTCCTCAGACACGGACAGAGAAGAGCCGGGCAATGTACGGACTTAACTGAGAACAATAGTCTTATGTATAACTGGGCTGGGTTGCGGGCCCGGAATGGGGAATGTTGGAGGGTGGTGGTGCCAGGTTACCCTACATTTGTGAGTTGATATTGGGACGACAGGCGCTCTGCTATTGGGGATGTGGGTGGTTGTAGACCTACAAGGCAGGGTTGCAGGGAGGGGGGTTCGTTCAGGGGTTTTGAATATTTTCTGTGCTGTTCTTATTTTGTTGATTGTATTGTGTGTGTTGGTTGTGCACGCTTCAGAGCATTGTGACTATATACGGACAGGGTCCATCCGCAGAGACATGGGACAGGCACCGGGAATGGGGGGGGGGGGGGTGAGGGGAACCAAAGGAGGCATCCCACATGGCGACACGACATATGAGGGCATTATCAGTTCTCTCGTGGAACGTAAACGGTCTGGGGGACAAGATAAAACGCACCATGGTACTTCAATACCTACGCCGACATTCACCAGACCTGGTGTTACTCCAGGAGACCCACCTTAAAGGCACTCATTGCTTGGCACTGAATAGATTCGGCTACACACTTAGGGCACACGCAGGCTACACGACTGGCTCCAGGGGCACTGCTATCCTTACTAAGAATTCACTTCCCTTTGTCATAAAACACACCTGGACGGACCACTTGGGTCGCTACATGGCCCTTTCGGGGATGTGGGAGTGGCAGGTCCTGAATATTTGCTCGGTTTATGCACCACCGCGGCTCCAAGACTCTGCGCTATCTGACCTCAGTCGTCTACTACTAGACTTCCCACAGGGGACTCTGATCCTCGGGGGACATGAACTGCACCATGTCCCCCGGACGTGGACAGAGAGACCAGTGCACATGGGACCAGGGACCCGCGGACTCTGTCGACATTCGCGCATGCAATGGGGCTCACTGACCTCTGGAGGAGCCATAACCCAGATCTACGGCAATACACGCATGTATCCGCGGCGCACAAAAGTAGTTCACGCATAGACTACATTTTCACGCAGGCTGCCTCAGCGGGGCTTTTTAGAGATGGACGCCATGGGGCGTGAGGTATTTCGGACCATTCGCCCGTCGAGGTACAGATGCGGGGGCCGTCGCGAGAGCGATCACTCCCACCGCGCCTGGACCCCACCCTGTTTCGGGACCAGGACTTTAGGGACCAATTCGAGGAGCGCACTGTCCAGTATTTTGAGGAGAACGTTGGATCGGTACGGTCCGACTGTATCCTCTGGGAAGCATACAAAACGGTGGCCAGGGACTTTGTACAGGCGACTAGTGGCGTTAGGCGCAAACAAAAACGCGAGAAATGCGACTCCCTGGAACTAGAGATTCTCACTTTGGATGCGACGACAGAGTCGGACCCTGCGAGCGAGGCTGAACGCGGACACAAACTTAAGCTAAAACAGCAGGAGCTACGGGATTTGGAAGAAAATGCGGCCCGCGCACATGCACTGGCGGTACAGAGGAAGGTCTATGACCTTGGGGACAAGGCGAATAAGCTTATTGCGTGGCTTGAAAGGCGGGACAGGTGCCGTAACTGGGTAGCAGAAATTCAAACCGTGGAGGGCGTACAGGATGGCACCGGGGCCGAGATGGCAGAGGTATTCGCGGACTACTATGAGCAGGTCTATAGGTCACAGACTCGGCGGGAGGAGGGGGAATCCGCTGAGTTTTTAGCAGACCTACACATGCAGACACTGGGGGAAGAGGACAGAGCACTGTTAGACGCCGCCATGAGAGTAGAGGAAGTCGAAAATGCTATACGGGACCTACAATCCGGTAAGGCGCCGGGCCCTAGCGGACTCCCGACGGAAATGTTCAAATGCGTCGCCAGCAAACTTGCCCCCACATATGCTCAATATGTTCCTTGGTGCCAGGGACTCTGGGATGCTCCCGGAGGACCTGCGCATGGCCACCATTGTGGTTATTCATAAAAAAGGGAAACCCCACGACCAGTGCAGCTCCTACAGACCTATCTCCCTGGTGAACTTCGAAGCCAAAGTGCTGGCCAAAGTAATTGCTAACCGCATTGGCCCGGTCATCCAGTCTCTTATACACCCAGACCAATCCGGTTTCATGCCACACCGGAGTACCAGACTCAATCTGCGCCGCCTGTATGGTGTGATGCAGCTGACCCAAAACCGCCCGGATATCCCGGCAGCACTACTATCCTCGACGCGAAAATGGCATTTGACAGTATTGAATGGAGCTATCTGTTCGCGGTCCTGGAAAGGATTGGGTTTGGCCTAACATACAGCAATGGATACGCCTCCTGTATACTGGCCCGAAGGCACGTGTTAGTGTCAATAGTAACGTCTCAAGGGCCTTCACGCTTCACCGGGGAACCCGTCAGGGGTGCCCGCTATCACCGATACTTTTTGCGCTGGCCCTGGAACCACTGGCCGTGTGGATAAGGGGAGATCCGATAGTCAGAGGCATAGATCTGGGGGGCGGATGGGAGGAGCGTATCTCCTTGTACGCGGACGACATCTTGCTGTACGCCTACAACCCAAGACAAACATTCCATTGCCTTATTCACATTATTCAATCCTTTGGCACGTATTCAGGGTACTGTGTCAATTGGGATAAATCCCTGGTGTTCCCACTGGCGGGAGAGTTGCCTCCCTTGACGTCGGCGTGTTCAGAGCTGGTTCCCAGAGACACGTTTAAGTACTTGGGACTCTGGATTACCAAAGATGAAGGCGAGTTCATGCGACTTAATGTACAGGCCCAACTGGTCCGGTTGCGGGACGATGTCGCACACTGGAAACGCCTCCCCGTCTCCCTGATGGGCAGGGCGGTCCTTTTTAAAATGATGGCCCTCCCCCGCCTATTGTATGTGGTCCAGAACACCCCGTACCTGATTCCGGAGACATTCTTTCGCGCCATTGAATCTGAGCAGCGCCAGCTGCTGTGGGGGGCGGCAGCCCAAGAATCGCACTTAAAAAACTCTGGTGCGGTATATATGATGGGGGCCTGGCTGTCCCTGATGTGCGAAAATATTATTGGGCATCTCAGCTCATCAATATAAATGGGTGGGCTTTCTCGCCGTTAGACGAACCGGCATATAGGGTGGACCGATTGGCATTCGGGAAAGCTAGCTATCTGACAGAGCTCTATCGGAAAGGAAAGCGCAAACTGCTGCTCCCGGCGCATACCCGAACGGTGGCGGAGATCTGGCATAGGGCGACTAGGATGAGCGGCTGGACGAACAAGCTCACGGAGCAGACTCCTCTCTGGGAGGGTGGCCAGCTAGGAGAATTGACGAGACTCATGGGCTTCCGGAAATGGAGCCTAATCGGAATTGACCAGCTAGGGGACGTATGGAAGGCCGGGAAAATGTTGGACTTCGACGCACTGCAGACGCAGTTCCAAATAGGGAGGGGGGAGTTTCTGCGATACAGGCAGATGCACCACGCGCTCCACTGTCACCTGCGGGAGGGAAGCCAGTTGCCTGAATACTCGCCCCTAGAGGACCGCCTACTCCTCGATCCCATGATTGATGAGGCCATCTCCTTGACCTACCGGAAACTGATCAACAACACCCCAGATTGTCTAGGCCAGTTGCGGGAGGCATGGGAGTCTGACGTGGTCCTACTGGAGGACGATGACTGGGTGGAGGCACTGCAGACTCCCCGAGAGGTAGCTATTAGGGCAAGGTTTCGACTGATCCAATTCCGGATCCTCCATAGATCATATGCCTCCCGGACGGCATACGTTCGAATGGGCAAGTGCGAGACTGATGACTGTCTGCGGGGATGTGGCGAGAGGGGGTCCTTCTTTCATATACTGTGGACATGCCCCAGGATCAAAACATACTGGGAAGGTATAGCCCGGGTGATGGCAACTGTGGTGGGTGAGGATGTCCCGCTTGAGCCGCGGTGGCATATCCTGGGAGTGACGAGTGACATGACGTGGCCGCAATGGGCCAAGACTTGGTTGGCTCTGGCGGGAGGAGTGGCAAAGAGGAATATTGCCCGAGGGTGGGGAGCAGAGGCACCTCCCACGCTAGCTGCATGGAAGAAAGATCTTGATTGGTGTTATGGGGCAGAGCAAGTGATCTATCAAAGCCGGGGATGCCCACGAAAAGGTGAGAAAATTTGGGCTGCCTGGGCCAAGTATAGAGGATATAGCTGAGGGGCGAGGGGGGCAATAGCAGGAGAGAACTGATGCCATGCAATCTATTATAGGATGGAGACAACTGGAAGTGGGCGCCTGTGGGGAATGTAAGCTATGTAACATGCAATCTGTACCACCCGTCTCATCAAAATGGCGAATTACTGTATCAGTGCATTGAAGCTTGTATATGTTTAATAAAAAGAAGTTTAAAAAAAAAAAAAAATTTAACCAATTGCTAGTTTCCTTTCCAAATCCACATAAAGGGCTCCCAGTGTCAAAATGGGGATTTGTAAATAGTCAATACTGCTTTCTACTCTGATTCAAGCATGTGAATCTGTGAACAATCCAATGCTGGGGAAGAAAAAAGGTACTTACCTATAGTTCTACAGCTCCGATAGCTTGATTTAACTCCTATCCGGCTCCCTAAATAGAGGCTCACCTAGATCACTTTGCTTGAATAATTATCCTTTCCACACTCGTGCTAGAAATCTGAGGTGAAACAGCCTCTGGAAGGGGTGAGGCTTAGGGCACTCACCTTATTGTCTGCAGTTAGTTTTTGAATTGAAGTGAATAGTGGCATTGTTTTAGGGCCTTACAGGCCCCTTGAACTGCTACTGTAAAGATACAGTGGGACTCCCACCTCGATAATAAGGAAAGATTCCGAGACGTGAATATATGAAAGATACTAATGCCGGGGAGCTATAGTTACAGGTAAGTAACTTTTTTACAGTAAGTAACTTTTTTTATTTTACCTGGGGTGCCCTTGTATAATAAATCTGCAGCTTCCTCCCGGGTGCAAAGGACTTTTCTGAGGTCCAGCCTAAGGCACCCCAGGGCCTAGGATCCCCAGAACTGAGACAGACTATCCTAGTTTAAGAGAATTGCACCATTATTACTTTTGATGAACACACCTACATAGTAAATGAGTAATTTGGAGCGCATAAGGAATGGTTTTGTATGATTTTACCGTTAGAACTCTTCATTAAATACAATTATTATTAAAAGTACTGTTGGTATGAAGAAGGCCTCTACAGTTTCCTCCATATTGGTGTTCAAAATAGTTAATGGTGAGAAAGGTGCTGCCAAAGTCTCCTCTGATTTTACAGGTGTCCGAAAAGATATTACTGGTAACTGCAAAAAGCCTTTGCAGTGATTACTGATAGAGATAAGAGTTCATAGTAGTCTTGGAGATTGGCTACCAGCCTGCTGAAAAGGACTCTTTGCACAAAGCGAGAGCCATTCATTGACTGCATCCATGTGAGTGAAATCAAACTAATTTACAGACTTTGTGAAATGACCAAGCAGCCCTCTGGGCTGGAAGCACGTCTATTTGTTTTCCTTTTCTGCTTCACTTCTGTCTTATGCATACAATGTGACACACCACACAGACATAGGAAGGAAGATGAATGTCCAGAAATCGTGACAAATGCCCCTGACCGCAAAGGTCTTAGAAAATGCAGAAACATGCTGAGGTACATGGTAGAGACAATACAATTTTAAGTATCCTAATAGCCCACTTGTCTGATGTTGTAACCTTGTGATTCGTAGACATTGAAAAAGAATACTTTTGCCTACCACTGGGCAATTTTAATCTCAAGAGACTGCCAGTAGGATACAAATTGGCCTATAATAAATATGGTTTTCACCTAACATAACAAACACACATGCAGGTGGAGAGCCACCTTTACAACAGTAGTTGCTGATGATAACTGAAACCTGATGATGAAGCATGCTCCTTAACATGGTTGAGGGATTTGCGTTCTTTTTATAGAAAACCTTGCGTACATGAGTACACACTAAATTAATGCTTTAAGTCTCTTCAATTTTAGTAAATACTCAAGATTAAGGTCAAGGTTACACTACTGTTCTGCTCATTTAAATAAGGGTACCTGGGTAAAGTTATGGCCCTCAGATTTTTATGGCTATTGATGATGCATAAAACAGTGTGTACTTGTAATATTGTGCAGCTGGGTTATAGCGAACTTCAAGAAATGTGAACAGTAATGAACCAAGATTCAGGAGGAGTAAGCCTCTCTCGCACCACCTCTTCCTTCTTATTTGAAAACATTTTTAATGTTTACATTTCGATGTGGAAAGCAGACTTGCCTCTTTTGTAGTTGCAAAGTCTGTATTTTTCCAACTCACAAGCTTTCTGAATGCAAAAGGCTTTTACATCAGGACCAATATCTTGTATTCTGTAAAGTTTTGTTCCACAGTTTTTGCCGTTTCTAAATGTTGCAAATAATAGATGTCACTATTACTTAAATTACCTCGTCTTAAAAGGATCGTAGCTTAAGTTGGCTTCACTGTTATTCGAAATTCCGACATACTAGTACCAGAAGATGTCGGTGGACTTAACTCTATAACCAACCCTGTCAGCTTTGTATATAGGAATGTTCATGTAGACTGTGACTGTAACATGCGGAAAACAAAGTCAGCTTGTACGACCAGAAGAGAAGACTCAATGGTTTGTTGTCATGGTAAACAATTTACGTGTAACTTGTTAACTGTAAATAATTTCTGGTCTAGTATTTGTATTGAAACGTTGCAAGAAACACTTGTGGACAAACTACCTACTTGTTTAATATTGATAAGTTACAAAATCAAGTTGATGTGGTTAAATGTTGTGGACGTATAAGAGACAAGGATACTGAGCTCTAAACTCTTTCTCCTCTTTACTGTGTTATAAGTGAGATTTCCGCCATGCTTAATACATTTCTATGAGCAAAAAGGAATGATACATTTAAATGCAGCTTAATACGGTCATATGTAAAGCAAGTGCATTTAGCTAGCTACATCCCTTCCACTGACCATTATGTGCAAATCCGATTTTTGGAATACTGTTTTTATGTAGAACAGTAAAAAGTACAAAAAAAACAACTTTAAGGAGTCAAAGTTTAAAAAGAAGCTGTTTAAAAATATATACTAATGCAATAAAAAAATAACTGACAAAATACAAAGAAAAAATTGCTTGAGCTGTTGCTTGGTTTCTAAGGTGCTGCTAACCATAATGGGTTTAGCCTTGCAAAGACCAAATGCAAACTCATAATCAAACTACTTGCTGCGGTCTCTGTGGATCTGACCTCAATGTTTGAAGAGGAGGATGCCATGACCCTCGTCATACCCAGTTCCATACAGATAAGATATCCAGTGGATTAGAAAAGAAAAAGAAAACCAGCTCTTCCGAAGGAGCTCTGATGTCATTTTCATTAGCCGTGGTCACAGCATGAGAGAAGCTAAACTTACTCAACATGTCTGTTGACAGTGAAACAATAGAACCGAACCAACATTAATGTTTCTCCTTCACATTTCCTTTGGCATGAATTTAGTTTAAAAGTTTCCAGTGGGTGGGGCATCCTCAGGCAAATTAGATCCTCTTCTGAAGAAAGATCAGTACTTCAGTCTTTCAGAGATCCATCTAGGTCCAGGAGGTTGAGGTACTATCATGGAAAGAAAGTGGCTGTGTGCAACTGGACTTCTAGGCAGTATACAATGAGCAGTCATGGATTGGGATATATGTATAGGATGAGCTAGCCCTGCTGATGTGGAGAGAATGGAGTTGGTATGGGGTCCACAGGTTAGACAAGACTTGCAAGATTTAAATGTATTGCTCAATAATCTGTAGCTTGCAGAGAACTAGTTATCATTTCAGTTGCAAACCAGTGATTGGATACCCACATGCGAAAGGGGTAGAAGCCACTCCCGAATTGAGCTGTCCCTGAAGAACCGCTTACAATTTGCGGGTGCACACCTTTAGGGGAGAGCAGGGGGCTGTTGCATGTTCCCACATTCTTCGACTGTTGATGTTATTTTTTGATTGCAGCCCCTGTCCCTAGTAATATGTCCAATAAAATGTAATCTTAGAACAGCACTGTAGTATAAACCCTGA
The DNA here is from genome assembly GCA_963921515.1 of Calotriton arnoldi. Lineage (NCBI taxonomy): Eukaryota > Metazoa > Chordata > Amphibia > Caudata > Salamandridae > Calotriton > Calotriton arnoldi. The sequence goes on from CAWUFW010004643.1 coordinate 556,720, forward strand.
CACTGTTGCCTAAAGGTTAAGGAAGAATTGAAGGAAATGAAAGCAGATTCCGCCATATAGTAAACAACTCTGGAAAATGTATTGTAGGCACTGCTCTTTTATGGCGCCAGCAGCAGCATCATGCCTTTTGCTGACATTGTGCCATAGCCTGTTTCCTTTCAGGATCAGCCTGCAAGGCCGCAACCTTCTGAGGAGCCCGCTTTAGTGCTGTCGTGCCTGGTGCCCCCAGCTCTGCTGAAACCCTGCGGCAGCACCAACCCCATCATCATAGCCAACTCAGATACAGAGCGAGATCGGTGTCATCTGACTCCAGCGCCAGCCTGTGCCATGCCTTCTGAGTCAGAGCCAGTGCCTTTTTTTTTATAGACCTGGAGAGGGGAACTATTGGAAGGGGTCTGAGGACCATTATGGATATCAAAACCCCCTTGAAGAACCAGAGGGCAACTGATACGAGGAACTAGGGGCTGCCAGTGTTTTGGTCACCTAAACAGACAGTGGCTTGCTGTAGCTATGGAAGAGGGAGCCTCATTTGCAATGGTGTTGTGGAAGGAGACTGAGGTAGGACCTTTAGCTGCCCTTGGTGATAGTCAAAATGAACTTGTTGACAGAGGTGCTTCAGCCAGGTGTTACATTGCCCCGCTCCTGGGGACTCCAGTTTCATCACCCAGCACCACGCTCATCTTGGCGGTCCAAGCTTCTACCTCCCAAGTTAACCCTGGCGCATTCCCTACCACTCCACTGGATAGCGAATCCAAAATGCTGGACACTTTTGGCAAGAGAATGTTCGCTTCCGCCAGCCTGGTACTGTGGTCGGTGAACACAACATGCCTTTTGGGCCGATACACCCACACTGTGCGGGACTCGGTTGCGCAAGTGCTGCCCATGGTCTCGGAGGAGGGCCGAACCATACACTCCCAAGGTATTCCTGATGGGCGAGATGCAGCAAAGTTCACCATTCAATGTGGGCTGGACACGACTGACTGGCTAGGCAGAATGATTGCGTAGTCGGTGGCCTCGGACACGATGCTTGATTGAAAACCACTGCTTTTCAGGGGATCTCAGGTTTCCCTCATGGACATGCCCTTTGATGGCACTCGCTTTTTGGGTGAAAAGGCAGACTCTGCACTGGAGCGTGTTAAAGACAGCCGGGATACTGCCAGGTCTTTGGGCCTATCCATTGCCCCACCAACCCCAGTCTGACTTTCACCCCTTCCGTGAATATAGAAGGGGCTACCAAATGCATCCCTACCTGCTAAGCCACCAAGGAAAACAGGCTTCCAGCCTTATCGTGGGCGCGTCATGGTTCTCACAGTCCACGTGGAAGATAAGAAGTTCAAGGTGCTTACCTTGGCTCAGGGTTTGTCTGCCCTCAGACTTGGAGACAAGATGGTAGCGCTGGACTTGCAAGACCCCTATTTCCACATTCTGGTACTGCTTTCCCACAGGCATTACCTGTGGTTTACAGTGGGCAACAAGCATTATTTGTCTGCTCTGCTCCCCTTTGACCTTGCCGGCGCCCCTCGGCTGGTCACGAAAGTGATGGCAGTGGTTGCAGCACACCTGCGGAGGTCAGAGGTCTGACTCATCCCCTACTGGGACGACTTTGCTGGTGAAGATGAGTGCGCCCCAGGCGGTTGTCTCCCACCTCCAGACTACAGCGAACCTCTTATCCTTGTTGACGTTCACTAACAATGTGCCGAAGTCACACCTGAGTCCCCCTCTGACTGCTCCCTTTCATCTGAGCTGTTCTGGAAACAGTGAAGATTCGGGCCTATATCCAAAACGGCGAGTCCGGTCTATTCTGATTTTGGTGTTTCAGTCTCTATCCTGAATTTCGTTGAGACTGATTCTGAGGCTGTTGGGCCTTAGGACTCCTGCATCCTACTAGTGGTGCATGCCTGTTGGCATATGCGGGCTCTGCAGTGATACCTGGAGTTCCAGTGGGCGAAGCATCAGGGAATCTCTCCAACCTGGGCCAGATCTAGGAAGGAACTGCGAAAGACCTGCAGTAGCGGCTAACCAACCACAATTGGGTCAGAGGCAGGCCCCTCTCCCTTCCTCAACCAGAGCTGACTGTAGTGACAGATTTGTCACTCCTGGGCTGGGGCGGCCATCTGGGAGAGATGGAGATTAGAAAACTATGATCTCCGGGGGAGTCATGGGTCATCAACTTGTCATGGGTCGGCAACTTATTAACATGAACTTGTTGGAGCTGCAGGCGAACTGATTAACACTGATAGCCTTTTTTCCTTCAGGAAGGCTGGTGTAGGTGTTCACGGACAGCACCACTGCCATGTGGTACTGCAACACACATGGTGAGTTTGAGTTGTGGACCCTGTGTCAAGAAGCCCTGCGTCTCTGGACATGGCTGCAATGTCAGGGCATTTCCCTGATGGTTCGACACCTGGTGGGCTCTCGAAATACAAAAGCAGACGAACGCAGCCGTCGATGCTTTGTGAATCACGAATGGTGTCTCCCATCTGGAGATGGTGCAAGGTCTCTTCCAAGATTGGGGAGAACCTTGGTTAGATATGAATGCACAGTGTCAGCAGTTCTGAGCGCTGGAGTTTCCAAGGTGGCTCTCGCTCGAAGACGCTTTCTGTCTCTAGTGGAGTTCAGGCCTCCTGTACGCCTTTCTGCTGATACCACTCTTGCTCCAAGTTCTCAAAAGATCAGGAATGACTGGGTTCAGGTCATTCTTGTGGTTCCAAATTGGGAACGGATAGTTTGGTCTTTCGACCTCCTGAGCATGACCATTGGTCCTCCGATCAGGCTGCCCCTTCGGGTGGATCTTCTGTTGTAGCAGCAGGGCAGGATGCCACACTCTCACCTGCCCATGCTCCCCCTTCATGCCTTCAGTAGCAGCAGTTAAGAGCTTTTGACCCCTTCTCACCAGTCTGCAATGTTATCCTGGCAGCCAGGCGCCCCTCAACCAAGACCGTATATGACTGCCGTTGGGACACATTTTTTACATGGTGTGCCTGTAAGAAAATGGATCCTCTGTCTGCACCCTTATCCCAATTTTTGTTGTTTATTCTTTCTCTGACCTAGCAGGGTTCTGCTTTGGGCACTGTCAAAGGTTACCTTTCAGCCATTTTGGCTTTCTAAAGATTTTTTGACTGACTGACTTTCTTGTGGTTGCCAGGCCAACCTTCTTTGTTCAAGTCACCCATTGTATCTCGTTTTCTAAAGTGATTCCAACACCTATTCCCTTAATTACCATTCATTATGCTTCAAATGGACCTCACTCTGGTCTTGACCTTCCTAATGTGTGCACTCTTCGAGCCGCCACACAACTGTCCACTCTGTTTACTAACCATCAAAACTGCTTTTCTGGTGACCATAACATTAGCGAGGAGGGTCAGTGAACTTCAAGTACTGTCTGTGCACCCCTCCCTGCACAACATTCTACCCAGACAAACTGGTTTTGAGAACTCGTGCCACCTTTTCATGTTGGCCAAAATATCACCTTGCCCACCTTCTTTATACCTGCATTACTGTGTGGACAGTTGGGTTTGTCATGACGGGCACTTTGCCCTTTCGGTCCTACAGGACTTTTTGGTCTAATTGGTTCGTAGTCCCACCTCCGGGGAGGTATTGTTTGGGTATCTATTCTAAGGTAAAGAATCAACTGCTAGCAGTCTATCTGATGAACAAGTTACTTACCTTCGGTGTAACGCCTTACCTGGTAAGGAGTCTGTCTAGCCGCAGGTGCCTTACCAACCCTCCCATCCTCCCTGCTCTGAGAATGGATTTCTGCAGAGGGTCACCTTTCTGAGGCCCTTAGTGCTGCACACCAGTACATCAGCATCCTTCGTGGCTCTGCTCTCCTGGTGTGGAAAGGTTGCAGAAAGAAACTGATGTCAGCACAGCACACTGGGGTGGCGTCTACATAGGCACTGTCCATGTTACTTCCGGAGTGGACGACATAACTGAGCCGAGTGACACTACCTACTGGTGCTCAAGAGTACTGCTCAAGATTTGCCGGATCCAGTTTGACACCTGGGGATAATTCGAAGGTAAGGAATCTGCAGCTAGATAGTCTCTACTAGATAAGGCATTAACAAAGGTGAGTAACTTGTTCTTTACTCTCGAACTTCGCTTTTGGCTTCTTTTCAAGAGAGTAACCCCAACTACTGTTAGCCCTCCTCCTGACAGAGAGCAAACGTTTGATGGAGTAGCAGGTTCGGAAGCTGATGTCTGAATTTGAATCAGATCACTGCTTCTGCAACTGAATTATTGGATGTAGCAGCCCATACTTACATTTGCCTGTTAAGAGCATCATGTCTGCATTCAACTGCACTCTTATCCATTTACACAGTAGAGCATACTTTGTTTTACATTATCTGCATCATTTCTCTTTGGTGCTCATTTTGGAGATGAGCTCCATTAGGTGGAAGCTGAATCTGAAATATTAAAAACTTTTAGTTTTTAAAGCAAAGGGAATTTCCGCTGCTATTGTTCCATGTGAGGGTACAGAAAAATACCAACATGTAAGGGTGCAGTCTTACTTTTTTGGCAACATTCAGGGCATTATCAACCAAAACCGAGCTGCCAGAAGTAGGGTAAGCTTCCTTTCTCAGCTTCTGTAAAACCCCTGCTAATAACAGCGGCCTTCTTTTCCTGCACACAAGTCATCCCTGGTGGTGAGGGTAAAGCATTACTTACATCAAACTGCAACATTACAGAGAATTGATGGGTGTTAAATGATAGGAAAATTGCCGGGAGAAAGTCCTACATTATTTTCCTGCAGTCAGAAGATTACTCTGTGGAAGCATACCGATTTTTCATCTTGATTGTTCCTCATTTTGAATCCTTGTGCACAGCAGTGCTACATCATTTATCTCTGAAAACCTTGGGTTTAATTAAATATCTCACTGAAAACCAGTTTCATTGCCACTACATCTTATATAGACTAAGTGGAATTCAGTCATTGTGTTTGTAGGAACCCTCACAATTTATTTAAAAAAAAAAAAAAAGGTAGTTATGAAAACCTGCTGTTCATTACTGCCAAATCAGTCTTTAATTTTTCGCGTGAATTGAATAATTTTCCCTCCAATTTTCTTTCCAAATCTTACCTATCTAGCTAATTGGTCATACTCTATTTGGAATTGAAAATGTAGCTTTGTTGCTATGTAGGAAAAAAGCAAGACACATCAGGTGAACAAAAATACCCTTCGTCTGTTATGGTCTTATCAGAATGAGGGTTGCCACTGTCAAGCAGTTCATAGCAAGTACCTGTTTCTCTTATAGTTCGAGGCCATTAGTAAGTCAACAATCCCTTCCTGGTAGACTAAAACATTACTCCACAGGGAGGAATTCCAACTCTGTTCTTTTAGGTATGGAGAAAATCAAGGCAGTAGAATTAACAAATTCCAACAATTGGAAAAAAAGGAAAAAGACTATATTTTCCAAAGTGATGGTGCAAAGAAGTCTGGCCTATTTGGGTGTCTGACTTGGAATCTGTATTTAGACAGTGTATAATGAAGCTGTGAATATTTTTTCAAGGAGGCTGCTTTGTAAACATCTGAAATTGAGATACTTCTGAGCTCAGAAGTGTCTCAATTTCAGATATTTCCAAAATGACATTAGGTAATTAGTTTTCAGAAATCTACCCCACACTTTTTCGAATTGTTGTTGGCAGACACTTGATTTGTAGATGAGTCTCTTACAAGCAGCTATTTCATGCATATCCTACAACCAAGTCTGATAGAATGGTATGTTTTTACTCTTTCATTACCTCAGTATGCTTGCTTCTGCTATTAATAGGGATCTAGATAACAATCTTCTAACACAGTGTGGTTGCACATATACATGTCATATCATGGAGTAGGACCCTTTTCGCAGCCATGGATGTCTTTATATCATTCTGGTTGTGTAATGTCTTCCATAGTTCAGTCAACTATCTAGACTGAATTTGGAATTCCCGTACAGTATATACAATATTTTTTTGCATGTAATCATAATGCCAGCACTTAAGGTTCAACATCATATGGTGATTGTGTAGTCGACCCATTGTCCGATACCACCGCTGGAGAGTTTTAAGGTAGTTAAATTTCAATCTAGCCTCTCTCAAACGGTTATCAATCTCTTCCATCAATATGTACACGTCCTCCTCCATCCAGCTTGTCGATGGCAGTGTGCTTCACCAACTACATAGGGCTATTCGGTTTGGAGAAGGCATTCAGTAAAGTGAAATAGAGCCCTTGTACAGTCCCTTTATGATCCTCTATGTATACAAATATTAGTAGATAGATGAGGTAACTAATGTTCGAGGCATGTGAGCTGTAGATCCCATGCTATGCATAGCCCGCCATCTGGTGTTGGGTCCGGATGTTTGCACTTTGTTTTTGTTCGAAGAAGTTTTTCCAGTCACGAGGTAGGCGACTCCTCCTTTCGGTGATAGTGCGCATGGGCAGTGGCTCCATCGTTAGATTGTTTTTTCCGCCATCGGGTTTGGATGTGTATTACTGCGCTCTAGTTCGGCACCGTTTCTCGGGCCCCTTCGACACTCAATCCACTACCCTCAACGGTATTATCGATCGCAGCTTTCCATTCTTCGCGTATCGACTCAACTCAAAGCAACTTCGATTGAAAAACTTGTGGCGGGCCGTCAGGCCTACCTGCGCCGACAGTGCCAGCAGTCGATGGAACGGACTCCTTTCAAGTTCTGACCCAAATGTTGTGCTAAATTTCCACGCACCGACTTGCACGAAGTGTGCAACCTCTGCCTGTCCCAGAACACGACGAGAGACTGCGACACGTGCCGATCGTTCCGATTGAAGAAAACGCTTTGTGACCGTTGGACTCAATGTCACGAGATGCAACACCAAACCGGCTCCGCACTGGACATCTTCGGAGAAGATTCCGACACAGAACATCAAGCTCAAGGAGCCGAGGAAGAAGAACAACATGTGTCCGAAGCCGACTCCGACATGGAGGAAGATGAGCAGGTTACTCTGTGTCAGCGTACCGTGAGTAAAGATACCCCCTTGCACCCCCAACAGACAAAGAAAAAGGCTCCAGTCCCTCCTCTGCCTTCGGGCCAAGGTCGGCACCGACAAAAATTTCCGACCCCCCCGCTGGCCTGGCTCCGAAACACAAGGACAAGCCTTCCGGCTCAGGCTCGAGCCGCCCCCATGTCAGTGCCGAACCGACACCTTCGGCACCGAAATCGAAACATGTCCTAGTAACAATTCCACCGTTACCAAAGAATCCTCCTTCTGCTCCGAAAGACTCTGAGCCGAAACCTTCGACGCCAAAACCGGCAACTAAGGAAAAAGACACTGTCTAAAGAGTCTCGGTCCGATGCGCCTCATTCGGACCCGAAACAGAAGAAACTGGTTATACACCCTGATACAGGACATATCCATGCCGCCCTACCAAACAAACGCAAAATAGACCAGCCAAAGGATTACCACATTCCTCTCAAAAGGAAAAGTGTGGGTACTAACCCTTCTCCTTACATTCCACCCACTTCTCCCACTGATCCCAATTTACTTATTTCACCTTCAAATTCACCACCACCACTATCACCTGACCCACAGGATGAAGGGGATGGGGATGAGGATCAGGATAGGCCACAAGACATCAACCCTTGGGAGGATTATCATACTGACCCCATTACAGACAATGACCCTGATCTGTATCCGTCTAGACCCTTCCCACCTGATGATAACATTGGATATGTCGAGCTTCTTAACAGGGCTGCTCAATATCATGGGGTGGAGCTCCATAAAGAGACCTTAGAAGAGGATTTCCTCTTTGAGACCCTTACTTCCTCTCAAAGAGCCACTCATACATTGCCAATGCTTAAAGGCATGTTAAAACACACAGATGACATAGTTAAAGATTCTGTGAGGGCAAGAATTATTACACCTAGGGTGGAGAAAAAAATATAAGCCTGCCCCTACAGACCCTGCTTATATCAGAGGTCAGTTGCCCTTAGACTCCCTTGTGGTTTCCAACGCTTGCAAGAGGGCTAATTCACAGACCACAGGTGAAGCTCCTCCTCCCGATAGAGTCTAAGCTTATTGAAGCCTCTGGCAAAAGAGTGGCTTCACAACCAGCCAATCATTGGCGCATTGCCAATGCTCAAGCTTTACTGTCTCTCTATGATAGTGCTCATTACGATGAGTTGGAAAAACTCATGCAATTTCTGCCTGATGAACACAAGAATAGGGCTAATGATCTTATCCAAGAAGGTAAACTCATCACCAATACATCTATCAGGTGTGCCCTAGACGCAGCTGACACTGCAGCCCGTGCAGTAAATACTTCTACGTAGACATGCTTGGTTGAGGATCTCCGGATTCAAGCCGGAGGTGCAAACTTCCATTCTCAACCAACCGTTTGATAAAGAACATCTCTTCGGGCCAGCGGTTGATACCTCGTTAGAGAAAATGAAGAAAGACAGAGGTTGCAAAGTCCATGGGAGCTTTGCAATTAACTACCAATAGGGGTTCCTTTCGCCGCTCCTTTTACAGGGGTGGTTCCAAAAATATATCCACCAAAAATCCCTCCTCCCCTTACAAGGGCAATAACCAATCCCCCTCATCAAGAGGTTATTTCAGAGGAGGTTTTAGAGGAAACAACGGTAAGGGAAAAGGCAGAGGCAACTCCACCCGCACTTCCCCCGCAAACAAACAGTGACTTCCTTCTGTTACCCCCGATCATTCCACTCCTGTCGGGGGACGTCTCTCACAATTCCTACCTGTCTGGAATTCAATCACCTCAGACAAGTGGGTACTACAAATTATCCAGTATGGTTACTGCCTGGAGCTTACAGACACTTCCCCAACTATTCCTCCAAGATCACATGCAATGTCACAAGAGCATCTTACCCTTGTGAGGCAACAAGTTCTCTCTCTGTTAGGAAAACACGCTATAGAGTCAGTCCCATTACAATACCAAGGGACCGGAGTATACTCCCTGTACTTTTTAATTCCCCAAAAAGACGGCTCTCTCAGGCCTATATTAGACCTCAGAACTAAATCTGTACGTTCAGTTGGACCACTTTCACATGGTCACACACCAACAAGTACTTCCACTCCTTCAGCAAGGCGACTTTATGTCCACTCTAGCCTTAAAGGACGCCTATTTCCATATTCCCATACACCCTACTCACCGCAAATACCTCAGGTTTATGGTAGACGGCCAACATTATCAATTCAAGGTCCTCCCATTCGGAGTAACTACCGCACCCAGGGTTTTCACAAAATGCCTGGCAGTAGTCGCGGCTCATCTAAGAAGACAACACATCCATGTCTTCCCTTATCTAGACGACTGGCTCATAAAAGCCAGCTCCAGCAAAGTTGTCTACGACACACTCAAAAAACAGTACAACTACTTCACCACCTAGGGTTCACAGTAAATCTTACCAAGTCTCATCTCCAACCGTCCAAAATACAAGTGTATTTAGGCGCCACAATAGACACTCGCAAAGCACTAGCGTGTCCCAATCCAGTCATAATCCGCAACATGCAGACTCTAATCTCTCAGTTTCAGCCCCAACACTCATTATCAGCTCGAGTGTTTATGCAACTGCTAGGAACGATGGCGTCTTGCATCTTAATCGTTCCTTACGCAAGACTCCAAATGCGTCCCCTTCTAAAGTGCTTAGCACGTCAGTGGAACCAGGCTCGGGGTCAGTTATCAGATCTGGTGTTGGTGGACGGCCGCACCCATCGCTCTCTACAGTGGTGGAATACACAAGACCTTTCAAAAGGGCGGACCTTCATTGACCCGGTTCCACAGATAGTGCTAACAAACGCATCGCTCACCGGCTGGGGAGCTCACCTCCAAAAGCAGACTATTCAGGGCATATGGACTCTGCAACAAAAGCAACTCCACATAAACCATCTCGAGCTGCTAGCAATTTTTCTAGCGCTCAAAGCATTTAAACTTCATCTAATAGGCAAAGCAGTCCTGATTCCCACTGACAACATGACAGCAATGTGCTACATACAGAAACAGGGGGAACACACTCTCTCCATCTGTCACAGTTAGCTCTGAACATCTGGAGATGGGCCATAAATCACAAGATATATCTCCTTGCGGAACACCTCCCAGGAGTAAACAACCAAATTGCAGATCTGCTCAGTCGTCACCCACAACAGATACACGAATGGGAACTCTACTCTCAAGTTCTCCTTCCATTCTTTCAAATGTGGGGCTTCCCAGAGATGGATCTGTTCGCCACACATCTAAATGCAAAATGCCCAAGCTTCGCGTCCGGGTATCCACACCCATTGTCCCAGGGCAATGCACTATGGATGAACTGGTCAGGGATATTTGCTTACGCTTTTCCGCCTCTCCCACTCATTCCATCAGTGGTTCGGAAGCTCAGACAGCAGTCCATGACACTAATCCTGGTTGCTCCCACATGGGCCCGTCAACCCTGGATCACAACCCTGTTGGAGTTATCAGTAGTTCCTCACCAAAAACTACACATTACTCCCAATCTCCTCACACAGAACCATGGAGGAATAAGACATCCAGATCCACTCATCTCAACCTTGCGATCTGGCACCTAAAATCTTAAAGTTTGGTTACCTCAATCTTCCCCCAGATTACATGAATATCATCAAAGAGGCTAGGCGCCCTACTACAAGAGCATGCTATGCAGCAAAATGGAAGCGGTTTGTGAAATACTGTAATAACAATCAAATCAATCCGCTGGATGCTTCAATCCAAAACATAATTTGCGATCTGTTACATTTACAACATTCTAATTTAGCGTACACATCCATACGCTTACATCTGGCTGCAATAGCTGCATATCTGCAGAACAGACAACATCTGTCTCTTTTCAAGATGCCTGCTATTAAAGCATTTATGGAAGGACTCAAAAGAGTCAACAAGTGGTCTGTCAGTTCCAGTGGACACAGCATCACTGGAATCTCTCCAACATGGTCCAGATCTTGGAGGGTACTGCAAAAGATCTACAGTGGTGGTTAACAAACCGTGATTGGGTCAGTGGAAGAGCCCTCTCCCTTCATCAAGCAGATCTGATGGTAGTAACAGATGCGTCACTCCTGGTATGGGGCAGCCATCTGGGAGAGGTGGAGATCAGAGGCCTCTGGTATCTGGCAGAATCCGGACTCCACATCAACCTATTGGAGAACCAAGCGATCCGGCTGGCGCTGAAAGCCTTTCTGCTCTCCATCAAGGGAAGGCTAGTGCAGGTTTTCATGACAACACCACCGCCATGTGGTACTGCAACAAGCAGGGCCGGGTGGGGTGGTGGATTCTTTGTCAAGCGGCCCTGCGCCTCTGGACATGACTGGAACATCAGGGCGTATCCCTGGTGGTTCAACAGATGACAGGCTCTCTAAATGCCAGGGTGGACAACTCAGTTGCAGATGCCTACTGAATCACGAATGGCGTTTCCATCCAGAGTTGGTGCAAGGTCTCTTACAGCAGTTAGGGTAGAGCCTTGGTAAGAGCAGCTTGCCTCCGCCAAGAACACGCAATGTTGGCAGTTTTGTGTGCTGGTGTTTCCAAGGCAGCTCTTGTTTGGAGACGCTTTTCATCTTGAGTGGAGCTCAGGCCTTCTGTACGCCTTTCTGCCCATACCACTCCTGCCCAGAGTTCTCAAGCAGATGAGGAATGACCAGGCAAAAGTCATCCTTGTGGCTCCAGACTGGGCTCAGAGTTTGGTATCCTGAGCTGTTGAGCATGGCAATCGGTCCTGCAATCAGGCTGCCCCTTCGGGGATCTTCTGTCGCAGCAACAGGGGAGGGTTCTCCACCTGAAAGCTATGCCTTCATGCGTGGAGATTGAGTGGTGACAGTTGACAGCTTTCGACCTTCCGCAAGAAGTTTATAATGTCATCTTGGCAGCCAGGCATCCCTCCACCAAGAAGACATACGCCTGCCGTTGGAGCAAGTTTGTGCCCTGGTGTGCAGAAAAAAAGATGTTGACCCCTGTTTCTTGCTCCCCTCTCTCAGGTACTTCTGTTAATTCTTTCTCTTGTCCAGCAGGGCTCTCCTTTGGGCACCTTGAAAGGCTGTCTTTCTGCCATCTCGTCACTTATGCTGTTGCCAGATCAGCCATCCATTTTCAAATCCCCTATTGTAAATAGGTTTTTGAAAGGTCTCCAACAAATGTTCCCTCCTTCACCCTTTATCATGCCTCAGTGGGACCTAAATGTAGTGCTCGCCTTTCTTGTGTGCTTCCTTCGAGCCAATACACAACTGTCTTATGAGGCTCCTTACCATCAAAACGGCCTTTCTGGTGGCCTAACATCTGCCTGGAGGATTAATGAGCACCAGGCTTTGTCATCTAAGCCTCCATACCTCCGCATCTTCCACGACAACCTGGGTCTTCGCACTAGGGCTTCCTTCCTTCCGAAGTTGGTCAATCCATTTCATGTGGGCTAATCCATCACCCTGCCTACCTTTTTCGCTCCGCTGTGTCCCTCTAGGGAAGAAGAAGAGTGATTCCACCGACTGGACCCAAAAAGTGTGTTGTTGTTCTACCTTGACGGCACAAAAGAATTCCGGGTGGACGACCAGCTCTTCTTGGGGTGTGTCGGAGCGAAGAAAGGAAAAGCCGAGCAGCAACAGATGCTCTGCATTAATATCAGTTACACATTGGCCAAGAAACACCCCCCTCCTCCCCCGGGTTTGTGTGCTCATTGCACCAGATCAAAGGCTGGGACCACTGTGTTAGTACGTGATGTTCCAGCCCTGGACATCTGTCAGGTAGCAATGTGGTCTTCTCTGCGCACGTTCACAAAGCCCTAATGCCTTGGACAGTCCGGTCAGTCGGGACGGGCACTTTGCCCTTTTGGTCCTGTAGGACGTTTTGGTGTGAAATGGTTTTGCAAACCCACCTCCAGGGAGGTATTGCTTGGGTATCTATTCTACTGTAAGGAATCTGTGGCTAGGAGTCCCTGTCAGATGAACAAGATACTTACTTTAGGTAACGCCTTATCTGGTCGAAACTCCATCTAGCTGCTGATTCCTTACCGATCCACCCATCCTCCCTGCTCTGCAAACGGATTCATGGGACAGGGTTTTTCCCTGTTCAGTGTCCTAGTTTTACACACCAGTGGTCAGTGTTCTTCGTGGCACCATGCTCCTGGCATGGAAAGTCACAAAAAGAAAGTGACATCTGCATGCTGTGGTGGTGCATATATAGGCACCGCGCACGTCACTTCTGGCACGAACGCTGCTGATGATGATACATGGAGCAGAATGACACCACCTACTTGCGTGCATGGGTACTGCTCACAAAAATTTCCAGATCTAGTCTGACTCACGGGGATAATTCTAAGGTAAGTAATCTGCAGCTAAATAGTCTCTCTACCAGCTAAGGTGTTACCGATGATAAGTAACTTGTTCTTATAAACGTTTCACGTCCAACTCACACTTATTTCCAATTCTGGTCGCATCTGCCATTAAATCTTGTCTTATACATTCCCTTCCTGATGCCCATAAAACTCTTGCAGAGGTAACAGACCAATAATTCTTATCAAAGTACATTTTTAAATAGGAACAATGTTGTTTCTTACCTTGCAGATATTTATATCTGTCATCATTGATTCTCTGTATCTGAAAGAGACTATTAGTTATAGATTCCTTACCTTAGAATAGATTCCTTACCTTAGAATTACCCCCAGGCGTCAGACTGGATCCGGAGAATTTTTTCCTTAGTAGTACCCCTGCGTGTCGGTAGGTGGTGTCAATCGACTCCGCGTTCGTCGTTGGTGTTGTGTTTGCCGGAATGACGTCGCGGTATCTACTTAGACTCCGCCCCTGCGCGCTGACGTCCGTTCTTTCTTTTTCCGCCCCAGCCAGTGCAGATCCGGAGAGCGGTACCCTTAGTCACTTTTTCACTAGAACTTTTTCGACTTTTGTCGACATCTTTTCGAGTCGTTCGACTCCTGGTGCACGCAGGGATGTCTCATCGGCTGACCGGCTTCAAGCCTTCTGACTCATGTCACAAGCTGATGTCTGTCACGGATCCGCACCACGTGTGCCTCTGGTGCTTGGAGCACGACCCGAAGTCGTGCTCCGACTGTCGGGCCATGAACCCGAAGTCTTTGTGGGAGCGGTCCCGAAAGCTACTGGAGGCCCGGCAGTCGGCTCCGCGCCGCTCGAGGTCCCGGTCAAGAGGAAGGTCGCGAGACCGGTCGCAGAGCCACCACCATCATTCTTCATCGAAGTCTTCATCATTGGGTAAGTCGAAGCTCAAGAAGAAGACGAAGAAGCATCGTCGCTCTTCGCCTTCTCCCCGTCCGACGCCGGGACGTGGAGGGTCGTCGTCGTCCTCCGGCTCTGCCCTCGGAGCCTGCTGGGACGGCTCCGAGCTTCCCTCCCTTCCCGGGGGCCGGACCATCCCCTGCCCAGCTGCGTGCCTTTTATGAAGCCCTCCATTCCATCTTTGGGCAGCCCGACTCCGCTGGTGCGCCTCCGGGCCCCACGGACTCGGCTGGGGGCTCTAGGCCTTCAATGCCGGCGGCTCCAGATTGGCACCGGTCGACCTCACGGTACCTTCCCTGGCGCCGATCCCTCTGACGACACCGACGGCGGTTGCGTCGACCCCGGCCTCCCCCTCAACTTGGACACCGTGCCGGACCGGCGTCGACCGACGCCGGTCCCGGCGCCCGAGGGTACTTTTGTACCGCTGTTCTTACCTGGTGTTCCTTATCGCCCTGAGTGGCGGCCAGAGGAGGGTGAGTAGGACTGGGAGGTGTATGTTGACCCTCTGGCAGACCAGCTTGAAGAGCAGAACTGGAGAGAGAAGTTGGGTGATGCCAGTGGTCTGGATACTTCCTCAGACCTTGGTATGCTTTCTCCCCCTACCGTGGCCCACGGAGGAGGGAGCTTCCTATGCTGTGGTGTTGCGTAGGGCGGCTGAGGCCTTGAGCTTCCTACGGTGGCGGTCAGGACTAACCTCCTGACTAGGTCAACATCACATGCCTGTTTACAGAGATATAACACATTGCCCACCTAGTCCAGTTTTCATTTCTAACTGTCTTAGTAAGATGGGTTTATTGATTGAAATAAATATCCGGGGTTTTTTTGATCCCAAGAACATGAGTATCTTTTTCCGTTTAATAAAATGTGTCAAATCATTCACGTTAAGAGTGTACTTTCAAGGATTTAGTGGTTATGGTGCTTAGCAAGGGTGTAGGATCCAACAGATGTTGTTTGTATATGAAATTAAAAATTATTCTGAGGAGAATCGGAAAGCCGCTCCTATCTAGCACTGAAGCGAACTAGTGTCATCAAGCACTAATGTTGTATGGTGAGGTATGTATGTATTTCAACTTTGGGTGTAACGGGATATGCAGGAGAGTCAAGGATATCTCAAGCAGTTTGATGGGAGGGTCCTCCACAGTACTACAGTGGTCCCTTGTAATGCATGCAGTCACCCATCCAAATATGAGTTGGAAGACTAAGAGCAAAAACTGTAACAATACTGAGACCTCAAAGGAAGCAAATCTCTGTAAACATGGTGGCTCAGGTGCATCTAACACATCTCAGACCCCCTATTATTATTGTTGTTATTATTATTGCATCTTGTAGAGCGCACGGCTACCTCCAACAGAGGTGTCCCGGCGCTGACAGCGGGTGCAGGGTGGTAGTACATGGTGGGGGTAGCTCTAAGGTAAGCCGAAAAGCCAGGTCTTCGTAGTCTTCCGAAATAGAGGCTCTGAGTTGGCCTTTCGTAGTTGCTCCGGCATGGAGTTCCAAAGAGAGGCGGTTTTAAGAGCGAACGATCGACCACCCAGCCTGGCTTTTTTGAAGCGGGGGATGGCTAAGAGTTCCTGGTGATTCGACCTCAGAGTCCTAGTCTGATTGTATTTGGGAAGTCTAAGCTTCAAGTATTGGGGGCCAGTATCTCTGGTAGCCCTGTAAGCAAGGGTCAGAGCTTTAAACTCAATCCTCCTTTTAACAGGCAGCCAATGTAGGCTCCGCAAGTGTGGAGAAATGTGGTCGCGGAGTGGCACATTTCTGATGAGCCTGGCGGCCGCATTCTGAATGACCTGCAATTTTCAAATTAGGTAGGCTGGGAGACCTAA
This sequence comes from Calotriton arnoldi, assembly GCA_963921515.1. Classification (NCBI taxonomy): domain Eukaryota; kingdom Metazoa; phylum Chordata; class Amphibia; order Caudata; family Salamandridae; genus Calotriton; species Calotriton arnoldi. The sequence continues at coordinate 572,756 of CAWUFW010004643.1, forward strand.
GTATAGACTGTTGCCATAATCTAGCTGTGAGGTGATCAGTGCGTGAACCACCGTTTTCCTACAGTCCATTGGTAGGAGATGAAGGAATCTCCTCGGTTTTCAGCTTCCAGAAGCACGAGGATGAAACTTGGCATATCTGGGCTTTCCCCAAAAGGGTGGAGTCAAATTTAAACCCTAGATTTCTAGCCGATGGGACTGGAAGAGGAGGAGGATTGAGTTCCGTTGGCCACCACAGGTCAGCTCTAGGAGGAGACGGCTGATTAAAAATCAGAACTTCTGTTTTATCCGTATTTAGCTTTAAACAGTTGTCAGTCATCCAGGATGAGATGTTAATCAGACACTGTTTGAAGTTGGTGAAAGCAGCCTCAGAGTGATCCCTAAAGGAGAACACCAGCTGGGTGTCGTCAGCATACCCCCTACTATCTAAGAATAACATTTAAGTCTTAACCTTGCACAACAGGGAGTAGTACATTTTCTCAATGTCACTTCCTGTTCTCCAGAAACTTATTTTATGTATATTGATAAATGGCAAACTGGGTGTATAGAATGTAATAAACAAACCGGGGTACTGCTTTAAGGTCTATGCACTGCATGAGATCAACAGTGCATTCTGCAAGCAGAAAACTTTACTTACCAGTAACAATCTGCTTTCAGCTGCTGCAAGTGGAAAATGTTACTTGTAGCAACCTCTTTTCATCGTTTAGTGTTGTAGATATGCCACCCACACTACCTTCAGGGATGCAGGAAATTAGTTGTATGCCATAATGAATAATCCATTTTTTCATAGGAAACATATGCAGACTATCTTTCTAATAGGGACAAAACGTGCAAACACATGCTTTGAAACCAAAATACTGAAAAGATAAACAATGTATAATGTTCCAAACCCAACAGTAAATGGCAGAGAATGCACATCAGGTAATCTACAACACTACACGTTCAGAGCAGTTGTACAGGTAAGTAATGTTTTCCTTGTTAGAAACTAGTTTGCGGTCATTTTCACAGATTAAAGGAAATAGCCCATGGTGGAGAAAAGTTACTTGCTTGTTATTCATGTTGTTCGGTGTGGAAATGTTTATTGATGCCATAACGACTCGTCCTCCTCCATGGTAGTGTTAATATGATGCACTGTTCTATAGGATTCATTCTGTTCGGTATGGCCCAATATATTTTAAAGTTAACTCTTGCTCAGTTGTAGTGTCAGTAGGACATTTTCCTGGAATAACAGAACCACAACACAAATGCCTTTAGCAGGGCTTCCAGGTGGATCACAAATGCACATTAGACGTACAAGTGGATAATCATCTGTTCCATATTTCACTTTCAAATCAAGAAAAAACATGTTTGTAGCATGTGCGGCTGTATATACTCATGCTCTGCATACTCCTGCCATCTAGTGCTGGGCTCAGACGTTTGAAACTTGTTTTTCTTTGAAGAAGTTTTTGAGTCATGGGGTATAGTGACTCCTCCCTTAATGGGCCATGTGCCAGGGCATCAGCTCCACTCTTGGATTGTTTTTTCTGTTCTTGCCTTTGGTTTTGGACGTGTACCGATTGGGCTTCCTGTTCCGTGCCTAATAGCATTTTCCGCTGGGCCGACTGAACCACTCCCCTCCCATTTCATGGAAGAGCCTTAACAAATCCTTGTTCGCGCTGCTTTGTCATTGATGAACTTCAACTACCAGACTTGCCTCCATGCCTTTCCGCCGGGGCCAATCGCTTGTCGTCTCTGGTGCCCCGTTGATGAGAGTGCCAGATCATTGATTGCAAGAACTCCCTTATGAAAATAACTACCCCAGTTTTACTCCAAGTTCCCTTGGACTGAACGCCATCAAGTCTGCAGTCTGTCTCTCCCCCGAGCTCCACAAGACTACATATCAGGCCTGCCTCACCTTCCAGTCAAAGAAGTCTCTTCGATACCGATGCAAGTGGAGGTGGGCCAGTGGGAGAATGCAGAGATGAGAAGCTGATGACACACAGCCATCTTTGGGGAGCGCAATGTCGAGATGGAGGAAGAAGCCAGCCCTTCATCAGCCCAGCTGTTCCAGGCGGGGTGGGGGGGAGGGAGGTTGCCCTCCGAAACTGAGGGAGAACAGTTACAAGACCCTGAGGTTCAACAGCCCTCAAAGACCTCAACAGTGAGTATGGTCACCACCCACTCACAACCTATGGCCATCCATAAACCCCATAGACAGGCAGAGCAATGCTCAAGCGAGGGTCTGGCATTTAGCCCAGGGTCTCCTCAACAGCCTCCTGGGCTGGCTCTGCCTTCGGGCCATGGTCGACACCGACAAGCATTTAAAGCTGAAAATGCTCTGCTCTTCTGCAACAAAGGCCCCGCATAAACGGCGGCCACCCCCGGAGATGACTGGCTCGTTGACTCTGGCACTGAAACAGATGCCAGCACTAAAGCCATCACTGGCTCCGAAGCGGGCATCTGCATCAAAGTCAACATCTTCACCGAAAGCCTCCATGCCGAAGGGCCCCATAAATGCCAAAGACCCATTCTGCACTGAAAGCTCCATCAACGACCTGGCTCCGACGACTCTGAGCAACCTATTCTCCAACACTTGCATTAGGAGTTTTGTGCTCACCAAAAACATCTCTTTCCACATGCCTACTGGGAGAATCTCCACTAGGCTGCCTCCAAAGTCGCAGTAGACTCTTCCTAGGAAGAGAAGGTTATCTATTGAGGAGCAAATTGCCTTGGAGCCCCCACCTCCAAAGCACAGGAAACAGAAGGTATGGGGCACTAGCCCCCTCCCCCCTCGACTTCCTTCACCTCCTCTTCCTCCTCCTCCAACTCCCCCACTCCCACCACCATATACTCCAGCTGCACCAGAGGGGTCACTACACACTTCCTATGGGAAGGGCAGCTCACTATATCCAGCTGACCCCACGATGCAGGACCTTAAGCCCATAGATGATCTGTGGGACGACTATGATTTTGAAAACCCAGGTGATCCAGACAGTGATCTCTACCCTGCCAAACTTTCTTCTCCGATGATGCTACCTCATACCATGAGGATGCTACTTTTCACATAGTAGATACCTTTCAGTTCCTCCCAGTGCTAAAAGGAATGCTTAAAACTGTGCCCAAGACATTCAACGAGCCAGTTGAGGCTGTGTAATCACACCTAGGTTCAGCAAAAAATATAAACCCTCACCCGGTAGCCCTCCTTACATTCGTGGGCATGTTCCGTCAGACTCTCTTGTGGTACACATGAAATGCGCCAGCACCCAAGGTATAGCGAATGCTCCAACTCCTTATAAGGAGACCAAAAAGATTGACAAGGCGGGCATGAGGGTTACAGTACAATCAGCTCAGTCATTGGAGGGTTACCAACTCAGTTAAGAAAGGGTGCATTGGAACAAGATGACGGAACTTCTCAAATTCCTCCCTGAGGAGTATAGGCAGCATGGGCAAGAGCAGGTTACAGATGGCAAGACCATCTCGAAAGCCACCATCCGCTGTGCTCTAGATGCAGCCGACATTGCTGCCAGGAGAGTTAATACTAGCATCCTGGTCGGGGTCTCTGTTTCTCTGGCTTTAAACCAGAAGTCAAGCAGCATCTGCTAAAGCTGCTGTTCGATGGTGAACACCTTTTTGGCCCGCAGGTAGACCAGATGCTTGAAAGCTCAAAAAAAGACGAAGACAGCCAAGGCTATGGGTGTCCTTCTGTCATCCAATCCTAGGGGGTCCTTTCAGAAGCCCCAGTACAGGGGAGGCAGTAAGACAACTTCACCAGACTCTCCTGCCTCCTACTAGAGATAGCAACAACAATACCACCAAGAGCCAACATAGGGGTATTGTAGAGGGGACTACAGGGGTAACAACACTAGAGGTAGCCAAATGAAGCTTGCTGAAAGGAGCTGCCTCCTCCAAGCATTGACTCCCTTCTACTCCCCCGATCACACTACACCTGTCGGGCGGAGAATGCAGGGATTTCTTTCTCAATGGTAAGAGATCATCTCTGACCAATGGGTCCTCTCCATCATATAGCACAGCTACTGCCTGAAGGAACTAATTGCAACCCCTCCAAACATTCCACCTGCAGAACACCAGCTTATTTTTTAGGAAGAAGCCCAGGCGCTTATTTTCAAAGTGGCGATAGAACTAGTGCCATTGCAACATCAAGGTAAGGGGGTGTACTTCCTGTATTTTCCAGTTCCCAAAAAGGACGAGTCTCTAAGGCCTATGCTCAACTCAGGCCCCTCAACAAATAGACCCTCTTAGAATATTTCCACATGGTCACTCTGCAGAATGTCTTCTCTCTGCTGTAGCAAGGTGACTTCATGACTGCCCTCAGTCTGAATGACACCTACTTCCACATACCTATCCCACCCACTCATCGCCTATCTACATTTTGTGACAAGTGTTCAGTATTAGTTCAAAGTATTGCCATTCGGGGTCACCACTGAGAGTATTCACAAAATACTTCTCGCAAGGAATGGCATTCACATCTTGCCCTACTTAGACGATTGGCTGATCAAGAGTGCAAGCAGTTTCTCGCTGACACCCAAGCCACCTTATCCCCTCCTCCACAGTTTTGGGCTTGACTATAAATACCATCAAGTTCTCACCTTGAGCCCCTTCAGATGCAACCCTTTTTGGGAGCTGTACTCAATTCAGTTACTGCCAGCACTTACCACAGTCCGTCGCGGCTGCAAGCATTCCTGCAGATACTGCCTCTTTTCAGCCAAATTGCCCACTGATGGTCCTAACTGTTATGAGCCTTCTCTGAATAGTGGTCTTGTGCATATCGATAGTTCCCCCATGCCAGACTGCACATGCGTCCACTCCAACAATGCCAGTCCACACAATGGTCACAAGCAGAGAGTCCCTAGGAGGATCTAGTGTTATGTCCCAGCACCAATCGTTCTCTGCAGTGGTGGAACAGCAACAAACTGTTGCAGGGCCAGCCCTTTGTAGACCCTGTTCCACAGGTGACCATCATCATGCATGCCTCACTCTCGGGTCGGGGAAAGCATCTCCAGCAGCTGACTGTTCAGGGCATGTGGTCACTGCAATAAAGAGGCCTCTTCTTCAGTTAACTCAAGCTCCTGGCTATCCAACTAGCTCTCAAGGCTTTCTTTCACTAGGTTCAGCACAAAGTATCTTTGATAAAAAATGAACACCACTTCTGCCATGAATTATCTCCCAAAGCAAACTAGCACATAACACAGCAGTCATAGCACAGAGCAATAGGCACTTCACTCCCGGATACATCTGGCCGAGTAATACTCAAGTACTTCCACTGTTGGGTGGGGATGGGGTCCCGAGGTTGGGCTCTTTGCAGCAGTTTAAAAAGCCAAAATGCCAAAACTTCACCTCCAGGTTCCCAAACCTGCAGTCCATGGTCCATGCTCTATGGATGAACTGGTCAGGGATCTTGGCCTACACTTTTTCTCCTCTCCCACTCCTTTTGTACTTGGTCCGTAAGCTTTGGCAAACCTCCCTTGTTCTCATCCTGGTAGCTCCCACATGGGACAGGCAACCGGATGGTTCTCAATTCTTCTAGAGATGTCATGATTCCCCACAAGAAGCTCCCAAACAGGCCGGACCTTCTCAAGTAGAACCAAGGCGCAATCAGGCACCCAGACCACTGGCAACCAAATCTAGCGATCTGACTCCTGAGGTCCTAGAATTCAGTAATCTCAACATCCCGCCTCAAGAGTGAATGTTTATGCTTGGAAAAGCACACAGACTCTATGCGCGGGCCTGCTACTCTGCCAAGTTGAAAATGTTTGTCCATTACTGCTTTCATAAGCACATAAACTTGCAGTTCAAGAATATCGTGTGCTACCTTCTTCATTACAGATATCGCATCAAGATTACACTTCCATACAGCTTCACTTGCAGCCTACGCTCACAACAGGGAACGCTTTTCTTTATTTAAAACCCTTGTCATCAAAGCTTTCACAGAAGGACTCAAAAAGGTTATTCCATCCAGGCTTCCTTCGCCCCTGTCTGGAACCTTAATGTTGTCCTTACCAGACTCATGGGAATCTACTTTTGAACCCCTACACTCGTGCCCTTAGAATTCCTTTCCTGGAAGATTGCTTTCCTTGTTGCTATCACATCCTTAAGGCACATTAGCAAATTGCAGGCCCTCACCCTGGCAGGGCCCTGTTTCAAGTTCATAACGGCAGAACTGTCCTCGGAACCAACCCTAAATTCCTACCTAAGGTGATGTCCCCCTTCCATCTCAACTAGACCATTTAGCTCCCAATATTTTTCCCTCATCCAGACTTGGTGGCAGAGAGGGGCCCTGCACACTCTTGATGCCAAGCGTGTTGTGATCTATTACATCAATAGGACCAAACTCTTTCACAAAACCTAGTAACTTTTTGTTGCTTTTGTCAAACCTTACAAAGGGCACGACCTATCTAAAGCGTGCAAAGCAAGATGGATTGTCAAATGTATTCAAACCTGCTACATTAGGACTAAAAGAAATTGGCCTGTTTTGTCCAGGCTTCTTTCCACTCACAAAAATGAAGCTACTATGGCTTTCCTTGAAAAACTACCCAAAGCGGACATTTGCGAGGCAGCTACATGGTTCACTCCACACACATTTACTAAGCACTTCTGTGTGGATGTTTTAGTGCACCAACAAGCAAGAATTGACAAAGCTGTTGTTGAAACTTTCTGTCTTCAGAAACATCCACTGACTAACCATCGCTTAGGCGAGTACTGCTTTCTAGTCTCTGCAGCACATGTGTACCTACATCCACACAAACTGATTGTTACTTATCCTGTAAGTATTTGTTTGTAGCGTGTAGTGTTTTAGATTCACATGCGTCCACCTCCTGCCCCAGAAACCTTTGGTTGTTGCATTTGTACATTCCTTAACTTAAATTCTTTGTCCACTACTTCTTGCATGGTCCCTGCACTTTCCTATCCAGCGCTCCATCTCTAAACTCTCCCACTATGCCGAAAACAATCTAACTATGAAGCCGGTGCCCATGTGCTTTGCCAACTGAGGGCAGAGCCAAATCCCTCGTGACTTGAAAGACTTCCTCGAAGAAAAACAAGTTGCAAACATCCGAGCTTAATACTCGATGGAAGGAGTATGCAGAGCAAGTGAATCTACAGCATTATACGTTAAGAACAGATGCCTAAAGGCTAAGTAACATATTCCTTCTCAAGACTTCATCTTGATTCTGTTTGTAAGAGCGAACCCTGGGTGAGGGTTTTTCAATAAATTAAGGAATTTTGAGTTTTCTTATTTATTTTTTTTTGCATCAACATCATGGTGATGGGGGTTCCAGCTGTAACACGCCTTTTGAGTTTGGCAACAGCATGGGGCAGACATCATTGGGTCTTCAACAAACTTTGCATTTGCCATTACTAAGGAGTTCAAAGAAGGAAGGTCTTTGGATTTGGACAATACAATTTTTTTTCAAACTGAACAAGTTGGCAGAATCTAGCGGCATAGCTCATGGAATCCTTGAACTTGGACAGGTTGACTCCCGGAACTGTATGCCTATTTTGAAGTAAACTAGGTTCTCTTGTGTGAATTTAAATGGAATGTGTTCGGAGTACACAAGTTAGCTTTTCAGGTTTTAATGATGAGCCCCACATCTGCCTCTTAATACACTGAAGTATATGGAGTGAACGTGATGGTATCCCACTAGTGTGTGATCTACTTATATAATCTTGTCACGAGCACTACAGAACATAGCCTTAGTTAGAGTTTTACTGCTTCAGTGTTACTCCAAGCTGGGTGAATATGGCCAAGTTTCAGCTGTTTGTGCATATCTACCAGCTGCCTCACTTTGATTCCCTCTATTCCTGTCTTGTAATATCCTCAAAGCTTCCTGCTGTATTTATCCTTCCTCCTTGCCTCCATGGACTGTACTTGATGATCTTTCTCTCCCTGTGCTTATCCTTGGTATTATTCTGCCCTTTCTACATGTCCTCTTTAGAGTGTCTCCATCTGCATTACCAAGGTTAAATCTGTATCTCCTAATTTTGTCACACCTTTGTATTTTCTCTTGTCTCATTGTTTAGGGTAAGGTTCATATTGCCATCCTGCTCACATTCTTTATGATCCCGATTTTTAGCTAAACCGTCTGTGGTAGTTTCACACTAATTGAATGCCAGGCAGTTGGGTAGTCTTTGACACGAGTTCGCTGTGTGATCTCAGAAATGTTAATGAGCTTTGAGGTGTGACCCCAGGACTGTACTTACAAGTGACTTGCTCTTTTGTTTCTCATAGCACAGGTGCGGCAGTGACCAATGGCTCTCAGAACCCATCCTCTTCGTCTTCAGCTGAGGTCTCCTCCATGTCCACAGACCCAACGTTGCCCTCAGACACAGACAGCAGCCTAGAAACTTCTGCCGGCTCTTTGGGCTGCTGCAGATGACTTTGGGTGAGGGTGGGTTAGGGGTAGGGTGAGGGGTTCGTACAGGAACTGCCGATTTAATCTTGGATAAAGCAAATTTAAGATGATGGGGAGTTCTTTTTTTAGTGTATATTATAAAGAATTGTAGGATTCCTTTTACATTATAGTGGGTTTCATTTTCTAGTGCTGTCATATGAAGCAGTCCTGTGTGAGCAGCCATGAGATATGTATTGTATTAATTGGGGGCTGCCTCGAATTTCCTTCAGATATCACTGACAGTTTAAATTCGGCCTTTTTTTTTTTTTTTTTTTTACTTCGCGGATTGTGCCGCACTTTGTTTTTCACCGAATTTGTGCGATTTCTTTTTATCAAAGAGACTTTAAATGTGCCGTCTTTTTACCATGATGTGAATTATTTAAGATTTGTATAGTTCTTTGTTTCTTCGAATGTATTGCCAGTGGTTTGATCGTGTTTTCCCTCCACGTTCTCTGCTGGATTGTCCTGGTTAGCTCTGTAGAAGGAGCATACTTAGTCGGCCTAGACCACAGCACAAGGCAGTGACTGGAGCCTGGGCATGCACTGGTTTAGCAACACATCCATCACTCAGGGCTAAAAGTCAGGTTGAGGCTCTGTCTGCTAGACCATTAAAAACTACATGCGAAATGGTGCTGCCGTACTAATGTGGAGGCGCATGGTTAGAATACAGCACTGAGGGGAATTCAAATCTCAGACTCTCTGACCTTGTACGTGTCACATTACCTCATGATGCCTCTGTTCACCAAACTGGTATTTGTTGAGATGTTTTATACTTTTCCAGGCAGCCATTCATCCATTTACATTGGCAGGTTTGTAGACTCGCGGCTTGAGCTTTAAAACATGTTATGTATGTGACTTTACAGGTGGTGGAGTTTGAAGAAAGTTGATCATGATGGAAAGCTGCATTTATTTTTATTGACATTGCCTGTTTCTTTATCATGAAATGCAGCTGCAATCATTGAATATTCAGGGAAGCTGCTTGCTAAGGTGGTGCATTTATAATTATGCGAATCGATTGCAATCATTATTATTCAAGGAATCATTCATTTTTTATTTTTTTTTTACCTCTGAAGACTGTGGATGTTTCTCTTTGAATCTGTTATCATTGAATACTTTAGGAAAGCTAAAGCAAGTGTTTTAAGGATGGAGTTTGATTGTTGGAAAGCTGCTGTGGGTGCTTAAGGATTTTGTCATATGTAAATCTCTGTATGTGCTGAGAAACTTGCAGGGCTTGTTAGCCATTTATTTGAGTTTTGACTGCTGCAGTCCCTACTAAACTGTGGTGACTGATCGATTATGAATTTTTCAATTGATCGGAACTGAAATCACTGCTGTAGTGAGCTGAAAAAATTGAATAAGCCCATTAGCTTTAAATCCTATAGCATTGCTAGTGTCAGCTACTGTGAGGTCTGTGGCATTATTTGCTAATTGGTGTGAGCCGTGGCTGCACTAATTGGGTGAACGCTGCATTGAGAGATGGAGGGGAGTTATTTTGTCATTTCCACTGGGTTGTAATGCACATATTTGGGGTAAGGCTCCAGTTTGTGCTGTTCTGGTTGTTTTCTGGAAAGAGCCGTAGCCTTTAAAAGTTTTGGGAAAGCCGTAGATCAAGCTTCAGAATTGCGGGTTGTCCATCAATTAGTGCAGGGTTTGTTAAATCCTTGTCCCATTTAGCTTCTACGTGCCCCTGTTCTAAGAGTTTGCAGTCATCATGCAAGTGCAGTGCATGCAAGTACTTTTTAAACTATAAAAGTGCAGTAGAGGAATAAAACCTCCCTTAATGGAGTTAGCCTACAAATAATCAGTGTCCTACTGTTCTAAAGTCTTGGTAATCTCAACTGTTATATGGCTCAAATAAAGCATGCCTGTAAGAACATGTTTACTGTCAAGCACAGATACCAACCTGTATTGGGAATGGATATGACATACAGCAAATATTATGTGGAGCCAGGGGACTCATAGAAAATACACTACAAAGTCAATAAATTGGTTACTTCCCAACTCTTTTTTTGCTTTTGTGTGGATAATATATTGTGGTGCATTTTCTTGCCTTAATAGCACAGGGGTGTGGTATTTCGGTTTTGCATCCTGAAACGATCCCTGACACACCACATCCCACACAACCTGTTATATAAAAACCTTAATGGTTGCGTTAGTAGCCCCAACCTTCACAGTGCCTAACCGACTAATTCTGGGAAATCAAGCACATTCCAATTATTGATTAAAAATGAATCTTAAATCTAGAAGACACATTTAGTTACTAGACTGCCATTTTTAAAAACAAATGCTAATAATGTTGATAAATAAACTCTACTTTGGCTTGCATGCACAGTTAAGTCTCTAATCAGTCTCCAAATGCCAGAAAATAGAAAGCTGAATCCCAGACCTAGGTGGTGAGAGATTCCAAAGCTAGCGCACACATTTACTAAACACTACTGTGTGAATAGTCTTGCTAGACAACTTGCTCTAGTTGGCCCCCATCCACACACTAGCCACTGCTTGTTGGAAGGAACTGCTTTACAGTCAGTGGAAAGCTTGTGTATCTACAGCAACATAATAGAAAAATTTCCCCTGTTAAGTATTTGTTCATAGAGGGTAGTGCTGTAGATTCACACCCACCTTCCCTCTTCCCTGGAACTTGTGAATTTGAATGCAGATCTCTTCTTCCTGTACACAAACCTATAAAAATACACATGTGCACCAAACACTTCCACTCCACCTACTCTCACTCGCTGGGCAAAAAACAATCTAACATGGAGTCGGTGCCCATGGGCCATGCCAGCCTAAGGAGAAGTCACCATATACTTACAAGGAAAACAGCTTGCAAACGTCCGAGCACAACACTAAATGGGCAAAAGTACACAAAGCACATCAGTCTACAGCACTGTACGCTGTTAACAGATGCTTACAGGGTAAGCAACATTTTCCTTCTTTAGGCATTATGCTTCCTCCAGAATTGAGTTACTTAAATCTGTTGCGCTTGAGAATGACTGAGAATTTTAATGCAATTATTTCCAATTGTGTATCAATTAATTGCATGGAAATCAAAACATTGCAAGAGCAGCCATACATATATCCTGATGTTTAAATGTTGTGTCCACAGTTGTTTTGCCTTGCTAAAGGTACTTGAATGCCTTTTTCATGTCAGCAGATTGATTCAGTAGATGTAATATGTGTCAGTTAAAGCTGTGGACAGGTCTGAAAACATCAAGGTGGGGTTGAGAGAGCCAGGGTCATATGTAAGAACTTAGTTAAAACATAAAGCTAGTTTCTAACCCCAAATGCAAATCTAACCTGGATTACTAAGTGGAGGGTTTTCATGTTCATAGCAGTAACAGCAGCCAAATCAACCCTCATTTTACTGAGCTGGCACCAAGTTTATTGCAGGGGGATAATTCTGCTAACATTTCTTTTATAAAGGTAAATACCAAAAGAAACAAACTGCAAAGACTTTAGTTGAGCCTTTTCCAGGCCTAAGTTTCTTGCAAAAGCAAGGGCACTCTCTCCAATCATGTGATGCTACAGAACTGCAAATTCTTTGGGTTCGTGCTTCTCTAAAACTAAAGAAGTTTCCATGAGAGGGTCAAAACAAATATTCTATACAAGCCATGTTACATGATCTCCGTTAAGCCCATCTTAAACTAGTTACCCTGTCCAGATTCCGAAAGAAGAGATGGGATGCCAGAGTTTTCTTAGTCGCTGCAGCCAGACTGTAGAATCCGCTTCCTCAGGTTCTGATCTCGATTAAAGGGCATTTGCCCTTTAGAAAGGCTCTAAGTATCTGGCTATTTACCTTTTAGACAGACCCATTATCGTGATAAGTGTTTTATCCGCCGCTGGACTGCAGTGGACTTCCATGACTACAGCGCCTTGACACTTTTGGGCAAGTGTTGGGCTTTTTAAATCTGGGTCCAATCAAATCGAAGACCAGACTGATATCCACGTAGCTGCCCTTCTTGACAACCTCGGAAACCCGGGACTAATCCAACGCATTATGGAGCCGATCCATGCTGTTGGGCACATTCTAGACCCCTTCTTCCTATCTTTCAACAACATCATGATCGAAGCACAAAGACCCGTCACCTGGACACCGTCTACATCCATCAACCCAGAAGAGCCCCCACAGCAGGATCAGCACACCTACACCGAAACAAACCAAAACCCACTGGCCTCCTAGCACCTGACATCAAGAACTTCAACAAATGGATCACCAAATGCACTGACACTGGCCACTTTGAAACAAAGTAACACAACAAAAATGTGAACACAGGAAAGCTCGTATACTCAAAAGACCTCCGAATGACCAAGTAACACTGCAAACAATTGGAACAGAAAGGGAGAACCAGTAAACGGAAGTGGGAAAATATGCTTTCACAGCTGCCTAGAGAAGCAACCCACAACAATCATGAAGACCATTTGCTCCAGGGCCCCGGCGGACCCCTGCCACCATCTTGCCTTTGGTAAAGGAGCAATCCCTATCAGCAAGGCCCTCACCCCCATCCTCAACACCTCCTTCAGTACAGCTACCTTCCAGGAATCATGGAAACATGCATGCATCAATGCCCTCCTAAAGTACCCCCAGCCAACCCGACCAACCTCTCCAATTACCGACTGATATCCTTCCTTCCCAGCCAAAGTCTTGGAAAAAGCCATCAACAAGCAACTCTCAGACTACCTCACCAAACACCAGCTTCTCGATGCCACACAGTCAGGATTAAGACCTAAATCCACAACAGAGAAGGGCCTTCCCTCGTTCTCCCATCAAACCTTTACAACTCACTAAACGAGAAGGACGTCTACTATGGGGTAATGGATTCTTGAATACATTACCCCCTATAAAAGTGCGCCAGCCGGTCCCACACTGGTTAGAAGGAAAAAGGAAAGAACAACCAATAACCAGACCCTTGAAAGGGGGCTAGAAATTATAGTGCCAGAGCTACCTCTGGAGGTAAATAACCAATTTGGGAATCCCAAAGGGTTGTAAATACTGCCCTCACCCACTCAATGAAAACAAATTTGACAGATAGGGATCCCTAATGCAGAGAAAAATCGAAAACTGTCTAAATGTGTATCTGAGACCTTTATGGTGGATCCCACTTGGCAGGATTAAAAGGAAAAAATTATCTGGGTATATGGGAAAGTAACATCACCATTACCCTGTCTGCTGTATCAACATTTCTGATGGATACATCTGCCTGTGGATTCCTCACCTTTTGAATTACCCCTTGCGCAGCATTCCACAGAAACTTTTTTCATAGCTCTCCCACGTCGACGTCACAATAGCACAGCTCCGCTCGCGACTCCGTATGACGTCATCGGAGTCATAAGAAGACCTCATCGGCGTGCTGACGTAATTTCCCTTTTTTCCGCGCCATCAACGCGTAACTGTTTTCTAGGACTCCCCATTTCTTTGTAGTCTACTTTGTTGCAGTTGTCTTTAAACTGTTTCTGCTCGATGGCTACTCAGAAGAAGCCTGATTTTAAACCCTGTAGGGAATGTGGGGGCCATATGTCTGTCACGGACCCCCATGAGGACTGCCTTTGGTGTTAATCGTCTGACCACGATGTCGATGGATGCTCGTCGTGTCGTCAGATGAATCCAAAGGCACTTAAAGAAAAAGAAGCGAAGCTGTTCATGGCCCGGGCGAGAAAGGAAAAGAGAGGTCGGAAGAGGACTAAGTCGAGGTCGAAGTCACCGACTCCGCACACCTCGAGGTCGTCCAAAAAACATAAGAAGCAGCGGCGTCATGTGTCCAAACGTCGTTCTTCAAAGGACAAGTCTTCGAAGTCAGCGTTCCCGGTTTAGTGGCGCCATAGAAAGGATGACATCTAGCCTTCTCCTTCACCGCAGATGACTCCAGAGCATTCTCCGACACCGAGGGGTTCTCCGGCGCCCAGGGATACATCTCCTGCGCCTCTGACCACGCCGATGCCGAATCCGGTGTCTCCGGCGCCGCACCCGCCATACGACCTCGATCTAACCCAGATTAGGTGGTTCCGCATCCGTACCCACCTTTCCCGGCTCCAGGGGCGGATCCGTCACATTCGATGTAATTCATGTTTGTCAGGGCGGTTAACCCATCCGGCGCACCGGCTGGCCCCGTGGGTCCGCTTTCTTAGAATTTGGGCTTTCCACAACATTATGCCCAGGCACCATTCATGCTGTTTATGCCGATGACTCTGTCTTGTCCTCTCCTGACGCCGAGGTTCTCGAAGCCGATTCCCACCCAGGAGGGAAGGGTGGACTATTCTCTACTATTCCTACTACTTCAAGGTACGGGTGTTTCCAGTTTGGCCACTCTGATCCCTCCGGTGCCGTGAGGTGTTCGCCAGCCTCCCTAAAACTGCAAGCTCTTCGGTCCACGTGTTTCCCTGATACACCCCCCTTTCCAAGATCCTTGTGTAATTCATGGAACGGGGGTGGCCATACTGGAATAATCTCTATTCTAGTAGCAAAAGGACTACCCATGGATGTCCAACGGGTTTGCAAATATAGGGTGTCGTCATACTGCAAGAAATTCCTTGTTAATGCCAATTCGGCTAGGTTTGTGACTTTGTGTACTTTTGGGAGAGTATAAAAGTAAGGTGTATTCAGGTTTTCTTTTTCTAGAAAGGCTGACTCCTTTTGGCTAATACACCCGTTAGAAAGTGCCTCCTCCAAGATGTTGATTTCTCTCTGTAATTAAGCAGTGGGATCTCTACCTAGGATTTCATAGAGGCGTATAATCTAGAATGTCTAAGGTCTTCTTTTAGTTCAGTCAACACTTTTTGCTCCCGTTTCGTTAGATTGCTGTATGCTTTTTTCTGTTTTATTTCAGTAGAATTCTCAATCTCATGTATCACTGCTTGTTCAAATACCCCTACTTCTGGTGGAACTTGGGCAACTGAAGGAACAAAGGTGGATTTTCGATGGAGTCCTGTATCTCCCTCTGGTGTTTTACTTTCTCTCGTATCATTTGCAAAGATTTAGACCTAACCACAGCACGGAGACCATCCTTCTAGCAGCAACGACTGACATTGGGATGATCCTCAACGGGGAAACTGCAGCCCTTATCATTCTAGACCTATCAGCATCCTTCAACACCGTCTCCCATTCCATCATAATCCGACAACTCCACAAAGCAGGCATTCTGGGACATGCCATCAAATGAATCTGCTCCTTCCTCACCATAAAAACCCAAACCATCAACATGCCCCTCCACAGCTCTCATGCACGAGATTTTATTTGCGGAGTCTCACTTGGATCCTCACTTAAACATCTACATGACTCCGCTGGCCGATGCTGTACGAGCTCACACCTAAAACATCCTCATGCTGACGACATGCAACTGATACTGTCCCTTTCATTCAAAACACCCAACAGTAGGAATTAGTTTTCCACATGCATGACTGAAGTAGCCACCTGGATGAAATCCAAATACCTGAAACTGAACTCTGTAATTACTCGGGCCCCATCCCTATCAATTGTAATTTTGCCCTGAGTAATAACCATTTCATCCATCATTTTTTTATATACTTCAGTGTGTCACCCTAAGTGGTACTTGTATGCCCTGACGTGTGTTCACTTGCACACTGTGCCACTAGAACCAAGGTATACCTGGCTGATGAGCTCTAATAAGGGCAAAATCGGTCCTGGGTTGCTTGTGTTCTGGTTCATGGAGGACCTAGCCTGGCATTTCTGGCTGGACTATTCCCATAAGAGCAGGGTCAAGACTGATTTGCATATGTCTGGGTTCAAACAGAAGTGGTATTGTGTGCAAAACAATAATGTACTGGGATGTGGCCCCGAGTAATTACCAGTGGCTGCGATTAATTTAAGCATTCCATACATCACTTTTTGTGTACTTCATTATGTTATGAGCACACCGTTTTTTTGGCACAGCAACGCTCAGGAACTCTGGACAGGTCTCATGATCAGAGATGTGGGGAAGCAAAGTTGGCTCCATCGAGAGACTTAGTGTGCAGTATTGACCCCACTGAGGGTTAGTGAAATGTAAAGGAAATAGCATAAAAATTGGTCAGTCTGAGATAAGAGACACGCAAATGTATAATACCTGAACATAACTGGACTAAAGTGGATGTAGTGGGTGTTTATACTCACCTACTGCAAGGAATAAAAAACCTCCGACTTCCTGTGACAGTTATATGAATGTCTCCTTGGGTTTATGTGGCCTCTTTATTTGGCAGTATGTTCTTTCATTCATTTCGTTTTGACAGTTAACATTGAATGCTAGTGAAAATAACCACTGCTTCCCACATTTGGAAGTTTGTGCGGCCTCAAGAATGGCCAGCAGTGGGCATAATAGATGAGTGGACATCTTTTGAGAGATGTCCAAATAAAATCCATTTGAAAACACATCCCTTGATAAATTGCATTTTGGTTGCTTCATCAGTTCCCATGAAATTTATATTTTTTCATCTGGATAACAAATATGTGGAGACATTTGTGGACCAAAGCAGAGCACCCGACTTGTACAGTGTGCATGCAGTGCCTCATAGTCCAGATATTATAAAAGACCTGTGTGGCTTCCAGTAGCTGGCAAACTCGAATTAAGCTTTACTTAACACCCAAGTGAGTGTATCTCTTTGACCAACCTCGCTTACCAGCTAAGATATTGATTGCATTCCTAACTACATAGCAAAGACTGGTTTTTAATTTGCTATGCAGCGGTGTTCTACAAGAACCCTCAGGCTACGTATCACTAGTTGAAAAGCTGAGCTTAAAATCCTTATTCATTTGTTTGTTTGTTTTGTAGAGCGCTGCAAATGCCCAAAGATGTCTTATCGCGATCATCTGCAGGAAGTAGGAGAACCATAGTTAAGCAAGCATACGCTTTATAATTTTGTACGGAAAGTCAACAGATTTGTTTGATTTATCAAATGCTCAGGAAGCCTGTTTCACAATTTACAGATTGTGTGGACAAAGCTTCTTCCACCCCATGAAGCAGTGTACATTCTCTGAATCCTAACTGTTCTGGAGGTAGCAGACCGTAGGCATCTTCCAGGGACATAGCATGAGATTTTTTTCTTAAAATACTCTAGACCGAAGCCATGGAGCGCCTTATGTGCAATACATAGCGCTTTAAATGCTACTCTCTTCTTTAACGGGAGCCAATGAAGCTCCTCCAGAGCCTTGGAAATTGAGTCAAATCTTTTGATATTTTTAGTCAATCTAACGGCTGGATTCTGAACCCACTGCAGTTTCTTAATAGAGCTTTGTTGTGATCCCAAATACAGCGCGTTATAATAATCTAATGCAATCTAGATAAATCCAGAGAGATGACAACTTTTTTCTGTAGTTTGAATGGTAGAAAAGGCAACATTTTCTTTTTCGTTTTTAACTGGTAGAAACAGGTTGCTGTAAGCTTGTTAGTTTGTTCAGAGAAGGTAAGTCTTCAATCAAAAATCCTACCAAGATTTCGCACCTTGGAGACTGGAATAGGCAGAGCTCTAAATTCTGTAGCCACCAGGTGTCACTCCAAAAAGAAGTACTTCGGTTTTATCCGAATTGAGCCTAAGGCAATGGTTGCTCATCCAGCTAACCACTGCCCGCATACAGTCGCTAAACCTTGTCGCCACCTCCTCGATGTTACTCTTGATACATGACAATTTGCGTGTCATCAGCGTACTAGTTGGTTGAGAAGCCAAAGATTCTTATGAGTCTCACAAGAGGTGCTACATAAATGTTAAATAAGGTTGGAATAAGAGACAATCCCTGTAAGACGCTGCACGGTAGAACAAAAGGCATGTAAACAAACTCTCCTAACATGACCGATTGCTCTCTTTCCGAACGAAATGAGTCAGGAGATCATGAGCTAGTTCCCAAATTCCAATTTCTGTTATTCTTTGTAGCAGAATCGGGTGGCTCACAGTATCAAAGGCTGTGGATAGATCCAATAAGATCACTGCAGCTTTGCCTCCATTATCCAAGATATCGCTCATCTCTTCAGTGGCTACTACTAGTGCCGATTCAGTACCGTGCGCCTTTCTGAAGTCAAATTGAGCTTCATCCAGAAACTCATTCTGATTGAGATATTCAGCTATCACTCTATTCATACGGTTCTCCAAAATTTTTGCAGGGAAAAAAGGAAGGCGCGATATAGTCCAGTTTAGGTTTTTTAAGCAATGGTAGGATGGAGGCTTTTTTCCAATAAGATGGTAAGGTGCCTGAATACAAGATCAGTTTCAATAGAGTGGTAAGCGGGGTGGACACAATGCTAGCAATCTCGTGCAGTATTTTGGGAGGGCAGGGATCTGATGGGGAGCCCGATTTTGTCTGTTTAATTAGATCGAATCCTATCTCACTAGAAAAAGAAGAGTAAGTGAGGAGCTTTGAATGATGAGGGGGTTCTGACTCCGTTTCTGCACAGAGGGAAATGGGATCTATAATTAAATCAAATACTTTGTAGATACTCTCCACTTTACCTTTAAAAAAAATCCGCCAGATTGTCACAGAGTTTTTGGCTTGGCATTAGCGCACTGTTAGCTGGTGGACATGCCAAGGTTTGAACAGTTTTAAATAGTTTTCTACTCGAGTTTTTCACCCTATTAATCCTTTCAGCAAAAAATGTAGTTTTTTCCTCCATGATTTCATTTTAATAGACCTGAATTAAAAAAAAAAAAATCTTTCTCGATTGTGGAGTAATTCTTCCTCCAGGCTCTCTTGCTTTCTGCAGCTCCTTTTAAGCTCCCTAATTTCAGGAGAGAACCAGGGCGCACTAGGATTTACTCAAACTTTTAATCGATTTAGCTGGAGCCAATTTATTCACAGCTAGGTTTATCCAATTTTCTTAGGCGGCCGCACTATTGGGGTCACCTACCAGCGATGACTGAGATGCGTCTTGCGTCATAGCCACCTCATCCATATTTACTTTGTTCCAGGCTCGCGTCTGGCCTTGCCAGGGTTCCTAGACACTGGTTCCCATGATTCTAGGTGAAAACTAAACCGGAGCACGAAGTGGTCGGACCAAGTAAGAGGAAAGATGTCCCTCAGTAGATTAGGGTGGTTAGTGAAAATGCCATCCAACTCATGAGCGTTTACTTACTTTTCAATACTAGGTAACCTCATCCTCAGGAACTACTTTCTCTCCATTAGACATGGGTCATTTTCATGCATTTAATATTCACAGGGTCCGTGCTTTATCATCTGCATGTTGGAGACTTTGAACTGCTTTAAGTTGAAATGGTACCAACCAGACACTAAATGTAGAAGAACCTTGCATCTGTATTTTGCAGATTGCTCTATTAGGTGTAGGCCTGTTTCATTTTCAGCAGCAATCTTCATTGCTGGATTCTCAGCAACAAAGATTGCATCCGGAGTCTATCATCATTTGAAATAAAGATACTCTTGGAAAATGAACATTGGCAAAGCCAGTAGGTTGTGCCTATGTGAGAGCTATTGGCTTTTCCAGTGTCTTTTAGCCATGTTTCAGAGCTGTGCAGCATGGCTGAAAATTCAGAACAAAAGCGCTATCACGCAGCCAACGCTTGCAGCATCATAATGCTTTTTTTTCTCATAACGGGTGGGTAACATGAACAATGGGCAGCAGGGAATGGACAGCGGGAGGTAGGGAACAACCAACATGGACACCAAGAGGGTTAAAAAAGAAAACGCTATAACGTGGCCAGCATGGCTATGTCTAGCATTTATTTTTCTTATGGCCGGTGGAACACATACAATAGGAGGATGGGAGTGAAGATGCACCATGGATAAAGGGAGGGGGGTAAGTGGGGGGAGGAAGCAACACAGACAAGAGGGTAGTGGGAAGGAAGAAGATAACATAGACAACGGTAGGGTGGGGGATGGGAGGGAAGTAGCAACATGGACAGTGGTGGGGTGGGAGGGGAGGGTAGGGAGCAACAAGTACAAGGGGTGGGAGGTGACAAAGCAACGTGGGCAAGGGTGCTGGAAGGCGAAAATAGTAATTCTATCACAGTGCGAGCAGCGGAAGGACAGTAATCAAGATGATCCCATCGGTACTTGGTCATGCTCCACACAAAAGAAGAGAAAGTGATGCCAGCAGACGGTGGTCATATCCGAGTTAAGAGTGCCAATGAAAGGTAAGCAATGGGCGGGCTTCAAGTCCCTTGTATACACTGTCTCTCACATAGGCGAGACCTAAAAAGCATTCCAGGTTGCATATTTACTGTGCTCTGGCAGAAGAATATTTCTTTGCTGCCTGTCTCCTCGCAGCTCCTTCTCCATTAATTGTTGTTACCCTCTCAGCTAATGTTTATCTGTTGTGCTTTCAAGGAAACTTGTAGTGGCTATACCTGTGAGTGTGACCCCGGCACGTTTTACTGGAGAAAACCATTTATAGTAATCTCAAGGTTAATTTTTTTATTTTGAAAACGTAAGCAAATTAAATTATGAAATTGGGAGGTAAAGGTACAGCCTCTAAACACTCCTAATGTTTAAAAAAAGAAACTGAAAACATTATACAAAGTGGGCATATTGGCAGAACATCCTTAGATAGATGTAAACTGCTCTCTGTCTTTTGGCCACCAGGTTCCCTGCTATTCTTGCTGGCAAAGCTTTGGTAGTATACTGGCATTTAATTCTTTTTGTGGTTAGGGTGTTGAACACTAGGCTCTTCTTTGGACTTTATCGTTGGATTTTCACTGATAATCATAATATCAGACTATTCCTCCAAGGTATGTGATCCCAGGGCAGTTTTACAATATCTTTCTTTTAAAACAGAAGTATTTTATGGATTCATGTCCATATACAGCCTGCATTCACCTAATTCTGTTTGTTTCTTTATTTTAAAATAAGCTATATTTAATCAATATTCATTGGAGTAAAACTGGCTGGAGGCCCCTTCCATGAATTTATTTCGAAGGCAAAAATGAGGGAAATTATGTAGCAAGATGGGAAACTATTCGGGAAGCTTGAATTTGGCATTCCCCCTTTAAGGCAACTAACTAGGAGATCAAAACTTATTTGAGGTCAACTCTTGCTTTCAGAGATAAACCTGCTCTAGATTTATACTTGTGTTACTAGGCCATCTAGTGGTTGGGCTTAGAAAAGTACCGTAATGTTTTTGGGCGCTAACTACAGGCAGTCCTATATTCCTGGTGAAATCGAGCATAAACCCCATCTTCAGATTGTATTTTCCGCCATTAGGTTCAGAAGCATGTCTCGGTTGGGATTGGCTACAGAATTGGTGAAAATGCAGTCGACACTCATTGGTTTCAAGAGCAAGAAAGAAGTAACCTGCTGAAGGTTTTTTTTGTAAGACAAAGAACGGAGCTGACTGCAACATGACCTTTAAAGGTTTCTGATATCCGGTCGTACAGAACTGCTAAATCGGGACTTAATAGTTTGTTTTTCCTTTTACAGTTTTTTTTGTTTCGGTTGTGGACAGACCACCACCTTGGAGTGAATTGTCAATGTTGCCATTGGGTAGTGCGCATAATGTTTCTCATTTAAAGTATTCTATTGAAGCCATAAGCAATGAGTAGTGCAACACTATAGCACTCTACCAGAGCACTTTAATTTTAAAATGTCATTATTCTCTTAAGAAAAGCCAATGCTAAAATAAACTTATTTTTGTCAGCCTCGCTGTACGCTTCATTTGCCAACGTTCTTTAAAAAACACTTCTAATTTAAGAATGTTGCTGACCTCAAAATAAAACGTTTAAACAAACTTTTAAAGATTGATGTTAAAAAGACATGCCGTAGCTTTAATATGCTGGAAACTGATATGGAAGCACAATCCACCAGTATCCCATTCTGCCCTGTCATTGATAGTAATCAAGGTCCCTTTTTCTGGTTTATGACAACAAGGTCCAGGAGCAGTCACCTTGACCTCTACCAGTTTAATATTCCAGATCTTTTCAAAACTTTGGAAATATTCACTCAATTTATCTGAGTGGTTTGTAAGTAACATTTTGTGACAGGAAAGGATTCATTTTCTACACTGAAATGCCATCTCGATCAATGAAGTACTTCTCAGATTGCAAGAAAGTCATACAAGCACTCACATGACCTGTGCTTTGTGTGTTTGACTGTCATTTCACAGACAAGTGTCTGATGTTTTCCGGGAGAACACTGACGGACTGGGAGAAGATATGCCTTCTTGGCCAGCAGGAAGGTTGTCCATGAAGATGGCTAGAATCTGTATCTGGGAGTTCTGGAGAGCAAGGCGAAAGGTCCCTTCGAAATAAGCTGTGACCAGCATCTCTCAGGACGGTAAACAACCTTGACCCCGCATCCCTCACCCCGTATGTTACAACGCGGTCATTACAACGACCGCGTTGTAACAACGCAATACCATTACCCCGCAAGTCATAACAACGACTTGCGGAAGGGGGGAGAAGGTGTTGGATTTAAAATCCAACACCTTCCCTACTGTCCGCACAGACTGGAGTTGGAATAGTAAATTATACTATTCCAACATCCAGCGCCCCCCTCCGCAAGTCGTTATTACGACTTGCGGGGTAATGGTATTGCGTTGTTACAACGCGGTCGTTGTAACAACATGCGGGGTAACGGGTGTAGGAGAGTAGGATCTGCTTCTTATGGTTACCCCCACTTTTTGCTGATGTTTCACTGTTTTTCGACTTTAGTCTGGCTGGGGCCCTGCTATCCAGGACCCCAGCCTAGCTGCTTCCTCTCTAAATTGATTCCTAGTACCTTAGGTACACCACAGATTGGATTCTGGGGTGCCCTTATAAGTCCCTAGTATATGGTATACTATGTACCCAGGGCATAGGTACCCCAGAGGCCTACCAGGGGCTGAAGCATGTATTATGCCACCCCTGGGCAGCCTTCCAAAATGACACCACAGGACTGCTACTGCAGCCTGAGTGAGGTGGTGCATGCACCCCTTACTGAGATATAGGTTCACTATATCTCACCCTATCACTGCACATATAAACCTATCAGTCACCCCTATGGCAGGCCTTATCAATCCTGAAGGCAGGGTGCTTGGTTTTGTGTGAGAGGGTGCCCATGCATGAGCAGAGCCCCTCTGCAGCCTTCGGAATCTATTCTCCGGGGTTGTCTGTGATGCAGCCTGACCATATACTCTTAAGTGCAATATAACTAAACAGTAAATGCTAACTTTGGACTGGCTGCACGGAAACATGTCGTGTTTGGTGTCAAACACCTTGGAATCATACCCCCACCCCAGTAACTGGTGTGGGAGTATGATCCCACCCTTCTAGAGGGAGAGACATGACAGCACCGGTATACCCGGTACCAGCTAACAGAGCCCTGGCATCACAAAATGGATGCTGCAGCCACAGACACGAGTCTGGCCTCCTGCTGCTGACCGAAACTCCGGCAGGGGAGGCCTGGACAATAGGTTTCCTGTCCCAGGGAGGTGTTACCACCTCCCAGACAGGCTTTAGTGTATTGGGGCTGGGTGGGTGCACTCTCAGTGCTTTGAAGTCCTGCACTGGGGGCACATTTGGTGTCCCTGTGCATAGCCCAGTTCAAACCGGTTGCAGGGGCTACCAGCCCCTGCTCTGGCGCGAAACTGGACAAAGGAAATGGGTGTAGCCACCCCTCTTTCCAAACCCTCCCATAGGTGGGTCCCCAGAGTATGTCCAACCCCTTCCTTGGGTATAAGATAGGAACCCCTGGCAACAGGACTTTAGATATCCCTGGACGAAACTCTGAAACTGAATCCTGGACCTTCGACGATCTGTTAAACGCCAGATGACTGAAGAATCTCCCTTGGAGTAAAGGAGTTACTCCCCTGCTTGGCAGGCACCTAAGACTCATCTGTCCGGTCTGCATCTGCGAAGCTCCTGCCGGACGCCGACGACTTTGCAACCCAGGAGGTGGGTTTCCAGACTTTCCAGAGGCTGACCCGAGTCTCCAGCAAAGCTGAGACCCGTAGCCCTCGTGGGTACCGTGGAACCGGAACCCCTGGACACCGTGCACATTTGCAAGTGCATAAGCTTCTGGTCGATACTAGAGGCTGTGCTTTGGGTTACTTGTAGCCCCGACCCCGAGCAGTGAATTTACCGAAGATTGCTGTCCTGGCCACTCCCAGTGACCCGTGGGCCGCCATTTTGTGATTCTGCTCGAGGTCCCTTCGCGATCCCTTGTCCGTAGACTTGTGGGTCCCTCAGAAGGACAACTCTAATTTCAACGGGCCTCCCTGGTTGCTCCAGGCCTGCCCTGACTCTCCCTCGCTTGGGGAGTCCCTCGGACCTCGCTGGTCCGCACCGAAGCCGTTGTTCTCTTCCTGCGTGGGTTGCTGTTGCCAAGGCTTGTTGGGTCCAATCTGGGCACCGACACCGCAGCAAGCTACTATCTTCGTGGGACAGCTCGAATCCAGCTCCTGGTCGTCGTCTACGCCTCCTGGTCCTCGTGGCTGCAGAGACAATCTTCACCTCTTCGAACTTGAAGCACCCGACATCGGTGGGCATTCAACTATCGTGCCCCTGGTCACTGGCTAGTGACCCAGACTCTGTCCTCTCTGCTTTCAGGTTCTTCTCATCCTCGATCCAGGCTTGGATCTCTTCGGACACTTCGCATCTTCCCGGCAGCAGCACTTTCCAGCAAGCGGCCATTGAAAACGACGGCACGGCCCGACACCATTTGACACCTATGCACCCGGCTTCCCTGGGTGAGGTAACACAAGTACTCCGGTGCTCACGTGGGTGTTGGCCCTAGAACCCTCTAAGTCCAAAAGGGTTTGTTCCTAGTCCACTCCGAAGTGTCCCTAAACTTTAAAACTCTAACCGCGACTTTCCCCATAGATGCTAACGGAGCTCGCGGCTGTGTTCACACACTGAACACGTCCCCCGTGGGTCCCCTGTGTCACTACCTTGGGTGGTTCCTCTGGGTCCCAGCGATTCTACAGGCTCTAGGCCTTGTCTAGTCAAGTCGTGGTTCTTATACCACTTTCTTAATATATGGTTTGAGTACGCCCTAGGGCTAATCGTATATTGTGCTAATTTACTGTGCTATTTGACTTGTAACTTGTGTACTTCGACCTCTAGCCTCATAAAGAGACTAGTGGGTAGTGTTTAGTAATAAATACATATATTTTATATATATACCTGGTGTGGTTCTCCTTTCATTTGGTCATTCATGAGATTATAGACTGGTAAAACAAACAGCTTTACACTCCTTCAAGACTTAGCCTGAAGGCTGCTCTCCATAGCTATCACTAGGATAGCTTTCAATAAAGGTTGTCTTTAAACCTATCATCAATAAAGGTCGTTTGGACTGGTGCAAGGTGCCCACTATAACTAGTGGACAGCATATACCAGGCCAACGTCTCACATTGGTGGCAGCGGTGGGATTCAAGCTTGCCTTTGTTTTACCAGATAATCTCAAGTGAGTGACTAACTGAAAACCACTAAAAGGTACCAGAGGTACATATAATTCAAGCTTAAAATTACAGTAAGTTCTACTGAACTTAGTTGTGTGTCAAGGGTTTAGCACACCCTTTCTACAATTCAAGAGAGTTTAGTAGGCCACACTAGAGTAGGTAGTGCATACACCACACCTCACTAGTGATGTCTTCAAGGCCAGGAACCAGTGGGTCCCTGCCAGAAGCCAATGGGCTTCCACCATCCAAGTATGACAACCTCCAATTCTTGGAATTGAGAGCATTGTGTAATACTAGGAAATTGAAGACAGGAAAAACTGCAAACACCCAACGCCTCATAGAGGTACTGCTGTTTGATGATCTCAAGAAGACCTCAGGGTCTGAAGGGGTAGGCAGAGTGGGTGGGGCAGCAGATGAGGAAGGGCCAAGGGGTGAAGATACCCATGACCTGACCTCTGAAACTGGCCAGGAAGATGACAATGATCTTAACCTTGGAAATCCAGCTCCTCCTGCAGATGAGGAGGAGGACCAGAATGGCCTCCTCTTTGTCCCACCAGGGAGAGTTGAGAGTGTGCCTAGAAGGTCAAGGTCTCCTTCTCAGGAGTCTAACCATTCTGACACCTCAATAGGGACCTCTGTTTCCTCTCATAGGAGGGAATCCTCTCATGAAAGGAAAGAGACTGCTCAAGTATGAAGAAGCTCAGCTTAGAATCAGAAGAGAGCAGTTGGCTTTAGATAGGGAGTCCCTAGAGCTTCAGAAAACTAGAAGAAAGTTGGGACTAGAGTCCCATGGTGGCAGCAACTTCCCTAGGGATAGGGAAAGGTCTCATGACCCTAGACACCTAAGCAAGATTGTCCCTCCCTACCAGAGTAGGGATGACATCCACAAATGGATTACTGCACTGGAAAGGGCCTGTAAAGTTCAGAGGGTCCCCCAGGAGCAGTGGGCAGCAATCTTGTGGCTCTCCTTTGCATACAAAGGTAGAGACAAGCTCCTCACTGTAAGAGAAGAGGAGGCTGATGATTACCAAAACTTGAAAAGTGCACTGATTGAGGGGTTTGGCCTAACCACTGAACAGTATAGGATAAAGTTCAGAGATACCCAAAAGGCACAAAATCAAGACTGGGTGGACTTTGTAGATTGTGCTACTAAGGCTCTGGAGGGCTGGTTAATTGGCAGTAAGGTGTGTGATTTCAAAGGATTGTACAACTTAATCATGAGGGAGCAGATCCTTAATAATTGTCAAAATCAGCTGTTGCATCAGTACCTGGTGGACTCTGATCTGACCTCCCCAAGAATTGGGAAAGAAGGCAGACAAATGGGTCAGAACCAGGGTGAGGCAGAAGGTTCAGAACCAAGGTGGTGACCGAAAGAAGCAAGATTCTAAGAACTCTGACAAGGGTGGGGAAAAGGGTAAAGACCAGAAGTTTTCTCAAGGTCCCCAAAAATCTTCATCTGGGGGGTAGTCCCAATCTAACAAAGGTAAAGGCCAAAAGAAACCATGGTGTAAAATCTGTAAGCAGAAAACCCATTGGAAAAGTGACTGTACAAAGTCCAAAGACTCAACTCCAGCCACCATTGCCCCTAAGGAAACTGTTCCCCCTAGTGCAGCTACAAATGGTGGTACTCAGAATAAGGGTGTAGTAGGGTTAACCCTGGGTTCTGCGATGGGCTCTGGCCTAGTCAGATTTCCAACTCAGGCTGTCCTGGTCTGTGATGGAGGCATGGACATGTCCTCCTTTGTGAGTCCCAGTAACTTGGGCAAATACAGACAGCAGCCTTTGATAAATGGAAAAGAGGCTTTGGCATTCAGGGACACAGGAGCAAGTGTCACAATGGTGACAAAAGATCTTGTGGCTCCTGAGCAGATTATACTTGGTGAGATGTACCAAGTGACCAATGCTAGCAATGTCAGGACAGACCATTCCTTGGCAGTTGTTAATTTCTCCTGGGGAGGGGTAACTGGCCTCAAGAAAGTTGTGGTAAGTGCAGACCTCCCTGTTGAATGGTTGCTTGGCAATGATCTAGAAACTTCAGCTTGGGCAGAAGTGGAGCTCAGGACACATGCAGAAATGCTAGGGATCCCTGCACATGTTTTTGCTGTGACCAGGTCACAGGCCAAAATGTCAAACACTGAACAGGCCCTGGATTCTGGAAGAATGGACCAGGTGCCTTCCAAGAAAAGGAGCATTGGGTTAAGGCAGAGCCTTCCCCCCCTGACTCAGAATACAGATCAGTCTCCTGAGGGAGATGATCTTAGTCCTGAAGAAGGAACTGTCCCAGAGGAACTTGAGCCTGATCAGGTTGAGTTCTTGGGGACAGGGGGCCCTTCCAGGGCAGATCTGAGCCAGGAGCAGCTGAGCTGCCCCTCTCTTGAACCCCTCAGACAGCAAGCTGCTGCTGGGAATGCTAGTGGATCCCATAGAGTCTATTGGGGGGATGATGGACTCCTATACTCAGAGAGTAGAGACCCCAAGCCTGGTGCCACCAGGAGGTTGGTAATACCTCTGAAGTTTAGGGGCTTCCTATTAACACTAGCCCATGATATTCCCCTAGCAGGTCACCTGGGCCAAAACAAGACTTGGGACAGAATTGTCCCTCACTTTCATTGGCCCCACATGTCTGAAGACACCAAGGAGTTTTGTCGCTCCTGTGTCACCTGTCAAGCCAGTGGGAAGGCAGGTGGAACCACAAAGGCCCCCCTGATACCACTACCTGTGGTGGGGGTTCCCTTTGAGAGAGTGGGGATTGACATAGTTGGTCCTATGGATCCTCAGACAGCCTCTGAGCACAGGGACCATGCCACTAGGTACCCAGAAGCAATTCCACTTAGGACCACCACAGCACCTGTGGTGGCAAGGGCCCTCTTGGGAGTATTCTCAAGGGTGGGTTTTCCTAAGGAGGTAGTATCAGACAGGGGTGCCAACTTCATGTCTGGTTACTTAACTGCAATGTGGAAGGAGTGTGGAGTGAATTATAAGTTCACCACACCCTATCACCCACAATGCAATGGTTTAGTTGAAAGGTTCAACAAAACCTTAAAGGGCATGATCAAAGGTCTCCCAGAGAAGCTTAGGCGCAGATGGGACATCCTTTTGCCCTGCCTTTTATTTGCCTTCAGGGAGGTGCCTCAAAAGGGGGTTGGTTACAGCCCTTTTGAACTTTTGTTTGGGCATCCTGTTAGGGGTCCTTTGTGTCTGGTGAAGGAGGGATGGGAGTTACCTCTCAAACCCCCTAAACAGGACATAGTGGACTATGTACTTGGTCTCCGCTCCAGGATGGCAGAGTATATGAAAAAGGCAACCAAAAACCTTGAGGCTAGCCAGGAATTACAAAAAGCCTGGCATGACCAAAGGCTGTGCTGACTGTGTACCAGCCAGGACAGAAGGTGTGGGTGTTGGAGCCTGTGGCCCCAGCAGCTCTCCAAGATAAGTGGAGTGGCCCCCATACAATTGTTGAACAGAAGGGAGAGGTTACATACTTGGTAGACCTTGGAACTCCCAGGAGTCCCCATAGGGTACTTCATGTCAACAGACTGAAACCATATGTCGACAGGGCAGACATGGGCTTGCTCATGGCTACTGATGAGGGACAGGAGGAAGAGAGTGATCCACTCCCTAACCTGCTCTCTCAGAACCCTGATGATGGATCAGTAGATGGTGTAGCCTTGGCAGGCAGCCTCACTGTCCAGCAACAAACTGACTGCAGAAAAGTTCTCAGCCAGTTCAGGCATATGTTCTCCCTGACACCTAGTCAGACTACCTGGTGCACTCATGAAGTGGACACTGGGGACAGTCTGCCTGTCAAGAATAAAATCTACAGGCAGCCTGATCATGTCAGGGATTGTATCAGGACAGAGGTTCAAAAGATGTTGGATTTGGGAGTCACTGAACCCTCAGCTAGCCCTTGGGCTAGTCCAGTAGTCTTGGTGCCCAAACCTCACACCCAGGGTGGTAAAAGAGAGATGAGATTTTGTGTAGACTACAGGGGTCTCAATGCAGTCACTAGGACTGATGCCCATCCCATCCCATCCCATCCCAAGGGCAGATGAGCTTATAGATACTTTGGCCTCAGCCAAATTTCTGAGCACATTTGACTTGACAGCTGGCTACTGGCAGATCAGACTAGCTGATGATGCAAAGCCAAAGACAGCATTTTCTACCCCTAGTGGGCATTATCAATTTGTGGTGATGCCCTTTGGTTTGAAGAATGCACCTGCCACTTTTCAGAGGTTGGTGAATACAGTCCTTACAGGTCTGGAAGCCTATAGTGCAGCATATCTAGATGATATTGCTGTCTTTAGCTCCACCTGGGAGGATCACCTGGTCCACCTCAGAAATGTTTTGGAGGCCCTGCAGAAAGCAGGCCTAACTATCAAGGCCACTAACTGCCAGATAGGGCAGAGTCAGGTTGTGTACCTGGTAGGTGGGGGTCAGGTTCAACCATTGCAGAGCAAGATCCAGACCATCATGGACTGGGTTGCTCCACTACCCAGACTCAGGTGAGAGCCTTCTTAGGCCTGACTGGGTATTACAGAAGATTTGTCAAGGGGTATGGATCTATAGTGACACCCCTGAATGACTTAACCTCTAAGAGAATGCCAAAAAAGGTTCCGTGGACAGTTAGCTGTCAAAAGGCATTTGATGACCTGAAGCAGGCCATGTGCACTGCTCCCATTCTGCAAAGTCCTGACTACTCCAAAAAGTTCATTGTCCAAACAGATGCATCTAAGTTGGGGGTAGGGGCTGTACTGTCACAGTTGAATGATGGTCAGGATCAGCCAGTAGCTTTTATTAGCAGAAGGCTGACCCCCAGAGAGAAACGTTGGTCAGCCATAGAGAAGGAGGCCTTTGTTGTGGTTTGGGCTCTGAAGAAGTTGAGGCCATACTTGTTTGGCACTCACTTCCTGGTTCAGACAGACCATAAGCCCCTCTTATGGCTAAAACAGATGAAGGGTGAAAACCCCAAACTTTTGAGGTGGTCCATTTCCCTACAGGGGATGGACTATACAGTGGAACATAGACCTGGGAGTAGCCATGCCAATGCAGATGGACTCGCCAGATATTTCCACTTAGAACATGAAGACTCAACTGGTCAAGGTTAGTTTAATGTCCCTGCGTTTGGGGGGGGGGGGGTTGTGTAGGAGAGTAGGATCTGCTTCTTATGGTTACCCCCACTTTTTGCTGATGTTTCACTGTTTTTCGACTTTAGTCTGGCTGGGGCCCTGCTATCCAGGACCCCAGCCTAGCTGCTTCCTCTCTAAATTGATTCCTAGTACCTTAGGTACACCACTGATTGGATTCTGGGGTGCCCTTATAAGTCCCTAGTATATGGTATACTATGTACCCAGGGCATAGGTACCCCAGAGGCCTACCAGGGGCTGAAGCATGTATTATGCCACCCCTGGGCAGCCTTCCAAAATGACACCACAGGACTGCTACTGCAGCCTGAGTGAGGTGGTGCATGCACCCCTTACTGAGATATAGGTTCACTATATCTCACCCTATCACTGCACATATAAACCTATCAGTCACCCCTATGGCAGGCCTTATCAATCCTGAAGGCAGGGTGCTTGGTTTTGTGTGAGAGGGTGCCCATGCATGAGCAGAGCCCCTCTGCAGCCTTCGGAATCTATTCTCCGGGGTTGTCTGTGATGCAGCCTGACCATATACTCTTAAGTGCAATATAACTAAACAGTAAATGCTAACTTTGGACTGGCTGCACGGAAACATGTCGTGTTTGGTGTCAAACACCTTGGAATCATACCCCCACCCCAGTAACTGGTGTGGGAGTATGATCCCACCCTTCTAGAGGGAGAGACATGACAGCACCGGTATACCCGGTACCAGCTAACAGAGCCCTGGCATCACAAAATGGATGCTGCAGCCACAGACACGAGTCTGGCCTCCTGCTGCTGACCGAAACTCCGGCAGGAGAGGCCTGGACAATAGGTTTCCTGTCCCAGGGAGGTGTTACCACCTCCCAGACAGGCTTTAGTGTATTGGGGCTGGGTAGGTGCACTCTCAGAGTGCTTTGAAGTCCTGCACTGGGGGCACATTTGGTGTCCCTGTGCATAGCCCAGTTCAAACCGGTTGCAGGGGCTACCAGCCCCTGCTCTGGCACGAAACTGGACAAAGGAAATGGGTGTAGCCACCCCTCTTTCCAAACCCTCCCATAGGTGGGTCCCCAGAGTATGTCCAACCCCTTCCTTGGGTATAAGATAGGAACCCCTGGCAACAGGACTTTAGATATCCCTGGACGAAACTCTGAAACTGAATCCTGGACCTTCGACGATCTGTTAAACGCCAGATGACTGAAGAATCTCCCTTGGAGTAAAGGAGTTACTCCCCTGCTTGGCAGGCACCTAAGACGCATCTGTCCGGTCTGCATCTCCGAAGCTCCCGCCGGACGCCGACGACTTTGCAACCCAGGAGGTGGGTTTCCAGACTTCCCAGAGGCTGACCCGAGTTTCCAGCACAGCTGAGACCCGTAGCCCTCGTGGGTACCGTGGAACCGGAACCCCTGGACACCGTGCACATTTGCAAGTGCATAAGCTTCTGGTCGATCCTAGAGGCTGTGCTTTGGGTTACTTGTAGCCCGACCCCGAGCAGTGAATCCACCGAAGATTGCTGGCCTGGCCACTCCCAGTGACTTGTGGGCCATTTTGTGATTCCGCTCGAGGTCCCTTCGCGATCCCTTGTCCGTCGACTTGTGGGTCCCTCAGAAGGACAACTCTAAATTCAACGGGCCTCCCTGGTTGTTCCAGGCCTGCCCTGACTCTCCCTCGCTTGGGGAGTCCCTCGGACCTCGCTGGTCCGCACCGAAGTGGGTTGCTGTTGCCAAGGCTTGTTGGGTCCAATCCGGGCACCGACACCGCAGCAAGCTACTATCTTCGTGGGACAGCTCGAATCCAGCTGGTCGTCGACACCTCCTGGTCCTCGTAGCTGCAGAGACAATCTTCACCTCTTCGAACTTGAAGCACCCGAAATCGGTGGGCATTCGACTATCGTGCCCCTGGTCACTGGCTAGTGACCCAGACTCTGTCCCCTCTGCTTTCAGGTTCTTCTCATCCTCGATCCAGGCTTGAATCTCTTCGGACACTTCGCATCTTCCCGGCAGCAGCACTTTCCAGCAAGCGGCCATTGAAAACGACGGCACGGCTCGACACCATTTGACACCTATGCACCCGGCGTCCCTGGGTGAGGTAACACGAGTACTCCGGTGCTCCCGTGGGTGTTGGCCCTAGAACCCTCTAAGTCCAAAAGGGTTTGTTCCTAGTCAACTCCGAAGTGTCCCTAAACTTTAAAACTCTAACCGCGACTTTCCCCATAGACGCTAACGGAGCTCGCGGCTGTGTTCACACACTGCACACGTCCCCCGTGGGTCCCCTGTGTCACTACCTTGGGTGGTTCCTTGGGGTCCCAGCGATTCTACAGGCTCTAGGCCTTGTGTCTAGTCAAGTCGTGGTTCTTACACCACTTTCTTAATATATGGTTTGGTACGCCCCTAGGGCTAATCGTATATTGTGCTAATTTACTGTGCTATTTGACTTGTAACTTGTGTACTCATAAAGAGACTAGTGGGTAGTGTTTAGTAATAAATACATATATTTTATATATATACCTGGTGTGGTTCTCCTTTCATTTGGTCATTCATGAGATTATAGACTGGTAAAACAAACAGCTTTACACTCCTTCAAGACTTAGCCTGAAGGCTGCTCTCCATAGCTACCACTAGGATAGCTTTCAATAAAGGTTGTCTTTAAACCTATCATCAATAAAGGTCGTTTGGACTGGTGCAAGGTGCCCACTATAACTAGTGGACCGCATATACCAGGCCAACTTCTCACTACGGGATGCGGGGTAAAGATGCATATTCCTCAGGACTCCCATAGGGGAAGATGTAAAAGTACCTTGACACAAAAAATGGCACCAATTCCCTATTGACCTCTAGGTCTACGACGTTGAGTATATCGGATAGAGACATCTAGCCGCAGATTCCTTAACTGAGAATATCCCCAGGCATGAGACTGGATCTGAAAAATTTTGCGCAGCAGTACCTCTGCGCGCCGGGGGGCGGCGCCGCCTGGCTCCGCCCTGACGTCGTCCCAGGACATGACGTCAGTGGAGCCATATAGGACCCTCCCGGCGCGCTGACGTCAGTTTTCCTTTTTTTCCACGTCCCAACGCGGAGCCGGGATTCAGCTGTCCCTCTGGTCTGTTTTCGCAGGCCTTTTCGATGCCTTCTGCGTCGGGGAACGTTGTGCGATGCCTTCGGGCTTTAAGGTGTGTGAGACCTGTTCGCGACAGATGTCGGCGTCGGACCCGCACACCATTTGCATGTGGTGTCTTGGGTCGCACCACGACTCCGTGGAGTGTGCCGCCTGCCGGCAGATGTGTCCGAAGTCCCTGCGGGAGCGCCGAATGAAGCTCCTGGCCGCCCGGATATCCCGCATGGCGTCTCCCTGCCGCTCTCGGGCTGGCTCTTCTGTCCGCGTCCGCTCCCGGAGTCGTTCCTGCGACCGTCGTTCACCTAAAGGTAAGTCCAAGCACAAGTCACGGAGGTCAGCGACCTCGCTTCAACGTGACGATGGGGGTCATGGTTCCCGTTCCGCAACGGAGCCGTACCCCCCAGAGTCTGCCTCCATTTGCCCGCCCTTTCCGGGTAATAGTGCGACTCGACCCCAGATGGAAGCCTACTACAAGGCTCTGCACTCCATCTTCGGGTCACCTCCTCTCCCTGGCGCGCCTTCGGGTCCCACAGAGGAGGTAGGCGTTCAGGTCGGATCTTCGCCAGCGGGTTCGCCCTCGGCGCAGGCCGAGTGCCTCGACTCCGGAGTCGTGCCGACGTCGGGACACAACCCGGATGGGCGCCCCAGCCCCACGTCGAGCCCTTCTGCCCTGTCTCCGCATGGCCCCTGGCGGCTCCCTGCGTCGACATCAGCGGCACCATGCCTGTCGACTCCTGGTCGTCATACTCCTTCTGCGCACCTATCGGTGGCGGGGACGTAGACGCTGGCTCGTGCCACAGCCGGGTCGCCTCTTGTGGAGGTCGACGCCGTCTCGGCGTCGTTCGACGCCGGAGCAGCCGCCGGTTCCAGTTGATTCTCCACTTCGGGAGGACACGGATCCGGTATGCCCGGGGCTATCTCCACGCCATTTGGCTCCGATGCCCTGGGGTCAGTGGCCCCTTGCTCCTCCTGCTGCGGGACGTGTCCGCTTGCAACCGTCCCCTACAGATGGCCTATTGTCGCCCTCCAGGATGCCCACTGAAGCTGGTGCTTTGTTTTTAAGGGGTATTCGCAAGGCTGCAGCTGTTTTACACTTGCACCCTCCGTCTGTCTCCTTGTCCTCCGATCCATTATTGGATCTCCTCCACCAGGGTGAGGTGGATATTGAGCCCTTGCTGCCTTTTAGCGGCTTGTTGTTCGACGCGCTTCTCTGAACGTGGGCACGGCCCTCTTCAGGAGATCCTGTCGACCGGGCCATTGCGCATCGGCATCGTCTGGCCCCTGGGTGCCCAGCCTGTTTGTCCCTTCAGCCTGGGGCTCAGGGACTAGTAGTCCAGGTGGCTTTTGCCACGCAGCCTTCCTCTCCGCCTCTATTGCTGCCTCCCACTAGGGAGTCTCGTTGGTTGGAGGCATGTGGACGCGGCATTTTTGCGTCCGCTAGTTCAGCCTTACGTGCTCTGAACACGGCTTGCGTCTTTGCCCGGGCTTCTTGTGCCCCTTGGGACTCTGTGGAGTGTCTTTTACCTTCTCTCCCTGAGAGTACTTGTGCTGACATGGCTCGTCTCCTTCATGAAGGCCGAGAGATGGCACGCTTTACCATTCGGTCTGCCATTGACTCCACCGATTTGGTGGGTCGGGCAATGGCCAGGTCCGTTGCTCTGCGTCGCCATGCTTGGCTGCGCGACGGGGGTTTCCCAGAAAATGTCTCCGGGATTTGCCATTTGATGGTGTGTCCCTGTTTAACGAACATGCGGACTCTGCGGTTCACCGCCTTCTTTCTAACCTTCCATAGTTTTTATTCTGTTCTTGTCCGGTTGCGGACTTTGTCCTCACCCTCTGCAGTGTTGTCTCTGCTTCATGTCGGCCCTGGGTTCATGCTGTAATACCTGAACGGCCTGGGTGGCTTCTCGCCGCGATTTCTTTTCTTTCATGCAGCTGGTCAGCTGCTTATATTTCTGTTGATCCTCTGTCTATGAGCTCACGCTCAAGAGGTGCCCCTTGTTGGGGTTGATACTTACCCTATGTGGGGTATTCGTTGGCTATTGTATAGCTGCCTCCTTCCCACAGCAGTCTTGGTAGGCTCCTGTGGGGTCCTTTTCACGAGGTTGTCCTGCAGCTGTGCCTGTAAACTTTCACTGCTACTGCGGTCCCTCTCGGGACCTTCTTGCGGTCCATTTGTTGGTCTCGCTCTATCGCCTCTCTCATGGTGTCTGCTGCTGGTCTGTGGCACTCCCCTGCATCTCACTGCTCCATTTCTTAAGATCCCTGCTTTAAAGTCCTCGTGTGCCCTCATCCCGGAGGACTTTGAGGTTCTACCTCGTGTCTCCTCTTCCAGGAGGGTTTTTTCAGGTTAGCCCTCCTTGGGTGGTTTGTGCTGCCTTTTCTTGTCAGCCACTTTCCTTGCGACATCTGGTTCCTAACCGTCTCGTCGTGGTTATTTCGCTGCGGCCGTCCCATCTGTGGACTACCTACCAGAGGGACCCTGTTGCTGTCCCCGAGCATGCACAGCTAGTTCGGCACTATTCTTCTGTGTTCTATAAGCGTCCGATGGCTGCTCCCTGGTATGTTCGCTGTTACGGGCTGCTGCGCTTTCCTGCAACTTTACGTTGCCTAGTTCTACTCTCCTCTATCCATGCTGCGTAGTCCTTTCATGGTTGGACTTCGCTCTCCATGGTGGCGTTCTGGCCCCAGACGCTGATTCTTTACATTGTCTTGTGCCTTGCTTTTCTGGTCACTTCCCCTGCCAGAGCTTCCCATTTCCCTGCTGCATTCCGCGCAGGTGTTGTCGTGCTTTCCTTCGGGCTGCTGTTGCTGCTCTCAGCGGGAGTGTTCTCCTCAGAACATTGTTTTCCTGGTGGGCTATTGGGCGTACATCCACTTTTGTTCCTCCTGTACGTTCCGTACTGACTCCTTCCAGTACTGCTCGGCCTCCCCGTCTGTCTCGCGGTAGATGGTGGATCTTCCCTACCGCCTGTGGCTGTTGCGTCTGGCTCTGGGCATTGCTCTGTCCGGTACGGCTGCAACATGGCTGTTGGTGCCTATGGTGCCTTTTCTTTTCTATCTCAACGCATCCACCGGGCTGCGTCCTGTCTTCTTTTCTCCTGTCCGGCGTACTACACACACCCAGACCTCCCACATGCATGGTCCTTCTTGCGGTAGCCGTGGTCTTGTTCCTCACTTTTCGTGAGCGCAAGTCTTCTACGTGTGTTAGTTTTGCCGGCTCTCTTCACGCGATACAACCTGGTGATGCGTCTCTCGAATCTCAGCTTTTGCTCGTGGCGCTTCATTGTGCCTTTCACTTTCCGGCGTGTGGTTCTGGCGGTACATACAGTCTCTTGTGTACTTCTGTTCCCCACGTGCGTAGCACTGGTTATTGCCATCATTCTCTGCCATTCTGCCTTTTGATGCCCGCCCTTTCACATGTCCGGTGCATGGGCGATGGTGCATTGGCAGGTCTTGTGTTTCCAGTAACACGGACTCATCCTGGGCGTCGTCAGCATCCTTCCGCTGCTGTTCCCACTTCCACAGTGCTTCTTTCACTGTCATGCATGTCCGTCCTGCATGCTTGTACCCTAGCTGGACCTTTCTCTTTGCCGGTCCATCGGATCCTGCGGATCCCTCACATCCTACATTTAGTTCCTCTTCTTTTACAGAAGATATCCACTCTCATTCCGCACTGACCTTCTGGTTCTGTGCTCCCTTTCAACACTGTTTTACCGAAAGGGCTTTCCTGCCGCCCTTGGCAGCTTTTGATGCCTTTGCCTCTCATTGTTGGCCACTCCGTACGGCGTATCCTAGTCTGGTGTTGGCCACTCTGGTAGTGCTGCCCCCACTGTGTTTAGTCAACTGGTTGACACTTCTGTTCCCTTGGGAACTTAGTGGGGTTCTCTCGCAGACCCGCCTCCTATGGGGTATGGCTTTGGTATCTATTCTCAGTTAAGGAATCTGCGGCTAGATGTCTCTATCAGATGTACGAGTTACTTACCTTGGGTAACAATGTATCTGGTAGAGACGTTGTCTAGCCGCAGATTCCTTAACGCCCACCCATCCTCCCCGATCTGCGAGGACCTTTTCAAGTGGGTTTTTCTGCATTCGTCTCCCTCGGGGTGGCTTTGTCTTTCTACTACGGGGTGGTATCTCTCACCTCCCTCCCTGTCAGGCTTATTCCTTTGGTTTACTTGTTCTGGTTCCAATCTCCTGCTTGGGCGGTGAGTTCAGGTGTCCTGCGTTTTTCCACATGGGTTTCCTCCAGTATGGGGCCTACTGGTGTTCTCTACCCTCCCACCCACCTTCTCCATTGACACTCCTCCAGTCAATTGGTTTTGAGGTCTTTTTGGCCTGTGCCTCAGTCCAATGGTTCTCTCACGGGGGACATAGTCTCCCTATTTCTTTCTTTCTATTCTTAATCCTGTGGTTTGGGGCTTTCTTGCCTGTCGCTGTTGGCTCTTTTCATTGCCGTTTTGCCTCAGGAGAGGGCATTCTCTCGCTTTTGCGGGGTTCCTTCTCAGTGTACTGTTCTGCTCTTTTCATTCACTTCATCTGGTGCAGACTTTCTATCGTCTGCCTTGGTCTTCTTTTTATAGATCGATTTGCCTCAGGGGTGGCATTCACTTCGCTTTTGCAAAACTGCTTCTCAGAGTATTGCTCTGCTCTTTCCGTTTCTACAACTTTCAGTCGACAGTGCTTCTCACTGTCGTTCATGGTGCTTTTCCTTTGGTTCTTTCTCTCTCACCAATTTTCCTTTTTATTCGCACACTGTTCCCATACTCTCACAAGTTTTACTGGGGGCTCCGCGTTGTGGCGCGGAAAAGTTCCTCCGAAGAAAACTGACAGCGCGCCGGGAGGGTCCTATATGGCTCCACTGACGTCCGGGGACGACGTCAGGGCGGAGCCAGGTGGCGCCACCCCCGGCGCGCAGAGGTACTGCTGCGCAAAATTTTCCGGATCCAGTCTGACGCCTGGGGATATTCTCAGTTAAGGAATCTGCGGCTAGACAACGTCTCTACCAGATACATCGTTACCGAAGGTAAGTAACTCGTACGTTTGTTCCCTACCTGCTTGACCTCAAGAACATATTTGGCATCAGAGTGGCACCTGATGTGTCTAGTCACTCGCCACACATCTGTCACCATCTTAGATTATGAATTAGCATACTATTCTTTTGGCCACATAGAATTTCTCAGTAGTTAAGGCTCTATTCGTCTGCCATAGAGGTAATCCCACCATTAGTACAGATTACAAATATGCCATCACATCATTCTTCACATGAAACATCTCCACACTGTGTAACTTCACCACCGCCAGTGACTCCTTTGGCTTCAGTCCACTAGTTCCAAATGCTCCACAGCCAGCTTCATCATAGCAGGTTGCCTAGGCTATTCCTGCTCCTCCTACGCTTAAATCTACTCCTACAGTGTGCTCTCTTACACTCTAAACATTATCTCATAATCTTTGGAGGCATCATTCAAGACATTGCTCACGTGGTTCCAGGTCAAGGTACTTAAGGAGGGGATATCACACACTATGTGCTTGTGCTCCCAGAAGTGAAATGTTTTATATTTCTTCATTAATTGTCAGAAGGTACTCACCAACTAT
Organism: Calotriton arnoldi; assembly: GCA_963921515.1. Taxonomy (NCBI): domain Eukaryota; kingdom Metazoa; phylum Chordata; class Amphibia; order Caudata; family Salamandridae; genus Calotriton; species Calotriton arnoldi. The sequence continues at coordinate 612,263 of CAWUFW010004643.1, forward strand.
GATTCCTCACCCTTAATAATTTGATGAGATACACACTTTTAATGAAGGTCTGGAGAGACGTGTGGTAAAACTGAATGCTCATGCCTTGTCTGCCCACATTATCAACTTTTCTTTTCAGAACTCTTCACCACAGAGGGTCTGTCAGGCCAATAGTACCATTGGTCCCATGTTTGATTGAGCCAGCTGTGGAGCTTTTCAAAAAAAATATCCATACAAAAACTGGGTCTTTTTGTCTCATAAAAGAAGTATAGACCTCTGTATCACAAAACCAGTATAGAGCTCTGACAAAAGGCCCTCTTTTCTTTGGAGTGGATCCTAAGTAAATTTCATCCCTGCCCCAGCTGTTAGAAAAGAGAGGTTTGATTCAGCGTGAACGAAAGTTTGCTGTACTTTTGCTACTTCAGTTAAATCTGGATATAGCTGCTGGGAAGGTACAACTGGTTCTTATGCATTTATTTAGAGAAGACCATGCTCAAGAGATATGATATGCAGACTTTAATGAGATCCTCAAGATGGCCCTGAACCAGATCATCTGTGCAGCAATACACTCCGCTAATTAAGCAGGGCATGGATATTGCCATAGTCTTAAAATAAAGCAGTCATCCTGGCTTCACCTAACAAGCTGAAAATGTGAGGCTCCGGGACAAATCCTAAACCTTCCATTCTCTCGTACCACCCTGTTTGCAAGTCATACTGAAGAGTGATGCACTGTATTAAAATGGAAGTGGAGACCTTAAGAGTTGTGGGGCGTGGAAAGAAGAGACCCAGTGTAGGCCATGCAAACACTTGTGTTTTAAGCAAAGATTTAAAACCCCTCAAGTGGCCACATTAATAACAGCAAAAGTATCAGTGAAGGCAGCCTGCCAGAGAGAGATGAGGGGTATAGGCATCTATGGCAGCAGAAAAGCTCTAAATGTGAATAAGCAAGGACTCCTACTTCCCAACTCTTCCAACGTCCACCCCATTAAATGGCAGGAAATTACTAGGCAGAAGGGTGTCATATATTGTGCAAATAGGCTGTTCTCTCCGGTTCAAGCCACCACTGCCTGCAATACCTCCAAAGAAGTCATCACATACTGTCAAACAGGCTGCAATAGGAGGTCAACGTCCTAGAGAAGCAAGCCGTGGCTTGTTTCCAAATTCCGCAAAAGGAAAATACATTTATTCCGGTTACTTTCTGGTTCAAACGACACAACCAAGCATAAATTCAAAACCGCATTTAAATATTTACAGAATATAAAATGTAGGGTGCTGGCTTTTCTCCATACTAACACTTCTCTATATCACGGGGATTGGATGTGTGCAGTAGAGTTTAAGGATGCATATTACCTCATCTCAATAGCAGTGCACCGGATAAGTTATTGGTTTCCCCTAGCTTGTAAATGGACTCATCTCAAAGCCTCTATGCTTAGATACTTTACACTTTCAGATTCCTGTCTTTGCCTTCTGCTGTCTGGGCTTGCATGTCATTAAAAGTAGGTCAACATCAATCCCAGTTTAATCCATCTGCTGAGTGGGAACTGTATTGTATATCCCAGAAGCAAGAGTATATTACTCTAAAGTATCACAGTCTTCAAAGTATGACCCAATTGTGCACCAAATGTTTTGTCCTGGGACCCATGGCATCTTGCAGTTTCCTGGTATCTCTCGCTCATATCCAACAAGATCTTTTCTGATGCTCTCCTTTTTCTCCGTTGCTTGACTGTTTGCAAAAAAAAAAGTTTCCAAAACTTTAAATCAGTGTCTAAGGGAACTACGTCCCCTTTAAAGACATGAAATGCAAGTCATACAGGAGCTGTCACAAACAAATGTCTGACAGACACCCCCGAGGTATGCCTTTGTTAAGGCCCAGGTCATGACTTCAAGTCTTGTGAAGAATGGGCCCTCTTGAACCTGAAGCGGATATGGGAACCTGAAGCGATGCTGTAAGTCACCAAACACTAAAAAAAAAAACAGAGTCGTGCTCCTGTTCGAATTCGAGAGGATGGCCCTTCCCCCTTTCCTGAGGCTGTTACATCAGTAGGTCCTCGTCGTGGTCGAGGTAATCTGGTAAGCTCAATTCAGAATCAAAGAGGAAACACAAGAAAGCCAAGCTGGACTTGTTACAATTTCGCCACTTCTTCAGCAGAGAAATTGCAAGGGCGTCAATGTGTCAATCTGTCTTGCTCCCTATCCACTGAGGAGCCAACTCCACAATTTATCTCGATTCACTCAAATTCTTGAGTCATCAGCGACATCACAACAATTTGAGCCATTTAGGGAGGCCATGTTGCTCGTCTTTGGCACTCTACCGGTTCTCTCTTTGGGTCCTAAGGATCCACAGAGGCCTCCAATCAGGCTACCGCAGGTGGATTTATTCTCAGCGCAGTTTGTGCTCCTTGAACTCCTTCAGATTCCACACAGTCATTGGTTATGACATCCGTTCTGGCACCGAAATCTGCACCAGGCTCTTCAACATCAACACCAGAAACAAAGCTGCTGGCAACAGAGAATGGCCCCATATTGATTTCAGCGTCTGACTGCGGGACAAATTTTTCTCAGCCGCGAACAAGGTCACGTCTGACTAAACGTTGAAGCACCCGGTCCACTTCAATCTGATTCGAACAGAACACTACCCCTGCCACCATCAGGTTCTCCACCTGCAGTTTGGTTTAGACTCTGATCAGAGTCTGCCACCATTTGAAGATGACAGTAGTGATAATGGGGGATGTTACACACACAAACACACGCACACACACACGTTACCATCCTTGTGGGGACTATGTGTGAATACCTACCTTGTGGGGACTAACCTTTCCCAATGTTTTTACAACACACTAATATCAGAAAAATGTTAAGAAAAAATTCATGATACAGGATCCTGCTTCAAATTTGCAAATATATTGTTATTTAATCGTGCGCACAGCACCATCCTTGTGGGGACTTGAACACGTGCTACCATCCTTGTGGGGACCTAGTCCGTAACACTATTTGTGATTGAATATAGTCGAAGGCACATGGCTAAATGTTTATTTTATCAACAATATACACAAACAACATTATAATCTATTCATATATGAATTGCTGCATATATACTAGGGGTATACATTAAAGACAGATTATGTTAATGTGCCAGAAAATATCATATCATGCTTAAAGAAAGAGACTTAAAGCTGTATTTAACCTATTTATTAGTGCTTAAAATCTTAGGGGATAAGGGAACTAACACATAAAGAAATTAACATATGGTCAAGTGGAACCCAGAGCTTGATTAGCTGCTTAAAGTTTTGCCAAAATAGATGTTCAAGTCCCCACAGAGATAGTGGGTGAAGATCATTGTGTTTAAGTCTCCATAGAAACAGTGTGTACATTCAAAGCTTAAATCCCATTATAAAGAGTGTGAAGCTAATGATGTTCAAGTCCACACAGAGGTTGTGTGTAATTATAGGAATGCTCAAGTCCCCACAGAGATGGTATGTTATTATAGCGATGTTCAAGTCCCCACAGAGATGGTGTGTTATTATAGTGATGTTCAAGTCCCCACAAAGATAGTGTGTTATTACAGTGTTGTTCAAGTCCCCACAAAATAGTGTGTTATTATAGCGATGTTTAAGTCCCCACAGAGATAGTGCATGAAAGTGATTGTGTTTAAGTCCTCATTAAAATAGGGCCCGATTCACAAAGGTAAACTTGGACAAAAAGTCTAACTTTACTACTTTTTTCAATATTCACAAAGCTCCATACAGAGAATGTGAAGCTGATGATGTTCAAGTCAAAGCAAACACAAGGAGATGATGGACAGAGTGCTGAAACTTTTCAGTCACTCACCCCCAGTCACAGATCTGGGCTAAATCCATCATCGTTCTTTAGCTCACTTCGCCACCCCAGTTCAGACCCAGCTATATGCAAATCAGTCTTGACCCTGTGCCTCATGTGAACAGTCCAGCCCGAACTGCCAAGCCAGGTCTTCCCTGGACCGGAAACAAGCATCCTGGGACCGATTTTGGGTAGCAGCCCCTCATCAGCCAGGCTAGCTTGAATCCAGTGGCAAAGTGGGCAAGGGACCCATGTCTGGGCATACCCTGCCAACTTAGGGCGAACAAAGCAAACACAAGAAGATTATGGACTGAGTGCTGAAACTTTTCAGTCACTCACCCCCAGTCACAGATCTGGGTTGAATCCATCATCGTTCTTTAGCTCACTTTGCCACCCCAGTTCAGACCCAGCTATATGCAAATCAGTCTTAACCCTGTGCCTCATGGCACCCCCTGGTGCTTCAAGTCGAAACAGAGCTTGCGTTTAATTACAGGAATGCTCAAGTCCCCACAGAGATTATGTTTTTATTGTGATGTTCAAGCCCCACAAAGATAGTGTGTTATTATAGCGATGATTAAGTCCCCACAGATATAGTGCATGAAGATGATTGTGTTTAAGTCCTCATTAAAATAGGGCCCGATTCACAATGGTAAACTTAGACAAAAAATCTAACTTTTCTACTTTTCAATTTCAACAATGTAAACTTAGACCAAAAGTCTAACTTTACTACTTATCAGTATTCACAAAGCCCCATACAGAGAATGCGAAGCTGATGATGCTCAAGCCAAAACAGAGCTTGCGTGTAATTACAGGAATGCTCAAGTCCCCACAGAGATGGTGTGTGACTATAGTATTACCACGGTTGCCAAAGAGAATGTGTGTGATTATAGACATGCCCAGGTCCCCACAGAGACAGTGTGTGATTATAGACATGTCCAGGCCCCCACAGAGATAGTGTGTGATTATAGAGATGTCGAGGTCCCCACAGAGATAGTGTGTGATTATAGACATGCCCAGGTCCCCACAGAGATAGTGTGTGATTAAAGAGATGTTGAGGTCCCCACAGAGATAGTGTGATTTTAGACATGCCCAGGTCCCCACAGAGATAGTGTGTGATTATAGAGATGTTGAGGTCCCCACAGAGAGAGTGTGTGATTATAGACATGCCCAGGTCCCCACAGAGATAGTGTGTGATTATAGAGATGTCGAGGTCCCCACAGAGATGGTGTGTGACTATAGTATTACCACGGATGCCAAAGAGAATGTGTGTGATTACAGACATGCCCAGGTCCCCACAGAGATAGAGCATGATTAAAGACATGCCCAGGTCCTCACAGAGATAGTGTGTGATTATAGACATGCCCAGGCCCCCACAGAGATAGGGTGTGATTAACGGGATGCACAGGGATAGCACACAGTTATAGTGCGTGATTATAGTCATGTACAAGTCCTCACAGAGATATTGTGCGATTATAGTGATGTTTAAGTCCCCACAGTGATAATGTGTGATTACAGTCATATTCAAGTCTCCACATTGATGTGTGTAATGATAGGTATGTTGAAGAACCCATACAGATCGTATTAGTCTGGTGGCTTATTAAATGAATTAATCCACTTGAGGTATATGCGTTTGACCACTCTCTCACATGTTTGAATCCTGGTGCTACCACTCAGCCTTTATTCCTTCCAAGGTCTATACAATAAGTATTATTTACTTGGATATCAAAAAACATATGGTATTCAGCAACAAGATACCCTCAGGTGTGAATGTGCACTTTATATATGCACATGAGATGATGTGATAATAGTGGTACTCAAGCCACCACTAGAGATAGACTGGAATTATCCCATATCTACGAATCCCACTTCAAATGCAGCATTAACTGATTTAAACTGTGTTCATCCAGGAAGGTTTACACTTCCTTACAAATCCAAGTATCAGAGTTCTCATTTTCTTTTCTAGCCCCCATCTTATCAACTCTAGCCTCCATTAAGAAGATATAACTGTATTTCTGATTGCAATAAACTCCCCATACTGATTCGTTCTGACACTTTAGGATTATTACAATAGAGAAATTGATTTAAGAACTGGCACATCTTTATAATTTTTGTCTCTATAATTCAAGAATGAAATGGTCCTCTCCTCACAAAGCTCTTCTTTCTCTCAAAGTATTACTTATACCTGCTCTTGGGGCTCTTTCTAGCTAACCAGGCTCACACTCTATAAATACCTGTATGTATATATATATATATATATATATATATATGTCCTCACGAATGCTGCCTTTGAATTAAATTGGATAATTCCAGAGATTTGAGTGCTGGTCCATTCTTCATGTGAGAAGTGGAATTTTTCGATTGTTAGAGGCGTGATGTGGCATCGCCTCAAACCAGCACCACTGGCGATTAGGAAGCACTCCGGAATCCACAAAACCCAGGTTGCTATATATATATATATATATATATATATATATATATACACACATAAACCTTGTTTAACAAACTTTAAACATTTACTGTGTTTGGGAGCACAAATTCTGTAAGTGGATTTCCAGAATGGAGCTAGCAGTCCTTTGTGCAAGAATAGAAAAAAATCAAGTTGGCAGTGGTACATCCGCTTTTTTATGGGAAGACACATTCTCAAAATGTGCCCAGGTGAAACATGGGAAACTTTAACAAAGTTGAAACATCTATTTGTTCAGCCTTTTATATTTGGAGTGTAAAATAGAAATTCTTAACAAGGCTTAAACATTCTCAAAAGTGCCCATGTCAGCTACAAAAGACTTACTCAGCGTTGATGGTCTCGTTATTTGAAGGGCAAATCAAGACAAGAGTCTTACAAATTGTATTCCTGAACTGAGCTGGTATGCTCATAATGTAAGAGTAGAGAAAGTCACTTTGGCTGATACACAGCTGTCTTTTTCATGGGAATAAAAACCTCAGAATGTGCCTACTTTAATTATAGGAATCTTTCACAATGTTAACAAATTTTTTTTTGAGGAGTGAGCCCAAATGTTTTACTTCGGTGTGTGTGAGGTATAAAACTAGGCTTCCTAAAAGGAGCCGGTGAATCCTTTGTTCAGGAATAAAGAAGGACAATTTGCTAGTCATGCACTAGCTGTTTTTGTGAGAAAAGAAACCTTAAAATGTGCCCATGTTAAAGATAGGAGTCCTTCACAAAGTTGAAAAACGTGTTTTTGGCAGTGGGCATTTTATACATACAGTCTTAAACACTAAGGGCCTCATTTATGAAAAGTGTTGCATCGCTGCGTGAAAGCAGCAATGCAACACTTTTCAGTGCGCCCTCCTTGCGACATGATGGATGTGCCGCATTTATTGTATAGCGCACCATGTTGCACGGAATGGCAGATACGTCAGGAATCCTGACGTATCTGTCGGCGCGAAACCCATGCATTGCTGGAGTTGTGTCGTAAGCATGATGCAACTCCAGCAATGCATGGGGGAAGCCTATTCCCATTGCACTGCGTCACCCTTATGCCTGCTATGAGGCAGGCGTAAGGTTGTGACGCAGTAGCGTCCTAGAAGTGGCACAGTGAAATCTGATAGATTTCACTGTGCCACTTCTACAAGGCTTTTGCGGGGGAACACCCAGCCTACATACATTATACCTGACGCATCACTTTGTATATATGGTGCAACATGGCACATTATTTATGCCGCTGCAGCCTCACAAAAAGTGACGCAACGGCGGGGCAAAAGTGTAACAAGGGGCTCATCAATAAGCTCCTCATTTTGCAATTAGGTTTGTGTTCCCTTTGTGCCGGAGTCGAGAAAATGGCTAATAGTTCTGTAACTACACTTTTCATGAGAAAAGGGACATTTTCAAAATGGGTACATGTTAAATATGGTGAATGAAACAAATATTGATTCCAAAATATCATGTGACAAATATGTTGTCAAAAATATCACCACTTCAAAAATATAGTGGAACAGAATATCAAAAATAAGAATGCAGGTTTTATTGTATACAATATGGTAATGAAGACAATTGTAATTAATATTGTGTACTTTAGTATACTTGTAATAAACATTGTTTTTTTATTAAATATATATATATATAAATACTTATAATATTAGTAAAATTGTCTTTTTTTAAATATAGTTTGCAATTTTAAATGTGTAATTGAATTTTTAAAAGGCAATTAGATGGGTCTGGTGGCTCAGTGGACTAATCTGTCCACTGCAGGGCCCTGTGTTCAATCTCATGGTCATAGGTTCAAATACCGGTGGGTCCACTCAGGCTTTCAACCATCTGAGGTCGATAAAATGAGTACTGTTGGGTAACAATAAACATCTGTTAGTGCCAAGATGCCTAAGAGTTATTGTGCGATCTACAAATACCTATGTTAAGTAGTTTATAATTTAGTAGCAGGATATTGGGTTTTTGGGGGAATATGGTGGGAGGTTAATTACATTTTAACTAATTATTTTGTAATGTTAAGTAATGTAAGGTAAAATAAATATATAAATGGTTAGTATGTAATGTTTTAATTGTTCTTTCATTTATTTGGGTTTCATTTCAGATTTTTAATTTATATTTTGTATAGTATAATTAGTTATAGCTAATTTAGCAGCATGTCAGTTTGTAGGGGAATAGGGTGAGAAATTATTTCAATGAAAATAGTTTTCTTTATTACTTTTTTATTTAAATATTTAATTCATAAATCATAATTTTTTCATTGAATATTCAAAATGTTTATTTAGACTATGCAAGAAATAATTAGCAATATATATCACCAAGTGTATATTATATCTATTATTTTTATGTGTTTTATTTATTTTAATTTTATTATTGTTTTATTTATTTTTTAATTTATCTCCTTGGTGTTTGTGGTTTTTTCAGTAGTAGCGCGAGAAGTGAATTCTACGTATGTTTATTTAAATATTTCATTTAATTATACGTTTATTTTGTATATTTATAATAAATTGTGCATTTTATTTAAATTTATACAATATATATATTTTCTAGTTTAACTATGGTTAATCATTTTATGTTTTTATGTTTTTAGGTATTTAAATATTTTTTTTAAATGACTGTATTAAAATGGTATATGTAACCTTTCTGAAGTCCAACACATTCCCTACTGTTGCTTAAATTGGAGTGGGAACAGTAAATCTAGTCCATCCAATTCCTATGCTTTCCTTAATATTGAATTTGACATTGTGTGCAAACTAAGAGCATTCTGCTTACCGAGAGGCTGCGGGGGGGTGGGTCTCGCCCGTGATTGAGGCTTGTGGCTCTCTTTCCAGACTCACGCTGTCATGTTCGGTCCTCTGGGCACCCGTAGGGTGGAGCGGGGACGCCATCTTGGCCTGCAGCGCTCTAGTCATGCAGGCTATAAAAAGAGCAAAGGCAAGCCCGTCTGCGCCCGTCCTCGCTGGGACGGCGCCAGCGGACAGAAACCCTGCCGATTGCAGGCCAGGTCTGGTGCAATATTCCGCAAACGAGCTACACACTCTAAACCACAAGCGCAACACCATCTGTCTGCATTCGGTTCAGGTGGAGCTCGGACAAAATTCCTGCGAGAGATGCTCCTTTATGCTACGCCCAATAATGGTAAACTCCCCTAAGAAAGGCCAATTTTACCTATTAAATTGTCGCTCCCTCCCAAAGCACAGATTTGAAATTGCAGACCTGATTGTGGAGAAACAGATGACTGCCCTTTTCCTATTGGAAACATGGCTTCATGCGCAGTCCGCCCTAGACATTGTAGACGCCGTTCCTAGGGGCTATGTAATAACCAGACTGGATAGACCTCTGGTCTATCCAGAGTCTGTTTCTGACAGCCTTTTCATGGCGGTCGGACCACCATGATAAGGCTCTTGGAAAGGGACATCGTAATCCCGGCGGCGGAGCCTGCATCGGCGTTGCTGCCATTCGGGAATACAATTCCGACTGCTTCCCTGTCGGGATCGGATGATCCTGTTGGAGGCGGCGGACTTTCCTCCCAACCTCTGTGGTCCGATCGCCTGCATCCTAATACAGTGGTTGGACTGAAGGCATGTCCGTCAGTGGGACTGCCACCGGCGGCCCGACATCGTAATCAGGCCCTAAGTACCTGGGCACTTCCCAGAGAGTCATCCTGTCAGAGGAACAGGACACCTCCCCACTCCAAAGGCCTTTAGCTCAATTCTGGGAGCAAGTTCACACCTAGTAAGGAGCTATTCAGTCGGAAGCTCATAAGATGGGCTTCTAGAAGCTTTATGCAGGCAAAAGGTGCCTTTAAAAAAAAAACGTACAATATTTAGCATAAAGCTTACTTTACCAATGAATTGGCTTTGTAATTAATATTTTAAAAAGTGCAGGAATTAACTTTTTAGCTGGTTTCTGAGGTGGAGATAACATTTAATTTAAAAACTCCTAATGCTTTCCTTTGAACAGTTAACCTTGTCACAGTGAAACTAGCTTTTGGGTACTTGTCACTGTGAGGACTTGTTTTACATTAAACTTTTAGATGTCCTATCTTTGAATACCATGTACCAGGCCTTATTGGGCATTAAGGCCAAGTTATGGGTGACTAAGTAATATTTAAAAGAAGGATTTAGGTCTGTCAAAAGGGGTTATTTACAGAGGTTCAATTTGTAGTTTAACCTGCGCATCCAGGTTACTGGTGGCAAGCGTCAGTCATGTTTCTCATTCTCACTCTAGTGATGGCACATGTGCTACAGTCCACTAGTGAAATGTAACTTTATAGTAAGTTAAATAAGTCAATGAATTACTCTGAGGAACAGATTTATTAACACAATGCACAGTCCTTGTGTCACTTTTATGATGCAAACCCAGCTCAAATTGTTGGGGTGGGATTTGCAATCCAAAGCAAACCAGAATTTGCATTGCAAAGTATCCCAAAGTAACGGAAAGCTGTGCTATGAGCTACTTTGATCTACTTTGCATCATGGGGCTGTTCCAAGGGTGGTACATGGGCATTCCCATGCATAACCAACCATGGGTTTTGACACAAATCTCTATCTACTAACATTCGTAGAGAGGAATTTTCCCCACAAACGTACGCCTCCTCGAGGCAGGCTTAACAAGGAAAAATATTTACATTTCACCTTATTTTTTCCACTTTGCATGTGTGCTGCTTTGTATAGCACACATAAAAAGTGGAAATAGTTTTAAAAGATAGTCAATGTACTGAACGGGTTCCCTTCCATTGCACAGCCTATGCTTTAGAGAATGCACATACCGTTGAACTATGGCGTAAAGGTTGTGTGATTTGACACATGGCAGTCAAAAGTCCACCACCTCTGGGGGAAAGAAAAAATTTGCCATATCTTAGTAGTTTCAAATATTGGTAAATATGGGCATGAGTCTTTTCACACAGTAGTGCATTGTATTGTATTGCAATATTTATATAGCACTTACTAGCCCTAAGCAGGCGTTGAAGCGCTGACCTACATGGGCCGCATTCTACACCATGTGGGATGTGTGGCTGGGTGGGTGTTGTCTTTATATGGATACTTTGTGTGAAGTGTTTCCTGGTTATGTGTGATAACCACCAATGTGCTGTTATCGTGGAATGGAACGGAGCGATGAATGAAGAGGTGTAAGAGATAGGCACAGGGTTTATGGTTTTCAGTAAGACAGCAGCTTTGAGCAGCTCTGTAGGTCCCTTTATGGTATATCTTATGATTATAGTGCAGAGTAAAGAAAGCAATGTCAGCAAGAATAGAATAAGATTCTGCTAAGACAGAGCAAGAGTTTGAAGTAAACAGAAGGCAACAGAAGTATGGGGAGGGCTGCAGCAAGGGATGGGACACTGAAGATGTTCTGTTAAGACGAAACTCTCATCCACGGTCGTATGATACAATTTAATGCATTCAATGCCTGTCGATTGTTAGCAGAGACGGGGGTTATGGAATTTTCCTTCTCAGGCTGGTAAAAAAAAACACAGCATTTCAACACATCGAGGTCTTTGAAAATATAAAAAAACGGCTTGCACCCATAAGACACTTTTAGAAATAAAATTAAATTCACATTCCTGCATAAAATGTACATCCTCAGTAAAAGGAAACATGTTTAATGTCAAGTCCCCAAACAGTTATTTAAAAATAACGTTATTTACATTAAAGAGGCTGTATAATTGAAATGTACACAATGTAAACTAATTTTTGTGTGTTTGTGCTTTTCTTCTTAATTTTAATTTTACATGTACAGTATTTCTGGTGTTTCCCATTAAGTGCTGCCGGCTTGACACCTCTGCATTAGGTCCTAGCAAGCTGCTTATGCAGCATAAACAGTACACAAACATCTCAGTAGCCTGTCAAATTATGGTTTTATTCTTGGTATTCTGCATAATGTAGTTGTGCTTTTCCTTTTACAAATACAGGACTAAACACTAGAATGCAAAAAGAAACCAGTTGTGGTGAGGTACAATTTTTGATTACTTAAGAACTGTATATGTATCTGGGTATTTATATTGTACATAGCTAGCCAGTGGCAGCACAAGGAAGTATTAGGCCAAACGAAAGGAATATAATCAGAGGTTGCTTAAGGTGATAGGGTGAACATCTGGGTTCTGAAAGGGGAAGGGGACTTTCTCAGGGTAGTGAGATGTAGTGCTCTCTATGTACTGTCAGGTTGTTTGTTGACAGGGTTCTCTGTTCGATTCCTCGGGGTCGTGCTGATGCTCAAAGGGGGCCCACCTCTGAACCACCCCAAGTCTGGAATAGCGTTATGCTCTCAGACTATTGAGGTAATTGAGCGGGGGAAGGAAAGGGTAGGAACTGCGTGGAGGGAGATCTGTGAGGGTGACAAGACAACAACGTCAGTTTTTTGCTTTCCCTTACCCCATCCCGTCACTATCAACTTTACTCTACAACCCCTACCTGAAATAAAGAACAGTGAAACGGTGACATCAGAAGAGAGCAGAGGGTGATGACCTGTTGCAGAACACCTTTTCTAAATAAATGCAAGAAAAGAGAGTGCGTTATAAAGAAAGGTTTCTATTCTCCTCTACGCCCGCACTGTATTCTATTGTTTTCTTATGGGAGTGAAAACACACCTTTTCTTTTCTAGATCATGTGTCTCGATGTCTGTGATGCAAAAGATGTGACCCCTCTATTCGATCTCTCTCTTCTGAAGGGACTAGAAAATATAAAGAAAGAACAACCAAAATCACGTAATTCAAAAGGAGTATGATGGACCCTGGACAAACAAGGCTTGACTTCTTTAACCCTAGCGAGGAGCGCTCAGGAGTGTTAGCATTCACACGATCCTAGCGTCTCACCAGCTAGTGTAAGTTTCAAAGAAGAAATGTTAATCAAATAAGCAAATACGGCTTGATATTAGCCCCATGCAATGTCTCGGAACGTAACAAACAATGTTGCCTGATCAGGGCTTTCCATACATAGACTGCAAAAATGGAAATGCCAAATGCCGGTGATATCGCGGGTGCTTACTTTCCCTGCATGAAAGCGGAATATGATTCTCAGTTTCTCCAACAGGGAATGGGCATCCCAAGCGCATCATCGGCACCTAAACTCCCCTGCAAGAGACCGCTGAGAAACAGCGTGGCTCATCCAACAGAGGAGTCCGCGGAGATGAACGGAGGCTTTAACTCCGTGTAGACTGAACTCTGGCGGCTCGGAAATGTGTGCGCTAGCACTCTTACCGCCTAGCTTGGTCTGCCGATTTCGTAGACGAAATCCCATACACGTCCCGGGTAGAGAATAATCGGCGGCGCTTCCAGGCTTCCGCTGTAATTATTCTTTTCCGGCGAGGCGTCCGAGTCACGTGATGCGCGACTCGCATTGCATGTCGGTAGGTGTAGTTTTTGCATGCGGGTGTCGCACACGGTCTGCGCAAGGGGGGGGCAGGCAGTGTACCTGCGTTCGTGATCCTGACAGTTTGTAATGTTACAGTAAAGAATAGATTATGGTGTTGCACTTGCATTCTGAGTGTGGGGTTGGTCAGTCTTGATTTGTTTTGAATAGCATTCTACTTTTGTTGGGCGACCTCATTGGTGGTGTCGGTGTTGCATGCATGGATTTTAAAAGTACAAAGTCATCAATGGATTTGCTTTTCTTCCATGGCATTCCTTATTGATGAAGGGAGCGATTGTTGTCATTGAGGTCCCCACCATACCAGGGTGCCAGTGGTTTGGTAATACAGTGCAAATTGCTTTTAGTAGGGCAGGTTTTATCAAATCTCACATCCAGAAATAATTAATATTAACTGACTTTGAAATGGGCCCCTACCAGGCCCTACATTCATGTCCTTAACTTTGCAGGAAAAAACAATGATTGGTTTTTCAGTGAATGCACATCCCCTCTTGCCTGTCACTCAAAACCAGACGGTCAATACACATCAGGCAGGCACTAAGGGGCATATTATCAAGAACGGCGTTAAAATTATCGCCGCTTTAGCGGCAGAAAACTGCCGCTAAAGCGGCGATAATGGGCTTGATAATATGAACTTGAGAATTCCAATAGAAGCCCATGTTGACACCAGAACATGGGCTTCTATTGGAATTCTCAAGGGCATATTATCAAGCCCATTATCGCCGCTTTAGCAGCAGTTTTCTGCCGCTAAAGCGGCGATAATTTTAACGCCGTTTCTTGATAATATGCCCCAAAGACTCCTAAGCACACAGAAAGGTCCACTTCTAAAAGTGGCATTTCTAAACTAGTAATAATAAATCTGCTTTCACCAATAAGCAGGATTTATCACAATTGAAGCACATATCAGGGAATCCCCAATGCAACCCTATGAGAGGGCAGCCTCACCGCAGTGAGAAACCAAATAGGCTGTTTGTCACTACCAGGACATGCCACCCAGTTAAGGCACATGTCCTACCTTTTACCTCCCCAGCACCCTTCCCATAGGGCTACCTAGGGCCTACCTTAGGGGTGACATATATAGTAAAAGGGGAGTTTCAGACATGGCAACCACTTGCCATGCCCCGTCACTGGAGCAGTGAACTGCGCGCGCAGGCCCTGCATTGGCAGAGGCCTGAGATAGGTTGGAAAGGCTACTTCAGTGGGGGGCGCAAGCAGAGCTGCAAGCCCACTAGTAGCATTTAATTTACGGGCCCTGGGTCCAGGTAAATTAAATATGCCAAACAGGTGTAGACCAGTCTTACCAAGTTTACAAGAGAGAGCACATGCACTTTAGCACTAATCAGCAGTGGTAAAGTGCCCAGAGTCATAAAACCAACAAAAACAGGTCAGAAAAAATACAGAAGGAAGGCAAAAAGTTCTGGGATGACCCTGCAAAAAGGGCCAAATCCAACACAGTTGCTGCCAGGTTAAGGTGGGCGGGGCTGGTCTCCCCTGACGTTGGGGAGGAGGATTGGTTTCTGCTGCACCAAAAGTGCGCATGACTGTTTGGCCGGCCGTCACTGGCCGACCAAACAGTCATGCGCACTTTGAATGTTCTCCATCCAGGCTGCATTACTGCCTGGGTGGAGAACATGCCCAGGCTTCCTTTCCCTCTCTGAGTGCCGAACCACGGTGCTCAGACCAATCACAATGCTGCTATCAGCAGCGTCGTGATTGGTCAGGGGAGTCTGGAAGCCTGGACGCTTCCTGTTCCTGCAAGGAGAGTCGGCAGCTGGCGACGGCGACCAGCAGGTAAGTTTTCTTTTTATGCATTTCCTAACCCCCCTTCCCCTGCCCCCCACCACTGTCCCCTATCAGCCGCAACTGCACTTCAGGGATCTGTGTTTGACCTCCCACTCAAATGTATGAATCCTGGTGCTTCCACTTAGACTTTCATCTTTCCACGGTTGATAAAATGAGTACCATTGACTTGGGTAACAAAAAACAATTGTTATTCAGCACTAAGATATCCCACAGGCATGAACGTGCACTTTAAAAATGCAAATGAGATGATGGGATGTGATCTGATAATAGTGGTATTCTAGCACCTCCAGTAGTTACACTGGAATTATCCTACTAATCTAATAATTCCACTTCAAATACAACAATACCTGATTTAAAATTTGTTCATCAATGAAGGTCCATAATTCCCTAGAAAACTAAATATCTGAGTTCTCATTCTTTTTTTAGCCACCACCTAATAGACTATTCTCCATAGAGAAGATACAACTGTATTTCTGATTGTAACAAACTGCCCATACTGATTCTTTCTGACCCTGTTGGTTTATTACATTGGAGAAATAGATTTAAGGATGGGCACATCTTTGTTATTTTTGTCACTAGAATTCAAGAATATAATGGGCCTCTCCTACCAAAGTTCTTTCTTCTCTTGAGTGTTTCCTCTACATGCAGTTGGGGCGCCTTCAAGCTACCTTAGCTCACACTCCGTAAATTATTGTATGCTCAAACATAAACCTTGTTTAACAAAGTTAAAACATTTTTTGTGTTTGGGAGCACAAATTCTGTAAGTGGAACATACAGCTGGGTTTCGAGGGTAAGGCTAGTTGTCATTTAGTGCAAGAGTGGAAAAAAACACATTGGCAGTGGGTGGTACAACAGTTTTTAAATGGGAAAAGAAACATTCTCAACATGTGCCCCTGAAAAACATGGGAGAGTTCAAAAAAGTAGAAAAATCAATTTGGGAGTCACGTTTTATGTTTGGGGTGTAATGCAGGAGTTCTTAAACACTGCCTTTTTCATAGAAAAAAGCACATTCCCAGAGTTGCTCATGTTAAGTATAAGAGTCTTCGACAGCGTTGATGAGTTGTACAAATTAGGCTCTTAAACTGAGCTGTTATGCTCATTGTGTAAGAGTAAATAATTTCACTTTGGCTGACATACAGCTGTACTTTTCATGTGAATAAACACTTCAAAATGAGCCCCCTTAATTACAGGACTCTTTCACAATGTTAACATAAACATCTTTGAGTATCCCAAATGTTGTACGTCGGTGTATGTTGGGTATACAACTAGGATTTCTCAAAGGGGTTAGTGAATCCTCTTTTCAGGAACCGAAAAAGACAATTAGCTGTTTTTGTGGGGAAATAAAACATAAAATGTGCCCCTGCTCAGGTGCCCACAAAGATAGTGTGTGATTATAGTGATGCCCATGTCAACACAGACATTGTGTGATTAAACTTGTGCTCAGGTCCCATTAGAAATAGTGTGTTAATGATACTCATAGCCAAGTGTTTTTTTAGATAGTGTGTTATGTTAGTCATTTTCAAGTCCCAGCAGAGATGCTGTGCGATTATTGTAATGTCCAGGTCCCCATAGAGATAGTGTGTGATTATAGGGAAGCTCAAGTCACCACAGAGATAGTGTGTGATTAAACTTGTGTTTCAATACCACTTAGAGATCGTGTGTTAATGAAAGTAATATTGAAGTCCCTGTTGAGATAGTGTTAAGTTAGTTATTCACGTGTCTCCACACAGTTGTGTGATTATAGTGATGCCCAGTTGCCTATAGCGATAGTGTGTGATTATAGTGATGTCCATGCCATCACAGAGATGGTGTGTGTTTAAACATGTGATGAAGTAACTTAGAGATATTGTGTTTATGATAGTCATATTCATGTCCCTGTTGAGATACTTTCTTAGGTTAGTCATACTGATGTCCCCACTGACATAGTGTGTGATTATAATGATGCCTAGGTTCCTATAGAAATACTGTTTGATCATAGTGAGGCCCAGGTCACCACTACTATAGTGTGTGATTAAAAGTATGTTCAAGTCCATGTAGAGTTAGTGTGTTAATGATTGTTAGATTTAAGTCCCTCTTGAGATACTGTGTTAGATTAGTCTTTCCCAAGTACACACAGGAATACTGTGTAATTAAACTTGTGCTCGAGTCCTTGTAGAGATAGGGTGTTATTGATAGTCATGGTTAAGTCCCTGTTGAGATAGTGTGTTAGATTACTCATGTTTAAGTCCCTCTTGAGATACTGTATTAGGTAAGTCATTCTCAAGTCCCCACAGAGATAGTGTGTGTATTTGTAGCGATGCCCAGATTCCCATAGAGCTAGCGTATATGTGTAGTGATGCAGTCGGCACCACAGAGAGAGAGTGTGATTAAACTTCTGCTAAAGTCCCTGTAGAGATAGTGTTTTAATGATAGTCATAGTTAAGTCCCTGTTGAGATAGTGTGTTGGGTTAGTCATACACGAGTCCCCGCAGAGATATGAGTAATTATAGTGAGGCCCAGGTGCCCATATAGTGTGACTATAGTGATGCCCAGGTCACCACAGAGATGGTGCGTGTTTAAACCTGTGTTGAAGTCCTCATAGGAATATTGTGTTATTGATAGCCTATTTAAATCCCTGTTGAGGTAGTGTGTTAGGATAGGTCCCTGCAGAGAGAGTGTGTGATTAAACTTGTGCTCAAGTCCCTATAGACAGTGTGTAAATGATAGTCATAGTTAAGTCCCTGAGTGTGTTAATGCAGGAGTGCTTAGAGGAGAACAGAAATGTATATGAGAAGCCTGTGCTTGAGTAAGGAGATGTAGGAGGGCGTGTATTGAGTAAGACTGAGCAGAGAGCGTAGGCAAGGTATAATGAGTAGTTGAAGTTAGAAAGTGGACAGATCTGTTAGTGAGAGGAGAGGGGTCACTAGAGAGGGCAAAGAGGAAGGAGACACAGTAGAATTAAGTAGGTAAGGTGGAAGAGGGGCAGAACAGCTAGAGAGTTAAGGAGGGATGGGTTAGATTAGAATTATTAAGATTAGATGCAGTTTCTGCATTGGTGGATATCGACATCTTTGTGTTTGAGCACCTGTTTGAATCCCTCTTGATGGCAGTGGCGGCTAGCAGAGGTAACGCTGTGAGGCGGGGCAGGGGCTGGGTGGGGGGTAGTGGAGTCCGACATACTACGGCAGATATTTATTTATTTATTTACGTTCACCTTTGCCGTCGTATGTCGGACTCCACATACCCCCCCACCCAGCCCCGCCTCACCGCCCCATAGCGTTACCTCTGCGTGCCGCCACTGCTTGATGGGGTAGCTGATGTTCTTCATAGAGTCTGGCCAGGGCTCACCTTTGCACTGATAGCTCCACAGCAAACACCAATTTGGTGCGCACCTTCCGCCGTTTTTCACAAAAAAAGATTCCTTACACCTCAAGTTGTTAGTGCATACCTTAGAGATGAGCTGTACGAAGGCAGCCGACAGAAAGTGTTTAAATACACTTTTCTTTAGGGCCCGGTCATAGGGAGACTGCTGCATGATTTGGATGAAGATAGCCTTTTCCACCCCTCTTTGCCTCAGCACACTGTGCTTGGGTCCAGCTGACCTATGCTAAGAGCATGTTGCTGTTCTGAACAAATATAAAATATGTAAGAGTCTATGGGGTATAGGTGTGGTAAAGTTGCAACTAAATGAAAAATTCTGCTTCCAGAACCCACTGAGTACTTAAGTATCTATTGGTCCACAAAGGCACTTTATGGTCTAGAGGTAACCAAGAGTCTATGATTTCTACAAAGAAGCTCCATAGATGCAACACACATCGAGAAGCAACTTCCTAAACTACCAGGTAAACTGGGTGTCCAGTAAGTTCTGCAGACAGGTCCTAATAACTTTTTTAATAAGAATTAGGATCAAAAAATGAACTGTAACATTAAGGGCCAGATGTACGACGGTTATTTGCGTGCGCAAATGGGTTTTAGACCCGTTTGCGCACGCAAAAAACCTGTGTCCCACGTACTAACCCTATTTTGCGAGTCGCTAATTAAATAGCGACTCGTAAAATAGGGTTAGCGACTCGCTATTAGGAAGGGGCATTCCAAGGGCGTAGCTTCCTAATAGCGAGTCCAACACCTATGTAAAAATGTTTTGCGACCAGAATTGCGGTCGCAAAACACTCGCAGTTTACCACCCTCTTCAAGAGGGTGGCAAACCATTCGCAAATGGGAAGGGGTCCCCAGTGGACCCCTTCCTCTTTGTGAATGGGTGCACAAACATTTTTAAAGAGCGGCAGTGGTCCCAGGGACCACTACCTGCCCTTAAAAAATGAAACAAAAATGTTTCATTTCTTTTTTTTTTTTAAATGCAACCCGTTTTCCTGTAAGGAAAACGGGCTGCATTTTTAAAAAACTGCTTTATTGACAAAGCAGTCCCAGACATGGTGGTCTGCTGACCCCAGCAGGCCACCATCCCTGGGAGTGTCAGCCATTCCCAATGGGGTCGCAAATTGCGACAGCCTCATTAATATGCATGAGGCATGCAATTTGCGACCCCTTTGGGAATCGCAAACAGTGTCTCTGACACTGTTGTACATTGAGGTTTGCGACTCACAAATTGCGACTCGCAATTTAATGCAATTTGCGAGTCGCAAACATCAATGGTCGTACATCTGGCCCTAAGTCCCCTATGGTTACATGGGGACAACATGTTCAAATAAATGTTTCATTAAACAAACAACTCTAATCTAGAACATTAGTGTAAATGTTTGGACTGCAGTATATTCACTGCAACTCCCAGTATGCACTAGCTTATTGAACTAATGCTTAAGACAGGAATGCAGCAACGCACCTCACACCATTCAAACCTTGGCTCAATGGTTTGTACCTTGACGGCTTTAAACTCAACCTTTCACGGAATGCCAAGTTACTTTGATTCACCATGGACACCAACCCCGTCCTCAAGGAACACATTTCCCAAAAAAAAGTGGCCTGGTACTAGCTCTCTCTTCTGAAGAAAATGAAACAGTCTGTTCCAGAAAGCAACTTCAAAACTGCTGTTCAAGCCTTTGTACTCACGCATGAATGGCGATAACACCCTACTCCATGGCATCCCAGACTCCCCACTGTCACCCATGTAGGAAGCTGGCTCTGTATATACTATACCAAAGTGAGGTATAGTGTGCACAGAGTCCAGTGGAACCCCAAAGGTAGGCAGAGATAAAGTTAGATAGCACCTCACTCTCTATTTGTGAGTAGTGTGGTCGAGCAGTAAGGCAGTATCAGAGGACAGTGTTAAGCATTTGTTGTACACACTCAATCAGCAAATGAATTCACACACTCAAAGACTGAACTTCAGACCAATTTGTTTTTGTTATAAAAATATTCTTTTAGTTATTTTATTTTCTAGAACCAAGCAAGCCTGGCACAGGTAAGCAATAAATACGTTACAGTAGTAATGCAGTTTGTAAACAGTTTGAATTGTAATTGTATATCCACTTAGTTTTGACTTACAGTATGGTTGCAGAGAAATGCAATACTTTGTAAATACAGTACATAGACTTGAATGGGCTTTTCAGTAAAATACCAGGTAAGTTACTTTTTAGATTACTTTTCTTACTCAGAGTAGTATACCTGGATACTACTCTGGGACATTTCCTGTAAACAGGTAAGTAAAATCGTTTTGGTTAAATAGTACAATTTTAAAGAATTTCTTTAGGTTTTCAAACTCAACACTTAGAAACTTTTCCAAGAAAAACAGTCAATGTTATCCTATGGAGGAAAATAGTGCTATCGGTTTTGAGGTAAGTATTTGGTACTGGGAGTTGAGGTTCTGGGGGTAGACTCAGAGGTCCCCCAGGGTCAAGGATGCACTCTAGTTACACCCTCAGCGGCATCAGGGCGGCCGGGTGCAGAGTGCTAAGGCCCAATGTTATCCAATGGGGGATAGGGGGCCTCCGGTTGGTGGCTGCTGACGAGCAGGCCACTTGGTTGTGGGAGCAAAGCTCCTAGACTTTAGCTCAGGGCAAATGGGGAAACAAAGTAGCACCAAAGGTGCACCCTCAGCGGCACTAGGGCGGCCGGGTGCAGGGTGCTGTTTCGACGTCGGGCGCCCGGTTGTTTGCAAAGAGGAACCTCCGGTTTGCAAAGGCACTGCAGGCTTGGGGATGAAGGTCTTCTGGGTGCGACCACCCCTTCGAGAGGTAAGTTGGGGGTCGGTTAGGCACCGTCGGTTTGGCCACCCAAGGCCATGGGGCGTCGGGTGCAGGGGTGCCTTTTGGGGTCGGATCTTCTTACCAGCTCCTGGTCGTAGTTGGGGGGACCTTCCGGATTTAGGCTGCAGGCATCGGCTGGAGGCTTGAGGCAGGTCAGGGGTCACCGGATCTCGGGTTAGGATCGCTGGGGGGACCTCCTCGTGGTGTTTGCCCACTCGAACTCGGGCCGTGGACGGCGGGTGCAGAGTGGTGCAGATCCGCAGTGTCTGGCCGGAACCCGAGGTTGCAGATGAACAAATCCGGTGTTCACGGGAGACACAGTCTTGGAGGTTGAAGGCAGGCAGGTCTTCCAGGGTTTTCAAGGTTGCTGGCTGCAGGACACACCGGGATTTCGCAGGAGCAGGTTCAAGGTGGAGACAGGCCGGTAGGGCTGGGGCCATGTCAGTGGGTGTCTTCCTCTTGTTAGCTTCTGCACGGCTGTTCGGTCCTTCTTCTCTTGTAGTTTCTTCTTGTCTGAGGAAACAAGGTTCAGGGGTGCCCCTAAATACTAGATTTTGGGGCGTTACAGGTAGGTAAAAAGGTTGGGACAAATGGGTCCCTTCCCTGGGGTGGCTACACCCCCTATTATCCCACCCTCCAGTGGGAGGGGTGCATAAGCCTTTCCCTGGTTGGCTGAGTCCCCCCATCTGCAAGATGGCGGGGACTGAGAGTTGTGCTTCACCTCGCCTCCCCCACCTGAGGGGTGGAGTTGGCAGAGGTGGGCACACCTCTTTTCCTCACTTGTTTTTCCCGCCGGTTCTCCCGCCCAAAGTGGGGGTCAGAACAAGTGGGGACCAGTTGCTGAAAGCATCAAGTGGCCTGGGGAAGCTCACAAAGGCGGAAAGCCTTTGAAGCTTCCCCTTCGTGAACCTTGCCCATACTGGGGGAGGACGCTTGGCACCTTGTCCCAGGATGTGCATTGTTTCAGGCCCCAGAGAGCAGCAGGCTCTCGACCCAGGGGTCCAGAAACATGTCTGGTGGTGGCAGCTGAAAGCAGCCACTCAGCCTGGACACTAGTGGTAGGTTAGTTTTCAGGGGGCATCTTTAAGATGCCCTCTGTGTGCATTTTCATTACATCCCACACTGGCATCAGTGTGGGTTTAATGTGCTGAGAAGTTTGATACCAAACTTCTCAGTTTTCAGTGTAGCCATTATGGTGCTGTGGAGTTTGTAATGACAAACTCCCAGCACCATATACTCTTAATGGCAGCACTGCACTCACAATGTACATGCACCTGTACCCTCACCACTGGTATAATGCACGCAGCTAGAGGGATGACTGATCTATGCAAGGGCAGTGGGTTGTAGGCATGGCACACAGAGTGTGCCATGCTGACTCTTCACTTTGTTCTGCACCAAAACACGCAGCCTGCACAAAAAAAAAAGGGGGGGGGGTGTGTGTGTGTGTGTGTGTGTGTGTGTGTGTGTGTGTGTGTGTGTGTGTGTGTGTGTGTGTGTGTGTAGGTGTGTGTGTAGGTGTGTGTGTAGGTGTGTGTAGGTGTGTGTAGGTGTAGGTACAGGGCCTCTAAGGTTGGCACAATAAGTGCTGCAGCCCTTAGAGATCTTCCCTGGTCACAGTGCCCTGGGTACCTGTGGTACCATTTACCAGGGGCTGACCTGTGGCTAGAAATGCCAATTGGGTTAGTTTTGGGAAAAGAACAAAGGCCCTGGGAACCTGATTGGCAGGGACCCAGGGCACATCAAGTCAAAGTGCATCAGTAGTCTGGCAAAAAGTGGGGGGGGGGGGGTTACTGCAACAGAAACCCACTTTCCTACAACCCTTTAAGAGCCTCTTACATACCGTAGCACATCTCATCCTGGGCCTCATGAAATATGATCTCATCACCTTTATCCTAATGGAACTACATTGGCTCCCCTTGCTGGCCCGCACCATCTTCAAAACCAGCGACGTGTTTTACAAAGCCATCGCGATCAGCACCCCCACTTATCTTGCAGACAAGCTCCCCATCTCTGTTGGTTCTTAGCAAATGCAGAGCCAGGACACCATCAGACTGCAGAATATGGAATGTATGGAAGAAAAAAACACAAGGCATTATGCCTTTTCCATATATACACCCAGGATTTGGAACAACATCCCCATATCCATGAGAACCGCACCAACGCTGCTTAAAATTAGGAAAGAGTTGAAGACTCACTTATTTACAAAATGCTACATCACACTGCTTTAACTGTTCACTACCCAGCTGTCTCTCCTAGGAGTTGTTGACTTTATGCTTGTCATCAACCCTGTACAATATCATGTACGTGCATACAAATAAATATATACATAGCCAACAAACAATTATGATGGAAATCTTAGAGGGAAGGCAATGATATCTAATTTACCCCTTTCCTAGGTCACCCTACCCCTTCCCAAATCCAGTCCGGGTTTTAACATTCTTGAGATTTTTTTACCTAATTCACAGCTCTCACCATTTCATAGAGAACGACTCCATATATGTAAACTGATGATATTTTATATATTTATGGATATTCTCTCTCTCTCACACTCACTCACTTAAACAGCCACTATTGGGTCAAGTGATTCCAAATTTTAACTCAGAATAGAGTGGTACAGTGGAGAAATAACTAGCCAGAAATGGTAGTTCTGGTAGAGTATTTATGAACTCCCTGGACCATACTACTCCTAATTAGGCGCTCAATATGCAGTTCTGTTAGCCAATACATCTCATTCTTAAAACGATAATCTGCCTCTTGGGTGTTTACAAATGTTAAATGGCAGGCCTCTTCCCCTTAAAATATCACCCCGAAATCTCCCCATTTGAACCTCCTTACATATTTCCCATGCCATTCTGGGTATTCTCTCCCTGCTTGAGCCCTTCTTCTCCCTACTTGCGCTAATCTTTCTATTACCTTTGCGCTCTCATCCAGTTCCATACACTTCACCCTCGTCATATCGCACTCCCCAACATTCCATGTTCTCTTCTGTCATGTCTCTATGTGGTCTCTGTCTTATATGTTCAGGTTGCTCGTCCGCTCATTTTTTTCTTCCCCAAATCTCTATTTTTATTGCGAATTGTGGAAGCTGCACACATCTTAAGAAAACGCAATACAGTAACTATAAGCATTTGCCTTGCGCTGGGCTCTACGAGACACTGAACCTTTTCCTCCTGCAAAAGTCATGAAAAAGCTGCAGTTTGGTAATTAAAAATATAAGAAAGTGCATGTTAAAATAAGCAATTACCTGAAATCGAACACTGTGGCTATTATAAAATTGCTGGGGGATCGAATCTGTGTTGGAGAGCCTTTGTTTGAGCTCCTCAGCCCCATTCTGGTTTCTTTCAGGGTCTCAAGTCAATGTCATCCTATGTCCCTCCCAGGAAGGTTTGTTGTCAGGTGCAAGCCCCATCCCCCAGTCTGGGAAGGTGGTAGACTTCTAGGCTTAAGAGCACACGAGTCTCTTGCGATGCTAATGCATTTGCATCACATGCCTGTCCCGCTGAAGTGCTAACTTGAAACTTGAATTACCAATGAAGGCTGGACTTCAGTTATTAACTCCACAGATGTCTGGAAGAAAGCGCATTCTTCTTTGTCATTAAATCGTTGTGTTTTATATGGCGGGAAATTCATGCTTACATTACAAGCGCTATTCTACTGTAAATACAGACTTTTTTTTCACGAGGGCTCGCAGGTTTTATTAGGATTCCTGAACATGGCACATTTCTCTTTAAAATTAAATGTCTTCAATTCAAATGTGCTCTTTTAAGAGACACAACTCTAATAAATAAATGATGTACTGTAAGTTTATCAGGCCTGTTTCCTAATTGAAAGTAATGCTTCTCAGCGCCCAATAGTGTGAATGCGGGTACATCCAATATTGAAGACAAGATTTAAAATGCACAACAAACGTACTATTTCCTTGGTAAATAACATTTTGATTATCATTTGCCAAACATGTACTTTACTTTCATTTTCCACAGTGGAATCCTATTTATATCAGTGTATGTTAAATGGCAAAAATGATGGAAACAATGCCATAGATTGTTCTGCAAAATTTCACTTTAGATGTGGAGTTTACACATATTTTGCCCAGATGTATAAAAGTTTGCTCTGGATTTGCATCGGAAAAGTGACACAAACCCGCGCAAAAGGATTTTTGGGGGATTTACTTTCCAGCACAATACTTGTTTTGCACTGGAAAGTTGCCTCAAAATATCACAAAGCAGTGGCATGTGCATTTCCATGCAACCACCCACAGTTTTTGATGCACAATCCTACCTACAAACAATAATAGACAGGGCTTTGAACCAAAAAAGAGCACATTTTGAAGCAGGTGTTAAAAATTATTTTATTTCTCCTGACTTCCCACTTTTCATATGTGCTGCAATGTACTGCACACATCCAAAGTGGGAACGTTTTAAAGTTTGTCTAGGCATAGTATTTTGTAGTGGAATATCCTTCCAGTACAAAACCTATGCTAGACTCACACAGACACCATATGCACTTATACCTTAGGCGGGGGCACAAATAGCACCAGCTTTGAGTGCAGCCTCACAACCTTGACAGCACTTCGGGAAAGGTGACAATCAAAACACATATAGAGTGCAACCTGCTAGGAATTAAGAAACTCATTCTGTCAATGAAACCTAGACCTAAACCTTTTATTTGGACTATTCACCTTGTTAGAACTGTTTGTAAACAGAATTTGGAGAGCTTCCATGCCATAGTTAGTTGAGAGTCCTGGGGCACACCTTCAGATGTGACACAATGATCACAAAGCAGGCCAAATCCGAAACCATCAAATGGCAAAAAAGAAAGAGATGCCAGGACTGAACTGATTGCTTATGGTGGAATTGGCATGCCGCCTGGCACTATTTTTGTCACCAAAAGGATTGGTTTGACCCTGAACAGAGGAAGGATTGAGGAGTCAGGGCAGAGGGGGAGTTCCCAAGGGGCTATTGTATTTGTAGGTTTGCTTTGCCATGTACATGTACTTTGAGGAATTCTGGAATTCACAATGCCTAGTCTGGATGTAGGTGAGAATATGTTTCAACACAAAAATCAATAAAAATAGTTAATCAATAGTTCTTTATCCTGCCTTTCCTCTATAATCTTAGCTTTCTATTGCAGTTACTACAGCTCTCAGGCTGAGCAGCACCCAGTATGTCTTGCTCCAAAAATTATTTTTTACATCATAACATTTGCATTCTTGTCTTGCATATTACTAAAACAGCACCACAAGTGTTTCAATGAAAGGAAAACATCAGGGCTGGAAAATACACTCAAGTTTGACATGGGACAACTTCAATGCAACCCGTGCAGCTCGTGATTTCCTTTCTTATGTGTTCCTCTTTTACAGCTATTCTTGCTCACCATCCTCTGCCTGCCCATCCTCCCTTGATAGTTCCAGTGTCTCTATTTCTTTCAGAGTTCCATAGATTTCAACTTGCACAGTCCTCTCTCCTAGGCAGATCATGTTTTTACTATGTGCATGTTTACCTCATTTCTAGGACTTCTCTAATATTGTTGGTCTTCCCATTCTCTCTTTCTCCTGTCTCTTACTTTCCATGTATTTCTTTGTTTACAGTTATTTTTGTTGCTTTCGTTTTGTATCCTGCTCCCTACTTGGCATTTATTTGCATGTCACCGATTTTTTTCCCCCAAACTTTTGTTTAGTTACAAAACATGTTTTCCCAAATGAAAGGAAGTCTTTGTAATGTGGTTGCTAATCCAGTGCTCTATTTTGAAACAATCAATGACGTTTCGCTTTAAAACATGAAAAAAGAATGAAAATACCTCCCATTGCTGAGTCTGTAAAAGTGTCTCATAAGTATCCCTTAGACAGTTCGCAAATTCTGACCCACCTGCATCCTAGACAGGCTTTAACAATGCAATAATTAATAGAAAAAGTGTGTGCTTATGCACACGGAATTTTGTAGAGCACTTGCAAATGCTATATTTCAATGTTCTGTCTGTGATTCTAACATTGCTCGAGGCCGTGGTCACCGAGTCTCTCTTCCGTGCGCCTCGGCCTGTACTTGCTTCTGTCAGGGAATAAAGAGTCACATTCAATGCTGCTTTCCTGTAGGCTACGTTTCAAGGTGCATTCCTTGCAGGACAGCCCATCCCCCACTCTGGGAGTTTTCATGCGCTTTAGGTGTGTCAGACAGCCACAGGTCTCTTGTTATGCTGATTGACCTTTTCTGATGCGCGATCGCGCATTTACATTCTGTGGGTGGCCGAGCAGAGGTAGAGGCCCTGCTCTTGGTTTCCTTTCTGTTAACGGCGCTAATGAATTGTTTGGTGCTTCTTGTGCAATATGGTTTATTTATACATACTTTTTTGGCTTTTAAATAGGACGAAGAAAATATATTGCAGGATGAAATGCAATGTCGGAATTTAATATGTCTGCTTTGCCACGGCATAGTTTAAATTCCTGGCTTTCCCTATTTAGAAAAGCATGTGCGTGTATGCAACTTGTATAATT
Source organism: Calotriton arnoldi (assembly GCA_963921515.1). Taxonomy (NCBI): domain Eukaryota; kingdom Metazoa; phylum Chordata; class Amphibia; order Caudata; family Salamandridae; genus Calotriton; species Calotriton arnoldi. The sequence continues at coordinate 640,337 of CAWUFW010004643.1, forward strand.
TTTGTCCGTGACAATATTCTTCATGCTATTTAAGTTTTGTATAAAGCTAAACATTAATATTATAAGTAGTGGGCAGTCTTCTCACGTTTATAATGTTAACCACTTATTGATTCACATACATGCAACTAAATTTCTTTCAACTGAATAGCTAAACAAGCTAGCAACCTAACACAGTGCTCGTTTGCCCCAGTAGACATTTAGCACGATTCACACCCATAACATAAAATGACCTATATATTCTCCATTTCCAAAAGTAAACAAGCATTGACAAAACCAATATTTGTGGCATTTGTGTAGAGTGACAAGTATTTATTTGCCTGTCCACACATGCACTTGGGAAAGAACAGAGAGAGAGAGAGAGAAAGAGAGAGGATTCAGAAGAAGCGGATATGGCACAACAGGAAATTTAGAACGTAAAATAGATGTATTGGCTATTTCTATGTGCAGCCACTCAACAGAAAAGAGAAGCAAGGCACAGGAAGACAACAAGATTTTTCCTGGCTGTACGGGAACATGATCTGTGTTAATGATTGAGCACAACATTCTGCAGTATTTCCCCAATGTGATGAGATGGAGGCATACAGTGCTCAGCGCCAGGACACCCTCGGGTAACAGTGCGCTTTACAAACTTATATAACATAACATATTAACATTAATAATGTTGTTGAGAAAAAACAACATGGAGAACACATCCTGATGACTCAAGGGCAGTTAACCTCCTTTTTGATGAAATGAGGAAACCCAAGTCCTCCAATTATTTAGGAAAATCAAATAAAGAAACACTGGAAAAGACAGCTGGCGTAATGGAGGGGATGTAGAAATATACTAAGGGCACAACTCAAGTAGAGCTACAAGGTGAAGACCGACCTTGAGGCATAGGCAAGAATATAGTTACTTGGATGTAGTTAGGGGGTAGAGGTACAATGGTGTATGAGTAGAGATACTAGGGTATAGGTAGGAGTGGCATGCTAGGGTAGTGGCAGGGTTAAAGGCACTGGGGTATTGGCAAATTCAGATGTTAAGGCAGGAGTTGAAGTAGTAGGGTTTAGGCAGGGATAGAACTACTATGGTTTGAGTAGACATACTAAGTTACAGAGAAAGGTTGCGATATTTGGATATAATAGGATAGAAGACGTACGGTAAAACTAAGGGTATCAATACGGGGGGAAAAGGAGAAGCCCATTATTAGCAAGAGTAGCAGTACCAAAGTCAAGTAAGGGGTACTGCAAGGAGGCATAGACATGGCTAGAGCTACTAGGGTGTCGGAAGAGATTCAGGTACTTTGATAAGGTTACTAGGCTATTGATGTGGTTATGGATGCTGTAGTATAGGGCAGAGTACAGGTACAAATGTATAGGTAGTGGTAGCTGCACCTAGGTACAGTTAGGAGTACATGTACATAACATAACTCCAATTTACCCAGACACCTAGAGGTGACACAGTTCGTAGTATGCACTATACAAGAATCACATGTTGCATGAAAACAAATATAGAAATATGCCCTCTGGAAAATCCATCTAATCTTAGGAAATGTAAATGAAGTAAAAGATAAAATTTAAAAAGGGACTGTATCACTGACATGGATTACTTTGCGAGAAAAGATTATCATTCTTCTGTGCACTCAGTAGAGAGGCCAATTATTAGATGCATATGTGGTGTGAATACACTTATGAGGCACCAACAGGGACTGTGAGAAGCTCTCACTGTTTAACCCCAACGCTAGAGCTCTCAACCGTGCTCCATCATGCACACCCACTCATAACCTGAACTTACCCATACATGTAGAGGAGACTCAGTTCACAGTTTATGTATTATAGAATCACAAGTTGCCTGGAAATAAACTAAAGACAATACTCTGTGCTCTGTAAGTATAATCTAGAGGATGGCTCTGTCCTCTGTGGCTACTCCCTCCTTTTATAATACAGCCTCCCATGTAAGTACCATGTATTGGATAGCCTCCTTTCTGTGGATATGCTCCATGTGAAAATTAGTTTATCATCTGATATTCCAATAAGCTGCAGAATCCAGCTGCTGCTCCGGTAGTAAGACCTCAAAAGCAGCTCTGACAATGCATTAGTCTCTCTGTGGGAATGCGACTGGGTGCATGAGTCTGTGAGTGAGTATCTGAGGGGGTGCCTAAGTCTCTGTGTGGGTTTGCAGGTGGGTGCATTACTCTGAGTGGATTTGTGAGTGGGTGCATGATTCTCTGAGTGGGTCTGTGAGTGGGTGCATGAGTCTGTGAGTGGGTCTGTCAGAGAGTGCGCGAGTCTCTGAGTAAGTCTTTGAGTGGCTGTATGAGTCTTTGACTGGCTCTTTAACTGGGTGCATTAGTCTCTGAATTGGTCTGTCACTAGGTGTTTAAGTCCCTCAGTGGGTCAGTGAGTGGGTGCATGAGTGCCTGGTTGGGTCTGTGAGTTGGTGTAAGAGTCTCTAAGTGAGAATATGAGTGGGCGCATGAGTTTATAAGTGGGTCTGTAAGTGGGTGTGTGAGTTTCGGAGTGGGTCTGTACATGGGTGCATGACTCTCTGAGTGAGTCTGTAAGGGGGTGCATGAGTATCTGAGGGGGCATAGGAGTAAGTGCATGCATATCTGTGTGGGTATGTGACTGGATGTATAAGTGTCTGAGTGGGTGTATAAGTGCCTGAGTGAGTTTGTGAGTGCATACATGAGTCTGCGACAGTGACCGGCAGTGTGTACAAATATATATATATATATTTTTTCACTAATATTCGCGAAGACGTCGATAGCCGGAATGTCCCCGTGATGGTACACAGGGGGTGGGGCCGTGCTGGCGGTCGGGTCGTCATCACAAATATCGCATGCGATTAAAAAAAAATGTGGACACAACTTGTGTCACTAACACCAAACATGGGGTCAGAGTACCTCCACCCTGATCCCTTATGATAGCTTTCACACAAATTTTCAGCCCCAGAACCGTTCCCCATCAGTAAAATGGCAGCCGCAACTTTCTGCTCAGGTTGTGTCCAGCCAATCACAGCATTCCTGTTGGCACGAACATTTGCGATTGATAGCGAAAGCATCGCAAAATATCTACGGCCAGAGATATATAAAAAAAAATCTTCTTAAATTTCCCAAAAACGATTGAATGGATTTACACCGAATAACAAAAAGCACAACATCTACCTTTCTGCCAGATTTGGTGTAATTCTGTCCAGCGGTTCGGGCTGTAGGTTTGACTACATGTCCTATGGGAATTAAAATGGGGAAATGCACTTTTTTTTAACCCCCTTTTTCTTGGCCCCCGCTTAGCGGATCACCCCAAATCTTCCCATGCACAACAAAACTTACTATGACACTTTTTTTGGAAACCTTCGTGAAGATCCGTCGATTGGTGCCAAAGATAAAGGCAAGTCAAAAAACTCTTTTCCTATAGAAAATAGGTCCTAACTATAACTACCTACTGGTGATCGCCAGTATATATATATATATATATATATATATATATATATATATATATATATATATATATATATATATATATATATCCCTAAACCCTAAAATTACCCTAACCACGCATCACCAATACCTACCCCTAAACACTGCACTGAAATTACCCTTACCACCCTTTACAACTACCCACCCGATAACCCTAAAATTACTATTACCATCCTTACGCATAAACCCTAAAATTACCCTTCCCATCCTTTACTTCTATACATATATATATCATGCTTGGTAAAGGCTGGCATGGTAAAGTCACAAAAATATACTTGCTTGGTAAAGGCATGCATGGTAAAGTCTTCATGGTAAAGGCAATTTTGTAAAGGGTGTTTCCCATCTAGCCATCATCTAAAAGAACATATTCCATAATGCATATTAATATTTAAACAAAGGCAAAGCAACGTAGAGACTTTGAATTCCTGGTACAAGCCTAAAAATGTAACAAGTATTGATCCCTTTAAGTTATTTGCCAAAAATTATAAAACCAATTTATATTGTATTGCAGCATAGTGCACCATCATTCTTTTATTGCAATTAAGAATCAAACGTCAATAAAAAAGTATTCTGGGATTCAAAACTGATCCAAGTTGCTTTGAGCAATATTTATAAAATCGCTAAGAATATTCAGACACAAAAGTCTACATTTAATACTTCATGCAAATAACATTTTATTTTAATCAATAGAGAAAGGGTTAATTTGTATGAAAAATATTTGGATAAACACAGGGTTGCGCATCTTTTCCTTAGAAAAGTCTGCTCTTTCAGCTACTAGTGTGTTTCTGATAAGCAAAGTGTGTTTAAATGCAAAGTGTGTTTAAGACTGCAGTACCACCTCCTGTCTACAGGGGCAGAGCTGAGCAGAAATATAAACACACTTGATGAAACACAGGTCCCCACAAGGCAATTTTTTTAAAAAAAGTTGTAAAAATTGACACAGATGTTCCTGAAGTCATTTTTTATTATTTAGAAGACATTGCCTTGGGGGGACCTGGGTTCAGGTCCCCACAGTGCAATCAAGTCCCCACAGCGTGAGTGTGTTATCACACCCAAGTCCCCACAAGGATAGTCACACACACACGCACGCGCACACACGCACACTCTCACACACTCACACACTCTCACACACTCTCACACACTCTCACACATTGTCACACTCACACACTCTCACACTCTCACACACTCACACACTCTCACACTCTCACACTCTCACACACACACTCTCACACTCTCACACACACACTCACACACACACTCTCTCTCTCTCTTTGTATATGGACTTTCAGGAGGACAGTGGGCTTGATAGATACCCTGGCACTAAGTTGGACCACCAACATAAATAAGTGCATTGGACCTACATTTCCCCGTGTGGAGGTCAAAACTAACATCATTGCCAAAGTCATGCAGCTTTCCTAAGAGCCCTTGTTGAGCTTTAATGAAGCCCTGACCTTGATGAGCACATGGGCAAAGCCTTGGTCATGCCCCCTGGTGAGCAGGCTGGTTGAGAGGTGTCACAGGTGACTCTGATTTCCTGAATCAGCATCCCAATCCTGGGAGTCTGGTGGTTCAAGTCTTTACCAGCAAGGTGAACCCCAACTCCTTTCCTACAACTCTGGAGAGAGAGTTGAAAAGGCTTGAGACATTCGGAAAATAATTGTTGTCACCATCATCATCAAAACTCTTTATTTCGGTAAAATACCATAAAAGAAACAAAGATTCGAAATTGTTCTCATCAGCCAACATAGCCTTGTGATCAGTCCGCACCAGTGCTTGTTTGGCCTTTGTATGCATGCTCTCTGGGACTTGGTCAGCGCATCTTGTTGGCAGTCCCTGAAGAACTTTAGGCCTTCCTGGCGTAAACCATTCAGGATGGTCAAGATGTGGCTAAATGCCATTCAGTTTGCCTTGGACACCACTGATTGCTCAGGCTGAGCAGTCCAGCGTGATCCTCCATTGCCATTAATGGATAGGATCTATTGGTTTTTCAGGGGATGTGCAGGCCTCCAATATGGAATTGCCAAACGACTGTTCTTGCCTGTTTTGGGAGAAAGCGGATTCAGCATTGCAGTGCTTTACGGAAAGCCACGCTACATTCCTTGGGCCGGTCTGCTTCGGCTAGGCTTTTTTCTCAACAAACTCTCCCCTTTTAGGAATTCCACAGAGGGTTGACCTATAGATAGCACCATGCCCCCTTGCTGCCAAAATCGGCATCCCTATCATTTTAGGGTAGGGAATGGGGATCACACAGACAACGTACTGGTCATCAGGAACACTGTTCTTCTCAGTCCCTCAGCCCTGTGGCAGTTGCCGCCAAGAATCTTCAGTTTGTTGTTAGCACCTCCTGATCACCCTGTAGGTGGACAGATCCAACACTTTCTCAAAGGGTAGTGACCGATTACTTCAGACAGATGGTGCCTTGAAATTGTCCAATGGGGCTGCGACCTTCTATTCCTTTTCGACCAACTTCATCTTCAACCTACATCAGAGCGGCTTTTAGAGGGCTACCGTGCCGTTTTACTACAGGAAGGGCATGCTTTCATGTCCAAAGGGGCCATAAATAGGGTACCGGTATTGGAAATGGGGACTGTATCTTATTCCTGCTATTTCCAGGTCCTGAAGAAGGACAGAGGCCGCCTTCTTATTTTAGACCTTCACCCTCTGAATGCCATCCTGCAGAAGGATAAATTCAAGATGCTCAAATTGACCCAGGTTCTGTCTGCCCTAGGTCCGGGCACCTGGATAGTAGCTCTGACATGCAGGTTGCATATTTTCATATACCCATTCTGCAGTTCCATAGACCTTACATGCAGTTCGGGGTAGACAGGAGCATTTTGAATTTATTGTATTCCCCTTTGATCTTACCAGTACCCCTCGGGTGTTCACGAAAGTGATGGTGGTAGTCGCTGCACACCTTCAGAGGTTGGGAATAGTATTTTTTCTACCTCGACAACTGCCTGTTGAAGGGCTCGTCACAATCGTAGATCACCTCCAGATGACTGAACCTTCTTGCATTTGTGGGGTCTACTATCAACGTGCTGAAGTTGCACTTGACTTCTTTGCACAGGCTCCCTTTCATTGGAGCCATTTTGGATACATTTTGTTTCGAACCTTTCCTCCGTCAAGAGTACGAGACCAGCCCAAACAAGCTATGATTTTGATGTTTCTGCCTTGGTATTTAGCCTTAGTCTTAAGCTCTGAGGTTTCTTGATCAATTGGCCTCCTGCATCAGCCAAGCAGAGTGGGCTGGGGTCCTGCGCCCTGAGGCTCTTCTCCCTGGAGGTCGATGGAGCCTCAGGGTATATCTCTGGTCGTGAACCAGCTGGCGGGATCTTTGAATGCCAGGGCGGGCAAAGTCAGCCGCCGACGCCTGCTGGATCAAGAATGGCGACCTAATACAGAGGTGGTGCAGGAATTTTCCAACAAGACTGTGACCCCCTTCATTGCCTGTTTATACCTGTTTTTTTTTGTATTACCCCCCATGGTGCAATTGTCCTGGAATCTGCGATTAATCCTGTTTCTCCCCCCCTCCCCCTACTTGTTGACAATTGTGTATTTATGTCCTTCCTTCCGTCCAATTGTAAAGCGCTCTGATATCCCTCGGGATCTTGTTCGCGCTATATAAAACTTTATAAATAAATAAACAATGGGGAGAATCCTGGTTAGATCTTTTAGCTACACTCAGACTTTTGCACACTGGAGTTCCAAAAAGGCTCTCGCTAGAAGATGCATTCAAGCTAGAGTGAAGTACAGGGCTTCTGTACACCTTTCCACCACTACCTCTCCTGCCCCAAGTTCTTGGAACAACCTGGCCCAAGTCATCCAAGTGGCTCTGGATTGGGCCAGTAGAGTGTGGTACCCCGAACATTTGGGCATGAGCATCTGTTCTCTGATCAGGCTGCTACTTCGGGAGGACCTTCTGTTGCAGCTGCAGGGCAGGGTTCTGCACCCTGGCCTGTGCAATCTGTTCCTCGGTGTGAAAAATGAGTGGCAGCAGTCTACTGCATTTGTCTCCCTCCTGAGGTTTTGGATGTCATCCTTACTATGTTGCGTCTCTCTACAAAATCCATTTATCGAGGGCATTTGGACAATCTGTGCCCTCGTGAGCAGCCCACTACATGGACCCATTACAGATTAAACTTTCTGAAATTTCATTGTTTTGTCTTTGGCCTAGCAAGGTTTTGCAGTGGGCACCATAAAGTCTGTCCTTCCATTTCTGCCATTTTTGCATTTGTCAGACAAGCTGTCCCTTTTAAAATCACCTGTTGTGTTGAGGAAGGTTTGCCGCACGTTTCCACCTCAACCCTTTTTGATGTCTTAATGGGATCTCAGTTTGGTTCTGATTTTCAACATGTGCTCCTTGCATTTCCTTACTCTGAAAACTGTTTGCATCGTTGTGGTTACTATAGCCCACTGCATGAGTGAGCTTCAGGCTCTCGGTGCAACTACCTTAAGCCATCTTTTTTTTTCCAGACTAATTGTTGCAGAGGTGTAGGGTGGCCTTTCTGCTGAAGGTTGACACCTTTTCACATTGACCAATCCATCACCTTCCCAGCATTCTTGGCTCTGCCTCACACCTTGAAAAATTACCCCAAAAGAGCTTAGAGCTTTTACAGCGTTCGCACTAATGACCATCAGGTGGGTGATCAGCTCTTTGTGGAGTTCTCTAGAAAAAGGAAAGGCAAGGTGGTGCAGAAAAGGTATTCGCTTAGATGCAGCCTCCAGAAGGATTGAGGGCTCACTCCACCATGGCCAAAGCTGTACCAGGCATGGTTCCTCTGAAGTAATGCTCTAAAGATGCCCTCCTTCTGGCAGCACCAACTCGAGTTTTATATTACCCCAAAGTATCAATGTGGCCAAACAGGGAGAAAGGAAATTAGGAAGGGTACTGCAGGAAAGGATACCCGGAAAGAAAAAAGTTAGTCAACAATTCTTAGTTCTACTTTCACGAAGAATTAGGTTTACGATTCAGCCAAGATAATGCTGGTTGTTACCACTAAGAGAGCAATGTTCAGAATTGGGAAACATCCTAAACAACGAAGTTTTAATTACGACTTACCTGAACAACGAAGCCGAACATCGTCAAATCCTGATCAACGAAGTCATGAACAACGAAGTCCTAAACCACGACTTTTCCCGGACTGCAATGCAAAGCTATTGGTGGCATCTCTCCGCCCCCATTCTCTGGCCCTGGTACAATGCGTTACACGTCACTCTTCCCCCCCGGACTGCTGCTAAGGCCTGACATTAATCTCAGCCCCCCGGACTGCTCACGTCACTCTTCCATTCGAGCGTTGGACGACATCACGGGTCTTAAGTGAAACACATATTTTTCAACCATGTCAATTCCAAGGATATGGGGATATTATGACACAGTTCAAAATAAAATTTAATTTAACCGGAGTGCCATAGGGACACGAGAGAGAAAGGACAAATAATAAAATAAATAAACAATGTGTTCATAAAGTTTTTGTATTTTTTTATCTCAGCGATGTGCCTTTAATGGCCATTCCATGACCCCGGAACGCCGTGACGGCGCACGTTAATGGGATACAATTGGTGAGGGCGTGAAACCCTACACGGCCAGACGCCGACCATGTCAGCGGCAACAGGCGCCTAACACGGTAAGCGCAGAGCCTATTACCCATTTTTTAAGCTATATTCTTCGCCACACTCCCTCTCCACTTTTCAACGATAATAGATGGTTCTTGATTATGACCGTACGGACTTTTCAAACGTAATGTATTCCATTATAGTTTTATGGGGAATCCCTGTGAGGCACTATTAGGGTTCCGGGCTCCATAGGGGCAGGAACGTTTTCGCAACACCCTAGTGATGCTTTACTGCATCTTGCGAGAGCACTTGAGTAAATTTGGAACACTGGTTCCGCCTTGTGGACATTTCTATCAAATAAAATATATAATCGTTTCTCAAAACTCTATCATTTATGTACGATATTATTACAATACATAATGGCGAATTCCTTGTTTGCACGGATCTCTCAAACGCCATGCATTTTACTATCGTTATATGGGGAATCCCTGTGAGACACCATTCGGGTTCCAGGCTCCGGAGGGGTAGGAACTCTTTTACATCACACAAGTGTGTTTAACTGTACCTTGCGAGTAAACTTTATCAGACTAGGAACTGTGGTTCCGCCTAAATTGACACCTCTATCTAATAATTTATTATCGTTTTCCAACATAGTATCAAAAAAAAAACGTCATGTTTACAATGCATACTGGGGATTCAGAAAATGCACTATCGTGGTTTAGGAAGTCGTTGTAAAAAAAGTAGTGGTTTAGCATTGCTCGTTGTTTAGCTTTCGTGGTTCAGGAAGTCGTGGTTTAGGCAATAGTTGTTTAGTCATACATCCTTCAGAATTACAGTTCCTTATGTTAAATAACACAAAGTTCTTCATATTCCTGAATCAAAAGTTGTAACAGTACTTTTTAAGGTTCATTGTGAATTCCCCAAAAAAGTGAGTGTGTGTGTGTGTATATATATATATATATATATATATATATATATCCCAAAGCACGTTTACCGCCCAAAGGTTGCCGCTCTCCACACGGCGGGTGCCGCAGCCCACGGGGGCGATCCCATGTAACTAATAGCACCAGCATCTCAAAGAACAACGCTGCGCACTCAGGCTCCTTTGTATTTTCAAAGATTTATTTTTCCATGACCCTCGGAAAAAAGAAAAACTGCCGCCTAGCCTTCGTCTGTGTCCAGATCCAAAATTGAAATCTCTCCTGAGGGGAATTAGAAGTTAGTTCCCAATGTGTCTCATGCTATGGTTGGTTTACCTCCCTTCATCAACCCAAAGTGCAGCCATAAACGTGCCCCCCAACTCCCCACCTTACTGGACTGCTGTTTTTTTCCAATTGCCCAGCAGAATTCCTGCTCAAGCGCCAGAAGCCAGTACCTCATCCGAACATCTGAAGAAGGTGAGCAGGGACTGAAAGTGCACAGAGACAGAGCGCGGAGTCGGGGAAATCTTGCATCCTTGATCTGCACGAAGAATAGAACAGCTCTCTGGAAAACCTCTCGGGTGTTTGGCTTCTTAATGTGGCAGCTCCTTTCAAAACCCGACACGAATACCAAGTGTAGCTGAAAGGCTTCAGAGAACTGTCGGAGTCAAAACCCAACATCCAGCAGTCCAAATGGGGGCAAAAAGTGGGGGAACATCTGCAAAAAGCCCTGTTTTCTTACACATACCAGTAGGAGAAAGTTTATAATTGTTAAGATTTGAAATAGAGAGTAGAAGTATGGCCATAGCTAAAGATATAGAATAGACCATATCCCTGACGGAAAAGGGTGTCATTGAGGAATGTTCCAATCTGTGGCATATTTCAGGGTGGAATTGAAATCATCCAATAAAGAGGTCCAAAACTATTTAAGGGTAAAAGCAGAATGGTACTTCGTAAAGTTAGGAAATTTTGACCCCAGCAAAAACTTTAGGTTGTTGAAGCTTACATACTGATATGCATGCTTTACTTTTATTCCATAAAAACTGTATCAACAAACTATTAATGGATTTAAAAATTTGTGCAGAAGGTTCACAGGAAGCATGAATAAATAAACATTAATAATCCACAGCAACATCGTTTCAATGGTATCTAATCTGCCCCACCATGATAAAAATAAAGGTGACCATTTCTCGGGCAAAGTTAATATTTTTTCTTTGACTGCATCTAAGTTGATCAAAATAGTGTTTGTAATGGAAATAGAATACATAATACCTAGTCATTTGATATATTTAGAATTCCATGTAAAGCCAGACTCTTTAAACATCACTTTAAAACAATGTTTGTTAAGGGGCATAACTTCTGATTTGTCTATATTTAATTTGTACCCCGATATAGCAGAATATTCCGTTAATAAATGGAAAAATATGGGAATTTTAGTCTGGGGATCAGATACAAAAAGAAAAACATCCGTGTAGGCAGTAAATTTGACCTCAATATCCTTGTACCCGAGAAATTATAAGATCTACAAATTATTTCCAGAAAAGGTTCCTGAGACAGTATAAAACACAAAGGAGATAACGTGCAACCTTGTTGAGTGCCTCTATGTAAATTAAAATATGGGGATTGTAAACAATTAATAAAAGTAGAGGTTCTAGATGCAGAATAAAGTAAACTGATATATTAGAATTTCAGGACTAAGACCATGCCATTTCAATGCTCTAATCATGAAGTCCCATTTAACACGACCAAATGCCTTTTCGGCACCTGGTATTCTGGCTGCAATTGGAGTAGTACCTTTAGATGTCAGGTGAAAAATTGTTGAGAAAAGTTCTAGAATTATCAGTAATATATCTACCTTTTACAAAGCCTGATTGCTCTATGCCAATCAAATCAGGAATAATGTGGTTGATATACAGAGCCAATATCTTCATAAATATCTTGCCATCCATATCAAATAAGTGAATTTTGTCTATCTTTCCCACAAAGAAACAAGTCCTTGCCCTTCTTTGGAATCCAACAAAGCATAGCCTCAAGAAAGCTACCATGTGCTTTATTTGTTGCAAGAGAAGGTTGAATCAATAACAATAACTTTGTAACTGGAATCTAAGAAAATTGAGAGTAAAACCCAATGGAAAAGCCATTTGGGCTACGAGCTTTATTTTTAGGTAATTTGGGCTAGGAGCTTTATTTTTAGGTAATTTGGTAGTAGCTGCCTTAATCTCTGCAACTGCTATGTCTTTATCTAAAGAAGATCAACTGAATGATTGTTATAAAGAAGTAAGGTACACATGGGTGGTTATGCTGCTCCTTCCATCCCCCTACACAGATTGTCAACGAATAAAACAAGGTAACTTTATTGTGTATCACCAATTCCAGTCAGCTGTCTCATAACAACATTTTAAGGTGACAGTTGACAGAAGGGAACGTTCCAACCATATAATGAGGAAAGGGTGGTAGAAGGGAGAATAAAATGCAGGCAGGAAATGGTAGTCTAGGGTTGGGAGAATAGGAGCGAGAGTTATCACAGTGAATAAATTAATTTAAGTGATTTGCTGAAATAAGAATAGATTACGACAATGATCTTCTTTTTAAGGAATGGAATTAAAGAAATTGTCCATTGCATCCTTTGATGGCATGTGTTCTTGAGTGTAAAATTGGTTATAACAATCCATGAAACATTCCAAAACCTTTGAATCAGTGCAGTGTCGCAATACTCATTCATAATTACACAAATTTTAGATTTTTGCTTTTGAACTTTTAGGTAGTGTTAGAACGGGGAGGGTTCAAATCCCCACCCGTTGCTACCCAAGGTTAGAATTGGGGGTCCCCAGTTGGCTGAGGTAGGTACCTTAGTCCAAACAGGGACCCTTGCTTCTAAGTCAGGGAAAGGAAGGACACCTTCTCAGATAGCCCCTGCTCACCCCCTCAGTAGCTTGGCACGAGCAGCCAGGCTTATCTCCAAGGCAATGTGTAAAGTATTTCCAATCCCGCTCTCAGTAACCCAATGGTGACACCACAAATGGACTCCACACGAGTTTCATAAAAAGCAAGTATAAGTTTATATAAAAAGATATACGATTAGACCACACGATAAAAATCCAACATATGCGTATTTGTAATATTTCACCTGGCCGGTTATTAGGCCAGCAAGCCCTTGTAGGTTCTTGCAGTATTAATGAGCAATTCTCAATTATCCAAATGCAGTCCTAATGCAATGCTATGCAGTTCGTAATGCAAGAATCAGGCACTTCGTAATGTAAAAATAATGCAGTTTGTTATGCCAAAATAATGCGATGCGTAATGCAACAATTAGGCAGTTCGTAATGCAAAAATAATGCAATGCGTAATGCAACAATCAGGCAGTTCGTAATGCAAAAATAATGCAATGCGTAATGCAACAATCAGGCAGTTCGTAATGTAACAATCAGGCAGTTCGTAATGCAAAAATAATGCAATGCGTAATGCAACAATCAGGCAGTTCATAATGCAAAAATAATGCAACAATCAGGCAGTTCGTAATGCAATGCGTAATGCAACAATCAGGCAGTTCGTAATGCCAACAATAATGTACTCCAGCACCGTTCACAGTGCTCTGGACGGACTCTATGCCACTCGTACTGACTCGCAGTCAGCTACTGCCAAAATATGCCCCCAACACGGGTCTGGTGTAAACAAAGTGCAGCTCCACACTCCGGCCCCGGTACTGCCACTCCTCGGCAAGTACGGGCCGCGATTCTAACGAGCGGGGGCTCGCGCTGCAAGGATGGGAAAGGCAGAGAGCGTTTCTCTCCGAGACCGCACCCCGCCCCTGGCGGCGACACACGCACGCTCGCTGAGCGTTACCTGGGGGCTGCAATCTCGCTCTCCTCTCCTCGCGGCTTGGGCCTCCGGGGCGACTTCGTTGATCTCGGGCAGTGGAACACAGACCCCCAATGTGATGGTTCGAGGTCTCTCCTTGGCAAAGGCAGGCTCGGGCCGGCGGCACAGCTCCTCTGGCGATGCCGGTCCGAGCCGATTGCAATGACGAAGGTCTCGGGCTGCAATAGGGCACACGCACACAGCGTCGCTGAGACTCACTTAAGCTTCGGGTGTACACGATCACAGGGCAATCCTCACGAAGGTCTCAGGCTGCACGAAGCACACGCACACAGCGTCGCTGAGACTCACTTGGGCTTTGGGTGTACAAGGTCACAGGACAATCCTCACGAAGGTCTCAGGCTGCACGAAGCACACGCACTCAGCGTCGCTGAGACTCACTTGAACTCCAGGTGCCCACGATCACAGGGCAATCCTCACGAAGGTCTCAAGCTGCACGAAGCACACGCACACAGCGTCGCTGAGACTCACTTGAACTCCAGGTGCCCACGATCACAGGGCAATCCTCACGAAGGTCTCAAGCTGCACGAAGCACACGCACACAGTCTCACTGAGACTCACTTGGATTCCGGGTGCACACGATCACAGGACAAGCCTCACGAAGGTCTCAGGCTGCACAAAGCAAACGCACACAGCGTCGCTGAGACTCACTTGGATTCCGGGTGCACACGATCACGGGGCAGTTCTTACGAAGGTCTCAGGCTGCAAAAAGCACACGCCCACAGCATCGCTGTGACACTCCTCTGGAAACTTTTGTGTTCCTGAGTTTCCACAACAGGGAGCCAGCTCTCCTCGGGCCCTTGGAGACAAATTACTTCAGGACACAGCACACAGCAAAGTCCTTTCAAGCAGGGGGACACAGCACACAGCAAAGTCCCTTAGCCTCTCCTTGGTTAAATCAGCAAACTACAGGCCAGCCCCAGAACACACAGCAACGGTCAGTCCTTTCCTTCAGTCTCTTCAGCTGTTTCTTCCTTGGCAGAGGTTCCTCTTGACCACGAATTAGTTTCAATCCTTTACAGTCTTGATCAGTCCTAAGTTCAGGGGTTTCAGCTCTCATAGTTATACCCCTAAATGTCTTTGAAGTCTTTGTGTTCAGGGGGGCACTGACCCCTGTCCAAACCAGTTCTGGGTGTCTCCCTTTGATAGTGGGGGTCTGGGTCCTCAATCACTCAGCAGGAGATGGAGCCATTGTTTTATGGCGGCAGCCCAGGCCTCTTCACCTCCAGGGGCTACTCCTCCCCCCTACACTCCAGATGCAGGTCAGCCTGCTGCTGTCTCACCTCCTCCCCTGGGTCAAGACATTCCCCAGATCCTATCACTTTCAAATCCAGACAGTCAATCCACAACCAGGCAGAGACACACAGAATTGTTAGAACACAAAAAAAACAGCCACTTCTAAAAGTGTGGTTTCTAAACACACAATGCAAAAACCACCTTCACAAAAAGATGTGTTATTAAATTGTGTGCTCAGGCACACTAAACTTCACCCCTCCATCTTAAGCCTATGGGAAGATAGGCTGGAAACATATTACACAGCCTCCCCATTCTGTCCTATGGGCAAGATGGCCTTTCAACAGTGAAAAACGAAATGGAGAGTATTTCACTGTCAGGACATGGTACACACCTCAGTACATGTCCTACCTTTCACATACACTGCACCCTGCCCAGGGGCTACCTTGGGCCTACAATAGGGATGTCTGATGTGCATAGAAAGGGAAGGGTAAGGCCTGGCAAGTGGGTGCACTTGTCAGGACAACAAGGCAGTTTAACAAACTGCGCGCAGGCACTGCAGTGGCAGGCCTGAGTTCTCTCTTTAGGGCTACTTGTGTGGGTGGCACAATTAGTGCTGCAGGCCCACTAGTAGCATTTGCATTACCAGCCCTGGCACACATACTGCACTTTACTAGTAAGGCAAACATACCAATTATGGACAACCAATTACTATTACTCTTTATACAGGGAGCACTTGCACTTTGACACTGATCAGCAGTGACAAAGTGCCCAAAGCATCTAAGCCAGTAGAACGAAATCCATCACAGCATCAAAAATAGAGGAGGTAGAGGCAAAAAGTCGGGGGTAATCACGCCAAGAAATGCCAGGGCTGACACGTGTCCCCTCCAGCCGAAAAGTGGGGGGAACTACCCACCTCATCAAAAGCAGGAGCGACATGACACACTTGTGCCGGACGCACAGCTAGATACCAAAATCGTGATAGATTTTAAACCAATTTGTCCATTTTCAATAAATTTTATTCCTTGTATTCAAAAGTTTTTATGCTGTTTCTTTACATTTCATCATGTCACATAAGAGATGCTATGTATTTAATGTCTAATACTGCAGATATGCCAATCCAGGCCTTTTTCTGTAGCAAGAATATATACAAATAGTCCTCAGTGGTAGATATTAATTCCAATGCATTTCGGGCTTATTATTGCCTTTCGTCAGGGTTACACTACAAAATGAAGAAACAACGACATTAGATCATATATTCAAGTCATGATATACTCAGGATGTTTAATCAGAAGCATGCCTCGTTCTAGAACTACCCCCATCATTGACGTTTTCCCTCTAAACAGCGTGACTACACGCTACAAGTAGAATACTCAAACAAGCTTCCCCCCACCTCAGTGACCTTCCCGTAACTTAACTTCACTTCTCAACAACAATCAGCTTTGGTCATTCCCCCTCAAATCCTTCTGAATTTAACAATCCCCGTATACAAAAAGACACCCGTATTCACCCACCTGAGTATTTATTGGCGTAAGCACCTTCAACACTTTCTCTTCCTTCGCGCAAACCGATAAACCACTCCCAGTCACCTGCGTACTTTTTAACCACTCTTAACCCCACCCCTTCAATTCTACCAATCACGTAAACCTTCTCGAGCCTCATCACTACAACACCCATCACCCCTTGTGTCTGATGAGGTGGGGGGAAGCTTGTTTGTAGTGTAACCCTGACGAAGGGCAATAAGCCCGAAATGCATTGGAATTAATATCTACCACTGAGGACTATTTGTATATATTCTTGCTACAGAAAAAGGCCTGGATTGGCATATCTGCAGTATTAGACATTAAATACATAGCATCTCTTATGTGACATGATGAAATGTAAAGAAACAGCATAAAAACTTTTGAATACAAGGAATAAAATTTATTGAAAATGGACAAATTGGTTGAAAATCTATCACGATTTTGGTATCTAGCTGTGCGTCCGGCACAGGAGTGTCATGTCGCTCCTGCTTTTGATGAAGTGTCTAAAACGTGGTTTGTGGACAGATCACGATTCCGGGCAGCACGCACATTGATTAAATAGATGAATTTACGTGGCGAAACATTGGAAGACAGGTGTGCACTTGGACACCCCCCTTTTTGGGAACTACCCACCCTCATGGGAGTTCTCATCACTAAGGCGGAAAAATCTGGACAGACCATCCGCATTGGCGTGTTCTGTTCCAGGTTGGTGTTCCACCATGAAGTCCATTCCCTGTAGGGAGATGGACCACCTCAACAGTTTTGGGTTCTCACCCCTCATCTGCATCAACCGTCTGAGGGGCCTGTGGTCTGTCCGAACCAGGAAGTGAGTCCCAAACAAGTATGGCCTCAGCTTCTTCAGCGCCCAGACCACAGCAAAAGCTTCCCTTTCAATTGCACTCCACCTCTGTTCCCTGGGAAGTAGCCTCCGGCTAATGAAAGCTACGGGTTGGTCCAAGCCCTCGTCATTCAATTGTGAGAGTACTGCTCCCACACCATGCTCTGAAGCATCTGTCTGCACCACAAATTCTTTGGAGAAATCAGGCGCCTTGAGCATGGGTGCCGTGCACATGGCAGTTTTCAGGGCATCAAAAGCGGCCTGGCAGGCATCAGTCCAGATCACCTTCTTGGGCTGTTTCTTTGAAGTCAGTTCTGTCAAGGGGCAACAATGGTGCCATACCCCTTCACAAACCGTCTGTAATACCCAGTGAGTCCTAAAAAGGCCCTCACTCCCGTCTGGGTCTTGGGGGTTCCCAAGCCAGAATGGTATACATTTTTGCCTGTAGGGGCGCCACCTGGCCGCTCCCTACCTGGTGTCCTAAGTACACCACAGAACCCTGCCCTATCTGGCACTTACTCGCCTTGATAGTTAGGCCCGCCCTCTGCAAGGCCTTCAACACTTCACAGAGGTGTCGCAAATGTTCCTCCCAAATGGAGCTGAACACAGCAATGTCGTCCAGGTAGGCGGCGCTGAATTCCTCCAGCCCACTCAGCACCTGGTTAACCAGTCTCTGGAAGGTGGCAGGGGCATTCTTCAACCCAAAGGGCATAACTCTGAACTGGTAGTGCCCCTCTGGCGTTGAGAACGCCGACCTCTCTTTGGCCCCCTCGGTCAAGGCAATCTGCCAGTACCCAGATGTCAAGTCAAATGTACTGAGGTACCGGGCAGCTCCCAGCCAATCCACGAGCTCATCAGCTCTGGGGATGGGGTGAGCGTCAGTCTTAGTGACCGCATTGAGCCCACGGTAATCCACACAGAACCGGAGTTCTGGGGTGGCACCTGGTGCAGCAGCTTTTGGCACAAGGACCACTGGGCTAGCCCAGGGGCTGCTGGATGGCTCAATCACCCCTAGCGCCAGCATCTTGGAAACCTCCGCCTGGATGCTGGCCCTGACCTTATCAGCTACTCTGTAAAAATTTTGTTTTACAGGCAGACTGTCTCCGGTGTCCACATCATGGACGCACCAATGGGTGACGCCTGGGGTCAGGGAGAACAGGGAGGCGAACTGACCCAATACCTGGCGACAGTCCCTCTGCTGTTCCGGGGTCAGGGTAGGCGAGAGGTTCACCCCATCCACTGACCCATCCTTCTCCTTGCCTGACAAGAGGTCCGGGAGGGG
The DNA here is from genome assembly GCA_963921515.1 of Calotriton arnoldi. Lineage (NCBI taxonomy): Eukaryota > Metazoa > Chordata > Amphibia > Caudata > Salamandridae > Calotriton > Calotriton arnoldi. The sequence goes on from CAWUFW010004643.1 coordinate 659,019, forward strand.
TTCACTCTCCTCCTCCGCCCCATCATCTGTAGCCAAGAGCATAGTCACATCGGACCTCTCAAAGTGGGGTTTGAGGCGGTTCACATGGAGGACCCTCAAAGGGTTCCTAGGAGACTGTAAGTCAACCAGGTACGTCACTTCGCTCCTGCGCTCCACAAGGCCCAGTCCACTTGTCCTGCAGCGCGCAAGGTTCCACTGGCGCCATCACCCACACTTTCTGTCCAGGTTGAAATTCGACCAGAGTGGCATTCTGGTCGTACCACCGTTTCATTTCTTCCTGGCTGGCTTCCAGATTCGCCTGAGCGAGTTGCCTGAAATGCCTAGTTTGGTTCCTGAAGGCCAGCATGTAGCTATATACATCCTGGGGGGGTTTACTAGGAGCCTTCTCCCAGCCCTCCTTCACCAAACTCAAGGGTCCTCTTACAGGGTGCCCATACAGGAGCTCAAAGGGACTGAACCCTAAGGACTTCTGTGGCACCTCTCTGTAAGCAAACAGCAGGCATGGTAAGAGGACGTCCCACTTACGCTTCATGGGTTCCTCAAGACCCATAATCATGCCCTTCAGGGTCCGGTTAAATCTCTCAACCAGACCGTTACCCTGGGGGTGGTAAGGCATGGTGAACTTGTAGGTTACACCGCACTCCTTCCACAGAGATTTCATATACCTCGATATGAAATTAGTACCCCGGTCGGACACCACCTCTCTGGGGAATCCCACGCGGGAGAAAATCCCCATCAGTGCCCGGCCCACCACGGGGGCGGTCACCGTCCGGAGAGGGATGGCTTCCGGGTACCGGGTGGCATGGTCCACCAAGACCAGGATAAACCTGTTGCCCATGGCTGTCTTGGGATCCAGAGGCCCCACGATGTCAATGCCCACCCTTTCAAAGGGGGTGCTGACTACAGGGAAAGGTTGGAGGGGAGCCTTGCGCTTCCTCCCACTTTTACCACTTGCCTGGCAAGTCTGACAGGTCCTGCAATGAGTATCAGAACTCTTGTGCATTTGAGGCCAGTAGAAGTGGGTGACAAGCCTCTCAAAGGTCTTGTCCTGCCCCAAATGTCCTGCTAAAGGTACATCATGAGCCAACCCCAGTAGGAAGGCTCTGAAGCGCTGGGGTACCACCAGCGCACGGCCTGACCCAGGCTCAGCAACCTTACGCTCACTATATAGAAGATCATCTCCCAGTAAATCAAGTGTGACCCGGCCGGATCACCTGCTGCCTGGTTTGCTGCCTGTTGCCACAAACCTACAAGAGAAGGGCAATTTTTCTGCTCCTCACAGAATTCCTCCCTGGAGGGCCCTCCCTCCTGCTGCCATTCGGTCAGCTCAGGTAGGTCCCCCAGTTCAGCTACTTGCTCCCCCGTAGGCTCCAGGGCATCCCCCTCAAGGTTTGCCTCCTCCTGGACCATGGGAACTTTGGGGGCCGGTTTCCCGCGCCCCCTGCCTCTTCTCTTTAAGGCAGTCACCTGGGCCACTGTTTCAGGCTCCAGGTCCTCTTGAACACCTTTACTAGCTGCCGTAGCCCGAGTGTTTACACAAGCCCACTCAGGCAGACCCAACATCTCCAAATGCGCCTGGCGCTCCACCTCCTTCCAGGGGGAACTCTCCAGGTCATTCCCCAGCAGACAGTCTACAGGCATGGACGGACTTACAACGACCTTCAAGGAACCTGAGACCCCTCCCCCCCACTCAAAGGGAACTAGCGCCACCTTACAGAGGCGCACGGAGTTGTCTGCTGCAACTACAGGGTGAAGTACATTGGGAATTACCTGCTCCTCAGACACCCACTGACACCTAACAGATGTCAAACTGGCTCCTGTGTCTCTCAGAGCCTCCACCCTCCTTCCATTGATGGTCACCCACTGCCTGTACTTTTTAGTATTCTCAGGCAGAGCGACTTCCTGGACTATCTCTCGATCTCCTAATGAGACCAGGGTCATAACTGCTTGCTCCTCCCCATTCCAAGGACTCAATTCCTCCCCCAACGCTACACTCACTAAACCCGGTGTTGGAGCACCAGTGGGTGCAGGTGGCTTCTTGGGGCATTTAGGGGCAATGTGACCCACTTCTTTACAGAAATAACAAGTAGGGGGACCTCTGTTGTCCCGCTTGCCCTTATGGGGCCAGGACCTCTTAGCCTTGGGGGACTGGGACCCTTTTACCTGGGAACTACTTTGGGGCCCTTTAGAGAACCCCTTGTGGTTACCCTTGTCCTCCCCCACCTTCTGCGGGGGACCCTGTACACCTTTGGTGGTGGTACCTCCAATCCCCTTGTGGACCCTGGTGCTGGTCCAGCGGTCCGCCTCTTCAGCAAGCTTACCGGGATCAGTCAGCTTACTGTCCAAAATATGCTGGCGCAGCTCTGGAACACACAGACTACTCAAGTGCTCCCAACTAATTAAATCGCATAAGCCCTTAAAATCAGTTACCTTGCTGCCCTTCATCCAACCATCCAGTGCACGCGTGTACGCATTCACACACTCAACCCAAGTACTGGATTCCAGTTTCTTGAAGTTCCTGAATTTCTGCCTGTACTGTTCAGGAGTGAGCCCATACCTGAAGCATAAAGCCTCCTTCATATTGGCGTAGGTCAGGGTTCCCACCCTCTCTAAAGGCGGTAAAACATCCCTCCCAGAAGCCTCAAAGTGTTTCCATAGGCCCGGCCCCCAATGCTTCTCAGGCACCTCATTCATCCTCAGTGCGATCTCATATGCCGTGAACCACGCATAAATATCATCACCCCTTTGGTAATCTCGCACTAAGTCTTTGGGAATGTACACCTTACCCGCTGGCACTGGTTGTGTGCTGCCACCATTCGAACTGGACTCCGCCTGTTTAACCTTCATGTCCAGTTCCCTCATGCTTAACTCATGAGCTAAGAGAATCTTCTTCTCTTCCAAGGCGAGAGTGTTCCTGCTCTCCTCTGCTCGCTTTTCACTTTCAATGAGCAGCTTTTTCTCTTCTGCTTGAGCCTTAAGTTTTAAAACCTCCAACTCATGCTCTCTGACCCTTTGATTTTCCTCCAGCTCCTCTGGGGAAAAACTCCTCCCTGAATGATTACTACCAACCCCTGAGGCGGGTCCTTCCACTGGCAAATCCTGTGGACCAAATCCATTCCCTGGGTCATCCTCATCCACCTCAACATCACCTGTGTCCTGAGTCTCTTTGGCTTCCCACCAGGCCCTCAAGGCCGTTTGCAGCTCCTCCTTCTTGGCGCTACTTTTCACAGGACATCCCAAAGCTCTGCAGAATTGCCTCAATTGATCAACTTTGTAGGTAAGCAATGCCTCAATGTCGAACTCCAATTCTGCAACCTCACCGGCTACCTGACTCCTCTGAGACATGATGTGTGTCTTAAAGGTCGCTCAAAAATAGAACCAAAAATCAAAACACAATATGTGGTTGCGTCGTGGTGTGCGCTAAACTAGTGATGTACACCAATCACTGTGAGTGAATTTGCAAATACACGTTCCAATCCCACCGCTGCCAACAATGTTAGAACGGGGAAGGTTCAAATCCCCACCCGTTGCTATCCAAGGTTAGAATTGGGGGTCCCCAGTTGGCTGAGGTATTTACCTTGGTCCAAACAGGGACCCTTGCTTCTAAGTCAGGGAAAGGAAGGACACCTTCTCAGATAGCCCCTGCTCACCCCCTCGGTAGCTTGACACGAGCAGCCAGGCTTATCTCAAAGGCAATGTGTAAAGTATTTGCAATCCCGCTCTCAGTAACCCAATGATGACACCACAAATGGACTCCACACGAGTTTCATAAAAAGCAAGTATAAGTTTATATAAAAAGATATACGATTAGACCACACGATAAAAATCCAACATATGCGTATTTGTAATATTTCACCTGGCCGGTTATTAGGCCAGCAAGCCCTTGTAGGTTCTTGCAGTATTAATGAGCAATTCTCAATGATCCAAATGCATTCCTAATGCAATGCTATGCAGTTCGTAATGCAAGAATCAGGCACTTCGTAATGTAAAAATAATGCAGTTCGTTATGCCAAAATAATGCGATGCGTAATGCAACAATCAGGCAGTTCGTAATGTAAAAATAATGCAATGCGTAATGCTACAATCAGGCAGTTCGTAATGCAAAAATAATGCAATGCGTAATGCAACAATCAGGCAGTTCTTAATGTCAACAATAATGCAATGCGTAATGCAACAATCAGGCAGTTCGTAATGCAAAAATAATGCAATGGTAATGCAACAATCGAGGAGTTTGTAATGCCAACAATAATGCAATGCGTAATGCAACAATCAGGCAGTTAGTAATGCAAAAATAATGCAATGCGTAATGCAACAATCAGGCGGTTCGTAATGCCAACAATAATGTACTGCAGCACCGTTCACGGTGCTCTGGACGGACTCTATGCCACTCGTACTGACTCGCGGTCAGCTACTGCCAAAATATGCCCCCAACACGGGTCTGGTGTAAACAAAGTGCAGCTCCACACTCCGGCCCCGGTACTGCCACTCCTCGGCAAGTACAGGCCGCGATTCTAACTTGAGCGGGGGCTCACGCTGCAAGGATGGGAAAGGCCGAGAGCGTTTCTCTCCGAGACCGCACCACGCCCCAGGCGGCGACGCACGCTCGCTGAGCGTTACCTGGGGGGTGCGATCTCGCTCTCCTCGCGGCTTGGGCCTCCGGGGCGACTTCGTTGATCTCGGGCAGTGGAACACGGACCCCCAACGTGATGGTTCGAGGTCTCTCCTTGGCAAAGGCAGGCTCGGGCCGGCGGCACAGCTCCTCTGGCGATGCCGGTCCGAGCCGATGGCAATGACGAAGGTCTCAGGCTGCAACAGGGCACACGCACACAGCGTCGCTGAGACTCACTTAAGGTTCGGGTGTACACGATCACAGGGCAATCCTCACGAAGGTCTCAGGCTGCACGAAGCACACGCACACAGCGTCGCTGAGACTCACTTGAATTCCGGGTGCACACGATCACGGGCAGTTCTTACGAAGGTCTCAGGCTGCAAAAAGCACACGCACACAGCGTCGCTGAGACACTCCTCTGGAAACTTTTGTGTTCCTGAGTTTCCACAACAGGGAGCCAGCTCTCCTCGGGCCCTTGGGGACAAGTTACTTCAGGACACAGCACACAGCAAAGTCCTTTCAAGCAGGGGGACACAGCACACAGCAAAGTCCCTTAGCCTCTCCTTGGTTAAATCAGCAAACTGCAGGCCAGCCCCAGAACACACAGCAAGGGTCAGTCCTTTCCTTCAGTCTCATCAGCTGTTTCTTCCTTGTCAGAGGTTCCTCTTGACCACGAAGTAGTTTCAATCCTTTACAGTCTTGATCAGTCCTAAGTTCAGGGGTTTCAGCTCTCGTAGTTATACCCCTAAATGTCTTTGAAGTCTTTGTGTTCAGGGGGGCACTGACCCCTGTCCAAACCAGTTCTGGGTGTCTCCCTTTGATAGTGGGGGTCTGGATCCTCAATCACTCAGCAGGAGATGGAGCCATTGTTTTATGGTGGCAGCCCAGGCCTCTTCACCTCCAGGGGCTACTCCTCCCCCCCCCCCTACACTCCAGATGCAGTTCAGCCTGCTGCTGTCTCACCTCCTTCCCTGGGTCAAAACATTCCCCAGATCCTATCACTTTCAAATCCAGACAGTCAATCCACAACCAGGCAGAGACGCACAGAATTGATAGAACACAAAAAAAACAGCCACTTCTAAAAGTGTGGTTTCTAAACACACAATGCAAAAACCACCTTCACAAAAAGATGTGTTATTAAATTGTGAGCTCAGGCACACTAAACTTCACCCCTCCATCTTAAGCCTATGGGAAGATAGGCTGGAAACATATTACACAGCCTCCCCATTCTGTCCTATGGGCAAGATGGCCTTTCAACAGTGAAAAACGAAATGGAGAGTATTTCATTGTCAGGACATGGTACACACCTCAGTACATGTCCTTCCTTTCACATACACTGCACCCTGCCCAGGGGCTACCTTGGGCCTACCATAGGGGTTTCTGATGTGCTTAGAAAGGGAAGGGTAAGGCCTGGCAAGTGGGTGCACTTGTCAGGACAACAAGGCAGTTTAACAAACTGCGCGCAGGCACTGCAGTGGCAGGCCTGAGTTCTCTCTTTAGGGCTACTTGTGTGGGTGGCACAATTAGTGCTGCAGGCCCACTAGTAGCATTTGCATTACCAGCCCTGGCACATATAGTGCACTTTACTAGGGACTTTACTAGTAAGGCAAACATACCAATTATGGACAACTAATTACCATTACTCTTTATACAGGGAGCACTTGCACTTTGACACTGATCAGCAGTGGCAAAGTGCCCAAAGCATCCAAGCCAGTAGAACGAAATCCATCGCAGCATCAAAAATAGAGGAGGTAGAGGCAAAAAGTCAGGGGTAATCACACCAAGAAATGCCACGTCTAACACGTAGTTTACTAATAATTGCGTTTTGTTACACCCACCATAATATTTTGTGTTAACTTTTAATAGAATTCCACAAGCACTTTTAATAGGTTGTTTTTAAGCGAGCTGAAGTATCTTTCTGGGTGGATGGGAAATATTGATGTTCAAGATTTTTAATATAATTTAGAAATGTAGAAAATTCTTACAGTGCTTTTTTTTTTTTTTTTTTTTTAGTTGCAACATAGTCTCGAATAAAATCCCTAGAGGTTGCTTTAAAAAATGCATCCCAAATTAAGTTAATCTTGGTACCGCTACTAAGACTGACATCAAAGAATTCAGTGGAAAATGTTTCACATTTCTCAATAAAAATCTTATCACTCAGTAATGCGCTATTAAATCTGCATCTGTTGGATCTTGAATTATCTGGCAGTAGATCTATATTGACTGTTAGAAATGGGGTCTCTAGTTGGCAAGGGTTTGCAACTTTGTGCAAGTAGGGACCCTTCTTCCTAGTCAGGGTAAGGGGGATACACTTCTAAAGTAACCCCTGCACATCCCCTTGGTAGCTTGGCATGAGCAGACAGACTTATCTCATAGGCCGTGTTTAAAGCATTTGTGCATGCATACAGTAACAGTGATAACACTACATATGGACACCACACCAGTTTAGAAAAATAAGCAGAACTTTATCTAAACCAACAAGACCAAATACGACAAAAATCCAACATACAATACTGTAAAAATAGTTACTTTTCAAGATAACCTTTAAATTGCAAAAATAGCTGAAAAACACAGTTCTCCCGAGTCGGTAGCTCCGCCTGGGGCTACCACAGTGCTGAAACAACAAAGTCTAACAGTTCCAGCCGACCCCGTCTGTACGGGCCAGCTAAAGCGTTGACAGACTCGTGAACAGTACCTTTCTCATTGCGGCCGACACGTTGGTGCGAGTCGGTCGAAGGCAACCGTTGCGTTGCAAACAAATGAAAGCGGTGCAGGGTGCGGTGCCCTCATGCTGCGATGCAGGCAGCAGTTCGGTGACGATCGTCCAGACGGCGTTGGTGAGCCCACGGCTTACGGTGCAGGATGAGGCGGTGCTCGATGCGGTGCTGGCAGGTTGCGGTGCAGGCGACTGAGCCGGTCGATGTGCGGGTTGTGCAGTGACAGTGTCGGTGACTTCCAGGCAGGATGAGGCAAGGCGGTGCGGAGTGCGGTGTCCACAGGACGCAGTGCAAGCAACGGCTTGGTGACGATCGGCCAGATGGTGTCGGTGAGACCAAGGATGCGGTGCGAAGTGCGGCGGGGCCTTCTGCGGGGCCTTCTGCGGTGCCTTCAGGACACAGAACCCTGCGACGGACTCAGTGACAGAGTCGGTTGCTCCTTTCTTCTGCGGCGGCTGAAACCAGCGGTTCCAGAGATGGTGCCCAGAAAGATGGTGAGGTCTTTGCTGTTCCTGAGACCTCTTGAACAGGGGGCAAGCTCTACTTCCAAGCCCTTGGAGATACTTTCTGAAGCAGGATACACACACAGTACCTCTCCTTGGCAGAAACAGCTACTGCAGGCCAACCCCAGACAGCACACAGCAAAGGGGCAGTACTCCTCCTCCAGTTTCTTCCAGCTCTTCTCCTTGGCAGAGGTTACTCTTGAAGTCCAAAAGTGATCTAAAAGTCTAGGGTCTGGGCCCCTCTTTTTATAATACAAAATCCTTTGTTCTCTGTGGTAGAGAAGCTCTTTGCCCAGCCAAAGCCAGTTCTATCCTTTCTGGTGCAGCTTCCTGGCAGGCGGTGGAGACAGCATTGTCTAAGGCAGACCAGGTCCATTCAGGTGTGAAAGAAATCTCTTCCCCCTACTCTGAATGCTGCCCAGGTCTATTCAGCCCAGCCCTGACTCACCCTGGAAAGGCAGGAATGTAAATGTAAATCTAGTATTTGTAAAGCGCGTACAATTACCTGAAGGCGTCAAGGTGCTGGGGGCCGTCTGAAAGATTAAGCAAGCTATTGCCTAGAGTCAAATGGTGCTGGGCTGACCTGGCGCCGGGGATCGAACCGTGCACCCCCGTGTTCCGGCGTCAGTCACCCTGGCTGCTACGCCACACCTCTTCCCCAGGACACACCTAACCTCCCCCCCCCCCCTGGCTGTCTGAACAGAATGCACATCCCCAGTCCCTGTCACTCCAAAGCCAGACAGTCAATACGCAACCTAGCAGAGGCACACTGGATGGTTAGGCAAGAAAATACCTACTTTCTAAAAGTGGTATTTTCAAACCCAGAATGTAAAAATCACCCTCACTAAAAGATGCATCTTAACATTCTGAGTACAGGCATAGCAAACTTTATTTTCCTATCTTGTTCCCATGGGTAGTTATGCTTAAAAGTTGTTATAAGCAAACTCCCCATTCTATCCTATGGGACAGATAGCCTTTCAATAGTGAAAAACGAACTTGGCAGTATTTTACTATCAGGACATGCCACACACATCAGGGCATATCCTACCTTTCACATACACTGCACCCTGCCCACAGGGGTACCTTGGGCCTACCTTAGGGGTGACTAACATGTAAGAAAAGGGAAGGTTAGGGCCTGCAAGTGGGTGCACTTGCCAGGTCGACATAGCAGTACCAAACTGCGCACATACACTGCAGTGGCAGGTCTGAGTTACATTTACAGGCTGCTTACGTGGGTTTCACAATCAGTGCTGCAGGCCCACTAGCAGCATTTGATTTATAGGCCCTGGGCACACACAGTGCACTGTATTAGGGACTGACTAGTAAATCAAATATGCCAATCATGGAATCACCAACCCGTAACAATTTACAGGGAGCACTTGCACTTTGCCACTGCTGTTCAGTGCCAAAGTGCCCAAAGCATCTAGATAAGCAAAAACGAAGTCCAACACACAGCAAAATAACAGAAGGCAAAAAAAACAGGGGAAACCCACGCCAATGATGCCAGGTCTAACACTGACAATGACTGGGGCATGATATAAAATGAGGATAGAACAGGTGGTGGCCTATTCCATAGATTTCAAAATGTTGTGGGTTAAAGATATATAATCTATACTAGATCTTGAATGGTGTACAGGGGAATAAAATGTGAATACCATAACAGGGTTAAAAGTTATCAATGCATCAACTAATCCCTTTGAAAGTATTGATTTTTTTTTTTTTTTTTTAAATCCTTTGCATTTTATTAAGGATATATTTAGTCTGTGAACTAGTATCTATGAAAGGATCAATACGATGATTATAAACCCCACCTACAATAAGATTATCATTCAGACAGGACATTAGCTGAGTGGAAAGAGTTTTCCAGAATTCAACCTCAACTCCTGTCGGACCATAAACATTACAGATACAGAGTGGGGTTTTATTAATCTTAAGAGTCAGAAAAAGCCACCAGCCATCATCATCATCTCATCTTTAACTTCACTTTCAATATCGAGAGTCAAAGACTTGTGAAAGAATAATTATACAATTTTCGTTGTTCTTAATAGGAGAACAGAAAACATGACCAACCCAATTATTCTTAGAGAAGTAATATTCTTTTCCTCAAGGTGAGTTTCTGTCAATAGAGCAATATGACATTTTACCCTAGATAAGTGAGTGAGAACTCTGTTGTTTATTATGGTTATGAAGACCTTTAAGGGTCTATAAGGCAATATGCAGATTACTCATAGGAGACGGTCATTGATAAAGATAAACACAAAACAATTACATAACCATGTACTATACACATGGGATCCTCAAAGAAGTTTTCAATGCATGAATAATCAAGGCAACAATAAAGTAAGGCTGTGAAGCACCCCCCCCCCCGATATGAAAAAAATATCTAAGAAAAGGAGACTGATACATAGAATACAGAATGCAGAACTTAGGAGGGGAAGAGAGACAAATTATAGAAAATCTAAACACCAATAGTGAGGGAAACAAGACATTGGTGGATTCAAGAGTAAGGAAACAAAGACAGAGAAACAGAACAAATCAATCCAAACTTCATGGACACACAATATATCTGTGAAGGAGAACATTAAGAAACATAAGTATCGTATTAGGGGACCTATTGAATAGAATACAATGCACAAGTAATCATGACTTAACTAAGAAGTGACAACATAAAGGATCAAGTTTTGCCAAGTTCCATCGCCTCTTTCTCTTGTGTATGTGAGTAAACCTTTTCAGATCCTCTGGATTGCCGAAGGTAGACGTTTTGTCATTGAAAGCAACCTTAAAGAAGCAATGGTGAATGAGACCAAATTGGGCATTTATGGATTGTAAAGCCGGTTGTAAATCCAGAAATTCCTTCCAGTGATTAGCTGTCATTCGAGCAACATCCTGGATGAAAACAATCGTCCAGCCTGACCATAACATTTGTTTTTGTTGCTTTGCTGCTGAAAGGACTTTCATAAGATCTGAATACTGTAGGAAAAAGGCTATGATACCTCCTGGTCGACCAGAGGTAGATTTAGACATGGACAAAAATCCAACACGTTGCGTTCTCTGTATATTTTGTTCAGAACCATCTTTCAAGCCAATAATCTTGGGAACGTTGACCTTAAGGAATGTAATGATGTCAGACCCGTCTGTTACTTCAGGGACTCCATACATTCTCAAGGTGTTGTGCCTTTTGCTTTTTTTCAAATCCTCTGTCTGGTTTATTTTTTAGTAGAAGAACTTCCTTTAACAGCAAATCTACGTTGGCCACAACATCCTGAGCATTACTTATTATCTGCTCTACTTCCAACTATCTGGAGTCCAAATTAGACCATTTTGCTTTAATTCTCTGAAGGAAAGCGCTCGTTACAACAACAAAAGTTTTTGAAATGTCATCCATTATATCCTCCAGGAGCATAGAGGCGAAATAGGATCCTTTTTTTGCCTTCTTTTTATCTTCGCCAGTTGGATTTTTTACACGAGTCAGTAAGAGAGATGGAAGGAGCAATAGATTTTGAAGTAGAGGAGAACTAGTTACCATTTTGAAAGATGCTGCTGCAGCTTGCTTGTTAATATTTGATAAAGCAATGCCAAGTCCGACTTTGATAGTGATAAGATGTTTAGCGATGCTGCAAAAAGAAACTAGTTCGCTGAATGCTTAGACAATATACTGCTCTGGTATGTGTAGATACTCGTAGGTAGAAGAAGGAATAATCTCAGCAACCATTCATGGGTACTTGAGGTAATACTATAACACTTGCAGAAGGAGATATCTCTGCATTATAGAAAAATATCAAAATGCCTCCAGTAATAATTCAGCCAAGATATTTCAGCCAGCAGGAGAATGTAGTAGGTGCCCCACAGAAAGTAAACATAACGAGAGGAAAATTGGGCTCTCTTCATCTAACCAAGCGGACGAGACCGTGAAGTGCACCAAAGTAGCAAAGTGAGACAAAATGGCAGTCGTGACGGCTTGGTGTGAGGAGCGGCAATATTGACTATTGCAATGCAGACCTAGGAGAGGCCTGCAAACTCACCCTGCTGCCACCACTGAACATGAAAGGGAAAATGTAGGTCCACTATAAGTCTGCCTCGAGGCTCCGGGATGGCAGGAGAGTTACAGGCTGGCGAACATCTTGCATGTGCTCCTGCATGCCTCCTTCTTTGAAGTCGTCTTCCTTGATCAGTGGTCTCTTTCTGGAAGAAACTGCTTGACTGTCTTTAGAAGAGAGAGCTGGTACCAGGCTGTAGGAAATATGCCCTTTCTGCAGGGTCACCCTGATGTTTCACCTTTTGCTGGACCTTTTATTTTGATGGCTATAGAACTCTATGCACTTAACCCTTGTTAACCAGTGATAAAGGTGCTGTGCTCCCCCTTTCAGCATGGTAGATTTGGCATAACCCTGATTGGCATGTTTAACTTACCTTTAAGGCCCTAGTGTATGGTACAAAGGTTGTCCAGGACCTGTAAGTTAAATGTCACTAGTGAGCTACAGCACTCAATGACACGTCCATTTCAGTGACAGTGCAAACATGACTGCAGGCCTACTGTTTGTAGCCTGGCTCTTGCAGTTTTAAACTGCAAATTCAACCTGTCAAAATAGCTCCTTTTGACAAGTTGAAACCTTCCTTTAAAATATATGTCAACCCTATGTACGCCTTATTTCCCATAAGGCATGGTGCATGATATTTAAAGGAAGGACATGTAGGAATTCAATGTTAAACATGTCCGTACAATGAAAAAGCCCTAAAAGCTATTTTCACTGTGGTAAGGCTGGCTGTTCCATAAGATAACAGTGGGCTACATTATTTGATAATGCTGATTTCGATTAGGAAACAGCTACAAAAATAATTAAACAACAATTTTCAATAGTTGGACATGGTGTGGTGGGGATATCACGGCTGCTCCCTGTTCTTCCACAAAGTCCATCTACTTAGGCTGTTGGTGCAAGTGCATAGTTTGGAGTGAGGAATAGCATGTAGATCCACTGAAAGCTAAGTTGTCTGATGTTCTTTTGCTTGTATTATCTTTTGCTTGTCAATGCTTTGCTGTCGGCACAGTTAAAGTTTACTTGTCCTTTTAGCCTTTCTTGTTTGCATGATCAGCCCTCCTTATTCAAATCACCTGTTGTGATGTGTTTTCCCACAATTTTTTTCATCTTATTTTATTATGCTGCAGTGGGATTTGAATTTAGTAATTGTTTTCCTAATGTGTGCTCTTTCAGCGCGTCTGCATAATTGTACCTTCTGGCTCCTAATACTGAAGGCCATATTTTTCATTGCAATCACTTACGCATGTTGCTTCAGTGAGCTGCAGTCATTGTGAGTCCAGATGCCATATGCTATCTTTTTTCTGAAACACTAGTGTTTAGTACTTGTGCGTCTCATTCCAAAAGTCTTGTCACCCTTGCATGCGTGGCAGTTCATCATGCTCCTTGCATTCTTGATTCTAACAAATAAACAAGGAGGGACTGGGGCAAAAAAGGTCCCGCACACGTGCCCCAAGATATATACTGTGAAACCAAGAGGTATGCTGTTCCTAAAAAGGAGAAGGAGGAAGGTAAGGTCCTAACTGGGGGGAGCGCTCCTATAAGGAGCAAGGGACCTCATACACCCCAAGGGATGTCATGCTTCATCATCGGGCAGCTCCTCGTTGAGCCGGCGCTGCAATGCCCAACGGGCCCCGCAGGGGGGCTCTTTGCCAGAGATATTTTACCTGTGATCTTGGCCGATGATGAAGCAGGTGTGTGAGGTGTATATACAAAGGTGAGTAGAGTGTGGGGAAGGTGTGAATTAAAAATCACTATGGGAACCAGCTAAACCAACTTTAATTAGCGGGTTCCATGTCATGATTAAAAACCTACAATACTTGCAAGAGGAGGATCTAGTAATCTCATCAAGCATTTAGGTAAGGATGTCGGTCAACATGTTTCATGCTCTCTAGTGTCTTTAAGATCGTGGCATTTCTTCAGGACATAAAAACCCTACTAACTACTCACTGAGGGGCAATTCATATCTGTGTATAGAAATAAATACCCATACCCTACCAAATTACACCAACTGTAACTGGGTTCCTCTGGGTAGGGACCTAAAGGAGAATGGGGACAAAAAGGGGGGAAAAGAGGGTGGGATCAAATGATACGATAAAGGAAAGGATCAAAGGCATTAAAAACCAACATCGCTCCATATCGGTGGTTGAGTAGTAGTGGTTCGACACACCATCCTCAATCAAGCTGAGTGCATAGCACTCGATGCACAGTGAACTAGATAAAAAACGTTCATGTGGTGTTTAGGAGAAGTGAAAGACTCAATGTACCTTCTTATCAATCGTGCCTTGTGGAGGATGTATACAACAATGGCCTGGCAAGACACAGTGGCCCCCAGAAATGGAAACCCCAATTCAAAGAGTGCCCCCCCCAGGGGGCCAGCAGTCCCCTGCAATGGCGTGGACTGTTGTCAAGGGTGCATCAATGGGAATGCCCCAGGGCAGAACTAGCAAGAGGGGTGCCCAAGGGGATTCAAAGGAGTATCCTGGCCATGTGGATAGACCCCCACAGGGTGGTTGGAGAAAGATGACTTACCAGAAAAAGGCGGTGAAACGGAGCCAAACACTCCAGTATGCTGAGACGCTCAATGGTGTTGTGTCTCCTGTAGGGTCAAAGGAGAAGGCGCAGTGAAGGAGCTGCCTGCATGAAGCAAGAAAGGTTAGAAAATAGGTTGTATACTTGCATCCGTCATTTGCGCAAGTAGCGACCAACCTACCCTCCGTGCAATCGGGAGGGGAGTATGACCCGATATGTAACAATCTCAGTTCTGGCAGGCCCTTCTGCCATGCGCCAGTTGTCACGGTGGGGACTGATTCATCATCGCTGAGATGGAAGTGAAGGGATCACCTGGACAAAGTTGAGATTCGGGTTCTTTGGTCCCTGTTGGAACAGCGCTACCACATAAACCTCATGGAATTGTGGGCAATCCATTTATCCTAAAGACATTTCTTTCATCACTCAAGAGACAGTTCCTCTTTGACAACATGTCCTCTATGTGGTACTTCAGCAAACAGGGTGGCATGTGCTCCCACTGTTAGTCCCAGTTCTGCAAAAGCGATGCTCTCAAGATGCCCTCCTTCTGGCAGCACTGACTCTGAGTTTTAATTTTCAGCAGAGTATCGATGTGGCCAAACGGGGGGAAGGGAAGTTAGGGTGGGTACTGCACGGAAGGAGACCTGGAAGAAAAAAGGTTAGTCAACAATTCTTATCTCTACTTTTACACAGAATTGTTTTTACATTTCATAGAAGAAAACGCTGGTTGTTTTCATTGAGAGCAAAGTCCAAAATTACAGTTCCTTTTGTTAAATCACACAAAGTTCTTGATATTCCTGTATCAAAAGCTGTAGCAGTTTGTTTAAAGGTTCATTGCAAGTTCCCAAAACAAGCCTATATATCCAAAGACAAATCTCTACTGAGGGGGGTCTAGGAGTTAATTCTCAGTGTGTCTCTCATGCTATGTTTGGCTGATATGCCTTCACCAGCCACTAGTGCAGACTCCAACGTGCCCCCCAAATCGCCACCTTACCGGAGTGCTGTTTTCCCCCAATTCGCCAGAAGAATTTCTGCTCAAGCACCAGAAGTCAGTACCTCATCCGAACATCTGAAAATGGTGAGCGGGGACTCAAAGCTCGCAATTAGGGAGCGCGGCGTCAGGAAACATGAGCATCCTTGATCTGTAGGAAGACTGGAACAGCTCTCTGAAATCAAGAAAATCTCTTGGGTGTATGGCTTCTCAATGTGGCAGTTCCTTTCAAAACCAAACATGAATAGGAAGTGCAGCTGAAAGGACTCAACCTCTTTAAATAGAGGTGCCGTCTCCGAAGGCAGTGCCCTCAAGCATGTTCCAGAACTTGTACCTACTGCCAAAGAGAACCAACAATGAAGTCATCAGAGTCAGGATAAGCAGATGAGTCATCAGGGTTGGCAGGTCATTTGAGCATGTTTCAGACATACACTTGCAGCTAAAGAAATACAATGAAGTCACCGGAGTCAGCACAAACAAATGAGTCGTCGGGGTCAGCAGGCTATTTGAGCATGTCCCAGAACTATCCAAAGGGACACAACAAATGAGTCATCCAAGTGGGCACAAACAAATGAGCCACACATTGAAGCCCCCACTGGCATGAGTGCCAAACCACACAAAACAGCAACAACAAAGATACCACAGCAGTACAACATTTCTTGTTGTTTAAGCATTGGAACATTATTGGTACAAACATGTTGATGAGATGGACTTTCAATACTTGTTTTAATACTTGCGGCAAGAAGATTGTGACACCCTCACACTCTGCATGGAAACACTAAAACTATTGCACAAGCTTGCAGTGAATAGGAATCGCTGTTGGCACATCACCTGGCAGGATCACACAACATCCAGTCAGGCATTATGTTGCCAACCACGAATGGGTCTCCAACTGAAGGTGGTCCAAGGAATCTTACCCCAGTGGAGCACGTCCCAAGTGGACTTTTTCACCACCTCTGAATAAATGAGTGTCCTGAGTTCTGTACTTTGTAATTCCCTCTGCAAGCTCTGTGAGATGAGTTTCACCTTTGATGTGACTTTGTCATCTTCCATCCTGTAATCTGTGGATGTTACGGTGCAGTCCTATTTTTAGTTGTCTGCATTATGTTTTGCTGTCAGATATTATCTGTGAAATATTGTACGTAAAACTGAAAAGGAGACTACACCATAGTATCCACAGATTACATGAAGGTAGAATTACTTTCCCACAAGGGCATAAGTGTGATGTAGACAAGTGTTTTTCATAATATAGGAGTGATCTTAAAACATTGGTTTCACTCAATCTAGTCAGTACAAACAATAAATATAATGTGAGCGAGCTACACTGCAGAATAAATTGTAGATTGAGGTTTTATTTTTATTTTTTACATATCTGAGAATAATGAAAAAGAGCCTGCTTTGCTTTCTACGCTTAATAATTTGGTTTGAAATGCAAAAGACATTCAAATGTATATTGAGCAAATCGTTTCTTCTAATATTGATTCGGATGCTTGTCAAGTCTTTTTTCCCTATAGTTAATTTAAAATTATTATAAATAAAATAAATAAATTTTACTTATAATTAATAAATTTTAATTAAATATTAAAGTGCAAGTGGGATTTTTTATAAAGTTTGGTTTAAAACAATATAAATTAAATGAATACATTTTTATTACTGGATTAGTATCATCCTATTTCCTTTATTTCTTTTCAATAGAACCATAACAGATACAATGTAAAAAATATTTTAAAAGAAATACAATAAAAACATGCAAATTCATTAAAAAAAAAAGAATCCTAGGAAATACAAACTCATTTCGGGAATTACAGTCCAACAATACAAATTTCATCATATTTTAAAATCCATAAAATTAAAGTTAATAAAAGTTAATAAAAAAAGAAGCATCCCAAGCTGAAAAGATTTACAAGAAAGTCAAGTAAAATCCTACGAAGAAATTTAAGTGGAACATCAATGAAAAAAGGATTCGAAGCCTATCATAAGTACATTTGAGCTACACAGGATGATAGATGTGCAAAAGGTAAAGTTGCTGTTTTGAAAATGCATTCAACCTAATACACCGTATTGCCAACAGATATCTTGCGATTGAATACACCACACAGTCTCTCTTGTTGGTTTTACATACTCTAAGAGCTGTGTTGCGATCCCTAAAACTGAGTAGTTTACAAAGAGTAATAATCCAGCGTGATCGCTGTTTAGCATAGGCCTTGCAGAAAAATAACACGTGTTCAATATTCTCAGGTACCTGACAACCCATCGGGCACATATTTGTTATGTCTCCCTTTTGTGTCCAGGAACGAGTGAACGGGGCCAACGGTAGAACACCCAATCTAAATTTTACATAAAGTGAACATGCAGCAGGGTTAATAACCATATTCAAGTATTGGTCATACTCAGGTACACACTTAAACAACAAGGAGTCTACCTGTGAACCCGGGGATGCAGCCAAAAGTTTGACTTCTAGGACAAAGTTCCAAAAGGTTAGTAAGATTAGTAAATTAATGTAGTGGTGAGTATTGTGGTGTATTGTATGGTATGCTTGTGTGAATATAACATGTAATACACTTGCAAAACTTTCTTGGATCCAGTCAGGCTGATTTATAAACCCTTTAGCTTAAACCTGGGTAGGTGTGTTTTTTATCAGCAAGGCTTAAACAAAGGAACTAGTGTAAAGTATTTAGGAAACACCAAGCAACACTGTAAAGTCACACAACACAAAATAAATCTGGCACCAATGTATAGACATAGATTATTATTTTATGAATGTTTAGACACCAAGATGAGTGAACTCCACTGGAGGGTTCTGGAGATATAGGTGTTCACGTAAAACGTAAATTTCAGCTTTTTATTCCAAAATGCAAACAAGCACTGGTAACCATAAAGTTTAGAAATGATTGAAAAGCTTGAAAGAATTGTGTTTGGCTATTCCAGCCCGAGTGGGGTGACCAAATCAGACAGGGACAATATCAGGGGGGGCACTAAGGATCATATCGACAGTTACCTGGTCACCAAAGCAGTCTAAAATCCAGTTCCTCACCATAGACTTCAATGGAGTGGTCCTGATGCTGGGGATTCAGGATGCTGAAAGATGCTCTGGGTGCTCTACGGTCGAAGGTGGTGTCCTTGTGGTTATTCCTCGGTCCACATGTTAGAAGGGGCAACTTAGGTCACAGGGCTGATGTCCCTCAAAGTCCTCTTTTAGCCAGTTGAAGTCCAACTATGACTGAGGTACCGATCTCTGTACATAGTGGGTCCAGCGGTGTCCTTTGGTGAAGGCTGGTGTCCCTCTTTGGTGAGCAATCTGGATTCAGGCAACACTCCTGTGTCGACCAGACTCAGATGCAACTTTTGGCCATCTAGGATCAGTCTCTTCGGGTCACCTGCGGCAGTCTGCTGCTCGAATGGGCTACTTCAGTTTTGATGGCTCTGGTGCTGGTTCCAGGAGGTCAGCTGACTAACCCTTGGAGTCACTTCTTTCATCTGGGGCTTGGAAGCTACTTTTCCATGAGCCAGAAGCCACAGACACATTTCTCACTTTGCTAGCCCAAGGTGCAGCCTCTCTTGCCAGGTCCAGGGGTACCCGGGCAGTCCTCCTTAGATCCTTGCTTCAGTTCCGTCGTGATCTGAAGTCAGAGTGCCAGGGGTGCCATATTCATGCCCAGAAAATGTCTTTGGGGGGGGGTGTAGGGGGGGAATTATGTCATCACTAGCCAATGCAAAAAGAACAATTGATGGACAGAATGCCGAAAAAAGTAAAACATTCACCCCAGTACAGAGATCTAGCCCTAAAGCCATCGTTTTTTTTGCCTCCCATGCCGTTCCAGTTTAAACCCAGCCATATACAAATCAGTCTTGACCCTGTTCCCCATGGGAACAGTCCAGCCTGAACTGCCAGACCACCCTACATGTAGCGCTCCTCATAATCCTATAGAGAAGGACCTGGTGTTGAGGGGGGAATTGAGCATTGCTGTAGCCACTAATCTCCAGAAACCGGTACACACCATACACGCCTTCCATGGCTGCTCAGGCCTTACTTGCACAACCACATTCACCACACAGTCCTCTTTTAATCAACTCATCTCTCACCCTGACGACTTACAGAGGTGTGATGAGTAGACTGAAAGGAGGTAGGTGGGGCAGCTTTTTAGAGACAGGATGTTCCTTAATCTTGAGCAGTTTAGAGGGGACCGAACTCTTACACCCATAAATATATTTGACAATATGCCCCTATGACATGCAGCGTCATCAATATGGCCAGTCCTCCCTGACCAACCCCCAAAGTTTAACACGCTCACCCAACTTATCCACAAAACAGAACAAAGAAGCTGGGTCTCTACACTATTCAAGTTGCGTGCAGAACTCTGCACATGCACAGACCATAGAGCTTTGGGCAGTTGGCAGCTATACAGTGAGTGTGGCGTTAGCCCAGATGTCTGGAAATATTGCTGTGCCCAAATTAAGCTGATATCTATCAACTACAGACATAAGCTGCTCCATTTTAAGTTTATTGACAGACTATATTGTGCCCGCAATATCTGCACATAATTGGCCCAGAGAAATCTGCACAATGTCCCAGATGTCTAGATTACTGTGCCAGTTTTTACCACATAGCTTAGGAGTGTCCTCCAGTCAGAAATTATTGGGAAGAAATGTTTCATGCCATAGAAGAGATAGTTGAATCTCCTATAGAATGTACCTCTTGATGGCACTACTAGGTTACACTAATCATCTTCCGAAATCAATTATGCGGCTTACAGGATTTTTACTTCTAGCAAAAAAACAGCTGGCTCGTTGCTGGATGCCAGGTCCCTCTCCTAGGAATATTAACTGGCTGAAAGATGAAGGAAGCCCTTTCACAAGAAAGAGCTGAGAATTATACGGACCTGCGACCCCCTCAATCCTGACCACACAGCATCTTGTGTCCATTTAGGACCTATCTTAAAACCTTGACTAACGCAACTCCTCGGAATGACGCATCTACAGTGTGATTCATAGATGACATTGCCAATATGCACATCAATGCTGAGCTTACCGTCTGTGTTTCCAGAGCTCCATTGCATTGTTGCCCACTGCTGCCCCTTTGCTTGGGGGTACTATTGTTGTTTTCTCATATCGGGTGATTCTAGCATACTAAACACTGTGTATTTGCTATGTACCTCTACATATTTGTTCTTTATATTTCTCATGAAACCAATAAAAAAAGTTCACAATAGTAAATCTACACATGCAAATTGACCTTTGTGAGTAGGGACCTGAGATTCTTATTGACAGTAGGGGTGGGCGGAGTCCTACTACATGGAATTACGCAGAGTCGCAAAAAAACTCTGCCGTGCTATGTGGAGGTCCACTTTCAGACTGAGTTTGCTGGCACGCCTGTTCGTGTTGCGAACGCCGAGTGCGTCTGCGCTCTCCACAATCGCACGTGAATGTCACCACGCAGTCCGCAAGGGCATGGCCATCTTGTTTTTCTGCTCTCTGTAATGGTGCTGGGCCTAAATTTTAATCTCTACTTAATCTTTGTACTCCTCCTCCTTTATTACTTTTCTACCCCTAATTTTTATTTTTTCTAATAGTGTTTGTGTTTGTGTATTTTACGTTTTTGTGTTCATTTTTTCCTGTTTTTGTGACTTTTTGACTAAGTTTATTTCCCCTTCTTTCCTCATTTCTTCCTTCTTTATTTTCCCTTCCTTTTCCTTCTTAGTTATTATTTCCCCACCCAGCGCCATGGCAGAGGGGCGACTTCCATGGCTTCTAGGTTTGCAGCCCTGGGCGATCTTTTCAGAGGAGGAGGTGGCAGCACAAGTTGTTTTTTTTGTGCAGCGGCACCTCCCCTCCATGCTGGTAGCAGGCGGCAGGCCTGGTAGCGGCTACACCCTGCGGGAGCGTCGGCGGCGCTGGGGGGCAGTGTGCCGGTGCGTGCGGCGCACCAGCCACGTTCTGCGCACCGCCCAGCAGCTGACGCACTATTGGGCGCACATTCTGGACCTGGAACAGGACCTGCTCGACCTGCTAGGCGTCGAGATTCCGAGGCTTGGTGAGTTTTAATTATTTGTTGTGTTTGTGTTCTATAATGCTAAAAAAAAAATCCGAATAGCATGCTGCTCACACTCAGAGGTAAGTTATGTTTAGTAAAGTTTATGCTGGTATATTATTGTGTGATCCAGTTTCTAGTTTCTGCTAGGCAGATACCGCTACATAATTGCAATAATCAGGTGCGTGCTTTGGCTGACTAATTAAGAAGCCATTGCAGACTGTTTCTTCTGTCACTATAGTGAATCACTGAGTAGCACGTTCTCTCTGTGACTTTGTTTATGTAGCTCGTACAGTTCAAGGTTATTCAATTGAATTCACAGTGATGTTGTGAAGTATGCAAATTGAATCTATGCATCTATCCATTGCAAAAAATGGGGACTGAGTTGGCTCATCAAGGGTGTTGAGAAATGGGAATAGATTGAATCAAAGATCATTCCATTCAATACATTAGTTCCAAATGTAGTTTTTGTTAAGGAGATTTGGAATATGGATTTAACGACAGTCGATAGACACAAGCTGAAACTAGTAGTACTAAAGGTGATCTGCTTTAGCGAATGCATTTGCTTTTCATAAAATATTTTGTGGAGATTACTAACAAAATCACTAATCTATTTTTATTTATTTCTTAATTTCTTTCATCAGCACCCAAGGGCATGAAGAGGGAGGATTCGGAGATCCGGGACAAGCTGGTCAGCTGGCACCGACCGCCAGCGCCGCTGCCGAGGGCTTTGCTGATCCCAGTAAGTCCTTTTATGATTGTTGTGGACTTCTTATGGTAGAACCGTAGAATCTTGGGGTGTTGGTCTATTGGAATGTTGGTGCTATCTATCGTGATTCGTGAAGATTCAGATAGCAGGCCCAAGTAAGCTAGTATTTTAAATAAAAACCACCATGTATGTTTGTTCAGAAGGCTTTCCTTTTCCTGCTTATGCCTAACACAGTTTAGTTCACAAGACAGTGGCCATGCTCATCATGGACCACACTCCAACCCCCCTCCCCCAATGTAGTGTGCTGAAGACCTGTTCATTTATAGTTACAGAATACCAGCAGTTTCCAATGACAGTGCAGCAAGGCTGGACAAAAAATTATGAGGTCCCACTCCCATTGCATTTACCATCCAGCACCATATGTCTTTCATGAATATATGTCGTTACAACACATGCTTTCGATCGCATGCCATTACAACGCGGTCGTTACAACGACCGCGTTGTTACAACGCGAACCATTACATCGCAAGTTGTTACAACGACTTGCTGTAGGGGGCGCGCTGGACTTAGGAATAGTATAATTTACTATTCCTACTCCAGTTTGTGCAACAGCAGGGAACAATGACGATGCGATGTAATGGTTCGCATTGTAAGGACCGCGTTGTAATGGCATGAGATCTAAAGCATGCGTTGTAAACGCTGTTTCCCGTCTTTCATTGACCATTATTCCACGCCTAGCTTGTCTAACTTTGTGAACCAACTAATCAAATGCCCATAGTGATATTTGGAAGATACTGATGTGCTAACTGAGCTGTAGTGCTGCATTGCTGTTGTATTTTGGGCTTCGGATCTGGGATCTAAATTATGTGCAATGTTTTTTTTTAGCCACACCGAACATCGGTGATTCCAGCCCCAGTGCCGCCGCAGGAGGAGACAGTGATGGGTCAGTTGAAGGGGGAGAAGCGGCAGCAGGGAAGGGCAGTGGTAAGTCACATCATTTCTTGCAATTGCTATGCTCACTAGCTATTGCCATGGCGTCGCTCGTCGTCATCAAAATTGACCGTGAGGTGAACACCCCCCCCAGCTTTACCAGCCACAGCGGTGGTTGAGTTATTATTATGGCCTCTTCTATCTGCAATGCAGCAAAATCTCACATAATGAGCTTTGATGGCTTGAGGGAGACATGAAAGAAGGGAAGGTAACTTAAAAGAAAGGAAATGGTCTATGAGTGAAAGGGTGCGCGGTGGATGGGAGAAAGGATGGTTTGAAGAAAGGGTTGCTATGTATTGAATGGGTGGATGATGTATTGGAAATTTTGGTGAAAGACTGGATGGGAGAAAGTAAAGCGTAATCATGGTGGCTATGGGTGAATTAGAATGAAAGGATGAATGAATATTTGGATTGTTTGGATGAATAAGCAAGGCAGCTCTTCAGTTCTCATGTGGAGCATGCTGCTGCTCACCTACTCTGCTTACCTGGTTTATGTAGGGTTATCACTATCATTCAAAGCTATGGTTCTTCTAAGTAGAGGTTATTTATTTACTTGTATTCTTTGTTCTGCTTCCTTGACTCGCTGTATTTGTTAAGTGAGTGAGATCTATCCTACCTATCATTCATCATCCCCCCCCCTCCCATGGCATTTTTGCCAACTATGACCGAAGTGCAGTATGGGGCAATCAATTTGTGACTGCAGTGTTGGCTGTGTAATGTGTGTCTGCTTCAGTTAATGCAGAATTTGTAATGTTTTAAATGCATTGCAAACCGAACACACAAAGTGCGTTGTCCCTTCACCCACTCAGTCACCTCTAAGTACTTCACTCCTTTATTTTATTTTTCCTAAGTTCTTCCGTCCCAGCCTACCAAATTGGAAAATCCATTCTTGGCATGGGCCTCATTTAATCATGTGATACCCATGTGAAGTGATTCCAGAACATATATCATGGTTTCTCATAACAAAATTAATTTAAACTTGTTCAGATTTTTCCCTTTTGAATTTAACCATGCCTGAATAATAAGCCAAAGATGATGAATCGATGATCAGTGTAGTGGCCCCTCTATTAAACATAAAAAAAGATCTACCCTACCTGTCTAATCCCTCTATCCTACCCCCTGCAGTAGAGAAAATCAAGTTTCCTTTCCTTGGTTACTGCCCAGCAAATTAATTTGTTGGAAATACGTGGTGGTGGGAGAGGCCACAGAGTAAAGTGGGACTAAGTGCATGATTTTAGATCAAGTTTGGCATATGGCATTCACAGTGACAAATGTGCCAAATAAAATCTATATAATCCATTCCTTTACCTGTAGTGCAGTCCATTAGATTCATTTTACTCAGCGTCTACTTACGGCAGACATGATAATATATTAATATCCACATTTCAAACATGAGGTGTGTGACTGACGTATCTTATTTATTATTCATCTGCCTCTTTGGAGACAGGGTAGAAAGAGAAATGCCTTTGGCGAAAAGCAGGACCATTGGAATTAAAAATAGATACTTGTCAACTACAGCTGCAGACAGTAGCAAACTAGCAGAGGTGCTGGCTAGCAATGAGCATGGCTTCATTATTTTAGCACCACACACAACTGGTACTCCATATAGTGCATTATGCTGTACTCATCAATGAGAAGTCATTTATTTTTCAACTCAAAATGTCTGACTCTGTTTATAGTAGTTAATTGAAAAACCTTTAGAAAACAAATCACAGTTTATTTAATTCTGTGATGTTGTCCTCTGCCTGTTACTTTTCTGCCACACAGTCAGTGCTTTTTATGTTTAGCAACATGTGTGGGTAAAACATAAAATTGGCCTTGTGACTCTCCTAATCATAATCACATCAAATAAATTCCAATGGCCCTAGGGGACCAGCAATGTACTGCTACTGTGCCACCCAGTTATTTCAAACAATTGTTTGCACAGAGCGTTGTTTACAATTTGTCTTTTTTGTTTTTCGCAATATAGCTGCTCCTGCTGGACCACCCGACAGGCAGGAGAGAGCGGCCCGTCTGAAGCGGCAGAGGCTGGAGCGTTTCCAGCAGGAATACCGACAAGTGGTGGTCCTGGAAGAGGAGGAGGAAGAAATACATGCACAACAGCCGGTCCCCAGTACAGCCGGTCCCCCTCAGCCTCCTGGCCATTCCACCGCCGACACCGCCACCAGCCACCAGCCAACTGCTGCCACCCCCCACCAGAATGGCAACAGGCCATTGCTGTGCTGCATCCTGCAGCAGCTGGACACCATTGAGGGCCGGCTCACCTCGATGGAGCAAAGCATGACCAGCTGTGGGCCGGCTTCCATAATGCCCTCTTTTAGCCTTTTAGAAACATTTTTTGGGTGGGAGGGATTTGTTGTTTGTTGGGGCTGAGTGGAGAGGGTGGGAAGGGAGTTGGGACTGGAGAGACTTTCTTGGACATTTTGAGTTTTGGGGCTTGGGTCAGTTTTGTTTGGGAGAGGGGTGGGCATGCTGTTTGGGTGGAGAGGATGGGTTGCTTTTTTCTAAACTAAATATATGCCTGAAGTAGTTTATTTTACTTTTACTTTACACTGTTGCTTTAAAGTAGTTTTAAGCAGCATGTTTATGTGCTTGTAACTTAAGAGAGAGCGTAGCACTTAGTATAGAGTCTAGGCTCATACTTCTCTAACTATCTTGACCATTATGGGGAATGCTGACATGATGACCTACATTGTGTCGAAGTTCTGAACTATCTAGATAAAAAATAGTAGCAGTTAATTTATTTCTTACTAAGGTAAATTACATCCATACTAGTTGTCTTACCTGAATATACATGCAGCAATAACAGGGGAGGCATCACAACTTCACAAGTGAGGTCCCACTTCTAGTTCCAACCAGGTGAGCTCCAACTTTAGTATTGATCTGAATGATTGATTATTCATTGTAGGCAACTAAATGGAATTAGAAAGACTGAGTAAGTGGGATATATATTTATCAAAGAATTGACACCACCTGAGTACTACGTGATGACACAATAAGAATGCCTGATTGTGCTAAAATAGAAAAATATAAATACTAGTAAGTTTTGGCTAATGTGGAGCTAGCAGTATCATTTGTGAAATCCTTAAGTTATAAAAAAATGGACTCGCATTCTGGAGTCGACAAGCTTAGGTTAGGCGTTTACGGTTAGGCAACACAAGGCCTGAATGATGATGATGCTAACTGATATTCTTCATTCTATATCTAAAAAAATAGGGATTATTTTGAATGCACGGGTTGGTAATGGACTGGTGTGGGCTACTTCTTGGAAGATTGTACAGTAAGTTGGTGTTGCTTTCACCACATCCACCCCCACCAAGTGTGTGATCCATTGATGGTGTAAATTAAGCCACACCTCAATTACTCACACAGCTCGGGGGAAGAGGGTTAGCGGTATGATGAATGAATGGATGGGTAACGGGATTTGGGGAAAGGCTTGTCAAAGACAAACACTACAACACAAGGCCAACATTCATCTGGGCAATAAGCAGCAGCACATCATTTGCCATCAATCTGTTGTTAGAA
This sequence comes from Calotriton arnoldi, assembly GCA_963921515.1. NCBI lineage: Eukaryota > Metazoa > Chordata > Amphibia > Caudata > Salamandridae > Calotriton > Calotriton arnoldi. Next base: position 685,654 of record CAWUFW010004643.1, read on the forward strand.
GGAAACAAAGGAAAGAGTATGACAGAGTACAGACATGTGCATTGCAAACAGTCCTTCTGCCCTGAGGCCCAGTTTACCATATATCTAAATGTTCTGTCTTCTAGGTTAGGGAGTGAACCTACCCACCCACTTCTCTCAGTTAATACTATTGTTAAAAGAAAAATGATACTGTGTTGCAAAATTGGGTGGTGCATTCTCCTTGGGGATGTTTACACTTTGGGGCCTGTCTTCACTGGTCCGGTAGGTAAGCAGGAGTGTTGTTGAGCTCAGCTAGCTTTTAGAGTCGAGGAGAAGGACAGAAGGAAGGTAAGCTTCATGAGGAGTGTATCAAGAAGACTCAGAGGCAGCGCAAAAAAACAAACTGGGGACTCAGAGTATCACTTTTGCCACAAGTCCAACACACACAGAGCAGCATTTCACAAACGCACCTCTCTCTATTCCACACAGCTGAGTACTAGGCCTCAGATTCTTGGTTTACCTTCGAACTCAAGTCAATAGTATAATCGATAACTTCTTGGTTCCAGCTATTGATGAGGTAGCTTTGCAGGTCCCGCCCTGAGTTCTTCCATGATACTCCTCCAGTCCTGACTCCGAGTAACGCTGACCCAGACCATTCACCATCATCATCATGAAACGCGATGACCCGAGCAAGACAGACGTGGAGTGCAGTGCACTGCTGTTGAAGAAGAAGTAGAGAAAGATAAAGAATTGCAGTATTGTTAATAGGTTTTTGTTTGTTAACTAAAGTGACTGTCTGGTCTCTGAAGAACCAGAAAAAAAAGAGAACACCCTGCAATTAATTATATCTGGCTAAGTACGACAGGGAAGAAAATGAGCACCCATCACTCAAGCCCCAAACAATGCAAATCAATAATCATCTCAAGAAATTTCCCATATTACAGTTCAACACATACCGTCCCTCAGTGTCTGCCACTACATGAATCATCAATCAACTTAAATCATCACTCACTCACCGTTGCAATAGTTGAAGTTACCTCATCCAATCCAAGCACGGGTCGTTCAAATAGGTATTCAATCATCTTTGATGCAGGCAACACATTGGAATTTGGTCTTGGCAGGCAGTCTTGTAGGATAGTAATATTTTTATGGGGCAGTCCTAGTGGTAAGTGATGCAAAAAGGAAGAGACATTAGGCAATAGGCATGCGAGGGGGGCAGGAATTGTGAAGGCTTCTTACGCACACTGGTCCAACTGCAATCCGGTAATATATATGTGACTAATAAAAAAAGGTGGGGCAGCATAAATCTGACACAGAAATAATAATGTTCCTCTAGCTATTTTTTTCTTCTTCAACGAAAGAACTAAGTTCAATGAGAAAAATTTGAATGTTCTATGGGGGCCCTGGCATACTTAGTCCGGGAAGTAGAGTTCGTCCTCAAACCCACCCAGAAGTTGGTCAGCTAACACATTTGATTCAATTGTGGCCCAATCACCTCTTCCTCCTCCTGTGCTGCTATTTCAGGAACGGTGTAATTGTGCGGTATAAAATGTTGGTTCATTTTGATCATAGTCAATCTCTCCGCATCTTGAGGCAAGAGACTGGTCCTCACGGTGATGACTGCACCAGCTGCACTGAACACACGTTCAGCAGACACTCTGGTGTCAGGGCAAGCCAGATACTTTATTGCCAGCTTGCTGAGCTCTGGCCATTGACGCATCTTCCCCCTACCAATACATCATTGGATTTTGATCCATATAGACCTCTTTTGGATCATCCAGATACTCCTGGAACATCCTGTGGATGGTCGTTGGTGCTGCCACTTGCTCAACCTGTTTTGCCATCGCCTCTGCACTGGACTTGAGCCCTGCCAATTGAAGCCAATACAATGCAGAGGTTGGGTCCGGTCCTTCTTTTGCTGTTGTTGTCCATGTTCTGGTAGATGGTGTTGTTGGCTGGTGTGAGACAAGACTGCCCTCTCATGAAGTTGAAGGCGGCACCACAGAACTGCAGGGTGGGACTCAAAGTTCCAGCCGTTCTTCTTCCAAGTCTCCGGCTTGCTCTACAATCCACCTCTTGTATTTTAAAACATCCCCTTCAGAAAAAGGGCCGAAAATGGGCAGAAGTTTTTTGTACCGTGGATCAAGTAGTGTGGCACATATGTACTCTTTGGACTGAATGATGTCATGTTGCAGCCTTATATTTGAAGCCAAGTGCAGGACTAAGGTCTCAACCAAGGCATGTGCCTCTGTGTTTTCATTCACACCTTCAGGGTCAAACCTTTCAGACGCCTTCTTTACCTGGTCTTGTAGGAGATGCCACAATGTCATAGCTTGGCCCATCGTACTGTCCTCCTTGGTAACTTCCCGTGTGAAAACCTCAAAAGGGCGTAGCATCTGTGTCAGGCATTTGACTAGGAGTCATTTGTCTGCATCCATGGTCATAGCTTTCCCAACTCCTCTTTGAATGACATAGTCATTGATCTGTTTGTACTGCTCAAACAGGTGTTGCAGCATGTAAAAGGTGGAGTTCCAGCGTGTTGGCACCTCCTGTATCGGGGATTTAACTGGTTCTCTATTATTACGCTGAATAATCTGCAGCTGCTTCCGGGCTTTAAAAGAATAGCTGAAATGGGTGCAGATTCTTCTGCAGGTGGTCAGTATGTTGCTGACTATGTCTTCCTTTTTGAGGAAGTCTTGCACCACCAGGTTGATGCAATGGGCCCAACATAGGACCCTGAAATAGCCACCGTCTGACATGGCCTTGACTATGTTAGTGTCCGTGGCAACAAATCTAATTCTAAGACCTCTGGGTTGCAGCCATTCATAGACCTTGCTGTTAAATTCCTCCAAGATGTTTAAAGCTGAATGTGATTTCTCCATTGCGAACATGGCTGCCGTTGCATGCCGCTGAACGCTCTTAAAACTTTCTTCAGGGCCAAGAGCTGAAGATATCTTTTGCTTTACCCCTGCAAAAGAGATCCAGTGTGCAGTGATGTACATGTAATCAGTCACCTGACAACTGGTCCACATGTGCCTGTTTAATGATCTTCACAGGATATTCCTTCTTTGTGAGCTTTTCTGATTCATCTTTAAAGTCTCGTAGGTATGAACAGGCTCTACTAATGCGGAGAAACTGTCCTATCCTTCCTAGACCTGAACATTCTGGCAAAAGATGGAAAACTGGCAAGCACTCTATACAAAAAACCTACTGACTGTAATAGCTTACCGCATTTTAACAGTGCCCACCCACGGTCGCTAAGAGAAAATCTCCCGATAGGACAGTTTCTCCGCATTTGGAGAAACTGTTCAGACCTACGAGACTTTAAAGATGAATCAGAAAAGCTCACAAAAAAACTCAGAGAAGGAATATCCTGTGAAGATCATTAAACAGGCAAGGAAAGAGCACAGAATACACCATGGGCAGCATTACTTGACACCAATGTAAAGCCAGAGACTGACTCCCTGATCTGTGTTACCACATACAACTCTTACTCCAACGCAGTTAAGAAAATAATTTTAAAAAACTGGAGAATTCTCACTTCAAACAAACTCTCCTACAAGCCCCCTCTCTTCTCCTTTAGAAAAAATAGAAGTATCAGGGACATGCTGGTTCATAGTGACATAAGAAAACCTGAACATCAACTGACTCTGTGGAACCAACCCCATGTCATGGAACATTACCCCTGTGACTCATGCATGGTATGTGCACTTACCAAACGATCTAAATACATTGACTTGGGACTCCCTACACCATGGGAACAAAGACAACACATGAATTGTAATAGCAATAACGTAATATACACCATTACGTGCCCTTGCAACCTCTGGTACACGGGATGACAACAAGAAAAGTCAAAATCAGAATTATTGAGCACAGGAGCACCATACGATGCAAGAGAAGCGCCACGAAATTAACGACACTCTTTTTGGAGAAGGGACATTCTGAAATGGATGTGAATTGGACGATAATAGAAAGAATGGGCAACACTAGGGCCCTAACAAAGAAACTATTGACCAAAGAACAACGCTGGGTATACAAGTTAGAGACACAGTCAGGATTAAACGATGAAATTCCATGGGGGCAACTGAGATACTAACCAGTATAAGCCCATATCTTTATCTCTCCCTATACATATAGACAATATAGAACACTGATGATTACACTGTTCCTGCGGCATACCTTAATATGAGACAACTATGGGACGCCACACCCTATAGCTCATGCTTCCTTCCCAGCACTGCACCACTCTCCATTTACAAATTTGAGGTAGCTGAGAGTTTATTATACATGATCCGGAGGTGGATATCTGTCCACACAGTGCCATGTGTCAACCATCTTTAATGGCTATAATATGCAGACAGATGGCTAACACCGGTAATGAACCTAACCTTCAAACACTATTTGTTATGCAGAATTTTATACAGTCTGATTCTTCCTTTATTACCATTCCCAGCTTTCCGGGACGTCCAACTACATTTCCCAGCATTCAATGGGCATTTTTGTAGTCCTACGTCATCACACGTAGAACGAAGGTCACGTCTCACGCCGATCACGTGTCGCGGAACAGAACAGCTTGCACTGATCAACGTTATAACTTAAATACCGATGCTTCCCGGACCCATTTCACCAAAAGCCGGGAGACACGGAGGGCAATTCAGGCTAGTAGCCGGGGCGACACCCTTGATGAAGTAAGTGACATGACTGGACTTAGCTAGTCCAATGGCGGGGGTCGCCCGTAGTCACTGAGGTGAGATCACCTTTGACCTTCCTGCTTTAATAACTGCTGCTCCGCTTCCTTCCATGTCTGTCACCCTCAGTTTGTGTCTATAGGGCGCCCCACCCCCGCTCCCGAGTCACTTGGCACCCAAGAATTGTGGGTGAGTATTTCTGTACGCATTCACTTATTTTATATTTATTCTTGTTACGCCGAGAACTCAAACTAAATGAATGTTTTTTAAAACTTGATGGTGATCGCTTTATTTTGGGAGTGTGGAACCTCCTTACTTCACGTAACATGCATGCAAATGACACGTTGAAATAATACCGCTGGGGCGACTAATATGTTGTCTCAGAATAGAAGACCCACATAATCTGTGTGGATGAATGATAGAGTTATGAGAGGGACTACACGTTTATCGTCCCTAGAAGGGCTGTCAAGAATTTGCACAAAGAAATTGAATGACTGTCTCATATAGACACGTTTTAAACTCGCATGCAGTGGGATATGCATGCCTCCTTAATGTCTACAGCCATAGTATGGATTTTCACTCTGCAAGCGTGCCATATGTATGCTTATTATAATACCTGTATTGAATACTTTTTTCTTACAAGTGATTCTTCACAAAGACCACTGATGGGCAAGTATTAGCACTGCCCCTGTACACTTGCTTGGCACTAATCTGCCAGCTGTTAATCTGCCCTACAAACCAGGGAGGTACCGATTTGATACCCTGATGAAAGCCCCAGACCTCCTTAGGCCTTAGAGTAGGGCTGAAACATGTTGGTCTAAATATAGGGTCATAGGACCGTAACAGTCCACATTACCCACGAGCTATTGTTTTAGGCTCCCCACCATCTCCACAAATAAAGGGATACCTAGGAGAAGGTGAGGGATTTTTAATCTCTAGTTAAGCCCCCTCGTCACCCTTCTAATAAGTGCTCCCTGGAATACGGTTGAGCCCACCCTGACCTTCAGGAGTCATGGTGAACCCGATGATGAAGCAAGACACTACTAGAGTGTGTTAGGGTTATATATAAAAAGGGAATGTTTTCCTTTCCCGCACAAGTCATGCAGAGCTAGCATACCCACATGGGGTGACCTACCCCTATATCCCGTGTCCCGTGCATCATATAGAATAACCTGCATGACCCTTGGTGGGATACTTGTTGATTGAATTGATACACAAAATAGCCGCCAGCCACATGGTCAGAACAGCAACATCCAGCAAGGAGGCATGGCCACAAACAAAGAAGACATGCAGGCCTATGGGGAAAGCACACAGGCTGGCTACACAAAATGGCCGCCAGCCACGTGGTCACAACAACAACAACCAGCAAGAGGCATGGCCACAAACAAAGAAGAAATGCAGGCCTAAGGGGAAAGCACACTGGCTGGCTACACAAAATGGCTGCCAGCCACATGGTCAGAACGACAACAAGCAGGAGGCCTGGAAAACAAAGAACACATGCAGGCCTAGGGTGAACACTGACTATTCAAAATGGCTCCTGGCTACATGGCATAATGAACAACAAAGGCACATGGTGGCCTATGCCTAACACACATACACACACCGTGTCCAGACAAAAGAGGCATAGTAACACAGAGAACACTGCATTAATTCAGCAATGCCAAAAACGAAAATTAACAGGGCTAAAAATGTTCACAACAACACACATCCTCCAAAGACATTACCCCACCTAAACACTGTGTGCAAGGAAAAAAACATGAAATTCCACAAAAAAACACATTTTGTATTTTAATCCAATGCCATACATGGCCTAAATGATGTTTAAATTCTACAGATACCACAGAAACAGTTGTTTCATGCACACATGAATAGTACAGGGCCTACTGGCTGGAAGGGCCATTGGCAGACTAGGCCACATAGTGAATTAAATCAATCAATATTGCAAACTTATTAAAAAAACACAGAGAAGAAAATGTACTGAACTGTACAACATTTTTCCTTTACAATAGATGAGAAATTTCATGCAGAAAATAACTAGGCCCCTACTAAAACTACAGGCCACCCACCACAATACATTTTAAAAATCGAACAAAAGTACAAATAAATCCAGTCGCATGCCCCCAGTCAAACAAACAACACCCTTATACCCAAGTTTTTCAACTGACTTGGGATTCCTCAAAACAAAGTCCTTAAGTCCAATGGTATATATGCAGCAGACAAGGAGAGAGATCCTTCCAGCTCCAAATCACAATGATAAGTGACCAGGAGAGGGACAAAGCACTGGGAGGAGCCTGCTGGACAGGCACAGGAAGTTGGAGTCTCTGAGGCACTTCCTTCTGGTTTGAAAAAAAACTTTTTGAAAAAATGGCTTCTCGCACAAAAAAAACAGCTCGAACAGCTAGTTTGAGAAGAAAATCCACTCCAAATGCCTCTCAGTTGCATTCTTAAGCAGAAAAGCTGCTCGACCTCTCCGTTTAGGATCGGCACTAAGACTGCTAGATTTATGTTGTCGCGGCCGGAAGACGTGCGAGTGACCGCGAAGTCTCGCAGGAGCTCGCTAGTGGTGTGAGAAGTCTTGCGTGCGCTCGCAAGCTGCTCGAGAGTCTTGGCGCTCGCAGTTGAGCGCCAAAAGAAAACTCGAGCACGCGAACGACTAAAAAAAAACTCCGCTTTGCGACCGAATGGTTCCTTTGCGGAGTGCCCAAACTCCGCAAAGTCCGTGAACGGAGCAGAGTTTACTGCCCGGGGTTAATTGACAGTGATCTCTCACTCAAAACATGTTACAAATGAAACCCAGGAATCCTGGACCCAACTTTTCCTTCCATACTTAATAAATCCAACCTCAGAATCAGATTACGGAATCAACCCCTTGATCTCGCTAGGAAGTTCGAAGTCATGTATTTGCTGCATCCCATACTCCATACACTGCTGCTCAGCTTTTTGGTGCGAGTGGACTATGACTACCAGAAGGAGCCAGAAGGGCATGAAAAATTAGCAGCATGGCTTCTTTGAAAGCTGTTATTTGCTGCAGAATAGATGATGGCTTGGGGCGTGCTGGTACCAATGGCTAGATTTGGTGAAATTTGGTAACCATAGAGGGGTAAGATCTTTAGATAGTTGTCCTTACGCCTTTTCGCCAGACTGCGAGAGGCATGAGGGGATCAAGTCCTGCATGTCTTTCTTGCACTTATGGCCCACATTTGACTTCGCCTTACTACAAGACTTCAACCGAGAATTGGACTTTTATGTGGAAGGCTTTGCGACTGTGACAGCGAGAGACTCTGCAGCTTGGTGCAGGACTTGTTGCTACTGTAACTTCTTCTCATCTTTAGTAACTTAGAGCTTCATTCTCATTCCTGGAACACCACTGATCGATGAAGGTGCACTTATCCCATGACTTCGAGATGCGGCTGAAGCCAAAGCACACAAATCAACACCGTGTGAGTCCATGATGGACATCTGCTTACTGCACTCCTAGCATAGTTTGAATCCTGTCCTTGATGGGAATATTTTCCTTAGCACACTGTCGTAATAATTTTGAAATTGTCAGAAGACCATAAAGTTGGGAGCATAAAGAAAGGAACTGATGTTAGTGCACAGGGGTGGCGCCTGTATAGGGCTCTGCTCCATCACTTCCAGGGTGGGATGGGGTTACCATGGAGTCACAGACTAGGGTGTGCGGGAGCATTGTTGAAAACATTCTCCTGGTCCAATTTGACCCCTAGGGCTATTCTAAAGGTGAGAAATCTGCTGTTAGAATATCCACCAGCAAGACCATTGCCAAAGCCAAGTAACCTGTTATTTGAGGCAGTGGCGAAAGTGATAGATGGCAAAGATGGTAGTATTATTTTATGAAATGTGAATTAAAACCAATCACTTTAATAATGCTATTTATATCTACGGGCCACTCGAAATGCAAACTTAAACTTCTTCAGTAGCATTTTAGGAGCACAGACGGTGAGGCTTTTTTTCAGTAGAACACGAAGAAAAGGAGCTTCTGAGACTATTACAAAATAAAGGGATGTGATGGCTGTCCCTAATACATTTTTCTCAGGTTTGACACCCCAAACCCCAAATTTTTATTCTTATCAAAGATGATACCAGAGCTTGGTAGTATAGTGTACGAGGCCTGTGTCTTCCCCCATCCAGTTATCCTGCATAGGCCTTGGGACTGGATCCTGAGGTGGTCAAGAGGGACAAAGACGTTGAACAGGTATAGCTCAGGTTTAGCAGGTGGTGTAGGATACCTGTTCATACACGGCTAACTCTAGGAAGTAATTTGCACCACCCAAGCTGAATAGTGTGTAGACAAAGGTTTAAATTCGCAAATATTTTGCGCTGGGTTAGCGTCCCTAGTACAATTTTCTTTTTCCTAATTCACTATTCAGTGCAAAACAAATTTTGCACTGGAAAGTACCCTAAAAGTAATACAAAGCAGTGTGAAGCACTGCTCTGTGTTACTTAGCACCAAGGGGGAGTTAAGTGGGTGGTACATGGGCATTCCCATGCAACCACTCATGCCTTTTGATTCAAAACCCTATCTACAAACAAAAGTAGACCGGTTTAGCGCCAAAAGTTAATGCCATTTGAAAGGAGGCATTAAAAGTAGAAATTTTCTCCTTTCTTTTCAGACTTTGCATGTGTGCTGCACTGCGCTGCACACATACAAAGTAAGAAAAGTTTGAAAGTGTATCTAAGCATAGTATTGTGTACTGGAAGGGTACCCTTACAGTACAAAAGCTATGGTAGACTCAGGCACGCACCATAGCACTATGGCACTAAGGTGTGTGCCTGGTGCACCGCAGCTAAAATCAGCGCCGGTGCTAGGGAGAATTGAGTAGAAAGCCACATCTCATTAGATATGGCGCTCTCCTGCTCCCTCCCACACAATGCAGCGCAGAATCTTTGGCTGCTGCGTTCCGTGATTTTGTTTGAGAATCTGGGCCAGAGTGTTCTTAAACAGCGTCCTGGCCTCCTGTGTCTTTTTTTTTTTTCTTAGAAAACTAAAGCTGTCAGTAAGCCCTGGAAAACGGACACTCATGTGGTGAGCCTAGGAGGTGGCCAAGTGCCACTTCAACTCATGACGTAGCTACAAGGGAATCTTAGTGCAAGGAGGAGCAACCTATAGGAGGCACTGCAGTTCACATAACACGTGTATTTGTAAAGCGCACTTATCACCCAAGGGTGTCAAGGCGCTGAATAACAGATGTTTATTGTTTCCCAACTCAATGGTACTCATTTTATCGACCTCAGATGGATGAAAGGCTGAGTGGACCCGCCGGGATTTGAACCTGTGACCCTGAGGTCGAACACAGGCCCAAGCAGTGGACACATTAGTCCACTGAGCCATCAGACCCGACTGCCTCTACCTACATAGGAATCACAAAGTCTGTTGCCTGGAGAATGCAGGTTTGCTCCACCTTAACCTATAACAACCTTACTAAGCTATCACCTTCATTAAACGAGAAGCAATGAACACTTACATAGTAGTTAATGCTCCTCCTAGCACTTAGTTTTTTTTTTGTGTCGTAATTTTTTATTGAAGTCAAAGCATACAACAGGATTTCAATGCAAGAAATGCAATAGTGAACAACATTGAATGTCACAGTAAGAAAGAAATGGGGGGGAGGGAGGAAGGACTAGATGGGGAGGTGGGAGCAGCGGGAGTGCAAGAAGGAGGGCGCAGGTCACTAGCGGAGACAGAGTATCCTACCTTTTGGCCTATCGCTGTGTGCCTGACCCAGGGCGATGGTCGCAGTTTTGTGAGCATATGCATTTCTCTCATTACAATCAGCATTGAGGCCCATGTGCCGTGATGTCTCTGGAGGTGGGGAGAGGGGGCGGGAAGGAGTAGGTGTCTTGGGGGTCTCCATGTGGGGCAGTGGGGGGCGGCAGGCCGGGGAGGGAGAAGGCCATCGTCTATGCCTCAAGGTGGGGTGGACCGCAGGCCCCCAGCAATGAAGAAAAGGCCTCAACAGGGGGAGGGGTAGCGGTGGGGGTGCTCAGGGGCTCCGGGGAGCGAATCGAGGGGGTCTTAGGTCACAGGCTTATTGGTGCGTACAGTGTTCTTGATAAAAAAGGGGGGAGCACATAAGGGCGTGGATGTACGATGTCAGGGATCCCTGCTGAGGGGGGAGGATCGATACGTCTGCGTGTCCAGCGGTGGGGGAAGGAGAAGGGAAAGGCAAAGGGATAGGAATGGAGGAGGGGACACAGGGAGGGAGGGGAGAATGGCCCAGGGAGGTGAGGGGGGAGGGGTAAGTGAGGGTGGCTGGGTTGGGGGCCAGATCCCAACCAAGGGAGGAAGGGAGGGGCCTATACCACTGCATTAGGGATCAGGTTGCCTTTTGCGCCTGTCAGGAATGGGAGGGGGGAAGGGAGTCAGTGTCGGTGCGATCAAACTTAGGGAGCATCTTGGAGAAAGGGCGCCAATGTCTGAGTGAACACCTCGGCCTGGTCCTGCATACCATAGATGACGCGTTCATGGGACGCTGTCTGTTTTATTGCCACCATCCAGGCTTCCTGAGAAGGAGGTGCGGGTGAACGCCACTGATGAAGAACGCAGAGCTTGGTTGTGGACAGTGCTGTGTGCAGGAGGCAGCGCTGCGGTCGAGATAGATCAGGGGAGCCTCTGAGATCGTGTAGGAGGATACTGGAGGGAGTAAAGGGGAGCTGGAGAGGCATGGATGCCCCCATGGTGTCCCTACATAAGCCCAAATGGACTGGATTGAAGGGCAATCGCATAGGATATGGGCGAGGTCACATTAGGTAGCTGAACACCTCCAGCAGTTCGAGTGCGGTAGGAGGCCAGCCCTTTGCAGCTTTTGCGGGGTCCAATACCACTCATGGAGCATCTTGAACAAGCAGAATTTCAATCGGGTGTCCCAGCGCCTCTGTCCAGGGCTTCCAGAACTTCAAGCCAGTCCAATTCTTCAATGGTAATCTGAAGGCAGTCCTGCCACTTTGTGTGGAGGCTGCGGAAGAGAAGTTGTTAGAAGAGATGGTTCGTGAGTGTGCTGTAAAGCCCAACGCCGACCCCACATGAACAAGTATTCCACCACTGGTGAGGTTTGTAAGGACCATGGGCAGTGACCCAGGCAATGCCGCAGGCAGTGTTGCAGTTGTAGGTACTGCCAGGCCTGTCGTGGGTGGAGGCCAAATTCCTCCTTCGAGTAGTTGAAAGGTTTCAAGTCGCCGTCCAGTAGTACCTGGTCCAAGGTATGTATGCCCGCTTCCACCCAGCGCTGCCAGAGAACGGTCCGGCCGCCAATGCGGAGGCTGTCATTGGCCCACAGCGGTGCCCTGCTATGTAGTCAGTGATCCACTCCGAAGAGGTGGTAGGCACGGTGCCAGGCTTTGGACGTGGCCTGCAGCACAGGGTGTGGGATGTGATGATTGGAGTGCATGGACCCCATAGACAAGGCCGAGTACATTGTCACGAGCGAGGAGCGATCCTTCAGTGTGAACACATTGTGGAGGGTCCGGGGTACCCAGTAATAAGTAGGCAAATTGAGAAAGATGTAGGGCCAGAGAGTAGTGTTCCGTGTTTCACCGACGGTAGGCCCAGGCCGCCACAGGAGCAATGTGCCATAGGTTTGGCTGAAGCTAGTCGGGGTAGGGTGGATCCCCACACAAAGGCTTGAATCCGGGAGTCTATGAGACGGAGCGTGGCCAGGGGCACCGTCATGGGGAGCATGCCGAGCGTGTAGGTAAAGCGCAGTAGCATGACCATCCGCACCGCCTGCGCCCTACACCACATAGAGAAACCCAGCAGAGACCATTTATCAAAGTCCTGTTTCATCTGTGTGTTGAGGGGAGTCAGGTTGTCCGTGACCATTGTTGCAGGCCCCTGTTGACCAAGATCCCCAGGTACTGAAGCCAAGAAGCTTTCCAGCAGAAGGGGCATCCATGGATTGCTGCCTTTGTGGTGCGTGTCCACAGCAGGAGGGCCCAGTTTACCTTGTAGCCAGACAGTGCCACAAAGTCGTCTATGACTTCCAGTAATGCTGGAAGGGAGTTGCGAATATCCCGCAGGGTGAGCAGGATATCGTCAGCATAGAGATATACTTTGGAGAGCCCTTCCGCGATGGGGATGCCAGCTATGAGAGGTGAGTGGCGAATAATGGAGGCCAAGGGCTCCATTGCCAGTAGGAATAGGAGCGGGCAGCCTTGGCTTGTGCACATCCAGATCTGGAAGGGGTCGCAGATGAACCCTCCACAGTTGACCTGGGCCGTCGGGCAGTCATATAGCAGCCATACCTTAGAGATGAACTGGTCCCACAGTCCAAACCGTTTCATGGTGGCGGAAAGGTATCCCCACTCAATGCGGTAGAATGCCTTCTCGGCATCTAGGGAAAGAGCCACAGCCTACTCCGGAAGGTTCCTGGCAGTCCAGAGAGTGTGTGCTAAGGTGCAGAGCTGATTCCTGGAGGAACGGCCCGGTTCAAAACCGACCTGAGAGTTATGAATGAGGGAGGGGAGGACCGTTTTTAATAGGCCTGGGCGGTGAACTCCGCTCCGCTCGCGGAGTTTGCAGAGTTTCCTGCACTCCGCGTTATGCGGAGATCGCGGAGTTCTGAAAAACTCCGCTTCGTGGTGCGTAGCGAAGTTTTTTTCCTCGCTTGCGTTTGTCAACGTCAAGTTGGCGACCGCGAGCGAGGAAAATCAACCTCCCGGCGAGATTTTTCCTTGTTCGCGATCGTCAACATCAAGTTGGCGATCGCGAGCGTGGAAAATCAACATCCGGGCCAGATTTCTCAACGTGGGGGGTCCGATTTCTCATTGCGAGTGGTCGCGTATGCTCGCGACCGCTCGCGTTGAGAAAGCTGCCCGTTCGTGTTCAGAAAGCTGCCGCTCGAGTAAAAATCTACTCGAGCGGCAGAAAAGGAAAGCTTGCGCTGTGCATGGTGCCGTTCGCAATGATTGCACAGTGCGGACAAGCATCCGGCACTGTGCAATCACCGCGAACGGCATTTTTCTATCATACTCCGCCGCTCGCGGAGCTCTGCGTAGTGCGACGGAGTTTTTTATGCACTTCGCGGTGTTCCGCGTAGTGCAAATCCGCGAACTCCGCCCAGGGTTAGTTTTTAAGCGTGACGCCAGTATGCTCACAAGGGTCTTAATGTTACAATTTAGGAGAGATATTGGCTGGTAGCTGCCGCACAGCAATGGATCCTTTCCCTGTTTGGGGAGGACCGCGATCACCATCCTATTGGAGAGGGATCCCAAAGAAGCCGCCTGCTCTGCCTCTTGGAAGGCCGCATGAAGGGAGTCGATCACCTCTTCCCCTGACCATCGGTAGAATTCGGCAGGAAGCCGTCCTCTCCCGGGGCTTTGTGAAAGGGAAGCTTGGAGATGGCTGCCTCAATCTCCTCCTGACTAATGTCCCCTGCGAGGAGCTCTGGTCCTTGTCCGTAAGAATGGGAGGTCGACCTTCTCAAGTAATGCTGTGATTCGATCCACACTTGCCTGTACCTCCGGGGTGTAGAGTGTGCCGTAAAACAACACAAACTCATTAACAATGGCCTATGGTTGGGTGAGTATCTCCCCGCCCGTTGACCTAATAGCCGGAATGGCCATGACAGTCTCCTGTTGCCACAGCTGGGCCACTAGCAGGCAGCCTGCCTTCTACCCCTGTTCGTAGTGCCTCCCGTTTTATGCGCTGAAGGGCATACTCTGCCTTAGAGGTATAAAGGCTGTTGAGGGCCATACAAGCCTGCTCCAGATGGCGGCGATTGGGTACAGTGGGGCGAGAGGAGTAGAGGCAGTTGACAGTGGTGATCTGTGCCTCCGTCTTGGCACTATGAAGAGAAGCCTGCTTATTGGCCATGGTGGCGTCCCTCATTAGTAGGCCACGGATGGCTGCCTTCGCGGTCGCCAAGAGCATCCCTGTGGGAGTCTACAAAGTGTGGGTGAGAGGTCTCGTGACACTAGAACGCAGCAGAGGAAGAGTCAGAGGGTGGAAGGAGGGGTGGGAGGTGGAAGGAGGGAATTGGTGGGTGGGTTGTGTGGGAGAAGCGCAGCAGAGTGAGCAGCGCCTGGGGCTCTAAACTTTATGCTGCGGGTCTAGGCTTGCGGATGCAGCGTGCAGGGAGGGTCCCTTTCAGGGGCCTGGCAGGTTGGAAAGCACACAAACGTGCAGATATGGATGCGCAGGGGACAGGAGGTGACCATTGGTCTAAGGTCCCCTGGGCGCAGCTCAGGCGAGAGTCTGTCAACTCCAGTGAAGGGCACGCTGGCGGGGCGATGCCATAGGCTGAATGGGCAGTGGAGGATCAGTGTATGAGCATGTGCGTACGAGCCTCCTGGGAAAATAGACGTGCGATGCGTGGGTTACGGATAGCCGGGGTGCGAATAGTTGGGGAATAGAGGGGGGCGACTGCGCGCCACACCCAGTTAAGTGGTCAATGTGTTGGTGCGGACATTGGTCAGGAGCAGGGGACTGCGCACGAAGCACGCTACAGTGAAATACATGACAAGCAAACAGTGGTATAAGAGAAACAATGTAAAAGAACAATGAGAAAGGCAAGAAATATTCATAAAAAATCGGAAAGATAAAGGTAGACTGAAAGAAGGCATGCAGGTACTCAGCCATCCGCCGTCTTTGGATGTCAAGACTCCAGATGCAGCCCCCCCTGATATCAGGGTCGCAGTGGCTGCACAGTCCTCAGGGCTCGATCTCCGGGGCAAAGCTGGCTTCAAGGGGGAGCGGGATTTGTCCCTGTCCTGCCCGTTCGTGGTTGCAGCCACCTCCTGGAGAGCCTGGCTCCGGTCGCCTTGGGAGCGGGCCGCTCTGTCGTGATCTCTGCCCCTTTACAGAGAGCCCCCGGAGTTCTGCCACAGGCCACTGGGAGCGGCAGTGTGGGAGGACAATCGTGGGGCATGAACCTCCGTGGTAGCTGAAGCGACAGTGTCCATGTCCTGAGTGGAGAGGTCAGCAAGGAAGCGGCACAGATCCTCTGGGTCAAATAATTCTTTCGAGACTCCGTCCTTGGTAACCGTAAAGCGAGCAGGCTCAAAGAGTCCATATTTAATGTCCAGCTGGCGGAGCGTGGGGGTGGAGGGAAATGAAGGCTTTGCAACGTTCGTTCGTCTCCCTGGAGAAGTCCACCGCCATCCACACCTCGTGCCCCTCGTTAATGTACGGGCCATGAGTTTCGGCTGCTAAAATCAACTGTTGGGCCTGTTCGTGGTGAAAGAAACAGGCTATGAGGGGTGCAGACGTGTGGACGCTCCCCGCCTTGGTGGACCTATGCAGTGAGCTCACTCCATCTCCAAGGTAAGGCCTAAGGGTCGGGAGTGTGTCTTTAAGGAAGGTTTTGGCATCTGGCCCCTCCTCGGACTCCGAGAATCCAAATAAGCGTACATTGTCCCACCGAATCCGGCTTTCCAAGTCGATTACCTTGCTGCAGAGGATTAAAAGTTGCTGATCGCACTCCGGCAGGATATTGATGCGGTCCTCATGCATGGAAACTCGTTGGGTCAAACAATTTACCCTGGTCCGGAAGCTTGCGATGTCCGAGCGGATGGATTTAGACTCGGCCGTCAATGCGGAGATGTTCGCATCCATGCCTTCCAGGTGGCTGCCCATAGCGGTGATCTCCTGTAGGTTGCGCTCCATGGTGGTTTCCGGGGCGCTAGCTGCAGCGGGTCGAGACGAGCCCGGTGCAGAGGGCGCAGCGCCCGGAGGGGGGGTCGACGTAGTGTGAGGCAGGTTGAGGGCCTGAGAGAAGAGCAGCTGTTGGGCAGAGTTGCCCGTTGTCTTGCCAGGAGACATACCCTGTCCTTGTGCTGCAGTGGGCAGATGCTCCGTGGTGGATTAGGGAGGTGATGATGGCAGGGGCCCTGGGTGATTTGGTGGTGAATGTGTGCAAGCTGCACAGGGGGACGGCGGGCGCCCCGATGTCGATGATGCAGACTCCGTGGCAAAGGGGGCGGGCAAACGAAAGGTCCCAGTCCAGGCCTGGGCCCAACAGTCCACAGTCTCGGAGACCACTTGCCCCCACGTTCCATGTAGCCTTCATGTGGGCTCACAGCTCAAGGCTGCGCCCTTGTTGTGCAGGGAGCCCTGTAACGCACAAGATGTAGGAGGTGCAGTGCTCCTGGTTGCCTCCAGTGGGGAACCCCAGATGAGAGGAGGGTAGTAGGGTCCTCACGCGGTCTGTAGTGGAGGTGCCGCCATGTCTGCAGGTGGCCACTCTGCTTGGACAGCCGCAAGGCAGAGCTGGCAATGTCGCGGGTCCGCTCTGTGCAACTAGACCTCAGTCTTGGTGTGGCAGGAGCACCGGCCCTTGGTTTAGTAAAGAAGATGTAAAAGGGGGGCACAATAACAGCAACCAGTATGTGCCGCCTTGTCACCCCGGGGCCACTAACTACCAACCTGGCCGCGGGGGTCTTCAGGGATGTTGTGGAGCTTGCTGGCGGAGGCCCAACTGGTGAGGAGCAGCCCATCTAGCAGGTGTGCTAGCCGTGGGCAGTGTCTACTGGTGGGGTCAGGTGGAAGCCACTCCGGGCAGAGACAAGAGGAAGATGTGCAACGCCGCCCGGGGGTAGGCCGCAGGTCAGTGCAAGCCACCCGTGCCTAGTGATGCCGGCGTCATTAGGGCTGGAGGATCACAGGTGGTGCATCCGGGTCCTCAGCTGTGCCCCGTAGGCAAGGTGCGTGGCAGGCGCGGTGAGGGTGTAGAGATTTGGGTCCCCACCACTCTGAGAATCGGAGTGCTTGTCGCCGTCTGATTCCGGGGAGGCGGCCTGCTGAGGATCTGCCTAGCCGGGCTTCCTGCGATGCTGTGGGCCGTGGCTCCTGCCCATGGCGTAGGCCCGGTTCACCCCAGGCTGCGCGGGACCAAGAGAAGAGGTCTGCAGGCTCCCTGAAGCCACCCATCACCGCAGCAGTGCCAATGGTGGGTGTCGCATTTGGCAGGGGAGGCGGGGGGTAAGTTGGACAAGCCCCCATGTTGCAGGAGATGCCGCAACCACCGTCCAGGGCCCATCCTCGCACGGAGCTCCTGGTTCAAGCGGCCATCTCTGTTCGTGGCCACCCTACTAGCACTTTGACCAAAAAGGTCTATTCTGAAAGCCATGTTTTCACCAAGAAGAAATTGTACATAGTTTTCTCATAGTCTTGTGATGTACCTAGAGATAATTGTGGTATGGTTCTCCTGAAGAAAACACTCACTTAGAAGTGTTGTATAATTTACCTCAATAAAACAATTAACCGAAGGCATCTGGGAATTTTTTGGGTAAGAGCTCCTGACCTTGGAGCAACCAGTAGGGCCTCTACCTCAGAGGCAATACAGAAGTATTACTCTTGTCTTGTTTCTAGCAGTAAAATACATTCTGATAAGGTGCTTGCCTGCAAAGAAGTGGCTGGATGGGTACCTCGCTATATGTACTCTGTCTTTCTGGAGACACTTGTCTGTTTAGAATATGTACTCTCTAACGTCTTAAATCCATATTTTCGTGGCCATTTGCTCCACATCTTTTTGCCTATCGGGAATGGAGGGGGCTGTTTGTAAGGAGGTGCGAATCTTTTGAGGAGATTTTGCTCCACATTCTTTTGACCATTTGGTACATGCACATTCCCCTCCAGTCTGCAAATAGCTTGTAAAAATGTGTCTAGCAGTTGTAATCTGGAATTGTGAATTTTGAAGAAGGACAAAATCATTGCCCCTAGCCTCCCGCCAGTTCCCCCCCCCAAAAAGATCGGGACTGGCCTCAGAGCCACTGATTTGTGTTTGCTGCGCTACCCAACTCAGAAAAAGCTTACGACCAAGACACATGTGCTGCAGGATGCTTGTTTCCAGCCCAGGGAGGACCTGGCCTGGCAGTTAGAGCTGGACTGTTCCCATTGGGCGCAGGGTCAAGACTGATTTGCATATGGCTGGGTCCAAACTGGAATGGCATGGTGAGCAAAAAAGCGATGGATTTAGGCCCAGATCTCTGTACTGGGGTGAATGTATGACATTGTTCTGCATTCTGTCCATCTATTGTTGTTTTTGCAGTTTATTTCAATGGCAGGAAGTAAGCGCCTCATTTATGAGTTTTTGGCGCAGGGCAATGCAGCAAGTCACTTTGTTGCGCTGTCCTGCGTCAAAAGGAAAGGGCAGGAATGCGCCATATTTATGATATACGGCGCATTCCTGTCCTTTCAGCCAGCGCTGGTGCACAATTTGGTGCCTAGTGCCAATGCAGGCACCCTTGCACCATGATGCAAGGGTGTTTGCGTTGTTGGCAGGATTGCTTTTATGCAGAAAGGGGCACCTTCTTGCACGAAAACAATCCAGAGAGGCGTTTTTCTCATTCTATGTGTGCTGCAGAATGCAGTACACATGGAAAGAGGAAAAAAGGAGGAGAAATGAAATCATTTCTCTTCGTTACGCCAACTCTCGGGAGGTATAAGGTTTTGGCGCTGCCCCAGGTTTTTGTAAGTATAGGGCAGCGTCAAAATCCATGGGTGTTGCATGGAAAAACCCACCGCAACGCCCATGGAACACCTTCTTGATGCAGAGTAAGGGAGCGCAACATTTTGCGCTGCCTTGCCTTACTCCATATCTATAAGACCTTACAAAGCCAAGCAGGGTGGCTTCCATTGCCTCATAGATATGATTTGGAGGTCTGTACCACCGGAGCATCAAAAAAGGGAAGCTCCGGCGGCGCAGGCCTCTTGTAAATAAACCCCTTAATTTACAATTCAGAGAAAATGCGCTGCCCTCTCCTGTTAGGAAATGCTTAGCTGTACTGCCCTGGAAAGGACAGCATCGGCTTGACTCCTGGCCAGGGTCCTGCTCTCTCTCCCAGCAGCTCTGCTGTTGTGCCGCCACAGCAGAACCTGCGTCACCGCTGCCTGTAGGTTCGAGGCCTCTGTCTGCCTCTCTGCTTGTGCCCGCTATTGCTGTCTGTGTCTGTCATTGCTGTTATTTATGTGCCCTGTTATTGTGCCTTTGATTTGATTTGTGCCTCTTTGCCTGTTATTGTGCCTTTTATTTTTGCGCCGCTTTGCCTGTTTTTCTTCTCCCCTGCTGTGTCCTCCGTGCCCAATTCTCCCGCCGCTGCTGCCCCCGCGGCCCCTCCCCCCTGCCGGTTTCCCGCTCCCGCCTCCGCCTCCCTCCCCCCTTCCCTATTTAATGGCAGCCGCTGCGAGGGAGCACGAGCAAGACACCTGACCTCCTGGCCAGGGTCCTGCTCTCTCCGCCAGCAGCTCCACTGTTGTGCCACCGCCGCAGTACCCACTTCACCTCTCCCTGTAGGTTCGAAGGCCTCTGTCTGCCTCTCTGCTTGTGCCCACTTTTGCTGTCTGCGTCTGTCATTGCTGTTATTTCTGTCCCTGTTATTGTGCCTTTAATTTGTGCCTCTTTGCATGTTATTGTGCCTTTTATTTTTGCGCCTCTTTGCCTGTTTTTCTTCTCCCCTGCTGTGTCCTCCGTGCCCGATTCTCCCGCCGCTGCTGCCCCCGCGACCCATCCCCTCTGCCGGTTTCCTGCTCCCACCTCCCAGCTGTGCCTCCCTCCCCCTTCCCTATTAAGTGGCGGCTGCTGCGAGGGAGCACGAGCAAGACCCCTGACCTCCTGGCCAGGGTCATGCTCTCCCCAGCAGCTCCGCTGTTGTGCCGCCGCCGCAGAACCCGCGTCACCTCTGCCTGTAGGTTTGAGGCCTCTGTCTGCCTCTCTGCTTGTGCCCGCTTTTGCTGTCTGCGTCTGTCATTGCTGTTATTTCTGTGCCCTGTTATTGTGCCTTTGATTTGTGCCTCTTTGCCTGTTATTGTGCCTTTTATTTTTGCACCGATTTGCCTGTTTTTCTTCTCCCCTGCTGTGTCCTCCGTGCCCGATTACCCCGCCGCTGCTGCCCCTGTGGCCCCTCCCCCCTGCCGGTTTCCCGCTCCTGCCTCCCAGCTGCACCTCCCTCCCCCCTTACCTATTTAATGGCGGCCGTTGTGTGGGCACGCAGATAGGTGCGCCAAAGGCAAGCCCGTCTGCGCCTGTCTGCGCCCGTCCGTGACCAGCGCCAGGGACCCTGGATCGCCGAGCCCCCACCGCTACAACTCAGCTGCCCTCCTCGCACTCAACCCCGGAAGGAACAACAACTTCCAGCTCTCCGCACCAAACACCACCCACGGACAGTTCTCCTGCTGCCCTGCCACCGAACCTTCACCACCCTCCGCACGGCCGCCGCACCCACGCCGGACGCCAGCCCCACAAGAGCCCTGGAGTGCATCCTCCTCAACGTACGCTCCCTGCACCGACATGCTGTAGAAATCTGGGACATCATCGACACCCTCTCGCCAGACGTCGCCTTCTTCTTAGAAACTTGGACCAACTCCTCCTTCAACCCCGACATCGCCACCGCAATCCCCGACAGATACAAGATCCAGAGGAAGGACCGCCCCAACTGCCCTGGAGGGGGACTCGCCATCACGCACAAGAGCTCCCTCCGACTGATGACCTCCAGCTCAAGCAACAGCCCGCCTACCACCGAACACCTCCATTTCCAGATCCAGACCAGCCCCCGAACAACCCTAAGAGGCACCCTCGCATACAGACCTCCCGGACCTCGAACTGAGTTCACCACCACCATCTCCGACCTCATCGCACCCCACACCATCGCCTCCATGGACTACATACTCATCGGAGATCTCAACTTCCACCTCGACAACCTCACCGACCCTCAACTCCGCCACCCTCCTGGACAACCTTGCCAACCTCGGACTGAAACAACTTGTCACCACCCCCACCCACAAGGCAGGACACACCCTCGACCCCATCTTCGCAGGAGGTAACAACATCCACTTCAGCCACACCACGCAACCCCCTTGGACGGACCACCACTGCGTACACTTCCACGTCGACAAACCCACAGCGCCCAAGCCTGCAGCCCGCCCCCCACCAATAAACTGGAGCAAGATCACCGAAGAACCACTCAACTATACCCTCAACCGCGATGCACCAGCCACCCCAACCGACGCCAACCTCGCAGCCAAAGAACTCAACAGATGGATCTCCAACGGCGCAGACGAGCTCACACCCATATGTAACCCCGACAGACGGCGCCCCAGGAAGGCCACCTGGTTCACCGCTGACCTCCAAGAATCCAGACGCACCTGCAGACGTCTCGAGAAGAACTGGAGGAACAGCAAATCCCCGGAAGACCGCACCACATACAAGAACGCCATGACAGAATATCACGAACGCATCAGATCCACCAAAAAGACCTTCATCCAGAACAAGATCCTCGCCAACTCCACCAACTCCAAGGAACTCTTCAGCATCATCAAGGAATTCACCAAACACCCCAGTGAAATCACCCCCTCCCAGGAACTCTGCAACAAGCTCGGCTCCTACTTCCATCTGAAAATCAAGTGCCTCTACGACAACTTCAACGACCAGACGCATGTTTTCGAAACCACTCCCTCCTCCAGCAATGCCAGCCAACCCACCATCTCCTCCTGGACCCCAATCACCACTGAAGACACTGCATCGACCATGAAAAGCATCCACTCAGGAGCCCCCACGGACCCCTGCCCCCCGCACATTTTTCATAGAGCTGCCGCCGCCATCACTCCGGAACTACGACGCACCATCAACGTCACCTTCAAAACCGGCATCTTTCCCGACAACTGGAAACGCGTAGGAGTCAGACCCTTACTCGAGAAGCCCTCAGCAGATCCCACGGACCTCAAGAACTACCGACCCATCTCCCTCCTTCCCTTCGTAGTAAAAGTCACAGAGAAGATGGTCAACATCCAACTGACAAAATTCATTGAAGAAAACTCCATCCTTGACCCCTCCCAATCCAGATTCCGCAGCAACCACAGCACTGAGACCGCTCTACTCTCCGCCACAGACGACATCCGCACCGTCCTCGACCAAGGACACACCGCAGCCCTGATCCTACTCTACCTCTCTGCAGTCTTCGACACCGTCTCCCGCCGCACACTCACCACCAGACTCCATGAAGCCGGCATACAGGGAACCGCCCTCGACAGGCTCCGCTCCTTCCTTGCCGACAGAACCCAAAGAATCAGACTTCCATCCTTCCTCTCCGAAGCCACGGAAATCAACTGCGGAGTACCCCAAGGATCATCGCTCAACCCCACGCTTTTCAACATCTACATGGCCCCCCTCGCCGCCATTCTCAGACAGCACGGACTCAGCATAGTATCTGACGCCGACGACACCCAGCTCATCCTCTCCCTCACCAAGGACCCCATCACCACCAGACTCAGCTTCCAGGAAGGAAGGAAGGACGTTGCATCCTGAATGAGCAACAGCTGCCTGAAGCTCAACTCAGAGAAGACATAGGTCCTCGTGCTCTGACCCACCCCCTCTGCATGGGACAACACCTGGTGGCCCACCGCCCTCGGCAGCCCCCCTCCCCTACGGACCACGCCCAAAACCTCGGCTTCGTACTAAACTCCTCCCTCTCCATGACCCGACAGGTCAATGCCGTCGCCTCCACCTGCTTCAGCACCCTCTGCATCCTCCGAAAGACCTTCAAATGGATCCCCCCGAGTCAAGGAAGACCGTCACCCAAGCACTCATAACCAGCAGACTGGACTACGGAAACACCCTCTACGCCGGGATCAACATGTCTCTGCTCCGCAAACTCCAGACCATACAGAACACTGCAGCCAGACTCATCCTCGGCATCCCTCGACTCGAACATATCACCCAGCACCTGGGTAACCTCCACTGGCTCCCCGTTGAGAAAAGAGTAACGTTCAAGATACTCACCCACGCCTACAAATGCCTCCACAACACCCGACCCCAATACATCAATGAGAGAATCTCCATCCAGGTACCCAAGAGGAACCTCCAATCCGCTGACCTCGCCGAACCCCCGTGCCTCCGCAGAGCAAGAACAGGTGGAAGAACCTTCTCCTACATCACGGCCAAGACCTGGAACGAGCTACCAATCAACATCAGATGCGCCCCCACCCTGCACATCTTCAAGAAGACCCTCAAGACCTGGCTCTACAACTGACCGGAGCTGCTCCCCCCCCCCCCCGACCCCCAGCGCCTTGAGACGCTCACCGGTGAGTAGCACGCTTAAAATCCCCTGATTGATTGATTGATGGACTCTAAAACAGAACAAGGCCCAGCTGAGGTGAAGCCTGTATGGAGGAGGTCTTGAGTGGAAGAGCCTGCCTGCCAATCGCGAGGTTCTGCAGCCTGGCTGCCATGATCTGACCCCAAGGAGCATCCGAAGACATCTGCATCACCTGAGGGTCAAGGATGTGCAGGACTGCCAAAGTGTTGCCCTTTGGGTGATCTTCCACTTCCATTGGTCCACTCTATCTTGGGAGTCCCTGTACTATTTTTTTTTAAATTAAAATTAAAGCTTGCAAGCATCCTTCAGTGAGTTCTGTTTGCTGAGTCTGCCATCCTGGGACTGCAACAGTATGAACCATCTCTCTGCTACCTGTAATTCTACATGTATTGTTGTTACAAACTACAATAGAACCATAACCCCAAGCACAAGTTTGCTCACTTGCTTGTGAGGTGCAGCTGGAGCCATGGATCACATCAGTGCCACTACCACCACAAGATTTCAAATGTGAACATCCATTTGTTAAACAAGGGGTCCATGAGGTTCGGTATCCCAGGCACCACTACCATTCCGAGCACCTGCAGTTCCCCTTTTCAAACATTCACTTTGGAGACCAGTGGCTATTGTACCCATTCTCCACCTTACCCCATCCCCAGTGGCCTTCCTAACTGGAAGCAGAAACATTAACTTTAGGACCCGTTCCTCTTTACTACCAGATGTTTGGTCTGGAGTTCACTTTTGGGTGGTGAGTTCCTAGGCTCCTATCAAGCGTTTTCACAGATCTTAAATTTGCAATGATCTTCTGGTTGTATCAGTTATTATCTGGACTGTGTTACCTCTTGACCAGAATAACCAGGTTCTTGGTCTGAGGTGGAAGGCTGTGCCTCTGGTGACTCCTTGATCCTATGTAGTTCAATCAAACAATCAAGGTCTTGCTCATAGCATGTCCTCTCTAGGTTGAGGCGCACATGGCTTATGATAGTTGTCAGTAAGGACATCGGTTTTATAGTATTTATTTTTGAAGAGATTTCTCTATTCATCCAGATTTATTTTTCTCATTTTTTGGTATTTAATTTATCCCCTTTAACTTTGTTTGGTTGAAAATGTACTTGCGTACCTAGGGCCTAATTACAAGTTTGGCTGTCCATGGGACCGCTGAACCTGTGGTGGCGTTCCACCTGCCGTATTACGACTACGGCAATGGGACCGCCACAGGACCGATGCTACCGCCAGAATCCTTGATCCTGTGATGGTGGCGCAGCGGTCAGAGGCCACACTATACTGGCGGTGCAGCTGCTGCACCGCCACGCATAATATGAGTTTCCTCACTGCCCTCCTTTTCATGGTGGTGAGCCCGCCATGAAAAGGGTGGCGGTGGGGACACTAAGGGGGCCCTACAGTCCTGGGGGTGCATGCAGGGGGGCGTATGCACCCCCAGTTCCTGCACAGTCCATGTCATGCAGGAACATGCTTTGGCGCTCCCATTGCGGTGCCTTTTTAAGGCTCATATCTGAGCCTTAGAAAGGCACTGCCAAAGCACTGCCCGCCAGACCACGAAAGAACTCGTAATCTGGCGGGCAATGTGTGGACAAGTTTGGCGGTGTGGCAGCGGGCGTTGGCGTGGTGGCCTGCAACCACACCGCCAAACTCGTAATTAGGCCCTTAGTATTTTTCCAAATGTATATATAAAAAAAAAAATCCACAGTGACACTTCAATGCCTTTAAGAGTTTTACGCTTTACGAAGCAGCAATACGTGTTTCATCAGATGTGTTAAATACACATCGTTATGGTTAGTGAATTTATATAGCATTACATCTCAAAATATTGATGGAATTACTGCAAGAATTTGTGCGTATAAGTTGTCTATTTAAGAGCTCTAAACACGTAACGTCCTGTACAGCAGCTTCCTTACGCTACCCAGATGAATGTAGACATCTTGAGTGAGTAGGCAGTTAAGGTAATTCCTCACAAAAAGTGGCCCACGCAGACACTGATAGAAAAGCAAGGATGGGTTTAATCAGTAAAATTGCAGGAAGTTAAGCATCTTTTATTTAAAATGAAAATGTACTCACTGGACCCACATTTCCCAAAATAAAGGAGCATATTTCCTCCTCAGGAGACAGTGAGGGTGGGATGAGAGCGTTGGGCATTTGTTACTTCCGGGAGGAGGCTTGGAGCGACTGCAGTGTCAAGCTTCATGGAAGGGCACATGTATTTTTGTAGTTTCCATGCTGTCAGTCTGCACAGCCATTGCATAGGGAATTATTGTGACTTAGTGACAAAGTCAATAAATACATATTTTTCAATTTTCAAGTTTTTATAAATAAACGCAGGCAGATAAATTGATTTGTGTCTTTGTGTAAAATTCAGTGAAAACAAGAAGGCTTAATTATAACACAATAATTGACGACTATCTAGTCAGGTTCATCACTGAAAAAGAAATGCAGCTTGAATTATAGTACAGTAGAAATTAAAAGAAGGGTGCTAAGCTTAAGTCTTATGCCCTGCACATTAATGCCATGTTGAAGAGAAAATCCTTAGAGCTGCGGCTTTGTTGGATAATTCACAATTGACTCATGTTCTGCTCGGTAGTTCATGACACAGCAAGAACTACATTGTCTCACTGTTAGGGACTGCTCAGATTTAGGATTTTAGGGTTCTGCTCCATTGTTTCTAGGCACGCAGGGGTAATGGTCCTGAGTTTAGGGGAGCCCTGGTTAGGGATTTATTTGCCCTTGTTCCGAAACAACTAACTTGGAATGCCCAAAAGATGGACCATGGTCCACACAACTGGCCTTGCAGTCTCAGGAGCCACTCTGCATCTTGGGGGGCAGGAGCGGCACGGTCATGGAGAAGAATAATTTATCCCACTGACTCAATACACAGATGGATGGGTAGCAGAGGTCCTTGGTCAGAATATGCCAGTGGTTGCTATTGTGTGCTAGGAGAAATGAAAAGGGGGCTCGCACTATGTAACAGGAAAAGATCACTCAATGGCACAGGGGAGAAAATTCAACTGGTGGTGGCGGGACGAGGGGGGCTGATAAAGTGTAACATGGCGTTCCTTCATATACCAGTTTAGAAGAGGTAACTCCTCCTTCTCCACAATGAGAGTGGAAGGTATTTCAACATGGCCCACCACCGAGGATTGTGCCCCCCCAGAATGGCTCCTGCCACCAGAGCTGGAGTCCTCATAGGGAAATAACTCTGTGGTGACAAATCCACCATCATTGTGCAGCTGCCACCATAAGTGGGTATAGGAAATGCACACCTGAAAGTGGTGGTACTTTGCCAGTACCCACATTTCATGGGACTGACATTTGGGAAGTTTCTTCTATCATATCGGGGACTCGTGAAAGCCTGTTCTGAGAAAAAAATCCTATTCGTCACCAATCAGCCTTTCCCAATGTTGTGGACTAAAATGAAAACGGACTGGCCACCCTAATTCAGTTGGTCTGTCAACCATCATATGCATCAGCGTCAAGATGGAGCTGGTAGCGGTACAGTCATTTTCTAGCATTGAACGCCTTATAATATTCTCAGTTTTTGGTTGATCAGTAGACTCCCACTGGTTTGTTGAATAATTTTGGTGCCAAATAAGCGGCTGAAATGGACCCTTGAAGGATTTCTCCCACTATTGCAGTGTCAGAAGCTGACTTTGGCAGAATCCGATGTATATTCCAAGCCTTAACTAGACAGGCAAAAACAACTCGTAAAGATTTTCATTCGTGTTTGCTGTGCAGATTTTTGTCTCAATTGTCCCTGCAGCATTCTATGGCTCTGCCACTAACCCTGGAGCCAATGACTGGGTGGTCCCTTAGATTAGCAGCCACCTAGACATGCAGATAATATATAGGTAAATTAAATAGAACATTTTAAAAATGAAGGGAAGGGGCAGTTGGTGCAAACGGCAGCGAAATTTCTTCTATACAGCCGCCTTAATATGTTCGTTTCACGAGTTGTCAACTTACTGGCCTTAAAACTGCCTTGTTGTTCCCATTGCATCAACTGCAAAACTAGGACAAAGGGCAGACCTATCATAATACATGGGGTACTTTGTACCATTCTGCCTGCCACGTAGTCTCATTAAGAATCCTTGCCATAGCAAAAGGCACAGAACAGAGCTATAATAGTTGGTAAAGATTTCATTACATCAATCCACCCCATGGTCAAGGTCCTCATGGCCGTGGGCTCAATGTCTAAAGATTTTGCTTTGGTTGATTCATGGCATGCTCCTATCCCCACTTTGGAGGAGTTCTAGATGTATTGTTAGCCACACCAGTCGAATAGCGGAATCGACTACATGATTTCACCTTGAATTCAGGATTTATCAGCAGTACGGGCTTGATTCATAAACTGCATTTTGTAGTACGTAAAACGGTACTGCTGCTTACTAACTATAATATCAAATTCACAAACCTTCGGGTGGAAATCTCTACCTCTCCGATATTTTCTATGGAGATATCTCTGCACACAGGGTTGGATTAGGATCAAAAATCGGCCCGGGCTCACCAAAAAAAGTGGCCCACATTTGCGTATTGCCTTTCCTCAAAACACTGCTTCAGTGAAGTTTTATGAAAAGAAAGGGGGTGGGGGCATGTTTTATTAACTTGACTTAGATAAAAAAAAAATGCAGAGATTAGTTCACACTGCTGAGCCACACATGAATGCAAGTGAGACCACTTTGGCTCAGGCCCCCTGCCACCGCTCAATCAGCATACATTAATAGGCTGGCCCAGAGAGAGAAAGGGAGTGATACCTCCGCCCATCTGCCTCTAGAAAGGCTACTCAGGCACCCATTGGGCCGCTGGCGGCATCCTAACAGCACAGACAGCCCACAGCCTGCCCAAAAAAGTAGCCCACAGCTGGAACTCGGCTACTGGCCCTTCGGCCATTTCCAGAGTGCCCGCCTTACCAATCTGACCCTGTCTGCACATGTAAGTTTACCTCTTAGTAGTAAGTGTGGGAAGGAATAGGGGGAATGGTGGAAAAATAGGGAATACTGCAATACCTACTACTAAGTAGGAGGGGTTAGGGATGGCTAAAGAGGAATTCTAATACAAACCCCCACCCACAAACATGAAAACCATTGCTATTCACCCACTGCATTTCTAAAGCTACTACTGCCCTAAAGTTGACAAAACAGTAGTAAATGTCTAGTAAGTCTAGTACGACCCAAGCCCACTCACAGGTACTGCAGCACACCCCCATAGAGAAAAATAATGGAGTCATGGACTTAGGGACTTAATATAACACCCCAAAGGAAATAATGTTAAAATAATAACGTGTCTTCTTGCCATGCTTGTGAATTAAACAAACATCGTTAGCACCACAACTGGAGTCTGTGCCCTTTTGTTCGACCCGGCGAGGTCTTACCGTGGGATTTTGCTTTTCATATATATATATGTATATATAAAGTTATGCAAAGTTAATAAATATTTTATTACTTTAAAAAGTTACTCGTTTAGCTTATTAAAAATAAATTACATTTTTTTGCATTAATTAAACACAACTTTTAATTACATTTACTCAATATTAAACATAACATTGCAAGCCAGGTCTTTTTATTTAATTTAAATATCAATATTTTTCAAATAAATTCATATATTTATTTAGTAAGCATTATATTTTGAAGATGTAATGTGCTTCAACATTCTATTTCATTAGTTTGTAGTGTAAATATAATTAGTTTAGTTTATTTAACATTTAAATTTTACAATGAAATGAATACATTATTTTCTTTAAAAAAAAGATACTAAACTTTAATTATTTTCCCTATTCTTTCCCATAGGGAGGTGCCCACTGCAGTGGTTTCAGGGGATGGAGACATGTAAGTCTACACTTTGAAGGTAACTGACACACTGAAATGGTGTGAATAGTCAAAAGTAGTAGATTTACTCCAAAGTGCATGAGTAAATCTACGTGTAGATCAGGGCCACTGGAATTATGCAGCAGGGTTGAGTGAATTATGCAGAAACAAAAGCCAAATTATGCGGCATAATGATGCATAGTTTGTAATTGTATTACTTCGTTATTTTGTCAGTTTTAACTTTGGTAACACTGTCTGGGCATTGGCTGCACATCGTTAGTACCAGTTAAACACCCAAATATAGCAAAGAGCCACAGAAAAGTGGCCAGTCCAGCTTTGCAGAGGGCCTTCCACTGCGCGGCAACGCTTGCCGCCGCACTTTTACTAACTTTTGAACCGTTTGAGCTAGAAACAAAACATTCTTTTGTTTAAATCTGTAGATTATGTGGCAGGTGATGCATTATGTGGAAAATGCCGCAAATCTTTCATTATGCGAAAATCGCCGCTGCCGCACAATCACATAATTCCAGATGTCCATTTACTCCCGTGTAAATTGACCTTTTTGAAGAGGCCCCTTTTTTCTGCAAGGTTTTCCTAATGTTATCTGCCACTTAGAGGTAGATTATGATTTCTCCGAAATGAATGATCACTCGGAGGAGATAGGATTACGTTTTTGGGCGAGAACTGCTACCCGGAAGTAATAGTGTTTGGTTTCCTGGAAGCATCTGTCATTGGTAAATATTTTCTGGTTTCCAGGTATTGAATGTTGACCAAGAAGCAGTCTATTTGTAGAGCTCATGGATTTTAGTAGTTTATGGCTCACCTCTAATTTAACAAATGGTGTAATAAAAGTGTGACCCGCGTCCATTCTGAGGTGTGGTTTGGGGATCTGGGGGACGCAGCTCGGGTTGCC
Source organism: Calotriton arnoldi (assembly GCA_963921515.1). Taxonomy (NCBI): domain Eukaryota; kingdom Metazoa; phylum Chordata; class Amphibia; order Caudata; family Salamandridae; genus Calotriton; species Calotriton arnoldi. Next base: position 716,070 of record CAWUFW010004643.1, read on the forward strand.
TTCACTGAGGAGCATTCACTGTACAGTGTCCAAGTGAATTTCTTGCTAGGCAATGTGGGAAAACCACTGTTCCTTTAGTTTACGGAACAAAATCTGAACCCCCGCAGAAGATCTTGACTCAAAACTTTATCTACCTCTTCTATCTACTGCCCTTGACAAAGACAGAAGTAATCACTAGTCTAAATTTATGTTTCTCATTACACTGGGGAAAAGAGCAAAGCGCCCAACATAGCGCTGTTACCTACGCTGCAGCTTTTGCTGCTGTGAAAACAGCAGTTCGGCGTGAAATGCCATTCCTGCCTGCAAACATAGGGCGGATGTTTCTTTTACCGATGGAAATGCCACAACTATTGCCATAGCAGCCGTCAATACACTTTGAAAACACAAAAATCACTCCACAGACTTTAAACATGTTTAACAGCTGCCCTTTCCCAGCCCTGTTGGCTCAATCACCGGTAATGTGGTTCTCTGTCTCCTCTGTGCCTTTGCAGCCCGGTTTGTCACTTGGTTCCGTCTCTCTGGTGTTCCTGGTACATACCCTTGTTAACCCTGCTTGCTGCCATTCAGTCTGTCTTGTTCTTGGCATATGTCTGTGGCAGTTATTAATTTATTAAAGCAATTAGGCTGGGCTGGGTTGGAAAACACGGAGGGGATGGGCCCTGGAAAAGCGGAAATAAAATGGATAAAACTGAGTTATGTTGTTTGCTCTCCTCGGCACATGCACAAGGACATCGCTTCCACCGGTGCAGAAGGTGCAGTGGCACCGGGATCCAGATGGCTCACGGTTCGATGAACCATGATTATCGCCGTATTTTACAATTCAAACATTGGAGGGGGGGGGGGGGGATCTCTTTTTCTTGCACTGGGGCCCATGACACACTGACTATACCACTGCACATACAGGGCCTCCTTTACAAGCCTTTGTGCCGCAGGTGCATCACTTTTTTTTGACGCACTGGCAGCGCAATGGGCCTGCCCATATTTCAAGGCCATGTAAAGTTACCCTGTGTGACTTTTAATGGCCTTGTAAATATGGGCCCCCTTCATGCATTACTCTGCGTGAAAGGAGAGTTCCATGGGTGTTGCTGTGAGTGTTCCCACGCAACATCCATGGAACTTGACGCATTCCCAGATTTACAACGTTTTGTAAAGCTGGGAATGCGACAGAGTCCTACGCCTCCTGGCGCAACGAGGAGAAATACTTTTATTTCTCCTCATTTTTTCACTCTTTTTATGCGTGCTGCATTCTGCTGCATGCATAGAAAGTGGAAAATGCCATCAATGATTGCTATTGTGCAGGAAGGTGTCCCTTCCTGCACACAAAAACAATCATCCCCACAATGCAGGCACCCTTACAACATGACGCAAGGGTGTCTGCGTTGGCGCACAGCTGCTGGTTGTTCGCCGGCGCTGGGGAGGAGGACAGGAATGTGCCATATCTTGTCGATACGGTGCATTCCTGCCCTTTTATTTTGATGCACGTCAGCGCGCACTGCCACGCTTCAAAATATAGTAAATGAGGCCCACAATTTGCAATGTAAGGCCCTCTCTCGCTTCGCACACTAATGGCATTACTTCTGTCACAAACGCATCGACTCATGCAGTTCCTCAAGCACTTTCCCTTCATATTTGTCATGTAGACATATAGGGGCGTATTTGAAAAGCCTTATTGTTTTATGTAAAGGAGTACTCTTTTATTTACTCTTACCAGTGCTTCATTTGAAAGAGAATAAGTTCCAGGGCCCAAAGTTTTATTCAGAAGCCGGCGCTGTTGAAGGTCGGGTTATTGAATATCAAGGCTCCGTTGTCTTGATTCCACCTCATGCTTCTTTAATCCACCACCAGAGACTGCCTGAATCATTTTCTCTCTATTGCAGATTCTTTTTTCATCCCTGCTTTCTTCTTTTTGTCATTGTGTTTCCATCTTCGTTTTCTTCCTCTTTTCCCCATTTTGTGTTTTTCTCTGTCTTGCTGTGGATCAAAGTTTTTTGAGGAAAATTAAAAGCACCAGTCCCAAAAAATGAGTGCCGGTGGGGGTCAACCTGCAACCACTGGCCTAAATTAAGCACTGACACTTTACATGCCTTTGTGAATTGGATCCAAAACATATAAAATGAGAACGTTCATAGAATATACATGCAGTTAGTATGAATAGAAAGGACCATGCCCTTTTTGCACTTTTACTAATAGGGAGTTGGATATGTCGGGTCTAATTCACAAAGGCACGAAAGATTACATAAAAGAGTACTACAGGAGTACTACCACTTGTACCTGTTAATGCTTTTATGAATAAGAGCCATAATGTTTTCTCCCTCGCCACCAGAGAACTATGCTCAAGATAAACCACCTGGGCCGGTATTACAGAAGTGCCCGGGGTGGATGCGCAACGGGCATTTGCGCCCACTTTGTGAACCCCAGGGGCACTTTGGTATTACAGAAGGGGCCCCAGATGTTTGTGCGGCCCCTTCTGTTATACAGATAGCGCTGGTGCACAGGTTGCGCCAGTGCTATCTCAAGAGGGCGTTCCCTTATTTGGATGGCAGTGTGGCCCCATGCAAATGAGGAAATCTCTTTACCTCTGTGCCTGCATTGTATTATAGATACAGGCGCAGAGGCAAAGAAGCTGTCAGGAGGTGCACTAACAGTGCATCACAAAAAGGTGGCACGGAGTCAGCTCGCCCCCTGATGGCAGCCCTCTGGAGGGAGTCAAAGGGGTCCTATGGACTCCACAGACATCTCCCTGCAGTCGGGTGCGGTCACTCACTGCACCCGTCTGCAAGGGAATCTCACTCCCCTGTTTAAAGTGCAGGTGGGTACCGCCTGCACAGTGAAACACAAAGCATCTGCTCTGTATTTCACTTGAATACACTGCCCCAGGGCAGCACAAGTTTGCGGCTGCCCTGACGGCAGCACATTCAACCTAATAGGGCGCACTTTCCCTGTTTGCGCACAGCGCACCTGTTTGGAGGTGCGCAGTGGCGCAAACAGGGAAAGTGCACCCTCTACATGATAGGGCCCCTGGTGTCTGGTAACTAGCTCAGCAGGTTGAATGCCAGCTGCACAGATCTATGTGTATCATGCAAATCAGAGGTTTGAATCCCTGCAACACAGCCTTATATTTTCATAATAATAGATGTGGATAAAATAAGTTCCATTAAGTTATATTAATTATCCCCAACACACCCACCCAGACAGTGTCAGTACTTCCACCACACTACTGCACCCCGCTGTGAGAAGTTGGCCTGGTATATGCTGTCCACTAATTAAAATGGACACCTCGCACCAGTCCAAACGACCCTTATTGATGATTAGGTTAAAGACAACCTTTATAGAAAGCTATCCTAGTGGTAGCTGTGGAGAGCAGCCTTCAGGCTAAGTCTTGAAGGAATGTAAAGCAGCTTGTTTTACCAGTATATAACCTCTTGAGTGACCAAATGAAAGGAGCACCACACCAGGTATATATAAAATATATGTATTTATTACTAAACACTCTCTACTAACCTCCTTATGATATTAGAGAACGAGGCACACAATATTACAGTACTAGAACAACAGTAAATAGCACAATTCACAGTGGGCTACAGGGGGAGACCAAACCATATATTAAGAAAGTGGTATAACAACCACGACTTGACTAGACACAGTGCCTAGAGCACGTAGAATCGCTGGGACCCCAAGGAACCACCCAAGGTAGTGACACAGGGGACCCACGGAGGATGGGTGCAGTGTGGGAACACAGACGCGAGCTCCGTACAACTCTATGGGAAAGTCGCGGTTGGAATTTTAAAGATTAAGGACACTTAGGAGAGGACTTCAAGCAAACCCAGCTAAACATAGAAGGTTCTAAGGCCAGCACCCTTGAGAGTACCGAGGTACCCGTGTTACCTATCCCAGAGGAGCCGGTTGCATAGGGGTCAAGTGGTGTCGGAAACCCTCGTCGTTTTCAATGGCGTGATGCGAGAAAGTACTGCCGCCGTGGAGAAGAAAAGTGTCCGGTGTGATCCAAGCCTGGATCGGAGATGTGAAGAACCTGAAAGCAGAGGGGACAAAGTCTGGGTCACTTCATGTGACCAGGAGCGGAGCAATAGAATGCCCACCGATGTCGGGTGCTTCAGGTGCGAAGAGGTGAAGCTTGACTCTGCAGCCCCGGGGACCAGGAGATGTCAATGACAACCAGATTCTGCAGGCGACCTGCTCCACAAAGGATGTCGAGTGCTGGGGGGTCAGTTTCCGGATTGGAGACCAACAAGCCTTGGCAACTGCAACACATGCGGTCAGAGAAAAGATGCTTCTGTGAGGACCAGCAAGGTCCTGGGGACTCCCCAAGCGATGGAGAGTCAGGGCACATCTGGAGCAACCAGGGAAGCCCACTGAAAGTTAAAGTTGCCTTCTCAGGGACCCACAGGTCAATGGACCAGGGATCGCGAAGGGACCTCGAGAGGAATCACTCAATACCAGCCCACGGAACACTCGTGGAGTGTAGGCCAGGAGTCTTTGGTGGAAACACTGCTCGGGGCTTGGACTAAAAGTCACCCAAAGCACAGCTTCAGGGTTCGCCTAAAAGCATATGCTGCTGCAAATGTGCACGGTGTCCAGGGGTTCGGGTTGCACGGTCCCCACGAGGGTTGTGGGTCTCAGGCTTGCTGAGAGCACTAGTCAGCCTCGGGGAAGCTTGGGCACCCACCTCCTGTGTTGCAAAATCTTCGGAGTCCGTCGGGAGCTGCGTAGATGCAAACCGGTCAGATGCGTTGAGGTGCCTGCGTTGCAGGGGAGTAACTCCTTTACTCCAAGGGAGATTCTTCAGTCATCCAGCAAAGCGTAGATCGTCGAAGGTTACTTGGTTTCTGTAGCAGAGTTTAGTCCAGGTAATATCTAAAGTCCTGTAGTCAGGGTTCCTACTTTATACCCAAGGAAGGGGTGGGACAAACTCTGGGGACCCACCTATTGGAGGGTCAGGACAGAGGGGTGGCTACACCCATGTCCTTTGTCCAGTTTCACGCCAGAGCAGGGGCTGGTAGCCCCTGCAACCGGTTTGAGCTGGGCTATGCACAGGGACACCAAATGTGCCCTCAGTGCAGGCTTTCTGGCACTCTGAGAGTGCACCCACCCAGCCCCAATACACTAAAGCCTGTCTGGGAGGTGGTCACACCTCCCTGTGACAGGAAACCTATTGTCAAGCCTTCCCCTGCCGGAGTTTCGTCCAGCAGCAGGAGGGCAGACTCGTGTCTGTGGCTGGCAGCATCCATTTTGTGATGCCAGGGCTCTGTGAAGCTGGTACCGGGTGTACCGGTGCTGTCATATTTCTCCCTCTAGGAGGGAGGAATCATACCTCCCACACCAGTTACTGGTGTGGAGGTATGATTCCAAGGTGTTTGACACCAAACACAACATAATTCCTTGCAGCCATTTTAAAGTTAGCATTTACAGCGAGCTTGTAATGCACTTAAGAGTATATGGTTGGCTGCTTCACAGACAACCCCGGACTAGTGGTTCCGAAGGCTGCAGAGGGGCTCTGCTCATGCATGGGCACTCTCTCACATAAAACCCAGCACCCTGCCTTCAGGATTGATAAGGCCTGCCATAGGGGTGACTGATAGGTTTATATGTGCAGTGATTAGGATAGATATAGTGAACCTATATCTAAGGAAGGGGTGCATGCACCACCTTACACAGGCTGCAGTAGCAGACCTGTTGTGTCTTTTTGAATGGCCTCTCAGGGGTGGCATAATACATGCTGCAGCGCCTGGGTGGCCTCTGGGGTACCTATGCCCTGGGTACATAGTATACCATATACTAGGGACTTATAAGGGTTCCCCAGAATCCAATCTGGAGTGTACCTAAAGTACATGCAATCAATTTAGAGGAGAAAGCAGATAGACTGGGGTCCTGAATAGCAGAATCCCAGTCAGACTAAGTCGAAAACAGTGAAACATCAGCAAAAAGTGGGGGTAACTATAAGAAGCAGATCCTACTCTCCTACACAACATCCCCCCAAACGTCAGGACATTAAACTAACCTTGACCAGTTGAGTCTTCATGTTCTAAGTGGAAATATCTGGAGAGTCCATCTGCATTGACATGGTTACTCCCAGGTCTATGTTCCACTGTATAGTCCATCCCCTGTAGGGAAATGGACCACCTCAAAAGTTTGGGGTTTTCACCCTTCTTCTGTTTTAGCCATAAGAGGGGCTTGTGGTCTGTCTGAACAATGAAGTGAGTGCCAAACAAGTATGGCCTCAGCTTCTTCAAGGCCCAAACCACAGCAAAGGCTTCCCTCTCAATGGCTGACCAACGTTTCTCTCTGGGGGTCAGCCTCCTGCTAATAAAAGCTACTGGCTGATCCTGACCTTCAACATTCAATTGTGATAACACAGCCCCTACCCCCAACTCAGATGCATCTGTTTGGACAATGAATTGTTTGGAGTAGTCAGGACTTTGCAGAATGGGAGCAGTGCACATGGCCTGCTTCAGGTCATCAAATGCCTTTTGACAGCTGACTGTCCACTGAACTTTCTTTGGCATTCTATTGAAAGTTAAGTCATTCAAAGGGGTCACTATGGATCCATATCCTTTGACAAACCTCCTATAGTACCCAGTCAGGCCCAAGAAAGCGCTGACCTGAGTCTGGGTGGTTGGAGCAACCCAGTCCATGATGGTCTGGATTTTGCTCTGCAATGGTTGAACCTGGCCTCCACCCACAAGGTGGCCCAGGTATACAACTTGACTCTGCCCTATCTGGCACTTGGTGGCCTTGATAGTGAGGCCTGCTTTCTGCAGGGCCTCCAAAACATTTCTCAGGTGGACCAGGTGATCCTATAACAATCAAAAAACCCAACCTGTCTAAAAATAATTTAGGGAGTGCTCGTAAGAGTCACTGAAAAGTTAGAACATCGCTATGCTAACAAGAACAAATTCCCCCAGAAATAGAGAAGATTTTTTTAGAAGAAAATATATATGTTTTAATTATTCTTGATATTTATAAAACTTTGTCAGAGTTTTCAAAACAATAACATATGATATGATTTCATTAATTCAAACAATACATATAGATAAAGTCCCACATTCATACTCTCAAAACAGACTCACATCCACAAATACACACATACTCATACACTCTAACCACTCAAGAGCAATTCATCATCGAAAATGTGGTCAAAAGATCCAACACAGTATAAAGTCCTATAGAGGGGATTGATATTAACAAAAAACTATCGTGCGTCCTCTCAGTAATAGGTTGTAGAAATATCTGGAGGCACGAGGTTCTCCAGCGCCAACGCGCGTTTCGGTGTCTAACCCAATGTGGGTCACACCTTCATCAGGGCGACCAGATCAAATGTGGGACACAGGGAAATGACCACCAGGGGGAATAAAGGAGTGATGTAAGACAATAACAATCATACATAACAATTTTTTTTAAATTTACATATTTCAACAGGATACAAATTTGGCATAAGTAACAAGTTTAAAAGATAGGGATAATATGTTAGCAGCGAAAACAAGAGAGCAGTTTTTTCATGTTTAATAATAATCATATATAAATATCAATTAATGAATAGAGAGAGCGTGCACTGTGAATGAAGCCAAGATACACCAAAAAAGGTTGAAAGACTCACCAAAGTTCCTGTGAAGATTAAAAGTATGAGTTAGGTGACACAGATTAGCCCAAGAGATTTATATATATACATATATACAGTGTACCTTAATGCGGGGCATCCAGGTAGATAGACTGTACTAGAGAAGGTTAGTTGAGACCAGCTCAACAACTGAATCTGTGGGGACAAAGGGATCTCAAGTGTCACTTTGAACACATGTATTTAGAAAAAGAGTTTTTATGGAAAGAGGACAAAAACGTGTTTCCAGACTGCGTAGGGACCCCTAGAAGGGGCACATACCGAGAGAGGCTTACCAATATAATAATGTAGGTATGACGGATGGGTAGGTTCCTCAGGCTCCAGCGTATGACAAGTTTAAAATACACGGAAACTCAAGTCCAGTATCCGTGGGTAAGGGCGCTCACAGGCGCATATTCAAATCAGTCCAATTCTTATCTAAAAGGGAGGATATATAACAGTCTAGTGAATAAGAGAGTCTGTATCCATAATGGACACGATAAAACAACGTAAAGGTAAATAGTGCTCAACCTTCAGGGCAGATCACTGGTCCATAGGGCAGTTTTAAAGGTCACAATATGAACTAGCAAAAAGTGGAGCAGGGGGGCCGTAATTAATCTGCGAGGGGCGGGGTGCCTAAAAGATCTACTCAACGTCTTATGGGTGCGCCAATTTTAGGGATAAGGTGTCTCATCTAAAACGTCTGAGAGCGGCAAAGGTGCCAGGGGCCACAGATTTTATATGGATCTTAAGTGGGCATCATTTTAGAGGTACGGCGTTAGGCGTATGATCGAGACAGGTCCCTCACAAGACTGCACCCAGTCGTACATGGACAGGTACTAGGGTCGGGATGTAGGCACTAGTGGGGTAGGCGGTCCGCGATACTGGGGTCACTAAACAACCCCCGCATTAGTGACCTGGCAGCCCATTTCCCAGCAAAGATGAAGATGGATCGGCTGCACATTCAATTTAGTTAATTAGGCGGTGGGGGATATCGGGGAAATTAACAAGGGAGAGAGTAGGGACACACGAACTCTCCTTGGTATCAAATGGCGAGCGCGGTGGCTAAAGTCCTCCTGCGGCGTCCGGGGCAGTGGGCTCCCGAGAACCAAGCTTGGGGAAGTAAGCAACCACGCTGAATATATAAGGATGAATTCAAACGCCGCCGTCCAACAGGTCGAGCGGCTCCGGCTCCTCCCCGCCATGTGAATGGTAGAAAGAAAAAGAGGACTGTCCCAGATCGCAGTGTATTCGGTATAAGGCGCCGGCCATGACAGACGGCTAAATCGCCATAAAGTAGGCAGATAGAACAACGCGACAGGGGAGACAAGGGGCTATGATAAACTTACAGCTGCCAGACATGAGGGCGCTGGGAATTTAAAACATAAATGGCCAGAGTGCAAAATAGATGACCCAATCGATCGCGATAGACTCAAGGGGCTAAAAATCAAGAAAGATGATGGAGGAAAGCCTGACAGAAAGCGAGACTAAACAGAGGGCCCGGCTCGCAGAATCTGGCCAAAAAAATGGAAAGATAGAAGCCGCAGCCCTTCTTTCAAGTAAGGGCGAGGAGGGGGGGGGGGAGGGTTTTCTTGGGGATGGGGAGAAACGGGGAGGGGGGGAAAGGCAGGGGGAACATGGGGGGAACAGGTTAATTTGAAGAATAAGAAAAAAGTTTCAAACTCAAATAATTGCATTCTCCCATGGGCAGATTTCATTGAGTCCTTTCTCCACAGAGTTGAGAAGGAAAATCCAGAACACCTCTCTTTTCCTTCTAGTGGCAGTCAGGTCCCTTCCTGCCTGCGGTTGCACTCTCTCTAGAATAGACCACCTAAGATCACTCTCCGTGTGGCCAGATTCTGACCAGTGGTTGACCAGGGGAGCTGAGTGCTTCTTGAGTCTGATGTTAGACTTATGCTCACCTACTCTCTTCCTGCATTCTCTGCCTGTTTCTCCGACATACGCCAGGTTACACGGACAGAGGATGACATAGATGATGTTTGATGTGCGACAGTTGGTCATTTCACGCAAGAATACAGTACGTTCATTCACTAGGATAGTGTCACTGACTATGGCATTAGGACATGCCTGACAAGTGCCACATCGATGATTTCCTTTGATTGGCTGGCTGCCAGTTATGGATTTTTGGCAGTAGGATGTACGTTCAGGGATTTTACCTCTCACAAGATGGTTCTTGAGATTTTTGTTTCTTCTGAACGCAAACAATGGCTTGGGTAACTTATGTTCACAGTTGTCCATGTTAAGTAGATACCATTGGGCATTGATGGTCTGACGTATTTTATGATTCAAGTTGGAATGCTTGGTTACGCACACCAATTTGTCCAGAGGTTCAGTATTCCTAGGTTGGAACATGGTGTCACGATTGTAATACCTGGCCCTCTTCAGAGAGTCTTTGATCAATTTGGTAGGGTATCATCGAGTGAGTAGTTTCTCCTTTCGAATGTCGGCTTGTTTCAGAAAATCCCTCATATTAGTACAGTTTCTCCGAAGACGGAGAAACTGACTGAAGGGAATACCCTCCTTCTGGCAGCGCGGATGATAGCTGCTGAACTGAAGGAGCGTATTTCTGGCCGTCGGCTTGGTATATAGGGAAACTTGTAATTCGCAATGTTTATGTTCGATCCAGACATCAAGAAATTCAAGTTTACAGTTGCTGGATAGGGCAGTGAATTTGAGGTTGGAATCGGCTGCGTTTATCCAGCTGGTGAACTCATCAAGGGATTCCTGGTCCCCCTTCCAGATAAAGAAAATATCGTTGATGAAGCGGGACCAGGAGCGGACATTTTCAAAGAAGGGGGCCATCTCATTGTATATGTTCTGCGCCTCAAAGTGTCCCATGTAAAGACATGCTACACTTGGGGCGCAGGCTGCCCCCATACTGACTCCCTGAATTTGTTGGTAATATGTGTTATTGAACTCGAAGAAATTCTCTCCCAGAACAATGTCCAGGCATTGGAGGATAAATGGAGAATTGGTAATGTTTGGATCAGAAGACAGGATCTCTTGCAGGACTTTCATAGCTCCCTCTTGGGGGATGTTTGTGTATAGGGACTCCAGGTCCATGGTGACCAGGAGTTCCCTATCGCAATAATATGGGGTCTTTTCAATTTTAGAAATAAAATGCCCCGTGTCCTTAATATAAGATTTAAGGTTTCCCACCAACGGTTTCAAGAACCGATCAACATATTTTGAGGGACGCTCAGTTGCTGCCCCGATGGTGGACACTATGGGTCTCAGTAGTGGATTGCACTCATTTTTGTGAGTTTTAGGAACTCCGTAGACAATGTGTATGCGGGTACAAGAGGGGATTAGAAATTCCGCCTCTTTAGTACAAATATATCCATTGTCTACGGCGGACTCCACCATGGTGAGGATTCTACATTTCAGATCGGGTTCAGGGTTGGTAGTAATCATTTTATAGTGTCTGGTGACACCGAGGAGGTTATTCATTTTCTCCAGGCGTTTATTCTCTCTTAGAGATACGAGAGCAGCACTCTCTCTCTCTTGGAGATGTTGTGTGGAGGTTTTGGAACATACTTAATAATTTTCTGCATTTTGCTAATAACCGCTTTCTCTAAGATTTCAACTTCTGGTCCCAGAGAGTCAAGATTGGGGGTGAAGTCAGATGGAGGTTTAAGACCGGATAAGTTGTCAGAGATGTCAATGGGGGGTCTTGTCTGGAAAAACTTTTTGAGTCTTATTTAGTCCTATTTTACGAAAAAACAGGCTGGGCCTGATCCTGATGGTAGTTCCTCTGTTGTGGGTTCCGAGATCTGGGGCGGAAATTTCCCCTGCGATTGCCTAAAAAACGATTGTGGGTTGCAGGTCTCTCAAATTGGTCCTGTCTAGTTTGATAGTTCGGGTTATAATTAAGGGGACCCTCTACGTCGGAATCAGTAGTGTCCGAAAAGGTTGTGACCCGTCTATTGCCCCAGTGAGGAGTACCAGCATTGGGGGTGTTGTCGTCATTGGTGGTGTAAAAATTCCTGCAACCCACAATCGTTTTTTAGGCAATCGCAGGGGAAATTTCCGCCCCAGATCTCGGAACCCACAACAGAGGAACTACCATCAGGATCAGGCCCAGCCTCAGATGTATATACAAACACGCCATCAGCAATACTGGAAAACTTGAATAACATCCCTGTGTTTAATCTGTCAACCAACAATATAGACTCTCAGGCTGTTGCCCTTTTATCCCGAGGACTGTCTTTTGTCCCCACTACCAACGTGAATAAGTTTGAATTAATGAAGGATCTCCATCTGTTTTTTCGTAAAATAAGACTCAAAAAGTTTTTCCAGACAAGACCCCCCATTGACATCTCTGACAACTTATCCGGTCTTAAACCTCCATCTGAGTTCACCCCCAATCTTGACTCTCTGGGAGCAGAAGCTGAAATCTTCGAGAAAGCGGTTATTAGCAAAATGCAGAAAATTATTAAGTAAGTCCCAAAACCTCCACACAACATCTCCAAGAGAGAGAGTGCTGCTCTCGTATCTCTAAGAGAGAATAAACGCCTGACTATCAAACCGTGTGACAAGGGAGGGGGTATTGTCATTTTCGACACCCCTCAATATGTGGAGAAAATGAATAACCTCCTCGGTGTCACCAGACACTATAAAATGATTACTACCAACCTTGAACCCGATCTGAAACGTAGAATCCTCACCATGGTGGAGTCCGCTGTAGGCAATGGATATATTTGTACTAAAGAGGCGGAATTTCTAACCCCCTCTTGTACCCGCATACCCATTGTCTACGGAGTTCCTAAAACTCACAAAAATGAGTGCAATCCACCACTGAAACCCATAGTGTCCACCATCGGGGCAGCAACTGAGCCTCTCTCAAAATATGTCGATCGGTTCTTGAAACCGTTGGTGGGAAACCTTAAATCTTATATTAAGGACACAGGGCATTTTGTTTCTAAAATTGAAAAGACCCCATATTATTGCGATAGGGAACTCCTGGTCACCATGGACCTGGAGTCCCTATACACGAACATCCCCCAAGAGGGAGCTATGAAAGTCCTGCGAAAGATCCTGTCTTCTGATCCAAACATTACCAATTCTCCATTTATCCTCCAATGCCTGGACATTGTTCTGGGAGAGAATTTCTTCGAGTTCAATAACACATATTACCAACAAATTCAGGGAGTCAGTATGGGGGCAGCCTGCGCCCAAGTGTAGCATGTCTTTACATGGGACACTTTGAGGCGCAGAACATATACAATGACATGGCCCCCTTCTTTGAAAATGTCCGCTCCTGGTCCTGCTTCACCGACAATATTTTCTTTATCTGGAAGGGGGACCAGGAATGCCTTGATGAGTTCACCAGCTGGATAAACGCAGCCAATCCCAACCTCAAATTCACTGCCCTATCCAGCAACTGTAAACTTGAATTTCTTGATGTCTGGATCGAACATAAAGATTGCGAATTACAAGTTTCCCTATATACCAAGCCGACGGCCAGAAATACGCTCCTTCAGTTCAGCAGCTATCATCCGCGCTGCCAGAAGGAGGGTATTCCCTTCAGTCAGTTTCTCCATCTTCGGAGAAACTGTACTGATATGAGGGATTTTCTGAAACAAGCCGACTTTCTAAAGGAGAAACTACTCACTCGAGGATACCCTACCAAATTGATCAAAGACTCTCTGAAGAGGGCCAGGTATTACAATCGTGACACCATGTTCCAACCTAGGAATACTGAACCTCTGGACAAATTGGTGTGCGTAACCAAGCATTCCAACTTGAATCATAAAATACGTCAGACCATCAATGCCCAATGGTATCTACTTAACATGGACAACTGTGAACATAAGTTACCCAAGCCATTGTTTGCGTTCAGAAGAAACAAAAATCTCAAGAACCATCTTGTGAGAGGTAAAATCCCTGAACGTACATGGTTTTCTAACTTATTCAGAACGGCTTCGGTACACGACGAAATCTACGAGGACAGGGGCATATCATAGCCCAATGCTCATCGTTGAATTATCAATGCTTATCACAATATTTATGTGAAATTATGGGAACTATCTTCATTCTGGATAAAAATACTCTTTCTAATAGGGACTAAACATTTTCGCCGAAGGATCAGAATTTTATATGGAATGCTTTGAGAATTCATCTATTAAGCTTTTGAAGCCTTGAAAAAGTTTCTCTGAAACGAAACACGTGTCGGCTGCCGGTCCAACGCTATGTGGAAGGATCAGAGTATCTACCTTCTATCATTGAAATACTATGATATCCCTTTTTAAACATATGGTTGAAATCTGTTTGTTGGATGTGTTTATCTTATTAAATAGCAAGTAACAAAAAAAACTTCTGATTTGTTGGTACTATGAACTGCTCCATGAAACTTTTTTGTATGTTGATATTTTGAATTGCTTCAAGTTCTTTTTAAAAATAAAAAATCTTTTTGTATGAATCAAAATTGAATTGACTTGAGTGCCGAGGTTTATCTATATTCTTTGATATCACCACTGGGTTCCTTTGAACCACAGTGGATAACACCTTAGGTAGTGGGGTGTAAACCTTTAACCTTGAGGGGCACCAATATTGCAAATAAATACTTAATGCACATAGAGAGTGATGTGCTACCAATAAGACCACCACTACCATTTGTAAATATTACCCAAGCCATTGTTTGCGTTCAGAAGAAACAAAAATCTCAAGAACCATCTTGTGAGAGGTAAAATCCCTGAACGTACATCCTACTGCCAAAAATCCATCACTGGCAGCCAGCCAATCAAAGGAAATCATCGATGTGGCACTTGTCAGGCATGTCCCAATGCCATAGTCAGTGACACTATCCTAGTGAATGAACGTACTGTATTCTTGCGTGAAATGACCAACTGTCGCACATCAAACATCATCTATGTCATCCTCTGTCCGTGTAACCTGGCGTATGTCGGAGAAACAGGCAGAGAATGCAGGAAGAGAACAGGTGAGCATAAGTCTAACATCAGACTCAAGAAGCACTCAGCTCCCCTGGTCAACCACTGGTCAGAATCTGGCCACACGGAGAGTGATCTTAGGTGGTCTATTCTAGAGAGAGTGCAACCGCAGGCAGGAAGGGACCTGACTGCCACTAGAAGGAAAAGAGAGGTGTTCTGGATTTTCCTTCTCAACTCTGTGGAGAAAGGACTCAATGAAATCTGCCCATGGGAGAATGCAATTATTTGAGTTTGAAACTTTTTTCTTATTCTTCAAATTAACCTGTTCACCCCATGTTCCCCCGCCTTTTTCCCCCATCCCCGTTTCTTCCCCCCCAGAAAACCCTTCCCCCCTCCCCTCCTCGCCCTTACTTGAAAGAAGGGCTGCAGCTTCTATCTTTCCATTTTTTTGACCAGATTCTGCGAGCCGGGCCCTCTGTTTAGTCTCGCTTTCTGTCAGGCTTTCCTCCATCATCTTTCTTGATTTTTAGCCCCCTGAGTCTATCGCGATCGATTGGGTCATCTATTTTGCGCTCTGGCCATTTATGTTTTAAATTCCCAGCGCCCTCATGTCTGGCAGCTGTAAGTTTATCATAGCCCCTTGTCTCCCTTGTCGCTTTGGGGTTGTTCTATCTGCCTACTTTATGGCGATTGAGCCGTCTGTCATGGCCGCCGCCTTATTCCGAATACACTGCGATCTGGGACAGTCCTCTTTTTCTTTCTACCATTCACATGGCGGGGAGGAGCCGGAGCCGCTCGACCTGTTGGACGGCGGCGTTTGAATTCATCCTTATATATTCAGCGTGGTTGCTTACTTCCACAAGCTTGGTTCTCGGGAGCCCACTGCCCCGGACGCCGCAGGAGGACTTTAGCCACCGCGCTCGCCATTTGATACCAAGGTGAGATTGTGTGTCCCTGCTCTCTCCCTTGCTAATTTCCCCGATATCCCCCACCGCCTAATTAACTAAATTGAATGTGCAGCCGATCCATCTTCATCTTTGCTGGGAAATGGGCTGCCAGGTCACTAATACGGGGGTTGTTTAGTGACCCCAGTATCGCGGACCGCCTACCCTACTAGTGCCTACATCCCGACCCTAGTACCTGTCCATGTACGACTGGGTGCAGTCTTGTGAGGGACCTGTCTCGACCATACGCATAACGCCGTACCTCTAAAATGATGCCCACTTAAGATCTATATAAAATCTGTGGCCCCTGGCACCTTTGCCGCTCTCAGACATTTTAGATGAGACACCTTATCCCTAAAATTGGCGCACCCATAAGACGTTGAGTAGATCTTTTAGGCACCCCACCCCTCGCTGATTAATTACGCCCCCCCCCGCTCCACTTTTTGCTAGTTCATATTGTGACCTTTAAAACTGCCCTATGGTCCAGTGAACTGCCCTGAAGGTTGAGCACTATTTACCCTTACGTTGTTTTATTGTGTCCATTATGGATACAGACTCTCTTATTCACTAGACTGTTATTTATCCTCCCTTTTAGATAAGAATTGGACTGATTTGAATATGCGCCTGTGAGCGCCCTTACCCTCGGATACTGGACTTGAGTTTTTCCGTGTATTTTAAACTTGTCATACGCTGGAGCCTGAGGAGCCTACCCATCCGTCATACCTACATTATTATATTGGTAAGCCTCTCTCGGTATGTGCCCCTTCTTGGGGTCCCTACGCAGTCTGGAAACACGTTTTTATCCTGTTTCCATAAAAACTCTTTTTCTAAATACATGTGTTCAGAGTGACACTCGAGATCCCTTTTGTCCCCACAGATTCAGTTGTTGAGCTGGTCTCAACTAACCTTCTCTAGTACAGTCTATCTACCTGGATGCCCCGCATTAAGGTATACTGTATATATCTATATATATAAATCTCTTGGGCTAATCTGTGTCACCTAACATACTTTTAATCTTCACGGGAACTTGGGTGAGTCTTTCAACCTTTTTTGGTGTATCTTGGCTTCATTCACGGTGCACGCTCTCTCTATTCATTAATTGATATTTATAAATGATTATTATTAAACATGAAAAAACTGCTCTCTTGTTTCCGCTGCTAAAATATTATCCCTATGCTTTAAACTTGTTACTTATGCCAAATTTGTATCCTGTTGAAATTAGTAAATTAAAAATAAAATTGTTATGTATGATTGTTATTGTCTTACATCACTCCTTTATTCCCCCAGGTGGTCATTTCCCTGTGTCCCACATTTGATCTGGTCGCCCTGATGAAGGTGTGAGCCACATTGGGTTAGACACCGAAACGCGCGTTGGCGCTGGAGAACCTCGTGCCTCCAGATATTTCTACAACCTATTACTGAGAGGACGCACGATAGTTTTTTGTTAATATCAATCCCCTCTATAGGACTTTATACTGTGTTGGATCTTTTGACCACATTTTCGATGATGAATTGCTCTTGAGTGGTTAGAGTGTATGAGTATGTGTGTATTTGTGGATGTGAGTCTGTTTTGAAAGTATGAATGTGGGACTTTATCTATATGTATTGTTTGAATTAATGAAATCATATCATATGTTATTGTTTTGAAAACTCTGACAAAGTTTTATAAATATCAAGAATAATTAAAACATATATATTTTCTTCTAAAAAAATCTTCTCTATTTCCGGGGGAATTTGTTCTTGTTAGCATAGCGATGTTCTAACTTTTCAGTGACTCTTACGAGCACTCCCTAAATTATTTTTAGACAGGTTGGGTTTTTGATTTTTATTGGTTCTTGTTCCCCTGTCCGACATGTCTATTATTCGTTTTCAGGGGCCCCCTTCGTTTTAGTGGTTACTCAGGACCAGGTGATCCTCCCAGGTGGAGCTAAAGACAGCAATATCATCTAGATATGCTGCACTATAGGCTTCCAGGCCTGTAAAGTCTTTGTTCACCGACTTTTGAAAAGTGGCAGGTGCATTCTTCAAACCAAAGGGCATCACCACAAATTGGTAGTGCCCACTATGGGTTGAGAATGCTGTTTTGGCTTTTGCATCCTCAGCTAGTCTGATTTGCCAGTAGCCAGCTGTCAGGTCAAATGTGCTCAGAAACCTGGCTGAAGCCAAAGTATCTATAAGCTCATCTGCCCTAGGGATTGGATGGGCATCAGTCCTAGTGACTGCATTGAGACCTCTGTAGTCCACACAAAACCTCATCTCTCTCTTACCACCCTGGGTGTGAGGTTTAGGTACCAAGACTACTGGACTAGCCCAAGGGCTATCTGAGTGTTCAATCACACCCAAATCCAACATCTTCTGGACTTCAGTCCTGATGCAGTCCCTGACATGGTCTGGTTGCCTGTAAATCTTATTTTTAAGAGGCAGACTGTCCCCAGTGTCCACTTCATGAGTGCACCAGGTAGTCTGACTTGGAGTCAGTGAGAACATATGCCTAAACTGGCTGAGAACTTTTCTGCAATCAGTTTGCTGCTGGTCAGTGAGGCTGCCTGCCAAGGCTACACCATCTACTGAACCATCATCAGGGTTCTGTGAGAGCAGGTCAGGGAGTGGATCACTCTCTTCCTCCTGTCCCTCATCAGTAGCCATGAGCAAGCCCATGTCTGCCCTGTCAACATATGGTTTGAGCCTGTTGACATGGAGCACCCTATGGGGGCTCCTGGGAGTTCCAAGGTCCACCAGGTAGGTAACCTCTCCCTTTTGCTCAATAATTGTATGAGGGCCACTCCACTTGTCTTGGAGGGCTGCTGGGGCCACAGGCTCCAACACCCATACTTTCTGTCCTGGCTGATAAACAGTCAACACAGCCTTTTGGTCATGTCAGGCCTTTTGCAATTCCTGGCTAGCCTCAAGGCTTTTAGTTGCCTTCTTCATGTACTCAGCCATCCTGGAGCGGGGACCAAGTACATAGTCCACAATATCCAGTTTAGGGGGTTTGAGAGGTAACTCCCATCCCTCCTTCACTAGACACAATGGACCCCTAACTGGATGTCCAAACAGAAGCTCAAATGGGCTGTAACCAACCCCCTTCTGTGGAACCTCTCTGTAGGCAAAGAGAAGGCAGGGCAAAAGTATGTCCCATCTGCGCCTAAGCTTTTCTGGGAGACCTTTAATCATGCCCTTTAAGGTTTTGTTGAACCTTTCAACTAAACCAGTGCATTGTGGGTGATAAGGGGTGGTAAATTTGTAATTTAAACCACACTCCTTCCACATAGTAGTTAAGTAACTAGACATGAAGTTGGCATCTCTGTCTGATACTACCTCCTTAGGAAAACCCACCCTGGAAAAGATTCCCAGGAGGGCCCTTGCCACCACAGGAGCTGTGGTGGTTCTAAGGGGAATTGCCTCTGGATACCTAGTGGCATGGTCCACCACCACCAGTATAAATCTGTGCCCAGATGCAGTTTGAGGATCTAGGGGACCAACAATGTCAATCCCTACCCTCTCAAAGGGAACCCCCACTACAGGTAGTGGTATCAGGGGCGCCTTTGTAGTGCTACCTGCCTTACAACTGGCTTGACAGGTGACACAGGAGCGACAAAACTCCTTGGTGTCTTCAGACATATGAGGCCAATGAAAGTGAGGGACAATTCTGTCCCAAGTCTTGTTTTGGCCTAGGTGACCTGCTAATGGGATATCATGTGCTAGTGTCAATAGGAAGCTCCTAAACTTCAGAGGTATAACCAACCTCCTGGTGGCTCCAGGCTTGGGGTCTCTACACTCTGAGTAAAGGAGTTCATCATCCCAGTAGATCCTATGGGACCCACTAGCACTCCCAGCAGCCTCAGCAGCAGCTTGCTGTCTGAGGGGTTCAAGAGAGGGGCAGCTCAGTTGCTCCTGGCTGAGATCTGCACTGGAAGGGCCCCCTGTCCCCAAGAACTCAACCTGATCAGGTTCAAGCTCATCTGGGACAGTTCCTTCTTCGGGACTAAGATCAGCTCCCTCAAGAGACTGATCTGGATTCTGAGACAGGGGGGAAGACACTGCCTTAACCCTACTGCTCCTTCTCTTGGAAGGCGCCTGGTCCATTCTTCCAAGATCCAGGGCCTGTTCAGTGTTAGACCTTTTGCCTGTGTCCTGGTCATAGCAAACACATCCGCAGGGATACCCAACATTTCTGCATGAGTCCTGAGTTCCACTTCGGCCCAAGCTGAAGTTTCTAAATCATTGCCCAACAAGCATTCAACAGGGAGGTCTGCACTTCCCACAACCTTCTTAGGGCCAGTTACCCCTCCCCAGGAGAAATTAACAACTGCCAAGGAATGGTCTGTCCTGACATTGCTAGCATTGGTCACTTGGTACATCTCACCAAGTATGATTTGCTCAGGAGCCACAAGATCTTTTGTCACCATTGTGACACTTGCTCCTGTGTCCCTGAATGCCAAGGCCTCCTTTCCATTGATTATAGGCTGTTGTCTGTGTTTGCCCAGATTACTGGGGCTTACAAATAAGGAGGCCATATCCACGCCTCCATCACAGATCAACATAGCCTGAGTTGGAACTCTGACTAGGCCAGAGTCCATCTCAGATCCCAGGGTTAACCCTACAACACCCTTATTTGGAACACCACCACTTGGAGCTGAACTAGGGGGAACAGTTGCCTTAGGGGCAGTGGTGGTTGGAGTGGAGTCCTTGGACTTGTTACAATCACTTGTCCAATGGGTCTTCTGTTTACAGATTTGACACCATGGCTTCTTCTTGCCTTTACCTTTGTTGGTTTGTGACTCCCCACCAGATGCAGATTTTTGGGGCCCTTGAGAAGACTTCTGGTCTTTACCCTTCTCCCCACCCTTATCAGAGTTTTTAGAATCCTGCTTCTTGGAGTCACCACCTTGGGTCTGAACCTTCTGCCTCACCCTGGTTCTGACCCATTTGTCTGCCTTCTGGCCCAATTCTTGGGGAGAGGTCAGATCAGAGTCCACCAGGTACTGATGCAACAGTTGATTTTGACAGTTATTAAGGATCTGCTCTCTCATGATCAAATTATGCGATCCTTTGAAATCACACACCTTACTGCCAAGTAACCAGCCTTCCAGAGCCTTAGTAGCACAATAAACAAAGTCAACCCAGTCCTGAGTCTGTGCCTTTTGGGTGTCTCTGAACTTTAACCTGTATTGTTCAGTGGTTAGGCCAAACCCATCAATCAGATTGTAATCAATCACTTTGTAATTATCAGCATCCTCTTCTCTTACAGTGAGGAGCTTGTCTCTACCTTTGTCTGCAAAGGAGAGCCACAAGATTGCTGCTCACTGCTCCTGAGGGACCCTCTGTACCTTTCAGGCCCTCTCCAGTGCAGTTATCCATTTGTGGATGTCATCCCCACTCTGGTAGGGAGGGACAATCTTGTTCAGGTTCCTATGGTCATGAGTATTTTCTCTACCTCTAGGGACACTGTGGCTGCCACCATGGGGCTCTAGCCCCAACTTCTGAGAAGCACTCTGAAGCTCCAGGGATTCCCTATCTAAGGCCAATTGCTCTCTCTTGATTCTGAGCTTAGCTCTCTCAAACTCAAGCAGTTGGCATTTCTTCTCATAAGAGGATTCCCTTTTATGAGAAGCAGAGGTCCCTACAGAAGTACCAGAATGATCAGATTCCTGAGAAGGAGATCTTGATCTTCTTGGTAGGCTGTTAACCCTTCCTGGGGAGTAAAGAGATGGCCATTGAGGCCTTCCTCACCTGAAGGAAGAATTGGATTGTCCAGGGTAGGATCATCTTGATCCCCCTGGTCAGCATTGGAGTCCATGTCATAGAAGTATTCACTTCCTGGACTTTCTTCCTCTGCTGCCCCACCCAACTTGCCTGCCTCATCAGACCCTGGGGTCTTTCTGAGGTCATCTAACAGCAAAGCCTCTATGAGGCGTTGAGGGCTTGCATGTCTCCCTGTCTTCAGTTTCCTAGATGTACACATATTTCTCAATTCTTGGAATGTGAGATTGTCATACCTAGTTGGCAAGGAGTCACTGACTTCAGGCCTTGAAGACATTCTAGTGTGGTGTGGTGTATGCACCTACCTACTCTAGTGGGAACTGAGGCTCTCTTGAGTTGGAGAAAGGGTGTGCTAGACCCTTGGCTACCCAACTCCAAGTTCAGTAGAACTTACTTTATTCTAGACTTGATTTATATGTACCCAAGTACCTTTAGTGGTTTTCAGTTAGTCACTCACTGAGATTATCTGGTAAAACAATAGCAAGCTTGATTCCCAACCGCTGCACACCAATGTGAGAAGTTGGCCTGGTATATGCTGTCCACTAATTAAAGTGGGCACCTTGCACCAGTCCAAACGACCCTTATTGATGATTAGGTTAAAGACAACCTTTATAGAAAGCTAACCTAGTGGTAGCTGTGGAGAACAGCCTTCAGACTAAGCCTTGAAGGAATGTAAAGCAGCTTGTTTTACCAGTATATAACCTCTTGAGTGACCAAATGAAAGGAGAACCACACCAGGTATATATAAAATATATGTATTTATTACTAAACACTCTCTACTAACCTCTTTATGAGATTAGAGAACAAGGCACACAATATTACAGTACTAGAACAACAGTAAATAGCACAATACACAGTGGGCTCCAGGGGAAGACCAAACCATATATTAAGAAAGTGGTATAACAACCACGACTTGACTAGACACAGTGCCTAGAGCACGTAGAATCGCTGGGACCCAAAGGAACCACCCAAGGTAGTGACACAGGGGACCCACGGAGGACGGGTGCAGTGTGGGAACACAGACGCGAGCTCCGTACAACTCTATGGGAAAGTCGCGGTTGGAATTTTAAAGATTAAGGACACTTAGGAGAGGACTTCAAGCAAACCCAGCTAAACATAGAAGGTTCTAAGGCCAGCACCCTTGAGAGTACTGAGGTACCCGTGTTACCTATCCCAGAGGAGCCGGGTGCATAGAGGTTAGGGGTGTCGGAAACCCTCGTCGTTTTCAATGGCGTGATGCGAGAAAGTACTGCTGCCATGGAGAAGAAAAGTGTCCGGTGTGATCCAAGCCTGGATCGGAGATGTGAAGAACCTGAAAGCAGAGGGGACAAAGTCTGGGTCACTTCACGTGACCAGGAGTGGAGCAATCGAATGCCCACCGATGTCGGGTGCTTCAGGTGCGAAGAGGTGAAACTTGACTCTGCAGCCCCGGGGACCAGGAGACGTCGACGATGACCAGATTCCGCATGCGAGCTTTCCCACAAAGGATGTCGAGTGCTGGGGGGTCAGTTTCCGGATTGGAGACCAACAAGCCTTGGCAACTGCAACCCACGCGGTCAGAGAAAAGATGCTTCTGTGAGGAACAGCAAGGTCCTGGGGACTCCCCAAGCAATGGAGAGTCAGGGCACGTCTGGAGCAACCAGGAAAGCCCACTGAAAGTTAAAGTTGCCTTCTCAGGGACCCACAGGTCAATGGACCAGGGATCGCGAAGGGACCTCAAGAGGAATCACTCAATACCAGCCCACGGAACACTTGTGGAGTGTAGGCCAGTAATCTTTGGTGGAAACATTACTCGGGGCTTGGACTACAAGTAGCCCAAAGCACAGCCTCAGGGATTGCCTCAAAGCATATGCTGCTGCAAATGTGCACGGTGTCCAGGGGTTCAGGTTGCACGGTCCCCACTAGGGCTGCGGGTCTCAGGCTTGCTGAGGGCACTAGTCAGCCTTGGGGAAGCTTGGGCACCCACCTCCTGTGTTGCAAAATCTTTGGAGTCCGTCGGGAGCTGCGTAGATGCAAACCGGTCAGATGCGTTGAGGTGCCTGCGTTGCAGGGGAGTAACTCCTTTACTCCAAGGGAGATTCTTTAGTCGTCCAGCAAAGCGTAGATCGTCGAAGGTTACTTGGTTTCTGTAGCAGAGTTTAGTCCAGGTAATATCTAAAGTCCTGTAGTCAGGGTTCCTACTTTATACCCAAGGAAGGGGTGGGACAAACTCTGGGGACCCACCTATGGGAGGGTCAGGACAGAGGGGTGGCTACACCCATGTCCTTTGTTCCAGTTTTGCGCCAGAGCAGGGGCTGGTAGCCCCTGCAACTGGTTTGAGCTGGGCTATGCACAGGGACACCAAATGTGCCCCCAGTGCAGACATCAAAGCACTCTGAGAGTGCACCCACCCAGCCCCAATACACTAAAGCCTGTCTGGGAGGTGGTCACACCTCCCTGTGACAGGAAACCTATTGTCAAGCCTTCCCCTGCTGGAGTTTCGTCCAGCAGCAGGAGGGCAGACTCGTGTCTGTGGCTGGCAGCATCCATTTTGTGATGCCAGGGCTCTGTGAGGCTGGTACCGGGTGTACCGGTGCTGTCATATTTCTCCCTCTAGGAGGGAGGAATCATACCTCCCACACCAGTTACTGGTGTTGAGGTATGATTCCAAGGTGTTTGACACCAAACACAACATAATTCCTTGCAGCCATTTTAAAGTTAGCATTTACCGCGAGGTTATAATGCACTAGAGTATATGGTTGGCTGCATCACAGACAACCCCGGACTAGTGGTTCCGAAGGCTGCAGAGGGGCTCTGCTCATGCATGGGCACCCTCTCACATAAAACCTAGCACCCTGCCTTCAGGATTGATAAGGCCTGCCATAGGGGTGACTGATAGGCTTATATGTGCAGTGATTAGGATAGATATAGTGAACCTATATCTAAGTAAGGGGTGCATGCACCACCTTACACAGGCTGCAGTAGCAGACCTGTGGTGCCATTTTAAATGGTCTCTCAGGGGTGGCATAATACATGCTGCAGCCCCTGGGAGGCCTCTGGGGTACCTATGCCCTGGGTACATAGTATACCATATACTAGGGACTTATAAGGGTACTCCAGAATCCAATCTGGAGTGTACCTAAAGTACATGCAATCAATTTAGAGGAGAAAGCAGATAGACTGGGGTCCTGAATAGCAGGATCCCAGTCAGACTAAGTCGAAAACAGTGAAACATCAGCAAAAAGTGGGGGTAACTATAAGAAGCAGATCCTACTCTCCTACACCCGCCCCACGCAGAGCAATCTCCCCAGTACAAGTAGTGTGCAGCTGTAACACTCTGGAGCTGCAGCCTTCTGAATACGAGCTTGTTCCTTGCTGGTTGGTACAGCCTTATTTCCAAGCTGTATGCAGCAATACAAGCATTGGCAAAGCCAATCACTGACTTTGTAAAAGTGGAAAGATTTAGAAACAGCACACTACCATGCACAACAATGAAACAGCAGGGTAGCAGCTGTGCAAGTGTCACTAACGCATAACCATGTGCAAAAGATGCAGCAGAGTCCTAGCTTGCTTACCCACCCAGTCTGGACCAGCATATGCCACAGCAGTGATAGGTTTGCTTGTGTACCAGAACACATACAAAACATGCAGCAACAGAGAAAGCTTTCATACCAGACGGAAATAATATTACAAGCAGCGTCTCCCCACTGCTCATGGAGCAGTGTAAAAGAAAAAATTAAATGATAATAATGGAAGTTATCATTTTATTTTTAGTATCGTCATGGAGCTGGGCGGGGCTTGGCTCCCCTGATGTGAGGGAGGAGTGGTGCTGCACTCTAAAGTGCGCATGCCGCTTTGGCCGGTCGTCTCGGGCCGGCCAAAGCGTCATGTGCACTTTGCATGTTCTCCTCCCAGGCTGCATTACATCCTGAGTGGAGAACATGCTGAGGCTCCCAGCTCCTGTCTGAGCGCCGAACCACGGTGCTCAGACCAATCACAACTCTGCATTGCAGCGTTGTGATTGGCTCAGAGGAGCCTGGGTGCTTACCAATCACAACACTGAATTGCAGCGTTGTGATTGGCTGTGGGGAGCCTGGGTGCTTTCTGGAAGAATCACGACGTGGGAGAGATGCGACGAGAACAGGTAAGTGAATTTTAATTCTTTTTCCAACTCCCCCCCACGCCAGTCCCCCCATCCCCTCCCTCGTCCGGCCACCCCATACCGTACCAGCCGCTAGTGATTACAAGGCTGCAGGGAGAGGAAAGGGTATGTTGGGTTGCAGATGGAGAGGTAACAAAAGAAGCAGAAAGGAAGACTTTGTTACAAAAGGACATCTTATGGATCACTGGTAAGGCCCTATACGGCCTAACATTATTCTGTTCTGATGGGGTGAGCTGGAATCCTGTGGTTAGTTGTCACTGGGGATGATTTCTGGGGTACTGTGCACAGTTCTGGAACATTTTATCTTTTGTGGAGACTGCCATTGAGTATTATGTTCAATTCTGGAGACCTTATTCTAAGTCTTGTGTTCAGTCCAGTCCAAACTGCCAAGCCAAGTCCTCCATGAACCGGAACACAAGTAACCAAGGACCGGTTTTGCCCTTGTTATGGGCTCATCAGCCGGGTATAGCTTGATTCGGGTTGCTTGTGTTCTGCTTCAGGGAGAACCTGTCTTGGCAATTCTGCTTTCTTGGAGTAGAGAAGGTACCAGCATCGGAGTTCGGGCTAGGTGCTACTCCCATTACTTTCTGGTGCTGAAGAAGGACGGGGGGGTTTCTTCCTATTTTAGACCTTCGGCCTTTGAACTTCTTCCTCAAGAATGACAAGTTCAGGATGCTCACTTTGGGCCAAGTTTTGTCAGACCTGGATACAGGCAACTGGATGGTGGCATTGGATTTGCAGAATGCCTATTTCTGCATCCATGTCCTGCAATCCCACAGACGTGACCTGCGGTTTCAAGTAGGCCATGAGCACTTTCCGTTCTCTGTGCTCCCCTTTGGCCTCACTAGTGCCCCTCGCATGGTCACCAAAGTTATGGTTGTGGTTGCTTCCTCTATGAGTAGGTTGGGAATGCCAGTCTTCCTCTACCTCAACAACTGCTTGAGGTAGGCCGGTTCACCACAAACAGTTGTGAGCCACCACCAGAAGATGGTCGACCTGTTCACATCCCTGGGATTTACCATCAACGTGCCAAAGTTACACCTGACTCCTTCACAGAAGTTCTGTTTCATTGAAGCCATCCTGAACATGGGGCTGTTCCAATCCTTTCCTCCACCTAAACAAGTCCAAGATATTCGGGCTATGATTGCGATGCTGCAATCCAAGTTGCATCTCCCTACCATTCCAGCTGATGGAGAGCTGTATAGATGACTCATATTGACACACCTCTTGGTGTAGTAAGTGTTCATCTAGTGGACATTAATGTGAAAACCTCTCTTGCTGTGAACAGCATATTTGTGATAGAGTTTTTTTGATGTGTGCAGTGGCATTACAAGCCCTGCACAGTAGAGTGAAGGGACCCACATACAAAGCCTGCACCTGACACATTCAGTTTCCTCACCACAATATACAAGCAGCAGGAATTTAAGAGATAGAGCTAGCTTAAAAGTATAAACATGCCTTGTTGTCGGGGGGCAAGGGAGGGGACAAGTAATACCAAAATATGATTCACAAAATAGCTGTAGAGGGGCTGTGTCTGTACCTGGTCTCAAAAACACTAAAATCAACGCATCCATTAAGAAAAGGAACTTCATAGGGATGCTTTGTTAGGATTATGCCGATAGAATTGAAATACATTAAAAAAGAAATGAAGACTAAACTGTCAGCATCATTATGTCACTATTCAATTAAAAACTGTTTCATATCCAGTTCTGCATTTGACTTTTTTTATACTACTATAGTCCACCTGGTGTGGTGCACCCATATGACACTGGTGAAGTTATACTGGGCCAGATATACACAATTTTCATGCATTGCAACAACCAAATTTGCTAAACTGTGTTGTGTAAGGAAAAAAAGCACAAGAGCCATATTTAGTAAGATTAGCCTGCTGCTGTCATCAACTGCACTGGCACGCTAATAAGGCTGCCTTGCATGGTGCATAGCCTCGCACCATGGTGCAGAGGTGAGTTTCCACTGTCTAGCATAGATTTTGAACTGGAGGCATACCCTTTCAGTACAAATTCCATGCCTAGAAAAACTCAAAAGGATCTCACGCACTGAATATACGCTGTGCCCTTCAGCACACATGCGAGGCAAGCTTTTTTGATAAATAAACACATTCCCCCTTGTTAAACTCTGCATCACCATAGAAAAGGAAAAACGAGGAGAAATAAAGATATTTCTCCTCGTTGTGTCTCCTTTATGCCTCCCCTGTGGAGGCGTAAGTTTTTGGCGCTGCCTCAGAGTTATTATTTCTCATAAATCTGGGCAGTGTCAAAAAGCCATGGACGTTGCTGGGAACGCCCCTGGCAACACCCATTGCACGCCCCTTTAACGCAGAAAACTGCATTAAAGGGAACAATATTTACAAGGCAGCATTAAGCCAAAAAAGTGGCTTAGTGCTGCTTGGTAAATATGGAACATACTCCTGCGCCATCGGAGTGTCACAAAAAGTGATGCACCGGCGGCGCAAGGGGCTTATAAATAAGTGTATGCACAAGGCCTCTCATGTGCTTAGAGAGGAGAAGATCCTTCCAGCCAGAGTGAATACAGGGTTACGAGAATCATTCTCAGTTGCTGTGGGAGTTGGAGTGTGCTTGCTTAACTGCATGTCTGTATGCATGTGTGAATCTGTGTGTGCCTGGCCATTTTCTCACAGCTAGATCACTAAGTGGCTACCACAAAGTTGGATACAAAGGCTTGAGATAACCCACTGTATGGCAGCTTGGCACACGCTGTACCCAAGAACCTTTCAGGGAACACAGCCTGCCATAAATCCTCTTTGGTGAAACACGGTCAGAAACAATGTTACTGCCTATGTACAGACAGTTTGCAACTATGGCGTGACTGTGAAAATGGGGATAGCAGATTAGCATTCTTTTTCCATATGAACCTACTGTCACCTGTCTCTGAATCAAACCCATCAAGGACACTGCACATCGGTGTGAGGACCAGACAGACATACTTTAATTATACTCTCAACTTGCCACAATCTATATCCTGGCATTGACAGAACCACTAGGCCCCACTGTCACCAATGATACATCTCTCCAGAACAAACAGGGTGCTTATTGGGGCTGATGACTAAATGTCATGTGTGCATGGAACAGAACATTAGGCAAACGTTTTTAAGTCTCAGCTTTTGCAGTTTGTACAGGAGGAGTACACCTTAATGCCAGCCAAAGGTCCTGGGGGCACCACTTGGGGCTTATGACTCACTCCAACAGAGGCCAGCAGAAGGGTCCAGGGCAGGTCCAGTTGGTACTGGTCAGCTGGGCAGTTGCAGGGATAGGTGCCTCTGGAGACTTGTTGTGTCCCTATAGTTGAATCAGGAGGTCAGTCAACTCACCCTTTGAGTCACTTCTCGGGTCTTGGGTTCAAAGCAAGCAAGTCCAGTGTTCCGTCAGGCTCTTCAGACAAAAGGGCAGTCCTTCTTCTCCACAGGTTCAGGAGTGTTCTGAGGAGAGAGCACCTAATAAG
This sequence comes from Calotriton arnoldi, assembly GCA_963921515.1. NCBI lineage: Eukaryota > Metazoa > Chordata > Amphibia > Caudata > Salamandridae > Calotriton > Calotriton arnoldi. The sequence goes on from CAWUFW010004643.1 coordinate 744,918, forward strand.
CAGTGGTATTTAGTTGGGTAAATGAAGGCGCCACTCGGGAGAGATAACACAAATATTTGATATTTACTTGCTGTATTAATCACGGTGCTGCAAGGTGAAGAGAACCACTGACCTCCCCAAAACACAAAATGGCCTTGGCCAATTGACAGATATACAAAGGAATTCCTCAGCACACGTCTGTTATGTCACAATATACATAAACATGCTTGATGTGAGCATAAGTAAAATACAAGTAGGTAAGTTCTTATTTCTTTTTCCTTTTTATTTTCCGATGTTCAGACAGCCGACACGTGTTTCGTCGCTTACATGGGAATTATTCCCGCGACTTTATCAAGGCTATTGTCTTCCTATGTATAACCTTTATTAGTGGTGTTAATTCCAACCCACACTGGGATTCAATATCTCGCGACGTCTCACTTCTCAATGTTAAATCCAAGGGATCCCTGTATGTCCCAGAAGTCCAGAATCTTATTTCTTAATAGTTTGATCCCACACACGGACGTCGCTCCTCGTGTTGCCGAGTACGGTGCACGCTGAGGAGAGGTCCACTTTTATGCCCAGTGCCAATCTGTGGAGGGATGGTGAGCCTATGTCCACCCCTAAGCCACTTCTGGTCTGTTCCTCTACCCCACTGGGTTTGGTGCCAGCCTGACGAGAGAGACAAGGGGGAAGCAGGCCTAGGTGTGAGCGTCATCTGCCAATGGCAAGGTAGGCATCCTTTGAAGCTTAGAAAGGGTCTGGGCACAGTATTTCGTACTGGAATGATGCCCTTCAAGTACAACACCTACATAGCTGCCAAGTTGCCCAGGTCCATGCGTGATGCGCTGCGCCAGTCCAGGTTTTTTCGTTGCATTCTGGGACTTGTGGACTTGTTTACTCCATTTTAAAACTGGACTACAAGTCCCAGAATTCAAGGAAAAAAACCTGGCCTGGCGCTGCGCATCACGCATGGACCTGAGCAACTTGGCAGCTATGCACCTATGCTTGACATAATGCACATACCATTGCACTATGGTGCAAGGATGTGTGCATTGACGCATGGCAGCTCTAGAAAAACAGCGCCATATCTAAAAAAAAAACATGGTGGTGTTTTTCTACTTCCCTTTGACGCGAGGCAGTGCTGCAATTTTGGTTACTGCGCTCCATCAAGTTAGTAAATGTCCCTATGATATTTTTTGCTCACTCTTATCGTTTGCACGCATGTTTCTGTTGTGCCACTTCAAACACAGCCTTCATCTGTGCACGTAGTAAGTCTCGTTGACCAGATTTGTATCTGCAAGAGAGATTTGACACAATGTCATTTAGGGGCCGCCAGGGGTCGCCATTGCTTGCATGCCCTTTGGCTTGAAGGGGGCAGTGTGGTACGAACTACAAGTAAACATGGATGTCTGAGTTTTGTTTATTTTCTGTAGTTTTCTCCACTTAGCATTTCCTTAATCCCCTATCACCAAGTAGGAAGTTTTTGAGAGCGTAGGGGGTAGAACTGTGGGTCAAGGCTGTGATGTCATAAGGAGGTCAAACGGTGTATGAGGTCACTTCCGCCTAACTAGACATTTTCTTTAATCGACCAACGTTCAGGAACAATATAATCAATTTCTGGCACACTGTGGTTAATAATGTATCCCTTTTAGGAAGAGTTTGTAGTTTTAAAGCTTTAGGTGCTCCTTAGTCCATCAGGAGGTTCGCTTGAGTTTGATTTGACCAGGATAATCTAGCCGTGGCACACATTATGGGGATTTGACTGACAACAGAAAAATGGAGAGAGAGACGCATCCCTTGTCAGTGTTTGCCTCTTTTGCTACCTGATTGACTCTGGGTATTTGTTCATGGCCCATGGTAAATGCCATGAGTGTTTGTTTACTGCTCAGCTTGATTGACTCTCAGTGTTTGTGAACAGTGCACCCTGATTGGCTGTCGGTGTTTGTGAACAGTGCACCCTGATTGGCTGTCGGTGTTTGTGAACAGTGCACCCTGATTGCCTGTCGGTGTTTGTGAACAGTGCACCCTGATTGGCTGTCGGTGTTTGTCTCGTGTTCACCCTGCAATGTAAAGTGAAAACGGATTAGCACAAACGTGCACCCGGCGCAAGTCACCATAAAACCTTGATGGGAATAGAAAGCAAAACAGTCGCAGGTGAATGGCAAATGCCAACAAAATAAAAGCAGGCGCGCAATATGGAACTACCACTGAAACGCAAGCAAAAAGGACATTTTCATAAACAATATACGAGATGCAACACTCGCCAAAATATAAAATAGGCAATTCCATCAATAATCTGGGAAACAGCCTTCACAACGAGGTTTTTACCTCGTTGTGCCTTTACCACGCATTTTTTAGTACGCATATTTTTATCATGTGTATGCCTTTACAAAGCATGCTTTTATCCCACATTTAAGGTAAGTTGGTGGGGGGGTCACCCCCGACAAATACATTGGGCCTCAATTTATGAAAAGTGTTGCATCACTGCGTGAAAACAACAATGCAACACTTTTCAGTGCGCCCTCCTCGCGACACCATACATGCACTGTATTTACTGTACAGCGCTCCATGTTGCAAGGGTTAACAGATATGCCAGTATTTCTGACGTATATGTCTGTAGGCGCAGTAATGATGCATTGCTGGAGTGTGTCGCAAAAGTGACGCTACTTCAACAATGGGTCATTACACATGGGCAAGTCCCATGTTAAAGTCGCAGGCGTAAGATTTTTTTTACGCAGTGGCTCGCTAGAAGTGGCATAGTGAAATCTCATAGATTTCACTGCGCCACTTCTACGACCCTTTTTTGCTGGGGAACACCCAACCTGCATACATTATACCTGACGCAGGTATAATGGAGTGCAGGGGTTTACAAAGTGACGCATCTGCTTAGATGCGTCACTTTGTAAATATGGCGCAATGTGGCGCATTTTTTACGCCGCTGCGTCACAAAAAGTGACACAACGGTGGCGCAAAGGGCTCATAAATAAGCCCCTTTGTTTTTATATATAAAAACTATGCGTGGTAATGGCATACATTGTAAAAGCAAATGCGTGGTAAAGGCATGCAGTGTATTTCCCTGCGTTGCACCATCGTACAACCCAATAATCTCCTCACCCAACCTGGATTACAAGTTCATGCCCATTAGCAAAGTTGTGTCCACCACTCAGATCCCAGCCAATCTGGACCTAGAATCCTTTTGATTTGCACGCCCAGAGCTCCTGATCAGGATTTATAAAATTAAGACCAGAATCACAGTACCAACATAGCCTTTCTGCAATATATATGGGAGCTTCCCTTACCTAGCCTGGTGAGCATCAGAGAGAAACAAAAGAGAGACACCTTTTTCAAGGAGGCCAATGCATAGCTTTAACCCATACACGTCAACCCTAAACTCGTAGGTGGGAGACAATGATGGGTTCTGGCTGGAACTAAGGTCCAAGCCTCTCTTCCGAGATATGGTGGTGAAGTGTCACATAACCCATTTTAACTCACTCAAGCTGATAGTCCTTTAAGGTGATCCACTATGGCAATACATGCCAACAGACAGGATTCAGGCGGTAGGCTTCCAATTTTTAAAACTAAAATGGCTTCCTTTTAGCAGTCTCCCGCCTAAAATTGGCTCTGTTTCAATGTTAGTCAATGGGGAAAATAAATTCCCCAGGTCTATAGTTCTCTATCTCCCTTTTGTGAAATGTTGACATGCATGAGATGTGTTGTCCACTTATACAGCCTTGTATAGAGTCTAAGAGTTCCGGTTTCGATAGCTCGTTTAGTGTAACCAACAGAGGAGTGAGAAGATTTTGATAAGGACCACTGTCCTGCTTAGTTGCTCCATGTTGAGAGGCTGTGGCCTTGACAGCTAGACGCTTTAGAGAGTTCTCAAGGCGCCTTCCTTTTCATGGTCGTTCTCCGATTGAAATGCAGCTATGGATTAAGGTTTAAAAGAATGCACACCCCTAACCATGGCATGCTTCATCATCAGGGACCCTCCACACCTGCAACAGCTATGACCGGCATGCTTACCATGAGCTCTTTTTGAGATTTATTGATGTGTCAGCATTCTAACCTTGAAATGCAGTGAACGCTTCCTACTGTAGGTGTATATTTGTTCCACTAATGAGTTCCAGAGTGCTAAAATTATGCGTAAATGGATCAACATTGTTTTATTCATTATCCCTCCCAGTAAGATTAAAACAAAGGGGGTAAAAGTCCTCCAGCGGTATGGTACCCAAATATCCTGACCTAAGCATCGTCTGACAAAAATATATTGTCTTAAAACTATTTTACAAAAAGGCCACCCCTTTTGAGTTAATAGTAGAAACTGTACATCCAATGGAGCTATAATTTTGTAAATGATATTAGGCACGATATTTATGTCAAACGATATCTTTGTTACAGTCCTCCAGAAATGATTTTACATCTTGCCACTCCTATGTAACTAACGGTAAACACCCCTAACTCCGCATCCGTCACCCCGCATGTTGTTACAACGCGGTCATTACAACGACCGCGTTGTAACAACTCATACCATTACCCCGCAAGTCGTTACAACGACTTGCGGAGGTGGGAGAAGGTGTTGGATTTAAAATCCAACACCTTCCCTTCTGTCCGTACAGACTGGAGTTGAAATAGTAAATTATACTATTCCAACATCCAGCGCCCCCCTCCGCAAGCCGTTGTTACTACTTGCGGGGTAATGGTATGCGTTGTTACTACGCGGTCGTTGTAACGACCGCGTTGTAACAACATGTGGGGTGAGGGAAAGCGGAAAAAAAGGCATATTCGTAACTAACTAATCTGCTCTGGAACATTCTTGCATGAGGTAGGTGACCTCTCCCACAGGCGCTTGACAAATGGTGCAATGGGTATCATCTAACTACAGCATAAGGAAAGGTGCTGGGAGGTAGATCCGAAGCACATTCGGATTGTTATGTAATATGTCTGCAGCTTGCCAGAAATGACTTCCTGTGGAAGCCATATACAAAATAGTATGTATTAACCTCCATGGTTCCTGACATTTGATAATCTTGCAGACTTTCTGCAATCATTCTTTTCAGTTTAATTGTCATATAAACGAGTGTTCCGCAATTAAAACTACTGGAATAATATGTTTTTTCCCCCCAATTGTTAATAAAGATCTGGAAAGCTGTGGAGAAAATGATGCCGGTCAGTATTGTATAAGGTAATCACGATGCTTTTAATCATTGTAATAGATACTCTCAGGTGCTGTGAGAACCTCTCAATTTAGGCTCGTCTTATGTCAGTTTCTTGAAACTTGTTAAAAGTGAGATGAAGGTTCAGCATCATAAAAATGCCACCTCTGTGGTTTATTGTAACTGGCGCGTTACCAGAGCTTCTGAATGCCAGCCTATTCCCAGATTTACTATGCATTTGTGCGAGGGCTACATGGCCCAAAGCAGCGCAAATGGCGACAACTTCCAACAAAATATAGTTTGTGTTGAAAAGGTGACGAAAGAAAACACTAAGGGGCAGATCTACAAGAAAGTGCCGCAGCGCGGCACCGCAAGCCCTTTGGCTGTGCCACGCTGCAGCACTTTCAGAGCACAGGAATGCAACATATTTACAATGATATGTCGCATTCCTGTGCTCTCCCCTGCGCTGGCACACAAACAGCTGCCATGCGCCGGCACCCTTGCACCATGGTGCAAGGATGCCTGCGCCATGGGGAGATTGTTTTTGTGCAGGAAGGGGCACCTTCCTGCACAAAAATAATCACTATAGGCATTTTCCTCTTTCAATGCGTTCTGTAGAATGCAGCACACATTGAAAGAGGAAAAAAACGAGGAGAAATGAAAACATTTCTCCTCGTTGCGCCTCGCTACGCCACCCCTAGAGTGGTGTAGCATACTGACGCATTTCCAGGTTTACGAGTCCTCGTAAATCTGGAAATGTGTCTCGTTCCATGAGTGTTGCGTGGGAACACCCACAGCAAAACCCATGGAATGCCACTTTCACGCAAAATGCTGTGTGTAAAGTGGCCATATTTACAAGGACAGGAAAAGCCACGCAGGGTGGCAGGGAAATGCGCTGCCAGTGCGTCACAAAAAACTGGCAGCGCAAGGGGCTTGTAAATCTGCCCCTAAATGGCTTTGTGTCACGTAGCACTGGTAATGAATGCCAATGGGACATAGGTTGGGAATAGCACAAACACCCCTAGGACTTCACGCAAAACTAGGAAAGCTGCGTGGCATGTCTTTGTGTGAAATCCTAGTGTCAAATGTAACCAGGTGCCAACAATAGACAAGTGGAAAATTGCTACACATTCACGTGCTTAACGTGCAATTTCTAGGAAGTTGCCCATTTTATACAGCATACACTCAGGCGGGTGTTATTGCATGGGAATAGATGCCATTAATGAACCTTAATAGATGGCGCCGTCTCGCTTATGCACAATAGCGCAACACTTCGCGCAAAAACATTTTTTATATGCATGCAGCTGATGACAGAAACAATGCAACTCTTTGTAAATATGGATCAGCAAATTTTTTACTGTTTGTGCGACGCAAAACGGCAGTTTCATGTAATGAAAAGGCCAGAGTAGAATGTAACAATTTTTACATCAGTTCAAAGCTTTCTCAGACGATACACACCAGACACCTCAATTAATCACTATGTTTTGAGATGACTGGGAGACCCATACCATCTTGACCTTTTAGACTAGAAGTAATTTATCTCTGGGTGAGTGGAACAAGTGTGTGCTGTAAGAGGGCAACAGCGCAGGAAAATGTGTGTTGAAGCCAAACTGTCAGCTCACTGGCAAAATCATAAATTCTGAAGTAGTGACTTCTCTGAAGCACCTGCGTCCTTTCAGTTACTTCACAGCTCTGGAGGCACAGAAAGGAAAGCCAACATTGTTGGGTTGTTTGAGAGTGACCCATAATGCGGGATGTTTTCCAGTGCTCTTTTATCAGAACACCTTTGTTGCAGGAGGTCAGTTGTAGAAAATGTGATTTTGTAGGTTTTTTGTTGTTAGTTTTCGGAACGACACGTAATTTGGTTCAGGGTGCACCAAAACCTAGAGTCCTAAGTACATGCATCCGTGTGTGAGCCACTTGAAGCTGTAGGAGGAGGCTTGCAGTTGATGAGCGGAAGTTCCTGATTGGGGAGTAGTGGTGGTGTGCTAGTGGGAGAAGGTATATTTGGCTTTTTTTCCACCGTAGACTTTATGGACAGTGCAGAGGACCTTCAATTTGATCCTTACTTCCATTTGGAGCAAATGAAAAATGTTCAGTGCTGATTTGATGTGGTCATGTTTACATTGGCTTGGGCAGAATTGGGCAGCCTGGGTTGGCAGTCTGTGTAGTCTATCAATATAATGCTTCGGGCGATCTGAGTAGATGATGTTACAGTAATCAAGGTATGCAATGATCAGTGGTCTTGTAAGTTCCTCCTGGTGATCAATTGTAAAGAAGAGGTAGAATTTTTCAGATGAAGGAGATTTCAAAGTTATTGGGACAGAATGTTCCATGCCTAGCTCTGGTAAGCATTCTTCCCTTCCCTATGTTGGTTTCCTCTGCGCTGTGGCAAGGTTTTTGATTTTTACCTCACTGTCCATGGCAATCATGCATGTTCAGTGAGGGCCTTCCTGTAAATGAGAATTGAGACCCCAGAGCATCTAAAAGGTTCTGCCAGTCCCCATTAATTGTCCATGTACACTTTGTGTGTGTCTGTTGCAGGTTGAGTGTTGGAAGAGCATGTGTGTTTGGCTCGGTGCACGCAGGGAATCCATCAAGGACTGATCTTGTGGGAATGGCAATACAAATCAAGGGCCTTTGGTGAGAATTTCTTGGGTTTTTATTTGACCCGGGAGCATGCTCCGGAACATTCTTCACCCTCCACTGGAGTTTCAGTGTATCAGAGTTCAGTATTGTACAGTGTGAATTTCCTGCCCTGTGCTGGTCCCTTGTCAGGACAATGCACCTCCTTTTCCTATGCATCTGCTTGACAATAGGTGTTGGTGGTCTATTTGGCCTGAATAGACAAAATTACCTGGACTACTTAGAATGAACCATGGGAAGCCTCCAAGTGCCCAGTGTTCAGGCAGGGGGGTGATCATGCAGGGTACGACTGAAGGAGCAGCCCACATTTTGAATAGTACGAGGAACTGGCTGGTTAGCCTGTGAATAAATACCGGGCAGCTGCCCTACTGAAGGTAGGAAAATATCTCAATCAATCCGGTTTCTTGTAAAGCGCGACTACTCACTCCTTAGTGTCTCGAGGGGCTGAGTGAAGGCGAAGGTGGTTAATTTCTAATTGACCAGAGAGGATTGCTGAGCTCTGGGGCTCGGATCCTTGATTGCTAGCTTCCCTTTAAAACTGCGTCTTGGTCAAATGCCTGCTAGGGAGAACTGTTTGACTCCCTTGAGGGAAGCAAAGACTACTTGCTGTCAATAAGGTGGCTGTACCCCTGCAGAGGAGAGCGCTCCCTCAAAGAGGAGTTATAAACCCAGCAGCGTGAGGGCCTGTGGCGAAGCTGTATGAGGTCTGCATTGTCTCAAGAGCAGAAGTCACCGAAGAGCTGTGTATGACTTGAAGCAGCATCTCTCATCAACACTGCATGGAGCCCCGTTTTTTTCCTTTATTAGGTCTCGCCTACGCAGCGCTGCATAGGAGGGCCTTTAGTCGTCGCTCTGCTCATTTTCAAGCACACACTCGTGTTTGTGGGAGCGAGCAGCGGTGCGCATGCTAATTGGCTGTTGCTCACTCCCGCAAGGCGGATGGTGCTACAAGCACGAGTGTGTCCCTCATTCACTCTGGCGTCCCGGCCACTCACTCGCTCCGCCCTCTCCGTCTCCTTTTTTTTTTTGCTCGCGCTTCTTGTTTTGTTTGCAATACACAAAGCCGTGCAGAAAGAAAATTATTTTATATTATGAAAACGCCGCGTCGCCTGAAAAGAGCCCATGACTTCACTATTTTTAACCGTTCGCAGCTCTATGTGTGTAACCAAACGAAAATATTCCTTCCCTTGAAGTGCTGCGTGGCCGTCCTTAAACAAGGCGAACTACATTTAAAAGTGCTTTTACCAACAATATAGTAATAAAACACTTTCCACTTGTTACCACGTCACACTGCGTAGGTGTTTCAATGGCCCCGCGGAAGTGTTGCAGCCGCTCAATCGTTGGCAGACATTAGGTGCTTTCTCAGCTTATCACATTATTCCGTTTTGACGATTTAATCCAATTCTCCTGGTTACGTTCGCCGCCATAACGCTAGTTCACGCCATGTCCGTTTCTGCTCTTATACACCTTCTACCTGCTTGTGCCAATTAATCAATAAATGCATATGAAGGATGTCCATGTGTTAGGAGGTCTATGGTATTTCTCACGAACAGAGTGCGTTTTTGATGGAAAAGGTTGCCGTATTTTCCACCAGCGACTCATAAGTTTTTTTAAATTTTTTTTTATTCCCACCGCCATCAGCAGGTGTGATCCCTGTACCCTCATGAGAGTACAGAGTCCATTCCTCCCTTCCACATTCAGCCCCAAGACTTGAGTTAGCAGCAGGGCTTGTGGCAAGCAAGCCACTTTCTATTACATTTTCAATCCTAGAAAGAACTTTGTAGATGAATCTTCACAATTTTAGGCCAAACGCATATCATGTGTCCGTCCTGTTGTCAATTATTTCGGTATTCGCTGCTTTGTAACGCCGCTCCAAGTTCTGCAGGCACTGAATTCCACAAACAGTCCATACTGTGTAACTCTAATTTGATTGAGTACGTACTGGACCGACTGCAGCTCTAGTCTATAGGTTTCTGCTAACTATAACACAAACAAGCATTGGCATAGCCAATAGGTCTCGCCTTTGGGACCTTATAAGTGTTTAGCCATGCAACAGTTGATGTTGTTGCACCAAGGATATTGTGCTGGATAACTAAACACTTATAAGGTCCCAAAGGCGAGACCTATTGGCTATGCCAATGCTTGTCCTCAGTGTGTCCTTAGTTGCAGGCAACTGGACCCACTGGTCACCTCGGTCCTGCCTTCTGCTTTGAAGGCGTGTCAGTGGGGTAGATATATGAGGCTGCCTTGAGCTCAGTGCCACAAACTGGATTGATATATCTGTGCAGTAGTAGTAGAGTTAGTAGATCATGTTAGTCCCACTAGTGTGAGTATTGATTCCCACTTACATGTCCCTCAGTACCATGGCCAGCCTCCACCGTAAGAAAAAGAGGACCATGAAGATGGTTACAAAGTTGTGTGCCATTGATACTCCTGGTTTCAGAATTTCATAACTGTACAGTGTTTTTAAAGTTATAGTATTTTTAACTTATAGCACTGCGGCCCAGCGATCTTGTCACGCAGGAGCAGTGGGCCAACTTTGCCTCCAAAAGACTCCCACTTTTGAAGACTGAAGTATAATACAAACTGACAGATAGAAACAACTTGCTCCACTTTGACAGCTTCTACCCCTGTTCACTGAGCGAAAATCTCCCTTTTGGACTGTTTTTGCATTTGAAACAAAATTGTATAGACGTGGTGGTCTATAAAACGCATGCAAAAAAAACTGAAAAAAGAACTATTCCCCACAAATGATCAAAAGAGCCAGTAAAAGGGCCTTGAACAACAATATGGATCAACTACTAGAAACTCACAACAAGCCTGAAACCAATATGCTATTATGCATTACTATGTTTAGTCCTAACACAAATACCTTCAAAAGAATTGTGATTAAACATTGGTGCATTCTCACATCGGAGACCTTTCATTTGAGAAGCCGATGTTCTCTTTCAAGAGGGTACCAGCCTGAAGGACATCCTAGTACACAAGTGCCCAAGGAAACATGAAAGCAGAGAAGACCATCCCACTTTATGGAACTTACCAGCAGTCACGGGACACTGCCTTTGTGGTAGGTGTTAAGTGTGCTGCCTAACAAGTAAAGCACCTGAGCTAGATTTAGGCCTATGAACTCCATGGCAATTAAAACAATTCACGCATTGCAATTCTAATAATGTAACTTATGCCATTATATGCCCCTGTAATCTTATGTGTATTGGGATGACATCAAGGAATGTATATATTTGATTTAATGAGCACTGCAGTGCTATCAGGTTTAGACAACAGGCAACACAATTGACAAAGCATTATCTGGAGTCTGCGCACATTGAAAATGATCTACTATGGTATTCCATTGAAACACCAGCACCTCTGATTAAAGACATGACCTTACCACTTTTGTGGTTCGAGCAACTTTGGATTTACAGACTGGGCACTGATATCAGAGGGCTGAATGACGTCATCCCAGGCTCTTACTTGAACAGTAAGAAGAACAGATGATTACAACATAGTCTAATTTACATGCATGATGAGATGACAAGGCTTGGTTATGGACAAGGCTATTAACTCGAAGCATCAGCTATGGCCACAAATAACCTCGTGATTGATACATGCTCGTTAGATAACATATTTATAGAAACAGCTGTCACTCATCCAATATGCCAATAATCTGGAATTTAAGTCCACGTGATAATTGAGTGCTTACACTACGCCTGGGAATCTAGGATATCTGGGAAGAAGACTCCACTATGCTAATATATTCCTGTTATAACATATGCCGGAATGTTTTAACATATTGGTCTTTTGTTTTCCACCACTATTACGTTTATAACTCCCTTTATTTGGGTTTTTCTGGACACATGATCCACACACTTCTTCAGAGACAGTCCGGGTTAATAAGGAACTACAACTCCTGGCATGCCTTGGGCTGCGGAGCGACACACGTCTGTAATGACACACTAACCGCGCTGACGCCATCCTCAAAGGATTTTAACAGTTTGTGAGCATCACAGACTAACAGAAGCATCTGGTGCATAGAGAACAAGTATGTTGATAGGCTAATATACCTCTTGTTAAAGTAAGTGGCAAAAAACTAAGCACATCACATTTTGGCATCCATATGTTTTATTTATTTATATTGGCCTGAATAATTGGCGAGCCTCTGCTCCTGTTTTCCACTGCCACCAATGAGTTGGGGCAGAAAACGTTTACAGATAATTAGCATCATGGTAATTACTGCTGCCACCAATGAGTTGGGATAAATACTTACGGCTAATAAGTATTGATATATAGCTGGAGTGTGTGACATTTTATTTTTTGAGCCTTGAAGCAAGTGGCAAACCGGGCGATATATCTTTTTGAATGGTAACACTCAAGAGATTTTTTTTATGTATCCCTCGTTAATGTCAAAAGTCGGGTGACGTGCACAAGGGAAGGGGTTGAGTAGGACTGCAGCAAAGTAAATGTTGTTCATGTACTCTCAACATGGTCATATGATATCAGCAACACTGCACAATCATTAGCCCCATGGTGACCATTGACTGAATTGGTCTTTATGACTGAATATTTGTCCTTGTCCCACAGTATAGAACATGGATGCATAATAAAAGCACTTACTTTTATTTCTGAGAATTTATTTTGTATGACTCCTGGAGACTTCACCAGTATCTCATTACATGGATATGATATGTTAATATCATGAGCTCTCTCTTTCCTTTTTCCTTTCTCTCACCCGTATAAACGTAGTGCGTGACTACAGAGGGTACCTCCTCCAACCAGAATTAAAAGTATGGCTGTCACAACATTTGGGTAAGCACTAGTTAGGAACTGTGCATTATCCCTTTTCCCACTAAACGTGTATGTTGCATAATTTTCTTTGTGTGCAGTGTCACAGAAGCATCGTTTTCCCTTTATTTAAAGTACTTGATACTCACAAAGCATGGCTTTACAGCACTTCTATGCCAGTAATTTGTGTTGCTTGAGAAAATATGAACAATTATGGTTTCTCCTTTTTTATCTCTATTTTAGGAACCCTTACTTAGGCCTCTTGTCAAGGAAGGAATTTCCTTTATGGCAACTGAGCACTTGTTCTCTTAGATAACACAAATAAGAGATAGAGGGGCATATTTACAACGATGTGGCGAAGCGTGGCATTAGCCTCCTTGGCTTAACGCCATGCTCCACCACTTCAGAAACACAGGACTGCATCATATTTACAACAATATGGTGCAGCCCTGTGTTTCCCCCTGCACTGGCGATAAACGTAGCAGCCTAGCGCCAACGCAGGCACCCTTGCACCATAGTGAAAGGGTGTCTGCGATGAGGGGAAGATTGTTTATGTGCAGGAAGGTCTCCCTTCCTGCACGAACAATCTTTAAATGGCGTTTTGTAACTTTTATGTGTGCTGCTTAATGCAGCACACACAGAAGTTGCAAACTGTCATTTTTACTGCATATAAACAATCAATGGCAATTTGCGGTTTCTATGTGTGCTGCTGGAAACAGCAAAAACGAGGAGAAATAAAGTATTTCTACTTGCTTCGCCTGTTTAAGACCAGGTTTTCCCTGGTCTTAATTTTGGAGCTACCAACTATTTACGCCACCCTTGTAAATAGGGGGCAGCGTCAAAAGCAATACGCCCACAGCAACACCCATTGCCCTCCCCTCTCATGCTATGTATAGCGTGAAAGGGTGCCTTATTTACAAGGCAGTGTTAAGCATGGCTTAACGCTGCCATGTAAATAAAGCGAAGTCCCTATCGCCACCAAAACGTCTCTAATTCTAAAAGTGACGTTGTGGTCGCGATAGGGGCTTGTAAATATGCCCCAGAGATCCCTATTGCTCCTATGAATGCCCAAGACCATTATTAACACTAGAGAAGGCAGCAACACATTGGCTTGACACAGATGCATGGGTCATTAAACCAAAGGGGAATCCACCCTCCACTTGTCTGGTTTTTAACTCTACCCGGTTTACCCGCTAATAAAGGAATATCCTTGAGTTTACCTCAAGGTATTTTTAATGTAATTCATCTGGATCCCCTGTTTATCCAACATATCTAATATCAAGGCTTCCCACGTATTGAGGTTGAGTCCACCCAGATATTACCATCTTACCAGGGTGGGATGAAGTCGCCAAGGATGCAACATGCCACAAAATGTGGGTGAGGCATCTTCATCCAATATAACAGGCATGTATATCAGCTGAAATAGTTCAACCAAAAAGGGACAAATAGCCATTATATACAGACTAAGGTTTGGCCTAAATTAGGCATTGTAGGAGAGTAGGATCTGCTTCTTATAGTTACCCTCACTTTTTGCTGATGTTTCACTGTTTTCGACTTAGTCTAACTGGGATCCTGCTATTCAGGACCCCAGTCTATCTGCTTTCTCCTCTAAATTGATTGCATGTACTTTAGGTACACTCCAGATTGGATTCTGGGGTACCCTTATAAGTCCCTAGTATATGGTATACTATGTACCCAGGGCATAGGTACCCCAGAGGCCTCCCAGGGGCTGCAGCATGTATTATGCCACCCCTGAGAGACCATTTAAAATGGCACCACAGGTCTGCTACTGCAGCCTGTGTAAGGTGGTGCATGCACCCCTTACTTAGATATAGGTTCACTATATCTATCCTAATCACTGCACATATAAGCCTATCAGTCACCCCTATGGCAGGCCTTATCAATCCTGAAGGCAGGGTGCTGGGTTCTATGTGAGAGGGTGCCCATGCATGAGCAGAGCCCCTCTGCAGCCTTCGGAACCACTATTCCGGGGTTGTCTGTGATGCAGCCAACCATATACTCTTAAGTGCATTATAACCTCGCGGTAAATGCTAACTTTAAAATGGCTGCAAGGAATTATGTCGTGTATGGTGTCAAACACCTTGGAATCATACCTCCAAACCAGTAACTGGTGTGGGAGGTACGATTCCTCCGTCCTAGAGGGAGAAATATGACAGCACCGGTACACCCGGTACCAGCCTCACAGAGCCCTGGCATTACAAAATGGATGCTGCCAGCCACAGACACGAGTCTGCCCTCCTGCTGCTGGATGAAACTCCGGCAGGGGAAGGCTTGACAATAGGTTTCCTGTCACAGGGAGGTGTGATCACCTCCCAGACAGGCTTTAGTGTATTGGGGCTGGGTGGGTGCACTCTCAGAGTGCTTTGATGTCTGCACTGGGGGCACATTTGGTGTCCCTGTGCATGGTCCAGCTCAAACCGGTTGCAGGGGCTTCCAGCCCCTGCTCTGGCGCGAAACTGGACAAAGGACATGGGTGTAGCCACCCCTCTGTCCTGACCCTCCCATAGGTGGGTCCCCAGAGTTTGTCCCACCCCTTCCTTGGGTATAAAGTAGGAACCCTGACTACAGGACTTTAGATATTACCTGGACTAAACTCTGCTACAGAAACCAAGTAACCTTCGACGATCTACGCTTTGCTGGACGACTGAAGAATCTCCCTTGGAGTAAAGGAGTTACTCCCCTGCAACGCAGGCACCTCAACGCATCTGACCGGTTTGCATCTACGCAGCTCCCGACGGACTCCGAAGATTTTGCAACACAGGAGGTGGGTGCCCAAGCTTCCTCGAGGCCGACTAGTGCTCTCAGCAAACGTGAGACCCGCAGCCCTCGTGAGGACCGTGCAACCTGAACCCCTGGACACCGTGCACATTTGCAGCAGCATATGCTCTTAGGCAATCCCTGAGGCTGTTCTTTGAGCTACTTGTAGTCCAAGTCCCGAGCAGTGTTTCCACCGAAGATTACTGGCCTACACTCCACGAGTGTTCCGTGGGCTGGTATTGAGTGATTCCTCTCGAGGTCCCTTTGCGATCCCTGGTCCGTTGACCTGTGGGTCCCTGAGAAGGCAACTTTAACTTTCAGTGGGCTTCCCTGGTTGCTCCAGACGTGCCCTGACTCTCCATCGCTTGGGGAGTCCCCAGGACCTTGCTGGTCCTTACAGAAGCATCTTTTCTCTTACTGCGTAGGTTGCAGTTGCCAAGGCTTGTTGGTATCCAATCCGGAAACTGACCCCCCCAGCACTCGACATCCTTTGTGGGACAGCTTGCCTGCAGAATCTGGTCATCGTCGACGTCTCCTGGTCCCCGGGGCTGCAGAGTCAAGCTTCACCTCTTCGCACCTGAAGCACCCGACATCGGTGGGCATTCGATTGCTCCGCTCCTGGTCATGTGAAGTTACCCAGACTTTGTCCCCTCTGCTTTCAGGTTCTTCACATCTCCGATCCAGGCTTGGATCACACCGGACACTTTTATTCTCCACGGCAGCAGTACTTTCTCGCATCACGCTATTGAAAACGACGAGGGTTTCCGACACCACTTGACCCCTATGCACCCTGCTCCTCTGGGATAGGTAACACGGGTACCTTGGTACTCTCAAGGGTGCTGGCCTTAGAACCTTCTATGTTTAGCTGGGTTTGCTTGAAGTCCTCTCCTAAGTGTCCTTAATCTTTAAAATTCCAACCGCGACTTTCCCATAGAGTTGTACGGAGCTCGCGTATGTGTTCCCACACTGCACCCGTCCTCCGTGGGTCCCCTGTGTCACTACCTTGGGTGGTTCCTTGCGGTCCCAGAGATTCTACGTGCTCTAGGCACTGTGTCTAGTAAAGTCGTGGTTCTTATACCACTTTCTTAGTATATGGTTCGATCTCCCCCTGGAGCCCGCTGTGTATTGTGCTATTTACTGTCGTTCTAGTGATTTAATATTGTGTGTATTGTTCGCTAATCTCATAAAGAGGTTAGTAGAGAGTGTTTAGTAATAAATACATATATTTTATATACACCTGGTGTGGTTCTCCTTTCATTTGGTCATTCAGGAGGTTATATACTGGTAAAACAAGCTGCTTTACATTCCTTCAAGACTTAGCCTGAAGGCTGCTCTCCACAGCTACCACTAGGATAGCTTTCTATAAAGGTTGTCTTTAACCTAATCATCAATAAGGGTCATTTGGACTGGTGCAAGGTGCCCACTTTAATTAGTGGACAGCATATACCAGGCCAACTTCTCACATTGGTGGCAGCGGTGGAATTCAAGCTTGCTATTGTTTTACCAGATAATCTCAGTGAGTGACTAACTGAAAACCACTAAAGGTACTTAGGTACATATAAATCAAGTCTAGAATAAAGTAAGTTCTACTGAACTTGGAGTTGGGTAGCCAAGGGTCTAGCACACCCTTTCTCCAACTCAAGAGTCTCAGTTCCCACTAGAGTAGGTAGGTAGGTGCATACACCACACCACACCACACTAGAATGTCTTCAAGGCCTGAAGTCAGTGACTCCTTGCCAACTAGGTATGACAATCTCACATTCCAAGAATTGAGAAATATGTGTACATCTAGGAAACTGAAGACAGGGAGACATGCAAGCACTCAACGCCTCATAGAGGCTTTGCTGTTAGATGACCTCACAAAGACCCCAGGGTCTGATGAGGCAGGCAAGTTGGGTGGGGCAGCAGAGGAAGAAAGGCCAGGAAGTGAAAACTTCTATGACAGTTAACCTTCAAGCTCCTCACCCACGCACACAAAGCACTCCACAACTCCAGACCAGCCTACCTCAACAGACGACTCAGCTTCTACACCCCCACCCGCCAGCTCCGCTCGACCAGCCTCGCCCTCGCCACAGTCCCCCGCATCCGGAAAACGACCGCCGGCGGCAGATCCTTCTCCCACCTCGCCGCCAAGACCTGGAACACCCTCCCCACCAACCTCCGACAGACCCAAGACCTACTGGCCTTCAGAAGACTCCTCAAGACCTGGCTCTTCGATCAGTAGCAGCACCACCCCCCTCTTCCCCCAGCGCCTTGAGACCCTCGCGGGTATGTAGTGCGCTTTATAAGTGACATGATTGATTGATTCATTGATGACATGGACTCCAATGCTGACCAGGGGGATCAAGATGATCCTACCCTGGACAATCCAATTCTTCCTTCAGGTGAGGAAGGCCTCAATGGCCCTCTCTTTACTCCCCCAGGAAGGGTTAACAGTCTACCAAGAAGATCAAGATCTCCTTCTCAGGAATCTGATCATTCTGGTACTTCTGTAGGGACCTCTGCTTCTCATAAAAGGGAATCCTCTTATGAGAAGAAATGCCAACTGCTTGAGTTTGAGAGAGCTAAGCGCAGAATCCAGAGAGAGCAATTGGCCTTAGATAGGGAATCCCTGGAGCTTCAGAGAGCTTCTCAGAAGTTGGGGCTAGAGCCCCATGGTGGCAGCCACAGTGTCCCTAGAGGTAGAGAACATACTCATGACCATAGGAACCTGAACAAGATTGTCCCTCCCTACCAGAGTGGGGATGACATCCACAAATGGATAACTGCACTGGAGAGGGCCTGTAAGGTACAGAGGGTCCCTCAGGAGCAGTGGGCAGCAATCTTGTGGCTCTCCTTTGCAGACAAAGGTAGAGACAAGCTCCTCACTGTAAGAGAAGAAGATGCTGATAATTACAAAGTCCTGAAGAGTGCTCTGATTGATGGGTTTGGCCTAACCACTGAACAATACAGGTTAAACGTTCAGAGACACCCAAAAGGCACAGACTCAGGACTGGGTTGACTTTGTTGATTGTGCTACTAAGGCTCTGGAAGGCTGGTTACTTGGCAGTAAGGTGTGTGATTTCAAAGAATTGTATAATTTAATCATGAGAGAGCAGATCCTTAATAAGTGTCAAAATCAACTGTTGCATCAGTACCTGGTGGACTCTGATCTGACCTCTCCCCAAGAATTGGGCCAGAAGGCAGACAAATGGGTCAGAACCAGGGTGAGGCAGAAGGTTCAGAACCAAGGTGGTGACTCCAAGAAGCAGGATTCTAAAAACTCTGATAAGGGTGGGGAGAAGGGTAAAGACCAGAAGTCTTCTCAAGGGCCCCAAAAATCTGCATCTGGTGGGGAGTCACAAACCAACAAAGGTAAAGGCAAGAAGAAGCCATGGTGTCAAATCTGTAAACAGAAGACCCATTGGACAAGTGATTGTACCAAGTCCAAGGACTCAACTCCAACCACCACTGCCCCTAAGGCAACTGTTCCCCCTAGTTCAGCTCCAAGTGGTGGTGTTCCAAATAAGGGTGTAGTAGGGTTAACCCTGGGATCTGAGATGGGCTCTGGCCTAGTCAGAGTTCCAACTCAGGCTATGTTGATCTGTGATGGAGGCGTGGATATGGCCTCCTTATTTGTAAGCCCCAGTAATCTGGGCAAATACAGACAACAGCCTATAATCAATGGAAAGGAGGCCTTGGCATTCAGGGACACAGGAGCAAGTGTCACCATGGTGACAAAAGATCTTATGGCTCCTGAGCAAATCATACTTGGTGAGATGTACCAAGTGACCAATGCTAGCAATGTCAGGACAGACCATTCCTTGGCAGTTGTTTATTTCTCCTGGGGAGAGGTAACTGGCCCTAAAAAGGTTGTGGTAAGTGCAGACCTCCCTGTTGAATGCTTGTTGGGCAATGATTTAGAAACTTCAGCTTGGGCTGAAGTGGAACTCAGGACTCATGCAGAAATGTTGGGTATCGCTGCAGATGTGTTTGCTATGACCAGGTCACAGGCAAAAATGTCTAAAACTGAACAGGCCCTGGATTCTGGAATAATGGACCAGGCACCTTCCAAGAGAAGGAGCAGTAGGGTTAAGGCAGTGTCTTCCCCCCTGCCTCAGAATCCAGATCAGTCTCTTGAGGGAGCTGATCTTAGTCCTGAAGAAGGAACTGTCCCAGATGAGCTTGAACCTGATCAGGTTGAGTTCTTGGGGACAGGGGGCCCTTCCAGGGCAGATCTGAGCCAGGAGCAACTGAGCTGCCCCTCTCTTGAACCCCTCAGACAGCAAGCTGCTGCTGAGGCTGCTGGGAGTGCTAGTGGGTCCCATAGGATCTACTGGGATGATGGACTCCTTTACTCAGAGTGTAGAGACCCCAAGCCTGGAGCCACCAGGAGGTTGGTTATACCTCTGAAGTTTAGGAGCTTCCTATTGACCCTAGCACATGATATCCCATTAGCAGGTCACCTAGGCCAAAACAAGACTTGGGACAGAATTGTCCCTCACTTTCATTGGCCTCATATGTCTGAAGACACCAAGGAGTTTTGTCGCTCCTGTGTCACCTGTCAAGCCAGTGGTAAGGCAGGAAGCACTACGAAGGCCCCCCTGATACCACTACCTGTGGTGAGGGTTCCCTTTGAGAGGGTAGGGATTGACATTGTTGGTCCCCTAGATCCTCAAACTGCATCTGGGCACAGATTTATACTGGTGGTGGTGGACCATGCCACTAGGTATCCAGAGGCAATTCCCCTTAGAACCACCACAGCTCCTGTGGTGGCAAGGGCCCTCCTGGGAATGTTTTCCAGGGTGGGTTTTCCTAAGGAGGTAGTATCAGACAGAGATGCCAACTTCATGTCTAGTTAGTTAACTGCTATGTGGAAGGAGTGTGGTGTAAATTCCAAATGTACCACCCCTTATCACCCACAATGCAATGGTTTAGTTGAAAGGTTCAACAAAACCTTAAAGGGCATGATTAAAGGTCTCCCAGAAAAGCTTAGGCGCAGATGGGACATACTTTTGCCCTGCCTTCTCTTTGCCTACAGAGAGGTTCCACAGAAGGGGTTGGTTACAGCCCATTTGAGCTTCTGTTTGGACATCCAGTTAGGGGTCCATTGTGTCTAGTGAAGGAGGGATGGGAGTTACCTCTCAAACCCCCTAAACAGGATATTGTGGACTATGTACTTGGTCTCCGCTCCAGGATGGCGGAGTACATGAAGAAGGCAACTAAAAACCTTGAGGCTAGCCAGGAATTACAAAAGGCCTGGTATGACCAAAAGGCTGTGTTGACTGTTTATCAGCCAGGACAGAAAGTATGGGTGTTGGAGCCAGTGGCCCCAGCCGCCCTCCAAGACAAGTGGAATGGCCCCCATACCATAATTGAGCAAAAGGGAGAGGTTACCTACCTGGTAGACCTTGGAACTCCCAGGAGCCCCCATAGGGTGCTCCATGTCAACAGGCTCAAACCATATGTTGACAGGGCAGATATGGGCTTGCTCATGGCTACTGATGAGGGACAGGAGGAAGAGAGTGATCCACTCCCTGACCTGCTCTCACAGAACCCTGATGATGGTTCAGTAGATGGTGTAGCCTTGGCAGGCAGCCTCACTGACCAGCAGCAAACTGATTGGAGAAAAGTTCTCAACCAGTTTAGACATATGTTCTCACTGACTCCAAGTCAGACTACCTGGTGCACTCATGAAATGGACACTGGGGATAGTCTGCCTGTTAAAAATAAGCTTTACAGGCAACCAGACCATGCCAGGGACTGCATCAGGACTGAAGTCCAGAAGATGTTGGATTTGGGTGTGATTGAACCCTCAGATAGCCCTTGGGCTAGTCCAGTAGTCTTAGTGCCTAAACCTCACACCCCGGGTGGTAAGAGATGAGGTTTTGTGTGGACTACAGAGGTCTCAATGCAGTCACTAGGACTGATGCCCATCCAATCCCTAGGGCAGATGAGCTTATAGACACTTTGGCCTCAGCCAAGTTTCTCAGCACATTTGACCTGACAGCTGGCTACTGGCAAATCAGACTAGCTGAGGATGCAAAAGCCAAAACAGCATTCTCAACCCCTAGTGGGCACTACCAATTTGTGGTGATGCCCTTTGGTTTGAAGAATGCACCTGCCACTTTTCAAAGGTTGGTGAACAAAGTCCTTACAGGCCTGGAAGCCCATAGTGCAGCATATCTAGATGATATTGCTGTCTTTAGCTCCACCTAAGAGGATCACCTGGTCCACCTGAGAAATGTTTTGGAGGCCCTGCAGAAGCAGGCCTCACTATCAAGGCCACCAAGTGCCAGATAGGGCAGAGCCAAGTTGTATACCTGGGCCACCTTGTGGGTGGAGGCCAGGTTCAACCATTGCAGAGCAAAATCCAGACCATCATGGACTGGGTTGCTCCTGCCACCCAGACTCAGGTCAGAGCTTTCTTGGGCCTGACTGGGTACTATAGGAGGTTTGTCAAAGGATATGGATCCATAGTGACCCCTTTGAATGACTTAACTTCCAAGAGAATGCCAAAGAAAGTTCAGTGGACAGTCAGCTGTCAAAAGGTATTTGATGACCTGAAGCAGGCCATGTGCACTGCTCCCATTCTGCAAAGTCCTGACTACTCCGAACAATTCATTGTCCAAACAGATGCATCTGAGTTAGGGGTAGGGGCTGTGTTATCACAATTGAATGATGAAGGTCAGGATCAGCCAGTAGCTTTTATTAGCAGAAGGTTGACCCCCAGAGAAACGTTGGTCAGCCATTGAGAGGAAGCCTTTGCTGTGGTTTGGGCCTTGAAGAAGCTGAGGCCATACTTGTTTGGCACTCACTTCATTGTTCAGACAGACCACAAGCCCCTCTTATGGCTAAAACAGATGAAGGGTGAAAACCCCAAACTTTTGAGGTGGTCCATTTCCCTACAGGGGATGGACTATACAGTGGAACATAGACCTGGGAGTAACCATGCCAATGCAGATGGACTCTCCAGATATTTCCACTTAGAACATGAAGACTCAACTGGTCAAGGTTAGTTTAATGTCCTGACGTTTGGGGGGGGGGGGGTTGTGTAGGAGAGTAGGATCTGCTTCTTATAGTTACCCCCACTTTTTGCTGATGTTTCAGTGTTTTCGATTTGGTCTGACTGGGATCCTGCTATTCAGGACCCCAGTCTATCTGCTTTCTCCTCTAAATTGATTGCATGTACTTTAGGTACACTCCAGATTGGATTCTGGGGTACCCTTATAAGTCCCTAGTATATGGTATACTATGTACCCAGGGCATAGGTATCCCAGAGGCCTCCCAGGGCTGCAGCATGTATTATGCCACCCCTGAGAGATCATTTAAAATGACACCACAGGTCTGCTACTGCAGCCTATGTAAGGTGGTGCATGCACCCCTTACTTAGATATAGGTTCACTATATCTATCCTAATCACTGCACATATAAGCCTATCAGTCACCCCTATGGCAGGCCTTATCAATCCTGAAGGCAGGGTGCTGGGTTTTATGTGAGAGGGTGCCCATGCATGAGCAGAGCCCCTCTGCAGCCTTCGGAACCACTATTCCGGGGTTGTGTGTGATGCAGCCAACCATATACTCTTAAGTGCATTATAACCTCGCGGTAAATGCTAACTTTAAAATGGCTGCAAGGAATTATGTCGTGTTTGGTGTCAAACACCTTGGAATCATACCTCGTATGATTCCTCCCTCCTAGAGGGAGAAATATGACAGCACCGGTACACCCGGTACCAGCCTCACAGAGCCCTGGCATCACAAAATGGATGCTGCCAGCCACAGACACGAGTCTGCCCTCCTGCTGCTGGACGAAACTCCGGCAGGGGAAGGCTTGACAATAGGTTTCCTGTCACAGGGAGGTGTGACCACCTCCCAGACAGGCTTTAGTGTATTGGGGCTGGGTGGGTGCACTCTCAGAGTGCTTTGATGTCTGCACTGGGGGCACAGTTGGTGTCCCTGTGCATAGTCCAGCTCAAACTGGTTGCAGGGGCTACCAGCCCCTGCTCTGGCGCGAAACTGGACAAAGGACATGGGTGTAGCCACCTCTCTGTCCTGACCCTCCCATAGGTGGGTCCCCAGAGTTTGTCCCACCCCTTCCTTGGGTATAAAGTAGGAACCCTGACTACAGGACTTTAGATATTACCTGGACTAAACTCTGCTACAGAAACCAAGTAACCTTCAACGATCTACGCTTTGCTGGACGACTAAAGAATCTCCCTTGGAGTAAAGGAGTTACTCCCCTGCAAAGCAGGCACCTCAACGCATCTGACCGGTTTGCAGCTATGCAGCTCCCGACGGACTCCGAAGATTTTGCAACACAGGAGGTGGGTGCCCAAGCTTCCCTGAGGCCGACTAGTGCTCTCAGCAAACCTGAGACCCGCAGCCCTCGTGGGGACCGTGCAACCCGAACCCCTGGACACCGTGCACATTTGCAGCAGCATATGCTTTTAGGCAATCCCTGAGGCTGTTGTTTGGGCTACTTGTAGTCCAAGTCCCGAGCAGTGTTTCCACCGAAGATTACTGGCCTACACTCCACGAGTGTTCCGTGGGCTGGTATTGAGTGATTCCTCTCCAGGTCCCTTTGCGATCCCTGGTCCGTTGACCTGTGGGTCCCTGAGAAGGCAACTTTAACTTTCAGTGGGCTTCCCTCGTTGCTCCAGACGTGCGCTGACTCTCCATCGCTTGGGGAGTCCCCAGGACCTTGCTGGTCCTCACAGAAGCATCTTTTCTCTTACCGCATGGGTTGCAGTTGCCAAGGCTTGTTGGTCTCCAATCCGGAAACTGACCCCCCAGCACTCGACATCCTTCGTGGTACAGCTCGCCTGCGGAATCTGGTCATTGTCGACGTCTCCTGGTCCCCGGGGCTGCAGAGTCAAGCTTCACCTCTTCACACCTGAAGCACCCGACATCGGTGGGAATTCGATTGCTCCGCTCCTGGTCACGTGAAGTGACCCAGACTTTGTCCCCTCTGCTTTCAGGTTCTTCACATCTCCGATCCAGGCTTGGATCACACCGGACACTTTTCTTCTCCACGGCAGCAGTACTTTCTCGCATCACGCTATTGAAAACAACGAGGGTTTCTGACATCACTTGACCCCTATGCACCCGGCTCCTCTGGGATAGGTAACACGGGTACCTTGGTACTCTCAAGGGTGCTGGCCTTAGGACCTTCTATGTTTAGCTGGGTTTGCTTGAAGTCCTCTCCTAAGTGTCCTTAATCTTTAAAATTCCAACTGCGACTTTCCCATAGAGGTTGTACGGAGCTCGCGTCTGTGTTCCCACACTGCACCGTCCTCCGTGGGTCCCCTGTGTCACTACCTTGGGTGGTTCCTTGGGGTCCCAGAGATTCTACGTGCTCTAGGCACTGTGTCTAGTCAAGTCGTGGTTCTTATACCACTTTCTTAGTATATGGTTCGGTCTCCCCCTGGAGCCCGCTGTGTATTGTGCTATTTACTGTCGTTCTAGTGATTTAATATTGTGTGTATTGTTCTCTAATCTCATAAAGAGGTTAGTAGAGAGTGTTTAGTAATAAATACATATATTTTATATACACCTGGTGTGTTTCTCCTTTCATTTGGTCATTCAGGAGGTTATATACTGGTAAAAGAAGCTGCTTTACTTTCCTTCAAGACTTAGCCTGAAGGGTGCTCTCCACAGCTACCACTAGGATAGCTTTCTATAAAGGTTGTCTTTAACCTAATCATCAATAAGGGTCGTTTGGACTGGTGCAAGGTGCCCACTTTAATTAGTGGACAGCATATACCAGGCCAACTTCTCACAGGCATACCTTGAATGACCATCGCATCTTTTTGTGATATGTTGCCCCATGGCTCCTCCTCCTGCTGGACGCCAACGATATGAGTGAAGCTCATCAGAGCTCTTTTGGGGAGACAAGTTTCAGATTGGACCCGTGACTTCAGGCAGAAAGACCCTTTGAGGGAGGCTGCGTGCTGCACATTATCCCAGTTGAGCACAGCCCACCTGTAAATACTGTCCATCTTTGGCCATGACTGCTGTCCTCGACTGCGGTGTCACTTTTGAAATAATTGTTTGTGTATGTACACATGACTCTTGAGGACTGTAGCAGAACAGCATAGCTTATGTTGCTTGTGTGCGCTATTGCTATATATTAAGCCCACAGAAAAACACTGGGGGGGGGGGGCATATCTACAAGCCCCTATCGCCACCACAACGTCACTTTTAATGAAGTTGTGGTGGCGATAGGGGCGTAGGAAGGGACACCTTCCTACACATAAACAATCCTCCCATGCACGCAGACACCCTTGCACTAAGGTGCAAGGGTGCCTGCATTGGCGCTACACTGCTAAGTGTAGCGCCAGCGCAGGGGGAAACACAAGGCTGCACCATATCCTTGTAAATATGGTGCAGCCTTGCGTTTCAGAAGTGGCTAATGCCTCACTCCGCCACTTCACTTGTACATATCCCCCTGGGTCTAATACAGTATGAAGGTGCTATGTATTTTATAACCCCGGGGCAACTAGAATGAGAAGAGGTTTTTCTTTGTGTAACCCTTTAACAAAACCTCATAGCAAAGTGTTTTGAATTGTTAACCTTGTAAAATATGTGTTTACACAGATCTCAAGTTCAAGAGGGGCTGAAGAGATCTGCTTTTTACTGTTTTCATTCGAACTTTGAGTGTTTTAAATCACCCACAAATAAATGCTACACAAAGTAGAAACACTGACTGAATTGGCAGCATTGTTGAGTGATATTACTAAGTTTGCATAGTTGTTCGTTTTTAGCCCACACCACCTCCCAGACTGATCCATCACGCTCCTCTGGGAGCTACCTTCTCAAAGGGTTTAATTGACATTCAGTCTGGTTCGACAGTAAGGAGACCCAAGGACACAGGAGGTAAACAACCCTAGTTGTTACAAGTGGGGTCCAGTAACTTCTTACTGTTCAGGGACCACTAAACCTATTCCCAAACATGTTCATCACCTTGACCACTGCATTGATCTGTGTGATGAATGAGAGTTCAACGTAAGAGTTAACCTCCAAGGAGTCATGTTCAGACCTTTTTCTATAGGATTTCATTTTTGGTGCCATGTAGAGAAAGCCTACCTTCTTCAGAAGGTAAACATGGTCCATGCATGTGGTGATACTGGCATGATTTCCACATTGTGCTCTAACTTAAAGATTTTGTATACACTTGAAAATCCACACACCATTGCTCAAATAGCTGCGCCAGAAAGTGTATGTAGATGTTGATGATCAAGCAGGACAGCACGGTTCTCTCCATGAAGACTTTTCCACCAAAATCATTCTTATTTTTTTGTGTGGTTGGAAAAGAGGGACTATAGCCAGGTCAAGGTGGTTCCAGACACTTGAGCCTAATTGTTAAGTATTTCCAGGAGCTGCATCATTTACAAAACCATCACGACCAGCCCCACCACTTATGCTGCAGACAAGCTCACCATCTGAGGGTTCTCAATACACAAGTAACCAGGACACCATCAGACTGCGGACTAAGTGTAAGAATTAAAAAAAACAAGACAGCAGGCGTTTTTCATCTATGCTTCGAGGATCCAGAACATCTGTTTCCATCAGGATCGTCCCGGCGCTGCACCAATTTAGGAAAGAGATGAAGACTCGTCTCTTAAAGAACATTACATCACATTGCTTTAACCATCCACAACCCAGCTATCTCTCCTATCACTCGTTGACTTTATGACCCAATATTGCGGTCCTCTGCCTCTTGGCTAGTTTGGCACAACAGAAATACCATATACATACATACAGGCAGGATTTATGTGGCCCACCCTATTGCAGGCAGCAGAGCGGTCAAGGGGTATTAAGGCTTTTTGTCTTCATTCAGGGAGAGGTGAAGAGTTTCTCTAATGTAGGTTCATGTGGATTCTGTGTCCCAGACAGGGCTGAACCCCTGACTGGTTATTATGGAGGAGATAGATTATATTCAGATATTCTTTCAGTGGGTTCATGATTTCGATGGACAAAGGTAGTAGAGATTGGTTGATAATTTGTCAGGATCTCTGGGTTTGTAGGTGGTTTGTTCAGGTGTGGGCTGAGGACACTTTAGAAAGCATAAGGAATGACTCATTCAGTTAGGGATGCATGTCATGTTTTTGATATCCCAAAGAGTAATGCAAAGAAAAGTCCCGTGCTCTCCATGCCACTGGAGTCAAGCTATCCTGGCTGATGAGGGGTGAAACCCCGAAACCGGTCCTAGGATGCTTGTTTCCAGTCCAGGGAGGACCTGGCCTGGTAGTTTGGGCTGGACTGTTCCCGTTGGGCGCAGGGTCAAGACTAATTTGCATATGGCTGGGTTCAAACTGGACTGGCATGGGGAGCAAAAAAACGATGGATTTAGGCCCAGATCTCTGTACTGTACTGGGGTGAATGTATGAGATTGTTCTGCATTCTGTCCATCAATTGTTGTTTTTGCCGAAAAGTTTCATAACACAGATACTTAGGGTCCAACATTCTCTTCCTGTCCTAAATCCTATCGGACATGAAATTACCTATCTGCAAATCGCATGATCGCAATCCACGCGTATGTGCCTATCCTGACTGTTTAATAACATTTTCAAGTCCTTTTCAGTCGGTGAAGGGCTGCTTCACTTACTTGCTTTTACTGGACTCTGCACAATGCATTACAAGTTGCAGTCAGGGTCTCACCCTATTGTACCATTTATCTTTGGCTCTGCCTCTTCTCGCCTATCTCTACTTTAGAATCAGATTTTAAAACTCTATAAAAAAAAAAATGTGACATATGTTAGGAAGGTGGTTTTTTTTAACTTTGGGATGATGCGTTGATAAAAGATGTTAAACTATTCACAAGTTGTTCTTCAACATGAGTAGATAGAGGTCTGACATGTTTGCGAGATGATTTTGATAACGAGCCATTCAGTGGCCCTTATTATAGCCCTTGGAAATTGCAAAAACACACATTCTAGGCACACTCCGTGAACGCCGATTTTTAGATTTCACAAATTCTTCTGCGTTGTCCGGTATGAAAAATCAACTAACCCTCATGTACGGAATATGTTAAATAAAGTCTTTGATATGTAAACAGGACGTTTTTTGTTAAGGAATTTCTAGTTACATCGTTCTTAGGGATGGCCATGACAGGTTTTATCGTTTAATGCTACAATTATGCTGTTGAATTTGGGGTTACAGATCCTCTGTGGGAAGGAGGTAGTGGATGCGAGGAGCGTAGGAGTGGTTGACCATTAATCAGGTCCACTGGAATTATGCAGCAGGGTTGACCAAATTATGCAGAAAGAAAAAGCAAATTATGCAACGTAATGTGGCAGTTTGCGGTGCTTTACTTTACTATTTTGTCATTTTGACACATTAACACTCTCTGGGCAAACGATTCACCTCATTAGAACTAATTCAACACCCAAATACAGCAATAAGTACCTGAGGGGTCGACCTTTACAAGGCAACTACCATTGCGTGGGAACATGTGTCACAGTTCAGTGCTTAATTTGAGCCACTGGTTTCCGGTGGTCGGCACTGGCACTGAATTTGCAGACACGGCGCTTGCCACAGTCAGCCACAAGGTGGTGCTGTCGGGCCAATTTAGAGATGACCACAAGAACAGGTAATTATTAATTTTAATATACACTAAAAAAGACTATGACCTGCTGCCCAAACCCTTCTTATAGCTTTAGGTCCCTGAAATAGTCCGAATTGTCACGCTTGTAGGAGTGTGATGGTTTAGCAGTTGTGTTGGTACTATCATTGGCAGCATAGCAGGGGCAACGTGTGGTACAAGCTGCAGTGGCCTCCTGACAAGAGCCCTGGCACTAAGTTTGTTTACAAATTAAGCACTGGACTGCGTTTTTAGTAACTTTCATGCGTTTGTGCTAGAAACAATTTTTTTGTTAAAATCTGCAGATTAGGCACCAGATGAAGGATTATGGGGCAAATGCAGCAAATCTACACTTATGAGGAAAACACTGCTGCAACAAAATCTCATAATTCCATTTACCCCTGCAATTAATTCACTTATTGGTTATCAGATTTGCAACATACATTTTCTTCTGTGTGCTTCTTCGTACTTTCTTTGAGTTTGCCTTCATTTCTTTTCATCTTGTCTTACTAGCGGTTCTATAGATCTGCAGCTAGGTTCAGACTTGGATACTTGGAGTTGTCACATAGCCATCTCATGCTAATCGATTTAGCGTACCATCGTTCTTTAATTGAGACTCACACAACATATATCTCGATTAAGTTCGAGGGAATGAACATAATTTAGAAGGAAGAAGTTCTGTGTTAGATTATGTGGATGGAAGGGATGTTCTACATTTGTAGCAGATGCATCTCTATAAAGAAGAACATGGTGTACTGGAGGAGTCATGGCTGGGGAAGTCCTCTCCTTGCATACTTCAAAAAGAAGAGTTATCATTCCCACTTTCAGTCTGCAAAATTGACTTCGCATTTCACTGCAAAGGTAGTATCCTCATCTAGGGTCAGAGGTTCTGGTTTCTCTGTCCTTTGCCCACTGTTTGTTGAGTTCTCACCCTCCTTAACCTCTCAGAGATGTCATATTCGTCTGCAGTCAGCAGTTGTTTTGTCTTATTGTGCTATGCCATTAGCATAGATAGCACACATTCTGCCATTGGTGTGGCACCATAGCCCTTTCTGGTGATTTCTCACATAGGTCCGGGCTGGCTACCTTAGCAGATTGAGATCTACCTCAGCTTGGAATTATGTGTTTTAGGTGGGTGCTCTGTCCATATTTTTGATTTGATGGCTTAGTCTTATTGAGTGTTCTGGGGGTGTGCGACGTTGGGGGCATATTTACAAAAAGAATTCCTACATTTTTTAAATGCAGGGATGCACTGTATTCACAAGAATACGGCACACCCCTGGGTGTCCGCTGGCGTGAAAAAAGCTACCTAGCGCCTGCACAGGCACCCTGCCGCCATGTAGCAAGGGTTCCTGCGCTACAGGGGCAATTGTTTATGTGCTGGAAGGGACACCTTCCTGCACATAAACAATCAATGATGGTGGTTTGCTCTTTCTATGTGTGCTGCAGAATGCAGCACACAAAGAATGAACAAAAAACGACGAGAAATTAATAATTTCTCCTCCTATCGCCGTTCTAAGATCAGGTATTCCCTGGCATTTGTTTTTGGCGCTGCCTCCGCCTTGTAACTCTGGGGCAGCGTCTAAAAGCAATGGGTGATGTGGTGAAACGCCCATTGCACACCCCTTTGCCGCCGAGGACTGTGGCGGAAAGGGACATATTTACATGGTGGCTTTAAGCCACGTTAAGTCGCTTAGCGCCAACTTGTAAATTTGGGAAATGGCGGTAGGCCACCAGTGTCAAAAAAAGTGACGCTCTGGTGGCGATAGGGGCTTATACATATGCCCCTTGGTGTTTAAGCATTAATGCTAGAGGGATTTTCTCATGCATCCTGTAGATAGAAATGGTGCTGAGATAATGACAAAATTATTTACGAATACAGACAGATGAGATAAAATTGTCGAGTTATTCGCAGCAAAGCTAATGGTAGGACAGGTAATGGTGTCAGAGGTAATGGCAGGACAGGTATCCTGAGACAAAGCTGTGGTTACGGAGCCTTCCCTCACGCAAGAAACCTGTGCATAAGTACCATGTGAAGAGTGGCACAGTGCCGACAAAGATCACCCCGCCACAAAAGCAAGCTAGGCCCACCGCCCAGTCGTTTATTATGAATCACGTACAATTGGAATAAGCTACATGATGCTCAGTGCAAATACGGTCAGGGCAACCAGTCCTCAAGAGGGGATATAACAACAGGGAAAAGGGGCGGTATCCTCAGCATCAGCCCTCACACTTCATCTTTCATGTCATTCTTCAGGCTAGTTGCTTGCCCTTTTATCACTTTTTCCTCCACTAGGAGTCCTTGTTCATCACAATGTCACTGTGCTGTTGGGAACGTCCTGGTACAGCCAGAAAAGGCTATTTCGATAACATGTTCAGATTCGTTGGACATAAAATAATGGGGAAATGAGAGGATGCATCTTAGGAACAGCTAATAAAAAAATTGAGGATTTTCAAAGGGCACATTATAGAGATAATGTAAACAAGAAAAACTCTGTACAAATCGATTCTGTCTGTCTTGCTCGCTTCTTTAAATAAAATTAATCTGAATATATAAACGAAGGACCGATGTAAAATAATATTGTTAGGATTTACAGTTTTCAATGAATTATTTAAAAAAACATTAGATCAAATGGCTTGCTATCCTACTATCTGGCAGCATCAGTGACCTGCCAGAGCCCTGGTCTCAGGTGACATTCATCGGATCCAGCCGTGGAGATGCTAAGGTGCATAGAATGCTGGGTCCATGGAAGTCATCCTAACTTCAAAAGACTTTGGAAAATGTATCTTATACTTGGAATGGATTTTTTCCAGGTGTAAACTGAGTTTCGCATTAGCCTCTGGAGGGCTGTTCAGTCTCCCTAGAGTATTTTAAGGGAGGTCAGCTTGGAAAAAGTGCCTCATATTCAACCCTTGATGCATAGATTGATAAAGGAATGCTTGGACCAGCCACTCTCCACTTGTCTTGCCCAGGCTTGTCCTTTTCTCATAGACTTTGGGCTCAGACGTCCTCTTCCTTTGATCCGAGTGACAGGTTTCCCAGTGTGGCGAAAAACTGCTCCATCTCTCGCTGGAGCAGCTGATTGCGTCCTTCAGCGTCCTCTCGCGCACGCTCAGAATTCCGCAGCTTGATCTCCAACATGGCGTACTTTCTCCTTCCTTGGTCCATGTCATCCTCCAGGCGGTTGACTTTGGCTCGCAGCTCGGCACTTGTCTTTTCCAGCCTTGAGGAAGAAGGAAAGATAATAGGTTTTATTATAGAGTTTGCAGCACAAAGCTCCACGGTTCATTAAGATTTATCGAGCCAAGAATGAGTGCCAAATGACCCACGTACAAGGCTAATCAAAGCAAATAGGGACATCTGACTCTCCATCCTTTTCACCATCAGACACATACGTACAATTATTGATCAGGATGACCTCTTGCTACAGTAGGCTGCCAACGGAGCAGTTCATAAAGGGGTATTGTGATCCTCTTCTACCATGATCCTGCCCTTCCATCCCAAGATCATTGGGATGTCTACATTATCAACAACAAACGGTCAATGGGGCCAGAAGCGACAATGTAGAAATTAACACGAGTATGAGTAGCACATCCATTCAAATCACATGGCAGAACATCCACAAAAATGAAGGGCCTAATTACGATGGGGTCGAAAGCCTTTCCGACCGACATGGTAGGTTTAAACTCCGACCGCCGCATTAGGATGGCGGCGGTCGGAGTTTAACCGGCCGGGGAATCTGAATCGGTTCCAACGGGCTCAAGGAGCCCATCGGCCAGTCAGAACTACACCATAATCCCTCAAGGACAGTGTTTCAGTCTTCGGGATTATGAGGGCACTTTCCAACGGCCTTTTCAAGTCGGACTTTCCAACATGAAAAAGGTGTTGGAAAGTGTCTTTAGGGCCTCTTGCAGGGCCCCTTCCCCCGTGGCCCTCCACATTTGGGCATCAACATCCCTGCGCCGTGTGGCAGGCACCATGAGGTACCTGCCACATGGTGCAGGGATGTGCACAAACTTCAATTTTTCAATGGGAGCTAGTGCTGCGGGCGGTTTCAGCCCGCCACACAAGCTCCCGTTGAAAAATGTAAGTTTGGGACCGCGTCATGTGCGGTCGCATCCTAATGGGGAATGCAGACCCACCGACCCACGGTCGGGTGGTTCCTTTCCCACAATGGTGTCCGCCCGACATCGTAATTAGGGCCTACATACGATGTCTTGACAACTTTGTGCTCAAACCTAGGCAGGAAACCTGATTCATCCCTTTGTGGCTGATGTCCACAGTTGTTTTCATTAACAAAGGAGAGATGCATCCTGACGTGGATTTCACAGCCCCTTAAGAGACTGAATTTACAATCTCAGTTATCTTTGAAAGGAATTGGTCTTTCTCAGACCTTGAAAGACCATCACTCTCATTCATAAAACATAAAAAGTAGCTTTTGTATCCTTACCTTCACCGCCCTATAAATGTTGCTGCTCATGTGAACCGGCCCCAGGCCTTACTACAGGTTTCTGAACCTCAAGGCAGCTAGGAGATGAATGTGAGGTTGTTGGAAGGGGGTGAAAATGCAGAGGATGGCCATTTGGGGGGGGGGGGTGTCATGTTAGGGGGGTGGGATATTGTTAGGTGTATCTACGTCTTCAGAAGCTAAGAGAAAGCTTGCTCCCATTAGATCTGTTTGCCACATAATAACATAGTAACAGGAAAACCTAACACACTGATAGTACTGTTTCTGATTTGGACTTGCAAATGTGCGTTGAATAATGGGACTGAAAATACAATATAATTAATGTTCAGCTATATAAGGCACAACAGCGGGATAATTAGGTTTGGGTAACGAGCAAAAAACGTCCCAAGTTGTACTAGCATATTAACTAGAATTTTTTTTTAGAAAATCCTGAGGCAGACTAACCAGCAGCCTATTTACTGCATTGAATGGAAGGTAACACTAGTGGCTTGCCATCCCAAGCTGTGGTTGGGTAAATTAGAGCATTGATTACAGCAGGCTCAGATTCATGTATTGACATTCCAGCAAACATTAAGTTATAAGGGGACTTAACCATCCTTTCAAAACCTTCTCTGAAATGGCCATGTAAGCTGGACGGCAATCCCCTCTAATATATGAGAAAGAAAAATCGTTCAATGAAGGCTTTTGCTCTAATAAAATGTAGGCCACAATTGACATCAGCGAATTCCCGCCTCACTGACAGTTCCGTCTCCCTCGGCCTGTCTGCTCTTACAAATTGAAAGAAAATACAATTCTGAAAGTGAGATGAGAAGAAAGTGGCCCGTCTAACAGGAGGTCCTCTACTTTCATTTTACTGAGACTGGATATTTCATCTAGAGCCACTTATCTAAAGAACAAACATTGTCAAAGCCAATAGATCTCACCTATGTAAGAGCTATTGGCTTTGCCAAAGTCTTTTAGCTATGTTGTATAGCAGCGTGGCAAAAAGTTATATAAACAAAAAGGTCTGTGAATGTTATAAAAAAAAAAAAATCCCCAAAAACAATATGATGCAAGAAGGTAAAAAAAAGTGCTATGGCGTGGCCGCGATGGCCTCAACATAGTGACTTTTTTTTCTTATGGCGGGTCGGTGTGGGGGGGAGGGAGGGGTCAGGCAACAGGAGGATGGGGTTGGGGAGAAGAGAGGACATGGATCAGGGGTGTAAGTTAAGAGGCAACACGGACAATTGGAGGAGGCAATACCAACAACGGGAGGGTGGGAGGGAGGGAAGAGGAAATACTGACAGAGGGGTGGTGGAGGGTGGGAGAGAAGAAGCAACACTGACAAGGGGTGTAGGAGGGAAGAAGCAACACAATCGGAAGAAGAAAAAAAATAAAAAGAGAAGCAGCAAGCCAGGGAGAAGAGCAAAAAAGAAAAATAGTATCTTAATCATAGCGTCAACAGTGGAAGGACCCTAATCAAGATGAAGCAAACAGTACTTGGTCCATGCTCCAGATGAAAGAAGAGGAAGTGGAGCCGTCATCCACTTTCCAATTAGGAGGCAGCAAATAGCAAATGTGTGACAGTGAAGCCCACAAATGGTAAGAAGTAGAAAACAATGTCTCACAACCGAGAGCACATGCGCAGTCGCAGGTAAGACTTAACATTAAAGCATAGAATTACTGCTCCCCTTCCATCCGAGCCACTTCGACTCCCTTACAATTGCTGATCATTTCAAAAGTAAAGAAATCAGAAAAAACAATTGGCTTTGTCTGTGGCAGGAAGGAAACAGAGTGGGTAAAAGCCTTTAAAGAAACGATTTGCCCCTTTTGTGGCCAAACCTTCTGGAGGCAGGGGTGTACACAATTGGTTCCCTCTCATTGATTTGGTCCTGATCCATGGTTGCACCAGGTCCGAGCAAGAAGTGAGAAGGAATATTTAAGAAAAATGCCACCCATAGGCTACGCTTCCAAGAGGTGCGCTGTACCTGGCGTTGGGTGCAACATGATTTCCACTCCAAACATTTCTACTGTGATCTAGTCAGACTAACCAGAAATTAATACAATGAACGGCAGCTAATAATTTGCTTGAAACCCTATTCAGAGCATGAAATGAGTTCTTTTAGGACACATAACTGAGTCGGGGCATCTTGCCAATAAGCCGTTACAACCCTGTTTAACCTTGTTGGCGGCAAATTTATGAACTCTCCCTTTTTTGGCAAAATAATCATTCCATGTGTGTAGAAAATACATTGGTCCTCTGTTGTGTTCCCTTATTTATTTTTGGTCCATTGTTAACATATCATTTAACTACAGTGGGAAATTCATTCTAATATTAAAATTATCAGATAAGTTACTAAGACAAATTTCCTGGCTCCCAGCTGATCAGAAAACTGTTTACATTGACTCTGGACTAAGACTTTGCCTGGTAAGGTTGTCCTTGGATTCACTGCCTCATCTATTAGGAAGCTACCTATGGTGGCAATCGGTTACCGCTCCTTGAATTAAAAGGGTGCTGCTAAATAGATATCCCCAACAAAGAGGAACATTTGTGGCTCTGAATAGGTGGACCCTTTACCAGTCTAGAGTTATGGGGCCACTAGAGGGCCCTTGTCTGCTAAAATTGGACAGTGTACCTTTCAGAGTAAAATGCTGTGCAAAGCTTTCTGAGAAAGAAGATTGTCTAAACTGCTGTCTTCGTGTGGCAGTTAAAGTATCTGACAGAACCATAAGAACCACAGGAAAATAAAAAGCTTTCATAAAATCTCTCTTGAGGAACTTGTGTAAAAATGTCAGAATTCAAGTACAAGGAGGATTTCTCCATGTTGATGCAAATCTGATTTTTTTCCTTCAATAATACATTGCAACTAGTGAAGAAGGGGCATTTAAACTCCTGGGAACTTTTCATACCTAAATTGTAAGATTATATTGAAATGTGATTAGAGTGGGACAATCATACGTGCTAGCTGGATTTGAATCCCTGCATGCTCAACGTGTTTTCAGTCATCCTAGTCCTCTGTGTCCCTCTGCGACTTTGCAACGAGTCAGAACTAGATGTTTTACAGCAGAAGCACCTGCTCCATTTTACTACCTTCCCCAACCTAAGTCCTGTTTTTATAATCACCCAACCAGAGGGAGCATTATGCCCAAGGCATTGTGCTTTCCAGGGCCCCGTTCTTTAACAATACTTATTAATATATTTTAATTGTTAGTAAGATTGTTATCTTCAAGGCTAGGTGTGATGATATTTGTGTCCAAAATGCACACTAGATGAAAAGTGAAGGAACAGCTACTATTTTTAAACACATGCATTCATACATTTCTTTATGGGTAACATATGCATTTAATCCAAATATGCCACTGCGACCTCAACATGAAATGTTTAGGGAGTTTGTTTGGCACTGTTTAAAAGATTCCTAAACTGTCAGCAGTTCCTGAAAACATTGAGTTTTCTTTGTGTTTGAAATCCTTTTTATTGTTTTTATATGAACCATACAAAGACAAGAAATATAGAGGTTCTCCTTTCCCAGTACACCCAGTGGGTACTTTGACTATCAAGTACAAAGACCCTCAAACAGTATATCCCCTGCAGTCCTCCTCCTTTACCGATATGGATCTAGGGTCTTAAACCTTACTGGAATGCTATAGGTAGAGGCACAGTATAGAGGCTTTATCCATCACTTCAAGCTCACTTGGTCTTTTGTGCCATTGTACTGTTTAAGGGGTCATTAGTGATGTACCACTTGGCCCAAGGTAAGGAGAGAAGGCCCACATGCAAACCACTCTGCTAGGCATAGTCAAGTCCTTGGACTGCCTTCAGCTAAGGAGGGAAAAAACAAGGAGGTCCAAGTTCAGAACACTACTGAATCTGATAAGACTACCTCAATGTGAACAGTTTAAGCTACATAATGTGTTAGAAGCACCATCATCAGAAGCTGCCACAATTGGCTATACCCAATATAAAGCAATCAATTGTTTTGCAGTGTATAAAATATGTAATACTGCCCATTATGTTTTAATCCCCTCCAATTGTGCCAGTCTAATGCCCAGGATTGCAAGTGTTGGGTCAGTGGGGACTGGGAGCACTAAAACCCCTTTGATGTGCCCCAGGACCTCCTCCGAGTAGATCTGGATGCCCCTACATGACCACCGAAAGTGATGGTAAGGCTCTTCTTCTTATCACATTTCTAGCAGGAGGCAAAGGTGGAGGGGAAAAGGCAGTGAAAGTGTGTCTGCATCATGTACCACCTGTACATTACCTTATAGGCCTACTGCATCTTTGAGCCTTGGGAATATCAGACCAGAAAGTTTCCCATAACTCATTTAGAAGTGGACCCTGAAGGTCTCCCTACCAACTCAATTGATCTGGCCTTCATCCGAAGGGCTTCTTGAGTTGCAGGGCCCAATAGATGTTGCAGACTAGCCTCTTGCTGCCTGAATGGCTTTTGAAAGTGGGTTAGCAGTCTAGTGGCTGTCTTTGTATTAGTAGGGTGGAGAGTGCAGTGCCAACGTTGGCAATACTGGAGTCTGTTTGCCCATGCCAAACTCTG
Source organism: Calotriton arnoldi (assembly GCA_963921515.1). Lineage (NCBI taxonomy): Eukaryota > Metazoa > Chordata > Amphibia > Caudata > Salamandridae > Calotriton > Calotriton arnoldi. The sequence continues at coordinate 782,814 of CAWUFW010004643.1, forward strand.
GACCTAGACTGAATGAACAGCTTTATCTGGCCTTGTGGAAAAAGTCAGCCAACGTTCTGCATTCCCCCTTCCCATATTGATGAAAGTTTTCCTGTCTCATGGCCGGTGTGAATGTACACTTGTGTTCAGAGATGTGGAAGAGGTCACGCCTCCCCTCTCTGCTACGATGTCTCACACCTCCAGGACTGTCTTCATTGGGATCACCAGGAGTGTGTATTGAGGGGGCATGACTCTCCTAAAGGGACCAGGACCCACAATGAACGACCAACTACTGCCCTGTCCAGGAAGAGCCATTTTTCTCGCTCTCTCTGGCAGTCTATTCAGAGATTATGCGGAGGTGTGCAGCCCTGCAGTACTAGAGAGGATCTGGGCAAGCCAGGCCCAACCTTTCCCAGGGTGCCATCAAAATCTATTTCGAGATTATAGGGTCTTCTCCCCATGAGACAAACTTGATTAGGTGGTTTGCAAGGTTCATATGTCCTGTGTCAGGATACCTCTAGAGGTGATTGGAAGATATACAGGATCTGAGGCAGTATGCTAATCATGTTTATGTGCCCTTGCCATGATAGGTATAGGGGCTTCCACCTTCTCAAGTCCTCATAAATTTGCTTCTGGAAAGGCCAGCCAGTTGGCTGTTCGCCATCTGTTAAACCTAAGCAGTAATGTTTATTCACACATATCAAAGGGAATCTTTCTACCATGGAAATGGGTACTTGCTTGCAGTTAAGTTTCCATCTCAAGAGAGATCAATAGGTTCAAAAGGACCAATTTTGGTCTGCTGACTGTAGAGCCCAAGAAAGCTTCAAGTTGTTCTAACTCCTACAGCTGTCCTCAATAGGGTTTTTGTAAAAGAGACTAAAAGTGCACTGTTATGGGTGACCAGTGACCCTGCAGAGACTCAAACCCACATAGTTGGATATCCCCAAAACCAATCAAATGGTTCACATCACATGCAAAGTTGCATCACAAAGATGCTACAATATGTGTGGGAAATCTATCCTGCAAACACAAAATTATTGAATTTTTTGTACAAATGTAAAATTTTATTTTTCTAAATTAATCAAAGACAATCTTATTTGTATTTTATACTATTTTGTAAATCTATTTGCATTGTACAAAATCAGAAAAGTTTAATTTCTTTCCAACTGAGGGCAATTCTTTATCCACAAGGTTTGCAAAGGTTTTCAAGGAACAGCCAACACATATTTTGTAGCAGGAGTCCACAGCTTCTTCATGGCTAACTGTAATCCCAAGAAAGGATACACTACTTTTCACAACTTCTTCCTAATTGGTTTCACCATTCTTACTTTAGAGTTGTAACCTCTTCATATACCTTCAACCTTTATTTCCAAGCATCTCCAATGTCTTGCTACTTTAACTAAAAAGTCTGGGTGTCAGTCTTACAGTGTTTTCAAAGATTCAGTCAATATATCCCCCTCATAGGGCAAAACCTTTGCCTATGGCAAAGATTGGTTTCTTCAAACAAACAGCATGGCGGGGGAAGAGGTCTTTTCAGGTATAGGTATCTTCATGCATTTAACACACACATGTATGTTAACTTCCTCCTCAGTTTTTCGGTCACAACCTCTGTGGCCATGTATGTTTTATGATCTCTCACTAGGCAGGGGTCAAAGCCAGACTAAAATTGTTCCCTGCCACAATCTCCTCCCCAGTGTTTGCCAGCATGTCACGGATCCTCTCTTGATGAACGATTCCCGGGCCCTGTTCAGGGAACATAGACTGGAAACATAGGGACTATTGTGGGCAGCATGAGAAGGATACTATTGCATTGTCCTGACATGTCCTTTCTGACTTTAATCTTCTTCCACCCACGTGTTTCTTGAGTGAGTTTCCACTCCTGCAGCCTTCATGCTTGCTGAAGTCCACTATTGATTTGGTTAATTCCTATGCTGTATTTTAAACTGATCCCATTGCTGTGGATGTGTTTCCTGTTTAAACACAACAGCGGGTCATGTTTGCCTATGTAGCTCCAGAACTTACATCACTTACTAGGGGAGTTTAGGCCTTTTATGTTAATGGATAATAATTGGAGTGGTTGCTTCATGAGTAGTGCTGCTTTCTCATCCATCAGGGATCTCTGTTGCCACTCCATGTCTGCAACAAACCTCCTTCCCTTGGAAGAACATGGGTAACAATAAAGGAAACCTGCCCATTGAACTTAACCCAATTCCTGCCATCACCTGTTGAAGAAGTCGGTAGTTAACTATCCCACTCTTCTCCCACTCTCATTGGTCGACCAAGCCAATCGGGGTTGCCCTAAACGGAGGTAGAAGAACTACTCCCTATCATCAACCAAATGTCATGGTCTATGACTTGCCTCCACTCCACTCCACTGAGGCATACGTTGCCCCCTTCAACCACCACACAATTCATCATCATGTGTCATAAACACGAGTCTTCACGAGGGTTCCCAACATTCGCAGTGGCAGCAGGCTTAGAGCTCTCTTCTTTGGCCACTCTGATCTTCCTTAGCTGATGTACCACTTCCTCTCTCACTTTTGCCATGTTTTTTTGTGTTGCGCTAGATGGGTCTCTTCCTGGTCTGTACCATCTGCCAAATGGGCCAGGAGAAACTGTTGCATTGCGGAGCAGTATTACATTTCTGACCCTCCACATCGTCTCCCAGGACCAAGAGGATTTTTTTCTACCCTAAGGAGAGCAGAGCAATTTGTTTGCCTCTCCAAGAAACTGAAGAAAGAAGGGATGCCCCCACTTGTAGGGCGACTTGCTGCTCTCTCACGTGCTCAGTCCCGGGTTGGAAGCCTCATTGTTTTCAGAATGTGATCGCAGAACAGTGCTGAAAGAGCTGTAGTTTATGGCCTGAAAGGTCACTTTGTCTTTCTGTCTCATTCTCTGCATGATCATATCCTTGTACTCAAAGTAGTGTACCCTAGTCAGTGTATCCTCGTTGTATCTCATGTTGACTACATGTGTGAAATCGAGCTGTAATGGGTAAGCAACTGGCATACCCAAGTGCAGTAGAAGTCTGGGATGTTGTTGCCTTCAGCTCCTGTGGGACCCTCTTTGAACCGGAGGTTGTTTTACCAGGAGTGGTTCCTCCTTGTCTTGAAGTTTGATGTTTTCTCTTCAAGGTCTTGGACTCTTGCTCATAGCCATGCCTAGTCTTCTGATCTATCATTCACCACTTGCTCTACTTCATCCTCTCTTCCACATAGTTTAGAGACTTCACCTCTTTGAGATGCGCTGGGCAGGTTTCCAGGTCTAATTTGACTGAGCTCACCTGTAAGGCCATTTCTTTCAAGAAATCCTCTAGATATGGTTAGGAGATGACAGGGCAACTGGGTTTTTGCTGCGATCCTTCATGGGAGCCTCTGTTCTCTGCCATTTTTCTCCTTTCTCTGTGCTGAGTGGGCCCACGTTTTGCACCTTATAGTCTTACTGCTCTTTATTCTAAATATGCTGCTGCTGTTGGGGTCTCCAGCAGAATGCGATTTGGTTCTGAGGAAGCATTCCCGCGCTCACAGTTCCTTGTGGGGGCCATGGCTTTCACTGCTCTACAGGTGTGCTTCACCTACCACACTTCCTCACCGGCTATTGGCTGGCAACAGGCGGCCCTTGCCAAAGTTAACATCCCTTTTTCAGCAGGAGGTGGGCCTCCGCGATTTCCTTGGTGAGGCCCCAGAGAACCTCTGTCAAACACAGCTCCCCACTGCTTGTTTGTTCATAGCAATGTAGGCTCCTAAATGCTTGTTGGGTGGCTGGACTGGACTCGCCAGCAAGCTGCTTCCGGGGTCGCTCGGCAAAACCCTGCCACCTACAGCCTACTAAATTACGTGCTCACCCATTCAGCGTGACTCTTCTTCAACATGGCTGTTCCCAAAGCCCTGGCTGGGGAACCTCTTCAAACTTCTCTCTCCAGCCTGCGATCTACTCAGCCTCCTATTTTGTACACTCACTTCTCTTCCGTTCTGTGGTTATTCTGGCAGCCACGCATCAGGCCCATTAGTCATGTGGGATTAAGTTCTGTAGTTCTACAATTGGGGGTGTGTGCAATGCATCCCTCCTGGCCTCTCCGTTCTCCTCACACTCCAAGATTCTAGTCCCTTTCTTGATTACGGGGCCAGTCCTGTACCCCAATCAGGGCACCTGGGAGGTCTGATACCAGAACTGACAGAAGGGAGGGTGGACCCTCCCTTATGTCAGTTCTAGTTTAAAAGTTTTGGAAGTTGAAGGCCAACTCGTATAAAAGCCTTCTCACGCCTTCTGAGTTTTGAGGTCTGAAACCAGCCAAGCAGCACCTGTGGGCATCTTCACCCAACCAAGTCTTTTCCGCTCGCCAAGTAATCTCAATCAGTGGGCCCTGTGCACTTCCTGACTCGCCTTTGTATAGGTCATACGATATTGTGCCCAGTCACAGCAGCTTCACATGACTCACCTCACTCTGGGGTTGCCTCTTCTTTTTAATATGGCACAGGTTGCTACAGGTCCTCGGTTGGCATGACCCTTTGTTCTCCTAGGCCTCTAGTATCCACATCATCAACCTTGCATTCCACCTCCTGAGGGCCCTTCTATCGAGCTTTCTGCGCATGCCAGTGTCCTGGGTGCACCTCTACCCTCGCAGCACCAGCGGTTGTCCAAGGACCAGTCTCTCTCTTCTGTATCTTGAGCACGCCTAGGCAGTCACCCGTGCCTACCCAGACGGGTGCCAGCAACCACCAGAGCCTCCTCGCAGGCCTCAGCCTCTCTCTTGCTGTGGTCCGCGACTTGTCAACTGGTTCTACTTGTTTGCCACTGTGAACCTCAACCTCTGGTGCTACTTTTTGTCTCCCGTAGCGGGGGAGGCCACATACAGACACTGATGCTGGGCTTAATTTGATGGACAGGACAGGAGAGGATCCGCAAGGAGAGACATTCTGCTCCATGCCTGGCTGGGAAAGAATTTTCTTGAATTAAATAGAAGACATGCTAATGTCACAGACCCTAATAAACTTTTAAATGGCTTACATTTGTGGCCTGTTGTGCAGCTACGAGTAGCTCCTTTCATATAATCTGAAATGCCTTATAAGGCTCGGTCTCTAAAGATAATCTGTTTGATAAAGTACTGATGAATTTTAAAGCATTTTTCTCATTAGACATCGATATTTTAGCTTTGGTTCTCTGAATATACACATTTTTTTTTCAATGATTAAACCCTGTTTTTATATCTATTTATTATAAATGACACTTAAAATGAAAGCCTAAAGCATTTGTTGAAGAACAAAGACAGGAATGTTTATAGACATTTAGGCGTGTCAATCACTGTGAGAAGTTGGCCTGGTATATGCTGTCCACTAATTATAGTGGGCACCTTGCACCAGTCCAAACAACCCCTTATTGGAGATAGGTTAAAGACAACCTTATTGAAAGCTATCCTAGTGGTAGCTATGGAGAGCAGCCTTCAGGCTAAGTCTTGAAGGAATGTAAAGCAGCTTGTTTTACCAGTCTATAATCTCTTGAGTGATCAAATGAAAGAGCACCACACCAGGTATATATTCAAAATATATGTATTTATTGCTAAACACACCTCTCTAGTCTCTTTATGAGGCTAGAGTTCGAAATACATAAGTTAGAAGTTATTTAAACACAGTAATAGCACAAATACACGTTTGGGCCCTAGGGGCGTACCAAACCATATACCAATAAAGTGGTATAAGAACCACGACTGAACTAGACACTAGGCCTAGAGCCTCTAGAAGTGCTTGGACCACAAGGAACCACCCAAGGTAGTGACACAGGGGACCCACGGGGACGCAGTGCAGTGTAAATACACAACCGCGATACGCCGTTGACTTCTATGGAGAAAGTCGCGATCAGGAAATTAAAGAAAAGGGACACTTAAAGGAGGACTTGGAGCAAACCCTTTGAGAACTAGTACTTTGAAGAGTCTCTACCCACGGGAGCACCGGAGTACTCGTGTTACCTCACCCAGGGAAGCCGGGTGCATAGGTGCCTTTCGGGGTCGGGTTTCGTCGTCGATTTGAATGGCGATCTGCTGCAAAGTGCTGCTGGCGACCAAGTGGAAAGTGTCCGGGTGGATCCAAGAGTGGATCGGAGATCTGAAGAACCTGAAAGCAGAGGGGACAGAGTCTGGGTCACTAGCCAGTGACCAGGAAGGCGATGGACAGATGCCCACCGATGTCGAGTGCTTCAGGTGCATTGACGGTCGTCTTGACTCTTCAGCCACGAGGTCCAGGAGGCGTTGTCGGCGACCAGGAGCAGGATTCGGGCTGGTACACGATGTCTGTCGAGTGCTGAGGTGTCGGCGACCGGATTGGACCCAACAAGCCTTGGCAACGGCAAGTCTCGATGAAGAGGAAGATCGTCGATGGTGCAGACCAGCAAGGTCTGGGGAACTCACCCAGCGAGGGTAAGTGAGGGCAGGCCTGGAGCAACCAGGATGCCCAAGAAGAAAAAGATTGGCCTTCGTGAAGGGCTACTAGCCAACGGGCTAGCGACCGCGAAGGAGCCTCGAGGCGTCGCACGTGGATCTGGCTCACAGGACACTCGTGGAGTGGAGGCCAGTGATCTTCGGTGCAGTTGGTGCTGGAGGCTAGGGCTACTCGGAGCCCAAAGCACGACTTCGTGGGAGACCCAGAAGAGGATGCACTTGCAAATGTGCTCGGTGTCCAGGGGTCACGGTCTCACGTCACCCACGATAGCTACGGGCCTCAGCTTTGCTGGGGACTCAGGAGTAGCCTCGGGGAAGTCTGAGAATCCACCTCTGGTGATGCAAAGACTTCGGCGTCCGACAGGAGCTTCAGAAATGCAGACCAGACAGATGCGTCTTTGGTGCCTGCCAAGCAGGGGAGTCACTCCTTGACCCCAAGGGAGATTCTTCTGTCCTCTAATCTTGAGTAGAGCGTCGAAGGTCCAGGATTCTGTTTCAGAGTTTCGTCCAGGGATAATCTAAAGTCCTAAGGACTGGGTTCCTATACTTATACTAAGTTTAGGGGTTGGACTACTCTGTGGCCCCACCTATGGGTGGGTCAGGGCAGAGGGGTGGCTACACCCCTTTCCCTTTGTCCAGTTCGCGCCAAAGCAGGGGCTGCAAGCCCCTGATCCGGTTTGAACTGGGGTATGCACTAGGGACACCAAGTGTGCCCCCAGTGCAGGACTTCAAAGCACCCGAAAGTGCTCCCGCCCAGCCCCAATACACATTATCCTGTCTGGGGAGGTGGTCACACCTCCCTGGGACAGAAACCTATTGTCCAGGCCTCCCCTGCCGGAGTTTCGTCCAGCAGCAGGAGGCCAGACTTGTGTCTGTGGCAGTAGCATCCATTTTGTGATGCCAGGCTTTAGAAAGAAGTTACCGGCCAGGCCAGGGTTAACATGTCTCTCCCTCTAGAAGGGTGGAATGCTACCCCCGCCGCCAGAATTGGTGGGGGTAGTATTCCAAGATGTTTGACACCAAACACGACATGTTTAGGTGCAGCCATTCCAAAGTTAGCATTTAACGCGAGGTTATAATGCGCTTAAGAGTATATGGTCAGGCTGCACTACAAACAGCATCAGAGAAGGGTCTCCGAACGCTGCAGAGGGGCCCTGCTCATGCAGGGTCACCCTCTCACATAGGAACCATGCACTCTGCCTTCAGGATTGATAAGGCCTGCCTTAGGAGTGACTTATAGGTTTATATGTGTGTATGTATTTAGTGATATAGGTAACCTATATCACAGTAAGGAGTGCATGCACCACCTTACCCAGGCTGCAGTAGCAGACCTGTGGTGTCAGTTTGGATGGCCTTCCAGGGGTGGCATAATACATGCTGCAGCCCCTGGTAGGCCTCTGAGGTACCTATGCCCTTGGTACATAGTATACCATATACTAGGGACTTATAAGGGCACTCCAGATTCCAATCAGAGATGTGCCTAAGGCACATGGAAACCTTTTACAGAGAAAGCAGATAGACTGGGGCCCTGAATAGCAGGATCCCAGTCCAACTAAGTCATAAACCAGCAAAACACCATAAAAAAAGTGGGGGCAACCATATAGTCAGATTCCACCTTCCTACATAACCCCCCAAACGAAAGGAGATAAGGCTAACCTTGGCCAGTTGAGCCTTCATTGACTAAGTGGTCATATAAGGAAGCACCTGCACTAGCATGGTTGCCCCCTGTCTTATGGTCCACTAAGCAATCCCTCACCCTAAGGGTATGAGAGGGTCTCCACCATGGGGAATCACTACCTGTGGTGTGCTTAGGTAAAGTACAAGGCTGGTGAGGTGTCTGAGTAGGGAAGTGAGGCCCTAGGAATGTTGGCCTCAGCTTCCTCAGATCACTGGTCACCATGTATGCCTGTCTTTCCATGACTGAGTTGCACTTTGCTCTAAGGGTCAACCTTTGGCTGCCTACAGCTGGGGGTTGGGTCCCTTTGGATGGACTACTGGAGGGACATGGCAGGTTTGGAACCTTCAGGTCCCAGGTTTGCCCTTGCCTACCAGAGTCCTTCTGGGGGAGGTCCCTACATAAAGGCATGGGGGATCCCTCAGTGTGTAGAGGAGTTTTCACCTGGCTAGGGCTACTAGACTGGGTGCCCCTATATCTGCTGATGGGGGTTCCTCTGGACAGGGGGCCCTGGGGGTCCACTGACCTCCCTGACCTCTGCAGCCTTGGGCTGGCTGAGGCAGGGTAGAGAGGGGCAGGTTACCTGCTCCAGACTGGGTACCACCTTGGAAGGGTCCTCTGCCATCAGGGGTGTGGCCAGGCCAGGCCTGACTACCTCTGGGGCAGTTCCTTCACTAGGGGTAGGGTCAGTTCCCTGAGGAGGCTGACCCTTACCTACTGTCTGGAGGGAAGAAGACTTTTCTTCAACCCTTGTGCTCTCTTTTGGGGGAGAGTGGGCCATTCTTTCAGGCTCCATCTCTCCAAATTCTTGGGCTGGGGCTGTGGCCATTACAGCCCCACTAACCTTTACAGGGACGCCCAACATCCTAAGGTGGGTTTGGTGTTCAACTTCAGCCCAGGCTGAAATCTCCAGATCATTGCCCATCAGGCAATCTACAGGTAAGGTGGGGGACACTGCCACTCTCTTTGGGCCTGTGACCCCCTCCCAGCTGAGATTGACTATGGCCATGGGGTGATCTGTTCTGACACCATCAATGTTGGTCACCTGGTATTTAAACTCAGGTAAAAGCTGGTGAGGGGGACTAGTTTCCCTGCCACCATGGTGACACTAGCCCCTGTGTCCCTAAATGCCACAGCTTTCTGACCATTAATCATTGGCTCCAGTCTGTACCTGCCCATTGCTGTGGGACCCATGGTAAAGGTGGCAAATCCTACACCACCATCAGAGTCAGAGGAGTCTGTTGAGGGGTCCCTGTCTGAACCAGGGCCCACCTCTGTTCCTGTTGCAAAAGCACCTAACTTTTTGGGTGCACTACTCCCAACTGGAGGATTACTACTGGTAGTACCAGGAGGGGGTAGTAGTTGCTGGGGGAACATTTTCTTTATTGCCAATCCTGGGGCAACTGGGATCAGATTTCCAGTGCCCAGGCTTTTTACAGACATGGCAATATGGTTTCTTTTCAGGAGAGGAAGGAGTTTGGGACCCACCCCCAGAAGAGGAATTTTGGGGCCCTGTAGTGGACTTATCCTTAGATTTATCCCCACCTTTCTCTTGGGACTTAGTAGAATCTTTCTTCTGGTCACCACCCTGATTTCTAGTCTTTACTCTGGTTCTGACCCATTTGTCTGCCTTCTTTCCCAATTCTTGGGGAGAGGTCAGATCAGAGTCCACCAGATACTGGTGCAAAAGCTGGTTTTGACAATTATTAAGGATCTGCTCCCTCATAATCAAATTGTACAATCCTAAAAAGTGCATGCACTTTGTTGCCATGTATCCAACCTTCCAGAGCCTTTGTAGCACAATCTACAAAATCAACCCAGTCTTGAGTCTGAGCTTTTTGGGTGTCTCTGAACTTCAACCTATACTGTTCAGTGGTTAGGCCAAACCCATCTATCAGAGCACTCTTCAAGACTGTGTAATTGTCAGCATCCTCTTCTCTTACAGTGAGGAGCTTGTCTCTACCTTTGTCTGCAAAGGAGAGCCACAAGATTGCTGCCCACTGCTTCTGGGGGACCTTCTGAACTTTACAGGCCCTCTCCAGTGCAGTTATCCATTTGTGGATGTCATCCCCACTCTGGTAGGGAGGGACAATCTTGTTTAGGTTTCTATGGTCATAAGACCTTTCCCTATCTCTAGGGATATTGCTGCCACCATGGGACTCTAGTCCCAACTTTCTTTTCTCTCTAAAGAGATCTAGGGACTCCCTGTCTAAGGCTACTTGCTTCCTTCTGAGTTCAAGCTGAGCTTCCTCATACTGAATCAGCCTCTTTCTCCTCTCATGAGAGGATTCCCTCCTATGAGATGAGACAGAGCTCCCTATTGAGGTGCCAGAGTGGTTAGACTCCTGAGAAGGAGATCTAGACTTTCTGGGCACACTCATAATCCTTCCTGGGGGACAAAGAGGGCATCATCCTGATCATCCTCTTCATCTTCCACAGGAGGGATTGGGTTATCCAGGTCAGGGTCATTGTCACCCTCCTGGCCAGTTTCAGAGGGGGGCTGGGGGTATTGGTACCCCTGGTCCCTTCCTCTTCTTCTGCCCCACCCTCAGCTCCTACCCCTTCAGTCCCCAAGGGCTTACTAAGGTCATAAGCCACCAACAACTCTTTAAGGTGTTGGGTGGTGGGACTTTGGCCTGTCCTTAATTTCCTCAAGTTACATAATGCTCTCAATTCCAAGAATGGGAGGGTATCATACTTGGAGGAAGAAGCCCAGTGGCTTCTGGTAAGGATTCTCTAGATCCTACCTTTAAAGACATTACTAGTGTGGTGTGGTGTATGCACTACCTACTCTAGTGTGGCCTACTAAACTCTCTTGAGTTGTAGAAAGGGTGTGCTATCCCTTAACACACAACTCTAAGTTCAGTAGAACTTACTGTATTCTAAGCTTAAATTATATGTACCTTAGGTACCTTTAGTGGTTTTCAGTTGATCAATTCAATTGAGATTATCTGGTAAAACAATAGCAAGCTGGAATCCCACACGCTGCACACCAATGTGAGAAGTTGGCCTGGTATATGCTGTCCACTAATTATAGTGGGCACCTTGCACCAGTCCAAACAACCCCTTATTGGAGATAGGTTAAAGACAACCTTATTGAAAGCTATCCTAGTGGTAGCTATGGAGAGCAGCCTTCAGGCTAAGTCTTGAAGGAATGTAAAGCAGCTTGTTTTACCAGTCTATAATCTCTTGAGTGATCAAATGAAAGAGCACCACACCAGGTATATATTCAAAATATATGTATTTATTGCTAAACACACCCCTCTAGTCTCTTTATGAGGCTAGAGTTCGAAATACATAAGTTAGAAGTTATTTAAACACAGTAATAGCACAAATACACGTTTGGGCCCTAGGGCGTACCAAACCATATACCAATAAAGTGGTATAAGAACCACGACTGAACTAGACACTAGGCCTAGAGCCTCTAGAAGTGCTTGGACCACAAGGAACCACCAAAGGTAGTGACACAGGGGACCCACGGGGGACGCGTGCAGTGTAAATACACAACCGCGATACGCCGTTGACTTCTATGGAGAAAGTCGCGATCAGGAAATTAAAGAAAAGGGACACTTAAAGGAGGACTTGGAGCAAACCCTTTGAGAACTAGTACTTTGAAGAGTCTCTACCCACGGGAGCACCGGAGTACTCGTGTTACCTCACCCAGGAAGCCGGGTGCATAGGTGCCTTTCGGGGTCGGGTTTCGTCGTCGATTTGAATGGCGATCTGCTGCAAAGTGCTGCTGGCGACCAAGTGGAAAGTGTCCGGGTGGATCCAAGAGTGGATCGGAGATCTGAAGAACCTGAAAGCAGAGGGGACAGAGTCTGGGTCACTAGCCAGTGACCAGGAAGGCGATGGACAGATGCCCACCGATGTCGAGTGCTTCAGGTGCGTTGACGGTCGTCTTGACTCTTCAGCCACGAGGTCCAGGAGGCGTTGTCGGCGACCAGGAGCAGGATTCGGGCTGGTACACGATGTCTGTCGAGTGCTGAGGTGTCGGCGACCGGATTGGACCCAACAAGCCTTGGCAACGGCAAGTCTCGATGAAGAGGAAGATCGTCGATGGTGCAGACCAGCAAGGTCTGGGGAACTCACCCAGCGAGGGTAAGTGAGGGCAGGCCTGGAGCAACCAGGATGCCCAAGAAGAAAAAGATTGGCCTTCGTGAAGGGCTACTAGCCAACGGGCTAGCGACCGCGAAGGAGCCTCGAGACGTCGCACGTGGATCTGGCTCACAGGACACTCGTGGAGTGGAGGCCAGTGATCTTCGGTGCTGGAGGCTAGGGCTACTCGGAGCCCAAAGCACGACTTCGTGGGAGACCCAGAAGAGGATGCACTTGCAAATGTGCTCGGTGTCCAGGGGTCACGGTCTCACGTCACCCACGATAGCTACGGGCCTCAGCTTTGCTGGGGACTCAGGGTAGCCTCGGGAAGTCTGAGAATCCACCTCTGGTGATGCGAAGACTTCGGCGTCCGACAGGAGCTTCAGAAATGCAGACCGGACAGATGCGTCTTTGGTGCCTGCCAAGCAGGGGAGTCACTCCTTGACCCCAAGGGAGATTCTTCTGTCCTCTAATCTTGAGTAGAGCGTCGAAGGTCCAGGATTCTGTTTCAGAGTTTCGTCTAGGGATAATCTAAAGTCCTAAGGACTGGGTTCCTATACTTATACTAAGTTTAGGGGTTGGGCTACTCTGTGGCCCCACCTATCGGTGGGTCAGGGCAGAGGGGTGGCTACACCCCTTTCCCTTTGTCCAGTTCACGCCAAAGCAGGGGCTGCAAGCCCCTGATCCGGTTTGAACTGGGGTATGCACTAGGGACACCAAATGTGCCCCCAGTGCAGGACTTCAAAGCACCCGAAAGTGCTCCCGCCCAGCCCCAATACACATTATCCTGTCTGGGGAGGTGGTCACACCTCCCTGGGACAGGAAACCTATTGTCCAGGCCTCCCCTGCCGGAGTTTCGTCCAGCAGCAGGAGGCCAGACTTGTGTCTGTGGCAGTAGCATCCATTTTGTGATGCCAGGCTTTAGAAAGAAGTTACCGGCCAGGCCAGGGTTAACATGTCTCTCCCTCTAGAAGGGTGGAATGCTACCCCCGCCGCCAGAATTGGTGGGGGGTAGTATTCCAAGATGTTTGACACCAAACACGACATGTTTAGGTGCAGCCATTCCAAAGTTAGCATTTAACGCGAGGTTATAATGCGCTTAAGAGTATATGGTCAGGCTGCACTACAAACAGCATCAGAGAAGGGTCTCCGAACGCTGCAGAGGGCCCTGCTCATGCAGGGGCACCCTCTCACATAGGAACCATGCACTCTGCCTTCAGGATTGATAAGGCCTGCCTTAGGAGTGACTTATAGGTTTATATGTGTGTATGTATTTAGTGATATAGGTAACCTATATCACAGTAAGAAGTGCATGCACCACCTTACCCAGGCTGCAGTAGCAGACCTGTGGTGTCAGTTTGGATGGCCTTCCAGGGGTGGCATAATACATGCTGCAGCCCCTGGTAGGCCTCTGAGGTACCTATGCCCTTGGTACATAGTATACCATATACTAGGGACTTATAAGGGCACTCCAGATTCCAATCAGAGATGTGCCTAAGGCACATGGAAACCTTTTTACAGAGAAAGCAGATAGACTGGGGCCCTGAATAGCAGGATCCCAGTCCAACTAAGTCATAAACCAGCAAAACACCATAAAAAAAGTGGGGGCAACCATATAGTCAGATTCCACCTTCCTACAATCACATTAAAAAATACCTTGCTGCAAAAGGCTTAAATATGAAGGGCGGTATGGACCTTGGTGAAAATGTATTCACAAATAAAATGTCATGTCATTAAAAACCTCTTGGAAGCAGGCAAGAGCTGAGAGCGCCTTACGACTTAGAACTGAGCAGGATCAGGAGTGTGGAGGGGAAGTGTGCTTATGCCTAGACGGTATGCAACACGCTTCTTTTAAACACCTCCCCTCATCTATCAGCTTGTTCAGATATGTCTTTAGAGAGCATGTTGTGTCTGCCATTGTATAAAGGCCACATACGAATGTACACCCCTTTCCTGTCTGACACTTTAGCGTCCGGTTAATGCCATAATGTCACTGTTAAGGAAGTAAGACCCGGGCTAAACCAAGTGCTCCGTATCGAGTCTGTGAGGGCCGTGCGTTTTCCTGTCATCAAAAACACTGTTATCCACATGCCTTAATGGTTTACAATAGAGTGCAGGGTTTGTAAGTGTTAAAACTGCACAGGGATTTATTACAGGGATTTATGGCAAACCAATGCTTAATTTTTACCAATGTTTGCAGATGAGGAACGAGACAAATTTTCTATCCTCAAAGTGTAGCGGTAAGGAGGAAGCAAAAAATGAGAATATAGTGACACAGGATGAAAGCCACGATGAAAAATAACCAGCAAGTGAGATGAAGAGACAAGAAATATAAGGTGGTGGAAGAAATGTTCATGAGGTGAAATAAGGTGTAGGCTGCCTTCTTTGGTATTCGGTTGCCCTTCATTCAGGTGGGCTCCTAAGAAAAGTTTAAAGAGTGTACATTGGGGGTGGAGGGGGTGAACCATCCGGCCTGGCCCAGAAATGGATGTGGGCAGTGGAGTCAGAAAATCTAGAAATGGGCAGATGTTAACGTGGGAGGGGCTTGCTGGCCACCTATCACATGAATTTCTTTTTAGTTAAGCGTAAACACAACACACAGAACCATTAACCTATGACCTGCTTTACATTGAATCCCATCATGAAAAATATGGCAGCTTGTTCTTAAGTATTTCAGAATACAGCGCGGCACAGATATATAACCAATTTGTTTCACAGTGTCATCAATTGCAAGATAACATGTACAATATTTTCTCAACCTAAGGCCCTGCTTCAGAATTTGCCAGAGTCTCGGTGCTTCTTATCACACTAGATAAATAACGATACCCTGGGATATGTTGTTAATCGAGTGCAATAACTAGCACCTATTACGAATTTCTATGGAATAAAATGCAGATTTTGCTGCTAACCGCACCACAATTTCTATGGTATGGTAACTAACGTACACTTTTCCCCTGTTAGATTCCGGCAGTTTTGACCTGTCAAAATTTAACGAAGATTGAGATATTTAATGCATCGGATAAATATCAGATGCTGTAAACACCACTCAACTAATAATTCCGACCCCTGTGAAGATGGGTTTACGCAACGGTCCGAAAACTCCGATCCACTTGTAATCACGGCCTAAGTAGTCAAATGCTAATGGAATTATTTGCTCAACTGTACTCCTTTCAACTGTGTCTCATTAGGATGGTTTCGAGGACTACAAACATACTTCCTTATTATGTAAAAAATCACTCTCTCTCTTACATTCCAATTACATGTAGGTAAATCATTAGTAATAAATAAACGTGAATTGCATCTTGTCTTCTTACCTTTGTATCCTGGATTCATACTCGGATCTCTGTCTTTCAAGCTCATTTTTTAACTCCGATACCAGGCCCTGCAGAGCTCGGGAGTAGCGTGCTGGGTCTTTTGTTGCTGTCACTGGGTGGCTTTGTTCAATGCTGCTGTCACTGCTGAAGCACACCTGTAACCTCTCAAAGCTGCTGTCCATGCTTTTCACCTCACTCTGAGACACAGAAGACATCCCTGGCCAGTCAGCCTTTGTGCCCATGAAGGCAGAAGAGTCGCTGCCGCGGCAGGCGGGGCAGCTACTGATCGAGTCAGAAATGGAAAGTTCACAAGATGAAGAGGACCATGTGCTGCAGCCCACGCTGTGTGCGCTCAGGGACAGGCTAGAAGAAGGAACATTATCGTAGGTCGAGAACCTTTGGGATGAGCCAGAGTCTTTAACTCGCTCAACAGATGATGTCCTACGATGTCCCCTCAAAGAGGACAACCCATTCATCAACCAGTTTCCACTAGGCGACAGGCTTGGAATATCCAAGTTGGAGCTGCCAAACTTGGGACTGGGGGATCTTCCCCCCGTTGGTTTAAGAGCACATTTCCAACTTTGAAAAGTTTGCACCTTCTTATTTGGAGTAGTCGCTGACTGAGCCGTCGCTCTATTGACTGTCCTGGCATTGGCAGCTTCCATGGTAGGAGCTCTAGAGGTTAACATATCTGGTTGGTCCGCAACAATGTCATCAGTCCTGGAACTGTCTCTGTCTCTTTCTGAAACCCCATTGATGTGCTGAATCCCAGACCTTGAGTCAATGATGAGCTCTGAGACATCAGCCTTGGTGGTAGCAAAAAGCCGCCTGTGTTCCCGGATCAACACTGTCATCAGGTGCTGAACTTGAGAGGTACCTGCAATAGAAAGATATGGACAGTGAGGTCTTAAACTAACTGGCTCTCACAGAAATGCATGTCAGTACTGAATTAATAAACAGATTACAAGAAGTTACGAGGAAGCTAAGGCAATAAGAGGCATAGTGAGTATAACAAAGGACAGAAATCATAAGGTTTCCGGAATAAGTTAAAGGTAAAAGAAAACAAGAATGAAGAAAACTATGATGAAATTAAAAACAGTGAAAATGATGAATGGACTAATATAGGGTAGATACAAAACATCTAAAGAAGGGTGGATGGGAAGAAAGTGGTCAGTGGAGAGGTGTGGTGCAGCGGCCAGGGCAGCTGACTTCGGAGCACAGGGCTCACGGTTCAATCCCCGGCGGCAGCTCAGCACCATGTGACTCTGGGCAATAGCTCACTTAATTTCCACGACGGCCCCCAGCGCCTTGAGACCCGTGAGTAGTTTGCGCTTTCCGATTTACATTTACAGGAAGAGAAAGGTGCGGACAGTAGCGGAACCAAGGGATGATGAATATAAAGTATGGATGCTGGATAGAAGATTCTGAGACATTCGGGAATTACATCGAAATAAAGAGCAAAAAGAAGTTGAACAAGAAGAAAATTAACCAGCTTGACCTTTCTGTCCTTGGTGATAAATCCAATTTGGAACCCTCCTTGGGAAAAATAAATGTTATGTTATGGGGTATTTGTTAAGCGCACGGCTACTCCGAGGAGTGTCCCGGCGCTGTCCTGACCCCAGAACAGAGCAATTAAAAGACCAGACAGCTAGAGCAGAGAGTCTACTCTACTGTTGGAAAAGCCAGGTCTTTAAGTTTCACCTAAAGCTGAGGAGATCACATTCTTGCCTAAGAGAGAGTGGGAGACTGTTCCATAATTTTGCAGCTACTACTTGAAAGGAGCGTCCACCTTTGAGAGATCGGCAAAACTTAGGCACAGTTGTCAATAGCTGGGTAGATGACCGCAACGTTCTGGACGGTTTGTAGGGCTGAATTTTATTCCTGATGTACGGGGCCCCGATGCCGTTTAGGGCCTTAAAAGTCAACACCAGGGATTTGAAATTTACCCTTTTTTTCACTGGTAACCAATGCAGGGATCTGAGGTGGGGAGACATGTGTGACCTGGGTCCTACCATAAGCACGGCCCTAGCTGCCGCATTTTGAACTACCTGAAGACGATTAAATAAGTAGTCCGGAAGGCCCAGATACAACACATTAACGTAGTCCAGCCTAGACATAATCAGTGCCTGGACCACTGTTTTCCTATGAGGAATAGGCAGTAGGGGGAGAAAATTCTGCATCATTTTTAAGAGTCCGAAACAGGTACCAGCAACCGATTGAACCTGGGACTTCATAGTCATGTCAGAATCTAATTTCACTCCTAGATTTTTCGCGATGGAGACTGGGTTATCGGGGGGGGGATAAGGTTTTTGGCCACCATTGACGCCAGTCATCATCAGGAGTGTGTCCCAAAAAAATAATTTCCGACTTATCAGAGTTGCAGAGTAGTTGGTTTTGCCTAAACCAATCAAACACCTTGGTTAGGCATACCTTGACTACATTGCCATTCAGCACCTCATCCTTCTCACAGGTAAACAACAATTGCGTATCATCTGCGTACGATATAATTTTTGCTCCGTATTGTTCAGCTAAAGGAGCAAGTGGGGCCATATATATATTGAACAGCGTAGGGCTTAAAACAGAACCCTGTGGCACTCCAACATTTAGTGGGGGGATGAGGGCTGAGAAGGGAGGAGCCCAGACTGTTTGCTGGCGGTTATCCAGAAAGAGGCGAACCATCTGAGCACCGCGCCCCCAATGCCGCTCTCCTCAATCTATGAAGGAGGCGATCATGTGGCACGGTGTCGAAGGCCGCCGAAAGATCTAATAATATCAGCACAGCCTTTCCTCCTCTGTCAAGAGTGGTTTTTATCGTCTCTGAGATTTGCAATAGAGCAGTTTCAGTGATGAAATTAGCTCTGAAACCTGACTGGCTTGAATGGAGCACCTGGCTAACCTCGATAAAATCTGTGATGGTGGCATTCACGTATTTCTCCAAAGCCTTGGAGAAATAAGGTAAAACGATATGGGTCTATAATTGCTGACTACCAAGGGGTCCGCTAATGGTTTTTTAAGAGCGGAAGAATTTTTCCATGCTTCCAATTTTCTGGCATCCTTCCTTCCGACAGGGATCGATTCAGTAACTGGTTAACAGCTGGATTAATTACCTCGGCAATCAATGCCAACGTTTTTGCTGGACAGGGGTCCGAGGGGGATCCAGATTTCAAGGCCTTCATAATTTTAAGTGAAGTGGCCATGGGCATAGGAGAAAAGTCCAGAAGGGTATTCTCCGTAGTGAGGCATACGGGGAGAGGCCTAACAATATCGCTCTCCCTGTCCAGGAGGGGGCTACTAAATGAGTCCTGAATAGTTTTAATTTTCCTATAAAAATATTGTGCAATTTCATTTGTCCATTCATCGGTAGGGGCAAGGGAGCTTTTAGAAGCATTAGGTGAGGAGAAGTCCTTGACTATCCTGAACAATTCTTTAGCGCGATTTTCAGCTTGTTCTATTTTTATAGCCCAAAAACTTTTTTTTTTCCACTCGGACTTTAACATAGTGGGCTTTCAAAGCCGCTTTATATGTAAGTTTCTGTATAGGATCAAAATTTCTTCTCCATAGACGTTCTAGATTTTTACATGCACTTTTCCTTTTCCTTAAGGACTCAGTAAACCACGGTGCTGAAGTTCTGCATTGTTTGGCTGCTCGTAATTTTATAGGGGCTAGCTGCATGGTCCACTCCTGAAGCCAGCCTTCCAAAGAGAGTACATCATGATCTAGGTTATTGTTAACTGGTATAGGATGATGGTCCAGTATATCGGCTAAAGCCTCAGGGGTTATTCGATCGAAAGATCTAAAACTTTTCGATCGATTTTTACAGTAAGACTGAGACTTAGCCTGAACCTTTCCTAACCTGAAGGTTAGCAAATAATGGTCCGACCAAATAATTGGCAAGGGCACGATTGGCTCTAGCCCAGTTGTTGAAAAAATGTGATCTAAAGTATGACCTTTTTCATGCGTTGGGAGCGACACGTATGGTGTCAGACTGAAAATACTCAATAATTCACAGAGTTTCATAGCCTCTGGATCAGTCGTTTGATTGAAATGAATATTAAAATCCCCCAGAATCAGACACTGGCTATACTTAGAGACAATGGGCGTGATAGCATGGCCCAGGGATTCCAGAAACCTTCCTGCGGGTCCCGGTGGGCGATAAATTATCGCACCCGCGATAGACTGGTGCGCCGAGATCGTCAGATGGAAACAGAGTCCCTCTGCCCCTTCTAGCTCTATCATAGGTATTGATTGGCAGGAGAGTGGGTTTTTATATACGAGTGCTGTTGAGGTAGGTAACAGTAAAATATTTTATTTATTGTGCTACCACACCATAATCTGTACCAGAAATCATGGCATAAATTATCATCATCATTTTGAATATATTGATTTTTAGACATTTACCTGATGCTTGGATAAAGAATTGCGTGCTTGTTTACGATACTCTTGGTTTTCTTGTCATGGTGTTCTGCTCTTGTTTTAAGTCTTTTAGTAGAGACTCTGTTTCAATTCTAAAAATGTAATATAAAGAACCTAAGGGGCAGGACCAGACTGCTTTTCTGCCACCCTGGCATTTCCCCAGTGGGCTGCAGGCTAGCGGGCTACTTTCAAATCAGGATGGGCTAGTGTGAGCTAATCATGCCTGATAGCCCAATTCTAGGCTCAGCGTCCTGCAGTGTGGGGGCAGGTTGGAACATTTTTGCCAGGGCTGATTTTGGTTCCCAGTCCAGCCTTGACTATAAGTACATCCGTGTACTTCATTTATAATTTGGCAAGCTGCAGCCCTGAATGGAATTATCAGGTATGATGTTAACACACAATAAATGCTCTGATTCGAGCACTTTTGTGTCTTGCCCCGAAAAGCCCTTATGCGTGTGACAGAGTCTGTAGGGACAATAAGAGTTTTCTGGTGCAACTGTAATTTCTGTCAGGCTATGTAACTGGTTCTTGATTTCAGGTTCCTCTTATTTTCCATCAAAAACATGGATTCTAAATGACAGGATCTTATCTCTATGAATTTCTAATAGTATGTGCAGGTGACATTCGATACGAGGGGTCTTCCAGTAAATTGCCATTGTACTAAGCAATTATTGCGAACCCATCTTTTATTTTATAGGTTTCACCCTTTGCCAGGCCCCATTTCCTTCTCATAGTGCAGAGCAGAGCTGATTCTGTTATAGTCATATGTCGCTGACGTTCAGTGTTTGTATAGTGGCAAAATGATTTTCCCATCAGGCATCCAGATATCTGCTAGGCTGTGAATGGTATACATGCTAAAGAGTTTCTTGAATTACAAAAGTGCTCCATTTTATCATTCTCTTGTTGCTCTCAGAGAGATACTTGGTGAGTGGAGGTAATTGGCTGCACAATCTGGATGGATCACGGGCAGAATATTGGAAACAGAAATATTGTGTGGAAATAATATTGTGTCAAAAATATCGAGGACACAAATATCGAGAAGGCAAGTGCAAATAGGCAAGTATAGATTTACCATTCTTAACTCCACATCTATGCACCTTGAAGATATCTATATCTTCAAGGTACATATATGTGGAGTTATATATGGTAAAACTTTGCTTAAACATAGAAACTTACCTTCACGATATTTGTGTCCTCAATTTTCCTGACACAATATTTTGATCCACGATATTTCTGTTTCCAATATGCTGTCTAAATACCATCTGGATCTTGTCAAAGCGAGCAAGCCTGCTAGCTGCCCCGCTGACCTTTGTCCACCTCACATATTCAAAAACATTCTACTATCCACCTCAGTGGCCATCTGAGTCGGCACACACATCAACAACTCATACCAACAGATGTTTTTCCAGAAGACTTAAAAAAAGGCACACATACACTCATTATCACCTACTCTGGACAACCAAAACTCCGACAACTACAGACTCAGAGCAAGCAGACCATTCCAAGGCAAATAAAGAGCAGCCTTCATCCTGAAGTCATGTTTCATTGAAGACAATTCCATACTTTCCGACATCCAAACTGGATTCTGTCCAGGAAGAGGCACCGAATCAGCCCTAATTTCTATCTGGAATGGACTTAAAAACATAGTAGACCAGAATAGGGTTGAAGCCCTTCTTCTCTTGGACCTTTCAGTTGCCTTTGACACAGTCACAAGACTTAAGGAAGCTGGAATAGAGGGCACAGTGCACCTATGTAATAGAACAAATATTGTACATACTCCTCCGTTCTCTTCTAAACCATACAGCATTAAAGCAAGAGTCCCTCAAGGCTCAATCATCTCACCAATGCTTTTCAACATCTGCATGTAATCATTACCACATTTGATCAATGGTTTTGATTTCACCTGCTATAACACCGCAGATGGTACACAAATACTTATGAAATTGGAAAGCCCAAAGGACACTGGAACATCAAAAATCTTCAGTTGCCCTCTGGCCAAGCTGCTGACGCAGTGGGAGAAAGACATAGGGGACTCGGAGGAGGGAGAGTGGCCGGAAGCTCTGGCCTCCCCAGGGGAGGTGGCCATACGCTCCAGATTTTGCTTGGTGCAACTGAAAATTCTTCATCGCAGCTATTATGCATGTACTACCCTGGTTAGAATGGGCAAATTGGATCAAGCTTAGTGTCCTAGAAGTGTGGTCAGGAAGGCTCGTTCTTCCATTTGCTGTGGACTTGCCCTGCACTCTAACATTATTGGGGGAGGGTACTGGCTTGCCTCAATGAAGTAGTGGGAAGTGGTCTGGCACTGTCGGCCAAATGGTGCTTTCTCAATGCGTGGGCTGAAACAGACCTTAATCGTGTGGACCGACTCTGGCTTATCTTGGGACTGATGGTGGCTAAGCGAAACATAGCTTGCATGTGGCATCCGATTTGAGCCAGAGTTTGGGGCACTGGAAGAGAGACATGAACTGTTGCATGCTGGCTGAGAGGGTGGTATGGGCAGGGAGGGGTTGTCCAAATAAATAGATTAAGATATGGGGTAAGTGGAATGCATATAGGGGGGACCTCTGTGGGCCCCTGAATAGCACTGATGATGAGGTTCCCTAATATTGCTGATGTGGATTTCACCTGTGATCAGTAATGTTGCTGCAATGGTCTAATGTCAATATGTAGTGGTTCTTAAGGGTCTTTGTCAATTGCTGATGCTGTCTTTATTTTCTGATCTGCAATGTCTACTGTTACCACAGTTTTTGTTTTGATTTTTTTTGTTTAACTTTTCAATAAAAAATAACTTAAAAATCTTCAGTTGTCTCCGGGCTGTAGACAGTGGATGACATGGAGCCACCTCAAATTGAATTACCCCAAAACCAAAATGCTCACCTGTGGTGACAACCCTCTCTGTGCTTGGCCTAACGATCTAGGACCACCACCAAAAATATCTAAAGAGGTAAGAAACCTTCAAATTATCATGGACGTCAAGCTGTCAATGAACGCACAAGTGAATGAGGTAGCCAAATCCTTCTTTCTCACAATGAAAACACTGTAACGCATTTTTCTGTACCTTAAGATTTGCCCTCAAGGTTCAAGCTACCCTTTTCTCTTGTCCTATCAAAACTGGATTACGCTAATGGTCTATATCACGACTCACCTTTATCAACTATAAGAATATTACAGAGAATTCAGACTGCTGCTGCTAGACTACTCATACATGCAAAGACACAAGCACACATTTACCCTGACTTCAGGGGCCTACACTGGTTACCACTTGCCAGACGATCCACCTTCAAGCTGCTTTGTATCTCACACACAACAATACATGGCAAAGGGCCACTCTATCAGGAAGAAAATCAACAGACCCATACAACGAAGGAACCTACGCTTGAGAACGTCTCTCAAAATTCCTACATACAAGAAAGAAAAAAACATGGGTGGAACATCTTTCTCTGTTCAAGCAGCCATACTATGGGGTTCGCTACCCACAAATAAGATCCTCTGACAACAATCTCAGCTTCAGAAGATTAGTCAAGAGCTGGCTCTTCCCCACATGACAATTATACTCACAACTGTAGTATAGTCAGACATGACAAACTATGCTTCTCATTATATGGATATGAGGTTGTTTTACATGTGTCATTGTACATTGAACTATGCTTCTTTTTATGAGCAGATACAGTTATGTGAGGGAAACAAATTGTATATTACACCACAAGATGCATGATTATATCAGACCATGTCAATATTGTGATGTCTAGGTACATATAAGTGCATATATAAAGGTGTTTATGCCTGCTACTAAACCTTTAAGAAGTGTCATGTATATATAAGTTAATTATAGTTATTTGATAAACAAAGATGCATACTTCACCACAAGATACATGTGCACCTCAGACCATGAAAATATTGCTGCTTCTATGTACATATGGGTTTTTATACACAGGGGTGCACTTCAGCCACTAAACCGTTACCAAGTGTCATATGCATATATGTATGTGTAAGTTAATTTCAGTTTTGTTATAATAAATTCTCCATTCAACCTGTGAACCATCTCTCCTCTCCCCGACTCATCCCAACCCTTTCTGACTACTATGAACTCCGAAACATCCTTCTCAAACTTTCCCCCCTGTTAAGCCCATTCACTCAACTAACAGGCACACATGACCACTACTTACAAAAACAATTTACTGCTTTCCCTTTTCAAATCCATTCCAATCATTCTAACCCTACTCTGAACACTACTAAACATGCAAGAAATAAAGAGAACAATATTAACACAACTAATGCACAAGGAAAAAAGAGGGCACTTATTACTAATGTACTAAATATTAAACTCTAGTATTTTGTTCCGGAGTAGCGTGCAACTCGCCACAAAGCATTTCAACACCTCGTCAGGGGTAGTAAGCGCTATATAAATAAAATTTACAATCACAATGTTGATGCATGGAGGACTGTGCAGCGGCACAGGGTAGGGTGTTGATGTCCATGTGACGGTTGTATGCCAGAGGCATGCATGGCTAAACCATGCATGCCTCTACAACACAAGCCCGAACAACGAATAAGTCTTAACAGCGCATTCCTTTACCACACATGCCTTCACCACGCAATTTTGTGATAAAGGCATGTTTAGTAAAGGGATGTGTGGTAAAGATCACACCACAGCCCCTCCTCCCTGAGCCCTAAAACCCAGCCCCACATACTTAAAACTACCCTGACCCCATACCTGCCCTTGAGCCCAAAAACTGCCCCAGCCTTGAAAACTGTACCTTCCCTCTTCCCGCCCTCAACCATAAAACTCACCCCATGTCCTAAAAACATCCCGACCCAGCCTCCCCTCACTGAGCCCTAAAACTGCCCCCAGCCCTGAAAACTGTCCCTTCTCTGCCTGAGCCCTAAAAACTAACCCCCACCTCCTAAAAACTACCCCGACCTCAGCCCCTCCGCCCTGAGCCCTAAAATCTGACCCCCACCCCTGAAAACTACCCCGACCCCCCTGCCCTGAGCCCTAAAACTCAGCCCCCTGCCCTATAAACAACCAGACCCTCTCTGAGCCCTAAAAACGACCTCGCCCCTAAAAACTACCCCACCCCCCAAAACCATGCCCCAACTCCACTTACCAGACCGCATCCTCTCCCGATCCTTCCTCTTCCTGTGCCCGCCCATCCGCGCATCTAGACACCAAACTGCCTTAACCACGCATATGCGTGGTTAAGGTAAGCGTGGTTCGCTGGTGGGGAAACGACATGCGTGGCTCAGCCAGTGTCATAAAGGCCGTTTCCTCCACGTGACTCTCTGATGCCCGCAAATCAATGCCAGAAAGAAACCATCAGAAATTGCAAAATGCCGACCTCGAGTTATTTGGTGAATGCAGGCTCAGTGCCAGTAAGAGATGCACTAAACATAAGGGCAGTGGGCAGGGTCAGCAGGGAGGTAGAAAGCATCAGAGGAGTTTCAGAGTGATGGAGAAAGCTGAAAGACAGCACCTGAGTGAGCTTGCTGCTACAGAATTAAGCCCAGAACCAGAGTCTAACAGATGAGGCAGACAGCGAAGAATCCAAATATTACACTTAGTGGTTCAAAAAACTTCCTGGCACTGGTGTCAGAGACCTAGAAACCATTTTTACAGTGGGGGTGCTGGCCAGTGCTGTCAACTCTTCAAAAACCCTCAGAAAAATGCTAGGTACGAGGATTAAAAAATTAAACCCAACACAAACTAAGAGTGTAGATTATTGAAATTGTATGCCAATAATGATAAATAACGCCTTTTTCTATATAGCGTTTCACACCTCATTTTTGGCACAAGACCTGCCTTCCTTGCCACAGCCTAAACTCATTCTTGAGACTGCATTTGCACCATTTTTAACTGGAAAACCATTAAGCTGTGTGAGCATCACAAAAGAAAAGAAAATAAATGCTTATTTTTTAATCGACCCTTTTTAAAATCTTTGTTTCCATCGTCTACTAAGAAGCCAGTGTAATTTATATTTACAAATGTGTAAATATTAGAAAGCACTTGTTTTCCTGTTAAGTCTATGCCCGCCATGCAAGTCTCCCCTGTTCACTTCTCCAGGAATCCTGCAATAATGCCACTTAAGTTCAAGCTGACCTTATTTTACATGAAGACACATGTAAAATCATTTGCCCAGAATCACGAGCCAACTCCGATATTAGAACCTGGTTCCCCAGCTCCGAAGTCGGCACAGCTCTGGCCATTACGCCACATAATAAATAAGCAGTGGTTGGTCACGAGTTGTCTCTTCGCTCTGCTTAATGTTATTTGAAATCTGACTCTCTTCAAAACACAGATAACAAGAAACGGGCACTTTAAAAGTCTGCTTTAATGTGAATTCTTCTTACCAACTTCCTCCTGGTCCCAGCATCACGGCAGGGCATCCTCAGTAACTTTGCAAGTGTACCGACACTTCAAAGCAGATGTCATGATAATTAGACCATTTGTGGTCCATAATGAATGCTTGTTACAGTTGTGAGCTGTCTTTGACATCTCAGTCTGAAAGGCCTGCTGCCTCTAGAACAGGGAGCTCAATGTGATAACGGACAGATCTGTACTGTCTCCCTCCTGGTTCTCTACGAATGCTCTGGAGAAGGAGGTGGTCAGTTTAGACTCATTGGTCGAGCATCACCATCGCCGAAGCAATCCGAGGTCAACCTGAAAAATGTCCCAAATTCACACTACTTCTCCGTGCGTGGGAGTCTCGGACAACGACTGCTGGTCTCCCTTCAGACAACTAGAGGATTAAAAAAGTACTTAAGGGGAGGTGCCCAACAGACACACAAGGACCTGTAATTCCCCACAAGAGTTTGCCTCTTTATATACTGAGCTAGCTCACAGAGAGTGCTGTGCATGTGAAAGACTGCACTTCCCCGTCCTTTAGGCAGTGATTAATTTGGAAAAAAATAAGTGCCGGGGCACTTGTCAAGAAGCCACTGCAGCTTGCACTACTCATTGCCCCTATACGTGTTGCCAGTGACAGATTCAACACAACTACTAATCAACACACCCTACAAGTATGACATTTCGGACTATTCCAGACCCCAAAGCTACAATAATAGCTTGGCTTCCAGATATTAGTTATTTTTAATGTTCATTGAAATAATAAACAAGTGTTGTTGTGTTAATCTCTCATTTAGATAAAACAGTGCAGTGCCCGTGTTGACAATTAAGTTCTGGTGCAGAGCACCGGAAACCACAGGCTCAAATTAAGCACTGCCTTCAGGTTTTCTGGGAGTCCTTCTGTATACATGGTTCCGGGTGAATTCATGCATTTCACTTTGAGAAGACTTAATAAATAACCGTTTTTACCGGTCACTGGTTCAGAAAACTGTTTACGTTGTTAAGTTGTAAGTCAATATCTAAAGGTCGGGGTAACTTCAGCGCATTCAGCTTGCAGGAGCTATTCTTACAAGCGTTTCAAGCCATTCTCCAAAAGTGTCTCCCTAGTGTTTTTAGGTCTCGCCTAGCGACGCAGCGCATGTGCTGCTCGCCTTGGCGAGACTATTGTTGTCGGTTTAGTTGGCGAAGGGGGACAGGACATGTGCACTTGCCTGGACAGGCAATGTGCACACGCACGGCGTCTCCTCTTTAGCGATGTTAGCTTTCACGCGCTCCCACCGCGCTCTCACTTTCGCGCGCTTCATTTAGCTTTCAGTTTCACTGCGGCGCTGCACTTGCCTGGACAGGCAATGTGCACGCGCACGGCGTCTCCTCTCACGTCGACAGCTTGTACAGGAGTTGTGCATGCGTACGCACATCTCCCGCCCGCGCTTTCACGGCGACAGCTTGTTTTCTGGTCTCTCCACCTCGACGTCTGTCCTGGTCTCCATTCCCAGTTATCTGCCTGTCCCTTCCCTATTGTACCTCTATTTCCGGTGCCGGATTCAGTGCGTTTCCTCTCTGTTGCATTGCATCGTATTACATTTCCCAGTATCGGTGTACTCCCTTTAATAACGAGCTTGCATCGCTCTTCCAGTGGGAGATGTTACAATGTCCTAATGGAAGTGTCTCTCTGTCGCAGGGCCCACATTTCAAGGTCTGTCCCATACTGCATGCTCCAATGTCAATGTCTCCCTGTCCCAGTTATCACGATGGATCGATGGCGTCCCAGTATGTGCATTTTTCTATCAGGGTATTGATTGTTGCAGTGTTGTTGTGCTTCTTGTCCCTGTGTTAAGTGCTGTCTCTGTCCCTGTTCCAGTGTAAGTGCATTCCGCGTCCATGGTTTTCTTACTGTATTTTTGTGCTCCTAGTCCAAGTGTCTTCAGTGTTGCAGTGGCGGTGTTTACTTGTCCCACTGTTTTTATATCTCTTGTAACATTGGCCTTTGATTGTCTGTGTGACAGTGCATGTCTCTTGGCCACAGTCTCAGAACCCACCCATTCCCAAAACAAGTGCTTTTCTGTTCCAGGGACAATCTGTTCATGGCCCCAGTTTCAGTGTGCTCGTGGCTTAATGTTAGTGCCTTTTCTATCCTACTTTCAGTGTACTCGTGTCCGTCTGCAGGGGTTTCCCTGTACCAGTGTAGTCGTATTGCTGGGCCGGTCCCATGTCCTACTGTCCGTGTACCCCCCGGTCTGCTGCTAGTAAGGGTATCCCCATCCCTGTATATTTATCTTACTGTCCCAGGGTGCCTGTCAACCAGTCCCAGTGTGTTACACTGTCCCAGTCCCCGTATTTTTCCTGTCCCTGTGTATGCGTATACCCTGCCCTAGTTGTAGCGGTGGTGTATTACTAGTATCTTTTAAGAAAAATCCTAGGCAAGTAGGAAATATAACGTATGTGCAGGCAAACCAAAATTAAACTATACAATTACAATGTATCAAATTATCATGCATAACAATTTTGTTATTTTTGTCACAAAAAATATATTTTATGTGATTTATCGCAAATTAGACAACAATAAATAGTATTATAAACACCAGTAGTATAATTTGATATAGTGTCCTATGTTGCACTGGGTATATACAGTAATGTACTTTATTCCATACGCAGGGCTGACGATATATGGCCGAATCATCATAGACGCCACAGCGCCATGCAGTTTCTCCTTTAAATCCAAGGAACTGCTGAAGTTCCACATTATTCCTGCATTAATGAAAGTCAACATCTATTTTTTTCTCCCCCGACATTGCATTACTTGAGGTACTCGACAGTAAAAACGAGCCAAACCCCCAGTACCTTTAATACGGCGGGATCTTACCAGTGTGTGGACTTACACATATATTGATAGTACTTCTATCCTAGTGGTTACTACATCCTGACTTGGGCACTTCGACGTATTAAGATGCATCCTTGGTTAGTGAATGTTGTGACGGTCTCCTGATGAAGCCATTCCAGCTGAAACACGCGTAGTGTGTCAACCTACCGCCAGCCTTCTTGCTTATCTCAGCTATTCACTTTGTGGATCTTTTTTATTAATCATCTGATGGTTTTCATAAATGATTATAAAGTGCATCTTTACAAGTGAAAAACAAATGGAAAAGAATGTAAATAAATGCATTATCTAAAGTATATTATTGTATATACCCAGTGCAATATAGGACACTATATCAAATTATACTGTTGGTGTTTATAATACTATTTGTTGTCTAATTTGCGATAAATCACATGATAAAATATATTTTTTGTGATTAAAAAAATAACAAAAATGTTACGCATGATAATTTGATACACTGTAATTGTATCGTTTCATTTTGGTTTGCCTGCACATACGTTATATTTTCTACTTGCCTAGGCTTTTTCTTAAATGATAAATATTCCCTGTGTTTGGCAAGTTTATCTTACTAGCAGGGGCCCCTACTTTGCAAAATCAGTATTACCAGTATCTGCTTCAGTTTATTTCCCGCCTTGTTGTCAGGTGAGGCCTGACCCACCACACCGTAAGTGTCTGTGTCCCAGAGTCTTTTCGGTCATTCGTAAGTTTATGTATAGCCCAGGCACAGTTACTTCCATAACCCAGGGTCACAGTTAACTGTGGTGTACTAGCTTGTTTTGGAGACTGTTGGTCAGTAGCGCCCATGTTTTTGAGTTCCCAGTATTGTCCGCCTGTTCCCTGAATCGGTAGACTCCCTGCCCTAGTGGCAAACCACTACGTGTCCCGCCGCAGGAAGCGTCCTGTCGCAGTGCCGGTGGCTACCACTTTATCATGATGCATTCATTTGATTCAGAACATTGATGGTGACTGGAGGTGCACCACTGGGCTTTTACACAACCTTCACACTAGTTTAGCTTAATCTTCATCGCTTTTTTGGTTCTGTGTCCTAAAGGCTGCATGCACCATGGTGGCTGAAACATTGGACAGTAGAGACGAGCGCACCCTTGTGCTCAGGGTATGGCTGTAGCTGTGGAGAGCAGATGGGAGCACCATGTCCCTTATCCAAGATTTCCATTGATTGTGTCCTCCAAAAGAGCCAATGGTGACCTTGGTTGCCACCTGGACCCTCACAGGGCCCTACTGCCAGAGCCCGCAGCCTTTTAGACTTGCAAAAGGGACCTCTTACTTTGAGGTGTCTGCTTCTACTTTTCATTTAAATACATTGAAATGGATGAACTTTTCTGGGGAGTCACAGCAAGAAACAGGTCATTTTAAAATAGAGGTCTGGATACTTGAGAGCCAAGGAGTCAGCACCATTTCCAAAAATGTACCTTCCTAGCAATACATGGTCCTACCCCACTCTACTACAATAAGCGTCATTGTGCCCTACACTAGACTACTGCATTTATCCCTCACTAGTTGGTACCCTTTGTCTTAAATATGGAGTCCTTTTAAAAATGCTGCAGACGATCATATTAAATCTGTATTCAATGGGGAATTCTAAATAGTCTAAGAAGGCTTGATAAACAGTTAATCCTTAGGTGTATTTTTTGGAATAATTTGGCCCTGAGACAGTGTTATGCTTCTCACCCCAGCTGCTTCTCGTACCTGCACTGTCTGAAGAGATGCTCTAACAGGAAATACCACAGCTGTGTATGCTGTATGTCATGTGTGCTCATAAAGCCTCCAAGCTGTACTTTCCTTTGCAGCGATCTGCAGTAGGTAATGGTCAAGTCTACCTCCTAGACAGTTTACATTTTTCAGAGGGCTGTTTGCAGACGTGGCTCTTTAGCCCTGTCAGCCTCCTGCCTGAAGAAGAGTGAGAAAAATCACTTTTCTTGGCTAGTGTTTACATAAACAGTAAAGAGCCGAGTGTGTGAAGCAATGGCGGAACATGTGGAAACCCTGATTTCTGTTTGAGCTATTCCTTGTGAGGGCACGTATGGATCTGAAGTGGTATGGCCATATGGTAGACTGGGCAAAGTGGAGGATTTGGAAGCATGGCCACTGGACGTAAAGGTCTACCCAGTGTGTCTGACTAACTCGGGCACGGATACTAGAAGTGGGCGGCTACACTGCATGCCTGATTGACTGAAGGTGAAGGAGACATGGCTATGTTAAGAATATGATGGCACCATAACATGACATGCGTTTATTGCTTAGCAGTGAGTAAAGCACAGCTACCTCATGTATGGCCCAAACTTCACAGTAACCTAAACAAGTGACACTTCACTTGATGCCTGGCCGCACAGCTAAGAAAGAAATTCAACTCCTAATCATAAATTATATTACATTGCACAATTCACAAATATAATTTTGTTGTTTATTCAATTAAGGATTGAACTTTGTAGTTTATATCAATTAAACAAGCAAAGAGTGAAAACATATGAATACATTAACCACATCCAATTTCTCTCAAAGGATGGTGAACAAAGTTTCTTGTAGTATTCTTAAAAACACGAATTTCATAAACATTCTGATAATGGAGATGCCCAATGCATTTCGGGATAGGGAATCCCTTCTTCAGGGGCCTTGAATGTCTGAAACAAATTGCTACTGATGATCGAGGAGAATGTGCACATAAGTGAGTGCACGCGAGCGTAATCTCAAGCAGGTCAGTATTCAAGCGAAACAAACTAAATGGCTACTCGGTAACTCTGGGTCCAAAATAGAAACTGGCAACACTGCCATCGGTCAAAAGGGTTGTTCGCGTAAGTGAATACACGCAGACAGAACAAGCATTTGCAATGCAATAGGTCTCGCATTTTCGCGAGTTTGAGCTATTAACATTGCAAATGACTGCCTTTTATTTTTGTTTTTGTTTTTACAACATAAAAGGCATTGTCATTTACAATGCCAATAGCTCAAACTTGCGTAAATGCGAGACCTATTGCATTCCAAATGCTTGGTTTTTTTTGGAGGGGGAAGGTGTCCTTTACCATCAGTGATGCATGTCCAGATATGACCTCCCAGCCAGCGTGGGGAAGAGATGCTGGGAAATGAGGCCGCCATTCCACTCTAGGCAAAGGTGTTACATATGGACGGAGGAGAGAGGCTAACCGGTGTACCCTGAGCCCTAGTGAAACATCACCCTTCCAAATACAGGTGAAATGACCTTGTGTGTCCGACTGTCCGTCTTGGAAAAGAGCTGTTCTTCATCTGAACTCAAGAGGCCATGGTTCAATGGACTGCCTCTTCTGTGTGCCAGCTGACAGGGATGATCAGAGTTGAAAATGGGCTTGTAGGTTTTGATAAGAATGGCAAGTTAACAATGCCATCAGCTCCTTAACCCCTTACAAGTGTAAACACAAGGCTCCTTGTGAGAGGTCAATGACGAGCAAGATTGCTGAACTGCTAATGTGCATGGGGAAGGTTTTGGGTGAAATGCTGTGCCCAGAAGGGATTCGACTCTGCCCTCTTACATTTAAAGTGGTTTATCTGCATACTATGTTAAAAACAGCCTCTGACGTAAAGGATATTGCCTCAATATCTGTGATTGGATTAGTGTAAACAATAAAGACCAAAACAGTTTTCTAGAGAGGTTGGGCCTTTGTTCCATCAGAAAATGTAGATTTGACCATCCATATTAGGTCAGACAAATTTGATTACTACTGTTATGGTAACAGATAGTAGAGAGCTAATATAATGTCAGGGTACAGAAACAATGAGGCAGGAGGGCAAATTAACTTAGAGTATTGATATGCAAACTGAACAAAAACAAGACTGTGCTTTGTTCAGCTCCATACTATTTTATGTTTGAAGAACCACTAAGTAGCCTAAGAAAATATTTTCCGATAGAGCCAATCAAAATCCAATTCCATTCTTAATGTATTGCGGCAACACTATTTACGAGTTACAATGGCATTTTTCAATATGGACACTTTGTAATTCTTGTCAAACTTCTTCAATATTGCCACGGATATGGCAGCCGCGGCACCTACATTAGGATGGAGACGCGTCGCCCCACTGCTTATAACGCTGCAAAGAAGTTGAAACATAAAATTGCAATAAAATTAATTTATTACCATTTTATTTTACACTGCTCCCAGCCAGAGTCGAGTGTTAAGGCCATTGCTACTGATTGGCAGCAGGGGAGAAGTGGTGCCCACTCCAGTTTAATGTGCATATGTCACTTTGGCTACCTGGCTTGCGACGGCCAGATTGACATGCGCACTTTAAATCTCTTCAACCCGAGCGGTCTTCGCTGGGTGGAGAGCCCGCACAGGCCCCCAGTGCCTGAAGGAATATCGATGCAGCCCACTCCAATCATTTCTGGCGCTTCTCTTATGCTGCTTATCATCAGCCGCATGAGAGAAGCGTCTGGAGTGGTTAAGGGTGTTGGCTGTGAAACCACGTGCTCCCCAACGGACTGAAGAACACAGAGGAGGGCCGGAGAAGGTGCACCAATGGGTAAGTACATATTTTATTTTTAATTTAATGACCCACTGATAGGCACTGTGGGAAACTCTCACTGCCTTCAGCCTCAACTCCAAAGCGCTCAGTCGCGGTCCATTATAAACACTGTTTATAACGAGTCATGATTGAGAGTTTTAGCATTGAGCCTAAAGGCATTCTCACTGTCACACAGTACCTGTCGGTGGGTCAAAATTATTTATGTGCTTGCCCCTCCACTTATGCTTGTCACCAGCCGCCACTAGGATGCAGGAAAAATTCTGATATTCAGTCACTGGCAAAAGGTTGGAGATTATCCTTTCAATTCAGTCTTGGGAAAGGCTTTGCTCTCCAGTATTTGAGAGACCATCGATAATCGGTGTAACCAGTAAACTTAAACTGATAGGTTAGGAGTTGCAGATATTTAACTATTTATTTGGCCGGCTTTCGGTCCAACCAATAATAAAAGCCTATCAAATGGAGCAGGTATCAATTTACTTGACAAATTGATTGAGAAAAAAGCACAAGATAGGATAGTGAACAAATTTAATTTAAACATATACTGTAAGTAGAAGAAATAAAGCAGTTGGATCCACATTATTGTTTCAACTCTAAAACAACAATCGTGCTTGAAATTTATGAAATTCTTAGTGGCGTTGGATCCACAGGAAAGGACTGGGAATTGTGAAGGCCTTCTAGTTACGGAAAGATGATGGACCTGGCAATTTGCAGTTATTGACAATACTGGGCACGTGTTATTTTATAATCCAAATTTGGAGGACAATGTGCAGCAGATATTAATACATTTCATTTTCTGGCGCAGAATTTAGATTTTGAGGGCCAACCTTTGATATCATGTATTGTTGGAGTACATTACTTATACAAACGTTTGTCTGTCACAATACTGGGTGACAAAATGACGTTCCACAGTACACTGCATCCAGAATGTCAACTACACAATATCAAGAAGCTAGGTATATAAAGGTACTATTATATTCTTGACTCCGCATCGAAGTACCATGAGGATAGATATATATATATATATATATATATATATATATTGTACGTGCTGCTTCTTCCTGCCCCACTCGGCCCGTGGTAAATGGAGCGCACTCCGGCGAAGCTCACCGGAAATTTGTTATTCTGTTAGAGTCCAAGTAATTACGCTCTCTCAGGGCAATCCAATGCAAAAGATTTTATTTCCAGTAACGCGTTTCGGGGAACACAGTTCCCTTGCTCACACACTGGGTAATGGGTTACACCACCACACATATAGTACGTAGACAGTGACAAAGGACAATCCGCTTCTCCAGATGGGAGAATTTACATGGTAAAAACGGCATCCATTTTGTAATGGCTTAGTTCGCAGTGTATATGGACACTCAATGCCTTATTGTGTACACATATTATTACTTCATAGTATGTTGCAATTAGATAAACATTGTTTTACACTCAAATGCCTTATTGTGTAAACATATCATTGCTTCATAATATGTTGCTTTTCAACATAAATTATTTTACACATTTATGTAGTACATGATCAGTTGGCTAGAGATCATGATCCGCGACTTCTTCAGGGCTGAGGTCAGTTTCAAGTAGTCTCTTAGTTCCGGTGATAATTCTAACCCGGAAGGGGTTCCTATAAATTCTGCTCCTGGAGAGGTAGACTAATTAGTCTCGTGTCCGGAAAGCTAAATATGCTTTCAAATGTAGGGGAATTTCTTTTAGAAGATCTGCCCCATCCGGCAATATTAGGTAGAACCCTTCGGATCTCCAGGCCGTGGCGTGTTCGCCGTGCAAATCAGCAGACTGCTGAGGGTTGGAATTATCACCGGAACTAAGAGACTACTTGAAACTGACCTCAGCCCTGAAGAAGTCGCGGGGTAATCCCCTGTAACAGCGACGAAATACGTGTTGGCTAAGAAGGCTTAAAGATCTTGAATTAAAGACACCTGAAAATATAAAGACAAGCATCATTGTGATATTTTATGTAACTTTATGTATTTACTTTTGAACATCTGCACAGGATTTGTATATATATCACCTAGCTTTGAGTCAAATGGAGAATTTCCACATTGTCAGTGATGCACATAGATTCCATACCTGCTGTTTATTTAACAATAAGGAGAATTCTGGGAGTTGTAGTACTGATTCAATTCAATCTAGTTTAACACTCAGAGGAAACAATGATTTGTGAAAGGAAATTCCCAGGGCTGGCTGTGTCCCGTTGACATGAAGTTATCTGGTAACTCTAGCTAAGAGGACTTAGGCATGAACCAAGACCAGTAAATGTAAACACCAACTCAGAAAGGAGATCTGGAACTGTTTGCATTTTTTTCACCTCATCAATCTAATTTCTAAATAAAATTGGGACGCTATCAAGCTAATTGTCATGATCTCTTTCTGAAAAAATATTTGGTTGTATTTTTCACAGATACACTTGGAACGATTTATTGAAAACTCACCATTGGGTTTGATTTATTATGAAATACTCCAGCTCAATGGCCTTAAATCCAAACCGATTTCTGGCACATAGTTTTCCACACGGAACAATTACAGTCCATACTGAGACACTGTACTGTATAAAAGAGGTTATTGTGCTCTTATTGTATAGTTGTATGTGCAATGGGTATTTATCTCACAGATTGTAAGAGATGTTACTGAGCCCTGATAATGCTTTAAGAGGTGCTGTGGACCGGTCTCTTATTTCTTAGTTTATGATCTTCACTTTGTGCAGTTTAGAGGTTAAAATGGGAGCTATGTGACAATGAATATTGCAATAATGAATAAATACAGAAAGGAACATTATCAATGATGAACACATTTATGACAAAATTTCGACTTGATATTAAGAAACAATTATGACAAATGTGAAAATTACAGCAATGCCATCCATCACCAGAAACATTTGCCCTAAATGTTACCCAATTCCACTGTGATGTTAACCCGCATACTTAAAATGAAACCTGACCCATACGCCGCTGGTCTTACCCTAATATTACACTGTATACTAATCTTTTGTTAATGTTTTAAACAACCCTTACCATTTTTATGTTAATAAAAGTTAAGAAAACTTTACTTACCTGTAACTGTCAGATTGCTGCGAGTAGTGCAGTAGATTCACATGCTGTTCACACTATTGCCATCTAGTGTTGGGCTCAGATCTTCTATGTTGGTTTCCTTTGAGCAAGAGATTTCGGTTTTGAAGTGACTTGTGATACCTCCCCTGAAACCAGCGGTCAAGCTTTATACAGACCCCCAGCTTAGAATCTGTGTTTCTGTATTGTGAATGTAAGTAGGTGTAGAGATGTCAAGCAGTATTTACAAAGATAGTGATTGTTAAACGTACAGTGGGATCTAAACGGAGGGTATTTGGAACAAAGTTTTAAGTACAGTTGGTGCAGCTTTAGCTTCTTTTCGAGCATGCATGTCCACAGGGGCATAGCTTCGGGGGCCCCGGGGGGGTGTTTGGGGTGTTACAACCCCCTAACAAATGTATTATGTAGTAAATAGTGGGGAACAGATGCTTTTACTTCGGTGAGGTGAGGTGTCTGTCGGATTTCACGTAGGATCTTTACATGCACACACAGACTAAAACACACACACACTCTCTTCTGTTTTGAAGTTCTTAAAAAACGTTGGTTATTTTACAAAATATTTAGCTTTAAGTATCACTAACAATCCGAACAGCTCTTCCTTTTCCCTGCCCCTTATGCCCCCCCTCATGTCCTGCTTCTCAGATAATCTATGTTAACAAGATATGCCAGCATGATTGTTGGGAAATTTGAATCTCACCCCCCCCCCCCCCAATCTTACTGACCAAGCTATGCCCCTGCATGTCTACACAGTAATGCTTACTGAATGTGGGGACAGTAGACCATGTTGCAGCTTTACGGATGTCTGAGAGTGGGATACTGCTTAGGAAAGCCATAGTGGCCCTTTCTTACAACCTGAATGTGCCCTAGACACAGTCTCTGTAGTGTGTGTGTTTGGCATTGGCGCAGCAACTTGCATGCATTGGACGACCCATCTGGAAAGGCCCACTTTTCGAAACTGGATTTCCTAGTTGGGGCTTGCTAAAAGCAGCAAAGAGCTGCTCGTTTTTCTCTAAAGGGTCAATATGGTCAATGTAGTTCATAAGGTCTTTATTACATCGGTGTAGAACCCATTACACATCCGACTGTAGTGGGGGGAAAAAAGAGGGCAAATTGTTTGATTGTTGTAGAAAGGAGAAACGATTTTTGTTCTAGAGACAACCCAATCTTTGTGCACTTGGAAAAATGGCTCCTCGATTGTTGAGGCTTGCAGTTCTCGAACGCTACTGAGCGAAGTAATTGCGATGAGGAAAGGAACTGTAGTGGACAAGAACATAGCAGAACTGTAGTGGACAAGAACATAGCAGAACTGTAGTGGACAAGAACATAGCAGACCCATAAGTCATGCAAGGATGGCCTTTTCCAAACCCAAAAGGCTTTGCAGGCCAGATAAGCAGACACGTTGTTGTTCCCTGGGAGGCAGAGGTTACAGACTTGATGCCAGTCCAACCTCAGGTACTTGTTGTAGTTGGGGCAAAACCTAAAATATGTTTTCTCCATACCCTCCCCCACACAAGTCATTTTCATACAACCTTATCCGGAGATTCCGATATTATACGGCTTTGAAGCACTCAATGGCCACGTGAGACTGTCGTGTGATGAAAGTCGGTATTCCAGTGCCTCAGCACTGACGTTTTGAGCTTCTGTAGTGCTGTGGTACCGGATAACTCGAATATACATCTGAAAAAGTTGCAACATCCACGCCCAACAGTGGATTGACAGGAGTGTTCATAGGATGTGATATAAATCAGCACATGCTGTAAATATATGTTACATTATTATCTTTTCCCCCATTATTACCTAAAATTAATGAACGTCATTGATGCTGTTCTCTTCCTCAATAGGATTGTCTTCATTTTAATCCTTAATTTTCACAAAATGCATACATATGCAGAGGGGCTTGACTTCTATGGTGCAAGGGGCCACTTTTATGGAATAATATGTAGCATCTAAGATATCTGTATTGGGTGGATAGGGCTTGAGACTATCTCTCTTTTTTTTCCTCATAGTTTTATATAGCGCGAACTAGACCCGAGACATCGGGTATCAGAGCGCTTTACATGAGCACCAGTTTCATTACAAATGGACACATTTATTTTTGTTAGGCACGGGGAGATTAAGTGATTTGCCCAGAATCACAGGATGTTGAGCGTCATTGCCGAGACTCGAACGCGGTTCCCCAGCTTCGACGTCGAGAGCCTTAGCCGTAAGGCTACATCCTCTCCCCTACAGCTCTCATATAAATGAGCCACTAAGCTATGGGTATTTGTTTCTTAGTGAAGAGGAATCTGTTTCTTAAGTGGTATAACATACAGTTCTCAGTGGAGCGGTGATGTCCACTTTGATATAAGTGCCACCATCATTTTATATTAGGAGAGAGAGGACTCTGTATCAAGGTTCTCTTTTGAACCAGGTCTTTCTGCATCTATGACTGAGATGCTGATTTGATGGTCTCATATACCGATGTGGGCGGTGGTTGTTGGCCAATTCGGGCTGCCTTTGAATACTAAATGGCCCCCTATTTTTTAATAACCATGATGGAGATTTTTAACATAAAGGCAAGCAATTCCCCCAACATTTCAAAAGCGCAAACATGTTCTTTTTATTGAATTGTTCTGATGTACACACATTCTCTGCTAGACAGCAAATTAGAAGGGGCATTGCACATGCCTGCTTACTTTATCTCATAAGGTTTATTAACTGTCACATGTTTAGGTAAACAGAGCTAGACAGGACTTCTTGGCTGCATAAGCCATCACTCTGCTCAGAGTTGACGTACCTTCCATAATGGTCACTGGATCTTCCATCGCTGGGCGCAGAATGTTCGGCCCAAACACTGTGGCCAGATTTTGAACACTCATTTTGTTCACATTCGAGTGAGACTGAACTTCATCTAGAAATCTGTAAAAGGAGACAATACTGAAATCAATTTTAAGTAACACCAATAAGCTCAGAGTGGACATGTGAATTGGGGTTAGGGGTTCAGTGTTGTCACAATCTGACAACAAAGACACCTATGAGCCCAGAGAAAAAGGAAACCCCATTTGGATGTTAAATGAAACTTGAACATGCAATGACGTGCATTGCTCCATATTGTGTGTAAATGAGGGAACTTCAAATTTCTCCCACAGTGTTTATCTGATCCACCAAAGTGCATTGTGTACCAGCAAGTAACTATACAACCACCATGGACCTAGCAGAGTTTTTGTAAACCACCAGGAGCCATTCTCGTCACTAACTGCTTATCAGAGTTAACAAAACCTTTCTGTGCTTAAAGAAATCTATTCATGCAAACAAACAGATATATATGCCATCAGTCTACACACGCATTCTACATTGACTGTACCTTTAGGGTCAAGTCTCTTAATCAAATAACGTTTTTTGATTGATTGATATGCCATCAGTCTACACATGCATACAAGGATTGAAAAGAGGAGAGAAAGCATTGATAAACATGTGTATTGTAGCAGCACAACCTGTATAAACCGCCAAAAGCATTTGCCCACATCAAGGCCACATGCCTGTAAGCACTACCATTGCAATGTGAATAAAATTACTACCACTGGCCAACAAACATAACCAGAAGAGTCCATAAGCGTATTGACTGACAATCACCACCTCAGATGGCCAAAAGCAAATCTACATGTCACACCACCACCAACCTCCAACAAGATTCAGTCCTGACAACCAGCATCTAAAAACCAAAAGGTCTACCACCACTTAACCCAAAGCAACATCTGTATGCAAGCAACAACAGATGCCCACAAATACAATCACTTTCAACCACAACGAACATATATCTCCAGACACCACCTGCAGGCAATACTTTGCTTGCTGCCTCTCAAACCATCCGGAGATCAACTTACAGGACATCGTTCAGATGAGTTTCTTCCTGGTATGGGACTGAAACATGCCTTGGTCTCAGTGTTAGATGTTCCTCGGGATTTTCCTGGATGTTGGGCACCCTGCCAGCTTTATACTTCTTGACTTTACCACTTCCACAGACACAGCAGATCATGTGGTCTTAAACAACTAGTTGGTGGTGGTCAGCCTGCTGTATGTGGCTCCTTCCTGTTTCACCTCCATATTGTCCAGCCTATCTCTGGGTCTCCGCATTCCTTTTTAAAGTATTGCCTGTCATTTGAGAAGTTTCACAGGGGTCCTCCTTGTCTTTCGTTCTTTTCAACCATATAGCCAACATCTGGCTGGTATATTTAGATTTTTTGTGGTGGAATATTATTGTATGTTGATGATACCCAGATAATCGTGCACTTTGATAGGACTTCGTCAGAGATTCCTCCTGTCCTGCCCTGTCAGTCTGTTCCGAACATCTGCAATCAGGACTAGATGAGTAAGAACCTGCTGATGCTCAATAACAGGAAGATCAAAGGCCTGACCTTTGGTCAAGACAGTCTGCGGAACTTGTGAAAAGGTCACACTGAAGCTCAATCTTTCCCAGTGCTCAAAGTTAAAAGCCTTGGATTTCATATTGAGAAACAGCTGAATTTGGATGAACAGGTGAACTCAGTGGTCCTCTCATCTTTCCATCAGATTATGCTTCTGAGAAAGATCCTTCCTTTTGTGTTACAACATTTGCAAGCTTAAGCTGTGGGAGCAGGATGGCTCCCCAGAATAGTTTATTTGAATGACTGTAACTAGTGCTCCTCTCTAGGATGATCCAGAAACTGCAGGCTGTGCAGAATATGGAGGCCAGGCCTGTTTATAACGTGTGTAATTGTAATCATGTGTCTGAGGCCTTCTGCAGTCTCCATTGACTCTCAGTAGTACATCAGGTAGAATTTAAGGCCCTATGCCTCACTCATCAAGCCTCTTTCTGTCTTGAGCAGAGCTTTGTTCACTCAAGATTTCACCGTCCTGTTCCTTCTCCCCCTATGTTGTCTAGAGCACTACCTGTCTTTGCTGTTCTGACCCTTCCGTGCAGGCGCCTTGGCGCAGGGCCTTTTCAGTACTAACATAGCACCTTCATTTGCTAATTGCCCTTTAGCAAATTGCCAATCACAGATCCTTGTGTAGAACCCTTAAAGCTAATTCCTCTTGTTAGACATTTTCTGCTGTAATTTTATTTTAGTCCTAATGCCAAGATGCCTTCCGGTATATGCTGAGCTATCACACTCACGCATTAACAACCCCAATAGAACCATTTACTCCAAGTACTCATCAACACCACAACCAGGTGTTCACACAGAACATAATTAAGTCTTCACCTACACTGTGTAACTATAACTATCACCCTCAAGATGTTCTGCAGTTAGTACAACCAAATGCCTACAAGCACAATAACCACAACCAAGTCCATGTCAACAAGGCTGCCATGTGCCCACATGAACCTGCACCAGCTAACAAACAACTCCACTGTACAAATGCCCCATTATCAAGTGCACATATGCATTACGACATACAACACAATGTGCCCACAAGTGCTACCTCCATGTACACCACCAAAAGACAAGGACACCATACCAAAATACTCTTACACAACAGCACAAAGTTCCCAGAAGCAACATTAATAATGTTCACTTAAATGCGACTCCATACATTTTCAGGTGCTATAGTATAATCATTGAAATAGCGTTTATAGCATTACCTCCTTTGCTCAGATGCACCCAATTCCATTTTGTGACACATTCTCCTTGTCTCTGTTCTGCTATTTCTTTAAACTAAATATATTAAAAACAGAATTTTCCTTATTTTGATACATGGACTTCAAAATAGTCTACTTTTTCCTTACAAAATTAGCCTTAACTGTATTTCACTCAAACCTGGTAGTCTCCAATGGTAAATGGCGCTTATGTGTATACAGTTCTGAAGAGTGTAGAAAACTTTATATGTTTAATGTTAAAATATAAATTTAAAAATACACAATTAAATCAAAAAAGTCAAAAACAAAATCAGCTTGGTGGGTAGATTGGTTTCACAAATTTCTTTTTATAATATTCTTTTTAACGGGATTCCCTTGCCCCTCTTGCCCTCCACTCCCCCTCCTCATAAGTCTCTTTTGCCCTCCCACTAAAATGATAGCCTACAAGACATGTTTTCCACCTTGCTAGGGTAGCACCTCCTTGATCCTGCTCACAAGTTGGTGTGAATGTTCACCCAGCAGTGATATTCCTATGTCCTGCTTCAAAATTAAATGTTTAGGAAAGCAATGAGTGAACGGCAGAACACAGTGACCGCGTCAGTGGCCACTCACCACCTACTTGCAGATGTACTTCAGCAGATTGTAGTTGGCTTGTGGGAGATTGACCACTTGTCTGCCCAGCTCCTGGGTGCCCTGCAAACAGAGAAGGAGAAGATGAGAGTGGATAAAGGTCCATCTCTGGGTGTGTGGCGCAAATGTGGTTTCATAGTGGCTGCACACCCCTGAAGAGAGGGAATCAGCTTGCTTTTATGGTAACTACACGATGCCTAAAGAGCAAGGCTGAGCATCCTGGAGGACATCTGAGCATTCCATTTATAGAAGGGTGATGAGTCTGAAGA
The DNA here is from genome assembly GCA_963921515.1 of Calotriton arnoldi. Lineage (NCBI taxonomy): Eukaryota > Metazoa > Chordata > Amphibia > Caudata > Salamandridae > Calotriton > Calotriton arnoldi. The sequence goes on from CAWUFW010004643.1 coordinate 826,031, forward strand.
GTGCATGAGCAATCGTTCCAAAGTACATCCCCGCCTATTGTGATAGCAGTACCCAATCGACCCATGTCTTTTTTGGCATAAGTACCCACTTTTAAGAAATCTCTTGTGAAATCTGTACTCAACCCTCCACTGATGCCTTTTGTGACATAAAAACCTACTTTTCTTTGCTCTCTTCTGACAGCAGTAGACACTTTGCATGAGTCTCCTCTCGTCTTGTAAAATCAGTAGCCAACCTTCCCTGATCTGGTTACATCAGTGTTTGCTTTTCCCATCCACTCTTCCCCTGTTCCTTGTGACATCAATACCAACTCGTTCCTTGGCCCTAGTGACATTGGTACCATCTCTTCCCTGGCCCTTAATGGAATCAGTAACAACGCTTCACTTGTCCCTTGTAGAAACAGTACCCATACTTCATGTGGTAGCATGCTGCACTAAGCTGATGTTCAAAGTGCTGAGTAAAATGTGATATGGGAGGTATGAAAATGTTAGGGTTTGAGTTGGACGCAGTTGGAAGGGATTGTAGAAGTGGTAGGCTGTTCACTCAATGACTCCTGCTGTGAAACCATTTCTTATAAAAAAAAGTTGTTCCAACCTACTCAACAGTGGCAATGACTGGAATCTATTGGGAGCCATCACACTTGCAGAAAGCAAATGCTGGGACCGTGGAGGAGGTGTAAGGAGATCAGAGAGCATCCTGCAACACTTAATTGGCGGTTTGGAGCTGGTGGCTGAAATCAGGCTATTTTTTCTTTAGAAAACCAAAGGATTTGGACAATATCTACCACTTGCACATAGCAGCTGAAATCACCACACTTTGCACTACGCCTGGTGCAGCACTCCTTGTACTTCGTCACCACATTTTGTTCATGTGGCTGCCATTTTAGTTTGGACTGCAACATCGTTATCTTACCGTCATCACGTTCAATGTCCACCACGACAGCAGGCATCTTTAATTGTCTGTCCATGTGGGGATCCCGATTACTGGCAATTGCAGCTCTTTCCTGATACTAATATGAAGAGTCAGAGAATGCTGTGCCACTTAGTTTAATTGTTGCAATAGATTTGAATCAGCAGGTAGATGACTCTGTGTCACTTGGTTTAAGAGCTGCAAAAGATTTTAATTTGCTGTGCATGGCATTTTTAAGGTACTTCAAAATGTTAACTTATACTATGCCTATATGGATAATCCATTACAGAGGCATTATTCTAGAGAATTTTATGGTGCATGCAATTTTGTGTAGTCTGCCACAATCCTGCTTTTTGTGTTAAGCATTACAAAAAAATTGTATTTATTATTGCATATTTTGTTATCAATTTGAGGATTCCCAAGTTTGAAGCCTCTTGGGGAATCGTTTCAATTTTAAACTTTTCCAAATGACATTAAGCATTATCCTTTGAGCGAAGGTGTTTTTGTACCTAACATTGATATGTTCAGTATTGTTCCACTTCCCTCATTTATGCAAATTCTAGGGGAACCGCTAATGGACTGGGATATTTGGTCCACGTGTTTTAGCGTATGTGGAGGTGCTGGAAGGGAATGATTGTAGAACAAAAGAAAACTTTATCTTCTTAAAGTAGTTTGAGATTTGAGTTTATAGTGGCCTATTCATAAATAATGAATATTCATACATTTAATCCTGCATATATTTGCTACTTCACCTAGGTGAAACTCTACAGTTTTTGCTACCCCCCATTTTTATAGTGACGATTTATACATACATTTAGATTTACATGTTTCAACCGCTGCTAATCAGGGTGTGGGACCATTCTAAAACAGGATTTACAAGTGTAAAGGTACTGCTAGTAGTTTTGCAAATGCAGATGGAGATGGAGATCTCTGCCACCATGGAGGAGATCTACTTCTGAGAAAGTATAGGGGAAATTATTAAAGTTTATTATTTAACTTTAGAAGTGTAGTTTGTGAATAGCCATGATCTTACTCTTTTGTGGGTGTGTGTTTGAAATATCATGTCCCATCCTAAACAACTCCTTACATTTTCATAAACCTCTCCCATTAAGAAGTTAGTATTTCCCATTTTCCAGCCACTCCCTCTTGTCCCTCCTACATATACAACTAAAACTTATACCAACATGAGCTGAGCTAAGGCTTCAGAAACTGTTGTGGAGATACCTGCACAGATAGCACAGAAGAGGCGGAAAGGGGGTCTCCGCTTATAGGTACGTGAATAGCATTTTGAAGTATGCAAGTAGTACTACTCTGTGCACTACAAACAGGGCTAGACTGGGAACCCAAAGCAGCCCTGTCAAATTTTGTAAGGCGAGCCCCCGTACGGTGTATAGTGAGTGCAGCGAGTGAGCCTAACCACTATAAATGGGGGCTTCGCCTCCCAAGAAAATTTAGGCAAAAATAGCACATTCTGCAACACATTTTTCATTATATATTTAATTGTATTAGCTTTTAAACATAGTAAATGGTGAACTTCGAGTGCACCAGGATTCAACAATCTTTGTTGGGGCCCTTCAATGATTCTCTCACTATCACCGTCCAACAGTGCCCCTCATCTCTCCAAAACCCCTCTCTCACATGTATTTCATTTGTTTTATAAAACATCTCAGACCATTGTAGGGTGTCAGAGCACCTTACATCACACACACACATACAGAGACAATGAATCATATGTATGTTAATCAGTGTATAGAAAATGTTACATATAACAAAGTGGACTACAAGGTGTAGGATCCACATGTCACCATACTGGTAGGCATTTTTTAAGAGTGCATGGTCTGGAGCAGCACAAGCTCAGGATTCAGAACGGAACACAGTGGTTAGGGTTGGCTTTACTAATAAGAATTGATTTCTATCTAAACAAACCCATTTTAGCAACATTAGGATAATGAAAGACTCGGGGGGGGACATAACTTTCTAACGTGTACCATATAGTTTGCATGCAGCTCTTTGATGGCAGCTCATAGCTCACTTTGCTAGATTATGATTGTAACTTATGAATGGCACACTAACAAAAGGGTCTTGTGACAAAAGCAGTAACAGACTAAGCTATACACATCCTGTGATCTGCATGGTACACGTCCTTTGCAGCAGGCATATCAACCCTCAGCACTACCTTAGAGGAGTCAAAACTGCCACTAGATAAAACTTCGATCTCTCTCCAGCAGGTACATTAATCACCAGAGTTATCTTGACACTTTTATTGTTGCCTGAAAACTACAGGAAATACAAGGAACTCTGCAGTGGGTGCTTTCAAAACTGCTGCACTGCTACAAAAACGCCCCCCAATAACAAAACCGGACTCACACCTTTCCAGCCTCCGGGAGAAACGCCTGATGCCCGGTATGGCCAGTCCAGCCTGGACTACAAAATACAGTTTGTGAATAGGCCTAAAACAGTTTAAGAACTTACCAACTTTAGAGACCCGGGTAACATTTAGATTTTCACATATTTAGTCAGACAAATGGATTTGCAGGATGGACAAAAGTTTAACTCAATTATGGAGAGATCCCCATTTTATTTCAGGAAGCAAGGTGAAGATGAATCCATTGAGGATTATTCGGCAGCATGGATATTACATTACATGCTATTTTTACACATACACTCTGACGTCTTGTGTGATCAAATCCTCATGAAAATGATCACTAAGATTGTTTAACACCGTTTATGGTTGGGAATAGATATGCCACTAAACGCACCATTAATACAGCAAAAAGGGAGGTCGGTAATGCGGGGAGACATCTGCCTTGCTGTCAACATAGTAAATAACAAAGATGAAATGGAGTAAAGTACAAAAATATGGCGTGAAGGAGTCTGGCAAATGGAAAAGTGTGGTATTGTGTTATGAATGTGAGTGTCAGTCTCATGTAGCAAATTTCAAAGGTTGTCCTGCTATCAGTTAAACATTTGTGCAATGTAGGAAGAGGCTTTTTGGAAGGGTATATAAGAGTGGTAGACGTTTAGCATGGCAATGGAAGACACTGCAAAGAGTCGCTCTCCCTAAATTCCAAAAGGTGCATTGTGCATATGTGAGTTGGTGCAATTGATGCAAAAAAAGTTAACCCCTTGCAATGAGGAGCCCAGGCAAAGTGAGTCACTGACCTCCTCCTGGTCCTTGGAAAGCAGCTGGGCACACGAGAGGAAATCTTCATACTTGGAAAAGGGGATGACAGGTTCAGGCAATTCCCGTAGGTACAGCTTCAGGAGGGAGGCTACTGTATGCACATCTGTGCTACTGTAGGTGGGGAAGAGAATAAAGGTGATTCAGAAAGAAAATGGACAAGGAGAAAGAAGGGTGAGGCAGAGAAAGAAAAGGCAAAGAGAAAAAGGACAGGTGGGGGACAAAAATATTGAAAAAAGGAAACATGTGGGAGTGAAGGAGACAGACAAATAAAACATTTTCCTTTTATTTTATTGAGCAAAAGTAATTTGTTTGTGGCCTATTTGGAACATATCCTGCATTGAGTTGCCTGGTGTGGGAAAGAGCATGGAACCTGCACATTTTTGGGTTTCTTAAGAAATTAGTATAATTTTGTTGATTCATTTATGACAGTAAAGTGTTGAACCCAATGGAAATGAAACAAGGAATATCTCAACAATGGTGAGGTGATCAAACTTTGAAGTCTTTTTAGCTCTGTAATGCCAACACAGCTGTCTGCAAGAACTATTGCCACCAATTCTTTACAGCATACATAGAGTGGGCTTTGGCTATACTCCAAGAAGTATTTATCTTTCACCTCATGGTATTGGCGGTTTCTTGAATCATTACACCTGCTATTGAGTGCTTGCATTGCAATGCATTAGTGACTCTTTTACCATCCTAAAACTTCTCTGAGTCCGCTCACATTAAATTCATAATCTCATAGATGTATTGCATACAGAAAGCAATCGGTTTTGGTCTTACACTGAAGGAGTCTCTCTTATAATATTTTACTCAGGACTCAGCATTGCCTGACCTATTAGCTTTGCCAATTGAAATTTTAAATGAATTTACATAGCGTTTACTTAGCCTGGCAAGGTGGTGAAGCATGTTACGCCTGGCAGCATGCTGCACCCGAACACAAGGTTAGTGGTTAGTCCAGTATTATTGGTTACTTGGCTATTGGGATTACTCTTCTGTGGACAAGAAAACCATCCCAAGCATTCACTCCAGTTTCTTTGTGATGGACTAAATTAATAGGAGTTAGGACTGATCATTAGCGGGTGGTATGGATAGAGCTGTTTTCCTGAATAAACATGCACTGCTCTCATAAAACCTGAACTGTAGCTAACCCAGAAATTTTAGGCCTCATACTCCATCTTGTTTGTGACGTTTCTGTCAGTGTCCTGTATCACGAGGATGAATTCGTATTTTTATATCCCAGTAGAATAATACTTGAATGTACTTTTCCAAGGCAAGACAATGACCTTCGCAAGAATATTAAATGTTGTATCAGTACAATTGCTCATGTTTAAGGTTGTCACCTAGGTGTCTTAGCAGAATAAAACATAATGTAGCAATATTTGTTCTAGTACTGGTAGTGTTTGCAAGAAGCTCCATATTGAAGAATTGTGAGAGACTTTCTAAATGCATTTCTTTGTAACTATTCAACTCCACCTAATTCTGATTGGTCTGTTTTGTGAGAACCATGTACAACTGTATTGAATGTATGAAATCCTTTTTTCAGAACCCTATAAAAGTGTCCTCTTTTTAAATGTGGTGAGAGGCCTTTTCTTACTGACCCTTGGAGGTGAATTCATGTCGGATTGCTCTCCCATTCTATTCTCTGTATTTGCTGACCTGAACTTTACTAAGTTCTTTGAGTGATTCTATACTTTGAGAAATGCACTCTTATTTATTGCTTACTTGATTTTGACTATATTATTAATTTCTGTATGACGAAAATCTGAAAATAAACCTTTAAGGTTTAAGGCTTCGCTGTCATTTTTTTTATAGGACCAAATGGGTTCTCTGCATCTAAATTGAAATTGTAATTTAGTATGATTTAATGAGACATAGGTTCAGAAAGGAGCACCAAAATCTGTAAAGGGATTAACACCGGTCCTGGTCCATCACGTGTGCAAGAGAACTAGGTAGAGCGCATCAACAGTATGTGAGCTCATGCACATGGTTGGTGGGATTAATAGAGGAGACAGAACAGATTAGGTATTCTTAGTTGGCCCTAACGAGCACACAACCAATGTGCCCCCAGACAGTGCTGGACACACTAGCAGCCTAACACCAGAAGACCTGGTGGTGCCTTCTGTAGCTCTGTAATGCCCCCACATCTCCTCGATCACTGCCACTGCGTTCTTACACTGACCTATCCTGCTGGTGAATCTGGAGACTGTTTGCACCCAATGGTTGTTTACTAATAGTAGATGAATCGGAGAGCATGTCGCTCTTGTGACCAGAAATCCAGTAGCACAGGAGCGAATTCCTAAAGTTTTGATAAATGGAATTCTAGATTCACTATTATCTTGGAGTTGATTATGTAGCTAAACAGACTAAAACGCAGATGGCAAAAGCATTATTAGGTTGTCTTCTAGGACAGTACATATTAAAGTATAGATTAAACAGTAACAAAACATGTTGTGAAGAGAGTGTCTACTATCTAGAGCCTCACTGTGATGCCTCCACTTTTCCTACTGAATAGATTCAATACCTTGAAACTTCATTATACAAGACAGTCAGTCAAGAAAGCTTTATTCGACTGTTATAAATTTACAATCATAAAAGCACAGAAAAAACAAAGTATACATCACTTTACAGTCAAAGGAGAATTAAGGAACAGCAGCAGTTTTATAAAACAAACACGTACATAAGTAAAATACATGCAGAAAGGCTTTTAAAAACAATTAACAAGCAATTAAAATTCATCTGTGATAGTTAGACTTTTCCTTAGACGGAGTACACTCTTTAAAAACATAGCAAGCCTCCATACTACATGTTCATTTTCCATCAGCTGAAGTTTTAAAAAAGCAGGGCGACATTGCCTTAACCCCTGGGTTTTTAAGAGTGGAATTAGCCACACTTTCCTTGACTCGGAATAAAATTTGCAGAAAAGGACAGAATGAATGGTAGACGGACATGATTGGTTGTCACAAGGACACAATGGAAGCTGCCTCGACCAATCGTTCATTTTAGGCCAAGTCACCAGTCTATGAAACATATTAAGCCTAAATCTGGCCAATAACATTCTGTCATAAGTTAAAGGGACAAATGACAAGTATGGCTCCATGCCAAATGTAGTTAATATAGATTGATGTTGGTTAACAGTGGGCTTCAAAAGTTCACCAGACAGTCTGACCTCTTCCAGCATGTGAAGCCCCTCCTTTTTTAATGCTTCCCTTGAGATCATCTGTAAGGAACTCAGGTCGATAAAATATTCTGGATGCCCTAAATCGTTCATAAAATCACGAACGAATCTAATCCATGGTATCTTTAAGGCTCCGTCTAATTTAAGACAGTCATCTAAAATATCCCTGTTTAACTGTGTCTGCTCCTTAGACCAGATACTATGCCACAACAGTATCGGTTCTATTTTAATTAAGTCAGAAATAAAAGAGAGACCCAATTCTTCATGGCAAACAAAAGATGAGGTACTATGGCGGACAGATAAGATAAATCTTTAAAAAAAAATCTCAACTTGTTGTAGCTGCGTGGTATTTGCTAGGCCCCACACCCCGGCTCCGTACATTGCTGATGTAATGCACTTTGCTTTGTAAATTTGTATCAACTCCCCAGGAGGTTTCCGGCCCAATTTCTTAGAAAAGGTTACCAGGGCATTGGATGACCGGATAAACATCAATTTTTTTGCAGTTATTGTTTGAACCCATGATTCGTTTTGATTGAACAATACACCCAAATATGAAAAGCTCTTAGTTGTAATTAGCTTCTGTCCCTCTACGAAAATATCTTTCGCTCTCATGGTCCCTTGGCCACATCTCATTACATAGGTCTTAGAAATGTTAATGCTGAGGCCTAAATCCTTCATAAAAACAGAAAATCCATTAAGGACCCTTTGGAGAGCAATTTGGGTTCTTGCCAACAAAACTGCGTCATCCGCATAAAGAAGTGCCGGGATGGGTCGGCCTGCAACTTGGGGAGGTCATGTGTAGTTCTTACTAATGCTTCCCCTAACCCATTAGTATACAAATTAAAAAGAAAGGGGGCCAGCACACAACCCTGTCTCACCCCCCTTCTAACAGGAAAGGTAGCCGTACGTTCCCACCCTCGTCCAAAGCGCACACTAGCTGACGCCCTGCTATAAAGGTTCCTTAGAAAAGCAATAATTTTGGGGTCTACTCTCAGATCTTCGAGGACCTCCCACAGTCTTGCATGTTTCACAGAATCAAAGGCCGCGGTTTAGTCTACGAAAACCATATACAATCTGCCCTTTTTTGCCTTGGTATACTTTCCTATGAGCAGGGCCAGGTTTAGACACTGCTCCATTGTTCCGAGCCCCTTGCGAAAGCCATATTGTAAGTCTGATAAAATATGGTTTTCTTCTGCCCAATCGTAGATGAATCGGAGAGCATGCCGCTCTTGTGACCAGAAATCCAGTAGCACAGGAGTGAATTCCTAAAGTTTTGATAAATGGAATTCTAGATTCACTATTATCTTGGAGTTGATTATGTAGCTAAACAGACTAAAAGGCAGATGGCAAAAGCATTATTAGGTTGTCTTCTAGGACAGTACATATTAAAGTATAGATTAAACAGTAATAAAACATGTTGTGAAGAGAGGGCCTACTATCCGGAGCCTCACCGGAGGAGATCTCAGGTTCCTGGATGTAAAAAAATACCCTAAGACAGCGTGGAGAGTAACGATTAGAGATGCTGTGGACAATAAGTGATGTTAACCTAACATGTTCCCATCTAGTACTATTTGCTGGATATCATGGAGCCTCAATACTGCCATCAGTCAGATTCACAATTCTGAGGAGAGTGATTAGCTGCTGGATGCTTTGGAAGTGTATTTGCTTGCAAATGCACATGCTATATACAGAGAGTTGTTGTCGAGTGGAAGGGGTACAGCTCTGTACCATACAGATCAATAAATACCTGCTACTCACACAGGTCACATGAAGACTTTGAATAGGGCAGTTCGGGCTGGACTGTTCCCATGAGGCACAGGGTCAAGACTGATTTGCATATGGCTGGGTCCAAACTGGGGTGGCGTGGTGAGCAAAAGAACAATGGATTAAACCCAGATCTTTGTGACTGGGGGTGAATGTTTGCATTGTTCAGCATTTCGTCCATCCTTTGTTCCTTTTGAATAGGACATTACCACAATTGTACCTAAACACTTCTGGTTGAATAGGTTTCTTTAATACGATGGGTGCAGATGTGTAGGTGTGTTGTTTACACTGGATCCTGCATGCGTTAGCAAACTATTTTGAAACTGAATGTGAAGAAGTGGAATAATGCAAGCTCAGCATATATGGTGCTGCTTGTTAGTACTTTGACAAAATATTGAAAATTTGTGGGAATACAGAGGCAATTCTAATAGATGCCAGTGTAAGAGTGAAAATGGGTAATAAAAAGACACAATCGCTCAGAATTACTATGGGGTGTATAGAGTGGGTGCTTTCTACAGGGACACCATTCTTATAAAGATAAAAAAAAACGTTATGGTGGATTTGGAACTTATGAATAAACGTAAACAGCCGATATAGAGGTAGGCATTCACACACAAGTCTACAATTTTTGATAGGTGTAGATGTGCATGCTTTGGGTTTGTTATGAAACCCATCAATGCCACAATAAACTTTAACTGTAAACCTAGAAGCAGATCTACGACTTTTAACATACATATGAATGTTGGCAGTAAAGAGCCCAATGATTGATGAGGTATAAACCTGGGTTTGTCTACATACTTGGGCTAAAGATTAACATAAGTCAGCCTTGGAGATGTAAAAAATGAGGACAACAGATGACTGCTTCTATTCAGAGTCTTTAAAGACAGGGGTAATGTGGTCACATCAAGGGACTTTTGCTGTTGACAACATTTCCAGATTAATTTACAACCTTCAGTCGCACTTTCTCTCTCTCTGCACATTGTGAGGTGCAGCTGTACCTTTATTTCTCGTGCGGTATGGTTTCTCTTTAGAAAGAAGGTAAAAGGAGGAGAGTGGAAGTGACAACTTGGAACCAAACTGATGACAGAAAGGAGTGAAGGGCAGCTGTCTATAATGGTTGTGAATGAAATGCGGTGCTGATGTCTGTTGATAAAGACTTAAAGGGTTCTGGACTACTTTTCCATGCTGCACATGAATGTATCTTGCATCAAGGATCATTAGAAATTGCCCCAGAAGCGCAGTAATTCTCTTATAAGCCTTGGAATCTGGCCATCTATCTTACCCTAAGTATGCATCCGTCTATCCACGAATGAGGGTTTGTTTCTTTCTCATCTACCCACAGTGTTTATTGCATGGGGACTTAATATGGTTTATTTAAACATCACCCTGGATTTAGACATCTTTCTGTGCTAACAGATACCCAGTACTGCAAAGATACATTTTCTTAGTACTTTATACACCTTAAGCCAGTTGCTTCAGTTATTACTTGGCTTCTAAGGTAACAATGTAACCTGGGCTCCACCCTAAAGGGGTGACTTATGGGAGATTTCAGAGTGTGTGAGCGTATTTTCCATATACAAGCCTTCTCAGATATGCAAGCCTTCCCTCATCACCAGATCTACCCATCTACTCAAGATATCGCTCTTATAGCTAAGAGTCCAGCCCCTTATGTACAGAGGACAGTTAAAGCTCAGAACCTTCAACTGCATTATGCTATATCTGCGATTTAGGGTTTGCCTCCCTTATCTCAGGGATCTTGCCCCTCTACGCCGAGGTCACAAATTTTTAATTTAGAGTCCTACCCTTTCAGATCAGGATCCCATCCTTTCTGCGCAAGAGCACAATGTTGAGTTGAAACTGCAGTGGGATTTTTCTTCATTTACAGTCCTGAGGCGAAATCACTGGCCAGGTCATGTTGCTAGAAAATCATCTAAGCTTGTAGTTTGCAATCACTGACACTTTACGCCATTTCAGGCGCATGAAAGACTCTTCCCATTTAGGTCATCATTGCAATTGGACAAGTAAAAATTTGCAATAATGACACACTCAGTATTTCTGATTCCGGGCAGTATTATCTTAAGAGCCATTTCTAGTGAAAACTCTGGAAAAGGAAACAAACATGTAGAAATTGGTGCTAATGCACGGATTTCTGCCTGAAATTCCAGAATCCTGGCCTTTTTTCTGGGTACATGTTCCACCAGATTTGCACTGGTGGATTTGCCAGAAGTATCTCTTGTGGTATTATCAGAAGTGGTACCACTGCAGGACTCATAATTCTGATTTGGGAGGAAACAAGAGTTTCTTCCCAAAATGGAATCAGGAGGCCACTCTTATTGAGCGACTTCCTGTTTTGTGTGATTTGGTAAGCACAGGTGATAAGTTCCCAATCTCGCATTTTGTCTATGGCTAAGTTTACCAGAGCACTTCAACTCCTAGACCTCACCTACATACATACATTCATTACCTTACACTATGTCAGGGTACATCTTACAAATAAATAATGCCTCCACTTTTTCCTACTGAATAGATTCAATACCCTGAAACTTCATTATACGAGACAGACAAAAACATGTTTGCAAAATATGTAATCAATGAAGAGGTATTAAAAAAAATGAAACGCTATCCACTCATTTAGTAGGCATAAAACATTATTTTGTTTCTTAATTTTAACAGTCAAGCTACTTAAAAAAAAAAATTACAGTTTGAAGCCTCTGCTTCACCCAGCTCTCTTTAAAGGTTTTCTATCTTTGGTGATATTTACCACTTAAAGGCGTAATCAGGCCTACCATTCCATTAATAAAATACGTATAGATTTGTGCTGTAATTAGCTTCATTTCAGTTAAGAAAAAAGTAAATATGTCATATTAAATCCACCTCAGAACTACAATGGTGAGAATAAGTTATTCAAAAGATACTACTTGATAGTCTATTAGTGTACAGTTTTGTGCATGTGTGCTACACATTCTGGGAGCACGTTCCTCTGCAACATGTTCGGTAACTCATCTTTGCACCAGTCCATGGGTAAACTGCACACTCTCTGGCATGATACATTCAATATTTACTTCCTCCCAGTATACCCTCATGGACTTTTGAAGCCATGAGGCAGATCGGGAAAAATTCCTTTGTTGCTTCAATTGTGTTAAAGTATGGACTCCTGGTAGTTTCCCTGAGTACTGTTTAATTCATGTCCTCAGGAACCTGAGAGATGACCAGGTAACGTTAAAAAATTATGAGCTCCCCAGGAGCTACCTGTATGAAGGCTTAGCTGCATTACAACTGCAGCTCCACGCCACCACATCTACTCTCATTACTTCCTGTTCCTAAACTCTTCTGCCTCAAACTCCACACATTCCCTTTGCCTGGGAAGCACCCAGTATTGACTTTGGAAAATTCTGCACAACAGCACCCATATGAAAACCTGTCTTAGAGATAACAAAACAATGAAACCCCTGAAACAATTTAACTCCCCATCACTAAACAGTGTCTAAAAACCTAAAAAAAAAAACTTAGCTGATCATCCTTTTCAGGCTACATGACACTGGCAACACAGTGAATTGCACCAGCATCACTCCTGCTAAACTGGATATCCTGCGAACATCTGAGATGTTGTCATCATAGGCGCTACACCCCAAAGATCCACCCCATTGGTTTAGAGTATCACCACTTTATCTCAGGATCCATCACCCTTAAATGTGGTACCATCCGAAATCTCGTTTTCTACTGCTTACAATACAATCTTATCTCCAGCTAGTTCAACATCCAACAGTAGCAAACACATTACTTCAGAATGTTTTATTTCAATGTGAATGACTCATCTCTCTCGATGACATTAAAAACGATCTTCTGTGACACAAAGATGCTTCAGCATGTGACTGCCGGCTAGGGCATGAACCCTGATTACTCTCTAGCCTAAAGCAAACAACCTTCTCTGTTATGTGCTAGGGAAGAAACCACAGGAGCTTCATTAGCCACCCAGGCTTTCGTGGGCAAACGACAGGCCCAGGAAGGTCGGTAGGCCGAGGGCAGCTCTGATATCCTGCATTAGGCATGGTGTTGATACCCAGAAAAGGAGGACAATCCAAGGCCCGGAAACCTCAGCTCCAGTTGCTTGACCCTACTCAAGCAGGTCGGGCTATCAAGATGGCACCAGGGTTCTAACCGCCACTGCCTATCCTCAAAGACAAATCCAGATATACGGCTAGTTTAGACACTTCTGTAAACCCAAAATGAGCAGTGAAAACCTGTGCCTCTGTTCGGTAATCCGAAGACTGAAAATTTACAGAAATTGTAGCGTGTAAAAGCGAGTTCATGGCTCTGCTCCCTGCATGAACAACCACTGACCTGTCAAAGACTGGCTTCTCCCCACGGTCAAACGTGTCTTGTAGGTCTTTCACCAGGTTTGTCTGTCCTGGCATCCGAAACAAGCCCTCCTCTGACAGGCCGTGCTCACAGATAAAATCCACGCATTGCTCCACCAGCAGAGGAGCGAGCCGAGGTCCGAACTTCCCCTCGTAGCGCACTGTATCTTCAAGGCGCTGCCCAAAGATGCCTGAGGATAAAAAACATAACGGACTTGGACACGTTCCATTTATAGCCAATATACTAAACAGTGTGCATAGTGTTACATAAAACATTATTTATTTCCGTTTTATTTCAAACAATAAATCCTCAACAAAGTCCAGATAAAAAGGTACCCCTCCAGTTGCTTGCAAATACAAGTGTGACTAAAACTAAACATCAGATTCCTCAACATAGTACGCCATTTTTAGAAGGTTGAAAGGCCCGTCAGCAATGGGGTGTGTACAGGATAAATACTCAGCAAAGGACGATGTTTAAAGTCCACGTGGAGTAAAGGGAAGCAAGTGAAAGTGCGGCATCAGTCAGATGTCACAAGCTCTTTACACTCATCATCCATGTTATGGGATTTTGGTAATGAACGCGTTTTCCTAATGGCTTTTGGTGCTAAACATGTCACTCTAGATAAGGACCATGCCACTCACATGCCCCGCATCAACTGTAGATCAGTCGTAGATAAAATCAGGGTGGTCTGTTTTTTTTGTGTACACTTATTAATGGTTGTGCTCTGCTGGAGAAAGCAATCATGAGTAACAGAGACCCCTTGTATGTGTGCTTGTAGAACAACACCTGCTCCAAGGGCATAAGGACCCTACCTGTTCACAGCAGTCCTGATACTGCAGTGAGAAGCAGGGCACTGGAAGGGTACTGTGACATGAGGACAACAGACACTCCCTGTTCCTATACAGAGGCTGGCAGCATCCAGGAATACAGCTCCAGAGAGGCAGATTCTCATTAAAGGGAGTGAGACTGAGTGTTTCCGGCTTTTAATGAAGAGAGAATTGGATCCAGAGACTTCAGCTGTTACTGATGAAATCCACGTGCTCCACTTTTGCTGGACGAGAAGTGGGCTCTGTCTCTCAGTAGGGGGCTAGAAAGAAATCTGGATTCACAGCAGCAGGTCTCAAAGGGGAATTGGACCCAGAGGCTCCAGCATTAACGGTGGGAGAATGGGATCCCTGTGCTTAGTGCCGGAGCAAGTACCCTCGGCTTCAGTTCCAGGCCTGCTCCAATGCCCTGCTAATATAGCTAGGCCTCACTAATAACAGAGCTAGGCCTCACTAATAACAGAGCTAGGCCTCACTAACCAATAATACCGAAATGCCAAATCTGACCCTTATAACTTAGTAAATCTTTACTACCAGCGCAAGGTCAAACTCAAGAGCAAGGCCCAAATTTTAGAGCAAAGTTCCACTGTGACAAGAAGGTGCAACTGTAGTGCAAGACTTCACTGGCTGCATTAGAAAGCGAGGGAAGGAGGGGGTCTGTCTGCCACAGCACGGCAAAGCAAGATATCACTGTCGGAGCAAGGACTCCAGTGTTCAACAAAAAGAATGACATTTCTTTCACTACTAGAGAAAGAATCTTTAGGCCACTGCATGAGCAAGGCATCCGACGGACTCCGCTCCAGCGCCAGGCATCCGACGGACTCCGCTCCAGCGCCAGGCATCCGACGGACTCCGCTCCAGCGCCAGGCATCCGACGGACTCCGCTCCAGCGCCAGGCATCCGACGGACTCCGCTCCAGCGCCAGGCATCCGACGGACTCCGCTCCAGCGCCAGGCATCGACGGACTCCGCTCCAGCGCCAGGCATCGACGGACCCTACTCCAGGGCGAGGAAAAATCTTGCCGGGAGGTGGATTTTTCTCGCTCGCGCTCGCCAACCTGACATTGACAAACGCGAGTGAGGAAAAAAACTCTGCTCCGCAACGCGAAGCGGAGTTTTTTGGAACTCAGCGAGCTCCGCATAACGCGGAGTGCGGAAAACTCCACAAACTCTGCGAGCGGAGCTCACCACCCAGACTTAGGCGAGCCATCGACTGACTCCGCTCCAGGGCGAGCCATCGACTGACTCCGCTCCAGGGCGAGCCATCGACTGACTCCGCTCCAGGGCGAGCCATCGACTGACTCCGCTCCAGGGCGAGCCATCGATGGACAGTGCAAGGCATCGATGGACTCCGCTCCAGTGGAAGGTAGAAATGGCCTCCGAGCCAACTCACTCCCTGCATGTGGTCGAACTACCAGACCAAAGTATTGCTGCTGGAGCATCACTGAGTATGGCCTCATTACACCATGCTACAAGGTTTCAAGGCTAAGCAAAGTTTTGCAACCAGTTTGCAAGGCACAGCAAGCCTTTGCTCCAACATGGAACATGCCTTCACTGTGTCCAGCAAGGCATCCCTTTCACAGCAAAGTCTTGATACTGGCAGAGCTAAAAGCAGATTAAGAGACCAAAGCAGGCAAGGCTTGTATCCGCAAACAATCAAGCTTTACCTACCAGCCCTTCTCCAGTGTCACACAGGAGGGCAAATGCTTGTCTGCAACCCTTGATGGAGAAACATCGAATGGTTTCACTGAAGTCTACATATCCCGTTGGGCGCTTCACTGGGGCCAGGTTTAACAGGTCATTCTCTTTAGATAGAGCAGGGTGGATACCGAGAACTGAGAGGTGGATCTTTATGAGAAGTTTTATATTCTGCAATAAAACAGGTAATGAAGGGAAAGTAGGGACCTGGTTATCTTATTGAAAGAGAACAAGAATGTGATATACATTGACGGAATAGATCAACCAAAAGAAAGGTACAATGTGAAAGAAATAATTCAGAAAATGTGATCCATAATAGCTCAGCTTCTGAAGGGATGGGGCCTCAGTTTGAGAGAGGTTCGCTGGAGCTCCAAATGTGTTTGTGAAACTAGGAGCGGGGGATCGCCTGGTGTCTCTCCAGAGGACTCCGCTCCAGTGGCCAGGGATGGATCGCCTGATGTCTCGCCAGAAGACTCCGCTCCAGTGGCCAGTGATGGATTGTCTGGTGTCTCTCCAGAGGACTCCGCTTCAGTGGCCAGTGATGGATACCACTCATGGTTATGGGAATTATGTACTTGGGAATCACAAATGGACACAGTAGTGCAGATATGAAAGGTGGAGGCACCGAGGGTCTTGTGGGAAGTGTTTGAAAGTTGGAGTAACAACAGACTTATCACACACTATGAAGAGGCTGACTCAACTCTGACAAGATAAGGAACAAACCAATAATGACTTCCTTCCGTTTCCCTCAAGACTTTCAACTTCCTGAATTTTCCATTGCACCACTGATTAGCTCAGAACACTAGCTCGGGCTGGACCAACGTTTACTCAGTGACATGCGCTGTGCCCAGTTCAGTAGTAGCAAAGGACATGCGTAACTGAGGGTGCAGTGTGCCCCTCACAACTCTGTGTGTAGGGTACGTCTGCACTGGCTGTACTAAAGAGATCTATGATCCAGGAAAGTGTGAGGGAGTCGTCAATTTTGGGTGACCTAGAACATTATGTTTTTTCCACCAAAGGATTAAAGTAGCTCCTCCGGAGTGAATCTATGGGTCATGTTAGTTATGAAGCCAAAGCTGCAAAAACCACTCTCCTCGAGGTCCTCTTTTGTGCTAGCGGTTAAAAGAGATGGACTGGCCGATAGGGAAATCAGATACTGCCATAAGGGCTGATCTGACAGGTCAATGTGTGGGCCGTTTTTTTTACTATATGTTGGCCTGTTTATTGTCGGGTGGGCAGGATTTTACTATTTCTTGCTCTGATAAAAAAAAAACTTTGCCCGCAGTAAGCTCAAATTCATGAGGTCTTCCTCGCATTGTAAAACATTTGCGCAGCGTGTCTTTACAAGTTCAAAACTGCCCCTATTTGCAAACATGGGTCATTTTTTAGCTATCTCATTCACTAACGTGGGCCACTTTTATTTTGGTGCCCAGGCCTATTTTCTGTCCCAGTCCGACCCTGGACTACTTACCATTAAATGGGTGTAGGAAAGTGGAGTATTAGTAGGTGTGCGGCTTAGTTCTCACCATGTAATACTATCACGATAACCTAAAGATGTTCCTTGGATTCACACTAATAAATTCTTAGCTTAGTCCTGGTAGAGTGGCAAAGGCCAGTCAGGCTTTACTAGAGGAACATGTGTTAAGCTTTTCAGAGTACCAACATGGACAATAAGTAATTGACACGACTCAAGATAACTCTGACACCAATTTATAAAAATAGAGTGTATTTTTATCTTAATATGGACACCATAATGAATGGAATTGCATACATACAACCTGAGTTATAGATTTTAGAAGTAATAGAAAATCAATGCAAAATAATACAGTGACATTTAACGCTAGTGACAATTGTTCACTTGCAGGTCGAGTTGTGTTGTAACCTTGCAGAGTAAAGGTGATGCGGGTCCCAGGACCAAGCCACAACCTTCAGTTCAGTTTTACCTAGCCTGTAGAACCAGGGTGCAGAGTTCTCCTGGCTGCCCCTGGTGCTGAACGGGAGCGGCGGGAGATGCAAACACACAAGAGTGGGGTCGTTGCCAGTGTTGATCGCAGGTGTTGTGGAATGCCCTCTTGATGCAGCGTCGAGTTAAGGAGTCGGTTACCGGGCTGGTGACCAACAAGCCTTGGTAGCGGTAAGCTCAACTGGGAGCTACTTCAACGACTGGAGGTCCAAGGAAAGACTGTAGCAGTTTGAAACTTTGTGGAAGGCCGGACCCTTCCCACAATGCACTAGCCCATCTGGATTCGGACAATCCCTCAGAGGGCCCAATGGCCAGTGATTCTTCGGTTCCTGAGTGTCATTTTACCTGCAGCTTGCAGGGGATTAGTCCCACTAGTCCAAGGGAGTCTGAGTTTGCTTCTGGCCCTCTTAGGGGTCCTAAACCTAGATTTAGGGGAGTTAGGGGTGTGGGAGCTAGTAGCAAATGGGCATCTAGTCCCTGCAGCTAGTCTGCCTTTGAGGTGACCACATCCAGGGGTGTATGTCACCATTTCTACCCAGAACCCTCTATTCTGCCACTTCTAAAGATGGCAGAAATCTAATTTTAGTGTACAGACCAGGCTGCTCGCCCTGGAGGCAGGGGCGGGTTCTCCATTAGGGCTGTGGGGCTGCGCCCCTCTGAAAATTCCAACACACTTACATTAAAAAATATAAAATAGATCGATTTATTTAGAGATACAATTGTATCTCTAAATACATTGATGCATTTAAGTCTGGGTTGTCTGTTTCAGGCTGCCTGCCCCGCCTCGCTCTGAAGAAGGAGCCAGAAGACAGGCAATAAATCAACTTTCTTAACGTGACGCAGGATGCAGGGCTTTCTGTTTTAAAGCCCTTCATTGCCATTGGGGTCTCTGGTTGTATGCACACTGAAGGCCAGTGTCGCAATAAGCGTCACGGTTTCGGGCATGAGAGACTTCATCCCTGCGTCATTTCAGACGTCTGTCATTCAACGACGTAGATCCCACCCTTTCGTCATACGTGAGAGTGGATGCAATCACTTCAGATCCGGTGCCTTGTTCTCGGTAATGGTTAGTGTTTGCAAGCTAATGCTGTGTTCTGTATATTGTGCCGAGACCCCTCATCACGCTAACCTTCCGCACTTGTTATGTTTCATATAGGTACCCTAATATAGGCCCGGGTAACATCATACCCTTTCACCTACATCATCTCCCCTATATTACACACTAACGAGCCTTTTAAGGATTGAACACCTTTTATGAACTGAACCTTTTACCTAGTTCTAGGCTTGGGTGCAGAAGGAGGGTTTTTCCCGAACAATAGTGTTCTATGACTTCATCTTTAGACTGACACTGCATGAATAAAATATTCATGAGGCTACTTGGAAATCAGGCAGGGGCTATACACCACCTTCTTAATATATAGGCACAAGGTTCATCCCATAAGTCATCCTCATACCCAACAATGGCTAACACAAGAACGAGGGACAAAGGGACTCTATATACTTTTCTGTATAAATACAGCACCTCTTGCTATCAATAGTTAGAGGGAACCGAGACTTCCAGGCCGACACACTGACCAGAGACGCTGAGGCTCCTGCATGCAGACGCTCCAGCGGACAGTGGTCTGAACATCCCTTGCGGGGTGTCCAACTCGAGACCAAGAAGGGCTCCTACATTCACACTTCAGGTAATGGGGTTCGATTAAATCCTAGAGGGATTCTTGGCTGCACACCTACTCACATGCTAGGTACACTTCGGTACATCTAGATAGGCATCGTAGGAGTACGCACTCTCTTTTATCAATGCATTTCATATTCATGTATTTATTCATGCTTATTGCAAGATGATAGAACTGTACTATCCTTTTATATTCATAGTACTGCTAATCATATATCTCTGCTACTGTCTTATGGTTATTTTAGCTCATATATTTTACACGAGAATAACAACTGTTCAATAAATCCTTATTGAAACGCCCAGACTGTTTATTCTGTGTACCTCTGAGATAAACCAAATGAGCACGAGTGACTGAGCGAAAAGTAGTACATTGTTTCCACAATCTTGAGGGATCAGGGTTGTCATGTTCTGAGGTTGCCAGAAACAAATCTCTCCCCGATAAGAGGAGACACTAGTGGCACTGTGAGCTAGCTTTTGCAAACCGGCTAACATTTCTCGGTGGGGGTGTACAGAATCAGTCTGCCACCAAGCCCACAGTTTAAGTTATCCAAACGCACAGGTCCTGCATGGGTACTATAGGAACTACACGACATGGCGCCACCAACGATGGTTGGGCTCTTATTTAACAGTAGAATCTGAGTAGTTCAGTTGTGCTATTCTCAGAGACCCCTACTCACAAAAACGCCAGAGGCGTCTGGAGTGGGTGGGCAAAAACTCCGCCACAGCTGAGTAGGCGAGAAATCCTATTTATTTGCTGTTGGTTATTCAAGCTTGAAGGACATTTATTTCCTAAAATTGTGCAAAACACCTTATCATAGTTTCCTTGAAACATTAGTCTGTGTTCTATACACAATGACTACTACCCCGGTCTTAGACCCACTGCGAATGCCACTGCCCCTCTCAGACGAGGAAGAGGTGGATGGAATTCTCATTGCACAAAAATTCAGACGCACTATCACCCTGAAACTAATGGAATATGGTTTAACATCCAGGGGTGGCTTAGTAGCTCTCGTGATTGAGGCACACGAATCAAACAAAACAGAGATATTTTATTCGTGGGTTACATTCCCAGCAGCAGATGCAAGAACACAGATATTTCACTACTATGTAGAAGGAGATGCACCACGGGAATATGGTCCTTGCGAGGACACAGAAATTCCACTCACTTACCAGGAACACCTATATTGGTTTAAAGGCGCCCTACCCCATATAAGACACAGAGTAAGATTAGGCCCGCTCGGAGGAGACGGTGCAACATGGCCAATACTTGTGGCTTACACACCGCATCCTGACATTGACACAATGCCACAGCCAGACTTGCTCTTACAACACAAGGATTTAATTAAAATCTACAGAAACCTGACACAGTTTGTCATGAGGACTTTCACAGTCCAACCAACCTCAGTTGCAACAAATGGAACTCAGTTTCAGGGTACCGCAACTAAAATTACACCACAAACATTACACGCGGTAATGTGCAAAATGCCCACGAAACGTGAACAAATGCCATTCTGGGTAGCTCAGAAAATAACTCAGCTAGAGGCAGTATTTCCGAATACTACCCCATTTGAAAAACATAGAATGTTAACGATCTGCTTGCCCATGGGGATAACACCACAAGTAGAGGACTGCACCTCTTGGGGTACAGTCTTTGCTGCCATATATATCAGGACTCATGGTATTCCTTCATTAGCAGTAGTACCTGATGTATTAAGACAAATACAAAATGAGTACGGAGGAGAACCTGCCCTAAACTTAGGGATGAAGTTATTAAATAACTACGACCAGGTATCAGCCATAATACTAGCTAATATTAAAGGGGAGGCAGCTTCAGTGGCAATCCGCCAACGCCTAAGGGAGTTCAGCCCGTTAGAACAACAACACAAACTACCCAAAATAATTGAAACTGCATATGCAGAATTAGGCAGAGACAGTTTGGGTGGAAAAGCATTAAAACCACAACTGATGGGCAGTCCTGAAAAGGACACTGCAAAGCAGACACCTGCTTCTTCTAAAAAGAAGTGGGATAGTAATAAAAAACAAAACTTTAAAAACAGATCTTAATCCCGAGGTAGATCTCCTCCACAGGAGCCCTCTGAAAAGAGGTATAACCTCAGGAATAGGGATAATATTAGGAAACCTGACAGGTATCAGGATACTGATACACGTTCCTCTCGTTCCTTTCAGGGCTCGACAAAAAACACCGAGAGAGACAGACGGTCAGAACACAAAGAAGAGCGTACAAAGTCCAGAGACAAGCAGCGCGCTCAAGACTATACTTCCAAAAAAGAAGACAAACCAAAATCAAAACCACAGTTTAAGAAAAAGAAAGTTGCAGGCATAAAGATCAGACATGCCCAGAATTCTGAGGACGCAGCTTCTGAACGGGGAATGGGCTCTGACGATGCTAGACAGTGCGGCAGAAGTAACAATAGCTCGCCAGAACCTGAAGGAATTTCTGGTGACAGCGGACTTGAATGATTACATCACGGTGGAAACACCAGACACCAGGGTGAGCGTCCCACATAAGTTACACGAAATAACACTCCAAATGGAGGGGGACAAGCCCAGGAAAGTCAAGGGTCTCTTTTGGGAAAATCTGTCATTTGGTTATGACATCCTATTAGCAGAACAAGATTGGCCGCCAACATTCGTCATGGAGTGCCCCAGGGGAGAAAATGTAATTTTTCCATCATTCTCCGACCTCGTTCCCATCCATCTTAAACATGCTTATGCACAGGAGTGGGCGGCAGCCCTAGCTCCAGCACTATACAAAAATCATGCTGGGTGGGATGAGGATTCAACCCACCACATGATCCCGTTAAAAGTTTCACCAAATGCTCAGAGGCAATACCCAATAAAGCAAGAAGCTAAAAAACAGGTCAGGGAGATATTAGATCAACTTGAATACCAAGGGGTGATTGAAACATGCACCTCACCAATGAACAATCCTTTGTTTCCAGTATCGAAACCGGACAACACATATCGTCTAGTTTTAGATTACAGACATTTAAATTCATGCACAAAGACATTCGCTGTCCAAAACGCACACAGTGCCGCATTAATGAATAACATTGTGCGGAAAAAATACAAAACTACATTAGATATCTCAAATGGATTTTTCTGCCAAAATATAGCGCCTGAAAGCAGGTATTTGACCGCATTCTCAGTGTTGGGGTCCCAGCGGCAATTTTGTCATCTCCCCCAGGGGTATAAGAACAGCCCGGGGGTCTTCTCAGCAAGAGTAACAGAGTTACTCCAAAATTTTGACGAGGAAGCATTGTCCTATGTGGATGATATTTATCTGACGGACGATGACTTAAAAAAGCACTTGACCAGGGTGAGCACCATTATCATGGGATTCGCCTCTGAGGGTTACAAATTTAATTTAAAAAAATCAAAAATAGCCCACCTCAATGTCCTGTTTTTAGGATACGAGCTTTCAAGTGAAGGGAAAAGCCTGGCAGCTAACTTTTTAGAAAAGTGTGCGCTGCTCCAGC
Source organism: Calotriton arnoldi (assembly GCA_963921515.1). Taxonomy (NCBI): domain Eukaryota; kingdom Metazoa; phylum Chordata; class Amphibia; order Caudata; family Salamandridae; genus Calotriton; species Calotriton arnoldi. The sequence goes on from CAWUFW010004643.1 coordinate 849,079, forward strand.
CTCCAAAATCATTAAAAAATCTACAATCGATACTGGGATTCCTAAATTTTGGCAGAACATACATTTTAGATTACGCAGAAAAAGTAAAACCTTTCTACGACTTAATAAAACCTGACTTTTCAGTCAAACATTGGACACAGGAACATTCAAATATCCTACGTTCATTACAAGCAGACATGATTGCTTCCAAACACTTACAGACACGTGTAAACGCACACAACTTGGTGATCCGTGTAATCGCGGGTCAATGCGGGTACACTTACTTAACCTTCAATGAAGGAGAAACTGTACCAATTGCATACAAATCACACCTGTACACAAACGCAGAAATGCGTTTCACTTCAACAGAAAACATCCTGACAGCAGTTCAGACCGCTGTAGCAAGAGAAAGAGCACTGGCTCAGGGGAAACGCATAATTGTCGTAACCCCGGTACCAGCTTTAGAAGCTGTTACAAAGGCTAGCATTCCAAATGCAAAAGCTTTACATCCGAGATGGATACAATGGGCTAATTCTCTTACTGCAACGGACGTTGAATACAGATTTGACCCAAGTCTAAAAACACAAGCATTTCTGCAATACGAACAAGAATATCCTCTACCTAATGAAATATTGCCTCTCGATCAGTATGAATATATTATTTACACTGACGGATCTGCTCAACCGGCCATAGGGAGTAAGCAACAATATAGCGCAGCGTGTGCAATCGTTAAAGGTCGCATGCGGGATGGGAAGTTCCATCCAAGTTGCACCAAATCGCAATCTCTAGGAGACTGCACGGCTCAGTTGGCAGAGTTAAAAGCACTGATACTGGCACTTGTAAATGCGGATCACCAATTCCCCACACTAATTGTGTGTGATTCCTTTTACTGTGTGCAGTCATACAATGAGTATCTACATCATTGGGAACTAAACGGGTTTAAGGGCGCAAAAGGTGGCACAATTAAGCATAAAATGCTATGGGAACAGGTAGTGGAGTTGAAAAACGACTTACCAAGGGCTCACGTGATACATACACTGAGTCATCAGCGTGATGGCATTCACGTTGAAGGGAATTCATTGGCTGACGAAGCCGCAAAGGGGGCTGTACGCACAGCTTCCGTAGCTGCAATCACTCGTTCAAAAACGAGGATAGACGGTGAGATTATGGTCGCTGTCATTGCTTCAAGCAAAAACAGCGGAGCAGTACCAAAGAAATTTCCACTCAAGTACTCCTACAAGTTAGATGCAAACAACATTCCATTTGCTCAGATTCCTGGAGTGGGGGACAGAGTAATACCAAATATGGATCGTAGGCAAGGTTTAATACTAGCAGCACACAAGGGTTTGGGCTCTGCACATACAGGCGTTACAGCGACTATTTCATTGTTGAAACAGCGCTATTGGTGGCCCGGTCTATCAAAGCAAACTAAAGACTATGTCTTGAAATGCGACATCTGCCAGCAGATGAAAGGCTCCACCAGAACACGCCCGGCGCAGACACCATTACTTACATCTGACAAACCTCTTGCATGCGTGTATCTGGACCACTGCGGCCCCTTACAATCTGATGGGGCTCACAAGTATATCATGGTTGCAGTGGATTCCTGCTCAAGATTCCTCTGGGTTTGGCCTCAGCGCTCGGCTGACGCTCGAACTGTTATAAAAGATTTGCGAGTCTTTAACGGGACATACGCAGTTGGCACGTTACATTCTGACCATGGCCCGGCATTTAGCTCTCGGGCTTACAAAGAGGCCATGAAAAGTATGGGCGTTGCACTGCGGTACTCCTCTCCGTACCATCCTGAGGGAAATTCGGTTGTGGAGAGGAAAAACCGGGACTTAAAGCAATCTTTAACAGCTAGGGTATTAGGCAAGGGCGGTAGTTGGGTCAGTCACCTTTATGGGGTACAAAGAGCACTAAACAACCAGCCAAGAAATTCTCTAGGGGGTGTCACTCCATATGAGGTCCTATTTGGGACAAGAATGTGGGAAGCTGATCTTGAGTATGAAGGCATAGTGGCGGATGAGAAACCATTTGATATCGATGATCGTTTGGCTGTTTTACAGGATCTAAATGAATCCAGGACACAACAAAGCAACGTTGTCAAAAAACAGACCGCCACTGGGGAAGTCAAGGCAAACACGGCAAGACCTGTCTGGATCCCAAAGATCGGGGATCTGGTCAGAGAGAAAATAGCGGACAAAAAAGAATTTGGACCATCATACAGAAAACCTGTACCAGTCCTAGCAATTCAAGGAACACGAACTGTTCTTTTGCCGCCTCTTGCCGGGAAAAAGGAGAAAAGATTTGTCTCAATTGACTTAATCAAACCACACTATGTGGCCAATACTGAACAGTAGGCCTTGTGGACTCCACAGTAGCAGACGCCCTCCTCTCGCTACAATCCAAGAAGTTCAAACAGAAAGACTCATCACGTTTGAAGAGCCTCCTGTGAGGAATGAAGGACTAAGCAACAATGCTATGGGACTCGTTCCCCTTGAACCTGAAGTTCATCTACAAAATGAAATTCAAAACAACACCCAAGTTGCAATCAGACCAAATACAGACGTCTACGTCAACATACCTCGACGAGAGCAAAATGCGATTTCAACAAGTCCCAATGCAATTCCAGCAATTGATCGAACTGCTTCTGGCTACTTCATGAACTTTGATACGTTTTCCCTGGATCCAAACGAGCCGGAAACGACGCCAGCCAAAAAAATCACGTAAACAGCAAGCTAAAGACTTTCTGAACTTTCTTAAAAAGGCTTACCTGGTATCGCCTTGGATTGAACTTTGGGTAATTACTAGCATTCTATTTTTTCTTTTCTGGCTAGGATTAGTTATAACTTTTAGCATGCTTATTAATGGACGATACCTCAAACAAAGCTCTGCAGCCCAGAAAGTTAATTTGATTTTAAAACCACATTAATCATCACATTGTGTACAAAGAGACTTGTCATCGGTGAACATTACATCAGTTCCTATACCGGATGATATAGTTTGGGACAAGGTTGATTTCGAAATATTCGGTCCGACTGAACTTTTAAAAATTCCACATTTATTTAAAATTTCATTAAGTGATATCATTACCTCCAGTACATTTTCTGATGATTGGGACACTGAAACTGTTAATAACATGTTGTCTGATTTAGAAAAAACTGCTGCATTTCTGAATACTGAAATGCTAGAAAGTAATTCAGACTATGACACTTCAGACTGTTACCATGTTGTCTGATTTAGAAAAAACTGCTGCATTTCCGAATACTGAAATGCTAGAAAGTAATTCAGACTATAACACTTCGTACTGTTACCAACATTATGGTCATCATTTCCTGCACAAATCTATTTCACCTAGAAATGTGTTTGAGTACCATCAGTGGGAACATTGCCCTACACCACCAAAAGGTAGTTCGCAGACATTTGCACAGAAATTTTAATATTTTTCAGGTTTGAACACTTCTGACCCGACGTCATTTTATTATAAAATTTCACCGACATCAGCACTGAAAATTATGTTGCCTAACACCAAACAGATATACTCTGCTTCCTTTTTGGCCCAATTGTCTGAACAGGGTTTTGAACTATGGAAGGACACAATAGACTTAAAATCAGTCTGGGGTTCTAGGGACTGGCAAGTCCAGGGAACAAAAGCGCTATTTAGAGCATGCCTCATTCCACAGCAGATGTTATTTCTAAATGAAACTGTGCAACAGACATCCTGTCTTGGCTTAGCCAAGGTAGAGGACCTGAACACACCTCGATTTCCAACACCATCACAGATGGGAGGGTGGCAAAATTCGACTTCACAGGAAGGAGCAACAGTAGATGACATTTTTAAGTACAATAGATCAGACCAACATTGGGAGAAATGGGTGGTTTGGCCCTTAGACACAAACATATGTCACAAACGATTCTTGGGTATTACTGAAGGGTACAGTATCCACAGGCCAGACCCACATTATGTACAAAGAGAACATCCAGTGGTAGTGACATCCTACAGTGTTGGGAAGTTGTGCCTTGATTGGCTAGAGACCTCAACACTAACGGAAGTGAAACAACACTTAACCTTACTCTCACAAGACATGGATCTTCGGGATTTTTTACAAGGTCCCAGGAAACAACGTCAGAAACGTTTCATATATGCTGGCATCTATGCTGCCTATAATGAAGGGTGGAAAATATCACAACAAGAGGCGGCAGAGAGAATACGGGAAATAGACCATATTAACTTAGAAAAATCATTGGCTGTGGTAGACAATGGGTTAACAACTTTGTCCTCCAGAATATATTCTTTGGGCAACATTGTATCTTCTGCGATAGACATCCTAGAACAAGATTTGGCCATGCTACAACACGGGCAATCTCAATTACGTTCTATCATGTTATTAAGCTGGACGCTTGTTAGAAATGGATTTCTGGTTGGCTAAGGCTTGCGCCAAAGCCAGGCAGAAACCACCACTCTAGTCAGGGCAAGGGAGTTACACACCCAAGATAACCCCTGCTCACCCCCTTGGTAGCTTGGCACGAGCAGTCAGGCTTATCCCAGAGGCAATGTGTAAAGCGTTTGCGCAACACACACACACACAGCAGCAACACACTAGGCACACTACAAAAGAAACTCCACACAAGGTTATATCAAAAATAGCCTTTGTATTATCATAAACACATTAGGAACGTAATCACACCTTTACACTGTGCCAACTGGCACTGGGCAATATCTACAGGGGATTATATACAGGACCAGGCCAATCGGGCCACGGTCAGAACCATCAGAATGCAAATATAAAACACAACCAGTAACTACTGGTACCATAATGACCTAAGCATTATCATATTAGCATAAACCCACATTAGGCCCAAACCTCATCAGCATAAACACATTACGCAATGGGCCTCACCAGCATAAACACATTATGCAATAGGTACTACCCCAAAACATCATAGCATGACATTAGGCATTAAACGTTATGCGCCAACCTCATAACATAAACCACATTATGTCATAAATCAGGATGCATGAAAGACATTTCAGGTGCACCACATAACTCACACTTAGGGCGTGGCGCCCTATACCTCACACAGCCCCCCTGGCCAACTGGCCTGCTCAAAGGGGCTCAAAAATGCCCTGTGTCCAGAATGTCAGGGCATGGGCTGCCAATGCAGCCATCACCACATGCGCAATTGCGCTGGGGCAAAGGAGTGCATCTCACTCCCATCTCATTCAACATGCCCCCAAAGAACTGATGGCCTAAACGTAGCAGCTGGCGCTAATTGCCGTGCAGCTGTGAAGTGAAGGAAGGCCTGGCACCACTGTGCCCTCTCTTGTCCCACTCAGGGACTATCACAAAAAAAGAAATGCTGCCCCATCGTTGCAGCTGCCCGCGCTGGTGCGGCGCAGCTGTAGGAATGACCAACTGGAAGTGGCACGGGCTCGGGAGCCCTCCTCTGGGGCTCTATAAATCAAATTCGCCCCCATGTTGGAGCGGCCCGCTCAGGTACTAGGCACTGTGCCTCGACTGGCGCCAAACAACTGATTTATGCCGAGAAATGCCCCCATGCCCCACTCCGGGACTTCTACAAAAGACCTGTCCCAACGTTGCAGCTGCCCGCAACGGCGGTGCAGCTGTGGCGAGAAAGTGAGCAGCAGGGCTCGGGAGCCCGGCTCGGGGGCTCTTGTAACCAATTTGCATCCCCCACGTTGGAGCGGCCCGCTCTCCTGCGGGTCCGCTCAGCAAACAAGGCACCAACAACAGCAAAGCCCTCATTCACCGGGCTCTCTGGTGCCGCTCCTCTCCCCGCGCCGGGGGTCCTCCTCACTTGGGGACACTCTCATTGGCTCTCGGGGGCAGGCTCGGCGGCATTGGCAGCATGCGGGGCTCTCTCCTCACCACGGGAGCCCCGCTGGTCCACCGCAGCACCTCTCCTCCTTTCCGGCCGGCCTCTGCTTCCGTGGATTGGCCCCGCCCACCATCAGGCAGCAGGCGCCTGGCTTCCGGGTCGGCTGTCCCGTGTCGTGGCGGTGATTTCTCTCGGCGGCTCTCAGTCAGCAGCGCAATGCGGGTTGGGCACCCGCCACAAACCAAAGATAATTGCGGGGTGGGCACCCGCCATCAAATAGGCACCAAAACAGCGGGGTAGGCTCCCGCTAAGGTCATAACACAGCGGGGTGGGCTCCCGCTAGAGTAGATGCAAATGCGGGGTGGGCTCCCGCTTCCAGCAGCATCACGGGGGAATCCCTCATGTCGGGATTCCCTCCAAAAGGACGGGCAGCAGCGCTGCGTAGCCCACGCTCTTCCCTTCTGGGGAAATAAAAATAAAGCATAGCGCTCACGAGGCGCTAGATGCAGCAAAGATCCTGCAGTAGAAAGAATAAGTCCAGCAAAAGTTCCTCCAGGTCCAGGGGCACAGCTGGGCCCAGGGAGGCCAGCACATAGGGCCCTCCAGCAGGGAGGTAAGCCCCCATGGCGGTTCCTCCTGGGCCCCAGCAGCAACACGCCCCCTAGTCAGTAGAGGAACAGCTCAAGAACTGAACATTTTCATGGGGTCACAGCCCCTATATTTATACCACATAATCCTTTGTCTGCAGTGTAGGGTTTGGGGAACCAGATGCAACTGGTTCAGGGGGGATTTGGAGCACTTTGTTTTCCAAGCTCCTCTTCCCCTTTGTCAGGTGGGGGCTAGGTGCTCAGACGCACCACAGGGGGCGGAGCCAGCATTGTGCAGGCTGGGCACAGTCCTATTCAGAGTCAGGGGATTACTCCTCCCACTACTCCCAGCACAGATGTCCCATTAAGCCTAGTGCTGACTCACCCTGCCCCTCCTGGAGCCACACACACCTCCCAGACCCTGTCACTCACAAGCCAGACATGCAATTCACATCAGGCAGGCAGACACATAGCACACAGAAATGCCAACTTCTAAAAGTGGCATTTCTAAAATAGTTATAATAAATCTGCGCACACCATTGCGCAGCATTTATTATCACTATTCCAAATATACCAAACTTGACCACGCTGCGCCTCTCATATCAGGAATTACCACTGAAACACTTATCAGGGAATCCCCAATGCATTCCTATGGGAGGGCAGCCCCACAGTAGTGAGAAACCAAAATGGCTGTTTGTCACTACCAGGACATGTTACACACTTAAGGTACATGTCCTATCTTTTACCTACAATGCACCCTGCCCATAGGGCTAGCTAAGGCCTACCTTAGGGGTGACTGACATGTAGTAAAAGGGGGGTCACGGACATGGCACACACTTTAGGTGCCACGTCACAGCGGCAGTAACACTGCGCGCACAGGCCCTGCAATGGCAGAGGCCTGAGTTAGGTTTGAAAGGCTACTTTGGTGGGTGGCGCAATCAGCGCTGCAAGCCCGCCAGTAGCATTTAATTTTCCAACCCTGGGTATATGGGATACCACTTTACAAGGGACTAACAGGTAAATTAAATCGGCCAAACAGGTGTAAACCAATCTTACCATATTTATCAGAGAGAGCACACACACTTTACACTGAACAGCAGTGCTAAAGTGCTCAGAGTCCTAAAACCACCAACACCATGTCAGAAAAATGGCTAGGTGAAAGGCAAAAAGTTTAGGGATGACCCTGCAAAAAGGGCCAAGTCCAACACAACCCCCTTCCAGCCAAAACGCAGGGTAGACCAATCACCACCTTGATGGGCTTCCCTGCCTTGGGCGATAGAACAGGGACGCGGGCCCGCAACTGCAGGGACACCCTCCGTTTCTACGCCACTCTGAACCCACATGGTTCCCTCTGTCAAAAGCTATCAGGCTACCCCACTGGTACTCCCTAGCTGTCCACGGCCAGGACCAGGCTCTAGGCCACCCAAATGTCACTGGTCTTTGCCAATCCACAGAGTGGAGGGCGGTAGCCCCTGGCACATAGTAGCCATTCTTGTGCCTTGGCGTTTTATAAACAGTACGTCTCTGTTTTCTGAATATAATCTAACAGATAAACAGGTTGAAATGGCACAACGGGGAGCTAAATATACAATGTTGCGTATTGAAAAACTGGACCGACTACCATTTACAGTGGCGGAAGCGCCGTCTACTGAATGGCTGATCCGTGGCCACGTAACTCTACCGGTCACTACTTTTCAGTTTCACTATTGCCTTGAACAACGGCAGGCGGGCAAATATGAAAAGATGGGTAAGGGGTACATTAGGGAATCCTGGGATTTACCGTATAGATTTCGATGCCGGAGTGGGGATCGAGAAGTGTTTGAGTGGTACTAACTGCAAGAACGCTTTGAGCGGTTCCCTCATGTGCCGGGACATTACATTGCACGGAGCATGTAATGGTTCGAAAGCAAACTTGTCCTGCCACATGAAAGGGACTCCAGCTGCCGTGATTAAGCCGGTATTCGAGCTGCTCTCGAACGGGAGTTACTTGATGCTGAACGATCAAGGTTGCTGTGGTATGCTTCCGGGCATTGCCTATCTTGTCACTGTGAACTCCAGGGTTACTTGCTGTATGCAAGTATTGTTTCCCCCAACACGTACAGTCAGGGAGGCGCCGTTATGGCCTTCGTTTAATGTTTCCTTTATACAAATTGATACTTTGAGCAGACTGAAAGCCATGCTTTTACAGCAGACCGTACCCTTAACCTCCGCTCGAGAGACCTTTGAACTTCAAATCGCAAGGACCTCGAGTGAGATACAGGCACTTATACGTACAAACTGCCCCATTCATTTCGCAGAAATGGTGGGTCGTATCTTTAACATGTCTGATCCGAGTGGTATTGTACACCTATTTAAGACCATAGGGTCAGGACTTCTTAGCACCTTTCAAACAATCCTCTGAGTTATCCCGAACTTTATACACTCCGTGTTTTCGGAGGTCTACCTCTGATCCTGCTATCAATAGCGGGAGTCCTGATTGTCATTTACCTGCTACGCAAAGGACGGCCCAATTAACAACGAAATGGCCAAAGCACTCCTGGAGCGGAAATACCGTGAACGCATGGTACAACATCTGGGCACACCTCGCCTAAGGGAACTAAGCGCCTCTTGGTTCCTATCGTTCAGACCAGTCTGGATGGACTGCATCTTACCTGTTCTTCGATGCCTGTTTTGCGGTGAAGAATGCGTGTTGGACCTCTGTCTGACACTTGCGACGGACACGCCTGCAGACTTGAACACCCGGCTGTAACCCTTGAGGGCCCACGCTCGGCAATGTCCCCAGCGCATTCCCATCTTGATGGCCGCATTTCTCGAGAATCTGCAGGTGCCTTTTACAACTGGGTTAAGCTTTAGCTCCACCATTAGCACCGAGGTATCGACCGAGGTATCGACGGCAGCACCGGCTGCCCCTACACCAGCCGTTGGGAGTACTGAATATCATCTGTGCTCCATTGACGTGCTCTGCGAGGTGTTACAAGGACCGTCCCCTGCAGCAGAAAGCAGCGATGATGTTGCATCTCCCAGTCAGGACATTTAATCTGTAATTGGCTCATCGTGTGCTGGGTAAGAATTCGGATTTTTCATTTTTCTCTAAAATTAACTAAAATTTGGAACACTTCCTGAAAATTGGCAGTCTCGCTGAAAAGCATGGCCTTTTGATGCTTGTAGACATTCAACTTATATAAACGAACTCAATTAGGACTGTGGCTTAAATGATAATTCCAAACCAACTAATTTTAAAGCACGAATTTTAATTTTTTACCTTTTTAAACTGTTTTTAAATTGATTTTAAAACAGGATTTTAATGAAGCTCATTGAAAAATGTTCTATGCACTACTATCTAGTAAAGAGAATAGTCCACTAGCATTTTTATCATTGTTGACTGTTCGGAAGAGGAGTGGGTGTTATGTTTCATATAGGTACCCTAATATAGGCCCGGGTAACATCATACCCTTTCACCTACATCATCTCCCCTACATTACACACTAACGAGCCTTTTAAGAATTGAACGCCTTTTATGGACTGAACCTTTTACCTCGTTCTAGGCCTGGGTGCAGAAGGAGGGTTTTTCCCGAACAATAGTGTTCTATGACTTCATCTTTAGACTGACACTGCATGAATAAAATATTCATGAGGCTACTTGGAAACCAGGCAGGGGCTATACACCACCTTCTTAATATCTACGCACAAGGTTCATCCTATACGTCATCCTCATACCCAACAATGGCTAACACAAGAACAAGGGACAAAGGGACTCTATATACTTTTCTGTATAAATACAGCACCTCTTGCTATCAATAGTTAGAGGGAACCAGTGGCGGCTCCTCCATGGGGGCGTCGCCCCACTGCTTTTTCGCAGTGCGAGAAGGCAGAAACATAAAATGGTAAAACTACCATTTTATGTTTCTGCTTCTCGCACTGTGAAAAAGCAGAAGTGCCTGGAGTGCCTGGTTGTGGGCAGGCGGGTGGGCGGTCCTGCTCGAGGGCAGGGGGGGGAGTGGCTTTGCCCACTGTTGTGGGTACTGACTGTTTGGTCGGCCCCAGGGCCGACCAACCCAGTTATGCGCACTCTCCCTTTTTCTCTATGTAGGCTGCTGCATGCAGCCTACATTAGAGAAAATGGCCCGGCTGGGGCGCTCTCCACTGCGCCTTACCAATCACAACGCTGCCATTGCAGCGTTGTGATTGGCTTAGGGCCGGGGAAGGAGGCTGCCTGCTGGCTGTTTCCTGTAGGAACACCGGGATCCGATTTCGGCTGCACCACCATTACACCGGCCAGGTGCGGAGCGGAGGCGGCGCGGTAAATAACTTTTTATTTTTTTTATTCCCCACCCGCGGCTCTTCCCCCTCCCCCCGCGAGCATGCCGGCCGCAGCTGGTTGCAGCAGACTTCCGCTGCCAGCCTGCCCGTCTCCGAGATTGGACCTTAGCAGCCGCATGACCCTGAGTGGACCCAGAAGTGGTAAGAAGCACGAGGCCATGCTGTGCTGCAAGTTAAGGACCGGCCCGTAGGGGATTGGTAAGTACTGGAAATGTGTCAGTACTATTGTTAAATAGTATTTTTAGGGTGTGCTGTTGTTACCAACCAGCGTTCTCTTGGCACTAAAAATAGACCGGAATTGTCACATAATTCACCCGCTAACCTTACGAAACAGGGAAGTGAAAAGATGGGTTTTATTTATGGGGACTTTCTGGAAGCATCGTAATCAGTGATTGCCCTCGGGCTAGCTTGCAAATCGTTCCAGGCATTCGGGAGTGTACAGAAAAGCTGTGTGACTGTCTGCATGTGACCGTGTGAGTCCATGTGTATTTGGAGCACTCTGTGTGTCAATGTGAGTGTAGGACAGCGCGTACGTGGTGACAGTTTTTGCTGTTGCGTCGGCGCCGTCCGAGTCACTGAGTACTGTGTGCATGTGTGTGTCGGTGCCGGTTTGTTTTGTGTCGGTAGCTGTTTGTCAGCGCGTGCCCGGTCCTGCGCAGCACACACACACGCGCACTTCCAGTAACCGCGTGCCCTCTTCCTGGAAGGAGCTCTGCACAGGTGTTGCCTGATGGGAAGGAGGGCAGTAAACAGACGCTGCTGTGCAGTGACGGTATAGGGATGCCTGGGCTTCCAGTCAGTGAGGCCGTGTGGGCCGGCCCTTGACACCCCAGGGCCTCCCCACAGACGCGCGAGCCAGAGGGAGCGGCCTCAGCTGTCAGAGCAGAGGGCAGAGCCTGCCATGCACGCCGTGTAACAGGCAGAGAATGTATACAAAGGCAAGCCTATAGGATAAGAGGGGTAAAGAATGGGAAATGTGCAGGAGAGGCTGCAGAAAGACATATACAATGAAAGGGAGTTCAGAAAGAGAATATGTAGACGAGACAATGCTGAGAAAGGAAAGAGAAGGGTGGAGCGGGGGCAATATAAAGAGGAGTGGAGTGTGCCGATGTAGAGGGTGAGTAGAAGAGCTAACCATGAGTAGGGGTTGACACTATACACGGGTCATGTGTAGGGGAGGTGGTGGTAAAGGCGGCATTCGTATGAAAGGCTTCTCCGCTTTGCGTTGTAAAAGGTCTTATTTTATGATGCACTTTCATAGGACCTGCAGCTGAAATATATAATGTGGTTCTAAAGCTGAAATATAACTAAAGTGGGTACGATGAACCCGCTGAGAGCGAAGCCCTGTGCCCCTCGGATCTCCATACCCCTTCCCTGGCTTCTGATCCGTTTACAGTCACAACTCCTTGCTTCCTTTCACCTCGTGTGTGCCTCGGGAAAAGATGGCAGCGCGCTGGCATCCCTCTTCTCAGTTCACTTGCACTGACGATATGACAGCACACACATAGAAAAGTTAATTTTGCATTGCGTATGGATATCGGCTGCCTAAATATTTGGCATTGAATGTAATTTATATGGACAAAACTTGCAATCGCTGTATATAATTATCAGATTAATATGGTGTTCTGTGATGGGCGTGAAATGCAAGTATTTATTTACGTATCTGCGTGGCAGGAGATATAAGGTCGGGCATGTCCACAAAGTGCATTAACGCCAACTCTTTCTCAAGCAGTGTCTGCCTGGAAAGAGAGATACAAACCGTGTCTTGTCACGCGCTGCCCTGAAACTCTGCTGATGTAGTTAGTCATTTTCTGCTCTTGTTGAAGCACAGCCGTGACACCCATTACCGTGTATGCTAGCACTAGCAGCCTTGCACTGGTGTATTGTTTCGTGAGCCAGCCTGATTCGGTCTTCAGGGATGCGTTTTAATTTTTACTAATTAACGCTAAACCCATTAATAGGCCAAACATGAAAGCATTGTGTATTTCCACAAATAAACCATGTAAAGTAGCTGGAACTACGAGCTGGTTTCTACATTTTTAATGTTCAGCACAAGTTTTAATGTCCTACCCCTCACTCTCACACCTTTCCATTTACCAAAATGACAGACGTACAGAAGAATAAGCTGATGATGAACCAGGATCACACACCCTGGTCAATAGGGTAGCCGGGACTAGAATTTACACTCACTGGTTCTGCAACCAAATTATGACTGCAGCTCAATAACACTTTAGGCTCCGCTACAGAATGCGCATTATATTTGAGGTGGTAGGGGTTACCATGCAAATAAACATAATTTGTCTGTTAATTTATGACTGAAGCAGTTCGTCAGTATTGTATTATAAAAGTTCCCACCCCCTGTACAGGAAGCGTGGACCCATCTAGACCACGTTATAAGCCTGTACTCTGTAGAGATTTCACAGACAGCGCGCTGTGTATCACGAGGCATCATAAAACTCTTAGATGACAAACTGCAGACTCTATGGTAGCACAGTGGTAGCATAATGCACCTAGCTTCGATGTAGCACTGTTCAACTCCGTGATTACCACTCAGGAGGGTCTTGGCTACCACTGTTTACCTTTAATTTGTAGTTCAAGAAATCTTGTTCTGATTGAAATAAAAACCTAAAAACGTCTTAAGTTACACCCAATAGCCCCTTAAGTCTGAATACATAGTTACAACAATAAATTTGTGCCGCTACAGTGCAATGTCAATGGTTTGGCAGTTTGTGTTTCTGATATTAAAAACGCGGACACAAATTAGCTTGTCTGTAGGTATGTAGCAGCAAAAATGGTTATTGTCAAATTGACTTTGGGAAGAACGAGTCAGCCTTGCAGTGATTCGAACATCTAACTCACTGATCACTGCAACATTCGCTCAACCCCCTGAGCTAAGGGGTGGTGCATGCTTTTTGCCCTGAATTTCACTCTTTTCAGGTCAGCAGGTGCATGCATGGCTGCACAAAAGTGGCAGGAGAGGATGCACACATTGCTTTCTTAAATATGCTTGAGAATGCACCATTTGCACCCACTTTTTTCAAAATTTGCTCATGGGACTTCCCGAATCCCCCCATATAATGGACGGGCTCCCTCGCTCCGCTTGTCCGCCACCGAGCACTTATCACTAACTTTTACGCCACACCACTTTCAAATGTCACCAGCCGCCACTGGAGGGAACCGAGACTTCCAGGCCGACACACTGACCAGAGACGCTGAGGCTCCTGCATGCAGACGCTCCAGCTGACAGTGGTCTGAACATCCCTTGCGGGGTGTCCAACTCGAGACCAAGAAGGGCTCCTACATTCACACTTCAGGTAATGGGGTTCGACTAAATCCTAGAGGGATTCTTGGCTGCACACCTACTCACATGCTAGGTACACTTAGGTACATCTAGATAGGCATTGTAGGAGTATGCACTCTCTTTTATCAATGCATTTCATATTCATGTATTTATTCATGCTTATTGCAAGATGATAGAACTGTACCATCCTTTTATATTCATAGTACTGCTAATCATATATCTCTGCTACTGTCTTATGGTTGTTTTAGCTCATATATTTTACACGAGAATAACTGTTCAATAAATCCTTATTGAAACGCCCAGACTGTTTATTCTGTGTACCTCTGAGATAAACCAAATGAGCACGAGTGACTGAGCGAAAAGTAGTACATTGTTTCCACGATCTTGAGGGATCAAGGTTGTCATGTTCTGAGGTTGCCAGAAACGAATCTCTCCCCGATAAGAGGAGACACTAGTGGCACTGTGAGCTAGCTTTTGCAAACCGGCTAACATTTCTCGGTGGGGGTGTACAGAATCAGTCTGCCACCAAGCCCACAGTTTAAGTTATCCAAACGCGCAGGTCCTGCATGGGTACTATAGGAACTACACGACACACTGACACCCCAGGCCCTCGCTGCACATTGCTCGCTCCTTTAGAAGTGGAGCTGCGGCATTTGCTCCCTTGTGAACTGGATCTAGTGTTCGTTCTTGTTCCCTTGCGAAATGGACCCAAATTTCCGAGTCAGGCCCAAAGCAAGACATATGTGCTTACTGTGTCACATGTGCTTACAGTGGCCAGTTCTCGGATGTATGGCATTAAAACTGGCCCTGTGTACATGCCCCTAAGTTAACACTGATGCTAAAAACATGGATGAACTTGCAAACAATGAATATTAAAAACGTTGTGGGAACACATTTCCCACGAGTTAGCTATTTTATAATGTTGTTGTTTATCTGTATTTTTTTTTTTTCTGGGCATACTTTGAAGCTTGAGCCATGCCAGGTGTTTATGAGGGGTTTCGATTGAGCGCTCAGGCGCTAAGGCTAAAGCCAAACAAAGTGCTTGTCAGTGGGTTGGCCTCTCTGCAGAGCACACAGAACAATGTTTGTGTAATCCTTTTGCTTCTGAAATTCTGTGGATGTATGTGTGAAGGGGGTACACTGATGTCAAAATATTTGCAAGGCAAAAGTAAGAGAAATTAAAGTGCTTAACTTTGAGAGAGTGCAGTGCATGTTGGGGGTGGTGAAGTGACAGATGCGAGGAAGGGCTTTCGGGGAAGAGTGAAAAGAGGATGCTGAAGAGGAAAGAGAGGGGGTTGAAGTTGTTTAGATGGACATGCAGATATGCAGAGAAAAAGAGGATACATATCTAACATAAAGCACACATAATTGAAGGCCAAAACTCCTTCCACAGGCCTCAATGCTATTTAATTCACAGACTCACTATTGCAGAATTTACACATTTCCAATGTTAATTATTTATAAGAAATCATTGTTGGTACTCATTTATCTTAAACAGCTAACACCCAGTGACAAAGCCAATCATACTGACAGGCTTTAGGCGTATGTCAGTTGCTGTGCCATTTATCTGGATTAAATTACATCTCAGAGAGAAACCAAAATACAGGTCTGATGGCACACTTTGGGAATCACAGAAATGTATTTGGCATGTTCCTTTATAGAAAGCACCCACTTTTTTCATCTCACTTAAAGACCTGTGTGCACATATTTCTATATGACTTGTTACAGCTAGCATCTGTGGGTGCTTCTCGAAGTCTGGTTAGAGCATATTTTCCTAAGTTAATGCTGCATGCATGAGCATATTTTCCTAAGTTAATGCTGCATGCATTGCAAGACACTGGGCAAGCATACATTTTAAAGGGCAAAAGTTGTCATGCAGAACAATATACACATTACAGTAATTGTTTCTTCAGGACCGGGGAAAAAAACCTAATCTACTCTTAAGTGTAGGCGACGGTCATTGGTGGGTCCTAAAATGTGCCGTTCCTATTCAATGGATAAAAATTGATCCAGGAGGGGGGCAAGTATGGAATGCAGAGTGGTTCGTCCTTCTAGCGAACCTCTGGGGGGGTGAACTAGGACTTCAGCCAGGACATCCAGGACCATCCACAACACTGGTGGAAACGGGTGACCACCTATTTGGTGCACTCCTGCGTGGGACCTACCCACGGCTGAACTCCTGGGATTTAATATTTCAAGACTATACATTCCCACTGCTTAATAAGCCTTGCTTTATCGCTACATTCATCTGCTTTAAAATGCATCATTTGCCAATCTTTTTTTCATTTCTTTCTCAGGAGAGGGACTCCCCCTGGACCCAAGGTTTGTCCACAGAACTTGTTCACATTGCTTGCTATATAAAAATCATTCCCAACGTTTACACCTCACCACTTTCAAATGTCACCAGCCGCCACTGATGGGGAATGCCACTAAAGGGACATATAGGCTTTCACTCTAATGTCCTCACCTTTAATATAATGCACCCAGCCTCCTGGGCTCAGAAGGGCTTCCTTAAGGGTGCTTGATATATATTAAAAATAGTGTATTGACTGTGCCACACATGGTGAGGGCACAGTCGAGTTCGAACAGTTTGCACTGCTCCTGCAGTCTATAAGGACAGGCCTGATGTCAGTAGTTTACCTGGGTCATTCAGGGTGGCAGAAACAGTGCTGCAAGCCCTGGAGACCCCTTTACCACCCATGCCCTGGGTACCACTGGTACCATTTACTACAGATTTGTAAGGGGGTAAAGTACTTGTCAATTGGGATTGCCAATTTAGACATAACAGTTTTAGTGAGAGAGTACTGGCGCTGGAGCCTGGTTAGCAGACTTCAGTGCACTGTCAGAGTCGAGAACCAGCATCTAGTAGTCCAAATGGGGGCAAAATTGGGGGGACAGCTGCAAAAAAGCCCTGTTTTCTTACACTAGGTGTGGTGGAATGACTCACAATCAAATTATTCAGACATAACTCCTATAACGGCGCCCGAGTACCAATTGTGATAGCAGGCCCTCTGTGTTTTTTTATGATGGTAGTAGAAGTTGTACAAGGCATACCAGTAGGAATAGCAGCAACACTCTGCTGAATTTATCCTTTGGTTTGCATTTTAACACTGAACGAATAAGGTTTATAACACAATATAGGGATTTAAGTACAGGAGCTGATTTTGGCGTGCACTTTACACACTTACTCTTTGCAAGAACAACTTCTTTATGGTAATGTGGCCTCCTTCTCCAAGGGTTTGTGATTTTGCTATCCTCTCCTGGGTGTGCATGTGAGGTTGACTGTGAGGCGATTCTACACAAATAAGCACCTACGAATGTGTTCAATATGCAGCACCCTGTCTTCTCATACATGATGCAAGACAGGACTATCTAAGCACCGGTCTGTCTAAAAGCTTTTCCTTGGCTTCCAGTCCACAAAATAATGCAATTTAAGACGCTTCTGTAGGTCACTACACATTTCATGGATTTTGCCCCACGCTTGCATTCAGCAAATTTCACAGACATTTCCCTCTTCTCACTTTGTGTTCTTTAATCTTTCTCACTAGTGAACCCACGCTTCTGAGAAACCTGGAGATCAGAGTTCTTCAATTTGGGAACCATCTTTAATTAAGGAACCTTATCAAACCTTGGCTATTCACCAATGAACTATCTGCGTCAGTGCCCTTTAGCACACCTCAACTGCTCTTGCACCTTCCTGCCCTTTTACGTGATGTGTACCATCTCTAGCAAAGATCATGATAAAACATAGAAATACCTCCACCAAAAGGTGCCCAGATGACCCGACGAATGGCTTTCACCCAGTCCTCCATCTCATGCTGCGAATTGGCCATCAGAAGGAAAGCTTCATGGTTGACAGGCATCTTCTCGCGATCTGCGGCACCACCTGCAACACAATAGCAGATATGGCTTCAGGATTGCTGTTCATGAGGAGGAAACAAGGAAGCATGGTGGCCGTGTCTGGGAACATCAGAAGACCACATCTGTCACAAGAAAACACTCTTGGCTCAGTGTTAGGGGCTATTAGAAGGCATCGTCTGGAACAGGGTGTTGCGGTCATTGTCATGCTGTCATCAGTTAGAAAAATCTACAATAGGGAAGCATGTGCACTACTAGGGGACAGCAAAAGAATGACTTGTTAACTACGAATCAGAGAGATAACCAGTGTTTGAAGTCTGCGGGAGCCACAACCTACAAAGAGGGTAGCACACATGAAGTCACAGTGTTTTGGCGGAGGTCTTACCTACGTTGACAAAGTACTTAGGGTGTCAGTGCCATGGGTTAATCAGGGTAGTGCCAATGAAGCCACAACGGTGCAGGGTGTTTCTTTCTGTCCCTTTATGTATCGCTTTCCAATCAATCAGTTCTCTTTTGCACATGGAAGGCTGTTCATGTGGGCTCCTGTTCTACTTGTGAGAGGCCTAGACACTCACCAGGATGAGGAACCAGCAGAGGATTCCTGGATTAGGGGACCAGAACTATTCATATCTCTCAGTCTAAAACTACTGCCAGACTTCTCCTGTAAAAAAATTATAACAATTCCTTTCATCCTCCCACAATCAAAACCAGTGCCAATTAAATTTATACATAAACTATATAGTGGAAAGCCTATCTACATAGCGCAGAAGGAAATCTTGGCCTCTACAGACTCCAACTCACACCTCATGCTTATAGTACTTGACCCCTCTTTCACTTTCAACACTATCTCAAACACTGTCTTTCAACACTCTCTTAAGTCTGCACAAATTGGGAGCGCGGGAGACACCAACGATTGCAACATGGAAGAAAGACCTGGACTGGTGTATGTTAATGGAACAAACAGTGTATAAATCAAGAGGATGCCCAAGGAAATGGTCACAAATATGGAGCAGACGGAACGAGTACAGGGGAAATATCTGTGAACCTCGACAGGCGACCCACCAATTGACTCCAGTAGCAGAATAAGAGGGATATTATATAACCATTAGCACAAAGGGGAAAGATAGAAGGGGGTGGGTACGAAGATTGTACTGCTATGATTGTCATGCTCAGTATAACGATGTATAATTCTGTCGTATTATATCGGTATTGTACTTAATAAAAATAATTTAAAAAAAAAAAAGTCTGCACAAATTAATGTCTGAATTTTCTTTAACTCAATCTGGATAAAAGAAAAATCATTCTTCTAGTCCACCCAAACAACTGCAAATTCCATAAATATTGCCTATTGAAACTACACACTACTGCCCTCTCCACACCCTGGTCAGCGAAGTCAAATCATTGGGGCACATGGCTTGACTCATATCAGCCCATCCCCTCACAAATTGAACACACCAAAAACCTTGAGACCCACCCACATTCACTGAAAATGTACACCCTTTCCGCTACCTGGATACGTTCACCTTGTTATTCAGGGTCTATCATTATCCTAATGGCGCTGTAAAACAATCTCCAGCTACAGTCAAAACTCTTTTTTTCATTCATATTTTTTCAAGATAACATTTGATCACATTCCTAAAGAATTCCATTGGCTCCCGCTAGAAGCAACAACAAACTTCAAGCTGACCTCTATGACCTTTAAAGTCCATCACCTACAAAATCCTCAGTACATTCCATCATTTAAAAAAATATCTGGGGCCGTATTACCAAAGTGCCCCAGAGGCTCACCGCGCATTTGCGACCACTTTTTGCGCCCCCCGGGGCACTTTGACATTACAGAAGGGGCCGCATATGCTTGTGCGTCCCCTTCTGTAATACCGATAGCGCTGGCGCATATAAAGCGCCAGTGCTATCTTCAGACGGCGTTCCCTCATGGGCGTGGCCCCATGCAAATGAGGGAATGCCTCTGCGCGCATTACAGACGCTTTTCATCCTAATGCAATCCATTTTCCTTGATTACGCTGGGCGCAACTTCTAAAAGTTGCGCCCACTGCAATCAAGGAAAATGTGCTGTATGTATAATACGGCCCCTGGTAGCAATAAAAACTCGACAAGCCTAGGATAGGATAAAATTAGAAATAAAGAAAATCAGAAAACTGAGATGGTAGCAGAATCTTCCCCATTTCTCAAAGTTGAAGACACACCTTTTTATACTCCATCAAAACGTGTCACAATGTCTAACACCCACTCATTATTATATACCTTGTCAGCCGCGGTCCGTGCAGGTAGCAGCAGTGGGGCGGATTTCGAGGGATGATGCTGAGGGAAAATTAATTATTTATTTAATTTTCCCTCAGCATCGTCCCTTGAAATACCCCCCCACCCGGCCCCACCGCTGTTAACTGCACGGACCGCGGCTGTACCTTGTGTATGTTCCCCCTCTTTCTTCCCCCTCCGATGTTCTCACTTCCCCTCCCTACATCCCCTGCTCTTTGCCTAATTTCCTGTCACCTAGTAAGGCTCTCTGCTTTTCCTCTCCCTTAAACTTTGACACCTCAGCCAATCTCGTTGTCAATTCGCAGCAGCTATACCTGAACCTACTTACTGCAAGCACCCTTGTGCTTCCTTCTCTCCGGCTCTCCCCACTATCTATCATTTCCTCTAGCTTCTCTGCTCAACACAATTGTTTTTATTCTGTTAGTTGTGAAATCTAATCCTTTTTGCATCACTGTATCACATCTACTCTTTCAATGTCCATGCTTGGTTGCATCCTGCATTGAATAGGTGGATAGGTTCTGTGATATGTTCCTTTTTACGTCCGGTGGTAGCCAAGACCTTAAGATTTTACTAAAATTATATATATTAGGACATTGACAAAGGCCAAGGCGCCGAAACGCGTTTGTCAGCTGTGGGTTGTATGTGAAAATTTTAAATCAATTAACAGAATATAAGAAGCCCGGAGTGCCCAGCGTCTTTTTTGGAACAGATATTTGCACGAGTCCGTCCTCGTGAGCTGGAAGCACCCACTGTGAGGAGAGCGGTAGCCAATGACGGGAAGAGTGGATGATATATATATATATATTAGCATTTCCTTACGTCTTTCCATCCATAAGGTAGAGTCGCACTCAGGATTTCAAGGAAAATAAAGTTTTATTTGAATAAAAATATAACTTTATTTTCCTTGAAATCTCTACCTTATGGATGGAAAGACGTTAGGAAATGCTAATACAATAGCGGGTCCAGCGCCCGCTTGTCGGTACCAACCCCGCCTGGTGGAAGTAGTCGGAGGAAAAGCTGGGAATTCCTGCTGATAGATATATATATATAATCTCCTTATGTTTCTTCTTCAGAAAGGAGAAGCAGCACCATGATCCACTTTGAATCAATAAATCTCACCACAAAGTGCAAAAACGTGCATTAAACGGGCGATGCGTTTCAGCGTTTCGCTTTCAACTGGATCATAGAGTCCAAAAGTACAGACATTTCTTTTTAGAGAGACACAGTGTAATAGTCCTTCTACTCTTGCTAAAAACAACTAGAATGGTTACTTAGATACAATACATCGGTCCACCTCCTCCCGCCATTCCAATGATTTTTGTTTTACTTTACATTTTCTTTCTTTACATTGTTATTGGTTATAATTTTCTACTCCTGTCATTGTGCTCAATTTAAAATTATTTTATGTATTCTTTTCTGATGTCTATATTACTCATTTCTTTATAAATGAAAACCACAATGGAAAAAAGTAAAAATTGTCCAATGCACTGATTATCGGATAGGACCCATTTTCCCGAGGACACTTATAACATTAGTGTAAAGTACTTTTCTCATGTGTCCTCAAACTAAAGGCTCCATCTCCACAATCGATTATAGAGGGTAGGGGCTTAAACCGGGAAGACAATTTCTTACAATCTCTTTGGATATTTTTCTTCCTATCCATTTTTCTTCCCTCATCCCAATAAGAGAACTTTTTCCATAAATCAAATACCAACAGATGGTCATAAACAATACATATTGAAAACGCCCACTACAACTCATTTGGCTGTTTGATCTTAGTTGGCATACACTGCTCTGAATGCAGGTCCCCTGAGACCCAATGTCCATCAACACCTTTTCTGCCATTTCCTCTGATTATTTTATGTGCATACTCAGCTATTCCTATTATGCCAAACAGTAATTCTTCAAGATTCAGAAGAGTACAACTACTAAAGTATGATAATTGTATTAAAATGCATCTTGAGTCTAGGGTTGTATAATCCTAAAGTGCTTCAGCAATATAGTGCAAATGCTAAAGTGCTTTAGAAGGTAAAATTGATTAACATTTCATCTAAGAACCAAGACAATAAAGTCTATCAAAATGCCCAATATCATTTTATGTATCATTTAGCTACCTGATATTGATTGACTGACACCGTTCAAATAACAAATCTCATGAAATTAGTTAGAGACCTAGATATCAATCACTACAATACAAATCAACTACAATACCAAATATAACATTCAATTAGTCATCAACGTTTCCGATATTTTCTGGTCTTATGTATATTGAGCCATTCATCAAATTCTTTCAGACAACAATTTTGCATACTTAAAAGAAAGTGCCTTTGCTACAGGGCAATAAATCTATTAGAAAGACTCCCAAATGCAAGACCACATGACCCTAAAGTACTTCAGCAATAAAGGACAAATGCTAAAGTGCTTAAAACAATAACAAAATGCAGAACATCTTATTACAAAATCTTAATTCCAAGACAAAAAATGCATTACATTTTTTTCAGTTCTTATTACCATGCTCATCTTTTTTTGTATTAATTGATGTTATGGGTCCGAGTGCCATAAAGGGGGAAGAAAGTTTTTCACTTCACATCTACAAATACTACATTGGCTCTCGCTAGAAGAGACAACAAGCTACAAGCTGAGCTGCATGGCCTTTAAAATCCATCACCTCCAAAATCCTCAGAACATTTCTTCATTTTTAAAAGAACATCTGGTAGCAAAAGAAACCCCAGATAGGCCAAAACTAGAAATAAAGAAAATCAAATACCGTTTCTTCCTTATTTCACAAAGTTGAAGACACACCTTTTTATACTCCATCAAAACGTATATATATATATATATATATATATATATATATATATATATATATATATATATATATATATATATATATATATATATATATATATATATTTATATAAATTTACATTTCCTTTAGCGCCTTGGACTGCTATGGCAATGTGTACTGTTGGAGACCAAATCCATATTTTTGCTTTTAGCTGTTTTTAATATATGAGCGAGGGAACAGAAGCTCCCAAACTATATAAAAACAAGTTAATAAAATAAGCAAAGTTAAAAGGCTGGCAATAAATGCAAGGCCTATAGACTTTGCCAAAGCTTGTTACTGGTTGGTTGTTAGTTCCTTGTTCTTGGTAAGGGTTGCTAGAGAATTGTTTTGTTAGTCAAAGAGGGCACAGATTTTTTTTTTTTTGTAGTACAGTGGGGCTCAACGAAAAAGGCAAATCAAATAAATGCTACGACACTCTCTCTCCAAAAGACTACAACACAGAAATATATCATCCAGCATCATGTTAGATGGATTACACTTGGTCGTAGGCTAGAACACTATGTAATATTAAACTCTTTCACATCTGGGTCGTCCCCATCACTTACTTCAGGAATTCCCCAGTGTCCCTTGATATCTCCAATTCTCTTCCACATATATATGAAATAGCAGGGTTATTTTCCTTTAGGATTAGTCATTACGAGAACTATCCTCCACTAGCCACAGCAGACCTTCAAGGAGGCAGGTTACCTGAGCTCTCAGAATTAAGACAACACGACTAGTACCAGCTAGGGTATGATTTAGAAAAAGGGAGTTAAAAACAGGTGTGCAATTTCCCCAGTGAACTGTGAGACCTGATAGTATTTGACACCCAAAATAGAAAACAAGGGCAAAAGTATTTAGAGAATGGCCTGTCGAACATACAAAAACAGCTTGAAGATACGGTGTGCCCTTGTGCACACACCACCCTGTAGAAAGTGAACAGCAAACAGATACTTGGACACTTGAGAACCCTAAACGCAGAGTTTCATGTGGAACCATGCATGCACGTAAATACACTGGCCCAGAGGAAACCTGAAGGAAAAGCGAGCAGAATCACAGATACGTAAAATAGTTAGCGTCACCTTGTCAACTTTATGGAAGACACCTCGCTGTCTTATTTGAGGTTTTGTGCCTCCCGCCGTCCCTAGTCTCCTAAAGTACATTCCCGTGAATAATTCTCGATTGTACTCCATTGCTGGTTTCAGTTAAGAAATAACTTCAGCCACCTCGCAAAACATGGTGTAATCCTGTACAATTTTCTTAGGTTCACCTTAAATTCCTGCAGCAATGGGGACCTGGAGTCAAAGATATGCAACTCCAAACCAGAAGAGTTAGCAGCCACAGAGACAATAAATATGCTCTTAAACCAAACATAGCTATTATAAGCAGTTCAACATAACCCAGATGCACAAGCAACTCTGCTTTACTCATATTTTAGTTTTTGCACCTGGGCAAGCTAGGTTAAAGTTCAAAGGCACACACACTAACACGTCCAACAAAACAATATGAACCCCTTAGACAGTGACAGCACAGAGCTGTAAAAACACATTGCCTTTGGAGGGCAGATGGCTTTACTGATTAGCAGTTCAGCCGCATTCGCTCACTTCTCTGGGGTGGTCTCCTCAATGGTCAGCCATGAAGAGAGAGTCTGAACAGCCAGAATGTCAACTGGGCAGGCTTGGTGAAATTTGCAGATTCATCCCAAGCTATCACTTCTCGCCGGCCTCTGGTCTTGTGATTGTTCTGCAGCGTACAAGAAGCGACTGGATGAAATGCCTGAATCCTCCTCCGCTCCTTCCAGCATATGTGGAATCCTCTCACCTCCCCATGGTTAAGCCCTTCATCTTCTCACCTCCTGGCCATGTGCAGTACTCAGCACCCTATCAGTAGCAAGCTTCTAAGAAAATCATGGACAGCTTTCACCAACATAGACTAGGTCACAGTATCACCTGATATTGAGCATCCACCCTTACCAGCTCCGCGGGCCTGTCTCTGCTAACACAAGTGTTTATCCAGTCAGTCCCAATCCTATTGAAACCTACTGGTAGAAAATCTAGCCTGTTAAAATGGGAACTTTCTTAATCCCGGTGATACATTAGGAAGTATTGTGTTTGCAGTCCACCAGATCCATGTTGGGGAATGCTATTAACACAGTGGCACATCCGTATAAGACTCTCAGTCTCTCCAGGAACACTAACAAATGTATGGCAGATCCTGTCCTAGGTCTCCAGGATTTTCCCCAGTGTCATGTGGTGCTGATAAAAGATGGAACCTAGAAAATGAGGCTTCATTGCCTCGTTTAGTATATTGGCTAATAGACCCCAGCCCATCTAAAAGTGGAAACCTTGCCTATATATGCAACCTTTCATGCAATCAACCTGAAGATCACCTGCCCACAGGGCCCATTAACATACAACATTAACAGCCTGAAAATCATTAAAGGATGGATCGAGAGAAATGTAATAAAATTAAGTAGTGCTAAGCCAGAGATGCTCCTCATTGGATCCGCCCAGATGGAGCATTTTCACTAGAGCATTCACCATCTTTATCCCTTCTCAAGGACCACATCACCTACACAACACCACAAATAAGAAAGCGGGCCACCCGTGTTAATATTGACCGAAGAATATTGTCTCACATAATCGCTGTCACTAACACACTAATTTTCAAAAGAAAGTGCCTATGGATAAGCCTGCCATTCGTCTTTACGAATGCACAAAATATTGTGGCGTAGGTTACACCAGTGCCCTCTCTGGAAGCCTTTATCACTTACAGATTTCCCGATTATTCCAGAAACCTTTGGCGCTGGGAAGAAGTTGTTCTTCCCAGTCTTGACATCCCTGAACCTGCGTTCTGTGGGGATAGTTATCCAAATAAAGTCCTCTGTCTGACACATAAATATATTTACTTTATCACCTCCTCACTACCTGCAACAGAAAATCTCTCTCTGCACCCCATTAGAACCCTCCAATCCATTAAATACCTTGATGGATAAACGACAACTAGCTTCCACAACAGACACAACATGGCCAATGCTACTCACCACCTTTCATGACACCTGAGGTCTCTGTAACACTTAGTGTATGAAGCTAACTAGGGGCGATTCGCAGAATAGGCCCGTTTGCGAACGCAAAAAAGGCTTTTTACATGTATCAAACCCAATTTTGTGATTTGGCAACCTGTTACCGAATCGCAAAATGGGTTTGCGATTCTGTATTTGGATGAGGCGTGTTTAGGGCATCCCTTCCAAATAGCGAATCCCAATGGTATGTATGAATGTTTTGTGACTGTGAAAGCGGTTGCAAAACATTCACATTTTACCACCAACTTCAAGTAGGTGGTAACCCATTAGCAAATGGGAAGGGGTCCCCAAGGGACTCCTTCCCCTTTGGGAATGGTTGTAAAAACGTTTTTTTAAGAGCAGGCAGTGGTCCCATGGACCACTGACTGCTCTTAAAAAATGAAAAGAAAACTTTTCATATTTATTTTAAACACAACCTGTTTTCCTTTAAGGAAAACGAGCTACATTAAAAAAAAGAAAATACTGCTTTATTTAAAAGCAATCGCGGACATGGTGGTCTGCTGACCCCAGCAGGCCACCATCCCCATGATTTTAGCTAAGCCTAGGGGGTCGCAAACTGCGATCTACCTCATTAATATTAATGTGGTTGGTCAATTTGCGACTCACTAGGAATCGGTATATGAAACTCATGAAGTTTCATACATTGGAAATTGCAATTACCTAATTGCAATTCTCAGAAAATCGCAACTAGGTAATCGAAATTTCCAAATTTGATACATGTGGCCCAATAACTCTTGCTGAACTAAAACCACAATTAACACTCCACAATGGAATGATGATGAAACAAGTAATTGATAAATCTTAAATTCAAAACATGTTAAATTCTAAAAAAATTCTAGAAATATGAGCCCTAAGGGATTGTCCCCACAGAGCAGCTGCAAGGTAAATATGTGACAAGCCATAAGAAGGCGGTAAATAGGAACAATCACATACTTATCACCGCCAAATCCTTTCAAGCCAAGGAGAAAGCTCTCTATAGTCTAAACAAAGTCACCTCCTAAAACAAGCATTGGCATAGCCAATAGGTCTCGCCTTTGGGATCTTATCAGTGTTTAGTCAGAGCTATTGGCTTTGCCACTGTATTTAAGCTATGTTGTAGAGTAGTGTAGCTGTTGTGCAGCATGTTGTAAAGTTATAATATATAAACCTGCCATGGTTATGTTTTCCTTGAGCAATCCCCAATATAAAACACCAAACGTGTCTGGAGCACGCAGCAATGTTGTACAGACAGTATATGACGTCATATGTGCTAATAAAGTTATCAAATGTATTCACAAAACATGAAAATGTACGAAAACCCACGGAAATGTAGGTACGAATCCCATATATGAAAATACAGTCAAATGTCCAGCACAGAAGGAGGCATGGGAAGGGGGTCGGTAGAAAGAGAAGGACAGAGGAGCGAGCATGGGAGGACAGTGGAGAGGGACTGGTAAAGGGGAGCACTAAGTTGAGGTGAAGTGTGGGGAGCTGGGAAGGGAGAGCAGAGGCCCGAGGATGAGATGCAAGAGGGCAGGAAGAGAATGGGACTGAGAGAAAGGAGCAGAGAGAAGACCATAGGAAGAATATTTGCAGGTCCCCTAGTGCTGTCTGCACGGTCGTTCCTCTCTAAGCGCTCCATGCTTGCCGGGCAGTGCACTCACTTTACCAGAGCCGCAGTCCCCGGCAGCACTGCGCATGCGCATGCTGCAGGTGAGAAGTTTCTGGTGAGGTAAGATGAGGATTCGCCTGGGGAGATCATCGAGGTGCGGACGGATCCCAGCCCAGCGCGCGCGAGTGTCCGTCCAGGAGAAAATGGGCGACTGGCAGTACACATTCACTCCTTCTAAGTGCTAATTACGTCTCGAACTTCCTGAAGAGGCGGAAAGTCACTCCCTGCCTCGAGCCTCAGGACTGGGGCTCCGAGAGGCACTTATCTTGACAAAGGAGATTGCTAGCAGTGTAGCTGGGGTAGTCAGCCCCATGCCCTGGTCACCCAGGCGGACCAGCCGTGCCCACCGCCTCGGACAGCAGAAATATGCCCCTGAGGGCAACTGTGGGTAACGGTAACACCTGCTCTGGGTAGCGCCTTTGCCCGGCAGAACTGCGCAAGCAAGCGCCTCATAAAGTTCCGTTTTGTTGTTTTGAGATTTACATTTAGTACTGTTTATTTTATTGTTATTTCTAATATTATGTTTATTGTTCTTGTTTCCTAATAACGTATTTAGAGTTCACGGTTTATTTCCCAACTATGGTTGCTAGTGAGTACTTGTGTTACACAAGCGAACTCGTGCAAGTGCATCACACGTGGAAATAACTGCAAACCGCAGTCCTGTGGTGACTCACATTTTAGCATAGGACAGTGGGACTTCCAATGTAAACATTGCAGGGTGCCCTTTGCCGAGCGATCACTTCTGCTCTGTCTATTTGTTTTGTTTTGTACAACTCTCTACCTGTGGGGTGGGATCGCGACTGCTGGGCAGAGTTTTTCAAGGGGGAGGGGTCATTGGCGTGGGGGTGCCACTGTCTCTGTAAACACCCAGAGAGGTAAGCATTTAAGGCAAAGAGAGATGTGGCTACCCGCACTTTGATATGCATTTCGAGCTAGTTAGAATTCAGGGGAGGCGGACCAACACGAAAAGCTTTAGTGACCCAACATGTTCACCTGAAAATAGTGTGAGCTGGCGCCGGTGTTACCAGAGCACACGTACATTGTTATTGTACATCCGAGACCGCATGGCTGTAAACCGTATCCGCTTTCATGTGCAGATATTATATAAAAAATCAAAAAAACGAAGCGCAACTCTCTGCTGTTTACAAAGGCCGGCACTGTCACGGGCAAACAAATGTTGCCCTCTGCTTTTTGGTGATATGTTTTTGATGAGTGTTGAAAGGCGGAGCTTTGCGCTGCTCCTCGAAAGATGTCCCAGTGTGAAGCGCGTGCCCTCTCATGCACATATGCTGATAAGGATACCACATTTCAACTCGCCCTTTTTACAAGAACCAGGACTGCTCCTGGCATAAAAAGTTGCCCCCCCCCCAAAAAAAAAGACATCTTTGCCTTCATCATCAGTTTAGCAGAAAGTGGGGTGATTAGAAGGCGCATGCACATCACCTGCTACTATTGTAAAGCAAACAAGCATTTGCAATGTAATCGGTCCGATTGCATTGCAAATGCTTAAGTTTAAAACTGAGCGCGGCGCCGCTTCACGGACACCGCGCTCGGTTTCTTTATATATTTCTTAACTTCAACACTGAGCGCGGTGTCCTTGAAGCGGGCGCTGCCCTCAGTGCTAAAGTTAAGAAATATATAAATAAACCGAGCGCGGTGTCCGTGAAGCGGCGCCGCGCTCAGTTTAAAAGTTAAACGAGCGAGACTCGCACAGAGTTTCCCTTGCGGGAGCGAGCAGGGGCACCATCTGTTTGCAAGTTAATTACAAACAGATGTCGCCAAAGCTCGCTCCCGCAAGGGAAACGCCAAACGTGCACGCGTTGCCATTGAAAGCAATGCAAAGCGTGCACATTTTTGGGCGAAAAAGCGAATCGATTCCAAGAGGTCCCCTCCTATGCAGCGCATGCGCGCTGCGTAGGCGAGACCTAAAGAAGCAGAAGCAAAAGGCATTTGCCACCCTATGGCAAAAACAATTGAGACACAAATAGCTCCAAATGCCATCTCACCAGTTGCACCATCCCTTAACACTCTGCTCCATACAAACACACTCCAGTAACTCTGCCCAATAATGAGTCCATCTGAATGTCAAATTCCCTCCAGCTATTAAAGTGGATATGAATGACTGGAACAAACCTGATTAATTTCCTTGAGGAACATTGTCTAGATGCCCCTTAGACAACAACCGAACCTTAACTTCCCTGAATTCTATACACAATGTATCACAAATTTAGGCTAGAATGGGAGGACAGGCGGGGTAATAGGTGGAATACATTGCAAGGATCTCAAACGCCAGTAACAATTCTCTCTCAAGACTCCCGAAGCTCTATCATGCAGACTGTACATCAACAAACTAATTTTCTCAGTAGTTGTGATTATAAGGCACCCCACACAAAGAAGAGCTTTAGTTTCCGACTTCACAACAGAATAGGATAAACTAATTAGCTAATGTAGGATCATCTGATAGGACGGAATATTGACAATCGGATGAGTGCTCGACCCACTTCAAGAGCCACAGTTTAAGTTGCATTCACTTAAATCCCAAATATTACGACCCTTACTGCTAAGAAAATGACTGGACTGACGTCCCCCAAATAGAATTTGAAATCATCCTTCTGAACCTGATCCCACATATAGCATCACTCCACTCACCAAGAATGATTAAGAGGTACAGGAATTAGAAAAGGAACAGCTCTGTCCACACACCTGTCCCTTCAACTGATTCACTAGACATGGAAGAGCAAACAAAGTTATAATTAACCACTTTCAATAACCCTCATAGCACAACAACCCCTTACACCCTTCTAGAATAACAGCCAAATTGCACAGCAGAAAGGGTTAATTTGGTGGCACAGGACAATAAAAAGAGACTTCAGAAAACAAAAGTCTGCTTGACTAAAGGCAGTGTAAACAAATACCCTAGGGCAATTCTGAATCGAAATGGCACACACAGATGATTCTTACAGCAAGCAAATAAGTGAAGCAACAGTCCAAGATCCTCAAACACCTGAAGTTCCCTCTTCTTCTCCGAACATTCCTCTACTAGCAAGCAAATTGATGCACTAAAACTCACAACCACAGAACAAACAAATCCAAATGATCATAATAGGTATTAAGATCAACACTACTAGGACTGTCAATCCAACAAATTGTTGTCAACATTGCAACAAACGTACAAGCCATCTCCACAAATTCTCCATTACCATAAAAATGACCTTGCATATCCAGGGTGGTCTTGAAATTTGAGAACAATGAGCTTTACAAAAACAGTCCTAGCAAACGCATCTTTAGATGGAGTGACCATCCACATCCTCACACTCAGAAAACCTGGCACGTTACATATGAGTCTCTAAGACACCTAATTTCAGGAAACTACAGCTATCATCCGATTCACCAACCACACCCAGGACCACAATGGCATGTTGGAATCTTTATACTAACCAATTAGAAGGGCCATACTAGTGCTGTTGGACGTTTACGAAGAATTATAGTTTATTGGTGACAACAGGGACACAGCATTATTATTCCCCCTTGATCTCTTGGCCACTTTTGACCACATTAAGCATTGATTCCAACTGACCATGGGCAAATTATAAATATGTTCAAATGGTTTACCTTCTTTCAAATCAACAGACACACAACTCCTCATGGAAGAATTTAGAGGCCTTAACACAAACTAGACACGCAGGGTGCATCAGAGCTGAACAATATACTCTGCTCAATTCAACATCTGTGTGAACCTCATACATGATCTCCTTACCAAACATAAAAATGACTTTTACATATACAGAGATGTGACACTCCTTCAGAATAACTTGTCATAAAAGCAGAGTTTCTGACCTCCTCTTTATTCTCCATTTATACTCTCGTCTCCATAATCAATTAGCTGAGCCTCAGCTGTTGTAACAAAATCTTATATGGAGGTTCAATGCCCTCAATTACAAGTTTTAAAAAGATACACTCCGATTTGAGCACGGAGAAGCAAATACATCACTCAGAGCTCCCAGTTTCACAGTGGACTATAAAAGGACATTTACGATTAATTGAGGAGACAAATGTGCACGCAGTTGCTGAGTCGATCAGTAGGCCCAAGATTGCCTATGGAATCATCCTCTGCCTTGGCTGAACCAAAAATGTATACAGTAACTGCTCTGTAGGAAGTGCAGTCATAGGGAGAGATACATCTCTCTTCGAGAAATTACACTGGCTCAAAATCCAAGTTCTAATGCACAGTAACAATCTACAAGTTACTATATGACGCACCAAAATGCCTTAATAAAATGACTAAGCCATACAGCGCCACTTCCAAACTATAGTTTAAAACCCAACATCAAATTAAAAGAAAAAAACTGAGGAAAAATCTTTGTCAGTGCTGAATCAAGTGTGTGAAATTCTCATCCAACTTCCAGTTGAGCAGCGGCCAACCTCTCCCAATTCAGGAAAGAAATACTAAAAATAAATCTCTTTCAAGAGCAACAGCAACAACCTATCACAATTTCTGTCAACTCCTCAATCATCAACAGCAGCTCTCCAGAACAAGGAAATGTTATCAATCTTATCAAGACCTCTTTAAACAACTTACAGATAAACCATTACTGAATGCTGAAACAACACAGAAGTACTGATCTTCGGGAACAACACCTTCCCGTGGAATGACTCCTGGTGGCCCTCTGAACTAGAACCCTCACCCACACAAACAGACCATGCCCACAACCTTGGCATCATCCTGGACAGAAAACTCACCATGAGGAATCAGATCAACACAGTCTCCTCCATCAGCTTCCTCACTCTTCGCATGCTCCGCAAGATCTTCAAATGGCTCCCAGTCAACTCCAGACGTACCGTCACCCAGGCCCTAATCACCAGCTAGTTGGCTAAGGCAATGCACTCTACGGAGGAATCAACTCGCACCTCCTGAGGAGTCTACAGACCATACAGCACTCCGTGGCCAGACTCATCCTCCCCAAGCAGACCCTCATCACCCCCCACCTCAGGAAGCTCCACTGGCTCCCCATTCAGTAGAGATGCCATTTCATGATGCTGATGCACACATACAAAGTCCTGCACAACAAAGAACCAGCATACATCGACCACCGCCTGAACTTCCACCAACCCTCTAGACAACTTCTCTCCTCTTCCCTTCACCTCGCTCACACCCCTCGTATACGTCGAAGCCACAGCGGAGGTTGTTACTTCTCCTACCTTGTGGCCAAGCCCTGGAACAATATCACTCTTCACATCCAGACCTCACCCTTGCTACTGGAATTCAGGACAGGACTCAAGTCCTGGCTGTTGAACCGATCCTCCCCAGTAAGATCCTCAGTGCTTGGATACCCTCACGGGTTACCAGCCGCACTTTACAAGTCATGTTTGATTGATTAATTCATCTCTAGATGCTATACAACTGTTTTAGTAGACACAATGACAAACACAAGGAGATGATGGACGGAGTGCTGAAACTTTTCAAACACTCACCCCCAGTCACAGATCTGATTGAATCCATCATCGTTCTTTAGCTCACTTTGCCACCCCAGTTCAACACAGCTATATGCAAATCAGTCTTGACCCTGTGCCTCATGCGAACAGTCCAGCCCAAACTGCCAAGCCATGTCTTCCCTGGACCGGAAACAAGCATCCGTCCATCATCTCCTTGTGTTTGTTTTGTTGGCCCTAAGTTGGCAGGGTTTGCCCAGACGTGGGTCCCTTGCTCACTTTGCCACTGGATTCAAGCTAGCCTGGCTGATGAGGGCTGTTAGCCCGAAACCGGTCCCAGGATGCTTGTTTCCGGTCCAGGGAAGACATGGCTTGGCAGTTCGGGCTGGACTGTTCCCATGAGGCACAGGGTCAAGACTGATTTGCATATAGCTGTGTCTGAACTGGGGTGGCGAAGTGAGCTAAAGAACGATGATAGATTCAACCCAGATCTGTGACTGGGGGTGAGTGTTTGAAAAGTTTCAGCGCTCCGTCCATCATCTCCTTGTGTTTGCTTTGTTGGCCCTAAGTTGGCAGGGTATGCCCAGACGTGGGTCCCTTGCTCACTTTGCCACTGGATTCAAGCTAGCCTGGCTGATGAGGGCTGTTAGTCCGAAACCGGTCCCAGGATGCTTGTTTCCGGTCCAGGGAAGACATGGCTTGGCAGTTCGGGCTGGACTGTTCCCATGGCGATACAAAAGGGGATGATGGACGGAACGTTTGAGCCAATCAAACACTCACCCCCAGTCAACTGATCTGGGTTTAATCCATCATCATTCTTTAGCTCACTCCACCACCCCAGTTCAGACATGGCCATATGCAAATCAGTCTGACCCTGTGCCTCATGGGAACAGTCCAGCACGAACTGCCAAGCCATGTCTTCCCTGGACCGGAAACAAGCATCCTAGGACCGGTTTCTGGCATTCCAGCCGTCATCAGCCAGGCTTGCTTGAATCCAGTGGCAAAGTGAGCAAGGGACCCACGTCTGGGCAAACCCTGCCAACTTAGGGCGAACAAAACAAACACAAGGAGATGATGGACGGATGCTTGTTTCCGGTCCAGGGAAGACATGGCTTGGCAGTTTGGGCTGGACTGTTCGCATGAGGCACAGGGTCAAGACTGGTGGAGTGAGCTAAAGAATGATGATGGATTAAACCCAGATCAGTTGACTGGGGGTGAGTGTTTGATTAGCTCAAACGCTCCGTCCATCGTCCCCTTTGGTATCGCTCTGTTCCCATGAGGCACAGGGTCAAGACTGATTTGCATATAGCGGTCTCTGAACTGGGGTGGCGAAGTGAGCTAAAGAACGATGATGGATTCAACCCAGATCTGTGACTGGGGGTGAGTGTCTGAAAATGTTAAGCGCTCCGTCCATCATCTCCTTGTGTTTGCTTTAGTAGACACAATGACCCACAGTATTGATCGGTTTGGCCTTAAAAACTAAAAGCAGCAAATGTGTGTATTCCCCGCGATTTAAGCACTAAATAAATAACACATTCATACATACAAACACCTGTCTATGTTTGCCAGTAGAAGAGACGGATGCTTCTTGGTACAAACTGGCAACTTCTGGCACGACCTGCCCTGCCATCTCACAAGCCCATGGTCTCTCAAAAGCTAAAGAAGCTCTGCATCTGCAAGAGCCATGCTGACCAGTAACAACTGAATTTGCCCTGGACCCTGTTCACTAGGAGATTGAGCCTTAGCCCCACAAGACACCTAGAAGGTCCCAGCCCATGGCTGGCACTAGAGTGTACTCTTTCTGCTAGATGGACTCCAACATATAAGCCTAGAGCTCAAAGAAAACAGAGTTAGAGGCTCACAGACTGCTGCAATTTTGCTGGTTCGTATTTACCTCAAGATCCTGTCGAGAACTAAGACTCACACTAGACCGCTGGACTTCGCCAGTCCGCTGATGTCAACCCCAATGCAGAATCTAAATTGCAGAGGACCCCGACAACCAGCCAGTCAATGTGAAAAAGAAGGCAGAAAAGTTTCTAGGTGCAAAGGTAAAAGTTTAACAACAACCAACCCTGCTTCTGCATCCAACTTGCACTTCATTGTGTTCGGCCTGAAACGTGGACTTTGGCCAAATCCTTGCGTTCGAGATTCATAGACTGCCACTACTAGTGAAAAGCAGTGATTTACAAAACTTTAATAAATTGCAGCAATTTATGACAAATCTTGCAAAAATCATAACTCCGGTCCCTTCATCAGATTTTTGTTGTTTTAGCATCTATTTCAAGATACAAAATCGAGGCTATTTTTATAAATTCGAATGGGATTTGTATTGTGTTGTGTTTCTCACTTATTGACCGTTTTGGTACTGATAAATGCTTACACTTGCTTTCCATTGAGTTAAGCCTAACTGCTCTGTGCCACAGCTAACTGGGACAGAGCTACGGTTTGATTTAAAGAAACCTAACTGGACCTGATACAGAGTAGTTACACTATTACATGGTGAGGTCTCACAACCACCCCAACCAATATTCTACTTTTTCACACTGACATTCATTCACAAATTAAGGATTTACAGAGTTTCAAGTAAAATATGAGTTTACCATTTGTGTGAGCCTCCTGTTGTGGCAGAAGACCATTTATATGTAATTTATTGCAATGTTTAGCCTCTCTTATGGACTTGTGTAGTGACTTTATGTGGCCTCTGCATACAGTTGCATTAATATTGCAACTCCTAAGTAAACAGTTGATGTTTGCGGAGATTATGGGTGTCAAATGTAGAGGACATTACAGGTAAGCGTATGTGGTTACAGTGGTAAGTAGTAAAGAAGACTGTTTATAATCTCTCCGAGTGGAAGGAAGTGATCCAGCCTTGTACAGTAACTCTTTTAGGATGGAGGATCTACTGTGTAAAAGGCATCATCGAGGACTTTAGGAATGAATACAGCGTTTTGTCTTTGTTAGCGGTCATCCTAAATGGAGATGTGTACTTAAATCTTATCTCTGGAAAGCACTTGGCCCACTTGTGCTTACTGTTTCTAAAATGCCTGCAGGTGTTGTAGATGGTTCAGTCAAAGAGTTCAGAAGGAGAGGACATGTTGGAGAGCACTTTGCAGCTGCTAACATGGTTTGTTTTTAGTGAGGGTTCCTGTTTTAGGGGCTTTATACAACATTGTCTTTTTCAAGGTATTATTTATAATTGAAAGAAAGAGGGTAGATGTGGGTTATTGAGAGAGAAGTTGTTTTAATAGGAGCAGAAGACAGGAATAAGTTGGCTGCCAAGCTTCTTGTTGGTGTTCCTTCTTGGCATTTCTTGCAAGATATTGGGCTGGAAGAGGCTAAGTTGAATTACACGTTTTTGAATGCAGGTGGTATGGTGTCGTTGTCAGTCAGGATGCAGTCTAAATGTGTTTGCTTGGCAATTATCTGCTTGTTTTTATTGGATATCCTGTTAACAAAATTGTTTGCTATGGAATCACAGAGCCTTGCATAATCTGGTAATATTGATAGTGTTAATCAATTTATAGAGTTCTCTTTGTAGAGCTGGAGCCAGGCTATTCTTTTGGAGTGCCGCTTTTTTGTGATATTTATATGGAGGCTCAGTAGCATGCAAGCTCATTCTTGTATTCTATTGACTCTCTAGGGTTCTGGTTATTGTGCCATCTCCGTTCTATTGCCCTATGAATTGATTCCATTTTGTCCAGGTAGGGGCTGAACCATCTGGCATTTCTCCTTTTCCTTTGGAGATGCTGAAATGGGTAAGCAATGTTTTGTGGAAGTTATCCACATTTGAACTATACATGTGCATTAATATTAGTTGTTCTACATCTGAATTCATACATATGTATAAACATGAGCTATTGCAATTGAAATGAAATTATGTGTTTTTGTGTGTTTTTCTACCTTGGACTGAACCAGAACTTAGTTGGTCTCAACTCCATCTTAAAATGACTACCATATTACGGTGTTCATTGTGTTTATATTTCTCGCTTAACACCACATGCATGAAGATGTGCACTGTTTATTTTGTATGACATTGTTCTTGAAGAACTCGTTGGAGTAAGCCTTTTGCTGCTTTCCAAAGTTCTGCCTCCTAGCACACCATTTTGCATTCATTCACAATTGTTTTCTGTTGTTTATGTGACTAGTGCGTTCGGACATCTCCGGATGTCATTAGGTCTGACGAGGCAAATCAATATTCATATGGAGTCTTAGTGCTAAGAATGTAGGGTTTTATCATGTTTTAGAAATATGAAATATGATTTTCTATAATAATGCTCCTACCATGTTGACTTTTCAGTTTTCATGATTTCCTATACTGAAAATGGCTATATGAACCTTGAATGGGGGTGAGGCAGATCTTAGTGTGTCTTCACTAGGGATGCTGTCTCATTTTTTATTGATGTGTTACACATTTGGGACCAAGTACATTTTTCTGGTTTGGGGGAGTTAGACCTGCACCCAAATAGCAGTGGAAGATCCCAGGCAGTCTTTGTGTGTCTCTTGGAAGGCTTTTCCCCTGGTCTCCAGTTGTATGAGAGCCAGCCAACGTGCCCAAGGATCACACTTGTGTGTAGAAATACTTCTGTTACACACTAGCTAGTCTGGGATGTGGCCTACAAAGGGGCTAAATATGAAAGCGGGGCCTGAAGCCTGAGGCCAGCACTGGTTTTTCGTTTTCCTTGATCTCCCTGCACAGACTAGACAATTAAAGAGGCTCGGGAAATACAACATATGTCTGCCCTTTATAGAATCCCCTGCTTGCTCAGTATTCAAAGCTTGACTGGAGGTAAAGCTTTTGAAGAGGTTTGACTGTTCGGGTCTTCGGAGCAGCAGTACAACTCTTTACGGCTCAGTAACATTGAGATATACCTCCTGCTGGAATGTTTGGTAGCCTGCTTCAGATAGGTCTGTATAATCTATTGGAATCCCTGACAGGGCCCACACAGACACTTATCCCTATAGACTCCATAAATTAGTCCTTGCAAAAATGTTCATACCAGTGTCACATTGCAGGAGACAGTGGCAAGTAACGACCATGGGGACATAGTTGAATCATGGGAGCCTCTCCTGCTCTGGAAGCAGCCCCCTTGGCCTGCAGTTTACTGGGAAAATGCCAGAGTGGCAGAATTACCAACCTGGCTCTGGTCGCCGCCAGAATGTACACAGTTTCAAAGAGGTTTACCTTAATTTCTAGACGATTTATTCCATTCAATGCCAAATCCGTTTTCAGGAATTTGTGGTTGTGGTGATAAAC
Organism: Calotriton arnoldi; assembly: GCA_963921515.1. Lineage (NCBI taxonomy): Eukaryota > Metazoa > Chordata > Amphibia > Caudata > Salamandridae > Calotriton > Calotriton arnoldi. The sequence goes on from CAWUFW010004643.1 coordinate 887,489, forward strand.
GTGTGCTTGGCAAAGTATAAATCAACAAGAAAGACTCCTGGAAATTCAGGAAGACTTTCTTGCTTGAATGTGTGTTTTGTACAGCTGCACTGGTGGGTATGGCTCAATTACCATCTTTTCTACATGGTGGATGGTGCTCAGCTCTCATAATTGGCCTGTCCACCGAGACAGCTGCCGTGCAAGTGCTCTGCATGTACCCCCTGCCTTAAACAAGCATCTGCGCGGGCCCTTACGGCGAGCTTTTAGGCCAAGGGGAGTGTGTGCTGGATGGGAACTAATCCTCTGAGCCCCCCTTTTTGTCACAATGAGCTCGAGACCAAGCCACGTGTCTAGAGCTAAACAGGATACGTTTTTTTAAATTAATTATATCCTCGTAATTACTAAGAGAGGCTACTACACCTATCAGGGAGATTCATAGCCATCAATTCAACAAAATGGTAGGGCTAGCAGAACTGACAACAGTTCGTTTGACCCAAATAGGATCAACGAAAGTGGCATCATGTCACCCTTGATGTCTTCTCAGAAAGCGAAAACGTGAACTGTGATCCTGATGACATAACAGCAAGTAGCAAATCATTAAAGTTAAAAAGCATACGATTAGTACAATACAGATAACATTTCTAACTTTTTCATATCATGCCATCTCTTTCAGTTTCTGTGCCGCTCTCACAACTCTGCTCCAGTATTCCTCACACATCCAAAACTATCTTATCACCTTCCTTCGCTCTCTTTATCTCACCACAACTTCTTCCTGCCACACTCATCTCAGTCTATGTTTTCCTACATTATGTTATGTTATGTTATCGCGCACGAATCACCCCAGCGGGGTATCTCGGCGCAAAGGATAGACACAAAAGCCAGACCAGTGAGCAAGATTAAAATAGGTGAGTCTTTAATAATTTCTTGAATTTGGTGTAATCAGTGCACGCACACATGTGAAAAGGCAAATGATGCCAGTAGGTGGGGGCCAGGTAAGAAAAAGATCTGTCTCCACACCTTAATCGACGAATGCGGGGAATGGCAAGTAGTGTACTACCCAGAGGACCTCTTGATTACATGCAGGATGGATTAATGTGGTTGCTGACACTTCTTACTCCTCACATGCTAGAGAGGTTTCTATAGCTGTTAGGAAAGAGGTGCTCCTGCAGTCACATCAAACTGTTTGCACCCTGAAGTCAGGTTTGTTATATTGCATTGCAGCTTGAGGGGCAGACAGCTCATGCTCGTATGCACCTATGGACCTAACCTTGACTGCCAAGAACCTTTTTTCAGCATATCCGGACAACTGTGTTGCAACTTAATTGGGGCGATCATCTGGAATGTCGATTTTAATGTGGTGATAGACCGCCTCTAAGATAAGTCAGTGCCCTCATCTTCAGGCTGCATCTCAATTTAGTTATATTATGACCATGCGTGTGCTGTGTTTACATATGGTGCATTAAGCATCTTGAAGAAATTGAAGGAACTGCTCACAACTCCTGGTCGAAACTGGATTATTGGCTAGTCTCTAAAGATTTTGGAGTTTACACCACATGGGTCAAACATATGCTACGGACACCATTAGACTAGCCCTAGTTGTCCTGGAATTGTCCATTCCCGATGTGCAGAACTGGACATTTAGCTGAAGACAGCCTCCTATGGCCCCATCAGATCCCATATTCGAAGAGGAAACCTGTTCACCTATAACAGGGTACTTTGATCTTAATGCTGGCTCGGTTACTAGTACGGGTACTCTTTGCGAGACCTTTAACGTCGTAATTAGGTGTTCCTCCCAGCCTAAACAAGTCAGAATTCTTAAATTGATCCATAGCTATATTATACAGTTAGAGTGTGAGCTATGTGATCTGGAGTGAGAATATTGCATGACCTAGTGTGTAAATACTCTGACATGTATACATTGTAAGCTTGTTGACTACAGAGAAGTCGCAGAAAGCATGGAGGCCAAGGCTAAGACATAAGGGGAGGGCGAGAGATGGAGTTGTATACTCGTTCGCTTCCTTAAGCCCCCATGGGCCAGCTAAGATGTCATACATCTATCAAACAAATCAATCATGTCATACAGATTTCCTACAAATCAATCATGTCAAACAGATTTCATACAAATCAATCATACAGCTGATGCCATCAATCAGGAGGTAAATGTCACCTTGCAGGAATTCGCCGATTTCTATTCTGACCTTTATCAGTCTAAAACTTCTCCCTCTAGTACCAACATTTTTTAATCTCTTGATATGGTTCTGTTTGCTTGCATAAGTAATACTCGCTGCCAATTCTTCGATAAGGATATTACTGTTGAGGGAATGACTCAAGTTATTCGGAGCTTGCCTAGTGTCAAGGCTACCTGAGCAGATGGGCTGCCGGCCGAGTTCTATAAAGAGTAAGCACTGATGCTTGCATCCCACCTTCTCACAGTGTGCAAGGAGGGAAGATTAACTAACTCTCAGACCCTTACTCTGCGAGGCCTTAATCGTCACCATCTTGAAACAGGGCAAAGCAACTGAGAGATGCAATTCCTATTGCCCGGTTTCAATTATAAATATAAACAACAAAATACTCGCTAAATTGATTCCAAACAGAATACCGCCCATCTTTCCTAACGGGACATGGCCTGACATTTTGTGGTTTCTTCCCCGGTGTTCTACAGCACACGATCTTTGCACTATTTTTGCTCTTCTACATTAATTAGACCCCAAGCTAAATGCTATGTCTGTCTTCTTAGACGTCACTAATGCATCTGATTCGCTAGAATGGCAGTACCTTTTTGCACCGCTGCAGTGACTCAGATTCAGCCAGAACTCCATTCGTTGTATGCGGCTTCTATATGATAATCCTTCACCCTACAGCAGGTAAAATGGGTTTATCTCAGACCCGATAGCAATTTCCAGGGGAACTAGGCAGGGCATCCCACTCTCCCCCTTGCTATCTGTGGTGGCGTGGCGATGGAGCCATTGGCTGCCAGGCTGCATGCAGTAGGATCACTCACACAGAGGCCTCAGCTTTACTGCCCGTCATCTTATTGTATCTTTACACAGTAGCAACATCAGACTTTTCATCAGAAATCTTGCTTCCAACATCTCACCAATGATCCAGAATATTTTTAGATCCGAGTATCTGCCAGGCATGTCTATCAACTTGTCTAGACCAGTTGTGTTGTCGCTCGCGTGATCCTCGCTGGTGTGTGAATGTGAATACCCCTTGGAGTGGTGTACCCGGTTGGTTAACTATATCTTAGGATCCATCTCAGTAGAGATCATAAAACAGTACAGCAGGATAACTGGGGGACCAGTTGATAGGCTAGAAGATCAAATTGCCAGCTGGATTAAAGTGCCGCTGACTATGATGGGCAGGATGGCCATTGCAAAGGTGGTTGTCCTGCCTCTATTCTTATAAGAATTCAGGAATATCCCAATTCCTTTGACCTAGCACTTATTCCAAAATCGAGCTCATGTATAATTAAAATAGCATGCGCCGGTAAACAGCCATGCTTACAAAGGGAAATATTGACACTTCCATTTGATCAAGGGGGCCTAACTGCTCCTGAGGTTGAGCTTCACATTGTGTGCGCTCTGGGTTACTTTGCACACTTTTGCTATCACCTGACACCTTTTCAGCCACACACCTCAGTTGAGGGCGATATCATCAGTCTGAATTGAACACCATTAAGTTTACTGCGTGGGCCTGGGATAGGTTTAGATATCAGGCACATATGAATCAGTTATATGCTACTGGGATACTGCTCACAGCGAACCTTAGTTTCCCTCTTGTCCTGTTAGACCAAGACAAGCATGCAGCCCACGTGCCTGAAACTGTGCAAGCTTGGAGACATATATCCAGCCTATGACTTTTTCCCGCTATTCTAGAGAATCATGACCACACTCCGTATGAGGTATTTTTGTGTTTCAGAGTTCCCAAGTCATGCAGGACCTCAAATCCCCTTTTTCTCTCCACTTCCACGCACTGCCACCCCGAATGATGTTGGTAGATATGGCATCACCCTGTAAGTTAGTGTCTCGGCTGTTTAGCTCTTTGGGGTACATGGGGAGGGCTCTGATATGTATCCCTACTAGGAAGATGAAGTGGTGCTTGACTGGGGCTCTCTTCCTTCCCAAATTATAGGCTACAACTAATACATGTTGAATTCATTCATAGGATATACCATACCCTGCAGCTTTACATAAATAATGTCTTAGAAGCAATTGACTGTTGCAGATGCAGGCCTGTGGTTCAGATTGCTTGATCTGGTGTGGTGGTGTCCAAGGGCCACTGAATATTGGAGCTTAAAGATTTAACATATTGCAATGAACAATTGGAAGGGTGCTGGGAGCTACAGTCGGTTCAAGCCAGACCGAAGGACATTTGGAGGCCCCTTTGGTCGTACCTCCTGTTGCAGTCAGGGCTAGATCCCGAGACTGAAGCACACAGTTACATCCCCCCGGGGTCATAGCTCGCACTAAGAGGCGAGGCTTGGTTGGGACTGCACTCAATTGTTCCCTAAATAGGCTGTGCTGCTGAGACATTATATATCTTTTTTGGGGTTGTTCTGTGGCACCAGGGGGCGTGGGGTGGGGTGGGGTAGTAGTTGACGTGATTATATATGATCTTTTACGCTAACTTTGAAGACAGTGCTCTCTGTAATGTGCTGTTTTTGTTTTACTTATGTACGTTGAATAACCTCAATAAAAATATAAATATATGAATATATTGCGGTTGCTTTAGATCTCCCTTGCTTCCTCTCTCTTCTCATCTCTTCCACAGTCCCACTTACCTTGCACTGGCTCAAATATTCTCGGACATCCATCTTCCATTTTCCATCTTCCTATGGCAGGCTGCTATTTCAATAATTGCCCTCTTATCTCCACCTTTCATCTCTGGTCACTCGTGTTCCTGTTTCTTGCCTAACCGGCGTGCCTGTTTATTTACCTGCTTCACACCTGACTCCCATCACTCCTGTCACTGTATCTTCCTCCCTCTGCACCCATCTTGCACTGGATAGCTCCATCCCTCACTCTTGGTAGAACATTCTTGGCCGCACTCTCATGGTCTCCCTCTCATGCTCTTCCTCCCTTGGTTCCGCTTTTGTCTTACTGCATTTCCGTATTCTTTCCACTGGCTCTTATCAGATAGCTTAATTTACTGTAAAAACTGAAAAGCCTTATACTGTACTATGTTATGCATCTTTTTTGATGCAAGGTCTATGCACCTCTGAACTGTTACTATGGTAATTCAAATGCCAATAAAGTCTGTGGAACCCAAAAGAATCTGAAAAGCCTGATGTACAAAGGGCAAATTTGTCCAGGGAAAGTGGCCAGCAAGTGGGGCTCACCATCTCAGAGCTCGAGTCAGTGGCCCTCCAGCACTCCCACAACCATCCCAGTCAAGTCATACATACTGGACCTGGTACTCGCCCTCCCATCTTCATCGATAGACAGGGCACCTGAAACTCAGGGGCAGAGCAATTGTGGGTATTATAAGGTGTACTATGAGAATACCCTCAGAAATGAGAAATTACTGGAAATCGGGAATACTGCCCGCGAATGCCCTATAAATTCCCCATCACTCGCTCCCCGGAGTTTACCTCGGGCATTCAGGTTGTCCTAAAGCTGATCTATCCAGGTGAAATGCACCGCATCCAAGGAGCTCCCGAGGATCTCGTCATGAGTCCCTCAAAGACGTATTTCATTGCAGATGCTTTTCCTCCAGTCACTGGGCTAGAGAAAGGGCCTGCGTGGGCCCAGCAGCAGATTAAGGAAAAGAAACTCTTCTCTTGCGTATAGTACTGAAATGCACTCTGTTCAGGTGGACTACCGACCCCCACCTCAGAGTGGCTACACAGCTTCCACAGAAAGCTACCATGGAGTCCTACCTGGACGGCCTGCATCCTTTAGCAGCTGAGCTAAAGCACCCGAGTCCAGCCTCCTTTAAAAGTGTCATTTGCAGCAACAGAGCCACCAGTAAACAGTGGTTCCTTGCACCTTGGAGCCTGCTGAGCTGGTTGTTGCCTGCTTCAGGATAGCAACATTTAATACATTCATTTGTGCTGTGCCCGCAGGCGGCATTATTGCAGAAAAAGCTACATGTCTGTTGTGGTGAAGGGCCAAAAAGTAAATAGGCTTTGATTCTACCTGTTCCTGGCACTGTCTTTCATTTCCCGAGGTCGCAACTGCAGTGCAAGGAGTCTCAAGGGGGAACTCCTAAGAACAATAATATATATTTGTTTTTTGGGGATTTTTCATGTGTAGAATTCGTTACAAATATACAGATTTTTAACATAATGACTATCCAGTTCTGCCTCTCCTCTCCTGATTGCGCCTCCCTGATTAAGAGAATCTGTGTCAGTCATCCATGGTAACTTGTGACTCCGTGCATGCACCATTCACCTTCCACTGACTTGAAATCATTAATCTTGCAATTTTCACAGCAATAAAATACAGCAACTGACGCGGCACATCTGGGTTAGCTGTGAAGATATTGGTACCAGCTACCATCCAGCACCAGTTCCGCTGAGAGGTGGACACCGCATTGGGTGACTCCATTAGGACACTCAGGAATGCCACCTCCCAGAACCTGTGCAACTATGGGTATCCCCAGAACATATTGGGTGGTCTACCTCCTCCTCCCACCTCTTGGGCACGCTGCCTACCCATTTGATTCTATGCATCCGCCTTTTGTGTCTGGTCTCCCCATATCTGTATTACAAAGACATCCACATCTTTCCAAAGGCTTAAGTTCTTGTTTGTATGGCCAAGTATTTGGTCTGGTCTCGGTTATTGCTTTACCATTCTCTGGAAAGCACTTTGGTACCCTGTGCCGAGGACCTTGAAGATCGATATTAACAACCTAAATATACACGCATTGGCAAAGACAATAGGTCTCACCTTTGGGACCTATTGACTTTGCGCCAATGTGTGTTAGCCATTGCAGCAGAGCATCACCGATGCTGCGCCTTACGGATAAATATATTTTTTTTTAACCTTTTTATTCAGTCACTTATTTTCTATTATTTTTAGTTACAGATCCGAGCTGGATCAGTAACTGAAAACGAAAATAAGTTTTTTTATTTTAAACGGGTGGAGGGGAAAAAACATGAGGGGAGCAACCACGGGGCACAGGAGGAGGGGCGGAAGCAATAGGGGGGCTGGGGGTGAAGCAACTCAGGGCACTGGTGGGGGCAGAAGCAACAGGGGTAAAGAGGGGGACCGTGGCGTGGATTTTAAAGCGGCGGGGGAAAAGAACACGGGGCGCGCAAACAACACTGATGCACGAGTGGGGGACAAAAGCTGAACGGGGGACAGCGGGAGGGCAAAAGAATCATGGGGACGAGAGGCAGAAGCGATACGGGATGAGGGCAGGGGGGTCAAACGTGCTAAAGAGAGATCGTTGCATTGAAAAAGTGCAGGTCGAACAGATAGCTGTGCTGTCAACCCAGACCTACTAAATTAGTAAATGTTCAGCGTTTGGTAAAGAAATAATAATAAAAAAATAAAAATAAACAAACTGGGAACAGATAGGATACGCGCAGCCCTGAATTGGGATTACAGCCGGAACCAAGGCATTCCTCACCGCAGCCGAATGCTGCCATGTGAACACATCTGCTGCGTGCCCTCCTCCCCCCCCCCCCCAACAAGGCAGCTGCGGCCACATGTCCAGGCACAAGATCTCCGTCTGAAAGCAGTGCTTGTATTCACTCAACTGAAGGCATGTTTGTGCGCTGAAATCTTCTCACTGTTGCGAGGTTTTACCATTTAATGAGCATTCATTCATCAGCAATACAAGTGTCGTCAACGTCCCGTCAAATTTTTATCTTAAGTTAGGCCTTGTCTGAAAGCATGAAGTCGCAGGGTGGGGTGGGGCCCTCTCACTGCCCTCCCCCAGGAGGCCGAGCACCCACACTCTTCCTCTCGCCCTAATTACGAGCAGGGAGTGCAGACGTTCCGTTATGTACATTTTTTTAACTTGTGAAAACATCCAATGCTTCACCATCCTAGCAAAAGCTTCTTTTCTTCACTATACCAAAATTAATCGATGCGAGCGACTCCATCTCAAGCTCCTTTGGTGAGTTTATGTCAGTTGAAGGCCCCACACAGTACACCATCAGAATTGTGGACAAACCTAGGCAGTCAGGAAGCCTCCTGTGAGTTGAGGGAGCCACAGCTGTTTACTGACATGCCATTACTAAACATGGCCAGGCGTTTGTCTTACTGCAAGGCATGAATAGAATATATTTTTGGAGCAAATGAGGCTCTAAATACAGTATTGAAAATGTAAATAAAAAAGCTGGTTACATCTCTGACAGCAGGCACCAACTATCTCCTGCTTTTCCAGCCTTTAAAAAAAAAAAAAAAAAAAAAAAATTTTTATTTGGGAGACATGGGGAGTGTACCCGCTCATTTAAGATCTTGAGAGGGGTATGACAGGGCTGCGTCCTGGCACCATTCTGGTTTTTGATTTACACGAATGGTGTGGGGAACCATCTAGAGGCCGCAGCCTTGGATGTCCCGGTACTTGAAAACCACCAGCGCCTCCCTATGCTGGCATATGCGGATGATGCCGTTCTGATGGCAAGAACAGGGAGGGGGTTGCAACACCTCATCTCGGCCTATGCGTCCTTTATGGAATTATTAGATCTAAGGGTCAATCAAAGTAAATCCTTTGTCATCATTGCGGGGGGGTGGAAACAGGATAAACTTCCTAGTTTTTTTATGGATTCTGGTAAGATTGAGGTGGTGGACTCTTTCCCCTATTTGGATGTCCTTTTTGATAAGAACCAATCTTGGGCTAAATTAGTGGAGGGCAGAGAATTAGGCATGCAGAGAAGTTTGGGATCATTGAAACAGTTTGCGAAAAAGCTGGGAGCCAAACCCTTGATACCAATGAAAAAGATATACCATGCCAAAACTAAGGCGGCGGTGGTTTATGGCGCAGCAATCTGGGGAATGGCTCCCACTGCTACTCTCCAGTCTATAGAGAATACGTTTTTTAAGTCTTTTACCTCTGTCCCACATTCGTACTCAAACTATGTGCTACATAGGGAGCTGGATTTACCATATATCACTGACACTATTAAATTGGCTCCGCTCCTATTGTGGCACTCTATTTGGCGTAGGACAACAGTGCCTCTCACGCAAAACCTGATATTATTGCTTTTAAAATCAGCAAATTTTACCCGGGTTAAGTGGCTGCATTATGTGGAAGCGGAATTCTCGGCAATTGGGTTAAGTCTCCTTTTTAAAAATCCCCCCACTTGTAAATCTTTTTCAAAAAGCAAACTGGTGGAGACATTTATACTTAGGGCACAATATCTGAGAAGGGAAAAAAACTATTCCTCCCAAGCTGCCCGCCTCTATGAATTAACACCAGTATTGATGGAGGGAAGCTTTTTGTATTTGGCCGATGTACCACTTTCTTACCATAAATATATTTTACTGAGATTCCGCTTAAATATGATACCTTTGATGTTAGGGTTCCCAGGTAATCAATACAAACATTCTGATCTTGCACTGTGTCCTTGTGACAAAAAGTCTGTACAAAATGATCTTCATATCTTGTTTTTCTGTGGTTTTTACTCAGATGAACGTCGTAAATTCATAGCTCCGATATGTAAAAGGTACAATTTAAAATTTTGTCGAGTGGCCCTATTTTACTTTAAATTGCTGGAGACTCCCTATGTGTTATGCTCTGGCATCTTATCTCTGGCTATGTGTTAAAAAAAGAAAGAGGTTTGATCTCTGACTAATTATTGCCATGTTTACTATTGTTAGTATTTTTAACACAGACATGAAGTGATCATTACAATGAAGACTGTTTACACTATTTTTATTAAGTCTGTATGTAAATTTTATGAATATTTTAATGTATCACACATTATTGTAAATACTTTTATGACCTTAATTTTAAGACCGAATAAAGGATTTTGGATTGGATTGGAGGCTCTAAATACAGTATTGAAAATGTAAATAAAAAAAGCTGGTTACATCTCTGACAGCAGGCACCAACTATCTCCTGCTTTTCCAGCCTTTTTAAAAAAAATAAAAATCTAAAAAAAAGTCTGCAATTCTTTTATTTAGGAGGTACATAGAAATGGCAGGGCATGGGTGGAAACATCTATGAAAAGCCAGAAAGAAGCAGGGAAGCTCGCCAGGTGAGGAGAAACGCTAATCCCACAAAGCAAGGCGAGCAAACCTTTCAAGTGAAGCAAGGAAATTATGTTGGAACTGTGAGGTTTATTGAGAACATGTTTAAAAGGATAAACAGAAAAAAGCTGTACTATTGAACCAAAAAGGTAGCTCAGCATTCATATTTTACTTAGACTCCTTCTTTTGACACACCGGAGAATTGAACAAAGAGGAAAAAGTAGCCTTCTAGTTAGGTACATGATAAGGTAATAGAATGGGTACTCTGTCATATAATTGAGGGCAGCAGGTCAAGAGTTGAGGAGAGTCAGTCAAAAGCATGGATTACAAGTCCTGTCTATATCCACTCACATGTTGCATATCACAAGGTTCACATATTTCTTTGTCACACTTTAGTCTCTTGGTTTATTTTGTCTCCAAGTACAACTGTGATTTTAAAAAGCATGTTGGTGGCATGCAGCGCAGGGTTAATCAAAAGTTTTGCCTTATATCTTTAGTTATGCATACGCAGAAAAAGGACAATTGTCTTGCATTGAAAGGAGCCAAGATAAAGATCTAGGTAGCTAGGACTTTACTTACAGTACCTATTTGGTGGACTTATTTCAGAGACACGCCAGTATTAGCTACTAATGCACAGAAACTTGAAATCATTTTGGGAATAAAAAAAAAAGATCTAGTTCACCTGGAGTCAAAGCCTCTGATTAGCATATCATATAGTTCAAGATTATCCTTCTGCATATGGCAACTTCACACTGGAGTGGATTGATTATATTGTACACAGCAGACCATAGCAACTTCGTTGCATGTGCGTGGTCTAGATTAAAGTTGCAATACTAAATCACCAAAGAAAACTCTAAAGAAAATATGAAGATCATCCTTAAACAACTGCAGTCAAAGTCTGCAAAGGTGTGAATTCTTTAAGACCCTGCGTAATGCGCACAGTGTCTTTCACAAAAATGGCCAAATTAATTTTCGGAGCAGGTAATCTATACACCGCTTAGGGCTGGGTGACAACTTTGTGATGCAAAGTAGAAGTAAGAAGAGATAGGGAAGTGGGTATTTTTTAACAGAAGGACAAGCTCTATTGATCACAAGGCCCACTAAGCTCTCCCTTATCAAGGGCTAAATACTACTTTGAAATAATTAAAATATGTAGCTTTTGGGGACTGTCCTCAAATGGCATTACTTGGCGTTCCGCCAGGCTCTTGCGCTACCCTAGGGAGGCTTCTAAAGCATTATAAATGCTAAGTTAATGTAACCAACCATGTAACCATGTAATGTATATGTAATCAACTCTATCAGGATGTTTTTCCCAGAAGTGACCCCTTGTGTCATGCCCTACTCTGCGTTTTATCGTGTATGATAATAAAACACAAAGTAGAGAATAACATAAGGGGTCACTGCTGAGGAAAACATCTTGATAGGTACGGTTGGTTAAGACTTTAGGAGCATTATAACATACAATCTATGATATTAAAAAATCTTACACATTTGACACCAACAACACAAGCAACCCCAATCGATCATTCACTAGAGACTTTGAATGGTTCTAGAGGACTAGAGTATGGCAAGTATAGGCTCACCCTATGAAAGTGAGAGCAGTGAGATGTCTGGCATGCACTTCCACTCAGACCAACATTAGGAGTGAAAAAATAAAATAACCATGCATGCAAAAAAGTAAATTCATGTACCTTGACAAGTGAAGGCAATAGGATCCAAGACAGCAATTTTTCACAAGGTGAACACTATACCCCCAAAACAATAAAATAATTATTTTTCTGATTGACCGGGCACTGAATGTGTTCTAGTTACAATCAGTAAAACATCCACTACAGTGTCACACAAAAATATGGGAAAATACTTTAAACATCACAGGAAGGGCCGCCAGGTAGAAAAACACAGATCAAGTTTTGCAAGTGACAACAGTCATGGAAATGGAATTAAACAACTGATTAATGGTCACAGAAGTCCATATTGCATTGTTTTAATATCGAGGGAGACTGAGTTAATACAATTTATTAGTTATCAGGTACAATAAAAATGAAAGCCCATTCAGAATTATAAATCTGAAAAACATAGACCAGCAGTAATCATGGGTGGTAGATGGAGGGAAGGCAGCTACTCTGATCACAGGTAATCTGATGAAGCTGTGCTCTCAAGTTTCTTGGGCTATGCTAGACTTTTCAAATCCACATAATACCCCAAATTTCATTTAGTCATAACCAAGAGGGAAATTCAGGTGGTTCTGAGTGAAAAGTATGTTACCAAATAAGAAATATTGACAAAGGAGAACAAAATTACTTAGGGTGAACACAAAGAGGAAGAAAGGGATCAAACACATTTGTCTGAAGGTAAGACTTCTACCTGGGACTATATCAATGGAATGGGCGCTCGCGGCTAAGAAAGCTGCATTTTGACCTAGTTGGACACACGCTTGACAGGTTAGAGGACCAGGACTTTGAGTTGAGGGAGTCTTGTTTTTGGGGCACAGTAAGTAGTCAGACTTTCCTTGTGGGTCTAGTAAAAAGCTTGGCACACACCCTTTAAGGCTACGCAGCTGACTTTTCTGTCTCAGTCAAAGGAAAGAGAGGAGGCACGGGGGAAATTGGGTGATGCATACACTACAGGATGGGTCTTTGGACAGGGAGCACCCAAATCAGAACAAATCCTCTTGTGAATAATGGGGGAGGGGTTGAGTGGTGGCGGTTAAGGAGAAGGAGTTATCAGCAACCATCAAAACAGACTAGCATCTCTTGACTTTCAAAGGGAGGAAAACAGGTCAGGAAGGGAGGAAGAAAGGGAAGGAAGAGAGACCCCTGCATTTTGAATATAGCTTGAAATCTTAAATCAGACCAAATACACGAGCTTTCCCTGTCAGCACTCAGGAATGTGGGATGTACGCCTGCACGTACACTCACACATACAATCATATGCATAGCTATGAGAACAAAATAGGATTTAAACCGTTTTGAAGGGCAATGATGCTACTTGTGATATTAAATAGTATGTGCTAATCTAGGAACTGCTCCTAATGTACAGCATCATCTGTACAGGTCTAGTGAGGGTTTCATACTCCCATCTACTCCAAGCTTTCACACACATGACAACATTCCATTACATCATCATTCACTCTCACCGTTCCACAGAGCAGCTCACAGATGCAGGGAATGGGGGGACACAGTCACACAACATCCTGATACAATCTGGGACACTCCTTTCCCTCTTCTCCCCACCCAACAGTCACAGGTTCTAACCCCCTGGTGCAAGGACTCAGCTAATGCACCAATATGAATTAGAAATCCAACTGGATTGCAACCCATAGACGACCGGCTGAGCAATACTGTGCAGGAAGTGTTTCTGGTAAAGATCAGTCCCACAAGATGAGGTCAGGGACACAGTGGAAAATCAAAAAAATAATTTGTCAATGAATGGCACGTTCAAAATAGCACTAAGAAACAAGAGAGCTACTTTAAAATGTTTATAAAAAAATCCTAGTCTAATGTACAAAAAATGAACAGCAACCACAAAATTGCAAAAAGGAATGCAGCAATGAATGCCATGGTCAGTGAAAACAAATATTTCTACCATGGCTAGTGAGTTCTTAACATCCTAATACCGTAAAGCTATTTCTAGGAGCTATGCTAGATTCTAGTTTAAGCAATAAATAGCAAGCCTGTTGTTTTAGTTTCTTAAGATGGAATACACAGCATACCTGCTTTTGTTAAGAAAATGCAACTCAGATTTTGCCTATCACAGCTTTGCCCAAGAATGAAAACACTACCAGTCTGAAGGTCTCTTCTCTGCACTGCTCCTGGTGTCAACCTCGACTGAGGCTGGTTGGTTCTGCAATCCAGCATAACCTCTGTCTTGCATTAAGTCCTTCTTACCTATGGTCAGATACCTGGGTTGTTATAGTATCTGATCACCAATCTTATATTTATAAAACAAAACTGCATATGCAGATAGCAAAGTAGCAGCAACCCTAAACAAATTTGGTGATACACACCTCATGTCGACTCAGATATTGAGCGTATGCTCCCACAACCATAAAAAAAATGTCAGCTAATACAGTGAGCATCCATGATGTTATGGCAGTGTCCATCATTATTAACAATAAAATATGTCAGCTTAGATAGTAAGCAGACATGATGCCAACATTTCTGCACATCTAAAAACTTCACACTTTGTAATAAAAAAAAGTGATAAAAGACTCTAAAAGCAAGAGAGGATAAGCATAGAAGAGGCGTAAACACCACAACAATCCCCTTTCAACATGGTGTTTACATGTCAATCCCAAGTTGGCAAATTCAAAGCAGAAAAATAATGGTGGAGAGTAGAACTAGACACCATGTAAAACAAAATAAAGTCAAAGCTCTCATGTCCAGTCACTTTTCAGAAGACGCTCAACTGCAACAAGATGCTCATGCCAATGCAACCGGAAATACACTCTGTAGCAACACATAAATCTCTCAATTGCAAAAGCAACAAAGAAAAACAAAGCTATCTCACTTCTAACCAGCAACACACAACACCTATCACTGTACAAGAACAACTCCACAGACTCAGATCACATAGGATACTGTATTTACCCTAACACTCAGGTGAACATAACACAATCACTAACCACACTCAATGTACAGGTCGCATGAAACTCCCTTAACGTTTGCTACAACTTGATACTTTTGTTTCACAATGTATAATTTCAGAGGAATACATTGGGATTAAAAGTAAATTTATGGAATCACTGCAAAATAATTTGTCTCATACCTTTCATGCTGTTAACATAGAAGCTTGTCATTTGGATAGTAGATGCTGTAATTCATTTGTTTCCTGCTACCGTCCCAAGAACTGCAATCAAATGCATAACCAGGCTACCACATTTCAGGAAGAAAAAGGATGCCAACTACTTCCTACCAGCCAGACACTTTTACATGTACTGTAAGTCAAGGGGTAAATGAACCTCACCAGTCTATAGACCGGAACAGGAGAGATGCAGAGAGCAATGGTGCTAGGAGGAACATACTAAATAGGTTTCAGATGTAACCCTCTACACTATCCGAAACCCATGGGGCCAACCATACCCCATTTTTTAGTTATAGGCAAGAATCACACCTATAACAGAGAACTGTCATGGGCCATAATGACGCCAGAGAGAGAAGAACTGCAAGTTAATATACATACTAAACATTTCCACTAATAGTTGACGAATATTGGGATTTACCACACACGGTCCAGATGAAGGCCATGGACCCACAGAGGCAACACAAGGCCAAAACATGTCGACCAGATCTTTAGAAGCCGTTAATTGTCCTCACCAACATCGCTATATTTTTAGTCTTACCCCTGTCCCGTCTTTTCCAGTAAATCATATTTTTAGATATAGGAGGTCATTTTACTTGTGTCACCCAGATCCCACCATTGTCTTACACCCAGACAGACAATCTCCCTCCTGGTGGAGGTTTGATTCACTTGGTGAACTGAACACTCAAGTAAAAAGACCCGATGATGACACTATCCACTACTGATCTTCCACGATTCAAACCCATATCTGCCAAACATACGCCTATGGAAGAGATTTATAGACGACATCCTTATCTTCTGGTCAGGCGATTTGACATCATGTGAACAATTCTGTGTCTGGATGAACATACTGAACCCATATCTAAGATTTACCAGTACCATCTCCCAGAACCAGATACCATTCTTAGACCTTACGCTCAAACTTGAACAGGGGTCTTTAACGACCACTATGTACAGAAAAGCGACAGACCGCAACAGTCTGCTACTCTTCAGTAGTCATCCCCCCCGTACATTAAAAGAAAACCTCCCCTTCGGGCAATTTCTAAGGGTGAGGAGAAATTGCAGTAAAATTGAAAATTATAGAATTGAATCTGCAATACTGGCAAAAAAATTGGCGGCACGGAATTACCCCCGCGAAGTATTGCCCTCAGCAAAAGAGAGCTAGGAACAATAATCGCGAGGCACTCCTAGAACAGAGAGATAAGACCCCCAGTGACACTCTCACCTGTGTCACCACTTTTACACCTGGATCCAACAAATTGAGCAAAGTGATTAAAAAACACTGGGGGATACTCAATACAGGTGCCATGAAACTGGACTTTCCGCGCTTTGCTTTCAAGCGCTCGCGCAACTTAAAAGACATGTTAATCCACACCAGACCCAAGACAGTGACATCGGCTGTCCAAAGAACCTTATGGGATCTTCCTCCGGTTAAAGGACATTACCCCTGTGGGTCTTGTATGGCGTGCGCCTTCACTTCAATATTTAAATCGATCACCTTTTCAAACAGTTTCAAGTGGGAGTTGCAGTCCCACACCAACTGCATTACATCAAATTGCATATACTTGATCACCTGTCCCTGTAATCTGCAATATGTAGGGATGACCACCCGCCCCATCAAGACACGAGTTGCTGAACATCGGAGCAACATTCGGTGTCAGAGAACCAATACGAAGAGGTGCTCCCACTTTATCGAATTACACCACTCACCCGACTCATTAAAATGGGTGGTTCTAGAGATATTCACTAAGATTACTAAACATGCCCTCTTCCTGAAGGAACAGAGATGGATACACCGTCTATCCTCACACACCCAAGGATTGAATGATGATATACCTTGGAGCATGTTGAGGGTATGACTGATCCATTCCTTCTACTCATTGATGGAATAGTGTATACTCATTAATCACTGATTAAGGCGAGGACACATTATGACATTTGAACCAGGCTGCCAATTCTCATCTTCCAGTGTTACACATCCCTTGACAGAATGCACTAAGTGGACAGTATGTTGCAGGTTCCACGTAGTGAATCCACTGTTGTCTGTTCTTGATGAACACAGAAATCACACCTAATCAGACTCCTCACATTGCGATTACCATGACTCCCTTATAACGGTGAAATATGACACTATACCATCATGGCCGCCGAATTTTAGACGAACCGAATGACCCCCTTTAACATGGCCGCTAAACTTGAGACACACCCAAGGCCCTCCTTCCAATATGGCCGCTGGGTGGGTCAGCATCACATGCATTGATCATCCAAACACTCACACCCCCGCCTCCCGGAAGTGCCCGGTGATTTTAAATACGTTGTAGACACTAACCACTCTACCACCCGGACCCGGTAGGAGTGGGTAGGTCTACCGACGACGTGCTACTAGCACTCAAGTGAGTACTCTGAGCTGAATGACTGCGTATTGAATGCACTCGACCCAGGATACGAATCTCTCGACCCTGGTGGGCTATTGTTATGACGTCTGGGATGAGAATTTAGCGCGATTTATGGCGAACTCCTGCTGCTACCATTCCCTTCATCCTGCATTAAAAATACACATGCCTTGTACTACGAAATTATTGTGTGCGACAGTTCTATGATCGATAAACACGGTATGCCAATGCTAATTTTTAGACGACCCCACTCGATCTGCTGCCAAACGCCCGTTGTTTTATAAAACACAGTTTTAGCACAAGTCACGCAGGGAGGTGTTTTTTAATTTATTTATGCCCTAATCCATCTACCGCAAATCCCTTTACGAAGCGTTGTCTACACATGCAATGCGCAACGGCATTGTTGTTATGTATTTGTTAACACACGTAGATTGAACACAAGCCACGCAGGGATAATCTATTCCCCAATCTGTCTGCCGCCAATCACGATACCCTGCGTTGATTACACCTGCAGTATGCGACATTACTCTTGTGAGCAACGCTGCTGCGGTCCACACTTGTGGTATGCGGTTGCTAGAGTTTCTTAATTGACCCTCTCACTCCAACGTCAAAATGCCCTCTGTTGTATTACAAAAAATAATCGAGCACACGCAGTCTAACTCTATCCTTGCTACATTTAGCCAACACGCTTCATTGCATTAAGCTTGCTCATACGATTCCACACCATTTTTGTAATTGGCATTCAACTTGTTGTGGCTCTAGTGTGTGATTGATGAGCGATGAAAAAGTTAGTAACACTATAGGCTAATCAGCCTTACATTTCTTACAATTGGATGGTCTCTACTGTGTATGTGATGACTGACACCATGATATTTTATGCCTTTTTTCCACCTTTGGTTTTCCCAGTACATGAGGAACCCCTCGTGTTTATGACCTACCGAGTACTGTGATGCCTGGTTAGTCCAAAGTTTAGGGTAAGTCCCTCTGCTCTCTGCTACGCTTGTGTGTGCCACAAGGGCTGAAGTTCAAGCTAATTCACCCTGTGCACTCACCGTTTGACACCTTGTTTTTAACTAAATGTTTGATGCTCACCACGTTATTTTGAGAGTCAGGTTCTCACTGGTAACTTGAGAGAACTCACTCACTATTATCTGACCACACTTACCGATGTATTTTTTTCTCAGCAGGTAGTTCCAGTACTACCAGGTATCCGACAAGTTAGTCGCATGGTTGATGTGAGTGTGCAGCCACACACCATTGTAGTTTTAGTTGTAGATAGTATAACCTCTGTTTGGTCCTGAAGAATCGCCCGAAGACTATTCAATTGGCGAGAAACATGTTGACCTACCACATATAAGAACGCCACAACCTGAGACATAACCTCAGCTTAGCGCCTTATATTTCTTGTTTTTACTTAGGGTAGGAGACCCCTTGATTAAAATAGGTGTCATAGGTACTCCCAATCCTATTTTACATTCACTCCAATTACTTTAATACACATTCATCTACACACACTAGGCCCCTCACCCCCACTTCACCTAACGGCTGTTGGAAAAAGATCTCCGGTAAAGTGCCCCTATTATAGGGAGCCCGTCGGGTATTGCACCGCCGACCCGACGAGGAGCAGCCCTATAATGAAGCATGACACCCAACAGGGTGTGTGAGGGCATTATGATCCAATAAAATGGATTCCCAACCTTGAACTACCTAGTCAGGTTGGTTTATTTTTCCCTACATCTGACTCTCATTTCTGAGGAACATCATAACTCTTTTGTTAACTACTCACCTTGGGCCTTTATGCTGGACCTGTCTAAAAGCCCTTTTATCCCCCCTTTGAGTACTGTTTCTGGCACAAGTGACCCCAGTGGGACCTTGTTTGGTGGGTGTAACTTGTGTTGTCCCCCATTAAACCACCTTACACGGCTACACTTGAGCCAGTGTGTTTTTGAGCAACCACTATTCCAACTACTCCTCCAGCAGACCTGACCTCTACACCATGGAGGGACAAGGTCTGAGCTATGGAGATGATATGGCAGCAGAGATACTGAGGGCACCGTCTATTCTGGCAGCAGAAGGAGGTGCAGCAACAGGGAGCCAGTCGGAGGACTGGCAGTCCCTTACATCTATGAAAAGAGAATGGGTCAAGATTACTCTACTTGGGGCCCTCATGACTGAATATCTGAGGGCCAATATAGTACCGAATGGGCTGCTCATTAAAAATTTCCCCCGCATTTTCCTTGAGGACAGCACATTCAAGATCGAATGGTCCCAAGTGTCATGGAAATGTACACAGGACCTTCTTATATTGATAATCAATACAGCCAAAAGACTAGCTGACGACCTATTAGCAAGGATCCAGATAGCAGAAAGCGCTACCCCGCAGACTGGCTTCAAAACAAAACTCACGGAACTGAATAATGAAATAGCGGAACATAAGGAATACCTTATGAAACAAAAGGTAGTGAAACTACAGAAAGATATCCGCAGATTTGAAAAGGAGAAAGTCTACCCATACCTGAAACAGGATTTTGTCCCCCGAAACCAATAGCCTCTCAGACGCAAGCTCTAATTCCACCAGGAGGGGGTCATCCAGTAACAGTGATTCCAGCACAGAGAACTGGAACAACAATTACCCCAGGAGAGGTGGCCGACAAGGTTATCAGGGGTTCCCTGTGCCCCATTACCAGGGACCAGCGTATTGGCAATACCCCATGTTCCCTCAGGGCCCACAACCCTTTGGCCCTCTAGGCATGAGCCAACCTTTTTTAGGCAAGGGTTGGGGCAAAGGGCGCGGGCGAAGAAGAGGCAATCAACCAGACAAGAGGGTACAATGGGAAGAACCACAACAACAAATAGTGGAAACCAGGAGCATCACCAAGAAGAGAACCTGATCGTAAACCTCTCTCCCAAGTCCCTGACAGAGATAGAACACAGAGTCCTACAAAAAGGATTGGGGTTTGTTCCCACCCCCAGGGTAGATAAATTCAAACAACAGTGTGAACTGCAGCAATTTTTTCGTAAGGTACGCCTTAGAGCCTTCTTTGATGGGACACCTTCCCATGAAGTGAGTGACTCTGGCCTACATAACCCCTCTACATTTACTCCCAACATCAGTATGGTACCCAACGAGGTCATTACTTTTGAACAAGCTGTCCTGAAAGACTTACAGATGGAGTCCGACCCAAGACAGTCCTGCAACATCACCAGTGATGAACTAGCGGCCGTTAGATCTCTGGCTAATGACACTTCCATCACGATCAAACAAGCCGACAAAGGCGGGGCCACAGTAATCATGGCCACTACTGACTATGAAATCGAGTGTTTGAGGCAACTGAGCAACCGGCGGTATTACACCCCCATAACCAGTAGCCCAGTGACACGTCTAACCACCACTATAACTATGCTAGTCTTTGCAGCCGAAACTCAAGGCTGGATAAGCAAGAAGGAAGCTGATTTCCTTAAGAAAAAAGACCCCAGGACCCCCTACTTCTACATACTACCTAAGATACATAAGGGGGTCACACCAGTACCTTGCCGCCCCATCGTATCTGGTATTGACTCAATACTTGAACCCTTGTCACAATTCTGTGACCATTTCTTGCAACCACTGGTTAGGCATATACCATCCTACATACAGGACACCACTGATGTACTACGCCTGGTCTCGGAATTCCAACCCACGAGTAACATTGACCTCCTCATCACTCTTGATGTTGAGGCGCTCTATACTAACATCCCACAGAGAGCGACCCTGGATGTGATAGAGGAGTTACTAAACTCGACACCCTGGGATTCCCCCACACCACCTAGTTTTGTTCTTGAGTGCGCAACTTTGGCCCTGACCGAAAACTTTTTTGAATTTAAAGGACAGCTATACCATCAGACGCAAGGTACTTCCATGGGGAGTACCTTCGCTCCAAGTTTAGCCTGCCTGTATATGGCGGCTTTCGAGGGGGAACTTATCTTCCACGATTCAAACCCATATCTGCCAAACATACGCCTATGGAAGAGATTTATAGACGACATCCTTATCTTCTGGTCAGGCGATTTGACATCATGTGAACAATTCTGTGTCTGGATGAACACACTGAACCCATATCTAAGATTTACCAGTACCATCTCCCAGAACCAGATACCATTCTTAGACCTTACGCTCAAACTTGAACAGGGGTCTTTAACGACCACTATGTACAGAAAAGCGACAGACCGCAACAGTCTGCTACTCTTCAGTAGTCATCACCCCCGTACATTAAAAGAAAACCTCCCCTTCGGGCAATTTCTAAGGGTGAGGAGAAATTGCAGATTATAGAATTGAATCTGCAATACTGGCAAAAAAAATTGGCGGCACGGAATTACCCCCGCGAAGTATTGCCCTCAGCAAAAAGAGAGCTAGGAACAATAATCGCGAGGCACTCCTAGAACAGAGAGATAAGACCCCCAGTGACACTCTCACCTGTGTCACCACTTTTACACCTGGATCCAACAAATTGAGCAAAGTGATTAAAAAACACTGGGGCATACTCAATACAGGTGCATTGAAACTGGACTTTCCGCGCTTTGCTTTCAAGCGCTCACGCAACTTAAAAGACATGTTAATCCACACCAGACCCAAGACAGTGACATCGGCTGTCCAAAGAACCTTATGGGATCTTCCTCCGGTTAAAGGACATTACCCCTGTGGGTCTTGTATGGCGTGCGCCTTCACTTCAATATTTAAATCGATCACCTTTTCAAACAGTTTCAAGTGGGAGTTGCGGTCCCACACCAACTGCAATACATCAAATTGCATATACTTGATCACCTGTCCCTGTAATCTGCAATATGTAGGGATGACCACCCGCCCCATCAAGACACGAGTTGCTGAACATCGGAGCAACATTCGGTGTCAGAGAACCAATACGAAGATGTGCTCCCACTTTATCGAATTACACCACTCACCCGACTCATTAAAATGGGTGGTTCTAGAGACATTCACTAAGATTACTAAACATGCCCTCTTCCTGAAGGAACAGAGATGGATACACCGTCTATCCTCACACACCCAAGGATTGAATGATCGTATACCTTGGAGCATGTTGAGGGTATGACTGATCCATTCCTTCTACTCATTGATGGAATAGTGTATACTCATTAATCACTGATTAAGGCGAGGACACATTATGACATTTGAACCAGGCTGCCAATTCTCGTCTTCCAGTGTTACACATCCCTTGACAGAATGCACTAAGTGGACAGTATGTTGCAGGTTCCACGTAGTGAATCCACTGTTGTCTGTTCTTGATGAACACAGAAATCACACCTAATCAGACTCCTCACATTGCGATTACCATGACTCCCTTATAACGGTGAAATATGACACTATACCATCATGGCCGCCGAATTTTAGACGAACCGAATGACCCCCTTTTAACATGGCCGCTAAACTTGAGACACACCCAAGGCCCTCCTTCCAATATGGCCGCTGGGTGGGTCAGCATCACATGCATTGATCATCCAAACACTCACACCCCGCCTCCCGGAAGTGCCTGGTGATTTTAAATACGTTGTAGACACTAACCACTCTACCACCCGGACCCGGTAGGAGTGGGTAGGTCTACCGACTACGTGCTACTAGCACTCAAGTGAGTACTCTGAGCTGAATGACTGCGTATTGAATGCACTCGACCCAGGATACGAATCTCTCGACCCTGGTGGGCTATTGTTATGATGTCTGGGATGAGAATTTAGCGCAATTTATGGCGAACTCCTGCTGCTACCATTCCCTTCATCCTGCATTAAAAATACACATGCCTTGTACTACGAAATTGTAGTGTGCGACAGTACTATGATCGATAAACACGGTATGCCAACGCTAATTTTTAGACGACCCCACTCGATCTGCTGCCAAACGCCCGTTGTTTTATAAAACACAGTTTTAGCACAAGTCATGCAGGGAGGTGTTTTTTAATTTATTTATGCCCTAATCCATCTACCGCAAATCCCTTTACGAAGCGTTGTCTACACATGCTATGCGCAACGGCATTGTTGTTATGTATTTGTCAACACACGTAGATTGAACACAAGCCACGCAGGGATAATCTATTCCCCAATCTGTCTGCTGCCAATCACGATACCCTGCGTTGATTACACCTGCAGTATGCGACATTACTCTTGTGAGCAACGCTGCTGCGGTCCACACTTGTGGTATGCGGTTGCTAGAGTTTCTTAATTGACCCTCTCACTCCAACGTCAAAATGCCCTCTGTTGTATTACATATACATCGAGCACACGCAGTCTAACTCTATCCTTGCTACATTTAGCCAACACGCTTCATTGTATTAAGCTTGCTCATACGATTCCACACCATTTTTGTAATTGGCATTCAACTTGTTGTGGCTCTAGTGTGTGATTGATGAGCGATGAAAAAGTTAGTAACACTATAGGCTAATCAGCCTTACATTTCTTACAATTGGATGGTCTCTACTGTGTATGTGATGACTGACACCATGATATTTTATGCCTTTTTTCCACCTTTGGTTTTCCCAGTACATGAGGAACCCCTCGTGTTTATGACCTACCGAGTACTGTGATGCCTGGTTAGTCCAAAGTTTAGGGTAAGTCCCTCTGCTCTCTGCTACGCTTTGTGTGTGCCACAAGGGCTGAAGTTCAAGCTAATTCACCCTGTGCACTCACCGTTTGACACCTTGTTTTTAATTAAATGTTTGATGCTCACCACGTTATTTTGAGAGTCAGGTTCTCACTGGTAACTTGAGAGAACTCACTCACTATTATCTGACCACACTTACCGATGTATTTTTTTCTCAGCAGGTAGTTCCAGTACTACCAGGTATCCGACAAGTTAGTCGCATGGTTGATGTGAGTGTGCAGCTACACACCATTGTAGTTTTAGTTGTAGATAGTATAACCTCTTTTGGTCCTGAAGAATCGCCCGAAGACTATTCAATTGGCGAGAAACATGTTGACCTACCACATATAAGAACGCCACAACCTGAGACATAACCTCAGCTTAGCGCCTTATATTTCTTGTTTTTACTTAGGGTAGGAGACCCCTTGATTAAAATAGGTGTCATAGGTACTCCCAATCCTATTTTACATTCACTCCAATTACTTTAATACACATTCATCTACACACACTAGGCCCCTCACCCCCACTTCACCCAACGGCTGTTGGAAAAAGATCTCCGGTAAAGTGCCCCTATTATAGGGAGCCCGTCGGGTATTGCACCGCCGACCCGACGAGGAGCAGCCCTATGATGAAGCATGACACCCAACAGGGTGTGTGAGGGCATTATGATCCAATAAAATGGATTCCCAACCTTGAACTACCTAGTCAGGTTGGTTTATTTTTCCCTACATCTGACTCTCATTTCTGAGGAACAGCATAACTCTTTTGTTCACTACTATCCACTACATCACCCCGAAGGAGATAATATACACTATTTGAGGTGACAACGTGGTTGAGGATCTCTGAAACAATTTCTTTGAAACTCTGGTCTATAGACTGGTGAGTTTCGCTCCCCCCTTGATTTATATTAGATTATAATTGGAAGCGGAGTAGACCCTATACTGCTTCTCCCTCCCTCTCCCCTGTTGATAAAATTTTTTAAATGTTCCCTCTAATTATTTTCCTAATTATTTTCTATATATGCAGAAACAGTATGTTTGTATGCACGCTTTTCTCGACTGTGTGCTAGTGAGAGTAGTGAGCCATTATGAGAGTGATCATGGTAAGAGTGTTAACATGTTTCAGCCCACACGAATGGCAGCAGAACACTACAGAAATGTCAAGTGACAATAACACACAATATATAGGGCCTGATTTAGACTTTGCTGGACAGGTTACTCCATCACAAATGTGGCAGATATCTCCCACAACTAACTACAAGTGCATTATATCTTCTGGCACTTGTAATACGGTGGAAGGGAAAATCCTCAAGCTTGCAACCTGTCTGCCAAACTCTAAATAAGGCTCTTAATTACACAGCAGCAGTTTCTTTATGAGGGCGGGGGGAGCGTTGCCCCCCCCTCCCGCTGCGAGCTGCTGGAAGTGCTAAAAATTAAACGATTTCATTGAAATTTTATTTTTAACCAAGGTGCGCTGCAGTCGCCAGCCTGCCTCCGAGCCGAGATGGCGTGTCCTCTGCTGCCGATTAGCAGTAGGAGAACTGGAGTAGATGTAGCCACACACTTCAAAGTGCGCATGTCACTTTGGCCGGCGGTCATGTGCGGCCAAAGTGACATGCGCTCTTTGAAGTTCTCCACCCAGTTGTCTTGGACAGCTGGGTGGAGACCAAGCACAGGCCTGTAGGACCTGAAGGAGTGTTAGGCCAACCCGCTCTAAGCACAGGCTTCTAGGGCCTGAAAGAGAGTTAGGCCAACCCTCTCCATCCAATCCTGGCGCTGCGATCATGCTCGCCCCACCACTTTGAAAGGTCAGCAGCCGCTCCTGTAGTTACATTTATGGTTTTAGACAGGTGGAATTTTGATGGACGAATGCTACAAATCAGGCATGGGCAAGGCGGAAGATTTGTGACATGTTGTTCAGTTAGCATTAGTCAGTTATGATTAGGCGACCCTGTTCTCCAACTACTGTACAGATGAATGAAGGATACTTTAGTGCTATGATGAGCTTCTGCTTTGTCTATGCATTATTTCCTTTTTTTACCTTCAGTAATTTAGGTGCATGTGTTTTATCATTTTAGTAATGTTGAAACAGTATTGAACATGCGCATTAAAAAACATGTGCATTAAACAAATGAAAACTGTGTACTTAACTGTAAATTGAAGGTCTCGAAATTGTGGCAATGAATCATGCAGCAGATGACACCAAAATATTAACAAATTAAAGGACAGCACAGGGGAGCAATGAAAGGTGCAAAAGGAGGGACAGTGCACAAAACAGAAAATGGTAATGGAAGTGATGGGAACAAGTAAAGAACAGAGTGAATCATAAAAGTTCTTTTCATGAAGGAAGATATCAAATATGTCAGTCTGAACACTAGTGTAAAAATACATTTGTAAGAGGCTTCCTGCCCAGGGCTTTGGGTGGTGGATGTGCATTTCTTACTTCTGCCTCTTCCTCAGCCTTGGTAGTATGAACATGAGGTGTGTGGTGTGTGTTTTGAGTAGTCAACACTTGCTTGCCTGGTAGGCTAGAGCACGAATTACAGCCCAAACATGTCATCACAAGTTGCGCTTTAACAGCACTTCTATCTTTGCTAATGCTGATAAGGAAAAGTGTGCCTGACATTCACCCAAGCACGCACCATAGCAGGAACATAGACATTGACAATGACTAGGCTTGCAAGTTAAACTCAATAATACACGCTCAAACACCCTACAAAGCCACATCTTGCAGCTGGTACAATATTTAATTCCTATGCTCATTTGTGAAAGAAAGAGGGCCAGTGCCGGAAGCTGTGCTCAGAAGTCCGCGGCCGGTGCAATTAAACGTGGGACAACTAATATCAAGTTTGGTAGTCTTAAACCACCTCATGCCTCTTATATCCACTACCAGACACTCCCTGCCCATTTATCTCACTCTTGCGGGATCCTGCTTTCTCCCTTTGTGGGGGCTTGGCCATCTTTCTCAGTCTTTCTAATTTGTGTGTTTTCCCCTCTCTTGCTATTGGTAAATATCTGATACGGAAAAATAAGTGCTGGTGGCCGCCACCAGCAACCACCGGCTGGAGTTAAGCATTGCTTCTTTCCAACTTGCCTCAAAAGCCAAAGACATGCAAACACCGCATTTGTGCACAAACACAAACAGAATTCAAACACCAAAACAAGAATTCAAGAAACCCTCTGCTAATTTGAAAACAAAAATTACTATACATTACCACATACACCAATCAAACTTATCACATCTTCATAAAAACTTGCCTGTAATGTACTAAAAAAACATCATATACTGCATGCTCCCTTACATGTACTCATGCTGCATAACCCAGAAACAGCCTACTTCCGGAGCATCCCCAAGTATCAGATCTCCATCCAAATACATATCACCTAAATTCTTAAAAAATATATTTTTAAAGAATTTAACTACCCCCTTTGAGATTGGTTAACCTCTTTTCGTCCAGTGCCAAATAGGTGTGTCATATCTATAACTGCAAAAACAACAGACATGTAACTATTCCACATACCCTACCCTACTGCAGGTTGTGTGACAAGACACAGGGAAAAGACCAAATTCACAACTATTCTCTGGTGCAAATCGTAGGACAAAGTCAGCGGTTCTACCTCGTCTACTAAAGCAGGCACAATAAAAACATTCAAATATACCATTTGAAAAAAAGGAGCTAGAGTTACAAATCTAACAAATTTCAGGAAAATATCTGAAGTTTCTTCATTGAATCTTCATAGACAGAACCTCCTCATTTTTAATATTTGATTTTTTAACAAACCAACATATCTACAAATTCAGAACGTCCAAAGATACCAACCATTCAATTCACAAAAACACAACATGACTCACTCACCCGTCTATCATTCATTGCAGAATTATAAAACCAGACAGTCATTCTCCACCACCATCTCTCACCCATATCCCTTCCACCTTCAACATACACAGAATAAAGCCACTCCACACCGATCTTCATAACCTCGCACCCCCTCGTCCACCACACAACAATGCTACTATTCAAAGGCAATTCCACAGCCGATCCTCCCAATTACAACCAGTCTCCCCACCACACACACAGACCCTAAAGATGCTTTCTAAGCCTATTGGACGAGGACAATGGCACCCCAAAACAATTCAATTTCTGTTCAGCTACTGCTAACACAAACACCAATAGCACACCACCTACAGCCTCTAAGGACAATACTTACTCTCCCACAGCACAAAAATCACACCACCTTGAAAACCGCTCCATTAAACTGCCTAAGTAATGCTCATTCTTTGTCCAAATACAAGTACCACATCTATCAATTGACGGGCACAGAACCAGACTTACTCCTCATAACGAAATCATGGCAGTGGAAAGACATGGCTCCAGTATTTCATGAAGCTGTTCCACCAGACTACCAAAATGTTACACAAAATTGCATAGGCAAAGAGGAGGTGGCTTAGCCGTCATAGTTAAGGAAGCAACAGCTCTCATTTAAGCTGAGGATGTTTCCTTACAAGGTTGTTCGGCCCTCCTCATCAGATGAAACCCAACCTTTTTCTTTACAAAGCACCACTTAGGAAAGGAACATTGCCACAAACCTTTCTAGACAACATTTCAAACCTATTTACCAAATATTCAACCCTATGCATCCTTAGTGACCTGAACACATCGTTTGACAAACCTAATATGCCCCATCTCAGAACAATCCTCACAGGCCTAGACACGCTCAGCCTACAACATCTCACTTCCAATCTCACACACATTTCAAGACACGCCTTAGATTTTATTTGCTGCAACCCAGTTCAGACCTAGTTTCATTTCACAGGGTTACTCCGGTCACATGGTCAGACCGCCAGCTGGTTGCCTTCCAACACAAACACCACAACTTACCCCAGGAAAACTCAGCTTACTCCCAAACTCCTTACCGACTTTGGATCAAACTGAATTTAGAAGACTGAGAACTCCAGCTTACATCCAACATAGATCTCGACACAATAACCTCAGTTCAAAAACTCTATGGATGGCTCCATGAAGCTTTTGATATATTAATCCCACAGAAAATATAAAAACATAAAAAAGGAAAAAACACTTGGATGAATGCAGATTTAAAAAAGATGAACAAATTCCAAAGCTTCAAATGGTCTGTCACAAAACAAACAACCCTCGAAACAGAATATGCCTACATAGACGTATACAAATGTACAAGTCAACAATCAAAAAAGCTACTACTCAAGCAGAATCCAAAAAACAAAATAGCTCAATATTTTTTTTTTAAATACTCACAGAATTTCACAATCCAAAATGCACAGAAGGAACCAATCCCATACCTCAGGAATGTTGTCAAAAACTGGCAACGCATTACACAACCAAAGCAGACATGTTGGATTCATACTTAACATACAAAGACCCAACAGCACTACCCATTTCCAAAAAGTCCTCCCACAGGTCAGTTAATTCAGCCTCTGGACTTCTTCAAAGAAATATCACCAACTAAATTTCAGCATCTTGTCAAAGCTAGGAGGCCAGCTGGTTGCCCCAATGGCCCTTTTCCACGTTAAAACCTAAAAAAACATTCTTGAACAACTTTAAGGGCCATCCCAATCAGAACACTGATCAAGAACTCCTTAACGACAGGAGTTTTTCCAGAGGACACAAAAAGACATACATATGCTGATTATTAAAGAAAACAAACCTGGACTCTCAATGCCCCAACAATTACAGACCTACCGTAAGCACACTATACCAAGGCAAACCTATAGACAGACCAGCCTTCAATCAGATGTCACAATTAATTGAAGAAAACTCTCCAATTTAGAAATGGGATTTTGTGCAGGGAGAAAAACTGAATCAGCCCTAATCTCCATTTGGGCCGATCTTAAAAACACAGTGAACCAGAATGGGGTAGCTGTGCTACCTCTCTTGGAACTTTCAGCTCCCTTTGACATAGCGGATCATGACACTCTATCTGAAGACTCAAGGAAGCTGGCATAGAGGGTGGCCACTCATTTGCATCACATCTTACCTACACAATAAAACAAATGTGATCCATACTACTCCTTCTCGTCAAAACCCTATAGCTCAAAAGCATGAGTCTCTCAAGGCTCTATCATCTCCTCCCTCATTTTCAACATCTACATGAAATCCTTACCAGAACTCACAAATGTTTTTGAGTTCACCTGGTATAAGCATGCAGACGACACACACATACTTCCTAAATTGGATAGCATCAAGACCATTGGAAACTCAAAAATCTTGAGTTGCCAACGTCCCATTGGCCAGTGGATGACATGGAGCCACCTGAAATTGAACGCCTCCAAAACTGGAATACTTACCTGTGGAAACTGAAAAACTTATGAACCTTTCTGCTACAGATCCGACAATCTATTACCACCACAGAAAATTCCAAGAAAGTAAGAAACCTTGGAATTACCATGGGCTCAAAGTTCTCCATAAATGCCCAAGTGGATAAGCTATCCAGACCAAGCTTCCTTACCATGAAAATGCTATAATGCATCTTCTCACACCTAGGATTCCCCCAAAATGTCAAAGCAAAAATCTCTCTTATACTATCAAAACTAGATTACACTAATGGTCCACATCGTGGCTCACCTTTATCAACCATGACAAGATTACAGTGAATTCAGAACTCTTCGGTTCGACTATTCCTACATGCAAAGCTGCAACCCAATAGCTCCTCTGCTTTGAAGACCCTCCACTGGTCTTCCTTCAAGGTGCTTTGTATAACTCACAAGGCAATAAATCTCAAAGGGCCACCTTTCAACAGGAAGAAAATCACAAAATACATAAAACAAAGGAACATATGCTCTACACTGGCACCCTGTCTCAAAATCCCATCATACAAGAAAAACACACATGGGTGGAACATCTTTCTCTGTGTAAGCAGATAAACTATGATATTCATTACAGTGATGTTACTGACCATGTCATAAGTGATGTAATATGTGAGGTTATAAGCAGTGCATTGTGGGGGCATAAGTTAGTTAGCTCAGGTAACAATAACTGCTGAATTTCTATGGTTTTGTACGAGTGAATTCTGAGCCTAACTATAACGTCCCTGTAACCTTTGGTTTCTTCAGTGAATTTCTAAGGGTTTTTTAATTCTATTTCCTAATTCTAATGTTCCTATAACCTTTGTTTTTAAGTGAATTTCCAAGTTTTTTTTAATGCGGTTTCCTAACTATAACGTCCCTGTAACCTTTACGTTTTTAAGTGAAAAAAAAAATATATATATATATATATATTATATATATATATATATATATATATATAATATATCAAGACAATACACTTTGAGGCTTTGATTGCTGAATAAATTATGCAAAACAAGAAGCCAGGAACTCTGGGTAGTTCCGAAGTTTAGGAGGAGAGCAGCTCTTTCATTTGGAGCACCCCACAACAACCGCGACACTCTGAATCTGCTCACCTCAAAGGTCTGTTTTTCTAGCAGAGTTTTAAGCATAGAATTAGCACAGTGCCATCAACGCCAAGCTAGAAAGGGACAAAGTCTTTTGCCATTTTTACAGCAAAGTCGTTAAGCATAGGTTTAGCACAGTGCCATCTATGCCGATCACCAAACAAAAACGTCACTTTAACCTTTCTTTTTTTCAGTAAACTAATATTTTATTACCATACATAAAGCCAATTCCCCGTGTGCATGGCCTTTGGTTGTCCGTGGCAAGGGTTGGGGTTGGTAGCACAGTTTGGCCTGTGCCCAGGCTCTGGGTCCACCCCCCTCCAGGCAGCCAACATCCCACCAAGCACATCCTTCAGCCGTGTTAGGCATAGGGTTGGCCACAGGGCCTGGCCTGCAGCCATGCACTGCATCCAACCCCTTGCATGCAGCTCACTCCATGTCACACATCACTTTCTGGCATGCTCAGTGTGTGGTTGGTCTTGCAGGTCCTGGCCGCACTCAGGCAGACATACTGATTTTGCCAAAGAGTCAAAACACTAAAATATAAAACATGAGCCTATTGGCTTTATAAAGGGGTGAGCATGTCAATGTATGTAAAGCAGATCTATCATCTGTCTCCAAAAATCACCAATATTTTTATCATATGCATATTTCAGTACTTCACATAATTCAATATTTAATAAAATTATTATAAAAATGGTTATTAAAGTTTTAATTAAAGACAACATGCTTCTGAGTCTTTCAATATAGTTTTTGTTATTGCATTTTGTTGGCTGAAACATGTTAAAAAAGACTAAGAAACATATTCTTTTTTATTAAAATAATAAATGTCTCTCTCAACATTTTTCAGCCTACAAAATGCAACCATAAAAGACAACCACAAGAAGGTCTTGCACTCCCGTTGAAGAGTATAGAGCTCCAGCCAGGAATGCTTTAAATAATATGGTAAGCTCTCCTCGGGTCATGGATTTAATGAACCAGGTGACTTATGTTTTTTTCTTAATGTTGCTGGGGGGCTGGTGATTTCCCTGCAGCACCCACCAATATTAAAATAAAGGCTTAGTGGTGCCCCCATTTCTAGGGGCACCACCAAGCACCAACTCTCAAAACAAATAAACAAAAAAGCCATCAAAAGTCATTAAGGGGCGCTCCTTCAAGGATCAGTGAATAATAAATGACTGGCTCCTGCCACTGATTTAATATTCATTTTTATATCATGTACCCACCCGGGACATCTTTTTAAAAAATAATTATTGGCATGGGGGGAGTGCAATTCACCTCCCTGAGCCTTTAAAGGTCTCATGGACCCCACCCCCAGGGCCATTTTCATTTTAATGGGCAGAGGGGCCCTTGTCTCCCCCGACCCTTTACGGGCCCTGGAGAACCCCTCACCTGTGGCCTTTCTCTTTTTAAGGTACGGGGCGCACGGTCTACCTCCCCAAACCTTTACGAACCTTGGGACCCCATCCACCATGGCCCCCGGGCACCCACAGCACACACTGTTGGGAGCAGAGGGGGGCCCCAGACCCCCTGCGGCCAGTTGGCTCCCCTGCATACATCCATCCTGGGTTCATGGGAGCTGCCATTGTTCCTGCCCGGCAGGAGCAGGTATTTTTCCACTGTTTCGGCCAGGTAGGAGCAATCCAATTTTCACTGCCACAAGAGCACGGGCAGGGAAATAAAGATCTTCTCCCACCCAGCAGGAGCATTTTTAAAGCTCCCACCGGGGCGGGAGCAGACATGGGAAGGGCAGGGAAATGGTGTCCCGGCAGTGGGCTATGTGGGGCACCACAGTGGAGCCAGCCCCGGAGATGGGGGACCACGCACGCCCTTCTATTTAAAAATTGTGCTGGGCCCCAGGGGATGGTTTCCCCAGGCAGTCATCGGCTCGGGAGGGGTGCCACGTTCCCCCCTCTTCCCATTAAACATTACATTAGGCCCTGAGGGTTGGGATCCCAGGGGCGACGATCGGCTCAGGGAACCCCATGCATGCCCCTCTCCCCAAATAACTTTAAATTTAGACCCCGGTAGTCCTATCAATTTAAAAAAATGATAGCCACCATTGAAAAACTATGTTTTGCTGCAATCCAACAGGAGTCCTCCTGGATCGCAGAAATATTGTTTTGACCCCGTGGTCTAGGTTGCAGGGTCCCTTGCTCACTTTGCCACTGGATTCAAGCTAGCCTGGCTGATGAGGGGTGCTACCCCAAACCGGTCCCAGGATGCTTGTGTCCGGTCCAGGGAAGACGTTGCTTGGCAGTTCGGGCTGGACTGTTCCCATAAGGCACAGGGTCAAGACTGATTTGCATATGGCTGGGTCTGAACTGGGGAGGCGAAGTGAGCTAAAGAACGATGATGGATTCAACCCAGATCTGTGACTGGGGGTGAGTGTCTGAAATGTTTCAGCTCTCCGTCCATCATCTCCTTGTGTTTGCTTTATCCCTGCCTTGTCCCCTTATATTTTTTTCACTATTTTCAGGACAGGGGGTTGAGTCCCCGGTGTCCTGTAATGGCTGCCACAACATTTTCTTTCATGCTATGGCCAGCTAATAGGAGCATCTGGTACCGTGGGAGCCTTAATCCAGTGGGAGTAAAGTGGCCCAAGGGGGGGGTGGGGGGGGTGAGAGGCCTCTAGGCTAATAGGAAAAGGTTTTTTTTTTACTTTGTGCTTGCAGGGCTCTCACGAGAGACCCTCAGACCGAACTGTCTAGATATACAATTATTATCTATGTCATGTGCCTTAATTTCTCAGAAACTACTGAACGGATTCACACCAAAAGCATGCTTTCGGGAGAAAGATCTAGTTAGCTGTCGAAATTGGTTTCATTCCATTCAGCAGTTTTTGGGTAGCGCTGTTCAAATAAGCCTATGGAAAATGCATTAGGATTTTGCATTTTAGGACCCTCCCACACACTAAAGAGCTCTTTTAGGAAAGTTTCGTTAAGCGACACCAAGATTATTAGCAAACCAAAAAAGACATTTTCAATGGAAAAGCAGATATTATATATATATGACTGGTATGAAGAAGCGATTAACCAGCTATGAACAAAAGATAAAACAGAGAAAGCATGCAAAGTTTGAGAGAGATGCTCGTGACTATGAGCAAGGCCGGGTCCTTACATTTGCAAAAAAGTTCGATGCACCACGTCGACAGCTAATGAGCAACAGGAATCAGAGAATGGTGGAGCGCCAAGAAACCTCTGAATCAGATGTCACTGACAGAGCAACCCGGCGAGCAAAGGGCTACACAATCAACTAGTAATGAACTCCCGACGCCTTTTCACGAAGAGTTCCGTCTTATCAGACAGACTTGGGGCAGAGGAAGAGGCAAGCCACCCGAAACAAAAAGAAACGTCCAACGAGGCGAGGAGGCTGGCACAAGCAACGCATCGCCACGCGTGACAAGGAGCAAGCGGGGAGCCAAACGCTAATAAGTGACAATCTAACCATTATTAACCTGACTCCTAGAGTATTGACGGAAACGGAAAAGTCAGTGATGCAATTAGGACTGACATTTTGTCCATCTAGGAGATTTGAATATGCTCAGACGAGGATTGACCTCTTCAAATTCGTAAGAAAATTGAAGTTGTATAACTTTTTTAAGACACAGGGGCTGAGAAACCAAGCAAATCCAATCCAGATAGGGGACACAGGATTGGATGCACTAACTGGCCACGATCTAAGTACCCTAGCAGTCTTAGAGGATCTACAAGAAGAAGGGGCCCTATGGAATGGTGACAACAAAGCTGTGCCTGAGAAAACGGGACACTGGAGTGAGCCACAAGAAAGTTTGAGGAGCCCTTTTAAACCTGTGTCCAAATTCATTCCTCAAATGCCGAACGATGCAATTGATGTATTTACGGACCTAGTGATCAAAGATCTGAATGAACTTAGACTCAATGAGGATGAACGAAGGATTAGGAGCAATATAACGAAACAACAACTAGTAGCTTTGCAAAGTTTACAAAAAGACCAAGCGATCGTATGTAAACCGTCTGACAAAGGTGGGAACATTGTACTCCTCACAGCGGAGTACTACTGTGGGGAGGCATTGAAACAACTACACGATGTTTCCAGTTACAAACCGAACGAAATGAAGGAATATGAGAACAGCATCAAAGAATATCGATGTTTGATCTACAAATGGAAACAGAGAGGAATGCTGGGTGATGAAGAGTATACCTTTTTAAATTGTAAATATCCACGCATTCCAAATTTTTATCATCTCCCTAAAGTACATAAGGACCATATGAATCCCCCCGGTCATCCTATTGTTTCTTCGAAAGGGAGTTTGACTGAAAACATGTCCATTTTTATTGATCACTTTTTGTTTGACTTTGTTGTTGAGTTAGTCTCCTATATTCAGGACACCAGACATTTTTTGAAGCAAATTGAGGGGGTGTCATGGGAGCCTGATTTCGTGATGATCACGTTGGACATCTCTAGTCTTTATACTAGCATCCATCACGTAGATGGCTTGGAAGCCATTAGATATTTCCTGCATGGTCGCTCCTTGAAATATATGGAGCATAATGTGATGTTACTTGAATATGTCAACTACTGTTTGAACAACAATATGTTTCTCTTCCAAGAGCAGCTATTTAAACAAATTCAAGGCACGGCTATGGGCACCTGCTTCGCCCCCAGTTACGCTAATCTTTTCGTGGGCTGGTGGGAGAAGCAGGTGGCCTGGTCGGATGCCAATGAACAGTGGACCAACAGATTGGTTAGTTGGAACTGATACATAGATGACCTAGTTATCATCTATAGTGGAACAGAAGAATCAGCCATGGAATTTGTAAAACTGCTTAATATGAATGATTTAAATCTTAAATTTACTGGAGAAATCAGCAAGACATCAGTTAATTTTTTGGATTTGAATGTTTTTGTAGCCAATGGGAAACTTTGTACCACCCTACACAGAAAGCCCACAGCGGGCAATTCTGTGCTGCACGCCAGCAGCTGTCATCTGGAGAAACTAAAGAACAGTATCCCCTATGGGGAACTGTTACGTAGCAAAAGAAACTGTACACGTGAGTGTGATTTCCAGGCTGCAGCTGCTGACAGTGTAGCCAGATTCCAAGTGCGAGGCTATTCGGGGGAAACTTTATTGAATGCCAAGAAGAAAGTGGACACCAGGTCGAGAGTAGAACTGGTTAGTGGGGCATCCACTACGAGGAAGAAAAGATCTCTAGCCTCTGATACACAGCTAAGAGAATGCAGAATGATTACAGATTTCTCCAGTAGTGCCAATGATATTAGAAAAACATTGAGGAAGAGTTGGCACATCCTAAAAGCAGATTCCATCTTAGGGGAGAATCTTCCCAAGGCTCCCCTTTTGACATTCAGGAAAGCTCGGTCATTAAAAGACCATTTGATACAAAGCCACTATGTAAGAGAGAACAGACCATCATGCTTTAGCTCTTTAAAGGGCTTTTTCCCTTGTGGGAGATGGAAGGCCTGTAAGCACAGTCGAAAGGTTTTGTCCTATGCTGTACCAGGGCTTAGGAATCCAAGATTGATTGAAACATTTATGAATTGCTACACAACCACAGGGTATACTGTTTAGTATGTCCGTGTGGACTATGGTACGTCGACAGTACCATACATCTGACAAAAATAAGGATTCTGGAACATCTCAGAGCCATTGCCTCTAAGGATGTTAATTATCCGGTGGCCAGGCATTTCGAGAGTCACCACTATAGCAACAGGGATCTGTTATGCTATTTTTGCCTGGATCATGTTCCCAATGATATAAGAGGGGGGGACAGAGAGTTGAAGCTTAGAAGGCTGGAGTCAAGGTACATCTTAGATATGCAATCAAAAATGCCCTTTGGTTTGAACAGTGGGGAAGAGCTGGCAATTCATCTGTAGGTTCACAGGAGGAGGGCATTGTATTTGTGGGATCTGGAGAAGGCTTGTACATTTGTATATAGATATATGTATGATGAAATTTTGGTTACCATTTCATTTGTAGTGTGGAGGTAGGGGTGTGGTATTTAGCATTGTGTTACTTTTCATAAGTATTCATGTAGAACAGGCCCATCATGGGCATAATATTGAATTTGTCCAGAACATGCAGCTATCCATAAGAGTAAATTGATGTATATATGTGCATGCCCATTCAGGGCGAGATTTTGTCCTTGATTTAATGAATTTGAACAATGTGGATTCTAATGTTGTTTATAAGTTATCCATAAGATGTAAATAGATGTATATATGTGCATGCCCATTCAGGGCGAGATTTTGTCCTTGATTCAATGAATTTGAACAATGTGGATTCTAATGTTGTTCATAATTTTGCATGAAGCGGACCAGAGTTTGCCATTGCAATGTCCCGGGGTGCCATTGCTGGAG
Organism: Calotriton arnoldi; assembly: GCA_963921515.1. Lineage (NCBI taxonomy): Eukaryota > Metazoa > Chordata > Amphibia > Caudata > Salamandridae > Calotriton > Calotriton arnoldi. The sequence continues at coordinate 925,218 of CAWUFW010004643.1, forward strand.
CTGTCCCTGGGGGGTGGCAGTCCCCAGGGACATTCAAGACTCCTCTCCCATCTTGCCGCTAGCCCTGGGGAGGTGGTGGTCCCCGGGGGCAGGAGGAGGGCCGAATGGGATCCCTGCATTTGTAATTAAAAGGGCCCCGGGGAGGTGGCGGTCCCCGGGGCAGCAGCGGAGGCCTGCATTAAAAAAAAAAAATACAGTGTGCCCTGAAGAGGTGGTGGTCCCCGGGGCTTCTAATAAGCCCCTGGGATTTCACGCACCCGGGGGCTTAAAAAAGAGACGCAAGGAAGAAGGCATGTCTTTTTTTTTATTTTGCCGCAGATTCGCAGATCCACTGCGACTCCGTTGCAAAATTAAAAAAGAAAATGCTTTTAAAACGTGGAGGGGTCCCTGTGGGACCTCCCCACCATATCTGGCGGGTTCAGGGTATTCCTATCCTGCCCCCTTTTCTTTATTTTTAATTTTTTTTCTGGGACTCTGCATCAAGCTGTGTCTCAAGATGGCTGCCAACACTTCCTGGTGTTGGCAGCCAGTCAGAGCAGTGCATTTCCCCGCAACAAGCTTGACTTTGTTCGCGAAGGCTTCGCGACCAGAGATATCACTATAATTTTAGGTTTAATTACTCAAAAACTACTGAACGGATTTACACCAAATAAGCAAAAGGCACTTCCTTGAACCGACATCTACCTCCCTGCCAAATTTAGTCTAAGTCCGTTCAGCGGTTCAAGCTGTAGGTGTAGCTAAAGGTTCCTATGGGAATTACCATTACAAACGCAACCTTATTTTGTGCCCCAAATTCTCAGTCCCCAGTGCATGGATCACCCCAAACTTTCCCAATCAATAGTACTCGCCGTGACACTTTTTCAGCAAAATTTCATACAGTTTGGTTAAACGACGCCAAAGTTATAGCCAAGTCAAAACATGTTTTTCCTATGGAAACTAGGTCCTATATATATACACACATACAAACACACACAAAGCAGAAAACATGAACAAAAAAGTTATTATATAAAGATCTGTTATGTATGACATTAAGTGCATGTTTATGCATTACATATAAGGATGTGGTTGTCTATATACATGGTTCTATAAATAGGGGTTTATGCTTCCGTTTATAATGGTATACATATATACAGAAATTGAAAACAAAATTAAAAAAGAAATAGTCTGTAAATTTATGCACAACAGTATACGTCTGGCCATGTAAATATTATTACATGTATGTACAAATGGATATATATATATAGATCTATCTATATCTATCTCTATATCTCTCTCTATATATATATATATCTCTATATATATATATATATATATATATATATGTATCTCAGAGTGGTGGTCACCACTCTGTAGTTATAGCTAGGACCCAGTTACCATAGGAAGTGGATTTTTTGGTTTGCTAATAACTTTGGCCTCATTTGACGAATCTCCACGAAATTATTCAAAAAAGCGTTCATCCACCTCAGCTCCTACTGGAAAGTTTTGGGGTGATCCATTAAGCGAGGGACGAGAAAAAGGGAGGGGGGTCCAAAATGCAATATTTCCATTCATTATTCCGTGGGAAAACTGCACAGCGATAGAACGAAAATGGTTGAACGGAATTACACCACTTTTGGCAAAAAGCTAGATTGTGGTCCAGAAAGCGTGCTTTTTTGTGATTTGGTGTAAATCAGTTCAGTAGTTTTTGAGAAACTATGCAACCTCAAAAAATAGAGTTTCCTATTGGCCAAGAGGGCTTTTTTCTCTGTCAGCTGTCTCACTCCTACGGGGGGTCAAAAGCACTTGCGAACTCCCACAGGAAGAGAAATGTTGCAACCACCATTTCAGGACACAGGGACTCGATCCCGGTGCCTTGAAAATCAAAATAAAAAAATTAAAGATGAAGCCCTAAAGTAACTATAACTCGTGCACTCACATATTACATCACTCACTATATGTTCTGTGACATTATTGATGACAACTGAACTGACATCATTAACAACAAGTCCGTGTTGACAGAAATATCAGTTTTTTTATTCTTCTTCTTTCATACAAACACCAGTCTCAGCCAACACGTGTTTCGTCGTTATTCGGGTATCAAATCCCACGACTTCTTCAGGGCTGAGAAATCATATGTAACAGAAAGTAATTTAATAACGATTGCACCACCAGCACATCTAAAACCACCCCAGTGACTTTAGTGCAATCTTCTGAGGCACTCTTTATATAATGAATTTAGTTATGCCTGATGCGTGGAAACCCATATACAAAATTAATCTTAGTACACCTGATTGTCATTGCAATAAATGTGTTTTTCAAACAAACAATCATCTCTATACACAGCAAGTGAATTTGCCATATACATGTTATCACAATCCTATTTATCACAGATGTAAAGTCACAGAAACACCTTCATGCCACATAGCCCGTGTCTCCACATGGTGTGTCCCATGCATTTTGGTCACAGGGCCTGCCATGCATTATTATAAGTGATATCGGAAAAGATATTCAAAGTCATGGGTACCTCCTAAGTTAATGTGTCGTACCTGAGGAGAAAGATCTACTGTCAAAACATATTCATCTTAATACCGTCTTATAATGCATGGCGGGCACATTTGACCAAAATGCATGATTGTTTGAAAAAACACATTTATTGTAATGACAATCAGGTGTACTAAGATTAATTTTGGTTGTGGGTTTCCACGGATCATGCATAACTAAATTCATTATATAAAGAGTGCCTCAGAAGATTGCACTAAAGTCAACGGGGTGATTTTAGATGTGCTGGTGGTGCAATCGTTATAAAATTACTTTCTGTTACATATGATTTCTCAGCCCTGAAGAAGTTGTGGGATTTGATACCCGAATAACGACGAAACAAGTGTTGGCTGAGACTGGTGTTTGTACGAAAGAAGAAGAATAAAGAAACTGGTATTTCTGTCGACACAAACTTATGATTTATTAAGGGCAAGATATTTAGCGTGTGCTGGGGAATTTGATGTCTTAACTGGGTGGTCTAGGCCACATTACAGGGAGAGGGGTGGTTCTCCCTACCTTACAAGCACCGGGCCATAGACATTGGATAATTGGATAAGGTATACCTTCCCTAGGGGCGCCACTACCCTGACACTAATCCACCCCATAATCAGTAATCATTAACACTAACACTGTACGTGGGGGGGGCGTGACTTATAGTTACTTTAGGGCACAAGTTATAGGCATTCAGATAACTAGAACTGTTGAATTTCAGTGTTTTTTTAGTTTAAAACTGTATGTTTTAAATTACATTTTCACCTAACTATAACGTCTCTTTAACCTCTACTTTTTAACGAATATAATAGTTTTATACCTCGCATAGAGATATGACTATGTGTATACATATATATATGTATACATACATGAATAAATCTAGGTGTGTATATCTGTATGTATGTACATATTAATTTCTTTATTGGGAAGAAGAAAAAAAACATTCCGCCTCTGCCTTTCCCTCCCCTCTCTAACTCATCCCAAACCTTTCTGACTACAGTCATCTCCCAAACTTGTTTTCCCCAAACTCTTCTCTCTTTCTATCCAATTCATTCAACCAAAAGTTGCATATGTCCACAACTCCCAATAACATCTTACATCGTCCCTTTACTAGCTCCACTTTAATTAATTTATCTGTATCCAAAATTCTACAGTAAATGCTGCTTTCCAAGCATAACATAACTAATCCTACAAGGAAAGGAAAGCACATATTACAAATATATTAGCTATTTACCTCAGAATACGGAGGAGAAAGCTACTTACCGCAAAACACTTCACCGCCCCGTCAAGGGTAGTTAATGTTATATAAATACAATTTACAATAACTGGAGGGAGGTTCTTCGCCCATGAGTCAACAGCCACTCAGGCAGGATTGTCCTCTTTATACGTTTATTTAGTGCTTCATTCCTTACCAACACCCTATTTATAAGTCAGGTTGACATATAGACATATATGCGGACATTCTGGGTGGCTGGAATTTCTTTTACCTCCCGGTATTTTCATACATTTAAATGCCCATTAAGAGTTAAACCCCACGGAATGGGAAGGAATTGTGTAGACCCAGATTTACTGGGTGGTATTTTACAAAGATTTCTCAATTCCTTGTTGTTTAATGATGACATTTGCCACCAGTTCCCGCAGGTGGTCAATGTCTGCAAGGCGGTCTATGCAGCCTGTGGGAGGAGGGGGTGATAGTGTGAGAAGGAAGGGGAGGATCTGACAGGTGCCAGGACCTGAAGTCGAGGGTTCTCTGATTGGGTATTCTTTCGGACCCTATAACGATCACCAGGGGCATCCGACAGGGGTGTCCTCTTTCCCCCCAGCTTTTTGCACTCTATTTCGAGCCTTACATCCAAGCTCTTAAAATGGCAAAGGCCATTTGCCTTTTGTATATATATCAGCCAGAGCTTACGATTCAATTATACGCAGATGATGTGGCCATTCTGACTCCTACCCCTGCCATCGCCTTACCGACAGTAGAAACCATAGTGAGGGTATTCCACGCCGCTTCAGGGTATAAGCTGAATATCGACAAAACTCAGGTCTTGACGAACTTCTCTGCTCCAGATCATGACATGCGCTGGGTCCAGCTGGCAACATGCCTTGGCGTGGAACTCAGCGGCAGCCAGTGCAGGTAAGCGTGGTGAGGCGGGGCGGTGGAGGTGGTGGGATTAGTCAACAGACAACGGAATAGAGAAAATAAAATAAATTAATAAATCCTATTCTGTCGTCTGTCGACTCCTCCCCCCCTCCACTCCCACCCGCCCCGCTTACCTGCACCAGCTGCGACTGGTGGAACTGTCACTACAGATGGAAAAGATGGAGTATAATTTGGTCAAATCCTTACACAGACAGATGAGGTCTTTGATAAGTGGAACCGCCTACACTTGGGATTAATTGGGAGATGTAACCTCATTAAAACGATCATTCGACCTCGTTATATTATTCTTTTTAGGTGTATACCCCTCTATCTTCCTAAAGTTTTTTTTAATAAGAAGGAGGCGTTTTGGCAAAAAGTCATTTGGAGTTGTAGGAAACATAGATCCAGCATACAGTGTCTCCAATTGCCACGGGAGAGAGGTGGCTTTTCCCTACCGGGCTTGCGGGTCTACTATTAGGCCGCATTCATGTCACGACTAACTAAGGTCCTTGGAAGGGAGCAGTGGGTTCTGGGGCGTATGTTCCCAGAGTATCTGCCGAAGAGGAAGGCTGTTTTGCTTTGCACCAGTATTATCTACATGGTTTATTTTAAAAGGACTAGGCTCAAGATCCTGAGGTTGTTTCATTCCATCTGGTCTCATCTTAGAAAGATGCTTCTGGACATGTTCACAAGAGCTTTCTGGAGTGTCGTGAGGGCTCTAAACTTCTCACATTGGGGCAATTATATGAGGGTGACATACTTCTCTAAAATGAGTGCATCAATGGTATTCCCTCTCCCGTAGTGAATTCTTTAGGTATCTACAGCTGTGACATATCTTAGGTAGTATCAATCAATCAATCAATCAGAGGGAACTGTAAGCACGCTACTCACCCGTGAGGGTCTCAAGGCGCGGGGGGGGGGGGTCAGCAGTTCCGTTCAGTCGAAAAGCCAGGTCTTGAGAGCCTTCCTGAAGGTGTTCAGGGAGGGGTCGCGTCTGATGTCGATCGGGAGCTCGTTCCAGGTCTTGGCCGCGATGTAGGAGAAGGCTCTTCCCCCGGTTTTGACTCTGCGGATGCGTCGGGTTTCGGCGAGGGCGGCAGATCGGAGGTTCCTTTTTGGTGTGTGGAAGAAGATTCTGTCGTTGAGGTTTTGGGGTCCAGTGTTTTGTAGGTGTGGGTGAGTATCTTGAAAGTGACTCTTCTCGATAGGGAGCCAGTGGAGATTCCGTAGGTGTTGGCTGATTTGTTCGTGTCGAGGGATGCCGAGGACGAGTCTGGCGGCGGTGTTCTGAATCGTCTGGAGCTTGCGGAGTAGGGATTTGTTTATGCCGGCCTAGAGGGCTTTTCCGTAGTCCAGTCTGCTGGTAATGAGTGCGTGGGCGACTGTCTTCCTTGACTCGTGGGGGATCCATTTGAAAGTCTTACAGAGGATGCGGAGGGTGTTGAAGCAGCTGGAGCCGATGGCGTTGACCTGTCGGTTCATGGAGAGGGAGGAGTCGAGTAGGATGCTGAGGTTTCTGGCGTGGTCCGTGGGGATCTGGGGGTGCTGAGGGTGGTGGGCCACCAGGTGTTGTTCCATGCCGATGGCGTGGTTCCGAGGAGGAGGACTTCGGTCTTCTCCGAGTTGAGCTTCAGGCAGCTGTTGCTCATCCAGGTTGCTACGTCCTGCATTCCTTCCTGGAAGTTGAGTCTGGTCATGGTGGAGTCCTTGGTGAGGGAGAGGATGAGCTGGGTGTTGTCAGCGTAGGATACTATGTTGAGGCCGTGCTGTCGGACGATGGAGGCGAGGGGGGCCATGTAGATGTTGAAGAGGGTAGGGCTGAGCGATGATCCTTGGGGCACTCTGCAGTTGTTGTCTGTGGGTTCGGAGAGGAAGAGTGGCAGTCTGATCCTTTGGCTTCTGCCGGTGAGGAACGATCGGATTCAGTCAAGGGCGGTTCCTTGTATGACGGCGTTGTGTAGTCTGGCAGCGAGTGTGCGGTGGGAGACGGTGTTGAAGGCTGCTGATAGGTCAAGTAGGATCAGGGCTGCGGTGTGGCCTTGGTCCAGGAGGGTGCAGATGTCTGTGGCGGCGAGTAGGGTGGTCTCGGTGCTGTGGTTGCTGCGGAATCCGGATTGGGATGGGTCGAGGATGGTGTTGTCCTCAATAAACGTTGTCATTTCTGTGTTGACGGTCTTCTCAGTGACTTTTGCCGCACAGGGGAGGAGCGAGATGTGCAGGTAGTTCTTGAGGTCCGTTGGATCAGCCGAGGGCTTCTTGAGCAGGGGCCTCACTTCTGCGCGTTTCCAATCGTCGGGGAAAGTGCCGGTCTCAAATGTGGCGTTGATGGTGCGCCGTAATTCTGGTGCTATGGCCGGTCTGTGGTAGATGTGTGGTGGGCAGGGGTCTGTGGGGCCCCCCCCCCCCCCCAAGAGTGGATGCCTTTCATGGTCGAGGCGGTGTCTTCGGTGGAGATCGGTGTCCAGGAGGAGATGGTGGGCTGGCTGGTGTTGCCGAATGAAGGGGTGGTTGCGGAGTCAGGTGTATGGTCGTTGAAGTCGTCATAGAGGTTTTTGGTCTGAGGTGGAAGTAGGATCCGAGCTTGTCGCAGAGGTCCTGGGAAGGGGTGATGTCCATGGCTTTGCAGGGGGGCTTGGTGAATTCCTGGATGACGCTGCATAGTTCTTTGGAGTTGGAGAGGATTTTGTTGTGCATGAAGGTCCTTTTAGTGGTTCTGATGTGTTGGTGGTATTTCGTTATGGCGTTCTTGTAGGTGGTGTAGTTTTCCGGCGTTTTGCTGTTTCTCCAGTTCTTCTCCAGGCGTCTGCATGTGCGTCTTGTTTCTTGGAGGTCGGTGGTGAACCAGGCAGCTTTCCTGGGGCGTTGTCCGTCGAAGTTGCGTAGCGGGGCAGGCTTGTCTGTGCAGTTGGAGATCCATGTGTGGAATTCCCTGGCTGAGAGGCTGGCGTCGGTTGTAGCAGTGGGGGTGTTGTGGTTGAGGGTGGAGTTGAGCTGCTCCTCTGTGACTCTGCCCAGTTCCTTCGCGGGGCGCGGAGCTGGTTTGAGCGGCTTGGGTTTGTCGATGAGGAAGTGTACGCAGTGGTGGTCAGTCCACAGGGGTTGCGTGGTGTAACTGAAGTGAACGTTGTTTCCTCCTGCGAAGATGGGGTCGAGGGTGTGTCCTGCCTGGGGGTTGGTGTGGTGATGAGCTGTTTCAGTCCGATGTTGGCGAGGTTGTCCAGGAGGGTGGTGGAGTTGGGGGTCGCTGGGGTTGTCGAGGTGGAAGTTCAGGTCACCGATGAGTACGTAGTCTGTGGTGGCGATGGTGTGGGGTGCGATGAGGTCGGTGATGGAGTCGGCGAAGAGGGGCCAGGGGGGTCTGTAGGCGAGGGTGCCACGTATTGTGGAGTTGGGGCCGGTCAGGACCTGGAAGTGCAGGTGTTCAGCAGCGGGGAAGGTGTCACTGGAGGTGGAGAGGCGGAGGGAGTTTTTGTGCGCGATGGCGAGGCCTCCTCCCGGGTGGTTGGGGCAGTCCTTCTTCTGGATCTTGTATCCGTCCGGGATGGCGATATCCGGTGCAGAGGAGGCGTTGGTCCAAGTTTCTGTAAAGAAGGAGACGTCGGGTGAGAGGGTGTCGAGGAGGTTCCAGATCTCCACAGCGTGTCTGTGTGAGGAGCACACTTTGAGGAGGATGCATCTTAGGGCGTCGGTGGTGTCGGCGGTCGGGGAGGTGGTGAAGGTTTTGCGGCAGTGGCAGCATGAGAACTGGCCGTGGGTCTTGTTCGGCGTGGACTGCTGGCAGTTGTTGTTTCTTCTGGGGTTGAGTGCAAGGAGGGCAACTGAGTTGTAGCGGTAGATGGTGGGAGATCCAGGGTCTCTGGTGCAGGTCGCGGTCAGGTCGCGGACGGGCACAGACGGGCTTGCCTTTGGCATGCCAGCGGCGCAACCGCGCAGCGGCCGCCATTAAATAGGAAAGGGGGAGGGACGTGCAGCTGGGAGGCGGGAGCACGGACCGTCAGGGGGGAGGGGCCGCAGGGGCAGCAGCAGCAGGAAACGGAAGCAGTGCAAACACAAAAGTAAGCAAAATGCGCAGAGATACAGAATAAATTAAAGGATTAAAATAACGAGGCAAAAATATTAAAGAAGGCATAATGCGGAGCGAAGATAGTGCGGGCAGGGGTACGGGCCAATTACCAGGCGGAGGCGGGCGGCAGGAGCGGGCACCAGCGGCACAGACAGCGGCCTTGAACCCTATCAGGTGGAGGTCAGCGTGTCAGCGGCAGGGCATGAAGACAGTTGAAGACAGAGGACATACGCTACTCTCAGAATAGCTTTCTGGATTACCCGATGAGAAGTCCTCATAAGGGGAACATCAGCTTTCTTATATAATGATCTCTTTGGCTGATGGTTGGGCAGAGGACTGATCCATTTCAATTACAGGCCAATAAGTAGAGCAGTCACCTCGGGATAAGGGTGACTCTTGATGATATCAGGTTTACTAAGTTGCTTGCGCAGAGTGTTCTTAATGTTTCGAGGGTCAAAGTACATCACTTTAAATTTATAAATGATTTTTATTACACGCCTTATCATCTTTACATTATGATGGTTAGACAAGATATGAAAGGCTTTCAGTGTGAGGTTGAGCCAGAAGAAGTCGTGCACATTTTGTCACCCGACGGTCTGTCTGTGATTTTTGGGAGACAATTATGCGGAAACGTAACCGGATTTGGCAGGTCAATGTGGTCTGGGACCATAAGCTAGTAGTATTAAGGCATTCTCCATCTATCCCACTGCATCTTGCAGGGATATATTTTGTTGCCATTTCTCTGGCAAGATTAGAGCTGGCTCGACACTGGCTACTCAGGGAGGCTACAAGTCGAATGCTTTGGTGGCACGAATTTCTGAATACAGGCTCTCTTGAGATGTCTTTAATGACAACAATGAATGTAGAACCAGGTTAAGGAGGATCTGGGACCCTCTGAGGGGGTTGTTGAGCCAGCTTCGGGCTGGTTATGACTAGATACTATGAATACACACCAGGAATCCAGGGGAGAGGGCCTGTAGGGGAGATCGTACTACTCCCTATCTGAATGTAAACTCACTAAAAGTACGTCTCAAAATAACGAGAAAAAAGTGGGGGGGGGGGAGGAAAGAAAATCCCTGGATGTGGTGTAGTGAAGGTAACGGGAACAGAGTATGCTCTGTTCAAAGGGAGGAGACCTCTTTTAGGACAAGAACCCTCACTCACCCGAAGGTGAAATGCTTCATCATAGGGTTCCCTCCTCCCACCAGGGCCGCAAGGTCACCGATGTGGGCTACAACTCTTCTGGGCTTGAAAAGGAGCGGAGGTGTTTTAAGGAAGGGACCAAAAGGTAGGGGTGGTGAGGAGCAGGGTGCAAAGGAGGAAGATTAAAACTGTATACAGGAGGCCAAATATATTTTATTCTGCGGTCTCCTGGATAAGGATTAAATAGAGAGAGGACTAGCGGTTATCAGCAAATATACCCCTACAGTAGGTCAACATGTTTCTGCCCTTTAGTGACCCTAACAGGGGTTCAGGGGCATTCTTCAGGACCAGACAATAAGTCACTCTGCATGAAATTCATATATATATATATATATATAAAAGAGTAAGCAAATATACTGGCCACCACGTTTGGGTAGCTAAGGAAAGTGAAAGAGACACCAGCAGCTGCACTGGGCTTTCTTTCAAAACCAGTCTTTAAGGGCTCCCATCCACTGGGAAAATGCATGGTGGAATAAATGATCAGTCAGGCCCTGATCCAGACTGAGGCAAGGACCCGAGTGACTCTCCTGAATAGATCCAGGAGCTCCACTGCCTCTCTGAACTGAGGCAGGGTGCATTCAGATACACCTCTGAATGATGCTGCTACTCTGGGGCCTCTCTGAATCAGTGTTTTAGGCCTATTAAGTAATGCAAGTTCTCTTTGGCACCCTCAGTGTGTTCTGCGGGGCTCTTAACAGTTATTCGTGTACCGAGGACTTTTGAAATGATCAATGTGTTCTGCAATCTCTCTGAACCAAAACAAGGTCTCTTTGAAACGATGCTATGGTCTTTTTGAGGCTATGCATGCGTTTCAGCTATGAGATCAGAATCACCACCCAGTCCAAATAAACGATTTTTGAAAAAGAAAGTGCAAAATTAAATGTCATATTAAAGCTTTAAAAAGAGGTGGGTGGAAGGCAATGAGTGCAACCATATGCAAATGAACCTTGGTCCTGATCCAGTGGAAGCAGTCCAGCAGAAACACGAGGCCGCATACTGGCTTCAGTCTTGCTGGGCCTCATCAATGAAATGACAGTGACCATAAGGCCCATACCTGGGAGTCAGGTTACAACAACGAAAGGCAATGGGTTGAATGCTTGTGTAAGTCTCAGTCAATATCTAGAGCAGTCCATCATTTGCTTGCCCAGCGTGCCACTCCACAGAAACAACTATTTGCAAATCAGTTTTGGTCCTCCTCAAAAGCAACATCCCAGTGCAACTGCAAAGTGGTGTTGGATGGGGTGTGGGGGGAGAGCGGAAGGATGGGGAGACCCATTGGGAAGTGAAGACCAATGGCCATGACATGTTCCGAGTTTTTCTCAAGTCTGCCCTGGACTGCCGGGCACGGCATGGTGGAACAAAATCACGTGGATATGGTGTTGGAAGGCCCAACTCAAATAGGTCAAGGCAACCAGTTAATGTTCAACGTGTTCTGCATAACAGCAGATTCGACGTGGCCTTCATCATTGGTAAAACCAGCATCAGCACCCCACAGCTTCTGAAGGAGGTAAAGGATGTGAGAGGTCGACACAGAGGGCATCTACCAGTTTTGGCAGATGCCCCATAACCTCCATCCTCTAAATCTAGCCGGTTCTGGTGGCTTACTGGACTAATGTGCCCACTGTAGGGGCCTGTGCTCGACCTCATGGTCACACGTTTAAGTCTCGGCAGGTCCACTCAGCCTCTCATCCTTCGGAGGTCGATCAGATGAGTAGCTTTGAGTTGGGTAACAAACATCTGTTATTCGGCGCCAAGATACCCTTGGGTGAACGTGCGCTTTACAAATACACGTTATGTTATGTTAAATGACTGGCATAATCACCACCAGAAAGTTTAAAGTTACAATGTTTCAGATTTCATGAGCTAACGAATTGCAAAAGGACAGCTAATTTGTACTATTTGACTAGATGGCTGAAAGGTGAGCTGCGTCTGATACAAATGTCCATCCTAGATTTGGAAAAATGATGGGCGAAAGGAAGAAAGTGCTTGCCTATTTTGTTGAGTTTTTAGATTCAAGTGTGCTATGTTCATATATAACGTGAAAATATGTGTAGACCTTTACACTGTAACATCAGACATGCACCACAATTTGCTACGTACTGACATCAGCAGCGCAAGAAAGGAGGGCATTAAATGGTGGTTCCTGCCGTCACTCCACACCACATTAAACGGATGACTTCTCTCTTCTAACCAGAGTGCCCTGGCTGACTCAACACCCAGCAAATAGCAATTTCAAAGAAGTGGGTCTAGAAGTCACTCAACCACATCAACATTTTAGCAAATGTGTTAGTGGCTGCTCAGGCTGCTGGGGCGGTTGTTCTAGGTGCTAGGAGTGGTGCAAGTCACATGTTTTCATTATCCTATAGGCTGAGACATCAGATAGTTGAGTTGTGTATTGCTATAATACCAGTCCAGTATGTACATCATATATTCCCATGCCGGTTTCTTCAATGCCTAATGCCTGTGGTGAGCAAGTGCTATGGACGCGCTCTCTCATTAGAGGAGGTGCAATCTGTACACTGTAATCGTATACATTTCATAGTTTGAATAAAATAGTCTGCGAAATAAATAGAATCATACAAAAAGACAAGAGAGTAAATTAATTGCAAAGGCTGAGGTGTCACAGCGCCTCTTTTACAACCGGCAATGCCAATAAACCACACAGCTTGCAAAAAAATACAAAAATACCCTTCCTAACTATTTTTATATTTTCTGACATCTTCTTGCCCCTTGAACATATTCATTCAATTGGCACGAACTCTCCTTGACAGTCTTATCATAGTTTATTGTTTTCAGCCTAAGCCACAACAATTACAATTATAAAATGATCAATACCATCAATATAAAGTTAAAACATACTTTACAAAAAAAAGAAAAAGACAGTTAAAAGACATGCACAATACCCATTTCATAGATCAGGATAAAACAAAATAAACTGTGAATCCAGTGACAGAAAAAGTAACATAGCAAGACTAACTCCAGTCTCATGCCTGGATGGGTCTCCTCCTAGGCAGCTTGCTACGGATCTACGAATCAGTGGGGTATATGTTCTATGACAAGGTACAGGTGCATTATGACATGTGGTAATTGAAAACAATTTAAAAAGTGGGACTAGCAATTTTTTGCCGCGGGTTCTGAGTTTTAGTAGAAAGTAATAAAATGTTGTGTCTCCCCAATCTCACAATCGCAAAGTTAACTAGTAGATGAGTTAGTTAAAAACTTGGACATGTTCCCTCTGGTAGAGAAAACCCCCAGATGGAGTGTCTCTGGGAATACTACATTAAGACAGGGCTCTCACCCCACATGTGCTTGACAGAAGGTAACTAACAGTCAAATGCGATTAGTCTGCCTGTGCAATGCGGGCTTTCAATTTACACTAAAAACTGTAACCTTGACGTTAGAGCTAGCATCAGTGGTGATAGAGGCTAGGTTGGATCAAAAGTAACTGCACCCCAAATCAGTCGAATCTCTTTTGACATAAAGTGCCCACGCATTATTAGAAAGCTTTGTCGGTTCGGTTATTTCAACTAACGCTTTTAGATCACTGGCTCCGTGTTGGTTTCTATTCAGCACGAGCCAGCACAGCATAGGACGTGAGCGCTCACCTCCGATATTTGGAACATTCCAAGCTCCAGATACAGTGGGGTTAGCGGAGTCCTAGTCCAAGCTTTAGCAATGCTCTTAAAAAAGATTCTCTGCTATTTGCAACTGTCCCCTTGACATTGAAGCAGGAGGGTTTCCTGGGCCTTGTCAAAGTAATGGTGGAATATTCCCTGTACTGTTGGAAGGCTAAGACCCCAAAGCAATCTCACTACCAGAGGTTTAAATGTTCGCCAAGGCTGTGCGGAATTATCCGAACCTAGTAGCTCTGAAAATGGAGGGCTGAATTCATTTCACTGAAAGGATGACGTGGGGTGCAGCATGCGCGCTCTAGCAGAGTTGAGAGATTTAGGTTTTGTGACAGTGATAGAGAAGCGATGTTTGGGTGCTGTGGGAGTTACTGGGGTGGGTTACTAGAGTGCTGTGGCGGCAGGAAGGTCGGCTGTTGTGAGGAATCTTTCTGCCTCGTTAGTACACAAAAAACTGCCTCGGACCCTCACGACCTCCCGTGTATGTATGAAACTTTGTACCTGCAGCGAGCGGCCTTAAGGCTTCCCGCCCTGGCATCCCGTTGTCACGTGCTACTGCGGGCCAAAGGGCGGCATAAGGACAGTTTTATTTACCTACCACGTGTGAAGTCATGAGTTGGCATCATGCACCAAAGAAATCTTTAGTAAAATGTTCCTAAATTCTTTTTAAATTACTTGCTGTTGTACGGAGGGCATGCAATCAATCACCTTGGCGATTTTCCCAGATACAGGGAGATCGCAGCCTTTGATTTTAAGAATTATAAACCTTATATTTTATCATAAAACGAGTGTGTAGCCCTTGTCAGATTAAAATGAAACATAACACAGTTGTACTCACATTTCTAAGATGGTGCCAGCAATATCACCTGAGCCTAGGACATATATAAACGCCATATGTTTTATAAGTTCCCAAAGAGGATTATCCCCAAATGAACTTTACTTCTAATGGGAACAGCCCAGAGTTTCTCGCTTGCGTTCCTCCGTGTAAGGTGCCTCTGCTTTGTTGAAGGGCACTTAGTATTTTCACTATCCCAGGAAGGAGAACCTATTTGAAAAGACCATCAGTTGCCCCCCGCACCCAAACACAAGTCTCCCCTCAGGGATTAGAATACCCCTAACACGAGAGTGACCAGTAACCCGCTGACGTTTCATCACAGAGAGGAGAGGGCTCTTGCCCAGGAAGGGGGTCTCCAACCAGTAGCTCATGAACTACTGTAGCTCTCCAGCTACCTCTGAGTAGCTCACCGGTGTGCAGCCCAGCTTATTAAATTAGAAATCTTTTGCTTGTTGAATTATTATACATATAAAAAATTGAAATTATACAACACTAATAATATTAGTAGCTCTCAATGCATTTCATTGAACAGAAGTAGTTCTCAGTACAGAAAAGGTTGGAGACTCCTGCGTGAAGTTGGCTGGACCTTCCCCTGCTGACATTTCTACTGTCGTAGACTAGTGCTCATGTCTCAGGTGAGTGTGAGCAGTGGTAGCGCTCAATGCCAGAGATTTCTGCTCTGCTTGGTTTATGATGTTTTGATCTGCGGCCTAGGCACCCGTGGTGCTAGGGTGAGCAGTCTGGACTGTGCAGCCAAGGGAAGTGCCTGTCTGAAGCCATTGTCTGTTATCAGTGGTAATCCCCATTCACAAGACAGAAGCACTAGATCACCAGCAGTTTTTATGTTGCTCTGATTATGCAACCAAAAACTACAGCTCCCAGGATGCAATGTAATGCGCAATCTTTATGCCCAAAGACTTGTATAGACAGGCTGTGACACGTTCTAAACACACTGGGGCTGGAGGAGGGAGCATCTGCTTCTAGGCTCAAAGCATACATTCTCTTCGTTGGCTTCTTTTTTCAAAGATGTGCATCATCAAACCAGTGTCTTTCAAGCAATGCTCAGGCATTGTTGCTCGAATAAGCATTGTCGTGGATGGAAACCAGTGATGTACCCCTGCAGGACTCCAATGTTGAGCCAATCCTGTGTTTCAGCTCTCCTCTGTGCCCTGTGCTTGTTGTATCACTGTGCCAGACTGCTAAACAACCCTAGGAAGAGTGTGGTTTCTTCCCGACCTTGGAAACACTTATCTTGTTTTGGCTTGGCGCGGCTTCTGGTCTGAAGGCTGCATTTCTACATCTGAAAGTTTACATGTCTGATGCTGTTCTTTCACTTACTTTGTAAATCCTGCTACTTGAAAATGCCTGTTATGCTGCTGTGGAGCTGCCGCTTTGTTATAATGGCTTTCTTGCCATCTGGTTACGCTTCTTTCTTGTTTCCTAATGTGGCGTTATCTTTGTGTGCCTATGGTAGGCTCTGCTCTCTCTAGCGCTTGGACCTTTCAGAGCTGTCCCTTCTGTAACCGCTCCACACTCTGTGTTTGACTCTAGGAGCAGAGATATTAATATTCCATCTCTGCTTCTTTATTTTCAGTTCTTAAGTGTAAGGTACTGGCACGTGGTCGGTGCGGATACCAGCCTTGTGTGCTCGGTCTCTTATAGAGTCGAAGTGTGATGCTAGAGTGTGGGAATTGTGCAAACATGCTTGCCTTCTTATGGTGCTAGTAATACCTATGGAACAGACACCATTTTTTTTAGGTCGAAGCCAACCAGACAGAACAGCTGTCTGATTTGCTAAAGACATCTTGGGGACATTCTGAAAGCTTCCCTGGGAATGCATTATGCCCATTGCTTACCGTTGGCTTTGTGGTTTGTAACTCACATTTTCAGGCTTTCTATTTGTTGGCTTTATTTGTTTTAGGCTGTCAAGGGTAAGTTCGTCCCTCCCAAGGAGCAAAGCCTTTTCACGCTACCTCTCCCTGTATTTTTCCACGAGTGCAACTTTATGTAAACAGGCATGTAAATCTTGTCACATTTGCTGTGCATTCAAAGACAGAGGTCAAATGTCAGGCTCTGTCTTCCAGACGCTTACTTTTCTTTCTCTGACTTCAAAGTGAGAGGTTTATGTGACAACGTTGCTGGATACTAGGGGTAGGAAAGGTTTTTTCCTAGCACACAACATTTACATGAACTGTGGAAGTATTTGTAAACTGTATAGTTTTATTAGTAAAATTGTATGTCTGTGCAAAAGTAATGCTCATTTCAATTGAAAATGTGTCATTTGTAATGGCAGTGTTCTACCACACCATCCATACTCCACACTACACCATTCCACTCTGCACCACTCCATGCCGCTTCACTGTACTCTGCACCACTCCACGCCACTGCATTGTAATCTGTACCACTCCACTCCACTGCACTCTACACCACTCAACACTATGCCACTGCACTCCATGCCTCTCTACTATACGCTGTACCACCCTACTCTATGCCAGTGCACTCTCAGCCACTCTACTCTAAACCACTGCACTCTTCACCACTGCACTTTACACTACTCCAGTGTAGGCCATTCTAGTCTACTCTGCAACACTGCACTCTATGCCAATACACCCTATGCCAATACACTCTACTCTGTACCACTCAACTCTACGCCAAATCACTGTACACCACTCTAATTTATTCTATGCCACTTTACTCTGTCACTGCACTCTATCCTGCACTACTGTACTCTGCGCCACTGCACTCTACTCTGCACCACTGTACTCTACGCTAGTGCACTTTACGCCAATGCTCTATACAGCACTGCACTTTATGACACTCTACTCTGCAACACTGCATTCTATGCCAATGCACTCTAAGCCACTCTACTATGCATCATTCTACTCGGTGCCACTTCATTCTTCAGTACTCCATTCTAGGCCATTGCACTCTCTGCTACTCTACACCATTCTATTCTGCACAACTGCACTCTAGTATGCAGCACTCTAATGTATGCCACTGCATTCTACGCTTTTGAATTCTATGTCGCTGCACTCTACTCTACGACACTCTGCAACACTCTACGTCAGAGATCTTAAAACTGGGGGGCAGGACCCACTGGGGAGCCCTTATTTGATCCCTGGGGGGGCGCCAGGCTATGGCCAAGAGAAGCATCATGCTGATAACAATGTATTGACCAGATAGTATGTTTGGCAAACGTGTGTTTGATTGCATTTTTTAAAAGGGGTAACTGAACTTAACTGCAATGTTTAAATATGTTTAGACACATTTAAACATTGCCAATTGGACAAATAGTTGTGAAAACGTCTGGGGTGGCCCGATGATTTTTTCTTTTGTTTTTTACATGGGGGGGAGGGCGAATTAAAAGGTTTGAAGACCACTGCTCAACGCCAATGCACTCTACACCAGTCCAGTCTATGCCACGCCACTGCACTCAACTCTTCCACTACACTCTACACCATTGCACTCTACGCCACTCCATTGTATGCCAATGCACTCTAACCACTCTACGCCACTGCATTCTACGACACTCTACTCTGCGCCACTGTAATCTGCACTACTGCATTCTATGCCAATGCATTCTACGCCACTGCACTCTACACCACTCTACTCTGCAGCACTCCACTCTACTCTGCAGCACTCCACTCTATGCCACTGCACTCTATGACACTATACTCTACTCCACTGCCCTTTATGCCCCTGCACTCTACTATGCAACACTTATGTACACCACTACATTCTACGCTGCCGAATTCTATTCCGCTGGACTCTACGCCACTATACTCTACAACACTCCACGCCAATGCACTCGACACCAGTCCACTTCACTGTACACCATTCTATGCAACTCCACTCTATGCCACTCCAATACACAACACTCTATGCCACTCCACTTCACTCCACTCTAATCTTTGCCATTCCACTCTATGACACTCCATGTCACTCTCCTCTACGCCACTAACAGCCATGCTGAACAGCAGCCACGCTGGTGTACAACATGGCTAAGACACATTGGCAAAGCCAATAGCTCTTGCATAGGCGAGACCTATTGGCTTTGCCAGGGCTTGTCTGTCTAGGTTATGTCAATGCAATGCTACGACTACATTAATGTAGGTGACATTGATTTTCTTTTGGTTGGTCTGGGCACAGTGTGTAGAGCCCGGGGTTACTATTGGATGTGCTTGGCGTTGGAGTGCCACGGAAAGTGAATACAGAACCATAGAAAAGCCCAGTAGAAGAACCTCTGAGCACCTGAAAGACTATCTTCAATGCACTTCACTTACCAGGGGCAGGGGTAGGTGGATCTGGTGCATCACCTGTAGTGCTGGCCCATGGATGGTCTATCGACTTGGTAATTTGGCGACCATTTAAAAAAGGTTTTTCTTTTGCGGGATTGAAAGCCTGCAAGGTGTATGCTTTGGTGAAGAAATCCTTCCAAAGGGAGGGGCCTAGCTTCAATTAATACAGCATTTGCACTAGCCTAGAGGGCTGAGGGTTCTACTGAACCCTGAACATTGCTGTATTTTATCATCCAAACAGCAGCGAGGTGGCCCATTTCTTTCCTTGCACAAGGGTCCATGACACACTGGCTACTCTACAGTCTAAAAAGAGTTTATTACTTCTTTAACTCCATCGAGGTGACTGGGACAAATCTACAATATTCTTCTGGTAATCGTCGTCACTTTCAATTCCCTTCAACCAATTTGACACGCCCTGACTATTTGTCACTGCACTGAACCCAACATTGTGGGTTTCTGCTCAGAAAATCAGGCCTGCTCATCATCTTCATCATCATCACAGTAAGAAAAGGCACTGGACTGGGCTCTGTGATCAGTGAAACAAGAAATGAATGGTACCTCCCCAGCCCAATGACTTCGTATTGAGCACCAACCACCAAAAGACACCTGCCACTCTCTGCTGTATTTCATGACCTTCAAATTTGATGTTCTTATGCTTTCGCTCAAAACTGGAGTTTTGGAAGACTCATTGGCAAGTGCCTGCAAACTGAACCAGAGTGTAGGGTTTTTTCGTCTATGCAAGTGACTTAAGTACAAGGGTAATATTCCCAACTGGACCCAATGTCCCATCTTGTCTCAATTATGCTCAGTCACATTTCAACTTATCTCAGGGCTCTGTTCCACTTGAAAGTGCCATGTTGAACGTGGTTGTCTTTTTGGTGTAATGTAATGATCCATCACATACTTCCACATCAACCTGGACAACCACTGACTTTATTGTATAATGTGAAAGAGTAATTTTTGGTGTTTTTGTATCATTTTTTTCCACATCGTTCTAGTGTACTTCAAGTAATAATTTTAATTTTTGTAAAAATTAGAGTAGATCTTTTGTACTTTGTCTTTTAATGGAATTGCAAATGCGTTCCTTGATTTCTACACTCACACAAACCGTCTTAAAGAGTGAACTCATGAAGCTTAGCCTGTGCTACCTTAAAGTGAGTCAAAGGATGCACCGCGGGAGACTGGACTTCTAAACTTGCCCCTGTGCCACCTCCAAGAAATGGAGATTTGAGGGTTTTGGTAATTGTAATTGCATTTATATAGCGCTTACTACCCCTGACGAAGCGTTGAAGTGCTTTTTCGGCAAACACTACTTCGCAACCCAAAGAGGATTAGTGGTGAATTAGTATAGGGAGATATGAAATGAATTTGAGCGGTGGACATGTGAGTTTGTTATTTGGATTAAAAAAGGATAGTGGAGTGATAGAGGAGGGAAGGGTTTGCAATAATATAGTGCTTGCTACCCCTGATGGGGTGTTGAGGCACTTTTTGGCGGGTCGCACGCTACTCCGGATCTCTAATAGGATTAGTGGGAAATTACTATAGCGAAATATGAAAATAATTTGAACTATGGACATGTTAGTTGGATTGAAAAGGATAGTAGAGGCATAGAAGAGGGAAGGGTCTAGAAAGTGTTTTTTTTTTTTTTTTAGAGTTCATAGCAGTATGAGGAGGTATGGGATGATTAAAGGGGTGGTGGAGGGGAGGGAAGAGTCTGAGGGAAGGGTTTAGAAAGGCATGTTTGGGAGATCTGAATAGTAAAAGAGGTATAAGATGATGCAAGGAGAGATAGAGGTGGGAAGGGTCTAGAAAGTGGTTTTTTTTTTTTTTAGAGTTCATAGCAGTATGAGGAGGTATGGGATGATTAAAGGGGTGGTGGAGGGGGGGAAGAGTCTGAGGGAAGGGTTTAGAGAGGCATGTTTGGGAGATCTGAATAGTAAAAGAGGTATAAGATGATGCAAGGAGAGATAGAGGTGGGAAGAGTCTAGAAAGGGTTATTTTGTGGATCATAGTAATAGAATGGAGTTTGGGATCAGTCAGAGAGTGGAAGATATATTGAGAGAGGTATAGGGTGAGATATAGGGTAGAACATTAGACGTGCTGAATTAGAAGTAAAGTAATAAATATAAAGATACAAAAGCATGTTAAATCTCTAGCCACTCTCCCACCTCCTCCCCACCAAAAGTTTTCTCACAAGTGTCCTCTAGCAGTAATGAGGGACTTATCCTCTGTGTTGTGGCAGTAGTGGCGGAGGGCTACCCAAGTCAAGCAGCATTGATAGCAGTGTGCTGCAGTGGTGATTGTAAATGTTTTCCTATGTGCTGTGGCAGTGGTTGTGTAAAGTTACCTTAACACTGCTGTACTTACGGTGGAGTGATATTAGGGTGAAGTGGCAGAGGTTTTAGGATTTTCGTGGGTGCTGTGATGCTATGTGACCACTGGCGTACTGTGGCATTAGAATTGGAGCGTATGTTTTCTGATGTGGTCGTGGTGACAAATGGCAGCAGTGGTAAAGGGCCCACTTGTATGGTATAACACTAATGGTGAGGACTCCTCTTGTGTTGTGGCAGTATTGATTGACAGTTCTCTAGGAGATGTGTCAGTGAGGATATAAAGTTACCTATGTGCTGCTGGGTACTGTTGAATGGTTTCCTTTCTTCTGTGGCATTAATGACATGTGGCCTTTGACAGTAATTGTAGATGGCTACCTGTGCTCTGGGGGGGTTGCAATGGTGGATGATTACACTGTGGTGTATCAATGTTTTGATGCCTGTGCTGTGACAGTGATGACAGTTTTTTCCTGCATGCTGTAGGACTTCTGGTGAAGGTTTATGTGGAGACTGCAGCAGTGAACAGTGACGTCAAAAGGTTACCAGTGTGGTGTGGTAGTGACTGAGGAGAGCTACCCATGCACAGTGGTGGTGGATGGTTACATGGGTACTATGGCAAAGTGTAAGCTGAGAAAAAGAAGATGGTGGGTTAACAGTGTGCTGGGGCATGGTTACTGTGTTTTGACAGCAGTTGTGCTTTCGTACATTATAATGTGGCGATGATAGTAAAGATTTACCACAGTACACCAGCAAACGATGGGCTGCCTTTTTTGAAAGGACATCAAGGTTCTCGATGCCTTCTACTGTGATGGTGGGGATTGCCCATGTCCTGTGACTGTAACTGTGATGGATAATAGTTACTGATGTGCTAAGACCGTGTTAACCCATAGCTTCCTGTAAGCCATGCGGGTTGTGGCAGAAAATTACAGGTGTGCTGAGGCAGTGTTGGTAGAGTTACCTGTGGAGTATGGTATTGCGTGATGAGGCTCACATGAGAACTATGGGTAAGATGGTAGATCGTTGTCTGAGTTCTGGCGGTGAATGGTCTATTGTTTGCTCTCATGGCTGTGGTGAATATTCACTTTTTTTTTGTCCTCTGAAGGTGTAATTATGCATTTGATGCTTTCAGATTCCTAATTTCTCATCCTCACTTTTCTTCCTTAGAAATGCTGCCTCTAGTTTTTGGCATGCCTAAACATTGATGAGGACTCATTTTCACCCACTCTATTGTATGCCCTATGCAAGATACATACTTCAAATAAAACAGGATAGACTTTGACCCTTCGGGATGAGATACGAATCATTGCTAGTGCAAACCCATCATCCTAGACTTATAGCTGGGTGTGAGAAGCTGGCCTGGTATATGATGTCCACTAATGTAAGTGGGCACCTTGCACCAGTCCAGACAACCCTTATGGTGATTTAAGAGGTCTCAGACAACCTTAGAAAGCTATCCAAGTGGTAGCTGTGGACAGAAACCTTCAGGCTTAGTCTTGAAGGAGTGTAAAGCAGCTTGTTTTACCAGAATGTAATCTTATAGTATAGATTAAATGAAAGAGAACCACACAAAGTATTTATAAAAATATGTATTTATTATATAATACTATCTAGTACGTTCCAGTATCTCCCACACGGAGAGATATACAAAGCACACAATACTATAGCAAATAAATCACAATAAATAGCACTAATACACAGTGGGCCCCGGGGGGGGACCAAACCAAATACTAGAAAAGTGGTATAAGAATCACGACTCAAGTCAGGACAATGTCGAGAGGACGTACAATTGCTGGGACCCCAAGGAACCACCCAAGGTGAGTAGATAGGGACCCCACGGAGAGCGTGTGCAGTGTGAGTACCGACCGCGTGCTCCGTACAAGTCTACGTGTAAGTCGCGGTTGGATTTTTGTAGATTAAGGACCCTTCCCAGTGGACCCAGAAGAAACCCTGTGGAAGACAGAAGGTTGGAGAGCCACCCCACCCGTGGATAACGTGGTACCCAAGTTACCTATCCCAAGGAAGCAGGGTGCATAGGTGTGAAGTGGAGTCGGAAACCGCTGTCGAACCCAATGGAGGACTTCAGGAAAGGGCCGCTGATGGAAGAGGTGAAAGTGTCCGTGGGATTCTAAACGTGGATTCTTGGTGAAGAGTACATGAAAGCAGAGGGGACAGAGTCTGGGTCACTTGAGAGTGACCAGAGGCTCGGTAGACAAATGCCCACAGATGTCGGGTGCTTCAGGATAGATGTCGATGACCTTGACTCTGCAGCTGTGGGGACCAGGCGATGCGGAGGATGACCAGGGGCCAGATAGGAGCTGTCCCATGAAGGATGTTGAGTGCTGAGGGGTTGGTGTCCGGCGGGAGCACCAACAAGCCTTGGCAAAAGCAACCCACGCAGAAACACAAGAAGTTGCAGGAAGAGGACCAGCATGGTCCAGGAGACTCACCACAAGCAGGGGAGTCAGGAGAAGGCCAGAGAAATCGGGGGAGCCCAAAGAAGACGTAGTTGAAACTCCGCAGGACCCACAAGTCGAAGACACTGGAGTCGCAGGAGGACCTCGGGCAGCTTTACAAAACAGGCCACGGAGCACATGGTGTGATGTGGTTGAAGATCTTTGCAGGAGAAGTTACCAGAAGGTTGGGGCTACTTGGAGCCCAATGCACTTGCTGCAGAATTGCCAACAAGCATTTGCACTTGCAAAAGTACGCAGTGCACAGGGGTTCGGGTATTGCAGCCCCCACGAGGGATTCGGACCTCAAACTGGGTGAGAGGGCAGCTCGGGCCTCGAGGGACGTAGGAACCCACCTCCTGTGTTGTTGAACCCTTCAGAGTTTGTAGGGACTTGGGATCAGCAGACCGGTCAGTAGTGTTGCGGTGCCTGCGAATGCAGGGGAGTGACTCGTTCACTCCAACTGAGATTATCTTCAGGTGCCTTGGATGCTCCACAGGCCCTACACGGATCTTGTATGGTGCACGGGCACAGACGAGGCAGCAGACTGAGAGGTAGACGAAGTCAGGCCCAAACGAAGTCCAGCGAAGTCCAGAGTGCCCAGACGGTCGAAGTGCAGTGGTTTCAGTTCTGAATCTTGTCCATGACAAATCTAAGGTCCTACAACCAGGTAAGCCCTTAAGTACCCACGGGAGAGGGTTGAAAAGATTCAGGGGACCCTCCCAGCGGAGGGTCTGGACAGGGGGGAGGTTACTCCCATGTCCTTTGTCCAGTTTCGCGCCAGAGCAGGAGCCAACGGCTCCCAGTACTGGTTTGAACTTGACTATGTACAGGGACACCAAATGTGCCCCGCCTGCAGGCTTTCAGGCGCTGGCAAGCGCACCCACCCAGCTCTAATACACTAAATCCTGTCAGGGAGATGGTCACACCTCCCTGTGACAGGATGCCTATTGTTCTGCCTTCCCCTGCTCGAGCTTGGCTCAGCAGCAGGAGAGCAGAAATGAGTCTCTGGTCAGCAGCAACCATTTTGTGCTGTCCGGGACTAGAAGGCTGGTATCGGGAACACCGAGAGCCCCACAAAGGGCCTTCCTGGTGGGTGGAATCATACCTCCCACACCGGTTACCGGTGCGGGGGTATGATTCCAACATGTTTGACACCAAACACGATAGGGTTGGTTGCAGCCGTTTTCGAGATGGTTATCACACGGTTGCGTAAGGCCCCTCTATATTAGTATATGGTTGCTTCACTGACAACCCGGGAGAATGGACTCCGTAGGCTGCAGGGGTGTCCTGCTCATGCAGGGACACCCTCTCACTTTCAACCAAGCACCCTGCCCTCAGAATTGTAAAGGCCTGCTATAGGGGTGACTTATAGGTTTTAAGTGCAGTGATCCTTAGATATAGTAAACCTATATCTTAATTAACTGGTGCATGCACCGACTAACACAGGCTTCAATGGCAGGCCTGTAGTTCCATAATTTTGAATGGTCTCTCATGGGTGGCATAATACATGCTGCAGCCCATGGGAGACTTCTGGGGTAACTATGCCCTGGGTACATGTGTACCTTATACCTGGGACTGACAAGGGTACCCCAGTATCCAATCTGGGGTGTACCTAAGTACATACATAACTGTTTAGGGAGAAAGCAGATAGACTGGGATCCCGATTAGCAGGATCCCAGTCAGACTAGTCAAAAACAGCATTACATCCAGCAAAAAGTGGGGGTAACCATAAGAAGAAGATCCTCCTTTCCTACACCCTCTACATTAGTATATGGCTGCTTCACTGACAACCCGGAAGAATGGACTCCGTACGCTGCTGGGGTGTCCTGCTCGTGCAGGGGCACCATCTCACTTAGAACCAAGCAATCTGCCCTCAGGATTGTAAAGGCCTGCTATAGGGGTGACTTATAGGTTTTAAGTGTAGTGACCCTTAGATATAGTAAACCTACATCTTAAGTAAGTGGTGCATGCACCGACTTACACAGGCTGCAATGGCAGGCCTGTAGTTCCATTTTGAATGGTCTCTCATGGGTGGCATAATACATGCTGCAGCCCATGGGAGACCTCTGGGGTAGCTATGACCTGGGTACATGTGTACCATATACTAGGGACTGACAAGGGTACCCCAGTATCCAATCTAGGGTGTACCCAAGTACATAGCATAACAGTTTAGGGAGAAAGCAGATAGACTGGGGTCCTGATTAGCAGGATCCCAGTCAGACTAGTCAAAAACAGCATTACAACCAGCAAAAAGTGGGGGTAACCATAAGAAGCAGATCCTACTTTCCTACACTGGGGGTGTTTTACTTTGGCTTTTTGCTGTATTAATAGCAGCTCGCCCTATGGTTACAGTTGGAAATGTTTATGTGACTCCGCTTTTAATTTTCTACACTAAAAACTGCAAACTATGTAAAGTTTTAGTGATGAATGCTGTTCTAGCTGACGCTCTTTCCTTGCTCCTGGCTGTCTGGCATCTTACTCTGGTGGGACCGTAGTCCCAGGGTATTCCTCTGCCTCCAACGCTGCTGTTTCCGGCATTCTCACCCTGGTAGGAACTTCAGCGTCCAGGGTGCAACGCGAGTAGCATCAGGTGTTGTTAACGAGGGGGAGGCACCGGACCATCTCCGCGCATAAAGTGCAGCCTCTACCCCCGCATTGCGGGACGTGCCGGGCGAAGCCCGGGCCAAGGGCGGGCCCGTCTGAGCCCGTCGGAAACCGTAGGAGACCGGGCTGGGCCACCCTCCTGACATTGTATACACTGTGCAAGTTGAGTGGTTGTTTTTGTATTTCCTTTTATTATTTTTTTTTCTTTATTGTATTGGTACTTTGTTTTTCTGCACAAGGTCAGGGGATAATGAGTAAGAACAAGCGAAAGGGGGCAGGGGGTTCAGGAGTAGTGGGGACACTGGATGCGTTTCTTTCCCGGGCTGAATCTGTGCTAACTCATCAGATTCAACTCACAGAACGCAGACTTTCGTTAGAACCCCCACGACCCCTTATCGGAACGGCACTAATCCCTGTGCCTGAACAAAATGCAATAGTTGACTGTACCTTCCAACAAAGTCACACACCCTCGGCGCAATCGCAACCTGGGTTATCTGTAGCATCCAGTCTGGATAGTACTGCCTCTATATTGCCTGCCTCCCCAGTTAAGATACTCACTAGGCGGCAAAGGTCCACCCAGGTTCCAGGTGGTGAACCTCCACAAAAAAAGAGGAAAGCACGTGGTTTACCCAAGTCTTGCTATCAGTCTTCTAAAATTGTGAAACGTAAGTCTGCCACAACAGGAAGTGAGGGGGGTTTTAAGTCTATACCTATACTTACAAATTTGGGTGTTGGTCTGACTGATACTATTGCTACAGAGGAACAGCCACTCCACAATACTGAGGTTGATTTTTAAACCGGGTGGAAGAGAAGCTCATAGCCCTGATTGATCCTCTGATGCAGAAACTTACAGCAATAGATATGAGACTAGCCAAAATAGAGCAGCATATTTTTAATGTCCCCCAACTTTCTTGTGGGGACCAGCAGGAAGGAATAACAGACATTCGACAGGTGAAAAGTTCTGATAATGGATTATGTACCAATTTGGCATCCCGTCTTCCCCCCTTGGGGGTGGCTGTCTCTACGGCCACCCCTTTGGTAAATTCCCTACAGGGTGGTATATTGGCGTATCCAGTAGGGCCAGTGGGTCCTCGGGCTTCATCGCATAATATGGGTGGCGTTATGAATACCCATATGTCCCTCCACCTCCCCCCCGAAGCAACACCATATACAATTGTATTGGCAAATGTACCAGTGCTCCCAGTTAATGCTCAGGAACATTGGTCCTCTTTAAAAAATAAGGCATTACATCTGCTGAGTATTAGGACTGGAGTAAGGAACCATCTTTTTTCAGAATTTAAGATGGTGCGAAGAATATCTTGGATTGGTAAATCCCATAAGGCTCTTAGTGGAGACTGTGTGGTTTTAAGTTTTAGATCTCCGGGCATGGTCCAGTTTATATTGGATAGGGCAGGGTCCGGTCAACTAAGTAAAGATGACATTAATATACTTCCGCTGGGCTTTTTTTATCAAACACGCGTTAATCGTACAAGGGGAGTATTGAGGGAACCTGCTTTAGATTCAGGCTCCTATAATTACACGGTCCCTACTTTTAACAGGTTTGAAGCCTTTGCCTCGCTGGATGAAAACGATTGACTCGGACCAAACTCTAGTTCTACCAGCCTCGGCACACTACTACATGGGGTGGCTTGTGTGGTCGATCCAGAGGTAGATAATCACAAACCAGGAGTTTCCCAAGTATCAAAGGCAACTGTTCAGAGGGGGGTTACCCATGGGGGCGATCATACAGTGGGTGAAGCTAGGAATGACAGACTCTGCCAGACCAACATTTATTCCGGAGAGGGAGAATTGGGCTATGCCCATTTAACTAATGATCAGCCTATCCCCCCCAGTATAAACGAGAGTCCCTTCAAACCTAATCTACTGCTAGCATCTTGGAACATAGCAGGGCTTTTGTCAAAGTTACCATCAGTTGAATGGTCTGCATTTATTGAAGGCCATGATATTATGGCCTTTCAGGAAACCTGGTCCATAAATCACGTTTGCCGACAGGGTTTTTAAAATTTTTTCAAAACAGCTCAGGGGGTCAGAGGGGAAGACCCATGGGGGCCTTACCACTTGGGTAAGACAGTCATCTCGTTATAAGGTAGAGGAATTGTATATTGATAGCAGGGACATTTTAATAATTAAATTACAGATGCCCACTGTCCCTGATCTGCTGATTATTAATGTATACGCGAGAGGGCTGCCAGGTGGAAAAGCTTCTAGCACTGTTGCGCTTCTAGACACTTTTTTAGATCAGCATAAAGGTGTGAGTAACCTAATTATTGCTGGGGATTTCAACTGTTCGTTTGAACCCTTAGACAATAATGACGTCGATCTTAGCACAGAGGAGGATGTTCAGTGGGACATTCCGTCCCTGGACCTTCCCCCAATCAAAAAATGGACTGAAGCAGCGTTGCAGTTGAAAGTGTTGTGTCTGCAACGGGGGGTCAGGGCTGTTAATGGGAGGTCCGTTTCCGATAAGCAGGGTATGCATACCTATAATAATGGGCTGAGAAGTAGTCGTATAGACTTTATTTTTCTTAATAAGGAATTCTGGCCCTCCCTAATAGATATGGTAGTTCAGGAGCGGACCGAAAGTGACCACAATCCCCTAGTACTATCTGTGCAGCTTAAAGGATATCCTGTTGTTGAGTGTCAGGCACCTGTGAGTGCCTTCGTAGAAGTGCAGCTTACTAATGATACAAGGAGAGTCAAATGGACTAAAGTTATTAATAATGAAGCGCACTTGGAGCAGATGAAGGAGCTGGTGGCATGTGCAATAGCTACCATCCAAAATTGTGTTACACAAGAGGAAGTTAATTTAATGGTTTTACAGGTCCATAATGATTTATTTAATAAGCTTAAAGGTTTTTTTATTACGAAGGCAAAAACCCATCAGAAAAATTCTGGGCCTAAGGTGACCGCATGGTATGGGAAATCTTGTAGAGAGGCTTATAGAACCCTAGCCAGGGCAATAAGATTGAAGAACATGGGAGACATTAAAAGGGCAAGGGTTGGGTATAAGTTAGTCCAACAGCAAGCTAAAAGGGACTGGGATGAGCAACACTGGGATGAGTTGCTCAAGGCCAGTAAAGGGAGAAACATGGCTCTTTTCTGGCATCTTGTGAAATGGGGCAATGGTAACTTGAGCCAAGCTCCAGTTAACCATGTAGCCCCTGAGATGTGGGTATCACACTATAAGGCCCAGTTCGCAGTCACGGAACCTGACCCAGTACAGTTTAAAATGCCCTTTTTTAATTCCTCTCTGCATTTTACTAAGCAAGAGGTGGAAATCGCGTTAAAATCTGTTCCGAAAGGTAGGGCGCCTGGGTTGGATTGTATTCCAGCTGACTTGTTTTTGTATGATAAAACGAACTGGGTAACATATATCCAGCTATTCGCAAATGCCATTGCTAGTGGTGCCCCTATGCCCGATACATGGTCAGGAGCGGAAATTCTCCCAATCTTTAAGAAAGGGGACCGCTCCAATCCAGGCAATTACAGGCCTATAAGCCTCATTGATTGTATTCAAAAGGTTACAGCTAGGCTGGTGTTAAGTCGAATTCAGGCCTGGATAGATGAATTTGACATCCTGTCCCCACTACAGGCGGGGTTTCGACCACATACCAGTACCATTGACCAGGTTTTTAGGTTTATTTTAATTTACTGGCGATTGGTAATTATAGGAGGGCGTACCATTTATGCAGCTTTTATTGATCTTAAGTCGGCTTTCGATCTGGTCCCACGCACCAAGATGTGGAAAGCATTTGCAGAACAGGGCATGCCATTGGAACTATTGGCCATTTTAGTCACATTACATGACTCTAATTATGCACAGGTACGTTGGGGCCTGCAGGGGAGTGTTACTGATAGGTTTTCCATTGCAAAGGGGGTTCGACAGGGGTGCGTTTTAGCACCAACCCTCTTTTCTTTATTTATTAATAGGGTAGTGTTGTATTTTCAGAGTTATCCTACTGACGCTCCCACTTTAGCAGGCATGAAGATTCCTTTGCTCATGTTTGCAGATGACACTCTGATTATCTCCAAGACACAAAAAGGACTCCAGTCAGCTATTGTTAGATTTGAGGAGTTTTATCAGGATCATGACCTTGTAGTTAATGTGGAGAAGACAAAATTTATGGTACTACACAAACACAAGGTTATAAAGGGTAGAGTTGTTATGAATGAAGTTACCCTAGAGCAGACCCATGCATTTACATATCTGGGGATTACATTAGGTAGAAAACTCAATTGGAAGCCCCATATTGATTTATTGGTCCTTAAACACGCCCAACTCTCCGGTGCCTTATTGAAGGAACAGCGTCTTTCTTACACCAAACCCGTTGCTCCTGTTTTAAAAATATATAATTCTAAAATTAGTGCCTCAGGGATTTGATAATTTAGTTCCTCTGGTTATTGCCCAAAACAAATTTTTGAGGTCCATAACTGGCCTTCCCCAATCAACACCTTTATTGCCCCTTTTTTAGATTTGGGTTGTCGCTCAATTGAGGACACGGCACGATTTAGACCTGTGGCTTATTGGAGAAGGCTTTGGGTTACACCTGAACTGTCTTTGTATGCTCAGGCTTTTCTTACAGTCAGGGAGGCGGACCGTATGTGCAAAATACCTTGGCTGAGACGGGTAAAGGATACTCTGAGCGAGATGGGGATGAGTAGTCTGTGGGAGAATCCCATCGACAATCCTTTCCCTCCAAAGAAGGAATTTACGAAGGTGTACTGGAATATGGTCAAAATGAAGCGTTTTTCCTCTCTAATAAGGCCATCACTAACAAGGGAATTTTTAGAGCATAAACACGATATAGAGTATGAGAACTATTGGGATTTTATTAGTGTTTTTAATGATAGGAAACTCTACCATCAATTTAGAGTGGGTTCTCTCCCGATTAATTCTTATATTAGTAAATGGCACGCCCAAAACTAAGGTAATTGCCCCTTCTGTTTAACACTAAACGAATCGTTAGCTCACATCTTATTCGTATGCCCTGCTTACAAAATTCCTAGGTATATGGGCATTTTTTCTGGCAACGAAGCATTTAGGATTTTAAAAACTGACACTAAAGAACCCATAGTGATTGCAGTTGCCAAATTCCTTAGTTGGATGTGGGCTATACCTGCAAAGAAGAAGAGGCTAAGTTAGTTTGATGATTTTTATAAAGAGGAGTAGTACACATTGTTTTGTGTTGTATTAGAATTGAGTGTACTCACCTGGTTATTTTTATATATATATATATAAGAAGATATTTACTGGTATGATCTTTGCGGCACCAAGGTCAGAAGTTTTATTAGTTTTAATTATTTATTGTATATTAAGGTATCTTAACATTACGGACCTATTTTTTCTTCTTGATTGTTATTCTATTGTACAAAGTTTGTAAAAATGTCATGGAAATGAAATGGAGTTTTCTGTTCCAAATGTAAATGTCTTTCATGATTTTTAATCGAAATAAAGACTTATTGAATTGAAATATAAGTTGTACATCAACAGGTTTGTATAAGAACACCATTTTGCTGGGATGTGATTTTGATCCCTCTGCAACAGTATAGGATTATTTTTAACCTGATCTATCTTCATTTGTTATTGAGATGTCAGGTGATTTGCCAAAACAAATCCGAAGCTGGCCTCAATTTAAATTTGCTTTGCTCCACAGGAGAAAATTTGGTACTTCCTTTGTCCAAAGAAGAGTCATGACATAGTATCACGTTTCAACTGTGGCAGTAATGATAAAGTGTTGCCCAATTTTGTGGCTCCGATTGCGGAATGTTTTTGAGTCCTGAGGAAGGTCTGGAGGAAGAGCTAACGATGCATTATGTAGTAAAGTAGGACTGTTACCCGTACCCTATCTTCAACTTTTCCGCATATTAGGGTAGAGAGGCCCCTGCCCTGGACAAGAACAGGTCATCTATTAATCATCTTCAATAGCCCCTTCTTTTAACCTAATAATGCAGTTCCACATAATCTTAAAACACGGTGGTGGAAGAGAATCTCCATGGATAGCTGGATTAAAGTTTAACAAATTCCTTCCTCTTCCTTTCATTGAACTGTCTACTGTCATCATTAGCTTTAACACTTGGCTTATAAATACAGCTAATGCCCTTGCCCATCAAAGAAATACTCCACATTACAGCTAGTTGCTATACAGAGGACCTTAGGCAGCTTAAATGCCATTACAAACAAGTTGAGCAGCACTGGTGTAGCTCCATAAAATTCATAATAAAAGCCACTTTAAGTCAGCGTTCCATAATTTTCACCAGCTACAATCTGAGACGTGCCCACAATTGGATCAACGCAGTACAGGGGCATTCGGAGCCACATGTTCAACTAGCACTATACGCAGAGAAGGCGTTTGATGCCGTTCATTGGCCCTTTCTGGAGCTTACTTTAATAAAATTTGGCTTTGCCCCTAATTTCAGAAAATGGGTAAAACTACTATACCAGAAACCAAAGGCATCTGTGAGGGTGAATGGGGTGATATCCACCGATTTTGCCATAATCCTTGGGACGCGGTAGGGATGTCCCCTCTCTCCCCTACTCTTTGCCCTCACAATAGAATCACAATAGACATGCAGAATACGCGAACACCCTGGAATTCATGGGTTTGGTATATTGGGTGGGTATGCCCTAAAGGGGGAAAATATATCCCTCTTTGCTGACGACCTTCTCCTTTACGTGACTCAACCTTTGCCATCTCTTCCCCTAAAGGGGAAAAAAATATCCCTCTTTGCTGACGACCTTCTCTTATGTTACTCGACCTTTGCCATCTCTTCCCCTGCTATTTGAAGTGCTGGATGAATATGTAAGATACTCTGGATATTGGTTGAACTGGAGTAAGTCATTCCTGTACTTTCCGCAAGGTGTGGACCTAGCCTTCTCCCTCCCCCAGCAATTGAAATGCACCACTCGATTTAAATACTTGGGCATATTCCTGACTCTCCACAAAGAAATCTGCCACTAACGTAATTTGGGGAGGGTTGTGCGCAATTGCAGAGAGGACATGGGCAGGTGGAAGGGGCTCCCCCTTATATTACTGGGTGGTCAAGTTGATAGTGCTACCCAAGCTACTCTATGCCCTTCATCATACGAATTATCCGATATCCCCAGATATTTTTTCGACAATAGAGGGGGCTTCCGTACATTTTTGTGGGATGATAAACACACCAGGATTGCCCTGATCACACCCCAGCGTAATCCATACAATGGCGGATTCGCCCTACCTGATATTCGGGTATATTACTGGTCCTCCCAGCTCATTAACATCAATGACTGGCTTTATGCCCCCCAGATCATCCCACTTTTAGCCTGGAACACTCCCAGTGGACCCTCCAATCCTGCCTTCATTACCTATATGGGGGTCAGGGGGCCTTGTGCCTCCTCCGTGCCACTAGGGTGGCAATAGAGAGCTGGATCAGAACTACGAAAGCTATGGGATGGTACGGTAGGCCCAACAGGGAAACACCTTTGTGGAAAGGGAAATGGTTAGCCGAGCTTGGTAAATCGAAAGGTTTCAGAGGGTGGGATCTGATTGAGATGGAAGAGGGCAACCTTATGTCGTTCGACTCACTGAAGCATGAATATAGCATGCATCGCACCCAATTTTTGAAATATGCGCAGCTCAGGCATGCATGGTTAGCGGAGGGGCTCCCTGGGAATGGAATACCTGAATTTGCACCACTTGAGGGAAGGCTCCTTATAGAGGGCTTGGGGAGGGGAGCAATCTCCTCAACGTATCGAACCCTCCTCAATAATAAACCTGATAAGCTGAAAGGCTTAAGGGGGAAATGGGAGATAGATGTTGGGGAAATGGAGGATATTGACTGAGAGGCAGCCCTGATGCATCCCCTTGAAGCAGCAATAAAGGCACGGCTTCGGCTGATCCAGTTTAAAGTCTTGCATAGAGTCTACGATGATAGACAACGGCTTCAAGCCATGGGGAGAGTGCCTGATCCCTCCTGCTTAAGATGTGCTGACATCGAGGGCGCCTTCTTCGATACAGTCTGGAGTTTACCCAGAATCCAAATATACTGGAGAGCCATCACGAGGGAACTCTCTGCTATAATTGACTCTCCCCTCCCTATGGACCCTAGGTTTGTCAGCCGCGGCCCATGCAGGTAAGAGCGGTGGGGGATGGGACCGGGCGGGGTGGGGAGGGGGGAAATTCGACAGACGACCACGAGGAAAAATTAAATTAATTCATTTCACCTCGTCGTCATCTGTCGATTCCCCGTGATATTGACCTGCTACGACACCAGCCATCACCAGGCAACTCTCTGCTATAGTTAACTATCCCCTCCCTATGGACCCTAGGTTTACTGTTATGGGGATTCCCTGTGATATTGACCTGCCACGACCCCAGCTGTTATTCTGTAACCTTCCTTTGGTAGTGGCAAAAAGGGTTATAGCCCGTCACTGGGTTTCAGCGGAGAGCCCCATAGCTCAGGAATGGAGATATGCTACGGACATGTATATGATAGCTGAAAGGGTGACTTATCTCAACAAGGGCTGCCCCAGAAAGTTCCATAAAATATGGGGTAAATGGATTTCCTACTATTCTCTGGAAGATCTGGTACAGGGGGAGGAGCATGAGCGAGACAAGACCGTGGAGTGATTGTTACGCTACCCATAGTGTTGTGTTCGTCTATCACAGAATATCTTTACACTAAATTGCTACCTGGGCTGGATTGCTATCGGTGTAGGGGATGTGTGGAGGAAGGGGGTTTGTTGGAAGTTATACATTGATTTGTTCATTATTGATTACACTGCTGCAGCCTCCTATGGGTGGATTGACCATGTATCAATACTGTGTCAATGTTGAATTACTACTACCAATGCAAAATTTAATAACAAATATTTCAACAAAACAAAACATGTGCCTCTCATGACTTTCCAGATCCAGGAAAGCGGCCATTCCACCAAGGAAATATTCACCACTGTAAAGGAAATTACCACTCCCTCTGCCTCTTCCTGCTCCATTACCCCATCCCAGGATCTCTGCTTTGACCTTTTTGTTACTTTTACGATATGATCTAGCAAATGTATCTTATTTTCTCCTCACAAACCTCTCTAGATTCTCTGTACTTCATTAGTATGCCCCCCCCTCCCCCTTCCTTTACATCTTCGGGGCCAGCCATGCCCAGTCTGACTCATCTACAATGGAAGAGGTTATGTGGTCAATGAGTTTTGTTAAATCTGGCTCCCTTCTTGACCTGTGTCCGCACTACATCTTTTCTCTCGGTCATGAACTCCTTGACCCCAGACTCACTACCTTTTTAAACCTATTGCTATTGACTGCCATTTACCTACTGAATAGAACATGGCACGGTCTTGCCTTTGCTTAAAAAGCATTTTGCTGATCCTATGACCATTTCCAAGTGCAGACCTTACTCTCTTCTTCCTTACCCAACCAAAGGCCTGGAAAACTAATCAACCAGCAATTTACCAGCTACCTAGAGTATCACCTTCAACTTGATCCCTCACAATTTGGCTTTAGCGCCAATCATAGCACGGAAGGTGCCCTCATTATCGCCATGGAAGACATCTGACTTATCAATGATAAAGGTGTTACTGCTGCTCTTATTCATTTAGATCTTGTGGCGCCTTTCACCGAGAACTGCACACCATTGAACTCTGTTGCCTTTTCAATGCACTTGTATGTAATTCTGCTCTTCGATAGTTTAGTTCTTTCCTCTCTCACCAGACCCAATCGGTGCGTCTCCCACTGTTTCAATTTGATGCTTCCAAACTTTTGTGCAGGGTGCCCTGGGGATCTTCCATGAGCATCACATTTTTGAATGTTTATATTACACCGCTGACATTCAGCATTAGATCTTTCGGTTTTCATGTTATCTCGTATGTGGATGATACTCAGCTGATCCTCTCTCAGTAGAAATAGCAATTATCCAGACTAATGTCATGCACTGTATGTCTGAAGTTGCTGATTGGATGAGCTGTAATTGCCTAAAGCTAAATAGTGAGAAAACAGAGCTTGCGCTATTTGGTAGATTGACATCTCTCTGAACCACTGCATGGTGCCCCCCTGCCAAGCCTTGACCCTCCCCTCAGCCCTTGGAAGTGGCCAGAAACCCGAGCATCATTGTTGATGAAAGCCTTCTATGGTAAACAGCGTCACTGCGATGTCTGCCTGTTGCTTTAACAGTCTCAAAATGCTCAGAAAAATCTTGGAATGGCTGCCCCTTGAAGGCATGGAAAACAGTGCCCCAAGCACTCATTACAAGTAGACTGGACTACGGAAATTCCCAATATGTTGGCATTTCTGCATACTTTATCAAGAGACTTCAAGTGGTCCAGAACAAATTTGCTTGGCTCAAGCTGACTCCTGGTACCACCGTCAGCGCCCACTTACATAATCTATATTGGCTGCCTGCCCATAAGCATTCTCTCTACAAGCTTCTTACTTATATCTACAAAGCACTTCAAAACCTTGACCCTTCCACATACTCTTCTATGTTCCTTACAGACAACTTGGCTCCGCACCTTACCTGCTCACTCGCCAGCTTTGCATCTGGCGTGCTAGACGAGGAGGGCGCTCCTTTTCCTACCTAGCTCTTAATGCTTGGAAATAGCTTCCTCTCTCTATTGGCTCCACTGGAATTTAGAAAGAAACTTAAAGTGTGGCTGTTCTAACTAGCTTAGTTTTGAACATAAAGGCAATAACTTTCTATTCTGCGCAAAATGCCCTTGCAGGCAGGGCCGACTGTGATCGCAAACCAGCCCTGGCAATTATGTCTGAGGGGCTGGCGGGAACACTGCTGCTGAGCTTTGTTACAAGGGACCGATTTTGCAGTGCAAAACCGGCCCCCAGTGACAAAAACGGCCCCCACCGGTCCAAAACCAGCCCCCACCCTTCTGGCCCGCCGGGGAAACGCCTGGTTCCCGCTACGGCCAGTCCGGCCCTGCTTGCAGGTGAGATGCAGGTGTTACAAATAACAAAACCCATCCTGTAGCAATAAAGGTGGACGGTTGGTTCCCTGTTACCATAACAGCGGAAGGATCTTGGATGCAGAAGCAATGAGTAAATGTGCTCCGGCAGGGGTCTTGGACAACAAAATCACATCTCATTGAACATGATGCCGCCACCAACCGAAAACTGACATTATACCCAGAACCGATCATCACTGGATGAACCAGACTCTAGACAGGGATGCAAAATCCAGGAACCAATTGCTGATATGTGCCCAGTCCGCCAACAGTGGTGTAGGGCCATGGTAATGCAGACTGTGCACTATACAAATGCCAAACAGCACAACACAAGAAAACCAAGTGCGCAGATGTAATAGTGATGTGATACCTTCTTTCGGGGGCAGTGATTTTGAAAGGCTACCTGTAATTGGCTACCTATGAATTTGAAAGGCTACCTGCATGGGGCGTGAGGAATTACTTTTGGGTTATGAAGGATGTCCTAGATGTATACATTTGCGGTATAGCAGTGATGGGTGAGGGTTACCACCATGCTGTGTCAGGGAACGCAGATGGTTATCTGTGTGTTGAGGCAATAAAGATGGATGATTGTTATGTTCTGGACAGTGATGGCAGTGGGTCCCCATGGGTGTAGCGTAAGCGAAGGCTTAACATGAAATGGGGCACTTAATGGCCATCTACATTGGGGGTGGTAAGAGTGAGGAAGCAGGCTTCCCTCTCTCTTGCATAGAAGTTCGGCTAACCATGCGCTGTGTAGGGCTGCCATCTGTCTGGGATTAATAAGGAAAAACTGGAATTTAAGCTAACAGGAAACATCTGCTCTTAAGGACCCTTATACTGTTTTGTCTAGATAAATCTTTGGTCGCTTAGAGGAAACACTATTGCAATTGGGGCCTCTATTAGGCTCCAGTTTAGTGAATATCTTTTTATACAGCATTGTTCAAGATAAATGATTATGGAATAGTTGACTGGAAATGCAGTAGACAGATTTATAAATTTACTGCATTATTTAAGACATTTTGAAATATTTTTTTTAAAAGAAGGCAACTAAAATCATACTTAACATTATTGTTAGCAGCATTTAAAAAAATGTGACAAACTTATTTGCTTTGCATTTTGATATTGTTTTTACAAGTTTAAATATAACTTTTCTCTCGGTTAATTTTAATCGAACCAAACGTAATAATAGCAAAAAATACATTATTTATGTGTAGAACAAAAACGTGGCAAACTTACTCTAGGGCTGTGGAAAACGTGGGATGCCTCGTTTTTGGTGACTCAGAAAGTAAAGTTAAGGACGTGAAGCTTGCAAGAAGGGTCGTCTAAGGACACAACGTTCCTGTATGCATGCCATGGCCATTGACGTCAAATGGTTAGCTGTGTGTTAATCTATCATGTCCCTTATGGTGGCCAACTTATATCCTGTCAACAGGCAAACTGTTTCCAGTCATGGACCGTTCTGCTACAAATCAATTGCTATCAGGTCTGTTTGTGTAATTTGGTCAAAGAAAGCAAACCAAGACTACAATACCGAGAATGCGACAGTAAGTCTCACAAAAGCCCAGCACTGGAAATTGTGTCTATGGTTACATGAACTGAGATGGGCAACACCAAATTGTCTCCGGGCCACCAAATTTCCATTTCTGTGCTTTGCTTTAATAAATCAATGCAGTCTAGTTGTTGTAGCACTTAAGCAGCTCAGCTACACTTATTAGAACAAGGTCCCTTATAACAATGATTAATAATGGACATTTCACAATTGTTAAGGTAGAG
The DNA here is from genome assembly GCA_963921515.1 of Calotriton arnoldi. NCBI lineage: Eukaryota > Metazoa > Chordata > Amphibia > Caudata > Salamandridae > Calotriton > Calotriton arnoldi. The sequence continues at coordinate 964,014 of CAWUFW010004643.1, forward strand.
CGTGGGTGCAATGGACCCAGCCGGTCCATGTGGGCATGTGCCCAGTAGCAGTGACGTCGGAGGCTTACCTGTGCACTACGGGTTTTAATAGGATGGTTATCACAGTGGGTTCTGCTTCGACTGGACTAGAAGTTTATACGCGCGCTCTGGTCATGTAATGCGCAGGGGTTTCAAGCAGCGTGCTGAGGTGAAAGAAGGGGTCAGCTAACCTGTGGCAGAAAATGAACTACTACAGACGCGAGTTTACACTACTGTTGTGGGGTCTGCCGTGAGCCTGAGGATGACACCCAGGGCAGCACGGTGTGCAGTTAGCTGCTTGTGCTGTGGCGGAGGGTTACCTGCCGTCTCCCGCGGCGGGGAGCGGTGACACCAGCAGAGCCCCATGTCTGTCTGCTCCCGCGGGGGCTGGAAGTCTCGCAGCTGTCAGGATCTTCCGACGAAGCACTTCCTCTCCCGTGAGAGTGCTGCGGCCGGTCCAGAGTGCACCTAGCCGGCGGGCGGCATTCTTGGCAGCTCAGCGGGTGCTGTGTCTGCCCCCGTGGGTCTTGGCTTCTGTGGCACAGCTGTGGCTAGAATCCCCCACAACTCGCACTCTGTTTCCAGGAGGCTCTTCGCAGCCCCGGAGCGGCCAGTGCTGCCCTGACCGGCCAGTCAATCACAGGGCAACCCCCGCCCTCTCAGCCTTTACCCTTTGGCTGTCTCCCTTTACGAGGTTTGGAGATTATTTAGGAGGCGCCGTCCCTCCTTAAGGTGCCGGCTCTCGCTTTAAGGGACACTTTCCCGCTTTAGGAGGAACGGTCCCGCATTAGGGTATTTTTCCAGACAAAGGCCATCTATTGTTCTTCCACAACCAGTTCATAGTGCATTAAAAGCGATGTCTAGCCCGGAGCATTGTCAGACCCGAAATCCCCCGCTGTTTTTTTTTTTTTAATCTTTCGAATGGTGGAAGAGCTTCACCCGTCCCAGTTGGCTCACCCAGACCCTGCCTGCACCCCGGCTCCTCCAGAGTCACTCTCCGCTCATCGGAAGCAGAGCCCGGGAAGCAGCAGCGTGGGAGCCGGGCGTCTCGCCAAGGACCATGAGCCCTGAAACAAGTTATTTTTAGGTCAAAGTGGAAACACGGGAATAGTTAAACAAAAAAAACGATATATCTCCCGAAGGCATTGCTAGCTCTAACTTCTAAAGAGTTAGTCCAAGAGGCTGGGCAGAACGAGCTCCAGCAGATTCAGACTTTCTGGTATACTGACCCAAAATTGATCTGCTCGGGTCACAATAAGCACCAATGCATTCTGGTAGTTGTAGTCCTTGTCTCCACTTAGTACAGCCAGGGCTCCAGACTCAGGCTCCACGTGCGGCATATAGCACTCGTCTGTTAATGGCAGTGTTTTAAATGGGCCGGTACTGACTACCGGCACTTCAAGAGAAATGTAATACTTTTAATTGGAGAGTACCGGCACTTCTCAGAAACAAGCAGGTACTCTGCAGTGCTATTTTAACATTTCAAGCACTGGTTAAGGGTAAGTACAGCACCCATTACTGGGTTCAGCAAGAGACGCAGCCCCCAAAGTCCAACGCCAGAAGTACCACTCCTGACACATAGAGCAAGGGCCCCCTCAAGCCTCGCTCTCCACATGGAGTATTACTCTGAAAAAGCTCTCTGCGCCTCACTTGGTGAGTGGAGAGGTGTGGTGCAGCGGCCAGGGCAGCTGACTTCGGAGAAACAGGGTTCACGGTTCGATCCCCGGCTCCGGCGGCAGCTCAGCTCAGCACCATGTGACTCTGGGCAATAGCTCACTTAATTTCCACGACGGCCCCCAGCGCCCGTAAGGGTGAGTAGCTGCGCTATATAAAAACGGACTTACTTACAGTGCACTCGCATTCAGCATATGGCACTGCTCTGAATTCCAAGTCTAGAGTGCTTTTTCTCCCTGAACCCATGGCAGCCGCCTGGTAGGGGCACTGCTCCTGACTCCTCCTTAGCCCAGTGAGCACTCAAGGGAGGACTTTCACCACGGGGCAAGGGGCATTTGTTCTGGGCGCACAGTAACTGCTCTGGATTCATACATCATGGGGAAGCTCCTGCCTCTGGTATATGCTATGCAGGGCTTTAAGTGGGATGAAAAAACTGGGGGGGGTGGTCTCTCAAAGGGCGTGGCTTAAAAACACGTAAGCTAAATATCTGTGCTTAGCATAGTGTGCCGCCCGACTTGTATTTTGCTGTTTCTGTCATTGCATCCAGATATATGATACAACAGGTAACATCATACCTACAACAAGTCAGGACTATTGGCTTTGTCAGTGGTTGTTAGTTGCATAAGATAAATAAGCAGCAACTATGGCTTGTATATAATATTGAAAAAGCTTCCACTTAAATTCCTGGTGACACAACGACAATATTGCTGCTCCTGAGTTTCAAAAAGAGAAGGGAAATCCAGAGAGAAAATGACTCTCTTTAAAGGATTTCCCTTCCCCTACAACGCTCACCTGGCATGACGTCATGCCGTAACTTCTCCACTAGTGAGAAGTGAGTAGTGCGAGCACGCGCACATGGATGTGCACGTCACTGCCAGCCACAAAACAGAGCCCCGTAGAGACCCCCAGTCTCTAACGGTAAAAGCCCCATTTTGGGAAATGTAGTTGGTGAGCCGAAATCGAACGGGGTTCGAAGCTCACCTGGGGGAGAAACAATTTGTGTCCCCTGTGAAAAAGTAAAACTATGTCAGCTAGTTTCTCGCAATTGGTGAATAGAAAGGCAATTTAAACTGCTGCACTCCAGCTATTATAATTATTACCATAACTTGACGCCGGTCAGAACAACTCCAAAAGCTTGTCCCCCCTTGTAGTGACTTGTATTAAACTTCCATCCCACCGTGGAAGTGCTAAGATCTTACACACATTGTGGCAATCGCACAGGAATCATAATTCTTGTGTAAAGGACGTTTACAAAGGACTGTGAAAGAAATTATCGTGATATTCGGCATCATCCGCATGCTAATAGCGTAGGCCGGCAAATAGTGACCATAGGGTTTTAAGCAGGGCGATGTGATCCCCTGTAGCTTGGTCGTGACAGTAAGAGAGAGTGAATAAAGAGTGTTAACATCCCCTGCGGCCTAGTGAAAAATGGACAGGAGGGGCAGAGGGAGAATTAAAAGGCTAAACATAGGGAAAAACAGACATCATGACCTAGATGTTTCCTATTATCGGGGGCTCTGTATCCGATTATTTGGCCCACAGTTGTGAATATGTTGGCACATCTTGTATATTCCTGGGCAATTACTCAAAATTCCACAGGTGACTTAGAGGTCAGCCAGTCAGCTCGCCCATGGGATATCATCATTAAGTCCGACTCAGTCTGTGCGGAGCCTGTGTACCCATCTCTGTTCGAAAAGGAGGAGTGCTTTGGTCATGTCAGGTCCGTATGCTCGTGTGATAACTTTTCTACAACAGACCACTCTAGCTGTCAGCATTGTGGCCTTTCTCAATGTAATGGGAAGTCAATTTTGTGGCGTCCCTTCTGCATCTAATTGTACTGCGATGCTCTGAAATACGGACGCGCACTTTTCGTGTCGTCATCCCAATGTACAGTAGTCCACATGGGCACTTGATCACATAGATAACATTCGTGAAGTTGCAGTTAGTTAAGCCTTTCTGTCTCCACGGTGTTTGCATGCCCAAATCCAGTTCTTTCGTCCTTTTTTGTAAAGTGGCACACACTGCAGGATCCACACAGGGAATGTCCGGAGGGAGGAGGAAGGTTCCACAGCTTGGTCTGTTGGAACCCTGGACCCTTGGCTTTTGGTCTTGTGTGTACCACCATGTCTCTCATGTTCCTTGCTCTCCTGAAAGAGTACATTGGTCATTCTATGTCCAAACCTCCAGATTGGAGGATGTTCCAGTTCTTGTTAATCCTAGTTTTGAATCGGTTAGACAGGGTGCTAAAGGTGGAGACACAAATTGGTCTGTCACACATCTTCTTTGGTAGTGGTATAAGCAGTTGCTCTCGGTTGTTATGCAGCCCCCGCTTCTTTGCTGTTTTTATCAGTTTCCTAGGATAGTTTTTTGCTATTAGTTTTTGAGTCAGTTTTTCAGCATGGGTTTGATAATCACTTTTCTCAGTGCAATTCCGTCTCAGACGTAGGAACTGGCCTACCGGCAGATTTTCTCAAAGGCCCCGTGGATGATAACTTTAGAACCTCAGTAAGCTATTGCGATCCGTAGGTTTATAAAACACCTCGCTACTTAAGACACCATCTTTTTCTTGTATCGACAGGTCTAAAAAGGCAAGCTGCTTGTCCCCAGTAGTCATAGTGAACCTGAGGAAGGGGTTCTGTGCGTTAAATCATCTCCCAAATTTCTGTACCTCATCAGCCGTCTCCCTACAGATTAAAAGGACGTCATCAATATATCGCTTCCATAGTCTGATTCTATTGAGAAAGGGGTTGTTCACATTTTTGGATCACGTCGGACAAACATGCTCCCCATTGATGTCCCATGCACTTGAAGGTAATAATCGCCTTCAAATTCAAAGAAGTTCCTTGTCAGTGCAAGATGGGCCAGATCAAGAACGAAATCCTTGGGGGTCATTGAATCCCATTCGGTCTCATCAAGGATTCTCATCAAGGATTCTATCCACTACTTCTATTGTTGAATCCTCAGGGACTCGACAACAAGTGTGACTAAAAGTTCCCTGGTTCCATCGAAAAGCAGATCCTCAATCAGATTCAGCACATCTTTGGTATTCTGCAGATACAAAGGCCTGGATGGCATCACTTAGCGACATCTTTGCACCACCTGCCCCGCCGCATAGGAAGGCTTCCAACAAGGTCTCTGCCCCATGGTTTACTCCAAAGCTGAAAGAACTACAAGGGCACAGTAGACAGTTGGAACGCAGATGGAGAAAAAGTTATACACCGGAAGAGCTTACATTCTTTAAATCTGCTCTAAAAAACTATCATCAGCAAATCAGAATAGAAAAGAAATCGCACTTTACTAATCTAATTAGGCAGGCAGTCTCAGATCAGAAAACAATTATTAAAATTGTCATCTTTTAGGCACCCTAAAATACTCGAACACGAGTTTCCGCCATCACAAACGTTTTGTGATCAAATTGCGGACTTCTTTGATCAGAAAGTCCAAGACTTAAAAAAAGATTTCGAGTTAACCCCTTCACCGGAATCTGAGGCACATGTCCAGGATGATAGACCTTCTCTCAAATTCTTTAAGGAGGTCAGTCTGGAACAGTCACGCCAAGCTATCCTCTCATGCAAATCAGGTTCCCCTTTTGACCCGTGCCCTCCAAAGGTACTGCATGCCATTATTGACATCATTAATCCAACCATCAATAAAATAATAAATTAATCACTCACGCAAGCAGAAGTACCATCAAATTGGAAAATCGCAGCAGTCAAACCCCTCCAAAAATAGAAATTATCTGATCCTACGACCCTCTCGAACCTTTGCCCTATCTCCCTTCTACCCTGCCTCAGTAAAATGACCGAAAAATTAGTTCATACCCAATTGAACTCCTTCCTGGAAGAGGCTAATATCCTGCATTCAAGTCAATCAGACTTTAGGCCCATGCACTCAACAGAATCAGCACTGCTACACACCACGGAAACACTAAAATTCGCCTTGGACCAAGGGAAAAATGCAGTGCTGATTCTGTTGGATCTATAGGCCGCATTTGACACGGTCTCCCATGACATCTTGGGAGACCGACTCAAATCATATGTCACTTCCCACATGGCCCTTGCCTGGCTGAAATCATTTCTAGCTAATAGAAAACAAATACTCACCCTCGGCCACTATCAATCTGCAGAGAAACCCTTGCTTTCGGGGGTCCCGCAGGGCTCTGCCCTAAGCCCAACTTTGTTTAACATCTATATGGCCCCTCTGCTCAATCTGATATTATTTAACATCAAAACCATTTCTTACGTAGATGATACTCAGTTAATTCTAATACTAGACAAAGACTCCACCAATGCAGAGGAGAATTTCCAATGCTGCCTTTCTGCTGTCATTCACTGGATGCAATCCAACCACCTGAAATGCAACAGCCAAAAAACCGAGATCATGTTGCTTGGCAAATTTAACACATTTTTGCCCAAGAGCAGAGCAGCCCCGCCCACCCACCCGCCGCAAAGCAGCACGAAGCAGCATAAAATGATAATAAGTCAAAGTTAATATAATTTTATGTTTCTGCTTCCCACTGCTTAAAAGCAGTGGGGCGACGCTCCTCCGCTATAGTGGAGGAGCCGCCACTGCCACCCAGACTATACAATACAGCCGGTTAAGAACATGCACAGTGCGCATGACGGTTTGGCTGGCCCCAGACGGCCGGCCAAACCGTCATGTGCACCTATGGTGCAGCCACCACTCCTTCCTCTGCTGGCATCACGCGAGCCCGCCCCAACATGGAGCTTAAGGCAGACTAAAAATAAAGTGATAATAACGTTCTGTTATTATCATTTTATTTTTACTTTGCTCTGCTCTTAGAGCAGTGGGGCGACGCTCCTCCGCCTTAGCAGAGGAGCCGCCCCTGGTGGAATCTCATGGGGAAATAAGATTGAAACTGACAGCACAGGTCAGGCTGGATCTGGGGGTACTGCTGATTTGAAGCTGAAGCTTGGATAAGGGAAGGGTCACTGGAATTATATGATTCGATGGCTGCGGTGTCTTTCACATAATTATGGATTTGCCGCATTTGCCACATAACCCATCATCAGCTGAATAATCTGCAGATTTTAACAAAACATTGTTTCTAGCTCATTTGGATCAAAAGTTACTAAAAACATGGCAACTCACATTACTGCGCACTGGAAGTCTCTTCACAAAGGTAAACTGGTCAGCTTTTAGTTGCCTATTGCTGTATTTGGGTGTTAAATTGGTACTAATAAGGTGAAATCTGTTACCAGGTGTAAAAATTACAAAATAATGGAATACAACTATCATAAAATGTGTCACACTAAGCCGCATAATTTACTTGTTTTAGCCACATAATTTAGTCAACCCTGACGCGTAATTTGGTCCTCCTCTGCCATATAATTTTAGTGGCCATGGGTAAGAGTAACACCTTGAATCTGAGGGTTACACATTGATTCAGAGGGCAAGGCATGCGAGGTCTTTATCTTGACTGTGATTGGTCTAAATCTAGAAATCGAGTACTTCCGCAACAGGGCGTAAAGGGGACCACATTTGCGGGAATGATATGCAGAGCGCCAACCTAAATGACCAAAACCCTAAAAGGACCATTCTGAGCTGCCCCCTTCATAATCTGTAGAACACAGCGCTGACTTTGCTCGTAACGTTCCTGCGTCACAGCACCACAAAAACATTCAAACTTTAACGTTCTGGTTTTAAAACAGCCTTCAAAGTTCACAGTGAACTCGGCTTGCTCCAACTAAAGAAACGTGTGCAAATGCTTTAAACCGACCTCTGCACAGACAACCCGGCTTGCAGGTTTGATTTGTCAGTTAGATCAGTTGCTGGTGTTTGTGCTTCAGACAGGGTTCGCATTCCAGGAAATTACAGCTGGCGCATGCCCAGCGCCAGAGACCAGCCCCCGTCTGCTTCGTGCTCTGGGATATCCAGGATTCGTTATTTGTCTATACACTTGTAAATTATGATGACCGACTCCACAGCTGTCGTTTTGCAAAACGCAGTTCGTATTTGAAAAAACGGCACTGCTTTCTGATTTGCTGATATTTGAATCAGCCAGGGGCACGTGTCGGAACTGAAAAAGCATCAGTCGGGGGTGCCTCTCCTGTTTAACTGCAGTTTACTGTCAACAGAGTCTGGAACATCATGTCTATTGCACCAGGAAACTGAAGCAGGCGAGGCATCATGTCTGATCGTTTCAAATTTCTCTCCTCTCTGTAAACAGCCATGCACAATGTAGTTGAACCGTACGTGACATGCACGAATGACCACGCTGACACATAGTGTGTGGTATTAGAACTGGCCCAGGGCACGTGCGCCCGGCCCCTTTTATTGGCAGGGTCACCTGACCGGTGACGCCTGTGATGGGTGGGTGGGTGTGCAGTGTGGGTGCAAACAGAGGTGGAACACTAGAACGTGTCCAGCAGGACACTACATCCCTCCCAAACTTTAATGAAAAGAAACAAACAAAAGTCCAACCTGTGAAGAAAACAAACAGCAATACACAGTACCAATGAGTCTCTTCAGGTCATCTGTTGGGCGGTGCTGGAGCTCTGGACCACACGGTCAGGAAGCTTTTGATCCGCTTCGGCGATGAAGTTCAGACTGGCCTGGTCTCGCGGTGTTGGAGTCTATTTACAAAGTTCAAATAGCGGTGCATCAGGAGAGGTGGTGGAGCCCACTTTGGAGATCTTCTTGCAGGCGCTCAGGCTCTGGTGGACAGCCAACCTGCAAATACAGAGGATGACCTTGGTGGATGAGAGCTTTCCTTGGAGGCGATGATGCTTTCCAGTTCCCAATAACCGAGCAGCTTCAGACTTGCCTCTCCTGCCTGGACTCCCCTCTCACTGGAGTCTCCTGGAGGGCCTTCCTGCCGGGCTGCCATGGGACCGTGTGGACTGTGGGGACCTCGTGTAGATCACACGAAGGCGTCGCTGAGGAACTGCCAACAGGACCACAGCCAAATCGTTCATGTAACTGCAGAGGGTGTTGTCTCAGTCTGTGTGCTTTCGCCGTCAAGATTGCGGTTCTATGCCTTCCTCAGATGGTCTTTGGGTGACCAGTCTCCATTTGTGACCTCCATGCTTCTCGGTGCCTATCGTGGAGCTGCTGCACACGCATCTCTCCGATTCGGATTCCCCTCTCACAGGAACTCCGTTGAGGCCCTTGTCCCTGGATTGCCACATGACCGCGTGAGCTGTGCGGGCCTTTCGTAGGCCACGCTTAGGGGTCGCTGCAGAACTCCCAACAGGGCCACGGCCAATCCTCGTGTAACCCCAAGGGTGGATAGTCCAATGGTCGGGTATGCTCTTCAGCAGGCTTCAGGTTTACGGGGGCACACAGAAGGTTCCTGGGTGGCTAGCCTCCCACGGTGCCAGGAGTGCCTCGTTGAACTCTGGATGTGTCGAATGTTTGGATCCACTCTGGTGGTACGATGCTCCTCAGATGTTCTTGGTGATGATGCACCTGGATGATGGATGCGATAATTTTCTTTCAGTTGGGCAAACAGGCGGTGATCTCTTGCTTTTGGGGACCTCGTGGAGTGAGGATGACTCGAGGAAGTTCGTGGCCACACGGGAAGCAGAGCAGGGGTAGGACTACGGCTAGTTGCAGCGCCACCGCCAATCTCGAGCAACAAGGTGCTCTGACATACTACTCCTGCCAGCCCTGACCTTCTTACATAGGGGTCTCACCACACCAGGTCAACTAGACCTGATGTCTTCTTGCAATACTGGTTACTTCTCCATTTGGTCATTACCTGAACCAGCATTGCAGTAGTGTAAGAGCTAACAGGATACTCTTCCATTTCACGCACTCGGTCCTGATGAATTGCCACTAGACCCGTTAGGGGCTTCCTAAGGCAAGAAACATGTTGACCTTCCACATTACACATGCCCTTTAGGATCATTGCATCTAGTTAGGGCTACGCACTTTTAGTTAGGTTAGCGCACCCCTGGAATAAAATTTAGACTATAGGGCTGCTCTAAACCTATTTTAACACCACTTTGCACTCACTGCACTACCTAGCCCACACACCTGTATGCACCAAACAGCTTCATCACCAAAAGAACTCTGCTAAAGAGCCCCTTCGTGGGTGCCCGTCGGGCATTGCAGCGCCGGCCCGACGAGAAGCCAGCCCAATGATGAAGCATGACATCCTTCGGGGTGTGTGAGGGCACTTTATCAAAGACCTGAATATTCTCACCTACACTTAGGAACTGCACACTAATTTTCTTTATCAGTTAACGCTTGGGAGTACGTGTGCAGGACCTGGATAAAAATACTCCTGGTTCCTCTATTTTGAAGAAACACTTACGGTTGTCTTCAGGCAGGAGCACTTGCTAGATGTGGTGCCATCGATGCCAAGCAGCAGGTGACAGGTGAGTAGACTGTCGCACTGTGAAGCGTTGGGCCTGGACGCAGATCGCGCTTGCTAGCGGCTTACGGTTGATCCTCCAGCGAAACTGTCTCTAGTGACGTCTTTGCACCCCGGTGGCTGGCTTGTGCTGATGAACACCTTCTCCAGTGCTGGCACGAGTCCTCTGTCCTGTCGCTCTTCTCCTTTTCCCTCTTGTGAGCCTGAGGTGGTTGTTTGCCCTGTGGCGTCGTGCCACTCTCCTTTCCTCCTTCGCGGAGTGGTGTCCTGCCACGTTCTTCTTCTTCCGACCAGGTTCGTCACTCGGATGTGGCGTCCTGCCACATGTCTCATGTTTGCGCCACATGGACATCTCGCTGGTCGTGTCCGGTTCTTGGGACGATCTTTACTTTGCTGCTGACCTGTCGCTGGTCTGTCCTGTTGTTAAGACGTGCTTCTTCTCCTTGAGGACCTCTTGCAGGCCCCTTCCTCTCCTCAGGGGTTATTGCGATGCTCTTCTGCTCTTCACTCGAGGGCATTGTGCTTGCATCTCGAGGCTGCGCCGTCGTGGTGCTTGATCCTGCCTCCATTCAGGCATGCTTGGCGGGGTTGGTCACTTCGAGTGACGTGCTCCTTGCTTGCGGTGCGATGTGGCGTCCGGCCACGTGTCGCCTGTTGTTGGAGCACATGTTGCGGTGGCAGCTTGCCACATGGAGTGTGCAACTCTCCTCTTGCCTGTCCAGGGCCACTGGCGACTCCGTCTTGAGGTAGTGAGAGGGAGGACACTCTGTGCTGTCTTTGGCCCACGGTGGGGCTTCGCTGGTGCGGTGGACATTTTCCATGTTGCTTTCCGCCTTTCTTCCTTTCTGTGGAGAGGTCTCACTCTCCTGGGCGAGTGTCCATTCGGTCAAACTTCTGGGTGCATGCGTTGGCGCATCTCGGATCTTGAGTTCTTGGTCCTTCACGGCGCCTTCTTCTGGCGCTTAGCGTGGTTGTTTTCTAGGTTGCAGTGGTGTCCATTCACCAGTGGGGGCGTGTGGCGCAATTTCCTCTCCTGTGGTGGCGTCAGATAGCCACGCGGGGGTGCGTGCACAATCCGCTTTCTCCTTGCGCCTTTCGTGGGGCATGCTTGGCTGCCTTCTATCTCCTTACTTTTGCTGGACCTTGTTTGGCACTTGATGCTTCTCTTGGCTGAGGTATCTGCGCTTCTTGGGATTGTTTGCTGGGGTTATCAGTCTCTCCCTCTCTTGCAGCAAACTGTGGGCAGCTGACCTGGGGCATGTGGTGCTCGCTTGGCTAGTTAGTGGGACTCAAGGTGTCCGGGCAGTGACTCTGACCTTTGCTGGAGTTTTCGCAGGGCCTTTGGGGAGATACAACAGTCTCCTCTGTCTAGGGAGAATAACAGTGTCTGTTTCCAATTGTAGGGGCAACAGGAGGTCATCAGGGACGTGTGGTGGTCTCTCTCAGCTCCCTCTCAGTCTTTGCCTCTCTTTTTCTGTCACTGCTGGTAGTGGTGTATTCACTTGCACTCTAGACCACTGCAAAGTACATATAGTGCTGCTTGCTGGTCGTTTCCTTTTAACATGTCAGTCTTTTCTGTGCATTACCTCTCAATGGCCACTAGGTGGCACTGCGGGTGATAACAACGAGGCCACGGAAGCTTATCTTGAATGTGCGGGCCTCGTGGAGCTGGGAGTGCCGGTATGGGGATGCAGGTGCAGGCCTACAGGGATGAGACAAATCAGTGAGTGCAGGCTTGCTGTCCCGACGCGACGACTTTGCTGTGTTCACCCTCCACTCTGGTGCAGGCTCACAGAGGCGATGTAGGCAGTGACCACCGGTGGTCTGACAATGCTTGGGGCCCACCAAGCATGGATGAAGGTATGCAGGGAACACTGCATATTATTCTCACATTTCCGTACTTCTTTGAAAACTGGAACCGCATGGGGGGAGTGCTGCTTCATGTATGGGAGTACGGTGCAGCAGCATGACACAAGGTGGCGGTTCCACAATTATTTCTCGGCGCGGCAGCCTCCCTGAAGGTGCGGGCTCTGCAGCGCTGAAGAATCCAGTGCCAGGTTAGTGTTTGGTGCGGCGCTGCTTGTTGTTGGTGTTAGCTGTGTCTTGCCGTGTGAGAGACTGGCTGTGGAGAGCAGGCCGCTTTAGCTCCTCGGGTTCCTCTCTTGCTGTCAAGCCGCGACAGCACTTTGTAGACGGGGAAAGAGGCGCGGGAGTCACCTTCCCTTTCTTGCTCCTGTTTGCATCAAGCTCCTCTCACTGCAGAATGTAGGGCACGTGGGGCGTCTTTCTCTCGCGGCAGGGACCGCCTTGTCCAAGGGAGTCGCGGTGTGGCTAGTGGGTGCTTTCAGGCAGTTCTGCAGTGTCAATGTTGATCAATGTGGTGCCGTGGCAAAGGTGCGTGGCCCGTTATGCAGGGATGGCGCTTCTCTTTACTTACGGGGAAATGACAGCCTTCTCAGCACTGCAGGCCGTTCATTTCTCCGCAGGCGCTGTGGAAACAGACATGGGGCATGCCATGCATGGGGCGGTGAATCAGGGCTGGTGCGACCACCCTGCGCTTGCCGGCCAGCGCAGCCCTGCTGTCGCTTCATCGCACTTCCGATTAGCACCGGCGAACAGTGGTAGGCAGGGGCGGCTTGCAAACGCCTCTGTACCTGGGGGCATAACCACTTATTGCTGTGGATCTCTCCTGTTTGTGCCGCGACTCACCAGGCAGACGGCAAGGGGAGCCCCGGATGGTGGGAGATGACCAGATGCTTCTCTCCCACATCAGGGCCGGTCAGTGTCGCAGGCTGCTGCCGGGGGCATGAACTCGCCAACACGCTCAGAGCAGGTGCGGGGTGCCTGCTATTCTGGCACTCTTCTCCCCCCCCACGAGGAACAGTTGTGTAGCAACCATGGTATGCGCGGGGGTCAGACCCGCTCGTCGCCAATGTGGTGTTGTGGGCCCTAGGCCCACATGCTGCACGAATGACCACACTGACATATAGTGTGTGGTACTAGAACTGGCCCAGGACACGTGCGCCTGGCCCCTTTTATTGGCAGGGTCACCTGACCGGTGACGCCTGTGATGGGTGGGTGTGCAGTGCGGGGTGCAAACAGAGGTGGAACACTAGAACGTGTCCAGCAGGACACTACAACCAAGTACCTAGCAGCAGCATGTTTTCATGAATGGCAAAAACCATGAAACAAGTACGAGGAGATGTCTAGCGCTAACCCAGCAATTTGTAAGTTCTAAAATAATTAAAATGGGAGTAATCTACATTGCAAAATGACTGACTTGTAGGTAGATTAGAGTCTATGTACTACATTGCGTTGTGGGAAGACTGGTGCAACATGTCAGAGTGTAAACTAGGGATGAGCGGAACTCGCGGCATTTCAGTCCGTGGAATTTCGTAGAGTTATAGAAAAAAATCAGTCAGATTCTGCGGAATTACGCCAACTGGCGGATAATACGCAGCTCGTGCTGCAATGTAGCGCCAATAGCGTGAGTAGCGCTGAAAATCAGCACAAATGGCACCATGCTATGCGCAAAAACGTGCAGCCATTCAATTAGATTTTGCTGCCGCTCGAGTGGAAAATCTACTCAAGTGGCAGAAAATCTATGGCACGTGGGCGGGAAGAAGAGAACAATCAAAAAGGCAAAGCAACAAGCGGCTGCTAAAGCTGGCCTCATGGGAGAGGGGTACCTATGGGTCCTGACTAATTATTCTCCCCAACGCAAAAGCGATCCACAGTCCGTAGGACAAGAACAAAAAACAGGAAGTAGGTGGGGTGGGAGGGACTGTTAGGAGCTAATTGTGCTTGTTTTATTTTGTTTTGATTGCCTTGTGTAAGCGATCCCTTTTGGAGGCAGGAATGCTCCATGGTTAGTACTGGGAACTGTGGCCACCACCAGAATTAGAAAATCACAGCATGGGATGCCAAATCTCGCTCGTGCTAGTCAGCTCACATGGTTCCTGGGTTAGTACTGGGATGAGGAGGACCATACGTGGGGGTAATGAGAATGCTATTCTAAATCTGTTATGTTATTTTATTTACTCCAAGGTAAAGTATGGCAAAATCTCATGGTACAGATGGACTGAATCTATACTTAAATGGGACCAAATCTAGGGTTGTGATGGACTGAATTTAATGTTACAGCTGGCATTAATCTGGGAGTAATGAGGCACTGAAAAGGGGACATCGTTATATTGAATTTGTTAGTAAATCTGGACTGAACCTTGAGTGAAATCTAGACTAAATCTGAAAGTAAATCTACTTTCAGTTTAATACTGAAACTGGACTGTTCCAGAAAGTAAGTTTTAACTAATCTTGAGACAAAGCTGAATTTGGAGCAAAGGTTGAGCAAATATGAGGGTAAAACTGGACTTTTATGAAGGCGAAGCTGGGCTCAATTTGATAAAACAGTTGCGCTTAATTTGAGGTAAAAGCCATATTGAATCTGACTGTAATGGACTGAATGTCGGGACAGCTGCAATAGAATTAAAAGTAAAAATGGACAGAATCTAAGAGTAGTTCTTAAAATCTGAGGAAAAATGTCTGTATTGAGTCCAGAGTTAAAGTTCCATTGATTTTAATTGTGTAAAGCAAGAAGGAATCTAAATTTAAAATGGGATTGTTTTGTTAAGTGTTTAAACAGTTGGGGGCTAATTACGAAATCCGCAAGACACCGTCTCGGTCCTGGGACCGACCGACCTCTGGTTGGCAGTTCGACCGCCTCATTAGGATGTGACCGAATACTGTTCGGTCGCATTCCTACATTTCTCCATGGGAGCATACATTGCGGCCATAAACCAGCCATAATGCATGCTCCCATAGGGAAATGGGAGGTGCTGTTCATCCCTCCACCCTGTGGCAGGCACCTCTTGAGGTGCCTGCCTCAGGGTGCAGGGATCAACAGGGGGGCACCTAAAGTGCCCTCTCGGGCCCTAACCAGAGGCCGCGCACCCAAGGGGGCCCTGCTGGGGGCCCCCAAACACGCTTACCGACATGATTTCCATGTCAGACAGGCCGGCAAGGAAACCATGCCGGAAACCGTGCATCTTAACCCCAAGGGCGAAAAAGGCCTGCCATTTGGGATTATGAGTCGCCGGTTCCGGGAGCCCATGGGAAGCCAGCCGGAATGAACGGCCGGTTTAGTTTCCGGCCGCCAGCATTGTAATGCGGCGGTCGGAAGGTAAACCGAGGGGCCGATTACAATGTAGTCAAGTGGAAGTATAACAGGTATTTGCAATGCAGTAGGTCTCGCATTCACGTGAGTTTGAGCTATGGGCATTGTAAATGACAATGCCTTTTATTTATGTTTCGGGTTTTAAAACAAATAAAAGGCATTGTCATTTACAATACTAATAGCTTAAACTCTCGCAAATGCGAGACCTATTGCATTGTAATAAAGGGCCTTCTCGACCTCTTGTTAGATTGTAAATATCACAGGAAGAGACCGGCCTGCCACATCTTCAAAGTAGTGATAAATAGTGCTGTGAAGAAGATATGTAAGTGTTGTAAATTACACAGACACAAAGTGTGAAGTGAGAGTTACATATGATCCGAGCTATAAACACTAACAAAGCGCTCCAACACCTTTTGCTCTGTGATTACACTGTTGCGGCTCAGGAGGAAGAGCAGGAGGGGGGGTATTTCCTGCCCTCTCCGTGATTTGAGTGTGTGGTGTGGCATTGCGTAATGTCATTGCTATCTTTGGCCTAATAAAAAACACTCCAGCTGTAGTAGGGCCCTGGCTTCACCTCCTGGTGCAGGGCGGGCTGTTCTTTTATGGCAGGCATGGAGGGAGGGAGGGATGGTCTCGGCTGCAGCTCCAGCCTTGTACAGTGCCCCTGCTATTACTAGTGAGCGAGAGGCGCTGAATTGGTGGTATTGGTATTGGTGGTGGTGGTATTGGTGGTGGTGGTGGTACTGGTGGTGGTATTGGTGGTAGTGGTGGTGGTGGTGTTGGTGGTATTAGTGGTATTGGTATTGTGGTGGTGGTGGCATTGGTGGTGGTGGTATTGGTGGCGGTATTGGTGGTGGTATTGGTATTGGTGATGGTGGTACTGGTATTGGTGGTGGTATTGATGGTGGTATTGGTGGTGGTGGTATTGGTAGTGGTGGTTTTGTGTTGGTGGTGGTATTGGTAGTGGTGGTATTGGTATGGTGGTGGTGGTTTTGTGTTGGTGGTGGTATTGGTGGTGGTGGTATTGGTGGTGGTGGTATTGGTGGTGGTGGTATTGGTGGTGGTATTGGTGGTGGTGGTGATATTGGTATTGGTGGTGATATTGGTATTGGTGGTGGTGGTAGTGATATTGGTATTGGTGGTGGTGGTGCTGGTGGCATAGGTGGTGGTGATGGTATTGGTGGTGGTGATATTGGTGGTGATGGTGGTGGTGGTATTGGTGGTGGTGGTATTGGTGGTATTGATGGTGGTGGTATTGGTGGTGGTATTGGTGGTGTTGGTACTGGTGGTGGTGGTATTGGTGGTGGTGGTATTGGTATTGGTGGTGGTATTGGTGGTGGTGGTATTGGTATTGGTGGTATTGGTGGTGGTGGTATTGGCAGTGGTATTGGTAGTGGGGGTATTGGTATTTGCGGTGGTATTGGTGGTGGTATTGGTGGTTGTGGTAGTGGTATTGGTGGTGGTGGTATTGGTGATGGTGGTATTGGTGGTGGTAGTGATATTGGTGGTGGTGGTATTGATGGTGGTGGTGGTATTGATGGTGGTATTGGTGGTGCTATTGGTATTGGTATTGGTGGTGGTATTGGTGGTGGTGGTGGTATTGGTGGTGGTGATGGTATTGGTGGTGGTGGTATTGATATTGGTGGTGGTGGTATTGGTGGTGGTGGCATTGGTGGTGGTGGCATTGGTGGTGAAGGTATTGGTGGTGGTGGCATTGGTGGTGGTAGTGCTATTGTTGGTGGTGGTATTGGTGGTGGTATTGGTATTGGTGGTGGTGTTAATAAAACAGGCTTTTGAAAACAACCCGTCAGGTGGCTTTAGTACAGATGACATGTAACACAGATGGGCTGTTGCCAGCTTCAGCCCATTAGCACACGATTATGTGCTACCTGGAATTCACATGACTTAATTCGCTAATCATTTCCAAATCCATTTTACTTGTGGGGGGGTTGAAACAGACACGAGATAATGCCGGGATAAAGTGATTGAAAGCAGGTGCCCATGTTACGGGGTGGCCCTGCTGCTTAAAAAAAACACAAGCGGTTTCAGCTGAAGCAGCGCATGTCCGGCCTGCAATAAGAGTAACTCAATAAAGTAAATAGTGCTTTCAGACTAAATAACAGGTCCTGTGTAACAACCGAAGTACAGGGGCCAGTAGCCATGGGAGGTTACAAATGAAGACAAGGCCATACTAAGGAGGGACTAACAAGCCTATTAATGAATCCGAAGGCAGCATTTACGAAAGACAATGACACAAGCCAATGAAAAATATGGGAGGAGAGTGGGCGCTGGCTTCTCTCCCATACTCTACTACAGCAGTCTCGCAAAGCAAGCAGCGCATGCGTGCTGCCGCTAGGCTCGACCTAAAAAGGGAATGTCCCTCAGGGACAGGTATTTAGGCTCATTTAAAGTGCAGTTCTGTTCACCTCTTCCTAAAGCATCTGGGGCATAGGATTCAAAAGGACCTTGTGAGAAATCCAATGACCGACCATCTTCCCTTTTGGTAAAGAATATTGACGTTCATCAAATATTTATGGGTTATCTCCTGCTATGTTTCATCATGGCAGGACACTGGATAGCAGGACTCAGAATTCAGGAGAGGTCCATATCTAAGGACAACGAAGGTTACGCAATCTGTAAATAAGGGTGTCAAGTATGGTTCCCTGTACCCTCCAAAGCAGTGGAATCATCAAAAGGCTCCATTTTGCATCGCCTCCTTAAACTGCAACAGAGAATCGTAATAGAATCGAGATTAGACCTGAACTTGATATCATCTTAGATGAGGCTGATACATGACATCATCACCTGGTGTTTCTCAATGTTCCATTCTCCCGAGGGTAGTATAGTCGAATTAGCAAACAATGAACTAATTGAAATGAAGTCTGAGGTTTAGAGGAAAATGATCTGATGTTTTCAAACTGGTAAGACAAGGTTTGAGTAAGGGGGCATTTAGTTACCCCTAGCTAGTAGATGTATGTTTGAGTTAATTGTTAAGGAATAGATCAGAGCATGGTCACTGTAAGCATACTTCATTTATATAACTGCCAAACCTTATTGTTTTTATTGCAGACTTTATGGCAGGAGCCATTTGATGAACAGTTTCCTCATTGTTAGACCTGGCATCCTTGGCGTGGTTTTCCCCTGTCTTTTTGCCTCTGCCTCCTGTATTTTTGCTGTGTGCTGAATTTCGTTTTTGCTGGTCTAGAAGCTTTGGGCACTTTCCCACTGCTGATCAGTGCCAAAGTGCAAGTGCTCCCTCTGTAAATTGTGAATATGGATTGGTGTTTCCATGATTGGCTTGTTTGACCTACTACTAAGTCCCTAGTACAGTGCACTGTGTGTGCCAAGGGCCTGTAAGTCAAATGCTGCTAGTGGGCCTGCAGCACCGATTGTGCCACCCACACAAGCAGCCTTTCAAAGGGGTCTCAGACCTGCCACTGCAGTGTCTGCACGCAGTCTCTACTGCCATGTCGAGCTGGCAAGTGCACCCACTTGCCAGGCCCTAACCTTCCCTTTTATTACATGTGATTCACCCCTAAGGTAGGCCCAAGGTACCCCTGTGGGCAGGGTGTAGTGCATGTGAAAGTTAGGACATGTACTGATGTGTGTGACATGTCGTGATAGTGAAATACAGTGTATTTCATTTTTCACTATTGAAAGGCTATCTGTCTCATAGGATTGAATGGGAGTTTATTTATAACATCTTATAAGTATAGCTTCCCATTGGGACAAGTTCGAAAGATGGAGTTTAGTATGCCTGAACTCAGAATATAAAAATAAATTTTTTAGTAAAGACGATTTTTATATTGTGTTTTTGAAAATACCACTTTTAGAAAGTGGGTATTTTGTTGCTTAACCATCCTGTGTGCCTCTCCTGGTTGGTGGATTGACTGTCTGGCTTTGGAGTAACAGGGACTGGGGATGTACATTCACTGTAGACAACCACTGGGGTGGGAGTTGAGGTGTATCCTGTCTTTCCTGGATGAGTCAGGTCTGGGCTGAATAGACCTGGGCTGCATTTAGAGTAGGGGGGGGAGAGATTTCCTTGCACCTGAATGGGCCTGGTCTGCCTTACACAATGCTGTCTCCACCTCCTGCCAGGAAGCTGGACCAGAGATGACAGAACTGATTTTGACTAAGCACAGAGCCTTACTGCCACAAGAGAACAAAGAGAAATGGAATATAAATATTGGGGCCCAGACCCCAGAACTTTAGAATACTTCTGGACTCAAAAGCAACCTCTGCCAAGGAGAAGAGCTGGGAAAACTGGAGGAGAAGTACTGTCCCTTTGCTGTGTGCTGTCTGGGGTTGGCCTGCAGTGGCTGTTTCTGCCAAGGAGAGGATAAAGACTTTGCTGTTTGCTGTGTATCCTGCTTGAAGAAGATCTCCAAGGGCTTGAAGTAGAGCTTGCCTCCTGTTCTGAAGTCTCTGGGACCCAAATACTTCACCACCAGCTCCCCTGAACTTCCTTGATGGGAGTTCTGACCTGCCAAGAGGTGCCTGTTCCTGTGTTGGGCCTCTGGAGGTTGGTCCTGCTGCTGGGAGCTGGGAAAAGAGAAGCAACTAAAGAAGCGTGACGCATCCGCACCCGTTTCCAATGCATCGCCACTGTGCCGCTGAAGAAACGGACTCGCCGCCTGCCCGCAGCTGGAGAATTCGCCGCACACCGAATCTCGTGCACTGATCCCCGAAAGTCCGAGATCACCGCACCGATTCCGATGCAGGCCCTGCTGTGCGACTGCAAGAAGCAGCGCATCGTGGGACCGCAGCTGGAAAGACTAACGCAGCGCCGTTGCCGCCACATCGAGAACCGATGCATCCCCGAATCTCCATGCATTGTACTGGGGAGCCAAGTCTACAACAACACCGGGGCCGCAGTAAGAAACCGACGTATCACCTCCCCGCACAGTAAGAAACCGACGCATCACCTCCTCTTCAGTAAGGAACCAACAAATCACCTCCCCTGCATGGCAGTACGGAACCGATGCATCACCTCTCCTGGAGTAAGAAACCAATGCTTCACCTTCCCTGGGCGTAAGGAACCGACGCATCACCTTCCCTGCGGCTGTTTTTGTTTATGATTTTGACTCCTCCAAGGTACTTTGTGTTGAAAGTGTCGCAGCTATAGTCTGCTATGGACAGAACTGTGTTTACCTTCTAAAAGTCAGATTTTTGTTGTTTTGGTCTTGTTTGGTTTAGATAAAGATTACTTATTTTTCTAAACTGGTGTGGTGTCCATTTGTAGTGTTTTCACTATATTACTGTATGTGTGCACAAATGCTTTACACACTGCCTCTGAGATAAGCCTGTCTGCTCGTGCCAAGCTACCAAGGGGGTGAGCAGGGATTATTTTAGAAGTGTATCCCCCTTATCCTGCCTAGGAAGAAGAGTCCCTATGTGGACAAAGGTGCAAACCATTGCCAAATAGAGACCCCCATTTCTAACATTCATCACATAGTGCTCGCATGCAAAGCAGATTCAACCATATACCAACATTTGATAAGGATGGAAGATGGTTGTTCACCCCCAAAGATAAACTGATGTGTTTATTTTGTGTAAAGACAATAGAATGTAGTTGACATCATGCTTCATTGTGAAAGCAAGGTATGGAAGCTCTACATGCTAAGTGCCATAAGAACTGTCTTGAGGACTTTCAAAGCTTTGATAAACAATAACTCATTTTTATATGAATTCCAAACACAATTTTTTTTTTTTGTAAAACATTTTTTATTAAGAAAAAACACACATCAGCAATAGCATGACAGTACATAGGGAGCAGCACGCCAGGCATCATTGGTACAATAGATAATATTACAGAATACAATCATATATGATGGAAGATCTAGGGAGACTGGGGGACATCCATTGAAGGGGACAAAGGAGGCTGACATATTTCTCCACGATAGGAGTTCCACTGGCCCCACACACGGGACCATTTTTTGGGACATCCACGTGATACATATACAGTCTTCTCTCTAAACATTGCCCAGTCCATATCTTTTTCCCATTCCTGTGCCGTGGGCGGGGCTCGCGCCCCCCACCGCTGGGCAATATTCTTCTTGGCCAACATTAGCCCCAGCGTTACCCACTGCGTCAAACAAACATTTAAATTAGTTGGTTCCCAGATGTTGAGGAGACACCTGCGGGCCTCCACACGGAGCTGCACAGATAGGACAGTGTTGATGATGTCATGAATTTCACGCCAGTAAGGTTGGATCTGGGTACCTTCCCAAACTATGTGGAAAAAGGTTCCCAGCTGGCCACATCCCCGCCTGCAGGCGCCCTCCTCCACCCTTCCCATTTGTACCAGTTGGGGCCCCGTTATATAAATACGGTGGAGAAGTTTTAGCTGGACAAGGCGGAGACGAGCTGGTATCGCTACGACTCTGGGAGAGGAGACTGCCTCCTGCCATTCCTCGTCATCCATTTCTATACCATCCCTAGCCCACTTCTCTCGGAGGGCCTTGAGAGGGTCCGAGATGTTGTTGACCAGCTTTTTGTATATCAGAGAAATGGTGCTGTCAGGGAGATGACCATCCAGCACTCTATCTTCCAGTGGGGATGATTCCGGCAGTGT
This sequence comes from Calotriton arnoldi, assembly GCA_963921515.1. NCBI lineage: Eukaryota > Metazoa > Chordata > Amphibia > Caudata > Salamandridae > Calotriton > Calotriton arnoldi. The sequence goes on from CAWUFW010004643.1 coordinate 985,797, forward strand.
GGTCCTGGGCTGTAAGTGTGTACGAAGCGCGTGTCGAACCTTTGTGTATCGGAAGCGCTCTGATTCGGCCATGTTATATTGTTGCTGCAGCGCTGCAAAAGGCTTAATATCAGATTTGTCCCACAAATCTCTGATACATGCAATACCTATGATTTCCCATTTGTCGAATCCCTTACTCCTCCACAGGTCGCCCAGTTGTTCGGAGTCCCATAATGGTGTTGCGAGTGTTAGTTTTCGTCTCCAGCCTAGGCGATTGGTAGCTGCGTGCCAAACGTGCACTGCATGTTTAGTGGGGCCCGTAAGTGGATATCGCCGGGGCTTGGAATAAAGGGCTCTACTGAAGGTCCCTCCAGAGAGGAGCCACCTATCCATGTTATATCCCGGGTCGCAAGGCTGGGCATAGGTGCAGTGGTTAATGGAGGACAGATGAGACGCCCAGTAATACAATTTTATATCTGGGAGGCTAATGCCTCCGTCATATCAGTTCAGGGAAAGTTTGCTAAGAGCAATACGAGGTTTACCGCTCCAGAGTAGGTCTCGTTGGAGGCTCTCAACCTCTCGGAAATATGACGCAGGTATCGGATCCATGGAGTTCTGCAGGGCGTACAGGTACTGGGGTAGGGACATCATCTTAAAAAGGGCCGCCTTACCTAACAGGGAAAGAGGAAGCGACTTCCACCTGGCGATATCTTTGCGCAGTTGGATCAACGGGGGCTGAAGGTTACGGGAATAGCGAAGAGAGGGATCCAAAGAAAGGAAGACACCCAAATATGTAAACCCTTCGGTACAGGTTTGTAATGGGCACCCACGCGGCGGGAGCGGAGGCTCGCCCGCCACCACGAACAGGAGGGATTTGCTCCAGTTTATGGAATATCCGGAATAGCGTCCAAAGCTCGTGAAGATATCCAATACCACTATCAAGGATCTCCTAGGGGAGGATAAATACAGAAGGATATCATCCGCGTAAAGGGAAATCCTGTCTTCCCACTCTGAAGACCAGCACATACCCCTGATCCTTGGATCTTGGCGTATCCAAGCTGCCAGTGGCTCCAACGCCAGGGCAAACAGCAATGGGGACAGGGGGCAGCCCTGGCGGGTCCCTCTGCCCAGCCCGAAGGCGGCTGATTTCTTGTTGTTAACCACCACTTGGGCCATAGGTTGGGAATACAGTAGCTTCACCCATTGAATGTATTTAGGCCCAAACCCCAGTTTCTCCAATACCGCCCACAGGTACGGCCATTCGATGGTGTCGAATGCCATGGCTGCGTCCAAGGAGACTATTACTGCCGGCTCCAATATAGAAGCCGCCCTGCCCAATACCCCGTGAAATCTGCGCAGGTTCAATGTCGTGTTGTGGTGTGGTATGAAACCTAATTGATCCGGGTGGACCAGGGTCCCAATCACCGTCACGAGGCGAGTAGCAAGGAGCTTAGCCAGGATATTGGGCTCCGCATTCAACAGGGATATCGGTCGGTAAGAACCACATTCGGTCTTTGCCTTCCCCTCCTTGTGGATGGTAACTATAGGGGCAGTACGTTGGTCTAATGGCAATATGCCTGCCTGATTCGAGTCCTCGTACATGGCTCTCAGGTACGGGGCCAATGTGTCTGGTTTAAGCTTGTACAGTTCAATCGGTAGTCCGTTAGGGCCAGTGGCTTTACCCGGCCTGAGCGACCGTATTGCTGCCGCTATTTCATCGTTGGATATGTCACTGTCCATGAAGTCGTGCTCAACCCCGGACAGTTCAGGCAGAACAATATCGGTAAGCATCTGGCGGGAATCCTCTATAGGGTAGGGGGCTACCGATGTGTAGACAACCTTAAAGTGGGCCACGAAAGAGTCCACAATAGCTTGTGGGTCCGACAGGGAATTGCCTTCTTGCCCTCGGAGTTCAGGTACTAATCTGCTTGCCCACTCTCTTTTATCCAACCAGGCCAAGAGTTTCCCGGCCTTGTCGCCCACCTCATACAGCCGTCCCTGAACCGCTCTCCCTATGGCCTTTGCCTGATCTGTCGCTAGTGCCCTGTAGTCCTGTTGTTTGAGTTTAAGAAGGTGGAGCTTATCGGGTGTGACGTCCAACTCCAGATCTGCTTCCAGTCTCCCCACCTCTGCCTCCAGTGCCACCAACTCTCTGCGCTGTTCCTTCTTTTTCCCCGAAATTAAAGAAAGGGCCTGGCCCCGTACCACTGTCTTAAATGCCTCCCAAAGCACCTGAGGGGATTCCACCGAGCCTTCATTCTCAGTAAAATAATTATCAATGGCCGTGAGTAGCTCTCGTCGGATATGGGGATCACGTAGATAACACGGATTGATGGGGGCCACACGTCCCACCTGTTGGTAACCGAGCGTCAATTGGAGCCACACCGGCGAGTGGTCTGAGATGCCCCTAGCTAAGTGTTTTATCTCACGAACATGGGGAATTTGGGATGCAGGTAAAAGAAAGTAATCTATTCTGGATAGACTCCCGTGGGCCCCGGAATGAAAGGTATACTGGGAAGTGTCAGGGTGAAAAACCCTCCAACCATCCGCCAGCCCCATGGAGTCCAGGAAGTCAGGCAGCCAGCTCTGCGCGCGAGGGAGATCACGCGGAGGGTAGCGATCCAGATCCCCAGAGACCACCGAATTTAAGTCCCCTCCCAGCACCAAGAGACCCTCCGGGATCTCTAACAGCAGCTTACCCAAATCCCTAAAGGTGGTTGCCTGAAGGCCCGGGGGTACATAAACCGAAAGGAAGGTGACAGGGTGACCCTCCCATGTGCCCGAGACTCCAACATAACGCCCTCTAGTATCCAACCAGGTGTCCTGCACCACAAGGGGAAAGGATTTTTTCATCAATATTCCAGCCCCCCGGGAGCCCGTGGTGAAACCTGCATGAGCCAGTAAGACGTAACCCCCTCTGTGCAGTGCTCTACATGTACTTCCAACTAAGTGGGTTTCCTGCAGTAGGACGATGTTAGGGGCCTGGCGCTTGATGCTCTGAAGAACAACACTTCGTTTAATCTTGTCCCCCAGCCCATTGACATTCCAACTCAACAGCCTAACCCCACTGTCTCCGACTGGTGCCATATCCAGGTATACTGAAATTCACTGAGTGCAATGCCACTCCCCAATCAATGTGTCCATAGCAGTTGCTGATGAAATCAAAACTTCAAACTAAAAATTTAACAATCCCACCCAACACCCCCCCACCCTACTGCCCTGCCCTCTGGGCTTAGAACTGCCCATACAAAATTGCAGAGTGCCTGTTGCCCCAGAAAAGTGCTCAAGAAAGAAAAGAAAAAACCTAGGGGGGGGGGGGACGGGGGACAGAGGCCGCCCCATCCCAGCCCAACAGATCTACTTTATACCCATACAAAACAAGTGCCACAGGTCCATTTAAGTCCACTTACCGCACGATAATAAATCTAGAAGCCCCCCACCCATTTCCCGCATCCACCACCTACTGCAAAAAGTACGGGCCCCGCCATCGGACGATTATCTTCTCAGGCTGGTTGGCTGTTATCAGTGCCACCCCCACCCCGGTCCGCCGGGTTTCTCACTCCCCTGCTCTCGATCCAGTCTGCTGCTGCCTCAGGATGGTCGAAAAACCACACTCGCCCATCCGCCTCAATCCGGAGACGGGCAGGGAACAGCATGGAATACTTCATACCCTGGTCCCTGAGAACGCGCTTAATTGACATAAATGATCGCCTTTGTCGCTGTACCCTTTGAGTAAAATCCGGAAAAAAGGATATGTCTGAGTTCTCATAGCGCAGGGGGGTGCCAGCCCTGGAGTTCTGAAGGATAACGTCTCTGTCGCGGAAATTCAGGACCCGCGCCAACATGGGCCGCGGGGGAGTGCCCAGCTTGGGACGGCCGCCCGGGATCCTGTGGGCGCGCTCAACGACAAAGAACTTACTGAGGCCTTTAGGTTGCAGGTGTTTAAGGATGAGATCCTCAACAAAGAGGTCTGGTGTGTGCCCCTCCGCTTTCTCCGGAACCCCAAGAATGCGTAGATTATTGCGACGCATGCGGCCTTCGTACTCGTCTAACTTGAGGTCGGTAAGCTTGCGGAAATCCTGGAGTTCCCTAATCTCTCCCTGGAGCTGGGAGACATCTGCTACTAGGCTAGCTGTCGTAAGTTCCACTTGCTTGACCTTTTCGTTCAGTTTGCCCATATCCGCTCTGATATGGTTGACCTCAATAGCCACAGTGTCCAGAGAAGTCCTGACTCCAGTAATGGCGGCCATGACGTCTTTGAGCGAAATTTCCTGCTCCTCCTCGCCCAGCTCCCCGGATCCGGAGGCTCTGGGCGCCCGGGCCTGTTGCGAATCCTTCGGGACAGTATATCGGTCCAGTTTGTTTGACTGCGTAGTCTTGGGTCCCCGGGCTCCCATGGTCTTGGTGCGCTCCATCCGGACCTGCTTCAAACTACTGTAGCAGGTATATCCCAAGAAGCGGTGAAACGTCACTAAATAGAAAGCCAAGGTCCTTCCTGCGGATGGGCGAGGTCGACAGAGGCACGGCCGGCGGAGGATGTTCTTCACCAGTGGGGATGTATCACCTCACGGCCGGCGTGTCCACCATGTACTCCACCATGCGCCCCACTTCCTCCCCGGCGCGTCTCAGTAGGGCCCGGCCTTTGTCGCTGCCACCGGTCCTCCAGATCCCCCCCGGGCACTTCAGGCAATTGTCCCTCGAATGGCAGGAAAGAGGCAAACGCCGTTGCTTGTCTGGGTCTTCCCGGGCACCTTCCCCCAATGCCAGGAAGGGGGGGGCCCCCCTGCTCAAGCCTCAAGTCCCTCGCCAGTCGTCCCTCCAGCTGAATGGGCTTCCTATTAAGGGTAAAAGCGCTGGCTGCACCACAGTCTCTGCTGGTATTTAGAGACCGAGCGCTCCGGGCTGCAGCAGTCGGCCAAGAGCTTCTCCCCGGGGGTCACAGCTGGTAGGAGGTATGAGACTAGGGCCCCGGTGCAGGTCCCTGCACTCCTGGGAGCAATCCAAGTTTCGACCAGGCAGGGGAGACAGGAAGCGCCCAATGCTAGGGACTCGCCGCCGCCATCTTACCTCTCACGGCCTACTCACCCCGTCTCACCCCGATCAGAATGCCTCACCGCCTCTCCGGAGCCCCATCACAGCTCCCTGCTCGCCGTCGCCGCTGCTGCCAGATGTCTGCGCATCCACTGCCCAAGTAATTCAGGGTCCCAGGGACTTTGCGTCGGCTCCTCGAGCCGCGGCGCCACCGCAGGGCCGCAAAGGGGCGGTCGAAGCCCCTTACTCGGCCTGGCTCGCCACTGTGCATCCCGGCTGCAGGCCCCACTGCAGGCCGAAGCTTCCGGGGGCAATTTCTCTACGTTTAGGCGCACTACAAACACCAGAACCGGCGGGATGGGCTCCGCTAGTGTTCCGGTTGCAGAAAATGTCGAAGGGTACAACGGATCTGCACTCAGGATAGACGTGGGCTAGGACGAACGGCGGAGCCCTCTCACAGCACGGCCATCTTCAGCCCGTGCTTGGCCACGCCCCCTAAACTCCCAAACACTATTTTTAAACGTATGTAGTTTTGTAGTTTTGTTTCTATCTGAGTGTATAGAAATGTGTATTTTAACAAGAAGGTGCATTTTTTACAATTTGTATGTTTTTTTTAAATAGTAATGCACTTAGAGACTGATTATGAGTTGGGAAAAACTTAGGGAAATTGAATACGCTTGGTAAGTACTATTAACCATGGTGCCTTAGTTACAGGGCACAGCAATTGCTTCCTATTGCAAGCTTCAGCCCTGCTAACGAGGCATAATATGAGGATGCAATATTTATTGCACCTAAATCTGCTTGTTTTGCCTATTTTCTCGGTATTTTACCCCAATATATTTTGCCAGGTTTTTCCTAATGAAATATGCCAAGGTGCAATAATTAACTTACAACTAGTAATTGTGATTCATATGAAATGTGCTGTTTGCTGAGTAATTGGAATTTGCAGCTAGACTAGAGGTCAGACCCATATTTTTAAGCTGAATAGGGAATACTTTCTAGAACTCTTCTTCTCACACATTTTCAGCTTTTTATTCCTTTTGGAATTCTTCTAAGGTCTTACATATTGTTGCCTTGATGTTCTCTCTCAACAATGAAGACATGCTATGGGTCTATTCCAAATTCTTATATTTCACTTCTCATGTTTTTAGGTCGAGCCTGGGCAGCGACTGCGCTGCTCTGCGAGGCATGCTGTATTCGAGTATGGACTTGAAGCCCAGCCCATATTTGTCATTGGGTTGTGCCATTGTCATTCGTAAATGCTGGCTTCTGATTCGTTAATAGGCTTGTTAGTGCCTCCTTAGTGCCGTCTTGTCTTCATTTGTACCCTCCTATGAGGACTGGCCATTTTACTTCTGTTGTTACACGGTATGTCTTATTTAGTCTGTAAGCACTATTTTCTATAATGAGTTTCTCCTACTGCAGGCACGACATGCTTTCCTGCAACATTCAGCGCACCATGCGCACTTCCACTTTTCAAGCAGCCCGGGACAATGGCAGCCGCTACTTTGAAATGAAATAGGTCTCGCATTTACAAGAGTTTGAGCTATTGGCATTATAATAGGCAATGCCTTTTATTTATGCGTTAATTATGAAAACAGATAAATAAAAGCTGTTGTCATTTACAATGCAAATAGCTTAAACTCTTGCAAATGCGAGAACTGTTGCATTGCAAATGCTTGTTTAGCTCTGTGTATGTGCCATTCGTCCATCTTGCTGAAAGAATAGTCATTTTCTTTCTCCCTGGGACCGCTCAAAAATCTCTCTCCTCATGGGGAGTGAAGAAAGAGGGAGGCAAGCACATTGTCCTGAAGCACAGTTCCCCGATATCCATCAGTTGGAATTAGGATACTTTGGGCTCAGTCTCTCTAGACAAAGATGCATGTACACATTGTCTTGGCATCCAGTTGCTCCTCCCAACCCAACATCATTGAATTACTATTCAACAAGCCCATGCAGGAGACCTTCATTGTGCTTTGTGATGGACCTCTGCGATGGACAACCAGGGGCATATTTACAAGCCCCTTGCGCCACTTTTGCGCCGCCGTTGCGTCACGCATGTGACGCAGCGGCGACGCAAACCATGCGCTGCGTTGCACTATATTTACAACGTGACGCATCTAGGGAGATGCGTCACCTAGTAAACCCCTGCGCCACATGAAACCTGCGCCAGGTTTCATGTGGGCGTACCGGCGCAGGGGGGGGCGTTCCGGCGCAGGAACGCCTCGGAAAAGTGACGTAGTGAAATCTACAAGATTTCACGCAGTCACTTTTCCGACGCTGGTGCGTCAAATCCTTACGCCTGCTTCAAGCAGGCGTAAGGATTGACGCACCATGTTAGGGATAGGGAAGGTTGGAACAGTGCTGGAGTTGCGTCGCGCTTGCGACACAACTTCAGCACTGCGCCAACCTTCCGTCGGCAGATGCGTCACGCATCTGCTTATCCTTGCGCCACGATGCGCCGCATTGTAAATGCGGCGCATCGGACGTGGCGCAAGGGTAAACTTGCGTGACGCATTTTCCCTGGCGCATCCCTGCTGATATGCAGGGATGCGCCAGGGAACGTAAATATGCCCCCCAGTGTGTAAAACTCTCTGGCAAATCCCGTCTCCCAGAAGGTAACTTGAGGACTGGAATTTTACAGCCCATGGTTAAGGGGGAAAGGGGTTAACTGGTGAAAATGTTTTAATTTTCTATTCTCGGGAGCAGGATGCCTGTCTGGAGGTGGCACTCCATTGAGGTGTCCCCAGTAATTGTTTAAAGATACAGATTGCCTTCAAGGGTTGTGGAAGAGTGGAGTTGTGCATTGCGTTAAGCTCTACATTGAAAATATTTTTTCTGGTAGGTAACTGCTCTATAAATGAAGAATAGTGATGTCTGACCAACAATGAGTTCTTACGCTTGCACTAACGCTTTGTCTTATTTTTGAGAGAATTAATTTTTTGACGAGGGAAGCCTCAGCATTCATGTCCCTTGTACTCCATATTTGTATACTGGATGTGGCACCCAACGTATTAAAAGGACTCTTATGACATAAAAATAATGAGTAGGTAATGCCCTTTTCATTACTGTTTCCACTGCTATGGTAGGTGTTTTGTTTGTTTAGAGCAGAGATCTTCAAACTGGGGGACGGGCCCCCCTGGAGGGGCTTTAAGTGATCTCAGTGGGGTGCGCCAGGCTCTGACCAAGAAAAGCATCATTCTTTGTTTTAAGTGATAAAATCATGAGTGGCAGTAAGGCACTTTGTAATGGGCCATCACTAACATCTTTTGTCATTTATATTCTGACTGGGCGTATGTGTAAAAGGGGTAGCAGAACTTAACTGCAATGTTTAAACATATTTAAAAATTGCCAATTTAGCAGAATAATTGTAAAAAACTTGCGGGGGGACTAAGAATTTTTATTTTATTTTAACAGGACGGGCACGGCATTAAGAAGTTTGAAGACCACTGGTTTAGAGTGTAGATGCGGATCCTGAAGATCGAGTAGGAAATATCGCTATACCTTAATATCGAAATCAAAATAACGTCAAGAAAGTATATATACATTTTCTATGCCTACCTCCACCTCTATGTACCTTGAAATAAATAAATAAATAAATATAAATATATATATGGATAGATAGATATCATGAAGGTACATAGAGGGGGAGTTAAGAATGGTAAACATATGCTTCCCTTTATTCACTTACCTTTTTGATATTTTTGTTCTCCATATTTTGGTTACTATATTAAGGTATAACAATATTCCCTACTCAATATTCCAGAATACAACTGGAGGATGAACATGAGTCCACGGAGGGTGCACCATCCAAATGAGGGCGAGTTGAGGGGTTTGATTCAACTGAATTACCGCAGGTAGTAAGTACTATACATATAGAAATAATTTTCCCTGTTAGCAGGGTACCATCCTTTCTGTCCTATCTGTTGATACCAGCCAGTCCAATGGTCTTGATGGTGCGCCTATATCGAGACTGCCGTCCTGCGCTTCCCAATATTGAAGTTTGGGGTGCGTTACATTATTGACTGTGTTTTCCACGCAGGTCTCTGTATTGCGAGTTTCCTTCTACTGGTGCAGGGATACTTTTCCCGAGGTTGGTCTGTATTAAAGGGGCGTCTCTGTCAGTGAGTCTCTCTTCCTGCGCTCGCCCTCTTAAATATGAAGACAATGCTACCAAGGAAGAGTCTTTCTTCAGCTTCTTGCTTACTTCTCTGCATCCTGGAGCATCTTAGGAATTCACTGCCCTCCCCTCTGTAAATATTTCCCATCTGTACACAGAAAGCTGCGAGGCAAGGGCGAGGGCCGGAGGGGAGGGGACCTCTGTCCCTGATATTCCATGGGCTCTTATGTGCTCCCTCCAGCAGTGTTTTGAAATATTTCAAGGCCCATAAACAGCTTTGGCTGCCGCAGGAACAGAAGACACCAGTGTGGAGGAGGAGCAGCTGTCCTCTCTCATGCCCTGCGCTATCTACCTGTCCCTGATCTCATGCCTTTCCCATTCCCCAGCTGTCTCCTTCCCAAGCAGTCGACGCGCAGGGGCTGCTCTCTGGGCTGCCCCCCCCACCCCCCTAGGGTGTGCCTGACTCTGAGCTCCACCCCATTGTTTCCGAATGCGTCTTATGCAGTCTCCCTACTGATCACTGAGCAGTATCCATGGAAGGCAACGCAGGTAACCTATGCGCATATTTTAGATATATGTCTGAGTGGGTGAGTTGCACAATCAGATACATCAATAATATAAAATAATAAACCAGCCCAAATGTAATTATAGATCTCAGTGTTAAGGAGATATAACACAAATATCATGCTGCCCTTTGGCCAATGTTGTCCAAAGATGACAGGTTCCGCATCCTCGGTTACTTTCAGAAACAGCCTTTTGCTCTGGGCTTTGTTTACAAGGCCCATTCAGTGAGACAAAACTGCCACACTGTATGTAATTGGCCTGCCCTTCACCCTAGCTTCTGCGTGGTCCTGGTCGTGAGGCCTGACAACTTGAGCCTAAGAGGCTCAGATTCTGCAATAACACACCCATAAAGTGACGACTGCCAAAAATGCCTTGCCAAATTGAACAGGAGGCCACTCCCATCAAAAAAGTGATGGGTGTCTTGTGGTAGGGGCTAATTCCCAATTTTATGTCCGGTTGCTATGGCTTTTGAAGAACCAGAAGTTGATGCGTGGGATGCTGGGAAAAGGTGAAGGGGAGAAAATTTCATGCTGAATTGCTCTCCAAATCAATACTTAAATTGGGTGGGTTGTTGATGTTGAACAGGGGCTAGCTCCAAGATAGTTCATGTTACCAGGATGGATAAAATAGTTCTTGGATGAGGGCAATCACCCCGAGCCATTGGGGCAAAGGGAATAATATAATTTGATGCAGCCAGCTCGCCTTAGCATACCCGGTACTTACAAAGCAATACACAAGATGGTGGCTATGCTGCTTTCGGGAGATGTACTCACTATACTTACTGTGTAACTGCATAAGAAAGCGTGTTTGAGGAGAATGCCATATTGTTCCCATAGCGTCCCCCATCATGCCAGCCAATAATTCTATTAGGTAAGAATTGTAAACCTCGCCGAATCGCGGGGAGACGGATTATTTAACTGAAAGGAAACGGAAATCTATGCCAGTTTGTGGCCCTGCAATTATTATTTTCGTATTGAATATTTAACGGAGGAGTGACCATGCTCAGACAGTACCTCCGTACCTGGGATCCTCTAGGACTTGACCTGAGTTTATGTGCATGGTTAATCTCCATACATCCCTGCAGCATACCATTAAGTTTATGAACAGCACAGAATATGTTCACATACATATTCCTTCGGTCAAGCTGATTCGGATCAATCAATATGTATTCCCTCTATTCAAATAGGGGTATTTAAATCTTCCTATCTTTACCCTGAGAATTGTGGGCCTGAAGAAAATATACAGACTATATATATTGGACTGCTATATTCTGTGGCTTCCTGATGAAGGCAAAGTGCCGAAACGCGTGTAGAATGATGAAAAATCGGGCCACTACTTTGCAATGACCCATAAATAAGAATTAAATTAGCCCAATATTGTGTAATCAGTTTAGTGTAATATAATATATATATATATATTTTCTTAATATTTGCTGTTGTTTTAGTATGTAAGAGAGAGATGTATCAGTATGATTGTGTGAAGTCAGAGTATGATAGGTTGTCTTTATCATGTATTATTAATATCATGTATCTGCATATTATAGATATATTGCTATATCCACTTTGAGTATCAAAACAAGCATTATTAGTTGCCTGAGTCGTTTTGTGGTTGTTATTTCATCCCTGCCTTGGGCATATATTGATGTAGCAGGGGGACCTTTTTCTTGATATTGTAAACCTTGTATAGCATGGTGGATAGGAATGTGAATTTCAGGGTGCACAGCAGTGCTTTAGGTTTATTGGAAGATTCAATGTGACTTTTTACCCCAATTCTTCCCAGGAGGATTCTGGTATGGATCAGATTGAAGGCGATGGCGCCTTTGTTTAATTGAATGCATGATCTTCCAAAGTTATAGAGAAATTGTTATTTCTTACTGTCTAGTTTGAAATGATAATACTGTGCAAGGACTTTGTTGTGATGTCCAAAGATTTGCGAAGAGCCACAAGAAATCATTTTTTCTCAAGAATAGTAAGACGCGAATAACAGAGATCCCTCAAATGTCTATTTATATTTTTAATATCACTAAAATGGAATGTAGTGGCATTACGTTTAAATTACAGATCATTGCTAGAAATTGCCCTAATGAGGGCCGGGAATTTTATAGGGGCAAACCGCATCAGCAGTCAGAGGGGAGGCCTCCATTGAGCATTTAGGGCTCATTGAAACATCTATGTAAATAGCCAATGAGCATATGTCTACAAGGACTATGTAATATGTTACACTTGTGATATTGAAATGCTTTCTTGTGCTTTTCTATATGTTTTGCATAAAATATGAGGCTTAAAAAGGATTAATTGGTCAATGAAATTACCGCACCTCACGAAATTCTTTACTCTTTCACACGTTGATATAATGGTTACCTAACAAATAGTCAATGTCTTGGTAAAAATATCATATGGACAGTGATGGTTAGGACTAGGTCATTAAAAAATAAATAAGCTATTGATCCCCAGTTGAGAATACACGTGTGATAGAACAAGAGAGGTTCATACCAGCCATCTTGCCACAGATCCTCTCTCCTTCTCCATGGGTATAGAGTTTGCCAGGAAAGTTTAGCAGTCTGGGTACGGCACTCAGCGGGTGCAATGAGGCTGACCGCGGCCCACGCAGCTGGCCCCCCTCAGAGGGCGGCCACCTTAGTGCCACATTTGGTACAACCTAACTGGTCTAGTGGTTGACCTCCGGAGTCCCGAGGTCCGGCGCGTTGCCCGCGTCACTTCCGGCACACCGAGTGGGCAGGGGGCAAGGTATATATACCTCCCCTGCCCATCCGGCGTTCCTTTAGCGCCGTGGTGTCCACGCCGTCTTGGCGCAGTCGTCGTTGCGGTTTCGCCGGATGCGTTTTGTCTCCCTGCTGTCGTGATTGCGTGGTGTCTGAGGCAGGTGGCAGCATAGGGCATCTGTGATTACATGCAGTGAGTCTGGGGCCCCTTTTGGGGGCAGTTTTCTTTGCCTCCTGGTGGCGCCCGTTCCCACGGCTTGCCTCCGGGCATGCTTTCTGGCAGGGGGGGCCCCAATCTGCATGTGTGATAGGGGCGAGTCTTGGCTGCCTCCTGGTGAGCTTCACGCCGGCAGAGAGAGGATGGTGCGGCGGCCAGTTCAGCCACCTTAGCAGCGCGAACACAGACACACACTGAATCTGTTGAAGGTTTCGGACAGCGCACAATGAGATTCACAGCTCGAGCATTTAACTTAGGGAAACATTGCGAAGGTGCTGTTCAGTTAAATTGATTACACGAGCGTGTGACCACAAGCAGGATACGTGCAGAAAACATGGTCATTCCAGTGTTAACTGGACGGACACACTGCAGTTACCCCTTATCTGCAGCCCCGTATTGGATCCAAACGTGGAGCCATGTTTGGATCGACGACACCACGGAAGGAGGCGAGACTGTGTTGTGGCTCCCCATACTTATCAGGGTGTGGAACTTTTGATTACTCCAGCTTTGGCCCACCCCATATGTGTGTGACCGAAGGAATTCTTTTACTTGGACGCATTGGAAGTCCGGTCTTTTACTATTAAGACATAGCACTGTTTCATTCATAACGAGTGTTGAACTTTTAATTGCTCCTGCTTTGGCCCGCCCCATATGTGTGTGACCGAATGAATTCTTATACTTAGACGCATTGGAAATCCGGTTTTTACTATCAACGCATAGCACTGTTTCATTCATAATAAATTGAGTTACCACGGAGTGATTCATTTCCATATGCTGGTTTTACCTATCCATCACGGACACCCTGAAGTTTCATGTTAGGAGTGCCCTACATATGTCCTGAAGAAGTCCAATTCGTTGGACGAAACGCGTTGGCTGTTGTTCAGATTAATAAAGAATAAATAAAGGAAGATTTGAAGAACAACCTTGGACACAGACTTTACAATCTTTGTGTTATTGTTCATTAAGTGGTGCACCATTTGCTTTTGTTTTGTTAAACATTGCTCAGTCCAGTGGTGGACTGCACCGTGACAGTGGGTGCGTATACTGTGTGCACACATCATTTGGGTACTTCCCATTGTTTATAGGGGATAGCAGGTTAGGTGCAAGTCTGTTGTGGGGTTTCACTGTCGATGATTGCATGGCATGTTTTGTTTAATTTAAGGCCCGGGAGGTCTTCTCAATTCTAAAGCAGCCACAAGGCACCGGTGGGCAGTCACGTGACGCAGAGAGCCAGACTCACTATTTATAGAGCTTAGAGACGGCACAGTTGAGGCTTGAAGGGCAAGCTAGTGTTATTAGATTAGTGAACCTTTTTGGCTGTTTGGCGCCTGGAGTCGGCTGTGTGTGGTCCCCATGAGACTTCTATGCGCTGCGACGAGGGGGAACTCTCACTTCCGGTCAGGCCGCAGGGTCTCGGCACGGGTGGATACCCGGGGCTCTGGGTGGGACGGAGATGTGTGAGGGCGGCGCACACACCCTGCTGCCGCCTGCACCGTGGGTGGAATAACAGGGACCTCACCTCGATCCCAGGTACACTGGCCGCTAGGAACACGCCCCTCCCCCAGGGGGCTGGACCCCTGGGTGCAGCCTGGGCAGGGGTGGAGCCGGAGTGCAGGTGCCTTCGGTGGGGTACCAGTGGCGCGAGCAGGCACTTACAGCTGGGAACTTCATAGAGGTGGGCAGCCACCCAGCGTGCCCCTCTGCCCTGCTAGATTTATTAAGTCCCTGCACAGAGAAACTGCATACACCCAACACTCTTTTAAATGCTCTCTTTTCCCTGACAACGTTCTCAAAGAAAGTCACATTAATTTGGGTGCAGATCAAAGGAAATGATAGCGTGCCTTTGACCCAATCAACATCATTAGATCTAACGACATGATATAAATACGTTAGCATTGACCAGCCATAGCGTAACTAGTGCATCATCGATCTAAAAGCCCAACAGCAGCTGCCGGAGAGCTGGCACATCGGTGAAAATCTCTAAATACCCTTTCTTAGATTTCTACCGGAAACAAAGCTAAACATTCCAGTGTGCTTGCACTTCTCGTTTTTAATATTTAAAGCTGGCGCCTAGGGCGGATTTTGAGCTGGCGGGGCATTGTGGTGCTATGGTCGCCATCACGCATGCGGTCTTAGGCCGGCTCCACCCCCTGTTTATTATTCGGCATGTATTGGTTGGGGACACACGATCCCCGGTCGGGCCACATTTCCCTACATCATAGAGAGGTTGCCTGCAGCTGGCGTACGCGTTGATAGGGCGGAGGTTCCTGCTTTCAGGAAGGGCCTTCTTGGCCGTTGCACAGGCAGTGAATTTTCATACATGGTTTCCTTCCGCACCAGGTGGCAATTCCAATGACCAGGGAAAACCGGGCATGGCATGGATGTCGGCGTCTCAGTGGGTTCATGTACTTTATTGGGGGTCATGCCGTTCACTTATGTTCCCCAGCGCCAGCAGTGTGGGAGATCCGGATGCAGGGTGTACACCACCAATTCTTGCAACAAACCCATAGTTGTTGCGTACTCACCTTATGCAACTATCAACCATTGTCAAATTCAATAGTCATGGCTTGCGGGCAAGGCTGTTCCCATGTTGCATTGCAGTTTGATGGTGTGCCTGACGTGGGGCAAGGCACTTGCAGCCCCGATCCATGGGGCTGCCGGGCCCCACCGTGAAGACGTCCAGTGGTTGTACGTGGGGCTAAGGGGGGGTCGGTTCCAGCCATGGGATGATCGTTGGGTCAGGCGCAACATGCTCCATGAGAGCTGAAGGATTTGGGCATTCACAGGGCCTTAGCGGGTACCTGGCATTGCACCGCTTTGCGATGGGGCTCCTCGTGAAGTGCATTGGAGACAAGTTGAGTGGCCCCCACTGAACAATAGTGGGAAAAGTAACTATTGGTTTCACTCTGTGTAATCTAAAACAGCGTTGTGATTTGTTTAACAAGGCATTTTAATATGAATATGCAACCGTTAGTCATAACGCAAAATCAGTGTGACTGCCGCCAACTGGGATTCACAACACTGCTCAGGGCGGCAGAACATGGTGATTATATGTTTTAGGACACAGCACAAATGCATTTTGTTATTGCTAGTAAAGATGAGTTTATGAGTAGGGTGACAGGTAGGGGTATGTGCCCGTGGGTAACGCAACTGGTGGTCACAAGTGGGGAAACAAAGGGCGCCCGACCATGCCTGGGCTCACCAGTATTAACTAATACATCTTACTTTTGGCAATACACATCCTCATTCGTGACTTGCAGGTGGCTCAGACACGTTGCCACGTCACCTTTAAGTATTCTTTTAGTCCTGGTAGCTGTTGGAATTAAGTCTGGGGTCCGTCACAGGCCAGAGGGTGGGTGAATTCCATTATTCCAGCCCGATGGAGTAGGGAAGAATCAGTTATTTGGTCAATAATGCAGAACTTCTCCTAGCAGGACAGCGCGCACAGGTTTTGATCATGTTGCTTCCAGAAGTGAGTATAAAACAGGCACATTTACATGCGTGGCATGTGGGCAAACGTCACAGCTGCATTCTCCAATGCATTAAAGTCAGAGGGGGCAGCCTTGTCCTGCAGAGAGTCTTACACTAATGACCTTGAATAATTCTTAACCAGATTGCTTTAAATACAGTTTCCTTCAATTTAATTTTAATGTGGGTGATGTGCGAGAGTCTATTACAGATTAGAGATTCGGCAGAGAAATATTGTTTGTATTCATGCAGCATCCATAAAAATGCTGTGTTACAATACTGAAAACACATGTCTCTATCACTGAATATTAGATGCAAACACACTTAGAATTTGGACGAGGGTGTCTGTGCTCAATCAGTGTCCTGGCCAAAGAGAGCATGAAGAAGCGGAAACTGGAACATAAATTCAAAGCTGATCTGAACAGGGGCCCACAAATGTATGTTTGGCCCAGGGCCACCAAAATCCTTAAGCTTTCCTTGAATGCTCTCCCTGTCTCAGCCAAGCTGCAGGCCGCATGTCATGTGGGCACACTGCTGGGAGAGGGGGAGTGCGGTTTATTTTATCTTGGTGACCGGACACTTCGATGGTTGTGCTACCACGGGTGATCACACTTTGTCTTTATTTACTTTATGGGAGGAATGCTGCCACTGTACAGATGGAGCAGAATGTTAATCTGCTGTGACAAGGAGGGCCCGGCGAGTAGGGATGCCCCTTTCTCGCAGTAGGGGTTATGACTTGTGATCCGGACAGGTGAAAGGACTGGTTTTCAGATCCTTATTTTAATTCCAAGTAGCATCATTGTTGAGCGATATTGAAGAGTGCCGCAGTTAACAACTCTTGTCTCGTAAAGGTGAAACGACTGCAGAGTGCCTATGTCAGAAGAATTCCTATTGTGAAAAGAAGCAGTTTTCACGACTTGCTGAATTCGGAAAATTATAAGGTGATGGCGCAAATCAAAAAAGTCCAGTCAGAAGTTTAAGGCCTTGCTCTGCTCACACAAATTGATCTAAGGCTCCTAGCTTAATTTTGACGGACAAGTCCAAAATGTGTCACATTTACAGAACATGTGAAATTTTCAATTGCCCGTGCATAGTTTGATTCATATACACTGTATTAAATAAGGTTAAATAATCACTGTATTAACTAGTGCGACCAGCGGAGGCTCACGCACCAAGGTAGTTGCAGCGGTGAGTGATGCTATGCTGCAAGGATACGAAGGTTAAATAGGACTGCCAGGTCCAGCTGGGTTGTCAGCCAAATGGCCACTTGCGGGTTAAAGGGGGAGTTCAAAGGGCACAGGAGGGGTCATGGCAATGAAAACAGGGATCGATTTACCTACTGGGTCTGGTGGTGCGTCCGGCCCCATGGTCATCGGGGGCCACAGCGTGATTGGGAAATCTTTGCTCACAGTTTGGGTTATGAGTTGAGATCAGGTTATGTGGAAGGATGGGTTCCAGACCTTTATTTTAAGCTCAAGTAACATCATTGTTGAGTGATATTATAGAGCGCCGAATTGAATAACTCCTTTTCTCGTACAGACGAAAGGACGGCAGAGTTTTATGGTAAAAGTGGAGCTGAACCTAGGGGTCGATGTGCAATTGGTGAAAACCGAGGGGTTTTTACAAGGTGTGGGAAGCTGGGGCTTCGAAACCCAGATGGAGCATGGGTAGATTGCGTGCAGTTGACCCTCAGCACCCCTCCAGTTCGCTCCCAGCACTGGTATTAGATTTACCCCCCATTCTATTATTAAGATAGTTAAATTTCAGATTCTCATTTCCCCGTGGGGACAAGTAATTCACATCACCAAGTATTTTTAGACAGTTTAGTAGGGGGCACTATGGTCCTCCATGGGCTGCTCTTTCCAGGTTGGCACCTGGTGAGGGCATTTCTGGCCTCTCTCGAGGGAATCAAGCAGGAACCCTCTGGGTTGTTATGATGGCTTAACAATGTAGCTCTAGAATGCAAACAGAGGAGGAAGCTTCATTCGGCGTATACCCTGACCACATTAGTGCAAGGTGCCCTTATGTCAAAGCAAGGTGCAAGTAAGAAGTTCAGACAATGACCTAGGATTACTCAAGGTAGTCTAGCAGGGCACAGGGGCTTCCATTACTTAAGGCCATCCCATCAGAAGTTGTGCAGTCATGCATGAGATTTCAGCCAGCAGCAGCACGCCCAGTTGGGGGCTAGTTTGACTTGAGTCGCATGCAGGTGCGTCAAGTGAACAGGACCATGTACCCAGGTCACACACATTAGGCAGTGGTATCGTTTCAAGGGGAAAAGATCTAAGTAGGTACCAAATCGCTTAAGCGTGCACATTAAGGTGGGCGGTAAAAAATGTCAAGTGGTATCCGGGAAATTCCATCATTAATGTCCGCAACTGCTCACATTGTTAACAGTTAAGCATCCTGGGAAGTCTGGGGGCAAACAGCACAGATCAATCTGAACAGGCAAAATTCATGGAAGAAAGGAGGTATACATGACAAGCACATGAGGACACCCTCGCGTAATGTCAAATTTTCTAAACATAGGATAGTTGAGCCTTTTCACATCATAGTAGGTCAGGCACCAATGTGAACAGGCTATGGGGTATGCCTTGCCATGACATGGACGACTTATGCCAGGGTGGGGCATCAGCATGGCGACACAGCACCCAAATTGCAGTCAAACGGTGAGGGGCCTGCATGCTATATGGTCATGGAATAAGCAGAATACTGGGGGTGCAGGGCTCCCCCCCCTCTCCCTCACCATAGTGCAGGGGTAGGGCGGTGGACCGGCAATGCGATAGGCGATTACATGTGCCCACATATGGGCAGATGAGGACAGTGGCAGGAAAGTGCAATAGAGTGGGTTGTAATAGGTCTTCCTTTTGTCCATAAAAGATGGGCTGCCTGCAAAGGGGGAAGACGGGTAAAGGGATCCTGCAGTTAAGAAAGCCTGACGGGCGGCGTAAGTTGTCACTCCAAAATGGGTGCGGTGACTGAAATAGTGGGCACAAAAATATATATATATAAACTGTCGAAACGCGTCATGCTGGGCACTTGCCTTATTCAATTCATGCTGATTATTCTGCAATAAACGCACTTTAAAGCAATCAAGCACGTTGTGGTCCGTACCTGACTTTTGCTGAGATGGAGGCATTCCAGGATTGTGAAAACCTTATATATATATATATATATATATATATATATATATATATATATATATATATATATATATATATATATACACGCCATGGTAGCTAGGCAGGTTGTGGAATCTGTCATCTAACTAGTGTGCTGCTGTCCCAAAAGTTGGGGAAACAATGGGTTGACACAAGTAGGCTGCTATTTATTAAGAATTGTTGTCATTTCCAGTATTCAAGAAAAGTCAGATGCTATAGGCATTACATTGGCCAGACACTGGCAGCAGGGTACAGTGCCAGGAATCCGCAAATAGAGTGGGTTTTTAGAAAGGGGCTGCGTAAGTTTGTCATTCCAAAGAAGTGTGTGCTGCAACTCCATTAAGGTGGAGCAAGAAGGGGTCGGTGCACAAATGCTGACAGTGACTATAACAGCGTGCACACAAGTTTGGAAGGAACGGGTTAATTTCCACTGCTGGTGCTGTACACGGTTATCGGTTCAAACCCCCATTTTTGGGAAAATTCAAGTACGGGGGTAAACTAGGGCTTAGTCAACCCTAACCGTAAGGCACATATTGCACGCAATGCTCAATGGATTAAATCAGACATTCCAAGGTTACGAAGAGCAGTAGTTTTGGTTTCCCGTTTGGGTAAGAATTCTGGTTGGTGGGGTAGCTGGCAGAGATAAGGTTATGGTGTTGGCCACAATCAATACTTGTTAACAAATACACTGTTGGCCTGGGAGGCGAACCCCAATATGTTTTCCAGCGTACTCTGAAATCAGTGACTGGGCAGTTAAGGGTAATGCACGACCTGGCAACACCTAACGTGGAGCGGCTACCTCAGCATTCAAGGTTGGCCTGTCTCCAGAATGCATCAAGCGGGTGGGGCATTGGGAGGCTCAGTGTCACAAGCGATACATCCGCCCGTGAATTCAGAAAGGGGCAGGGTGCGCACTTGAGCTTCAAGCCGCTGCCAGGTGTGTTCTATGTGTTTGCAGGGTGGTTTTAGAGCACATCATTTTCAGTTATGCTTAGTAAGTGTTTGCCTATTACCTCGCTAGGGTGGCGCAATGGGCGGAAAGCAGGAGCTGGAAGCATGGGCTTCCCTCACTGAGATAGTCTGGTTGGGGTTCCCCAGGCATGCGATGGCACAGCTTGCTGTAGAAGCTGCGGCACAGACTTGCAGGAGGCGGACCCCCACCCCCTCCAACATTTTGGTCATCCACCTGGGAAGCAATTATCTGACTTTCATGGGTAGAAAGGCCCTGCTACAGGCCATAGAAACCACAATGGGTGAGATAAGTAATCAGATAGGCCCACTGAGTCATGGTGGTCAGAGATCACTCCACGATTGGTCTGGCACAGGGCCAGGTCAGGAGAGGCCGTTGAAATTTCTCGCAGGAGAGTAAACAGCGCCATGCGCAAAGTCATGGAGTGGAGGGGTTTTGGCTTTATCAGACATGGACTCTTACATGCCAAGACCACGGGGTTTTTTGATGAGGATGGGGTCCACCTGTCTAGAGTGGGCAGGGACCTGTTCCTGTTGGACCTGGGCGACGCCCTAGAGTCAGCAGGGTGTAAGTAAGAAAGCTGCCTGCCTTGGTGGGGGGCCCTGTGTGTGATGGGCGCCACACCCAGAGCTATGGCGGAGTTACTGGGCGATCCAGAGGCTGAATGGTACAGAGGGGTACCCTCTTCAGGTGCACAAGAAGGGTGCAAATGCCAAACAACCCCAGGAAGTCCTTACGGCAGGACCCTGGAGGAACGATGGCGCCCCGTTGGTCCTTCGGGCGATTGTAAACCTGAGCAACCGGGGGCTTGCCTGGATATACTCCGCCCCCTCAAAGGGCGTGAGTAAATGGTTGGACTGGTGGTCCACAGGATATAAGGGGGAAATTCCCCCAAAATGGTTAGCACCGATTGGTTAGGCCAAGGTGCAATTTGGCTCATCGGGTGGGCAGGGCAGCATTGGGGCTGCCTGCCCTTGGATCGCCCGTAAGTTGACCCACCACGTTGGCATATTTCTTCTAAGAAATAAACCTGCAGCAATGTTTTCTCCAACAATTACTGTGTCTTGTGTGTTTATTTATGAGATTGCTATGTTTAGGGGGTTGGGTGAGTTGCCAATATTAGCACTATGAGGCTGCCCGCGGCCCACGCAGGGGGCCCCCCTCAGAGGGCGGCCACCTTAGTGCCACATTTGGCACAACCTAACTGGTCTAGTAGTTGACCTCCGGAGTCCCGAGGTCCGGCGCGTTGCCCGCGTCACTTCTGGCGCACCGAGTGGGTGGGGGCCAAGGTATATATACCTCCCCTACCCATCTGGTGTTCCTTTTGCGCCGTGGTGTCCACGCCGTCACCCTCCCTAACGCTTACCCGTCGTGTCAGCTGGATGGGTGGCTAGGGTAGGAAGGCCGTTAACTTGTTATTTTGTGTTGCAGGCATAGTTACAGGGCGATCCAGAGGCTGAATGGTACAGAGGGGTACCCTCTTTAGGAGCACAAGAAGGGTGCAAATGCCAAACAAACCCAGGTAGTCCTTACGGCAGGACCCTGGAGGAACGACGGCGCCCCGTTAGTCCTTCAGGCGGTTGTAAACCTGAGCAACCGGGGGCTTGCCTGGATACGCTCCGCCCCCTCAAGGGGCGTGAGTAAATGGTTGGACTGGTGGTCTACAGGATGTAAGTGGGAAATTCCCCCAAAATGGTTAGCACCGATTGGTTAGGCCAAGGTGCAATTTGGCTCATCAGGTGGGCAGGGCAGCATAGGGGCTGCCTGCCCTTGGATCGCCCGTAAGTTGACCCACCACGTTGGCATATTTCTTGTAAGAAATAAACCTGCAGCAATGTTTTCTCCAACAATTACTGTGTCTTGTGTGTTTATTTATGAGATTGCTATATTTTGCGGGTTGGGTGAGTTTGCGATATTGGCACTATGCACTTGTACCTCCAGAGACAGTCTGGGTGGAGTGCACAATCAGGAAGGTATAGGAATGCAATAAGGGTGATTGGGGACATAATGAGACTGGGCTTGGGTGTGTGATCTGGAGAGAAAGGGAAGGCGATTACAAAAGCAAGAAGGTGATGATCAGAAAAGCCCAGTACGGTGATCAGTGGAGATTATGTTGATTTTGAGGGACTGAGTATTTCTCTGGGAGATAAGAGAAAGGTGATTAGGGAGCAAAGATAATTGGTTGAGAGGGTTAAAGTAAAACTGATAAGGTGAGAAGGGGAAGTAATGCTAACGAAAAGAAAATTTGATACTTATGATTTCTGCACCAAGCATAGTGATAGCAGGAGACTGAAAGATGACATTTAGGCCAATAACTGCGGCAGCGAAATGAGGAGCACATATGGGGGTGGCAAATCAGTTCTTTGGGGCCAGTGGGCCATTGTGAATGTGGGTGTAAGGTCTATTTCTAGAACCTTAAATAAATATTTCTGACTGCAGAAAAATGCTAGAAAATCCATTTTGAAGGGTAATTACTCTGCAACTGTGTTTTTGTTTTCTTGGATATCTGGTGATCAATTACTGCTTTGCAGTTGCTAATGCCTCACTTTCTGTATGATAACCTGCTCAGAAACCAAAAGAGAGAGAACTGTAAGAGAGGTAAGTTAGATACCCAAAGTAAAGGGAAGGCGCAAAAACTGCAGTACAGGTCTGCACCAAATGTAGCATTCAGGCAGAGACCGGCCACCTCTTGTATATTTTTTGGAATGTTTTAAATCCATTCTGTATTTTTTGAGCAAACCCTGAAAAGAGGCGACCAAAGAAAAGCATGTTGTGACTTATGGGCCTGGATCCTGAACAGTATTAACATTTTAGGCCTGACATGTGATTGGCAGATTATTTTAGAGTGTTTTCACAAGAGTGGATCAAGGGATCTGGATAGAAAAAGTTTGCAGAAGTAGGGATTATAAGCACAAAGTTGTGAATAGAGCACCATGAAATGCCAAGGCATGACATGCAGGTATGTGGGGAAAGTGTTTTGGATCCATGTGTCCACATTCAGATCTGCTCATCAAGATGTGGACGTGCACGCAGAGATGTCAGGTTCTTTACAGTCTGTGCTAAGCAGTTGTGTAGCATGGAACATAGTGCATGTAGGGCATGTCTGCAAAAAAAGTCCTGTGTACCAGGGGCGTACAAAGGCCCCCGCAGACCCCGCAGTGCGGGGGGGCCCGAGCTTCAGGGGGCCCCCTCAGCAAAGTATGCTGGCCTGAGAGCGCCTGAGTGAGCCGGAAGGGGGGCCCTCCATGTACTTTGCAGGGGGGCCCCCTCGAGTTTCGTTACGCCACTGCTGTGTACAATATGTATTGCTAGGTCAGGGCTGCATTAAGTGCTTTGTGAACAACCACCATATCATAACATACTATAGATAAGCAGTGTAAGCTACGCACAAGGAATGGTTTCAGGTCAGTTACTATATAAAGCGCACATGGCCTGGTAAATGCCATGTCATGTGCCTACTATGCAAATATGCATTACACATGGTCCATGGTCCACGACCTTGGGCCACACCCAGGTCACAGTCTAAATACTTTGGAAAGCCTTTGAACGTCTTCAAAAAAGCTATAGCTTTCCTCAGCATCTAAGTGTTGCTCCCCTGCTAGAATGGTTTGGGCAGTGTGTCCCAGTAGGGCCATCATAGGTACCCCCCTCTGTTTGTTGCCTCACAGCATCAGGATTAGGCGTGATGAAGGATAAGGGGTATTATAAGGGGAGTGCTGGCGCTGTGCATGGAGAGGCCTGTGCTGGGTTGGTGGGCACTTCTGTGTCCATTTGAAGACCTCTTTGTACTAGTGATTACTGCTGTGTATGGACAGGGTAGATGCGGGTGAATGGCGTCGCTTAGATTTCTTGGTTTGTGTAGGTGAAGAGTGTTGCCTGCACCTTTGCTCTTCTAGTCTGAGCTCCCTACCCTCACCAGCCTCCAGAATGCCATCTTCTACCCGTCGTAGAAGCCCTCCCCCCTTACAGAAGCCTGCTTTGTCTCTGCACGTCCAACGTGCACGTGACCTATTGCCATGGTCCGGTCTTGGCGGATCATTCGCTCTAGGTGCCTTGGGCAACCTTCGGTAGGGCACAGAGAGCGCGTGGCGCTGCGCCAGGCGCGCGCTCTTCCTTCTGACACTTCCCTGCTTGTTTGGGCCTGTTCAGGGCAGCTGGGCCGGCCAGGCCTCACCCCCTGCCCGTTATGTCACACCCGCATTCTTGGGAGCGTTGTTATTGCTTTTTGCATACCATGATGTTTCTTGTTGTTACTTGTGTATACTGCCACAGACGTGATTTTTTTTTAGCATTCTCATCCTAGCCGACGATAAATATTGGCATTTACTAGCACCTGGGCCACGTGTTCGGACTAATGCTGTTAATTCCATCTGCCCTCCAGTCTCTTCTCCTTTACCCTATTACCTGGCTAATCGAGTTTCAAACTCGGAGTTTGTGTAACTTCTTGAAACTAGCTCAGGGGGCAGTTTCCTTTCCCATCAGCTCCACTCACTGCGTCACCGAAACCTGGTCTCCGAATTTCACCCGTCATGCAGCGCGTCTAAGTCTCACGAATCCATGCGTGAGTAGCTCAGTCCAGGGTAATTCTTGTCATTATGGCTCCTGCGAGCTGTTTTATCTCTTTCTAACAGGAATGCAAAGACTCGATAAGCCAGCCGCTCATGGACATGGGAAACCCGAGAGCGCTGCTTCTCTTCTCCCTGCCCTCATCGCGCCTACCGCCCACCGGAGCTGAGCACCGGCTGTTTTTTAAATGAGGCTTCGAAACGGGTCTCTCTCGGCTCTGTTTTGTGCCCTGGCACAGGCGGTCCATTTTTCCCGGACTGCAGTGACAGCAGGCACATCGATGTGCACGTGCTCACACTGCTTACCTCTCAGTAGTGGAGAAGTTACGGCATGACGTCATGCCACGTGAGCGTTGTAGGGGAAGGGAAATCCTTTAAAGAGAGTCATCCCTTCTCTTTTTGAAACTCAGGAGCAGCAACATTGTCGTGGTGTCACCAGGACTTTAAGTGAAACCTTTTTCAATATTATATACAAGCCGTAGATGCTGTTTATTTATCTTATGCAACTACGAACTATTGACAAAGCCAATAGCCCTGACTTGTAGGTATGATGTTACTTGTTGCATCATATATCTGGATGCAATGACAAAAACAGCAAAATACTAGTCGGGCGGCACACTATGCTAAGCACAGTTTTTTAGCTTACGTGTTTTTAAGCCACGCCCTTAATTACATTGGCCACGCCCCTTTGAGAGACCCCCCCCCAGTTTTTTCATCCCACTTAAAGCCATGCCTGCAGCCTTCTCTATGCCTCTTGCTTAGATCGAGACCAACATTCGAGTGTCCCTACTTAGTACATTTCAGTCACTGCTTTAACCCAAGCGTCCCAGAAACACTTGCTTATCTGGTAATGGATCACGTAAACATTATTATGCCTATGGAATTTGAATTTGTGCAGTTCTTCATGTCAGCACTATAAAATGTATTTTCCGTCTTTCCAGTGCCATTTCAATAAATATGTTTTTGCGTGATCAATTAAAATACAGCCAACAGCTTTTGCAACCGACAAATTCAAATACTGCTGACACAAAAATGATTAGTGATCAAGCCAACACCACCGACAAATTCAAATACTGCTGACACAAAACTGATTAGCGATCAAGCCAACACCACCGACAAATTCAAATCCTGCTGACATAAAACGTATTAGCGATCAAGCCAACACCACCGACAAATTGAAATCCTGTTGACATAAAACTGATTAGCGATCAAGCCAACACCACTGACAAATTCAAATACTGCTGACACAAAACATTTGACGTTACCCAGCGCCTGATGTTCACCATCTTGTGCTGCCTCACACACCTCCTTCTCATTCAGTCTTCTCCCATTCCTATGTTGCCTCTAAGCTTCCAATTCAGATTTGCATTCTTCTTCTTGAGAATGAAGTGCGCGGTATTGACTTTGCTTACTAGTGGGGTACTCATGCGGCCCTCAATGTTTCTATCCTCTAAAGATGTAGAGTACTACTTATTTAGTTATAGTCATTGCTGCTGTCTCCAATTCTCTGTCTGTCCCCCCGAGGTTCTCTTCTCCTACCTCTACCTTCCCCCACGAAAACCATTGTAAAGTCCTGTGTGTGCGTCTACGTCTGAAATCCCAGCCACAGACAGGGTCAGACTAGGACAGAAAATAGGCCTGGGCACCCAAATAAAAGTGGCCCCTATAAATGAATTAGACAACTAAAAATGTGGCCCATGTTTGCAAATTGAGTCAGTTTAAAATGTTATAGACACACTGTATATGTATTTTGCAATATATGGAAGACTGCGTTGATTTGAACTTGCGGGAGGCAATATTTTTTTTAATATTTGTAAAATCAACAGTAAAAAACAGCCCAGCAAACCATAAAACAGGCCCACGAACAGTGAAAAAATGGCGCACTAACTGACCCGCCAGACAAGCCCATCAGGCACTGCCTGATTCCCTATAGGGCAGTTTGACCCTGGTCACGGACAGGAGTGAGGAGATCCCTTTGTGTTCACCCCCTCTAGGCCAAGCCAATTGTATCTGTCCTTCTGAAGCTTGAGAGGAGCAACCAGGGCTTTAAGTGGGCCGGGTCCTGCTGGTGCTCAGCGCCGGCAGTTCTAAAAAGCAGGTGCCGAGACGAGTCCCTACCTGGCTCTCCATTTTTGCCCTCACCATCAGGATGAAACAATATAAATCTTAATTCTGCAGCAGTACGACCCTTCACAGCCTTTGATGTAACATTAAAGAGACTCATTACAATACTTTTACAGTCTCATCATTTCAGAACGGAAGCATTTTCAACACTATATACAACAAAGCCATAGTTGGTGCTTATATATCTTATGCAACTAATAACCATTGACAAAGCCAATAGTTCTGACTTGTTGTAGGTGTAATGTTACTTGTTGTATTATATGTCTGGATGCAGTGACAAAAGCAGCAAAATACCAGTCGGGCGGGACACAAGGCTCAGCAAAGATTTTTAGCTTAGGAGTTTTTAAGCCACACCCTTAATTACATCAACCACGCACCTTTGAGAGACCCCCCAAGTTTTTTCATCCCACTTAAAGCCCTGGGAGCAACACTTGAATGAGGACTGTGATCACGGATGTGTCCAAAGCTGCACACCCTAAATAAGGAGATAGGCTCATGGACCATTCCACCGCATCCTGTGTCCTACTCTCTGTCAGCAAAGTCAGGACCCAGAAACAGCATCTGATTGGTGAGACGTCACATTGTTCTCAATCCACAACCTGACAGTGACTGTTCCCATGGCTAGTTGAATAATGTGGCACATGTGAAGGAAATGCACTTTGTATCAAATTTCTTCCTCTCTAAGTTTGGGTCTAACTTGAATATGAATGGACATTGAGTTGAAGGCAGGCTGCCGTTGTAATAGATATAAGCTCACTCCTTTGGCTTATCAACTGTGCACTTGGAAGAGCTCTACATACATACTTGTGTGGATGAAAGCTAGGACCAGAAACAGGAATCCTGGCTGTCTTCCCTTGAGAGGTAGGGAATATGTATGTCGTGAATGAGATTTCACTGCTGCAAACTGAACAGTAGGAAGAAGATTGCCAGATTCATGCAGAGAATCTGATAAGCAAATCAACTCTGTGCATTGCAAGCAGGTCAGTTAGATTCTGATGAGACTAGAGGCCTGAGATGTTGCCAAGCTTTTTCTGGGATCTGCTGAGTAATGCTGACCCCGGAGTAAGGGACTGTGTGACTTAGGCCACTGCAATACCTGCAATCACCCTTGAGTGATACCGGTGATCACCCATGATAGGTGCTGAATCATACATGAGTGTCATCACAGTTAATGGAGAAAAAGGAAAACAAAAGAACACACCAATCATGAGTAAATCAAAGGAATATATTGAAGGAAGGAATTACTTTTTTTCTTTTTACATTTTATAGTGTATAAATGACACTACTAGGCTGCCACAAGTAATAAACAAAACGGCGCAAGTGCTGAGGTGACCGGCAACCGGGAGAGTTTTCAACTGTGCCGCCCCTTGATGTGATTCTTCACTGTCATAAACTAACCAGTCCTGGCCATCACTCATCCAAACCAGGACCTCGCATGATTCATTCCTTCTATGAATCCAAACCTCCGTGACTACTGGCAATTTGCACACTTTTGGGTCGGAACTTCGACGCGCTTGTCATAATCCTGACCCTATTCTCTCTGCTCCACGTCAAAAGGAAATTCAAATCCCAAGCGGCTCAGAGATTTATGTATCTTGGGATGGATGTAATCTGAAATGATCATTTTTAACCAGCAATGCATCACTGTATATATCTTGTTCACAACCAGCACTTTTTTGCACCTTGTCACGCATCATTGATACGTGGGCTCCTGTTGCCCACTTCCTTCTTGATGTTTAGCTTGGGATCCATCTTGCTTCACGTCAGAGGGGGAGTTGTCTTTGCTTGGGCTTGGCATGCACTCCTCCCTTCTTTCAGTTCAATGTGGGGTCCACCTGTGGGTCAGAGGGAGTGAATGTCTGCATGGGCTTGTAATAGCCCTTCCCTTGTTTGGCTATGAATTGTGGCTGTGTATAATGGGAAATCCTGTGGAGATTCCTAGGATGCTCAGGTGCCTTAGGGCACAGGTTGTTTGCCCACCTTTCATTTAAGGCTGCATATTTATTTATATATTTATTGATTTAAATTTTTCTGTAGTGTGGACATGATCCAAGCGGATGTCAGAGTGCTTTACAGAGAGGAACAGAAGGGAAATACAATAATACGTTAACAATTACACTGGTCCAGATGTAAGGTGAGGTATCTATATATAACGTAGGCCCTGATTACAAGCTAAGGCGTTATTTATCACCCCGATTGTTAGAACTCGGGGTCTCTAGTTGGCAGAGGTAGGTACCTTTGTCCAAATAGGGACCCTTGCTTCTAGTCAGGGTAAGGGGGTACACTCCTGAAATAACCCCTGCTCAACCTCTTGGTAGCTTGGCACAAGCAGACAGGCTTAGTTCAGAGGCAGTGTGTAAAGCATTTGTGAACACATACAGTAATCTAGTGACAACACTACAAATGGACACCACACAGGTTGTATTATAAAAATAAGTATCTTTTATATAGATTTACCACAAGACCATAAATGACATAAATAATCCACAATACTGTACTTTAAAGGTGGTAGAATTAGCTTGAGTCTCTTAAAATAGCAATGCGACACTTTGAGTTCAATGTACCTTAAGATGCGTAACGCAGGGCAACGAAAAGTGTTGCAGGGAAGGTGATGCGGTAGTCCCTTACACGCAAGGACGGTGATGCGTTGAAGATCTGGTGCAAAAGAAACAAAGTGGCGTCTTCTTGAGGTTGCGACAACGAAGGGGTGATGCGTGCACGGCCGTGCGGCAATGTCGATGAGTCTTTGGAGCGCGACAGGCCCTGTGACACGCTTCCCTGGCGATGCGACGGCGTCTGATGCGAGGTCGACGATCTTCTCCTGGGATGCGGGGCGCGCCTCGTGTTGCGATGCGTCAGCGTCTGATGCGAGGTCGATGCTCTGCCCCGGGGATGCGACGGCGTCTGATGCGACGGCGACACTTTTCTCCGGTGCTGCGAGGCGCTTCGAAGGATGCGGCGCGCTGCTTCGGGGATGCGCCGGCGTCTGCTGCGACGTCGACACCTTTCTCCGGCGATGCGATACTCAGCGGCTGCGGCGACACGCTTCTTCGTGTTGAGTCACGCTTCCAGCTCCCAGAGACACGCAAGTGTGTCAGAAGGTCCAATTTCCCAGCAAGGGAACACAGGGGGAGCTGGTGGGTGAAGTCTGTTGTCCCTGAGACTTCAGCAGGAGGCAAGCTCTAAAATCAAGCCCTTGGAGATCCTTCACAAGTTGATGAAAGTACACACAAAGTTCCCTTCTCCTTTCTTTGGCAGTCAGGCAACCACTGCAGGCAGATCCCTCTCAGCTTAGGGATAGTCTCCTCCTCAGTTTCTTCTTGGTTCCGCTCCTCAGCAAAGGTTTCTTCTTGTTTCCCAAAAGTGATCTAATTTCCTAGGGGTCTGGGTCCCCTTTTTATACACCTTTTCTCTCTGTTCTCTGAAGGCAGAGAGGCCTTTGCCTAGTCCAAAACCAGTTCTGGTCAGTCCTGGAGCACTTTGTTTACAGGACTCCTTCTGTCCTTTCAGAATGTGGGGCAGAGTGCTCAGCCGCCCGGCAGGAGGTGGAGCCAGCATTGTGGAAGGCAGGCACAGCCCTATTCAGACCCAGGTGCAACTCCTCCCTCCACTCTGGATGCAGATCTCTCTATTCAGCCCTGTGCTGGCTCACCCTGTCTCCTGTAGCCACCCCCAGCCCCTGTCACTCAAACTCCAGACAAGGAATACACAACCTAGCAGAGGCAGGTTTGGATAGTTAGGCAAGAAAATACCCACTTTCTAAAAGTGGTATTTTCAAACACAGAATGTTAAAACCAACTTCACTAAAAGATGTATTTTATCATCCTGAGTTCAGGCATACTAAATTCGTTTTTCTACCATGTTCCCTGGGTCAGTTAGGATTATAAGGTGTAATAATCAAAACTGCCCATTCTGGCCTATGGGGAGCAGGTAGCCTTGCAATAGTGAAAAACGAAAATGGCTGTAATTCACTATTAGGACATGCCACACACACCAGGGCAGGTCCTACCTTATACTTACAATGCACCCTGCCCTAGGGCCTACTTTAGGGGTGACCAACATGCAGTAAAGGGAAGGTTTAGGGACTGGTAAGTGGGTGTACTCACCTAGTCGACATGGCAGCCCTAGGCTGCACACAGGCTCTGCAATGGCAGGCCTGAGACACATTTTACAAGCTGCTTCTGTGGGTGGCACAACCAGTGCTGCAAGCCCACCAGCGGCATTGGATTTACAAGCCCTGGGCACACTCAGTGCACTGTACTAGGGACTGACAAGTAAACCAATCATCCAATCATGGAGTTACTAATACATACATCAATTTACAATAGGGAGCACTTGCACTGTGGCACTGAATAGAAGTGGCACAGTGCCCAAAGCATCTACACCAGCAAAAACAGATCAATAACATTGGAGGCATCATAAAAAAATGGAAGGGAGACCCACGCCAAGGATGCCAGGTCTAACACGTGTCCCCTCCAGCTGAAATGTGGGGAGAACTACCCTACCTCATGGGAGTTCTCTTCACTAAGGCGGAAAAATCTGGACAGACCATCAGCATTGGCGTGTTCTGTACCAGGGCGGTGTTCCACCGTGAAGTCTATCCCCTGTAGGGAAATGGACCACCTCAACAGCTTTGGATTCTCACCCCTCATCTGCATCAACCATCTGAGGGGCCTGTGGTCTGTCTGAACCCGGAAGTGAGTCCCAAACAGGTATGGTCTCAGCTTCTTCAGTGCCCAGACCACAGCAAATGCCTCACGCTCAATAGCACTCCACCTCTGTTCCCGTGGAAGTAACCTCCTGCTAAGGAAGGCTACAGGTTGGTCTAGGCCCTCCTCATTCATCTGTGACAAAACAGCCCCCACACCATGCTCTGAAGCGTCTGTCTGAACGATAAACTCTTTGGAGAAGTTGGGGGCCAGGAGCACGGGCGCTGTGCACATGGCTGTCTTCAAGGTGTCAAAGGCTTGTTGACAGGTGTCAGTCCAAATCACTCTCTTGGGCTGCTTCCTGGAAGTCAGCTCTTTCAAGGGTGCAACAATGCTGCCATACCCTTTGACAAATCTCCTGTAATACCCGGTGAGTCCTAGGAAGGCTCTCACCGCTGTCTGGGTCTTGGGGAGCTCCCAAGCCAGAATGGTATCTATCTTGGGCTGTAGGGGCGCCACCTGGCCGCTCCCAACCTGGTGTCCCAAGTACACCACAGAACCCTGCCCGATCTGGCACTTACTCGCCTTGATTGTGAGGCCTGCCCTCCGCAGCGCCATCAACACTTACCAGAGGTGGCGCAGATGTTCTTCCCAACTGGCGCTGAACACTGCGATGTCATCCAGGTAGGCGGCACTGAACTCTTCCAGTCCAACCAACACCTGGTTGACCAACCTCTGTGTAGGAGAGTAGGATCTGCCTCTTATGTTGCCCCCACTTTTTTTCTGATGTTTACACTGGTTTCTGGCTATAGTCTGGCTGGGACCCTGCCAATCAGGGCCCCAGCCTCTCTGTTCTCTCTAAACGATTTGGAGTGCACTCTAGGTGCACTAGTGATTGGATACTGTGGTACCTTATGAGCCCCTAGTATATGGTACCTTAGGTACCAAGGGCATAGGTACTTCACAGGCCTACCAGGGGCTGAAGCATGTATTATGCCACTCCTGGGAAGCAGACTAAATCTGACACCACAGGCCTGCTACTGCAGCCTGGGTGAGGAGGTGCTAGCACCCCTCACTGAGATATAGGTCTCCTATATCTCCCCTGCACACACATTGAGACTTATCGGTCACCCCTAAAGCCGGCCCTATCAATCCTGAGGGCAGGGTGCTTAGTTTCCATGTGAGGGGGTGCCTCTGCCTGAGCAGGACCCCTCTGCAGCTCTCAGAGTCTATTCTCTGGGGCTGTTTGTGAATGCAGCCAAACCATATACTCTTAAGTGCATTATATCCTCGCGGTAAATGCTAACTATGGAATGGCTGCATCAAAACATGTCGTGTTTGGTGTCAAACACTTTGGAATCATACCCCCACACCAGTAACTGGTGTGGGAGTATGATCCCACCCTTCTAGAGGGATAGACATGTAACTACTGTGGAAACGCGGTAGAATCCTGAAGAGCCCTGGCATCACAAAATGGATGCCACCAGTCACAGACACTGGGCTGCCCTCCTGCTGACGACTGACACTCGCAGTGGAGGAAGCCCAACAATAGGTATCCTGTCCCAAGGGGTGTGACCACCTCCCAGACAGGGTTTAGTGTATTGGGGCTGGTGGGTGCACTCCTAGAGTGCTTTGAAGTCCTGCACTGGGGGAGCAGAAGGCTCCTCTGTGCATATGCCAGTTCAAACCAGCTCAGGGGCTACCTGCCCCTGCTCTGGCGGGAAACTGGACAAAGGGAGGTGGGTGTAGCCACCCCTCCCCTGACCCTCCCATAGGTGGGGTCATAGAGCTAGTCCCTCCCTTTCTTTTAGTATAAGAGGGGAACCTGTGCATTGCAACCCAGATACCCCTGGACGACGCTCTACTGAAGAAATCCCAGACCTTCGACGTTCCACTACCTCTGGAAGACTGAAGAATCTCCCTTGGAGTCAAGGAGTGACTCCCCTGCTTGGCAGGCACCTAAAACTACAACGACGGTCGCAAACTGCGCCGCTCCTGCCAGAGCCTGAAGTCCCTGCAGCCCAGGAAGAGGATTTCCTGACTTCTCAAAGGCCATCGTGAGTCCCCAGCGAAGCTGAGGCAAGTGGACCCCACGAGCAACGAGGAACCTCAGACCCCGGGTACCGTGCACTATTGTCGAGTGCAACCCCTTCATGACGTTCTACGAACTTGTGCTTTGGACCAAGTGTGGTCCCAGCCTCTAGCAGAGATCCCTCCCAAAACCAGCGGCCTACACCGTCCCGAGTGACCATGGGCCCCTGCTGAGTGACTCCGCCTGAGGCATCTTCGCGATCCCTTGCCAGCCGGCTTGTGGGTCCCCAGAAGACTTTCTAATGAAACCAAAGGGCTCCCCTGGTTGCTCCAGGCCTGCCCTGACCTACCCTCGCTGGGTAAGTTCCACAGACCTTGCTGGTCTGCACCATTGACTTTTTGTCCTCCTCCACGAGACTTGCAGCTACCAAGACTTGTTGGCTCCAATCGGGTCGCCGACACCGCAGTCAGCTGTAGACTTCGTGGGACACGCTGAATCCAGCTCCTGGCCATCCTCGACGCCTCATGGACCTCGTGGTCGAAGAGTCAAGGTACCCGTGAACGACCTGAATCCTGTCGACGACGGTGGGCATTCATCTTCCTTGCCCCGGGTCACTGCCAAGTGCCCTTGAACACTGTCCCCTCTGCTTTCAGGTCTTCCATCTTCTGAATCCAGGCTTGGATTCCAACGGACACTTCTTCAGTCGCCGCAAGCAGCAAGTCTTCACTGGCTCCCATTGAAAACGACGCCGCGACCCGACACCAAAGGACACCTATGCACCCGGCTCCCCTGGGTGAGGTAACTTTAGCATTATGGTGCTCCTGTGGGTGTGGGCCCTAGAACTACTTACCCTGTAAGTGCCTTGCTTGTAGCTACCCTAGAAGTGCCCTAAAACTCTTATTTTCTAAGTGCGACTATCGCGCTGACTCGTACAGGGTTCGCGTCTGTGTTAGACACATCGCGTCCATCTCCCTTGCAACTCTATCTGTAACCGCGTCCTTCGCCTCGTACAAGGACCGATCGGTGTGTTCACCTCGAACACCCAAGGGGCCTGTAACATTGAACTCTCAATTGCGCTGACTCGTACAAGGACCGATCGGTGTGTTCGCCTCGAACACGCAAGGGACCTTTAACATTGAAATCTCAATCGCGCCTATGCGCATAGACTCGTACAGGACTCGCACCAGTGTCTGAACACCGCATCCGTCCCCTGTGGGTCTCCTGCAACTACCTGGGGTGGTTCTTTGGGGTCCCTCGATTCTATAGGCTCTAGGCCCAGGTCTAGCCAAGCTAGGATTGTGATAAATGATTGTGCTAACTTATTTGTGATAACTTTGCATTGTACATATGTTCCTGACTTCTAATCTCATAAAGAGATTAGTAGAGAGGTGTTTATTAATAAATACATATATATTTGATATATATACCTGGTGGTGTCTTTTCATTTGGTGATTCAAGAGATGGTGTGGTAAAGCAAGCTGCTTTTTCATTCCTCCAAGACTTAGCCTGAAGGCTGCTCTCCACAGCTACCACTAGGATAGCTTTCTATAAAGGTTGTCTTAAACCTACCTACCATAAAAGTCGATTTGTACTGGTGCAAGGTGTTCACTTTAATTAGTGAACAGCATATACCAGGCCAACTTCTCACACTCTGAAAGGTGGCAGGGGCATTCTTCATCCCAAAGGGCATCACCCGGAATTGGTAGTGCCCATCTGGTGTGGAGAATGCTGACCTCTCCTTTGCCCCATCAGTCAAGGCGATCTGCCAGTACCCAGACGTTAAGTCAAACGTACTGAGGTACCGGGCAGCCCCTAACCGATCTATGAGCTCATCAGCTCTGGGGATGGGGTGTGCATCAGTCCTGGTGACGGAATTGAGTCCTCGGTAGTCCACACAGAACCGGAGTTCGGGTGTGGCACCAGGCGCGGCAGCCTTTGGGACCAAGACCACTGGGCTGGCCCAAGGGCTGTGAGAGGACTCAATTACCCCCAATGCAAACATCTTGGAGACCTCCTCCTTGATGCAAGCTCTCACCCTGTCAGTCACCCTGTAAGCCTTGTGCTTGACAGGAAGACTGTCCCCAGTGTCCACATCATGAATGCACCAGTCAGTGACACTAGGAACCAGGGAGAACAGGTCAGGAAACTGCCCCAACAGTTGGCGACAGTCACCTTGCTGCTCAGGTGTCAGGGAGGTAGAGAGGTTCACACCCTCCACTGATCCATCTTGCTCTTGGGCTGACAGGAGGTCAGGAAGAGGCTCAGTCTCCTCCTCCATCCCAGCATCTGTAGCTAAGAGCATGCCCACTTGGGACCTCTCCAAGTGGGGCTTCAGGCGGTTGACGTGCAGGACCCGCAAGGGGTTCCTGGGAGACCGCATGTCCACCAAGTAGGTAACAGGACTCTTGCGCTCCAACACCTCAAAGGGTCGGTCCACTTATCCTGGAGCGCACAGGGCTCCACTGGGGCCATGACCCAAACTTTCTGACCAGGTTGAAGCTCAACCAGAGTGGCATTCTGGTCGTACCACCGCTTCATTTCCTCCTGGCTGGCTTCCAGATTTGCCTCAGCAAGTTGCCTGAAACGCCTAGTTTGGTTCCTGAAGGCCAGCATGTAGCTATATACATCCTGGGGAGGTTTCCTGGGAGATTGCTCCCAGCCTTCCTCGACCAAACTCAGAGGTCCTCTCACTGGGTGACCATACAGAAGCTCAAAGGGGCTGAACCCTAGAGACTTCTGTGGCACCTCACTGTATGCAAAAAGAAGGCATGGCAAGAGGACGTCCCACTTACGCCTCATGGGTTCTTCCAGACCCATAATCATGCCCTTCAGGGTCCGGTTGAATCTCTCAAACAACCCATTTCCTTGGGGGTGGTAAGGAGTGGTGAACTTGTACGTTACACCGCACTCCTGCCACAGGGACTTCATATACTTGGATATAAAGTTAGTACCTCTGTCAGACACCACCTCTTGAGGAAACCCCACACGGGAGAAAATTCCCATCAGTGCCCGTCCCACCACGGGGGCCGTCACTGTCCTCAAAGGGATGGCTTCAGGGTACCGGGTGGCATGGTCCACCAAGACCAGGATGGACCTGTTGCCCATGGCTGTCTTGGGGTCCAGTGGCCCCACAATGTCAATACCCACCCGTTCAAAGGGGGTGCTGACCACAGGGAATGGCTGGAGAGGAGCCTTGTGCTTCCTCCCACTTTTTCCACTTGCCTGGCAAGTCTGACAAGTCCTGCAGTGAGTGGCGGCACTCCTGCGCATCTGGGGCCAAAAGAAATGGATGACAAGCCTTTCAAAGGTCTTGTCCTGCCCCAGATGTCCTGCTAAAGGCACATCATGAGCCAAACCCAGTAGGAAGGCTCTGAAGCGCTGGGGTACCATCAGCACACGGGCTGACCCAGGCTCAGCAACCTTAGGCTCGCTATACAGGAGACCATTCTCCCAGTAGATCCAATGTGATCCAGACTGATCACCTGCTGCCTGGTCTGTGGCCTGTTGCCTCAGACCCACGAGAGAAGGGCACTTGTTCTGCTCCTCGCAGAATTCCTCCCTGGAGGGTCCTCCATCTTGCTGCCAATGGGTCAGCTCAGGCAGGTCCCCCAGTTCAGCTACCTGTTCCCCTGTAGGCTCCAGGGCATCCCCCTCAGGGTCTGCCTCCTCCTGGACCGTGGGAACTTCGGGGGCCGGTTTCCCGCGCCCCCTGCCTCTTCTCTCTCCGGCAGGCACCTGGGCCTCCCTCTCAGGCTCCAGGTCCTCTTGAACACCTCTGGCTGCCATGGACCGGGTGGTCACACACGCCCAATCAGGCAAGCCCAACATCTCCAAATGAGCACTCCGCTCCACCTTAGCCCAAGGGGAGCTCTCCAAATCGTTCCCTAACAAACAGTCAACAGGCATGGCTGGCCTCACAGCTACTTGAAGAGTACCAGAGACCCCCCCCCCACTCAAAGGGAACCTGAGCCACCTTGCAGTGGCTCTCTGTGTTGTCAGCGGCAACAACTGGATAGAATGCATCAGGGACCACCTGCTCTTTAGACACCAGGTGACACTTGACAGCTGTCACACTGGCTCCTGTGTCTCTCAGAACCTCCACCCTTTGGCCATTGATGGTCACCCACTGCCTGTATTTCTTAGTGTTCTCAGGCAGTTGGGTCCTAGGGACCATCTCAGAGTCTCCTAAAGAGACAAGGGACAATATTACAGGATCCCACCCACCTTGTGCACCCACCTCCTCCCCAGGGCTACACTAGCCAACTGCCGGGGGACTGCACCAGGGGGTGCTGGCTTTCCAAACAAAGGGCACTGGGGTTCATTGGCCCTGTGGCCTAGGGCGCCACACCTGTAGCACATCATGGGTCCCCTATGAACAGGTGGACCTGTCGGGGCCCCGTGCTTTTTCTCAGGGGGAAGCTGGGAACCTTTCCCTTGGTTCCCTTGGGGTTTACTTTGGGGCCCTCTCTGGAACTCCCTCTGTTTACCCTTGTCCCCCCCACTCCTCTGCTGGGGACCCTGCCCACCCTTGGTGGAGTCTCCCACGTGACCCTTGTGGACCCGGGTGCTCACCCAGCGGTCCGCCTCCTCAGCAAGCTGCCTAGGGTTAGTCAGCCTACTGTCAATCAGGTGCTGGCGTAGCTCAGGAAAACAATTACTGGACAAGTGCTCCCATGCAATCAAATCAAAGAGCGCCTGAAAATCATTTGCTTTGCTACCCTTTACCCAACCATCCAAGGCTCTGCAAAAAAGTCACATATTCAACCCAGGTACTGTTTTCAATCTTCTTACAGTTCCTGAACCTCTGCCTATAGAGTTCAGGAGTCAACGCATACCTGGTCATCAATGCATTTTTCATGTGGCTTTAGGAATTATAGACTTCAGAGGGCAAGTCCAACAAGGTATCCCGTCCCTCACTAAGGAACCAACCCCACAACCCCGCTCCCCAATCCTTCTCAGGGACCAGGTGGGAAGTCATGGCTACCTCATAGGCCTTGAACCATTGCCCAATATCATCATTCTTAAAAAACTCCTTAACCACATCCTTAGGAATATACACCCTGGCCTCACCAGGCACTGACGGTGTGCTGCCACCAGAGGGAGTAATCTCTAACTTCTTGGCTCTAAACTCCATCTCCCTCAAACTTTTTTCATGCTCATGATCCATTCTTTTCTCCTCTAAGGCCAACTTTCTAGATTGCAATTCAAATTCTAACTGCCCCTTGAACTTGAGCTTGGTCAGCTCCATTTCATGCATCCTACTCTTTTCTCTGTCCTCCAGCTCTTCTGGGGACAGACCTCTGGAGGAAACACTGCTACCCACGGGGGAAGATTCTCTCCTCTCCCCTGGACCCACTGGCCCATCCAGCTGCTCATTTGCATTCTCAGCCCCCTCCTCATTCTCAGGGGTATTCCTTGCTTCAACCCAGGCCCTCAGCGCCTTTTGGATCTCATCCTTCTTGGAGAGACCGGTCATTGAAACTTTGAATCTTCTGCAGAAATGCTTGAGCTGTTTCAAGTTGTAGCATTCTAGTTTCTCCTCTTCCCAATCATTATCAACAATTGCTATGGATGCTGCTGTATCCATGGTGATTAAACTTGGCAGTTTTTAGCAAAAATAGAAAGTCCCAGAAAAAGAATATCTACCAAAAGTATGTGGTTGCGTTATGGTCTGCACTCACTAGGTAGTGTTCACCAATCACTGTACATGAGTCACAAATGCAAGTCCAGAATCCCCACCGCTGACCACCAATGTTAGAACTGGGGGTCTCTAGTTGGCAGAGGTAGGTACCTTTGTCCAAATAGGGACCCTTGCTTCTAGTCAGGGTAAGGGGTACACTCCTGAAATAACCCCTGCTCACCCTCTTGGTAGCTTGGCACGAGCAGACAGGCTTAGTTCAGAGGCAGTGTGTAAAGCATTTGTAAACACATACAGTAATCTAGTGACAACACTACAAATGGACACCACACAGGTTGTATTATAAAAATAAGTATCTTTTATATAGATTTACCACAAGACCGTAAATGACATAAATAATCCACAATACTGTACTTTAAAGGTGGTAGAATTAGCTTGAGTCTCTTAAAATAGCAATGCGACACTTTGAGTTCAATGTACCTTAAGATGCGTAACGCAGGGCAACGAAAAGTGTTGCAGGGAAGGTGATGCGGTAGTCCCTTACACGCAAGGACGGTGATGCGTTGAAGATCTGGTGCAAAAGAAACAAAGTGGCGTCTTCTTGAGGTTGCGACAACGAAGGGGTGATGCGTGCACGCCCGACGGCTGTGCGGCAATGTCGATGAGTCTTTGGAGCTGCGACAGGCCCTGCGACACGCTTCCCTGGTGATGCGACGGCGTCTGATGCGAGGTCGACGATCTTCTCCTGGGATGCGGGGCGCGCCTCGTGTTGCGATGCGTCGGCATCTGATGCGAGGTCGATGCTCTGCCCCGGGGATGCGACGGCGTCTGATGCGACGGCGACACTTTTCTCCGGTGCTGCGAGGCGCTTTGAAGGATGCGGCGCGCTTCTTCGGGGATGCGCCAGCGTCTGCTGCGACGTCGACACCTTTCTCCGGCGATGCGATACTCAGCGGCTGCGGCGACACGCTTCTTCGTGTTGAGTCGCGCTTCCAGCTCCCAGAGACACGCAAGTGTGTCAGAAGGTCCAATTTCCCAGCAAGGGAACACAGGGGGAGCTGGTGGGTGAAGTCTGTTGTCCCTGAGACTTCAGCAGGAGGCAAGCTCTAAAATCAAGCCCTTGGAGATCCTTTACAAGTTGATGAAAGTACACACAAAGTTCCCTTCTCCTTTCTTTGGCAGTCAGGCAACCACTGCAGGCAGATCTCTCTCAGCTTAGGGATAGTCTCCTCCTCAGTTTCTTCTTGGTTCCGCTCCTCAGCAAAGGTTTCTTCTTGTTTCCCAAAAGTGATCTAATTTCCTAGGGGTCTGGGTCCCCTTTTTATCACACCTTTTCTCTTTGTTCTCTGAAGGCAGAGAGGCCTTTGCCTAGTCCAAAACCAGTTCTGGTCAGTCCTGGAGCACTTTGTTTACAGGACTCCTTCTGTCCTTTCAGAATGTGGGGCAGAGTGCTCAGCCGCCCGGCAGGATGTGGAGCCAGCATTGTGGAAGGCAGGCACAGCCCTATTCAGACCCAGGTGCAACTCCTCCCTCCACTCTGGATGCAGATCTCTCTATTCAGCCCTGTGCTGACTCACCCTGTCTCCTGTAGCCACCCCCAGCCCCTGTCACTCAAACTCCGGACAAGGAATACACAACCTAGCAGAGGCAGGCTTGGATAGTTAGGCAAGAAAATACCCACTTTCTAAAAGTGGTATTTTCAAACACAGAATGTTAAAACCAACGTCACTAAAAGATGTATTTTATCATCCTGAGTTCAGGCATACTAAATTCGTTTTTCTACCATGTTCCCTGGGTCAGTTAGGATTATAAGGTGTAATAATCAAAACTGCCCATTCTGGCCTATGGGGAGCAGGTAGCCTTCCAATAGTGAAAAACGAAAATGGCTGTAATTCACTATTAGGACATGCCACACACACCAGGGCAGGTCCTACCTTATACTTACAATGCACCCTGCCCTAGGGCCTACTTTAGGGGTGACCAACATGCAGTAAAGGGAAGGTTTAGGGACTGGTAAGTGGGTGTACTCACCAAGTCGACATGGCAGCCCTAGGCTGCACACAGGCTCTGCAATGGCAGGCCTGAGACACATTTTACAAGCTGCTTCTGTGGGTGGCACAACCAGTGCTGCAAGCCCACCAGCGGCATTGGATTTACAAGCCCTGGGCACACTCAGTGCACTGTACTAGGGACTGACAAGTAAACCAATCATCCAATCATGGAGTTACTAATACATACATCAATTTAAAATAGGGAGCACTTGCACTGTGGCACTGAATAGCTTTGGCACAGTGCCCAAAGCATCTAAACCAGCAAAAACAGATCAATAACATTGGAGGCATCATAAAAAAATGGAAGGGAGACCCACGCCAAGGATGCCAGGTCTAACACCGATAAAATAACAATACCACAGGGTACTTTATTTATTGGGTGCGATAAATAACACCTATTATGAGTTTATGGGGAAAACATTGGGGTGTTTTTACGCACCAAAATCCACATGATACTTGAAATACTGTATGTTTTCCCCTGTTACATGTCAGCAGGTTTGACCTGCTGAAATTTAACGAAGGTTGAGTTATTTAATGCATCCGATAATTATCGGACGCATTAAATACTTTCACTCTCATAATTGCGACCCTTGTGTAAACAAGGGTTTCCGTATGGGTCATAAAATTACGAGGCACTCGTAGTAAAGCGCATAGTAGGAAACAGAGGCAAACCAACAGTAGAAGAAAATATAAATTTCACGTGCAAATCAGTAGGTACAGATATTTCTAGTCAGCAGATGGGTTTCAAAGGCATATCCAACAGTATGTGGTCAATGTGGGCAATTGTGATTGATTCCAGTCGAAGAGTGTTGGAGGTGCAATGTTGTCTCCATTAGCATGATGCCGGTGTGCTGGTTGGTGACACCAGGAAAATAAATATCTGCTTTACAAGTGTTCTTATGGCTCGGTTCAAAACCTGGTTTCAGTTCTGTTCAGTCCCCTCCAGCATATGAACACAGTGGCCACATGCAGAGACTGGACTGCCCAACTGTCTTGCTCAGCAGCAGTAACTCAGTCTGCGTTTGCCTGCAGTTGAGGGAAAGAGCAGCAGTTTTAGGGTTTAGGGGGAGTGAGTGGGCAGCAGTGGTGTGTGGTGGTACTCGGACCAGTGTGCTTGTGCATCTACTCAGGAGAGGAACATCTGGATTGGGACTGTGGGTGGTGCAGCTCATGGGCTTCTCAAGTGCATCAGCGTTGCTTGAGAAAAGGGTGCTCTGAGATACAAGGTGTAGGCACACGGATCTCCTGCGGTCATCAACCATGCTTGAAAAAATAATGCATGACAATGCAGGGCACATACATACTGATCTCACATGATCATCATCACCACATTGAGGGTATGTTGATGGGAGTGCAGGAACAAAGGCCTCATATGAACATCAGTGCCATGCAGAGGATTGGTGCTTGGCAATGCAGGGTGCAAGCACTTGAGTCTCCTACTATCTTCTGTATGATTGGTCACACACAGTAACTGCAGCAGGAGGCCCTCAGGCATTAGTGGCTGCACATGAGAGGATACACGTCGGGCTAGGTAGCAGTATTCAGCTTCCAATCTCGTATGCTTAGCATTTCTGATCTACTCATGACAACGTTCTGAATGATGAACGCAGGCTGTGGTTGGCCAGGGTCACCCCTCTTTATGTGGGGCAGCCAATCTCCTGGATTCCTTCAGCAATAGCAGGAAAGCCTCTTTCTCATTCCTGGTGGATGAGGAGGAAAGCCGCAAATTCTGCCTCTGCTACTTGCCTTCATCTATTGAAGTGCACAGAGCTCCTTGAAGTTAAGCTGTACACTGGATATGATTCAGGAGTTAATTTATGTCCAGTTCTTGGAGTAGCCGGTCCACATACAAGTTTTCTGTTAAATTTAAAGGTGATAGCCCCAAAGTTTTGAAGGGAAGCAATGAGCTCTATTTTGCATTAATTGTTTTAATAATATGACATATTCTTAATCACAAAAAGGTGGCAGTGATGACCTTGTGTATCACTGACCAACCGAAAATACCCCATGAATGAGAAGGACCCTTCTCATGTAGGACTGGACAAAGACAAGGGAGGTGAATGTGGTGATCTACTTAAATATATCTTTGAGAAAATGACAACCCATCCCAACTGGAGTGGAGTCGAGATGGGTTGTCTGAGCCATGTTTGCTGCTTTTTTATCTATCCACCTCAAGATAGACTTGTGTTATTGAGATGTGATATGACATTAGCACAGTTTACGAAACATACTGCACTGTGAGCCCAGGCCCAAACAGTAGAAATATCTTGTTCATCTGGTGAGGGTGAAGTCCAATCTGCCATATATAGAAGCCTCTTCAAAAGGTCTCAAATGTCCACGAACTGGCCCTGGCACCATTCAAAGGTGCAGTGCAGGCCTCTCATAACAGACAGATGGAGGCAACATTGGGGTGTATCTCAGGGGTGAGAGAGGATAAGTCCTCGATGTTAGGCAGTGCTTTTGTCAAAGAGATACTTTAGTTACTGGGAGATCATAAGTTATAATCCTTCGGAGATAGCACATTGAGCTATGAACTTGCATCAAAGCACTGCATGAAAATTGCGAGGCATACAATAGAACCTTATTGTTTTTCCTCAATCTTTCGTTATAGTAAGGTTTCTAAAAGTGGTTGAAACCTGCCACAAAGTATTGTTTTAGGGTTTATTTTTTTCAATGCAAATACGGTATTGCATTGGAAAGTAGCCCTAAAGTAAGACCAAGTAGCACTATGCTCAATGTTGCATCAAGGAGGTGTACCATGGTTGTACATGGACATTCCCATGCACCCACCCATGGATTTTGACACTAATTCCTATCTACTAACTTTGGTAGAAAAGGATTTGCATAAAATAATTACACCTCCTCGAGGCAGGAATAAAATTAGAGAAAATAGTTTTCTCCAAAGCTTTCCAACTGTGTACGTGTGCTGCACCGTAAAGCACACGTACAAAGTTGTAAAGTGTTAACCTTTGTCAAAAAAAAGAATTTTGTGCTTGAAGAGTACTCTGCATTGCACTGTGGTTACTTTGGTTACTGTGTTGCTTGGAAACGTAGGGCCATATTTATGACCCGGTTTGCGTCGCTCTTGGAACCATGCAACATGGTGCAAGAGTGACACAAACTTTTAGTCACATTTTTGAAGCTACGCAAAGCCACCTTGCGTGGCTTTCAGTTGCTCCAAAAATCTGGAGTAACGCAGCACAAATCTCTGCGTTGCGCTGCTCTGCCCTGGGGAGTCACTCCATTGGCATTTTGTTGATGTTCTCGTGTAACTCCCATGGTTTTTGATGAATTCCCAGATTTACAAGACCTTGTAAACCTGGGATGTGCCAAAAAGAAACACCTTCCCAGGAGAGGCGTAACGAGGAGAGATATCTT
The DNA here is from genome assembly GCA_963921515.1 of Calotriton arnoldi. NCBI lineage: Eukaryota > Metazoa > Chordata > Amphibia > Caudata > Salamandridae > Calotriton > Calotriton arnoldi. Next base: position 1,030,466 of record CAWUFW010004643.1, read on the forward strand.
TATTTCTTTGCGGTACTTTCTCTTTCTCTGTGTGCTGCATTATGCAGCACTTATAGATAGAGGAATATGCCTCTCAGGATTGTTTTTGCACAGAAAGGTGTCCCTTCCTGACAAAAATAATCCAGCATGCAACACAGGCACCCTTCCACGATGTTGCAAGGGTGCCTGTGTTGGCGCTAGACTGCCCATTGTGCGCCAGCGCAGGTGGGAAAAGTCAGAAATGCACCATATGCCCTAAATACGTCACATTCCTGCCCTTTCCCAGTGACACAATGCAGCACAGCAAGGAGACTTGCTGCCTTGCACTACACCACTATTTCGTGAATATGCCCCTTAGTAAATCTGCCACTTCATTTTTCTAGACCAAGCGCTCTTAACTTTAATGCCTACCAGTATGAATGACATGTGCCTCTAGACCTTGTAGTCCTCACTGTCTTAAGTAACATTTCTTATATATTGATGTACACACTTTTATGACTTTACATTGGGATGAGTAGCACTATAAAATAAATATATGTGAGAGAGGGGCTAAGGAGAGAAGAGGGGCACCATTGGTGGGTGGTAGTGATGGAATCCGTGGAGAAGGAGGTCACATGGGGGGGCTGCCACCAAAGATTGTTGTACCAGCTGTCACCAACGCTAAAGCCAGCCCTAATGCTAAGTCTTGGGATGCTCAGCCCACAGGCTAACCCCTGGCCTTTTTCCAGGGCCAGCTAAACCAGTAGCAAGTGAAATCAGCCTTATCTAACACAGGGAACAACTAGAGTGCTATAACTCAGCTGAGAGACAAGTATAATCAAAAATAATTTTAAAAAACAGGGGAATATAGATGTATGCATACTCCTCATTCCAGGAGAATGCTAAAAAACAAAGACAGAAGGACCACTGGCGAGGTAGCTAAAGCAGGAAGGAGGATAATAAAAAGGAACTTAACTCATCAAAAGCAGCAAACAAAGGAGAAGGTGCCTAGAGAGGCAGAAGCATGTGAAAATCTGATATCAGTGAGTGTCTTTGAGATGCACTACTGCTGAGAATTGCAATTCAGAATTGTTTTTACTATCCGCCGCCTTTTCTTTAATGAAATCTTTATGTTTTTTCTGCGCTGGCTAAGAAAATTTCGATTTTATATTAAAGATGTAAAATATCTGACATAGTCTTCATCACCAATTAAAAATACGTATTGAAAAGACTGGGCATACCATACAAGAGGTCAGTGCGCTTTCTCCACTTAAACATCTTCTGTCAACAGGGGCTGAGGTACACATACACACCCACTTTCAATCACTTTCACTCACACCCACATGGACACCATTCCAACCTTCATCCCAAACCCTCACCCACTGATGAGCGGACAAGTCTGCCCAGGCCTACGGCTGAGACCTTGAGAAGCTCAAGGAGACAAGAAAAAGTTTGTGGATTCAGGCTGCCAGGGCGGACCCTCACTCGCACATCAGTGTTGCTCATCATAGAGATCTCATGGATCCACACCGTTCAGTGGAGCGTGGCAGAAGAACAAGAACGACCCACAGAATCAAACCGGATCAACATTATACAAAGGTCTCTAAAGTTTACACTAGGTGTAGTCCCTCTTCCTGTTGATAAAGCCTCTCTGATGCGCTTTCTCAATCTCCACAGCGCGGTGACTCTTTGAATAGTTCACCACAGCAAGGATGCTTTGAAGATTTTTATGAGCAACGTCGTGCATTTCTGTTGCTATGTTGTGCAGCATTTCTACAGGAAGTTGGGGGCACTTTCCAAACCTTATGTGTAGGCCGAAGTGATTGACCTCATGTTGCAACACTGGTCTGTGTGTGGCTTTCCCCATGTCTCTGTGGCCATCAGAAGAATGCAGCTGTTATGTCGGATCCTGTCTCTGTGGAGCAAATCTACGCCCCTCCTGGTTTCCATAGACCGTGGCGTTGCCTGACTGCGCTGTCTGGAATCAGACTGCTGCATAATGCAGGCTCATTTCCACAGCACGCTCCAAACATTTGAGATTGATTCTGAGAGTGTGGGGATGGCTGGACGCCAGGCTCTCATCTGCTCTGAATGCTGACTTAGGAGGGGAGCGTACACTCTCGGGTCCCCCGGCCACTCTAATTGCTCTGGGACTGGGCTTCCTGTGGTGGGAGCCAGGAGGTGTGGGAGCATTAACTGTGATATGAAAAGCTTCCTGCCAGAGTCTGCAAAGACAAAAAGCACACCATTGGCAGGTTAAGGGAGATCCCATGCAATATTCAGCATCCCAGATTACTGCTGCGTCACCATACGGTAACTCCTATTGAAGTTATGATTTCTAGTCAGCAGCATTAAAGGCCACAGTAGAGCAAGTCAGGGACTCTGATGCAACACTGGTAATGCCTTGATTGTTTACAGGTAATCTGGCTAATCCGATTGAAGCTCACTGGATCCAGTCTGTCTATGTGCGGTGGGTCACCTCATGAGACATGCTCCCTGCTGCCCATAGCATCTAAGTGCAGATTAGGTCTCCAGCCTCTGTGAAGCCTCCACGTCTCTGAACTGGTCCCTCATGGATAACCCACCAACACTCCTGTCCGTGCACCAACGTCTCTCAAAATGAAGCCCTAAGTACTCGCTTCTAACAATGGCGGCTTGTAAGGATGGGAACGAGGAAGACTGAGTCAGAGTAATCGAAACGCAACATCCTCGTCATACTCCTCATCCAGTTACTTACATAAGTCAGGATATCCCCAAACCAGTGGCAAATAGTCTGCAATAAAAACCAGAACAGGATTTATTTGGCCTACACGAGTGTTGAATTGGTCTTCAGCTTCTCTCACTTCACTTCCAGCTGACAATGAGTCCCCGATGCCTTTACCCAAGCAGTGGCCGTGGTCTTTGGAGATTGGCCCCGTACACGTGGCGTTTCTTGTCTAACAGGCTGTAAGATATAAAGGTGTAAGAAAACGTGGATGTCCAGAGTTTTGTTCTCTACCTCACCAGCGCAACATTTACGAATCAACATGAGCACGATCTTAGAGCCTTTTAGAGGTCAAGGCACACTTCACGCCATTCTGAAGGAAAGGAAGGACTTGGATTAGATCAACGTCCCAGGTACAAAGACTTCCTGCCCAAACCAAGTTCGGAAGTGGACCCAAGGTCAATCATAGACCTTAAAAGTAGAAGGAATCTTAGAGGCTTTACTTGTCAGTGATAAACCGGTTGGATCCACATTCTTCCAGTTTCCAAGCTGATAGTGGCAGTATCTGGCAGGCCAGTGGAAGGAGAACTGGGGCCCAGAGGAAACGAGGAGAAACCGGGGACTCCCATTCCAGTTTTATAACTACCTGTTCCAGAAGCAGGAACAAACTGATTTTTCTCCATGAAGAAATGTCCAGAAGAGCCCAGATCTCCTCCCAGTGCTTTGCATGCATGGACTGGGGAAACCAGGTAAAGGAATAAGGACTTCTTTGGGCAAGAAAAAAAAACATACAGCCCCAAAGCTCCCTCATATTTGCAGTTTGGTGCTGAACAGGGGAAGCACTGCATCCCCACTCATAGAAGGAAGTCTATGGATGCAGCCCTCAATTGCATGCATTAAGGGCAAATATCACCAGAGATAGGCAGTAACCAGAGATGGAGGGTGGATCTTGCACAGTTAACCTTGTACAGCATCCTCCTAAATCCTGATACAGATAACACACCAAACAAACAGGCTTCGCTGCACCAAAGAGCATATCTGGACGTCCAGCTGTGAGAAAGCCCTGGATCACGTGACACACATGCTAATGTGTACCGTTGATATGGTATTGTTCATGTTGGTCATTGAATCCTTTACACATACTGATGAGGCAAGGAGAACTAGATGTATCACTGATAGTTATTGTTTTTCAGTTTAACTAATGGGAAGATTTCTACAGGGACCAGTCATCCTGGTAGTAGAGAACCCACAAAATAGTTCTCACTGCTGTCCTGATGCATCTGTAATCAGAGATGCCAGAGGAGGAAGAAGGCTGACCCTACCCTAACCCACCCAACCGGGGAAACTTTTCTACCAACAGCCAAGACTGTAGTGCCTCCTAATCTGATGCAAGACAGAAATCATGGACGCAAAGCATTGGAAACTTAAGCTTAGATTTGCTAAGGGTTCGACGGCGCCTGGATACCCCCACGGGTGACAAGCAGCGCTCTACAAATACACTTTACTTACACAGTCAATTGCATGTCACTGCTCAATTTTGCACTGCATTTGTGGGCCTTTTTTTATTTTTTATTTAATCTCTTTATTGCATTTAAACAAGAACAAAGGAGCATCAGATGCGAGCGATACAACAGGATGTCGACACATTACAATTATCATGGCCTTACAATGACAGTTGATTAGATAAAATTACTGCAGGTACAAAGTGCAACAGGGCTACACAGCAAGCTTTTATCAACAACGTAGATGATACTTAGAGAATATACACGCAGGTTGGAATCAATCAGAGAGGTCTTGGGTATACATACTGCAGGTGGCCGATCAACTAGAACTCATTCCCCTACTTGCCCTCACAGCGTTGAACCAAGGGCCACTCACACTCTCCAATTTATAGCATAGTAGAGGCTGAATCAAGACAAAAGAATTAAAGCTATACACCACTCGTCATGCCCCCGGCCTCAGTATTTTTATTGGCCCTATACGTATTGTACAGTGTCCAGAAATTCTTGGGTCTAGGAAGGGAGGAAGGAGATCGCTGAAATGTTCTGTTTGAGTAGAGCAATATATCATGTCAGAAGCCCAGTGGGATAGCATAGGTAGAGGGCCCCTTAACCAGCAAATGGCCACCCTTCGCTTTGCCATGAGCAGTCCCATGTCAACCAGCCTACGCAGCCCCTTAGGCAACGGTTTCGAGAAGCCCATAAGCGCTAGAGCCGGGTCCGGCTGAAGCTCCTGCCCAGTTATAGCTGTCAATTCCAAGAACACCTGTCTCCAAAACTCAGCCACCCCCGGGCAGAGCCATGCTAGATGAGCAAAATCAGCTACCTGCTCACTACATCGTGCACAACGCGAGCTCTCACGGAGCCCGTATCTACATAGTCTTTCGGGAGTATAATAGACCCTATTTAGGAACTTAAAGTGAATTAGACAGTGTCTACCATTAAGGGAAACTCGTTTTATGTTTTGGCAGCAATATAACCACATGTCATCGTCTATTTCCATAGACAGGTTGAGTTGCCAAGCTAAATGGGCTTTAGTGTAGTGGTTTGCTCTATATGACATAGCGTGTTTGTAAATCTTAGAGACCATTCCCGTTGTGGCTTGCGTCTTTATGATCAGGGAGAGCGCGGTCACCTCCGGCGGCTCAGTCAGGTCAGTGCCTAGCAGTTGCAATAATGCGTGTCTTATCCTATGATATTGAAATTTAGTGAGGAGTGAGGGCGCATCTAACCCTTCAGCAATGGAGTCCCAGTCTTTCATTATTCCACCCACAAACAAGTCGCCTATAGTATGGACCCCAATGGAATTAAGCGCGCGGACTACACCACCATCTCTACATGGCAACAACCAGTGGCACCAATCAAGAGGCGCCAAAGGTGAATACAGTAGGGCCCCAGCCTGCAACTTCAGAAGATGGTGCCAGGCGTGATTAGTTGCGTTAATCGAATCTAGAATGCCAGTCCTGCGATCTGTGGGCGCGAAGAGTAACATGGGGAGCGGGCTCGGGCAGCAACCTCCCGCTCAATGCGCAGGTGAGGGATATCAGGTGAGCCGTGTATCCAGAGTTGAGCATGGGCGCATTGCGCAGCTCTGTAATAAAGGTCAAAGTCCAGCGCCCCCAATCCACCCATGTGGTAAGGTAGGGTAAGAATTTGCCTTTTGACTCTCGGCTGTTTGCCCGCCCAAGCTAATTTGACAATCAGTGTCGTGAGCGTTTTGAAGAATATGCCAGGGAGGACCATCGGAATGTTCGTAAAAAGGAACAGGAATCGAGGGAGAATTACCATTTTCATTATTGAAATCCTACCTAACAGCGTCAACGGTAATCGAATCCAACGCTCTATATCGTCTTCCAGCTTGCTCACCAATACTCCATAATTATCTCTAAAAACCGCCTCCGAGTCGGAGTGCACTTGTATTCCAAGATACCTCACTGAGTCCGACGTCCATTGGAGTGGATAGTCCAGGTCAAATTATAACGTAGACGGCGTGAGGGGGGACACGAGGGACTTAGACCAATTAACCTGAAGACCCGAGACTCCCCCAAAAAGCACCACCTCACGTAATACAGAGGAGAGATGGCGTTCGGGCTCACGCACATAGAGTAGCGTGTCATCTGCATAGGCCGAAACTATGAGATTATATCCTGGGATGCGAATGCCTTTATGCCCATGGTACTCCCGCAACGCGCAAGGTAAGGGCTCTGCGACAAGTGCGTAGAGATTCGGCGAGAGCAGACAGCCCTGTCTCGTGCCCCGCAAAATAAATATCGGTTCCGTTACCAAGTCTCCAATTTTAATACGTGCCGAAGGCGAGCTATAGAGCACTCCTAGCAACTGCAAAAAGACCGGACCTAAGCCCATACGTGTCAGCACCTGCCGCATGAAGGGCCATTCAACAGAGTCAAATGCCTTCTCCATATCGAGAAATACCGCTACTGCGCGCGACTCCAGGATAGTGTGTTGCAACGCCCCAAAAACTGTACATAAATTGTAGGTGATATTACGACCCGGGACAAACCCCGCCTGCTCCGGCGCGACTAGGATGGGTACCAGGGGCACCAGACGGTTGGCTAAAATCTTTGCAAAGATCTTGGTGTCGACGTTGAGGAGGGAAAGGGGATGATATGACGAACATTCCTCAGGGGGTTTACCCGGTTTCAAAATGGCCACAATTACCGCCTCTCTCATTGAGGGCGGCATTGAGCCTGAAACGCACATATCCTCGAATAATGCAGTCAGGTTTGGCAGTAAGAGGTCCAGAAACGCCTTGTAGAATGCCACCGTTAGACCATCTATTCAGGGAGCACTACCGGCTCTCATAGTAGATAACGCAAGGAGTATTTCCTCCCTCTCTATCGGCCGCATCAAAAACTCACAATGTGTGTCAGTCAGCCATGGCAGCTTAATATGAGACAAGTAGTCCAATATTTCAGCTTCGGAGCCCGAGCCACGCGAGGAGTACAATGTCGAGTAAAATTGTCTAAACCTCTCTGCAATGGTCAGGTCATCTGTTAGTGCCACTCCCTCCGCAGAGTTCAGAACGGCGACCCCAGAGCGATCACGACGGTTCCGCAATAACTGTGCAAGTACCCTGCCTGGTCTTTCGCCCTCACCATAAATATGTGCCGTGGCATATTTGCCAAGGTGCTTAATTTCAGCATCAGCTGTTTCCTGAAACTCTTCCAATTGAGTCTTGAATTCTGTCAACACCCCATCGTCAGCACCGAGTTGCAGCCGTGCTTCTAGCGCAGACAGCGCAGCCTCCAAGTCAGTTAACCTTTTATGCAGCGCCTTGAGAACTCCTGAGTGCTTAGACATCGTGACCCCTCGAATGTAGACTTTAAACACCTCCCACACTACCTGGAAGCTATCTACCGAGCCAACATTTTTGTCAAAATATGTCTCAATTGCGTCAGCTAGCTCTGCCCTGAATACCTCGTCCAGAAGTGAGTAGGGTGGAAACCGCCATGTGTAAGGAGGAATTCTCCTAGAGGGGGTAGCAAAGACAACTAGAATTGGGGAGTGGTCCAAAAACGTGCGGGCAAGCACCTCATAGGTTCGCACCAGATTATACAGCTGTCTGGAGGCTAGCCAGTAGTCAATACGTGGGTGTAAGTCATGGAATGTCGCATAGTATGTGAATCCCCCTTTATCAGGAAAACGCTGTCTCCATACATCACGTAAGTCTGCACGTACCATAGATGCGGCGAGAGTACGAGCCGAAGCAGTGACTCGTCGCGCCGGTCCCCCTGAGCGGTCACAATCCGGGTTCATAACTAAATTGAAATCCCCACCCCATAGCTGCTGCTTATCCCCAAGATCCTGTACTCGACTGAACAAGTTTGTATAGAAGCTTGGGTTATCATAATTAGCCCCATACACATTCATTACTAATAGATCCAACCCCCTTCCCCTACAGCTAGATACCACAAATCTGCCATCAACGTCAGTATGTAGGGGCTGCAGTGTGAAGGATGACTTAGGACGCACCCATGTAAGTACTCCCCTGGAGTGCGTAGTGAAGCCAGCGGCATGTGTATTCCCTTGCAAACCTCTGCTACGGAGTAGCGAGCTGGAAAGAGGTAGGTGGGTTTCCTGCAAAAGTGCAAGATCAATCTCATGTCTGTTCAGGTATGCCAAAACTTTCCGTAGTTTCCTGTGGTTGTTAAGATAACGAACATTCCATGTGAGTGCACGAAGAGTGCCCTGCGTATCAACCCTACGAGGAGTGTGATCAGCTGCGATAGACCCCGTCGCATCAATACTACAAGTGTCAGCCATAAATTGTCGGCATGTGCATCGGTCCTGTGTAATGTGTGTAGTGTCTACCAGCAGTGTTGCGCATCTTCAGGCACCTTTCAACCCTACCCCCCACCCACGCTAGGCCAACCCCAACCAAGCCTAGACGATTAACTGACCAACAGACCTCCTGCGTAGCATCATAGTATAACAACCAATATAGCAATGTCAATAGAACACAGGAAGGACCCATCCCTCCCACCCTCCCAAAACAATACCCCCATAGTGTAGAACGCACGTGGGCAGAGGTGGCACGCTTCCGAAACATAAACTGAAAGAAACCACAACTGGTTTCCGCCCCTCATACCGCCCATAAATTGAGAACTCCTGAGGCAAAAATTATACAATAGAACCCCCCCGAGAACATATTAGAAGACTCATCATGGCCCAAGAGAAGCATAATCTGGCGAACTGACTCTCCCGCATCACACCACAGCTCCCATCCTCCTGGACAGTAACAGTATCATGTATAAAAAGCATGCACAAACAGCGCTTCAGTAAACCCGTCTCAAATACCTTGTACTCTCCCGCCCCCAACCCCAGCAACAATCATCTTATCTGCCTGGATCAGAGACGCCCCATCAGTCCTGCTCTTCCAGATCTCCTCCCGCCCCCTCGTCCAGCAGAGACCGAGGCGGGCTGCGTCGATTGTCCCTCGCCCAGTCTTTCATGGCCCTCTGGAGGGCCTTCGGGTCTGTAAAAATATGTGACTGTCCCTGGCGATTAATCCGAAGTCTGGCGGGGTAGAGCATTGCGTAGTCAATATTGTGTTCTCTTAGCTGCTTCTTCAAGGGGGCAAATTGTCGACGCGCTTCTTGGACCTTGAAAGTGAAGTCTGGGTATAACGATATAGTAGAGCCCTCAAATTGAAGTGGCTGTTTGTCCCTGGCCGCTCGAAGAGCAGAGTCTCTGTCGCGGTAGTTGAGGAGCTTCGCGATGATGGGTCTCGGGGGTGCCCAAGGCACCGGACGCGGACCCAACGAGCGGTGTGCCCGCTCGACAACGAACATGGACGAAAAGATCTCCTGCCCAAGGAGTGAAACTAATAACTTTTCTATGAACTGTTCCATGTTTCCAGTTGGGGTGGACTCCGGAAGGCCCGTGATCCTAAGGTTGCTCCGCCTCGAGCGCGCCTCCAAGTCCTCCGTCTTGTCCTGTAGGACCTGGAGAACTTTCCCCAGCTGCTTGTGACCCACATCAAGAGTTACTTGCGCTTCTTCGACCTCTGTGGTACGGCGTTCTACCATGTCCAATCGCTGTGCATGCTTGTCCAGCCGTTCGGACATTCTGTCCATGCGATAGGAGAGAGAGTCAATCTTAGAGCCCAGCACTGAGAGGCTACCCTGCAGGCCCTTCTCCATCGCCGTCAGCATAGTGCGGATGTCTCCCGCCGGCTCCACCTGGGGCAAATCCTGCGCGTTTTCATCTTCCTCTACGATTGCCTTGCGACCCTTGGTTCTCTTCTGGTCGAAGGTGATCTTCGGCTGCGTTCTATCGACTTTACCCATGGTTGGTGTCCCTCTTCACTCCGGAATAAGGTCAGGGCACCGTGACACAATCCAGGGCCGATGTGGGAGAGCAGCTCCTCGCCAGCAGCAGCCTACTTGAAGAGGAGGAGACACGCCGTCTGTGATCTGAGCCGATCGTATGCCAGAAGGGGGATAGAGGCAAGCGGGTCAGTAGCCGTGGGCCGCAGTCCACCAACGGAGCAGCCCCGACCCGGACCCGCTCCCAGCACGTCCCAGGAGGGAGATATCAGGCGACCCACCATGTAGTGGCAGCAGGGGGGACCACGGACTCCTCCTCACCCTGCAGACCAGCCCAATAATCCAGCAGGTGCAGCCTCACGCACTCAGCACCATCATCAGGCGGCAGCGAGGGTGAAGCAAGGTGCTGGCAGGTAAAATGGCGGACGCGCACCTCCCTCAGCTTGGGCCCAGGATCGCACCCAGCCAACAATCCGACCCCGGGAACGTCGCGGATCAATATGGCCGTCGCAGGCATAATCCCTCCGGGGCTCGCAGCGGCCCTCAGGCTACAGCAGGACTCACAAGCAACTCCCTCACTGGCCCAGCAGTAATGACGGTGTGAAGCAGGGCACAGGCCGGCAGGCACCTCCGAAGCAGCGCGCTCAAAATACCTCACCGGTGATCAGCAGGGGAATTCAGCAGTAGGCAGGACATCAAGGGCGAGGGTCCGAACCTCGTCGGGCGGGGGGAGGGACGTAACTCCGCGCCAGCCGCTGGGCGCCGAACAGAGTCGCAACAACGTGAGCAGGAGAGCGGCCTCGGCGGTCACCACAGCCCGGGGATTCAGGCCCAGTCTCCGGTTCCGCAGCAGGCCAGATCGCGCTCCGACGTCCAGCGTCGTACGGGAACCGGAGTAGCAGCAATCAACTCCCCACCGGCTCCGGTCACCGAATCCGGCACTGTAGGGCCTGCTTAACGCCTCAGGAAGCTAATAATGGATGGATAGTGTGGCGGTGTATGGGAGCGGCGTGCTCAAGCGGCCATCTTGGTCACGAGTAAGCTCCGCCCCCCGTCATTTGTGGGCCTTTTTAATGTCAACTAATTCAGCTCGATGCTTTTCATTGCTTCGTGCCACGCGAGCGCCCATGCAAAAGGTCAGTATATGACCTTTTTTGGTCTTCAGTTATATCAAATTCACCTCTACAGGGTACAAGGGTCCACTGTGGCAAAATGAACTGTGCAAATTGATGCTTCCTACAATTAAAAGCTTTGTAAAGATAGGGCAACCCAAATAGGTCAGAAGGGAACTTGGGTAATTGGAAAATAAACGAATCAATGATTCTACTTGTCATGTACATTTTCAGAAGAATTAAAAAATCTTTAAAGAATTGTAAAAGATGGAAGAACATATTTCAATAGAATTCTAAAAAAGTCCATTGATTCAGCACGATCTGAGAAAACCCTGTGTTATCACAAAATACAGTTTAGATTTAACGGTACATGTGGCAGACCATGAATAATTGAAACAGATTTTTAATCAATAATCAACTTAAAAACAGAAAAACTTGCTATCTTATAATGAAGTTCTATATGTCACCTGAATACATTTTTGATTCACACCTAATCATTCACCTGAAAGTGAAAACTAAGCACTGAGCATGATTAACTTGTCAGTGTCATTCTCTGAGTCACTATATTCTTGGTGTGCAGTGGGCTGGTAGAGAACATAGTGAAGGCAACATAAAAAATCTGGGACATCCTTCCCTCTCTTTCTTTGTCGTTATTCATGGTTTTGGGAATATCTATACTTCTTAGCTGTCCCTCATTTAGATGAGAGCTCTGAATCACAAACCAGTGCTTGGCAAATTTGTATGCAACTTACTTCTTTCCTCTTCTGAAAAATCCAATCTGCCACATATTTGAAAGTACATTTCTTTTGTGGGATAGTGTGGCGCGTTTAATACTCCAGGCACCTGACTGTAAACCAAATCAGGAAAACACAATTAGTAACAGTGTGAGAATCCACACACCTTTTTAGTGCTACCCCCACTTTTGTGGTTAGATTTGGGCTATTATTTTGATGGTGAGCACTGTGAGTCTTATGGTGCATGTGTATTATTTCTATAACACGGAGTAAAATTGTATGCACTGTATTGGCTTGTTGGTTACCTATTCACTAAAGCCACAGTTCCTTGATGCTGGTAGTGCACTAGTTGCATGAAAGTTAAATGTAATATGTGGGCTGCAGTGGACATTTACATGTGACTGGAAAAACATAGCGTCAGGTTCCTCATTGTGGCCTGTTTGGTTCCAGCTTAAAAACTGGAAGTAAAACATGTCCAAGGAAAGTGCACTAGCATGCAGAAAAAACCCAATTTTTCTACATTAGATAAGTAACCCTTAAGTGTTTATTGTTGCCCACAAGGCTTGGTGTTTAATGTGTGAAAGTGAGATGTGGTAGATAACAAGAAACGTATGTCCTCACAGTGAATAGCTACAAAATGCTGGTTGTGATTACAAATTAATTTTCGGAGTTTCAGTCAGAGAAGTCTTAAAAACCTAATTTAAAGTTCCCTTTTAATGTGTGTTAAAATCTAGTTCAATCATGAAGGCAGATTTTTGATTACCAAATTGGAAATGCAACTTTCTAACATCAAAAATTGCTTAAGCTTGGTAAACTGTTTAAAATATGGAATTCATTTTCTCTTTTATTTTTTAATATAGTCTTAGTTATTAGTTTCTCTTGAGAAATATTCATCAAAATATTGTTACCACCGGCGGCCACCACAGAGGGTGCTGCGGATTCTAGCGTGCATGGGACCTGCAGGTGCCAAGCGATCGCCCATGCTCTCTCAGAAGGTTGCAGGTGCCTTGACACTAAGACAGGCATGTTGTATATACCTCTAGGCCACCTGGTAAGAGAAGACCCACATGATCCAACCTTTAATTTTTGGCAAATGGAGATGGTGAAACAGAAGAGAGTTTTACTCTCCTGCTTCGTTATGAGTACTTCTAGTAGTTGGAAGTCTGAGACCTACCACTTTGGGGTTTCTGTCTTTGTTGTGTCCAACACCCCTTCCACCCCAGTTCCTGGTTTCTTCTTCAGGTTACATTGGGCTTGTTCTATACTTGCTTTTTACTTCTTTTGAGTTGCTTATTTTTTATTTTGCATTGTTTGCTTCTGTTGAAAGGTCATTTTATGCTTGTGCTTTTTCCTCTCTTAGGCACCATCCTTATATCTTGGCTCCTTTTCTTCTGAGCTTCTATTGGATACCATTGTCTAGCATCTCCTTTGGTCACTTTGGAGGACAGTGCTGAGGTTGCTAGAGTAGTTCGTCCTTAAAATCCTTATCCAGACTCCAGGGTAAAGTAAAAGAGGTGCGACCTGCCATTGACAAATATGCAGAAAACAATCCTTTGTGAAAACCCACTGGGCATTGAACATTGGCCAAATGTTGTATAAGTTAATATAACTTAAAGATGAATTGTGGATTTCCAGAAATAATAGTAACTTAAATAGATGTTTCAATTACCCAACTAAATGCAACTCAATTTAGTGATCCTTAAAGGACAGATCACTTCAGCAAAAAACATTTAAATCAATGAGCCATCGGGCTGAGATGTGCTTGTAAAAGTAAATGTCCTGTGATGTATACAACACATTCAGACTAGGGCTGTGCAAAATTCACATAATTTCTTTTGGCGTACCTACACAAAATGTTTGAAAAATTACATTACATTACGTGTAATTACATGAAACGCAATGCAGGCGTCTGGTTATATATTTTAGCGAGAAATGCATCTACAGTGGAATGCGAGGACACTTCCGCTTGTGCTCTGTCCTTCATGTTGTTCCCATGCATTTGTGGTACATTTTTACCATGAATTGTGCATTCAATGCAAATTTTTACGGCAAACGGCTGTAGAAATTTAGATAGCTAGAAAATCATAGTGTTTCAAAACAGAAACATTTGGCAAGTAGTAATTTTCTTCAGTCTCTATGTCAAGATTAGAAATTAGTGTAAGCCCTTTTCCCATGAGTACCAAGAGTAAGATAGCTAGTAAATTGGAGGCCAATATGCTGTTGCGGACATGCTTCTAAGAACTAAGCTTGTTGTGCTTTTAAAGTAAGGTTTCACGACTATTTTTAACCCCCGACTTCATCTTTATGGACCCCAGTGCCAATGGGAGCAGATGTAAGTGGGATATAAAGAACTGGACACAATACTCAATACAATACTGTGAAGCACTTTCCACACCATGCAAACTCTTCACTTCGTCTTTCCCAGAGCGACCCGTGCAGGTAAGAGCGTGGGGCGGTGGGGTCGGATTGGGGGGGGGGGAATTCGATAGATGACCACGAGGGGAAATTAAATAAATAATTAGTTTTCCCTCGTCGTCTGTCGAAATCCTCCCACCCGGCCCCACCACTCTTACCTGCACGGGCCGCAGCTGGTCTTCCCTCATCTAGGATTTCAGCAGAAGCTACAGGCCACCATTGCCTTTGTCTTCTGTCATCTGGACCAAATAAACGGTCTCTACTTAGGGACTCTGCTCCTTGTCTCTGAAGATTACAATGCATCCAAAATGCAAAAAACACGAAAATTCCTTCTCCTTGTACATGGGTTTTTATGGCGGATTTAGCAAGGAAAATGTTAAATGACCTTGACGCCCAGGGAGAAAACTCCCTGCACATGGGAGTATTTGTTTTTATTTCAGATAATACAAACTCCTACTTTGTAAGTTTGTTTTCTATGATTAAAAATGTTTGCAGGGCGGTACTTTAAACAAGGCTCCAGCTTGGAAAACCTTCAGTACTGTAAGAGATGTTGACAGTGTGCCCGCTCCCTTCATCAGTCAGGTTGGAATCGGGAATTGGGAATAGGGCAGATGGTCCTCCACCACGATGGCGGAGATCATGACGTCTGTCCCCATAGCAGATTAGAAGAGCATTCACTGTGATCTAAACTAGGCCATGAGAACTAAGGTAAAACCTTTGACCAGGGCAAACCGCAAGGATCACCCAACTTCTACCACACTGAGCAGCCTGAAGTCACCCGTTGGCCCTTGTCAACCACAGACTTTGGCTTTAATTGACACTTTCTAGTTTCTTGGCGCCTTTCACCTAATAACTTAAAAAAAAGATTTCTGATCCATGTGTATTGATTTTTCTACCTTGGTTTGAGAATTTTTGAAAACTGTTTTTTGGTACTACTTGAGGGTAAAACTCAGATGCTTGTTCTATAGCTTTCAAGGGTTGAGGAGAGTTTTCTCAGTGGATTGCATTGTGACCTAGCAGAATATTTTCTTAATAACCCTCTAAGCAATGGAACTGTGTCCTGCGGGCAGCACACCGATAGCTAAAGCAAAGTCTCAATACCATGAGTTATAATATCAGAGTTCAAGGCACTAAACTGTTGGTTACACTGTTTGCTGCAGTATGTGCTCAACTCACTGACATATTATTTGTGGATTTTAATCTCTTTTCTACTATACATACAGAGCGAAATGCTTAACTGACAAAGGGGGATTTGCCCCTTTTAGCTACATTCTACACATTGCTTTATATGTGCTCTTCAGGCTGCTCTTCTTTGTGTGATCAATTTTGCAGTGCTAGACAGATCAATGGCTCTGACCTCCACAGAGCTTAGCCTCTCCTCCTGTATTGGTGGTTCGTCCTCGACATGAGAAAAACAAGGTTTTCTTAATCATCTTGAAGTGGCCTGATCTAATAGCTGCTATTTGGAATAACTAGGCGCATGTGTCCTTCCCAGAAATTAGTGTCCCACTGCAGTCAATTATTGTAGGAAAGTGGAGTATTATGTGGTGCTGCTGGTTAGGCTTCACCACGCAATACTCTCACAAACCCCAAAGATGGTCCTTGAATTCACACTAATAAATCCTTAGCTCAGTCCTGGTAGAGTGGCAAAGAGCAGTCAGGCTTTACTAAAGGAACATGTGCTAAGCATTTCAGAGTACCAACATGGACGAGAAGTAATTGACATGACTATAAAGAAATCCAACATCAATTTATTAAAATAAAGCAGATTTTTATCTTAATTTAGACACCAAAACAAATGGAACAGCATACATATAACCAAAGTTATAGATTTTTGAAGCAAAATAAAATCAGTGTAAAACAATACAGTGAAACTTTATCATTTTGGTCAATGGGAAAAACCACTAGTGACAATCAGTCACTTGCAGGTTGAGTTGCATGGAACTCTTGCAGGGTAGAGGTGATGTGGGTCCCAGGACCGAGCCAAGACAGTCAGTTTAATTTTGCCTGGCCCATGGAGCCCAGGTGCAGAGTTATCCTGGCTGTCCCTGGTGTTGAACGGGAGCTGTGGGAAAGCTGCTTTTACTGCTAAAACTGTGCTGCGGGGGAACAAGATGCAAACACACACCCTCTGGGCTGCTGCTGATGTCGGATGAACATTGGATGGAGTTCCCTCTAGGGGCAGCATCGAGTGCCGTGGTCGGTTGACGGACTGGCGACTGACAAGCCTTGGCAGTGGTCAGTAGAGCAGATGGTTACTCCAATGTCTGGTGGTCCCAGGGAATGCAGTAGCTCCCTGTAGCTTTGTGGAAGGCAGGACTACAGCTCCCACAATGCACTAGACCATCTGGATTTAGGCAATCCCTCGGAGGGCAAGATGGCCAGTGATTTTTCAGATCTGGAGCGCTGTTTTATCTGCAGTTTGCAGGTAGTGTCACTAGTCCAGGGGAGTCGGAGGGTGCTTAAGGCTTCCACAGGGGTCCCTCTGTCTGGGAGAACTGAGAGTCAGCCAAGGATGAGTTTCGATCGGGCAGTTCCAGGAGCGTTGCCTCAGGGACAGAGCATCCCACTTTTGCTTTGTGCAAGCCCTGTTGTCACATACACAGGTCTCTTCCTTATCCTCTTTGATGCAGGATGCTCAGATAGGAGGTTCTGGTGTCAGGGGCAGCTCTTAAATCCTAGATTTAGGGGTGTTAGGAGGTGTGGGTGCAAGTGGTCGATGGGCTAATAGCCCCTGTGTCTAATCCGTCCCTGAAGTGACCACATCTGGGGGTGTAGGCCAGGGCCGGACTGGGAACCAAAACCGGCCCTGGCAAACTGCTCGGCCGGCCCCCCCTGGGGTGAGGGGAGCTGCAGCCGTGCAGTTTGCGAGGGCCGGTTTCGGCCGATTTTCTTACAGGGGGCCGATATTGCCGACCCCCGGTAACAAAAACGGCCCCCCAGGAGCCCAAAACCGGCCCCCACCCTAGCGGCCCACCGGGGAAATGCCCGGTGCCCGCTACGGCTAGTCCGGCCCTGGAGTAGACCACCTTTTCTAAACAGAACCCACTATTTCTACCACTTTTAAAAATGGCAGAAGTTTTCCGCAGCTGTATAGATCAGGTAGCTCACCCTAGAGGTGTGTCTAGCCTTCTGTGGGTGTACGCTTCCTGCCTATTTTCCCACCTGCCTGGGTGCAAATGTGCCTGATGAGTAGGTAGATGGCTTCCCTTCCTTTGGGAGGCAGCTTAGATGGATATCAGAAGCGGTGTAGCATTTGAAGCTCACTGCCTTGATGTGCCACTTCACTAGCCAGCCTGGGAGGGAGGAGGTGTGACCTCCTCCCTGCCCAGGCCTTTGCTCTTGACTCCTGGGAGTGTTCACACTGCCTGACAGGAGGTCAGAATCCCCTCTTGGTGGCAGCAAGTGCGGGCTGTCAGCCAGAGCACAGGAAAGCTGGGGCAACAAGGTGGGCAACCTCTAAGGTAGCCTCCTGGGTGCATGCCACATCGCTCCTGGCACAAGATTTGTTTTAGGGATGAGAAGGCACATTGTTTGATACCAAACATAGCATATTTAGGTACCATAATGGAGCTTCCAACCTTGGGTTTGCCCGGGTGCCAGCCCATGTTATCCTATGGACCGTCTATCACTTATAGTGTCCTTTAATGGTAAAGGGCACTATAGGGACATATAAGCTTGCACTTACATGTCCACACCTTTGATATAATGCACCCTGCCTCCTGGGCTTTAGGAGGCCTTCCTTAGGGGTGACTGACATAAAGACAGTGCATTGACTTTGCCACACATTGTGAGGGCGAGGTTGAGATCGAGCAGTTTGAACTGCTCTTGCAGTCTGCAATGGCAGGCCTGCTGTCAGTAGTTTAATTGGGTCACTCAAGGTGGCACAAACAGTGCTGCAAGCCCTGGGAACCTCTTTACCACCGATGCCCTGGGTACCACTGATACCATATACTAGGGACTTATAAGGTGGGTAAAGTCCTTGTAAATCGGGTTTGCCAATTCACACGTATCAGTTTTGGGGAAAGAACACTGGCACTGGGGCCTGGTTAGCAGGCTACAGGGCACTGTCAGAGTTGAAAACCAGCATCTAGTAATCCAAATTGGGCTAAAAGTGGGGGGAATCTGCAAAAAGGGCCTGTTTTCTTCCAGTTATGACTGGATGTGTAAGATGCAAATTCATCATTAACATTAGCAAGCTAATTCCGAGTCGGCCAGCTGCATCAAAGTCTTTAGGTCTTGTCCCAGGTCTGTCACAGGACAAGAAGGTGGGGTCATATGTACCAAGCCCTGCACTTTTCAGGGCTACACACTCCTACCGCACGTACATATTTCTAATGCAAGCCCGCACTCTTTATTAATGATGTTGTAGTTAGCATGGCCTCTCACTAGATGGCACCAGATACTGGAGGTGCCTTTTTATATTCAGCACCTAGAGGGGCACTGCATGATGACATTTTTGATCAGAGCCCCGCAAAAACCTCTGAATGGCCTGGCCAGTGCCTGTTAAATTTAGGTGCCTGGCAGTTGTATCACTAAAAATAAGTGTTTTTCTAAAGCCGAGTAGTGCAATACAGCTTCTATATAAGGCTGCTACCAGTAGGTTACTAAGTAAATAAATTCTACTCACTCAGAGGCACCTCCTCACCTCTTATGTTGACAGACTGCATGGGCAGATAGAGGTTAGCCTGCTTGATGGATCCTGATTCACTTCTGCTTGCAATTGTGCACTTTAAAAATATGAAATATACTTTGAAATGGTAACATTTTTATAAACTGAATTATAGCTAGGAAATTTGAATGTTTAATGTTGGTTAAATATCATGCATATTGAACGTGTAAGGGTTGCATGACTTTTCATGATTTCAAGACTTGTAGTGTTCCTTGAGATAGTTTGAAATTCACGTTATTCAGAGAATGAGTCTGAGCAGGATAAGACCCTGACGGGTCTCAACAAGGATGTGGAGGGACGAAAGCACAATCTCTGGGAACAAAAACCAGGAGGAACCAAATGCATACACCTGATCTAGAGCCATTAGGAACAAACCACAATCTCAAGAGTCTAGAACCGAAATAACTAAACCACCATCTCTGGGAACAAAACTAGGTTGAAGCACACCACAAGCTGTAGGACAGAGGTAATGGAGGAAACAAATGACGTATTTTGGTAACATAAAACACACAAAAAAACAAGTCTATGTTCTGGAAACAAACAAGTGGTGTGACCAACACATATGATTGGGAACGTAACTAAGACGATCCAAATCATCAACATTTTGGGCCTGATTTAGATCTTGGTGGACGAGTTACTCCGTCACAACGGTGACGGATATCCTGCTAGCTGAAATATAAATCCCATAGGATATCATGAGATTTGTATTTCTGCAGACGAGATATCCATCACCGTTGTGATGGAGTAACCCATCCGCCAAGATCTAAATCACACCCTTACTCTCGAATGATTTTGAACTAATCCCCAATCTCTCTTTAGAGCCAAGGTTCTTGAAGAATCAAGCCATAACCTCCAGGAACAAAAAACAGTAGCAGTCAACCACTGGCGTTGGGGCTGATAACTGGAAGGAAACAACACACCTTCTGTGAGGATTACCCAGAAGGAAATGGACCATAACAAGAAATTAAATTGGAACCAAAAAACAAATTTGCAAAACAATCCAAGGGAGCCAAAGTATAGGAATCTGTTTAAAAAAAAAAAAAAATTAATACAAAAGAAAAGCAGGCTGTACTGAAGGCTTCCTTGTCTTCAAGACCACCCTGTTTGTCTTTTTGTCCTGATAGGCCAGGTGGCAAAGCATTCAATACCATCTGTTTTTCTTTCCATGCCAAAAGAAGGACCAGGCAGTTAAGCATTGATCATTATGGCAATTACTTTTTAGGTTTGTCCTTTGAGATAGCTCTAGATGTCTGACCTGACTATTCAAATCATATATTTTTTTTTTAAACACTTTTTATTGGTTGCCATAACAGTATAATGTTGAAACCATCTGCAGTATACACGACAATTTCAGTTTTTGTTGACATCTCTCAAAATATTTTCAAATCATACCATCATTAAATACCAAGAACACCAATATTACCAATCCAGTTGTTTGCGGGCAGACGGTCACCCCCGTCTACCTCACCAGGATACACCTAGGCCACGTAGGCAATGTCCATCCGGATTTGTTACCAATAACATGTGTAAATATTAACCTTAACATCTAAACTTGTGAAACAGCCCCCCACCCCCCTCCTGGTCTGGCTTCACCCTTAGTGCTTGTTGTGGCCCAGTGACTATAGTCGCATGCCCGTGTGTGCTCCACTTCCCTGCTATCGCATAGGGTCATGGTTGTTGTGTGGGCAGGGAACTCTCGGGGAGGAGATCAAGTTGTTTAAAGTTTTCCATCAGGATGTCCCAGCTCATAGAGATAGGGTGTTTCCGTAATCCTCTTGCCTCTTCCCTTCGGATTGCCGCACTCTCGGCACTACCCCATTGTATCACATCATTCTGCCATGTAGTCATTAATGGGCTTCTAGGGGATTTCCACCTCATAGTGATTACCCTCACAGCAAGCAACAGCGCCAGGTCTATAAACCTCAACAGTACATTTAGTGCAGATGTGCGTTTGCGGAGACCCACCAAGCATTCCAGTGTATTATTTTGGACAGGCAGATGAGTCACCTCATGAAGTGCCCCCCTTATTCCGACCCAATAATCACTGAGGCGTGGACATGCCCATACCATGTGAATAAAGCCTGCCTCATCTCCCTGACAGCGGGGGCAACAGTGGGGGCCTCCGGGTACATACGATGGAGTTTCTGTGGGGTTAAATAAGACCTGTGTAGGTTCATTGTCTGAATAAATTTAAATTTAACATTACGTGATACTCGTTTGGGATGTTCTAACATGCTCGCCCAGTCCTTGTCGGTAATTTCAGTATGCGCGTCCGTCGCCCATTGTGTCCTGAGCCCCGGGAGACCTGTTGATACCTGCGTTCTAATGCCCGCATATAACCATTTGACTAGATGGCCTCCTGTTCCCATATAATACAATAGGTGAACCAGTTCATGTTGTGGGGGCTCTCTACGCTGCGGAGCCCATGCCTTCCTAATATAATGTAGTACTGCCGCGTGTGTTAGATACAGGCGGTCTGATGCCCCAGTAGTCTGCACGAAGGTTGCATGATCCAGAAGACTGCCGTCCCCAAAGAGCTGTCCCACCTCCTCCACCTCAGTCTCCGTCCAAGCCTTTAGTCCGGCCTGCGTTAGTAGCCCTCCAGGGGTGGGTATGCCTAGAAATGGAATGTTAGGCGCATATGGGATGGCCCTGGAGGTATATAACAGTGCCTTCCTCCAACATTGTATCGCTGTCGTAAGCAATGGGGGTCTCCCAGGTGTAAGTTTGTCTTTTGGTAACAGTAAGGAATGTAGGTTGCCCCGTTCTATGTCTTGAGAGGTAAACCCTATTTCTTGTAAATTCATGCCCGCTGTCCAGTGAGACAGCCATTGGAGTTGACTGGCGAAGTAATATGCTTTGAAGTCTGGGACGCCCATACCTCCCTTATTGGAATCTAATTGTAATTTCTGGAGGCTGATTCTCCTGCGACCCTTCCTCCATATAAGCTCTATGAGTATAGTGTTCAGGGTGCAGAAAATGGATTGCGGAATCACCAGCGGCAAGTTCACAAAGAAATATAATAAGCGAGGGAGCATCACCATCTTAGAGATTGCGACGCGTCCCATCACCGATAATGGCAGTGAAGTCCAAAATGTCACACTTGAGCGTATAGCAGTGATAGCCTTTACCAGGTTTCCCTCGAGTTGGTCCGCCCTTGTTCTGTATATTTGTATCCCGAGATATTTAAAAGTAGTGTGTGCTACTGGAAGGGCGTAAGCGCCGAAATGTGTCGTATCAGGGTGGGCACCGTCATGGAAGTAAAAGGCATTAGATTTTCGCGAGTTTACCGCAAGCCCCGAGATTTGTTCAAATGTCGAGAAAATAGTAGGGAGGGGTGCAACATCAGCATTCAGGTCCTTCAGATACAACAAAATATCATCCGCATATATTGAAATCAAGTGTGTAGCCCCATCAATGGGTATGCCCAGCTGTTGTGTTGACCGCCTCAGGGCTATCGCCAGGGGTTCCAGCGCCAGCACAAACAACAGGGGGGAGAGCGGGCATCCCTGTCTTGTACCCCTATGTACCGTGTATTCCCGAGAGATGTGTCTTCCAGTGCGTGCTCTTGCGGTAGGTGAAGTGTAAAGTAGCCGCACCCATTTAAGATAATCCCTAGGGAGGCCAAACCGTTGCAACGCCGCGAACATGTAATCCCAGGATATGGAATCAAAGGCCTGGCGCAAGTCCAGTGCCAAACAGCCAGCCCCGGGTAGTCTGCTGTGATGGCTGACATGATAGAATGTAGTCGTCTCGTATTGAGGGACGTGCTGCGGCTTGGCAAAAACCGCATTGGTCCCTATGTATTAGGGTAGTCAAGATTCAAATCATATATAATATACATGCAGAGAGGGGCTTTTGGTCAGCAGAATTTATCAATTGAAATACTCATATACAACAGTGAGCAATGGATCAGCCCACTGGCTCCCTTCGCTTTGAGTGACTGCATAATGCTTGTGCACGTTGTTAACAATCAAATAAAGGTACCTCCTTTCTGTTCAGTGACAAAGCAGGTTAAAATTTTATTTGAATAGATGCTATCTATTTTGCTTGAACTTTGAGTGCCCAGTTAGATGATAATTTGATTTCTGTCTCCAATTTAAAGTTGGTGTTAAAAAGTATTTAAGTGACATTGCAGTTGCCTGCGGTTTGAGTAATTGATTAGGAGGTGATTAATTCGTGTTGTCTTCCCAAATAACAATATTAAAATGCATGGCACAACAAAAGGCTTTTTATTTAAAAAAAAAAAAAAGTAAAATTGCCACATTCTTGAATGCTTTTTAAATTGAAAATCTTTATTGCAATTAATTGCTGCCATGTTTAGGTAGCAACATGTTTTATTTCTGTTTTAATTTTATATTTGTGGCATATGCTTGCAATAAAAAATATGAACTATTGCACCAGCTTGCCACGGCCAGACCTATTGGATTTGCCAATGCTTGTTTGCTTTATCATGGAAACTAAAGAAGGACTATAAGGTAGGTGAATTTGTTATATAACTTTTAATTGACCTGGAAACATAAGCTGGACTGTATCGAATGAAAGATAGCCTTCAATATAGTCCACATTCTGTTTCATTGTCAGGCTTCAATGTGCTTATGTTGTGTGTGATAGCACATTAAATGTATTTATTGGCGTTGCCGGTGTATGTTATACAGGAGGTGCCAAGGAGCTTTTGTGACCCATTCTATAACATTATGTGGGTATCTACTACGAGTCCAAAGACAGTGACAACAAGGAAGGAGCATTCTGCACCCCACCCTCAGTCTTTACCGCTCCCTTAAATGATGGGGGTCCTGCAGAGAATCATAAAGTAGCGGCTAGAACCCCCGATCTATGTTTTCCTGGCGCACTCTCCAGCATATGTGCCAACTTCGAGAATTAGTGCATCCAATGCTGATTTTTTTTTTCAGGATACAGCCCTAATCTGTGCTAGGCACACCCAGTGAATGTGCAATGATGCTAACCGGGCCTTCCGCCAGATCATCAATCAAGTCCAAAGTGTACTCGAAGATGAAACTGGAGGAATATTTTTTTCTTCCGGGTGTTTAGATGCTCTTAGGAAACTTTTATAAACTATATAAACAGTTTTTCTTTCAACATGTACGTTTATCAAGGAACAGAGTAATAAATCATACACTCTGGTGTAAAGCTTGTGGCCAACCGTCCAATAAAAAATACATCCAGTGATTCTTTATCTCAAATGGACCAGGACACAGTGCATAATTTTGCCACCACTGTAATCCAATAAAATAAGGCATTAAGTTCTCCTCCTCGTGCTTTTGACCGACAACTTGACACGTGCTTTAACCCTTTTCTCAAGAGGAACTAACTGCCGTTGTGACTGTTATGAAGGTGCAGTGGCGGCTCCTCCGCTAAGGCAGAGGAGCGTCGCCCCACTCCTTTTTTGCAGTGAAAGAGAGAAATTAAAATGATAATGCCTTGTGATATTATCATTTTATTTTCTCCTACTTCCGCCCACAGCTTTGCGTGCGGGGGCAGGGGAGGAGTGGTAGCACCCTCCTAAGTGCGCAATGACTGCTTGGACTGCCCTCTCAGGCCGCTAAAAACAGTCTTGCGCACTTTGCATGTTCTCCATGCAGGCTGCATTACAGCCTACGTGGAGAGCATGCCCAGGCCTCAAGTCAGCGTCTGATAACCGAAAAACAGCGCTCAGACCAATTGATTGGCTGACTGGGAGCACGCATGTGCTTCCTGTGGCCGAGCGAGGGAGGACTACGGAGGAGAGACGGGCGAGGAAGCAGCGAAAAGGTAAGTTTTTAATTTTTAATTTAATATTTTTCATAGCCGCTTCCCCCACGTTGTCACCCCTCCCGCGTCCTCCCCCCTAACTCACGTGTCCTCCCCCCCTCCCGCCCCGTCCCCTACCTCCGATCGGTGCCGGCCGCACCTGTGAAGGTGACCTCTTAATTTGAAAATGTTGTCCACCTCATGTCCTGTACTCCTTCTCCTAGGTGTTTCTTCACTTTTGGTTTTGTTTACCATCTCTTCCTATACCATGCCTACCATTTACAGGGTGGCCAGGTATCACCACAGTTGATAACAACAACTCAGGATGCTGAGATCTTAGCTGATATTCAGCTCATCACAGTCACAGACCTATTCAGTTGCATCATGCGTCGTTGCAGCTACATAGGATTGTGACTGAAATCTTACCAGCACCACACCAATAAGCCAAAATGCACAGAAGGTATCAATTGAATTTCTCAAGATGTTTGTGACAAACTGGCCAATCATTACACAATTAAAACAAACTTGTTGGAATCTTACTTAACCAGCAAAAACACAACAGCCCCACCCAATTTCCAATAGACTCCTCCAGGGGGAGGCTTACAAAGTCTCTTCGCTCCTTCAAGAACTGTGACCAATTGAATTTCTGCATCTTGTCAAGCCAGCCGACTGCCTCTCTGACCTTTATCCACCTCAAATCTTCAAAAACATTCTTTTAACAACTTCAGTGGCCATCCCAGTCAGTACACTCATCAACAACTCCTTAACCACAGGAGTTTTCCCAGAAGACTTAAAAAAGGCATCATTTTGCCCATTATTAAAGAAAACTACCCTGTACACCTAAGATCCCAACAACTACAGAACTATAGCAAACCTATCATTCCAGAGTGAAGTTATAGAAAAGTAGCATTTGCCCAGATGTCACAATTCATTTAAAGTGGCCAGGTATGCAGAGACGTGGGTCCCTTGCTCACTTTGCCACTGTATTCAAGCTAACCTGGCTGATGAGGACTGAAACTCCGGACCGGTCCCAGGATGCAAACTGGGGTGGCTTAGTGAGCAGAAGAATGATGATGGATTAAACCCAGATCTGTGACTGGGGGTGAGTGTCTGAAAAGTTTCAGCGCTCCGTCCATCATCTTATTGTATTTGCTGTGTTCGCCCTAAGTGCCCAGACGTGGGTCCCTTGCTCACTTTGCCACTGGATTCAAGCTGGCCTGGCTGATGAGGAGTGAAACTCCGAAACCGGTCCCAGGATGCTTGTTTCCGGTCCAGGGAGGACCTGGCTGGGCAGTTCGGGCTGGACTGTTCCCATGAGGCACAGGGTCAAGACTGATTTGCATATGGCTGGGTCCAAACTGGGGTGGCATAGTGAGCAGAAGTATAATGATGGATTAAACCCAGATCTGTGACTGGGGGTGAGTGTCTGAAAAGTTTCAGCACTCCATCCATCATCTTATTGTATTTGCTGTGTTCGCCCTAAGTGGCCAGGGTATGCCCAGACGTGGGTCCCTTGCTCACTTTGCCACTGGATTCAAGCTAGCCTGGCTGATGAGGAGTGAAACTCCAAAACCGGTCCCAGGATGCTTGTTTCCGGTCCAGGGAGGACCTGGCTGGGCAGTTCGAGCTGGACTGTTCCCATGAGGCACAGGGTCAAGACTGATTTGCATATGGCTGGGTCCAAACTGGGGTGGCATAGTGAGCAGAAGAATAATGATGGATTAAACCCAGATCTGTAACTGGGGGTGAGTGTCTGAAACGTTTCAGCACTCCGTCCATCATCTTATTGTGTTTACAATTCATTGTAAACATTTCCCTACTTTCTGACTTTCAAACTGGATTCAGTTTAGGAAGAGGCACGTATCTGGCGTAATCTGAATGTGGGATGACCTAAAAGAAACACTAGACCAGAACGGGGTTGCTGTCCTTCTCTTGGACCTTTCAGTGGTCTTTGACCCAGTTGATCAGGACAAACAAATATAAAGATTCGAAAAAGCCAGAATAAAGAGCACAGCTCTAGCTTGAATCACATCGTGCCTACACAATAGAACACATATCAATTATACTCCTCCATTCTCTTCAAAAACTTACAGCATTAATGCAGGAGTCATTCAAGGTACAATAATCTCACCCATGCTTTTCAACATCCTCTGAATCATTAGCGGATCTAATCAGTGGATTTCACTTCACCTTCTATAACTATGCAGATGATATGCAGATACTTCTGAAATTGGAAAATCCAAAATCTGCAGTTGCCTCTGGGCCGTTGATCAATAGATGACATAGAGTCACCTCAAATTGAATGCATCTAAAACTGAAATACTCAATTGTGGTGAATGGAAAACTTGTGATTCTCTCTGCACCTGGCCTGATGAGCTAGGACCACCACCAAAAATATGTAAGGAGGCACGAACTCTCGGAATAACCAGGGGTGCAAAGCTGTCAATGAATACCCAAGTGGATAAGGTAGTCAAAACAAGCTTTCTTACATTAAAAACACTACAACACACCTTCCTGCACCTGGGATTCCCCCATAAAGTTCAAGCGACAATCTCTCTTGTCCTATAAAAACTGGATTATGCAAATTGTCTATAACACGGCTCACCTTTATAAACTATAAGAAGATTACAGAGAATTCAGCACTCTGCTGCCAGACTACTCCTACATGTAAAGACACACGCACACATCTCCCTTACCTTGAGGGCCCTTCAATCGTTACCAGTTGCCAGAAGACCCATTTTCAAGCTGCTTTGTATCACCCACAAATCAATACATGGCAAAGGACTACTATTCATCAGGAAGAAAATGACTAAGTACATACAATAAAGGAACCTGCGAGCATATATATAGTTATTGAGGCAGCATTATCGGTATGTACATATATAGTGATATGTGGGTCTATACTTCATATGGGGATTGTATTGTTAGCTGTATGTATCTGTGAAGACATACATATATATGTTTTCTATGTCTACATATATTTATATAAAAAACATAATTCAAGAATTGAATTACTCCATACATAATAAGGCATTTCATTTCATACATTGCATCATTCAGTATCTCAAGGCATCTAAAATATATAAATATTATATAAACTATAGAACAAACTATCACGCTCATTGGATGATGTCATCAGTGATGTCATCAATGATGTCATTTGAGATGTCATAAATGATGCCATAGAACATGTCATGAGTGATGTCATATGTGAGGTCATAAGCAGTGCATTGCAGGAGCTAATTTCTCTGAATTATTTCTTTTTAGTTGAAAACGTTAATGTTGTCACTGACAAATTCATCTAACTACATATATCAAAAATATCTTTTTTTATTACACCTAACTATAATGTTACTTTAACCTTTGGTTTTTTTCAGTGAATTCCTAGTTTTTTTTATGTGAAGCAATAGGCCCTGCAGTCAACACCCCCATACAGCCAACCCTACGCTACGCATGGCCTTTGGCGCTGCGCACTGGGCAGTTTGCCACAGAGCTGTGGGCCACCCTCTAAAGACACCGAAACCCCTCTTTTTTGTAAATGGCTTTCCGATCCGCGGGACTTTCATGCAAACCAGCTAGGATTCTGGTGCTCCCTTGCATCTCTAGCTGGGGCTTTAGCAAGAGTCCAGCTGGATCGTGGCAACCCATAAAATAAATATTTTTTAAATTTGACCCAGGGGGTGGGGGTCCCTATGGTCCCTCCCCCCACCCTGGCACTTCATAACTTATTGTTTTCCTTTTCAGGACAAGGGGACCGAGTTCCTGTGTCCTGTTATGGCAGTATAAACATTTCTCTTCATGTTAATGACAAACAATCAAAGTGCGAGCTCCTGCCTATCTCGAGGGAGCTTCTTCCACCTACAGGAGTACGATGGCCTTCTGGAAAGAAGCCCCCTTGGCCAATCATATCACTCTATTATTTGAAGTTGCGTACCCACGGGACTCCAGAGAGAGTCCAGGGAACACAGTTGTCCAGTTATACATACATTTTGAACATACATTTCTCAAACACTACTGAACTGATTACTCCAGTTCACAACAGTTATGTTTTCTGTCTAAAGATCTTGCTTTCTGCCAAATTTGGTGTAATTCTGTTCAGCTGTTTGGACTGTAGGGCTGTTAAAAAAGCCCTATGGAAATATCATGGGGACGTTGCATTTTGGGGCCCCCATTTTTTCTCAGCCCTGCTTGACGGATCGCCCTGAAACGTTCAAGGAAGTAGCTGAGGTGGATGAACTTTTTTTTAAATGTTTTGTGAAGATTTGTCAAGTGACACCAAAGGTATAAGCAAACCAAAAGAAAATCAATTTCCTATGGTAGCTAGGTCCTACCTATAACTACACAGTGAGAACTACCACTGTGTAATATATAGGTATATGTGCATATAACTTATGCCCCAAATAAACCTCTCCCTGCACTGCTTATGACCTCACATATTGCATCACTCATGACATGTTTTATGACATCACTGATAATATCACTGAAACATATGAAATGCCATCATTGATGACAAAACTGTGCATGAGGGGCACAAGTTATAGTTACTTGAGATAACTGTAACTGGTGAATTTCAGTGGTTAAGTTCATATATAAAAGTATGTTTTCACTGACATTTTCACCTAACTATAACACCCCTTTAACCTTTTATTATTTTTAGTTAAGTATATATAAAGTGCATATATGCTTAGTCATGACAGAATATGCTTGTCAGGGTATGAAGAGGAGGTTGTTATACATGTGTCCTTGTAAGTGGAAGTTCTAAGCAGATACAGTAATATGGGGGGAGCGAAATGCACAAGACACCAGTTACATGTGTATAAAAGACCATGATAATATTGCTGCTTCTTTGTACATATGGGTGTGTGGAGGGGTTTATGCCCTCTACTAATACTTCACTAGGTGTCATGTGTGTATATGTATGCGTGCATATCACTACCTATTTAGATTTGTGGATATTGTCTCTATACAGATTTGTTTAAAAAAGTACATATTTCTATGTGTGTGTGTGTGTGTATTTTGAATGTGAAATTTCATTATATATATATATTTATATATACAAACACATATACACACATACATACATATATATATATATATATACATATATATATATATATATATATATATATATATGAACTGCCTTAACCTTTGCCCCATTACTCCTCTTGCAAACTCATCTTAAACCATTCTGACTACTATGAACTCCCAAACATACTTTTCAAACTTCCTCCTTTTTAGCCAATTCATCCAACTAACAAATGCACAGGTTCACTACTCCTAATAACAATATGCAACTCCTCTTTTCCAATCCACTCCCATCATTCTATCCCAACTCAAAACTCTACTAAACGCAGGAGAAACCGAGATCACAAACTTAACACAACAAATCCACAAGGATAAAAGGAAGTGCATATTACTAATCTACTAACTATTTATCTCTAATCTTGGGTCCTGCAGTCGTGTGCTACTCGCAGCAAAAGCACTTCAAGTCCCCGTCAGGGGTAGTAAGCTTTATATAAATTCAATTTACATCAGTCGGATTTCCAAGCTGGTAGCAGCAAGAAGGACGGCACACTTCTAGCTCTGAGTGGTAGTGTTAAAGTGCTGCCTGGGTTGAAGCCCTGCCTGCCAGTGCTGTTAGATTCCTTCACCTGATTCCACAAAACCAACCATGGGATCCTGCAGAATATCTTCGAGACAGCAAAAGAGAGCAGGAGCTAGCACTGATTTTACTCCTTTCCTGCCTGGCCCTTATCAGACTGGAGGAGCTTGGCTCAACCCCGGTCTCTTTCACAAGGGTGTACCTCAATTTGCCCTTAACATCTGGACAAGAGACACGCGAATGACACCAACTTTGATATGAGGATGTCATCAAGTCAGGACACAATAACCCATAATTACTTTGTGCAGTCCTGTATTGTGCTCAGGGTAAAAAATATTGTGCAGTGCCTTTTTTTACAAAGACTTGTTCTGATGATGCATTGGAATCACTTGCTCAAAAAAGCATTTTTGAGTGGCATTACATGGTGAGCCATGGCAAAAAGGTGAGTGAGTGAGTGGTGTCGAGTGAGATTTGTACTCGAGGAACATCACCCAGTTCAAATTTCTATTCACAGACAACTACCATCGGGTAAATTGTGTAATATGTGTAATTTCATTATGCATAGGTAATTTGTGGTATTATGCATTGGTATTATGCATAGGCCAATTGTGTATTATGCATGTGTGATTTCATTATGTATAGGAAAATCACACAACTTGACTTTTATTCATTGTTTGTGCATACTTTCCTTTGGCACTAGTATTTCATGCATGCACATATTTACAATTCATTTCAATGATAAGTCACTGACAACCTAACTCTTGCCATATATTGGCTTGCACATTAACAATGACGAATTTAGATTCCACATTATACATAGTAGCACATATTCAATCCCATTGTTAATGTGCAAGCCAATACATGGCAAGAGCTAGGTTGTCAGTGACTTATCATTGAAATGAATTGTAAATGTGTGCATGCAGAGTTTTTTTCGTAAAATCAAGGAAGTAACTAAACTAGACATATACGTGGTATAGGATAAATGATAAGCCGATACACGGCAGGATGGGACAACTAATGAATTTTGTTGTAAATATATTTAGGTAATGGACAGAGTAAGTAAGTCTATTTGAAAGACTGAATTATAAATGGATACGATTTCATAATGGCGGTTGTGATTACCATGCATGTCAGTCCATAGTTGACACTAAGAAATTATATTCTTTGTTCTAAATATCGGATGATATAATGTTAAGCCGATACACGGCAAGATATTCATTATGAATTTAAACTTATATTTACGGTAAGGATAAATGAAAAGATCTTATGTGCAAAGGACTGTATTAAGGTATCAATTCAACACCGTTTCAATATGGCGGCTGTGATTACTTCATATGTAAGTCCATCGTTGATATCTATGAACACCACGTGTGAATGTCTACTTATAAAAAACATTCTTTTTTGGCGTGCATGTTGAAACATCGAAAAAGGCACAAGCCGAAATGCGTCTGTTTGCTCGGAATAAACAGATTTAAAAACTACCCCCGCGAGTGCTTTTTCCTTGACGAGAGGAGGAGGGAAAGGAGCGTATATATATATATATATATATATATATATATATATATATATATACACACACACACACACACACACACACATGTGTGTGTATGTATATGTGTATATATATATATATATATATATATATTTGAGCCAGCAATCTTGCCAAGTTCCAGTAAGAAACGAGCCACTCCGATTGTAGATGCAAATTACCAGTAGCGGTCCGTGGTGGGAGTGCTGCCGGGCGGTGACGTGGGCGGGGGAGGGGCAGGGTGGGGGTTAGTAAACTACGGAATACGGCCGAATAGAGGTAAGTAGACCTATAAATAAATAAAACGAATTCCGTTGCGCAAAATGCGTTGCAGCGCGCGCAAAATGCGATGCAGCGCGCGCAACGGAATTCGTTTTATTTATTTATATGTCTACTTACCTCTATTCGGCCGTATTCCGTAGTTTACTACCCCTCACCCTGCCCCTCCCCCGCCCCACGTCACCGCCCGGCAGCACTCCCACCACGGGCCGCTACTGCAAATTACAATAGATTTATTCGGGCAAACAATATATATATATATGATCCTGAGACGTAATAGGACATTTAGTCCTATTTCTATGTCTGTGCCAGTCCCAGTTTTTCCAGCTGAAAATCTGGTCACTCTAAGTACAGGTCTTCGAGGGGAAATGTCAACAGATGCAGAGTCATTAAAATCTTTGCTTAATAAAAGGGGAGACTGGACTATATGGACATTCATTATTGCTGCCACTAGAGGACAGCAACACGCAGGAAATGAATTATTCATATTTGCAGATTTGAAAGCGATGTACAAAATATTGAAATCCTCATGGTTTTCAAATTCCGAGATTAACGGAGAAACTAGGGGATTACCAAACGGCCTGGGACAGTCTGGTTGCTGTGCAAGAGAACCTGAAATTGAGCAGATCTTTTACCCAGTGTCAGTGTACTGATTCTTCGTTTATTTTAAAGTCATATTCCTCAAAAGCTTAATTATGCTTTTCGTGAAAGCAACTAATCTCCCCAGACCCCACTTCGGAAAATAAATGAAATGCCTCATGAATATCTGAAAGACAAATCCTACGAACAACCCAGTTTGGGTGAATCTGTACCTTTAGACAGTCAAAAAACTATTATCTTCATTTTATTTGTGCTCGAGAGAGACACATAGCTCTCTAGAAAAACGCTAAATAAAAAAATAATTCTTGTATAGTACGAATTGTACATTTATTGTACACATTTATTTTTAAATCAATGTTTAGGGCATACCCCTAAGGGTGACCTATAAGTATTAAAAATGAAGGTTTAGGCCTGGCAAAAGATTTATTTTGCCAGGTGGAAATGGCAGTTTAAAGCTGCACACACAGGCTGCACTGGCAGGCCTGAGACATGTTGTAACGGGCTATTTAAGTGGGTGGCATAATAAGTGCTGCAAGCCCACTAGTAGAATTTACTTTATGGGCACTAGGCAACTCTAGTACCACTTTACTAGGGACTTATAATTAAATTAAAATGCAATTGGGTGTAAGCCAATTTTACTATGTTTAAAGGAGAGAGCACAGCACTTTAGCACTGGTTAGCAGTGGTAAGGTGCACAGAGTTCTAAAACCAACTAAAATGGGTGCAGAAAACAGGAGGGGTGATGTTAAAAGGTTTGGGGGTGACCCTGCAGAGAGGACCAGGTCCAACAGACATTATTCTACTTGTTGATCTCACATTCAATATTTACTTTTATTCTGTGGACTATATGTGATCTAATTTATCTGGAGCATCAAGTAAATGCACCTCTCGGGGTGCATCCTGCAACTTCTACCTTTGAAGATATTAGTTATGAGATGCCTCTAGAGAATTAGTGTATTTACAAAAAGTACATGTGAATAGATTGTGTATATGTAGCGCACTACTTTGATATATACTGCTCCTAGGTATACCCATTTTTTATTCTCTTGAATGATCAGTCCTCAATCACAATTAAGTCCTTTTGAATAAATCAGTTTGTAAACCTAAATAAATGAATGCGTCTTATTTAACACATTTTTAACAGGGGCATCTTTTTTCTGTGCTAGGTACATAAGCAGAAGGAAGCCCTAATTAACATGAACAATTGTATAAGTACTGGAACGCATTGAGATTCATTCACAAACTGCATTTTGTAGTACATTTTGAAGTACTGCAAAATGTAGTACAAAATGCTATTTGCAAACCTAGGTGAGGAGTTTATGCCTCTGCCTCTCCTATAAATATAGGGGCGGAAATCTCCTCCCTGGGTGCAGAATCCCCACACATATAGATATATGTTTTAGTAGTAAATGTGGGAGGGACACAGGGGAGTAAGGAAGGGCTTGGGTAGAATCATGAAGGATCAGGGAGTTGTTTGGGAGGGACATCAACCCACCCACAAATAAGTATGCTCACAGCTAATCACAATATGCGCTTCTATAGTTACCACAGCCAAAAATGACCCAAAACCATATTATAGAACTCCAGCTCAGAGCTTAGTAAGTGTAGCACCACACAAAGACAGCCATTAGTATTGCAACCCACTTCCATAGAAAATAATGGAGTTAGGAACTTAAAATCAAATCCAAAAGAGAACTGTGTTAAATTAAAATACATTTAATAATTTCAACAGTTAGACTACATCCCATTTTTCAAGGGGTGGGGATGTGTAAGCCTTCACTTTTGAGTAACTTTACACTCTGATTTAGTAAATAGCCATAAGTAGTAAAGTTACTCAAAAGTGTAAGAGTAAATTTACATGAGTAAATAACTCACAAGTGCAAATTATCTTTGAGAATAGCTCCATCTACGTTTTGTTGAAACGTTCTGACTAGTTGCAGTAGGCCTTGAGGTGGTCTACTGATATGTTTCTAATAGGGAGACTGTGTATACAAAAAAATTAAATGCAGCTTCTTACAGTTTCTTACATGTCCTATTTTATTAGAGGCCTCTCTCCATTTATTGGTAAGTTCACAGAGTGCAGCGATCCATCCACCTGGTACTGTGCATAGGCTCATGCACGACCTAGAGCTGCCCTTCCCCCAAGCCAAATTTGTCAAGCACTCCAAGCGATAGGGCCAGCGGTTGACTGTCCCAGGAGCTTCAGGCCTTGTGACTGCTGCAGCGTCCGTTTTTGGTTTATCTTCTATCTTGGGGAGATCGGGTCCCTAAGACAAACTTACATTTCCGTCAGCCCCCAGGGGGTGAGGTCCCCAGGGGCAAGAAATTTCTCTGGGCAGGTTGCCCCAAGCATGCCTCCCTCCCCACCACAAGCAATAAAAGAAATTGTGCTGATCCCTGGGTATTTGAAGGGGGAGGGGGATTTGAGCAAATTGTGGAGCATAATCCAGGCTCGTCCCTGGGGGGACCAGACTTCTTTTTAAGCTTTCTCAGGCCCGTTTGAGCCAATTTCCACAATCTTGCTGTTGCTTAACTCACAGTGGTGATCTCTAGCTACGAATAGGGGATTCTGCAGACCCTCTGGCCTCTAAATGTTGTGTTTCTTCATGGAGCTTGGTTTCAATGTTCCTGATCCTGGCCCTGTCCCCAGTCTGGACTCCTGGCACCTGCCTTCACTGGGGGCTTCCTCAGCAGCCCCTCCACAGTCTAACAGCAGAATACCCTCACTGTTGCACTCCCCAGGCCCCATCGCATTGACCCTCTTGCATGCCACCTGTGTGTCAGCAGCTGAGTCAGAAGCCCCCTCCTGATGGAGGTCACCCATCTGCAGCCAGTGTCCCCCAAACAGGCCCATCCCTCTACTGTTCATCAGAGGTGTAAGGGGGCCAGTGCCACTGACCCTTAAGAAACCTTCCTAGTCCTCGGATGCCAGCTGGAGTCCAAAAGTCCCTAAGCCCTTCCTTGCAGTCGACTCAGGTGGCTTTTCCTTCCAGCTGGGCATTCCTTTGGTTTCGTCCCTCCTGGGTCCAAAAAGTTCACAACAGCCTCTGCCAGGTGCAGGTTTTTTTTTTAACTTTTATTTTTTATTTAAACAGATATCGCAGCAATCATTCAAATACAGATCTCAGAGGCAGATTACCAATTATGCCGGGGGACTCCGTACCCCACATATACAATACCAGCAGCTATGACGTATTAATTAATGGTACATTTGAAAGCAGGGGAATACATTCCATCTGTCCATCACATTTCACTTCTCTCATTTCTCTCCCCCCCAGACGTGTCCCTATTCGCATCTGACTCATGCTGGTCATCCCCGTCTGGGTCTGAGTTCAGAGCAGCATTGCACAATTCCCGCCACTCAGTAAGGTCTTCCTGCAGTTTGTCGTCCCTACAGTTTAGTTTCATGTGGACTTTTTCTGCTAAGGTCCACTCGTGTATGTCCCTAAGCCGTGCTGTTATGTCTGGGCCCCTCTTTCCCATCCAAGTGATAGCCACCCTGCATTTAGCTAGTATCAACATCAGTTGTAGCAGTTTGTAAGCCATTTTTCTCTTCCTGGGTTTCTTAATGTGGCCCAACAAGCATTGCAATGGCTCCACCTCAATGCGAAAGCCTGTGCTCTACCGCACTCTCTCCACCACCTGATCCCAGAACTGCTTCACCCCAGGGCATCTTCATGCTAAGTGTAAAAAATCCACCTCCTCCTCATCGCATCGAGGGCACGTGTCAGCTCAGGTCAGGGAGATGCGCCGTAGTCTCACCGGTGTTAGATAGGTGCGGTGCAAAAAATTGTAGTGTACCAGTTTAAATCGCGCATTGCAGGACACTGTGTGTGTAAGCATGCTTATAGCTGCCCAGGTCTTGTCATCGAGGGGCCCAGCTAAATCTGCATCCCAGGCTGCTCTTGCACGAGGAGGAGGTCCCTCATTGCTTTGTACGAGAGGGAAATCTGCCTGCGCCCAGAGCCACATGTGAGCAGTATATCCAGGGTGTGAGTCGTTTGAGGTATGTCAGGGTACGTGGGCCAGGTTATCTTTGCGATTTCCATCAGGTTGGTGTAGTGTAGATAGTGCCCTTGTCCTAATGCAAAATCGCCACAGGCCTGCTCATATGTGATGAATGTTTCATTCCGATAGAGGTCTGCTAAGACTTCACATCCTCCCTCCCCCCACACCTGGAAGGACATATGTGAGCTCATTTCCCTCACCGGGGCGAGGATCCATATAGGACGCTCCCTGTGGAACGGGGCGTGTCGCAGTACCTTCTCCACATATTGTTGCCAAATATTTGCAGTGTGGCGAACTATATAGGGCATATCATCAGGAGCCCCCCTGCCCTGCATCAATGCAACCGGGAGTGTGCCCGGGTGAGCTCGCCCTGCCAGCAGTCTTTTCTCCCAATTGTCTCCGTCATGCAACCAACAGGACGCGTGCTGTAATTGCACCGCGTAGTAGTATAGGTCCAGTCTTTGAGGCTCTAAACCCCCCTCCTCATACCGACGAGTCAATGTGCCCAATGCCACTCTACTGCGCCGACCCGCCCACAATAATGACACATCACAGAGTTCAGTTGCTTAAAAGACCTGATTGGGAACCGGACACAGTGAGTTTTGTTACACGTACAGGCAGCGAGGCAGCACCACCATTTTGGAAACTGCCAGTCTGCCCATCAATGAGAGTGACAGCGAGTTCCAAAAGGTCACAGAATGTCGCAGCGTATCTATGACCCTGTCTACGTTAAGGTGTATCAGCTGAGCGTTGTCAAGTGCCACCTGAACGCCCAAGGACCGAAAAAGCGCCCGCTCCCATCGTATCCCAAGATCGGGGAGGTTCTCCAGAGGCAGTGTGGCCATGCGTGCCAGGGGGAAGATCAAGGATTTGCGCCGATCAAGTCGCAACCCAGAGACCTCTCCAAAATCCGCCTGGCGTTGCAGGAGCTAAGCGAGGAGAGGCTATATAAAAGAGGGCGTCATCCGCATTCAAGAAGGTTACGTGCGATGTGTCACCTATCCGGATGCCCTGGTGCAGGGGTTTTTAAGTGGGGGTGGAAACTTCTGGAAGGTAGGCACCTTTACCCAATCTGAGGGAGACACATAGTCACTCCACCCCTGCCCGAACACTCCTGCACAGCCTTCTGAGACATTTGAACATAGCGGCTTGAAGTGGTCTGTGGAAAGACAGTCCTCCAGAAATCTCAAATCAAGTGAAGCTTTTTTTCAAATGTTCTCAAGCTACATGAAGCTCAACAAGACTGCAGTATTTTAAATGCCACTGAGGGGAAAAGGCATATGAAAAATTGGATTGGTGGGAAACAAACCACACAAAAATATAGCTTTAGCAGGAGAATTTTCTTGCCAATTTGTTTTTGCTGGAAAATTATTTTGCAAACTTTATTTTTGTAGGCATTGCACCCTCCTGTGATTTGTGCAAAAGCAAAAATGTGTGAAGTTTGATACGTTATCGCTGTTCCAAACATTTGCCAGCAAAAATATAATTGTGTTCACCACTGCTTATAATATTTAAATGTATTGTCTACGAAGAATTAACAACTCCAAAATTATTAATTCGGGGCAAATAAATCACATAATCCAAAATTCCATTTTGTAGATTGTAGATAACATTCGCAACAAATCGGAGCATTGGAAAGTCCATCTCGTAGGCCAATTTCTTCACAATTTCAAGGAGAGGAGGGTGGGGACAGAGAAAGAGACAGTGAGGTGGGTGTACAGATGTTGTCCTGTGGTTTATCTGCCGCCAGGTTGAGACCTCTGCTAGTGGCGGAGAGCAGGAAATGTGCAGTCTCAGCAGATGCACCGACCTCTTCTCAGCTTCGCAAGGGCAGGGATGGGAGAGGGGCAGAGGAGGAAGCCAGAGGGACGTCAGTATGTCCCCAGCCTCTCCTCCCCCCTCCACGGATCAGATCTTCCACACGAGGACACGCACAGGAGGCGGGTGTCAGGCTACTGGTTCTGCCAAATCAGCAGAGTTCTGCAGCTCGGGAGAGCTGAAGGCAGGCCGGAATGATCAAGGATAAGTACAATGACGTGGCTTATGACCGGTCATGGAAATTAAAGAAGGACTTGGGGGACAGAGAGAAGACGAAGGTCGGAGAAAGACAGAAGGGCGAGCTGGAAAGAGAGGTGAGAACATGACAGAGATGGAAGTATTGAGGATACCTCACGTGTCAAGGACAAGGAGTAACTTTACTAAAGTAAAAATAAGGAAAGAGTATAGTATGCGCACAACGTATCACTCACTCCTCCCCCACATCTGACACATTTCGCCCCCCGCGGGGGGCCCAAGAACTCACAGAAGCCTGATATGTTGTCCAAGGCGTAGACTTTTAATTCTTGTCAAATCATATAATCACCACAAACCATTACGAGAGTGAAAGTATTCCACTTGTATATATAACATTATTCACAGCATCACCCTCTGGCGTCATCCACATGTCAAAACAGTAATGAAAATTAGGCCAAACATTACACTTGATCTTCAGCTTGGCCTTACACTTTAACTTGCATTTGGCCGACTCGGCCGACATGTCAAGACAGTAAGGAAATTAGGCCATACATTACACTTGAATTTCAGCTTGTCCGTACAGTACATTTTAACTTGAATTTGGCCGACTCGGCCGTCCCACTCAGTGCTGCGCACATTGTGCCGGCAGGCCCCAATGTCCGTACAGTACATTTAACTTGAATTTGCCTGACTCAGCCGTCCCACTCAGCGCTGCGCACATTGTGCCGGCAGGCCCCAACGCGCTACAGCAAACAGTTGCATTACCTGAAAACCTGGGCACCGCATATCGCACCGGCCCACCGGGGTACCTGTACACAGGCAGCCTCCCCAAGATTGTACTCAGTCCATACGTTGCGGGTTAGGGCAGTAGAGTCCAGGACCACCGGCAGGTCAGTCCCCTCCATGCCTACCCTCTGCACACTTCCATCCTACCCCCTCCTGGGGTCCATCTAGTGGTTGAACCTCCATCGCTGTGGATGCCCTTTTGCCGTTATCTGTCAGCGCTCCGCCTTGCTCTTCTGCCGGGTGGGTGGGTGGTTTGCGACGCTCCTTCGGCTTCCCAGGGGTCCAAGAAGACAAAGAGGACGAGACCCCTGGGACGCCGCCTTAAATAACATGACAAGTTTCGGTTTCCTTTACGTGTTATAGCGTCAGCAGGGATCCATCCGGCATTCCACCCCTGGAGGAGTCTCGGCTCCGCGGCGCAACTAAGGGCGCCCCTCCCCTAGGCGTGGTGGGCGCCTCTCAATATTGAAAAATAGTGCTTTTGATTCTTGTTCAAGGGGCGTGATACTGACGGTAAAGGGAGCTAAGAAAGTGAATTACTGAAGATTTTAAAATGAAAATTATATCCAGGAAAATTTCGAAAGCCACACTTGCTAAGAACACCTCCAATAAACAGATAAATGTACGAGGCTGCATCATGCAACATACATATAAGAAGCTGCATGTAAAGATTATAAGAGCATTTAAAACACATATTTTAATTAATTTGGCATAACAGTACAAATAAGGATTTACCTGGAGGCTCTCTGGTGTTTTAAAGCGAAAGAGAGAGTAAGACAATTTCTAAAGGCAGAAGACTTCAGCAGAATTAGGGACACTTCTCCTATCTGTGTGGGGAAAAGTGGGTGGTTATGAAGAGAAGAGAAGAAATGGAAGTGGTGAAAGGAGGATAATGCACAGGAAGAGGTAGAGAAAAGAGGGTGATCAAGAAAGAAGAGAAGTGTTGGAAAGAGAGATGAGAGACGGGAGGAGACTGAGAAGAAATGGAATCGAGGAAAGTGGGAAGGAAACACGTTTAGAGAAAGTTAGGGACAGAGGGATGTGAATTAAAGGAAAACAGATTTGCAGACCCTTTTCTGTACCTAAATGGCACCCAGGTGTACAGAAAAGCACTTTATAAATTTAAATGCATGTCGTCATTTCCAGAATCAGAATTGTTGGGGGGGTTACATTCATAGGGTGCATTGTTGTATGAGGAAAATCCACAAATATAGCAGAATTGCAGCATTTGCAATTGTAGGGTGATTGTTCAGTTTGAGAATGCTCTGGATGGGCCAATCTGAAGAAGTAAAGCCCAGATGTATGATTTTCTGGCTGCAAACTACTGGTCGCAAACACAGACCATTCATTTTATGACCAGTAATCATTTTTAAGACCACCCTATGTACTAATAGTTCAGTTCTTAAAACTCCGAATTGTAGTAGGTCAGAATCTGACATACCTCATGAATATTAATGACGTGCTGAGTCTCCCAGGGTTCATCGCTCAACCCAACCCTGTTCAACTTCTACATCGAACTGCTCGCCAACATCGTCAGATCAAATGGCATCTCCATCATATCCTACGCCGATGACACCCAACTCATCCTATCTCTGACCGACAAGTCCACCACCAACAGAACCAACTTCTTCAACTGAATGATCAGCGAAGCAGATTGGGTGAGAGCCAACTGCCTTAAACTCAGCTCTGACAAGAAGGAAGTGTTGCTCTTTGGGAACAAGAACTCTCCCTGGGACTCTACCTGTTGGCCATCAGAGCTCGGACCCACACCCATACCAACCAACCACGCAAGAAACTTGGGAATCATTCTTGACGACAAGCTCAACAGGACAGCACAGGTCAACGCAGTCAGCTCCTCCTGCTTCAATATACTCTGCATGCTCAGCAGGATCTTCAAGTGGCTACCCCAGAACACCAGATGCACCGTCACACAATCCCTCATCACAAGCAGATTAGACCACAGCAGTGCACTCTATGTTGGGATCTCCAACCATCTCCTCCACCGACTCCAGACCATCCACCCGCCGCAGCAAGACTCACCCTCACCCTCCCATGAGGCACACATGCTGGACCACATCTCAGAGAGCTCCACTGGCTTCCCATGCATAAATGTTGCCAATTCAAACTCCTCACACATGCATATAAGACACTGTACAACATCGGACCAACATACTATAACAACTGCCTTAATTTGCACCAACCCACCAGACACCTGCGCTCAGCCTCACTCTCACTCGCACACACCCCCTGCATCCACAGAAGCAGAACGGGAGGCCTAGGTTTCATCTACATCGCAGCCAAGACCTAGAACAGCCTCCCTCTATACATGAGGGCCTCCTCCTCAATTCTTGAATTCTGAAAAAAACTGAAGACCTGGCTCTTTGACTAAATCCTCAGGGTTGACTCCCATCATCCTCAGTCCTATGCCTACACACCCGCTATAGTGCCTGGATACCCTACCAGGTGATTAACTGCGCTATACAAATCAACATAACATAACATAGATTGCAAACTGTGACTCACTATGGTTGGAGGTAATTACAGGGATGGTGGCCTGCTGGGGTTAGCAGATTCCCGTTTCTGTGATTTCTTTTTAGTAAAGCAGATCTTTTTTTTAATGCATCCTGTTTTGCTTAATGGAAATGGGACTGTATTTAAAAAGAAAAATGTTCTGCTTTGGAAAAGAAAAATATACTTTTTTATTTGTTTAAGAGTTGTCAGTGGTCCCAGCTCAGTCTTAGACTTGAGAGATTGGCTTGAGGCAGTATCAATTTCATCTAGGATCAGCCCACAGGTGCATTTTAGTCTCACTGTTTTTCTTCTAGCTGTTTGGGTGTCTTCTTCCACCTCCATTGTAATGCATGAGAGAGACCTCCATTTTAATGTATGAGGGACTATTTTGAAGTCAGTGAGCAGCCGAGGAGCACTGGGCAGAACGTGCTGACAAATACATATGAAAAATTGATGCTGCAGAAATGGAAAGCAACCATTTGTTCTGTAGGGCAGACACCCCTTACAATGCATCCCTCACCCCGCATGTTGTTACAACGCGGTCGTTACAACGACCGCGTTGTAAAAACGCATACCATTACCCCGCAAGTCGTTACAACGACTTGCGGAGGGGGGAGAAGGTGTTGGATTTAAAATCCAACACCTTCCCTAGTGTCCGCACAAACTGGTGTTGGAATAGAAAATTATACT
The DNA here is from genome assembly GCA_963921515.1 of Calotriton arnoldi. Classification (NCBI taxonomy): domain Eukaryota; kingdom Metazoa; phylum Chordata; class Amphibia; order Caudata; family Salamandridae; genus Calotriton; species Calotriton arnoldi. The sequence continues at coordinate 1,073,117 of CAWUFW010004643.1, forward strand.
ATTCCAACATCCAGCGCCCCCCCTCCGCAAGTCGTTGTTACGACTTGCGGGGTAATGGTATGCGTTGTTACGACCGCGTTGTAATAACATGCGGGGTGAGGGAAAGCAGGAAAAAGAGGCCTATTTGTTCTGTAGCATCTTTGTGCATGTTCTCCAGTACACAAAAAAGCACTGTGGAGCCAGTAGCACACAGTACAAATATCAAACCTATTGGCTTTGCCAATGCTTGATTAAATATCCATGCATGTTTGCATGCACAAAAACCTTTCTTTTCAAAGGACTGTACACCAAAATGGGAGGCTGGGCATATACATCTCAACTTTTTTTGAAGCAACACATAACTGGCTGCTTTTGGCTAGTGCTGGGTCTGCATGAATGCACTCTATACTGGGGTCTTCTGAATCCACCTAAAGTTCTCACTATATAGAATTTCACAAAACAAACACGTCTGTTTAAATGGACTCATACAGACATTACAATGCATTTTCTACAAATACATGCTCTAATGCTAAGGAATTGGATAATTAAATCACAAGGTCATTTGTATGTCATAATTATCCATTTGCTGCCTGTCTCTGAATGCAAATTTATTTGCACTTTTTCATTTACAAAACTGGAAATAGAATTTGCAGATTTCTAGACACCTTGGCCCTTCCCTCAAATACAAGTCTGACGCTGTTAAGTTCAATTCACATCTCTCCACTCCTGTGGCAAACATATTTTTGTGTGTGGAAAAAACACTCCAACTCTGCTATGTGAATCTTTGAAAGCTTTTTTTTAATGACACCTGAAAAAGAGGTTTAAAAATTAGCGTTTTGTTCGACCTTGATATTTTATTTTCAGTCAGTCTAATAAAAGATATCACTATCTTGACTGATTGCATACCAAATGGAGAAGTTTCCCGCTCTGTAACCATTTGCAAATGTGTTCTTGTCAGAGACATGAGAAATTGCAATTCCAGGATGACAAAATGGAGGACACAATCCCACTCTTATGAGCTTGTTGCGAGAAAGGTTTATTCAAAGGGACAGTAAGGAAGAAGAAAAAGTACATTATCCAATGAGATAAATACATCTTTGGCAGCAGTAGATGTCTGTAGTGTATGTACTAAAGCCTAATTTAACTTTAGAACCTCAAGTTTGCTTGGGATTGTAAAAGTCTTTTGAAGTTTAAGTGCCAGAACATGGATTTCTTAGGGGGTTTCTCAGACCAAGTACAAGTTAAGCGGAGTTGTCAGGGTATGGCAGTTACATCTATTCTTATTTTGGATTACAGTATAATTGTGTTTTGCCACTGGCCTGTCAATATGTGTTCTGTATTTTTTTCTGTGGTGTAAATAAGGGACGGACCCAGACGTGGATCTGACCGTGGGCCTCTGTGGGTGGGAGTGTGGTGTGTCCATGTATGGCAAGTGTGACGAGACCCAGACCCAGATATTAGTACTGGTGTTTGCCAATAAGGTGAATGAGGACAAATGGCGGAAAGGGGATTACTGAAATGGGGTGATATATGGCCTTTAGGGTGTCCCACTCATGAAACTCAGATGTACTTTTTGATATCCTCGTTACGTACATTTGGGGTATTGTATTACATATAATTCTTAATATAGGTAGAAAGGAATATTAGAAAAGTAATGGGCACATTGCGACTGATTCCCAAATATTTTGCTCTGACAGGATGTGGCTTACACTTTTGGTACTTCTGGAGTACTCATGAATTTCAGAGGCTAAAAAGGAGTAGTATAAGAGTATGTCCCAGCAAAATCTTTGTGATATGGGCCCAGTTACTTTGTGGACATCTATTCGATGTGCCAGGACATATACTTGATGCAATGTAGTGCATAGCATGACAAAATCTGGTGTCACAATGTTTGCATATTTTTGCTTACCCTAACACTTATTTAAAGGGTTTATAATGTTATGCTTCCTAAAGAGAAATAGAACTGAACTAAAATGAGACAATATATATATATATATATATATATATATTTATATATATATATATAGCATTTTTTTTTTTTAAATGCTACAGTATACCAGCTCTGTGGAGAAGTGCTGGTACCACCTTTTAATGCAGCATATTAGAAGTGCTGATACTGTTTGTGGGACGGAAAAGCCCTCTGCATGTTAGGTCCTTATTAACCTGTGTCACTGGAGTGAGGCCTACAGGCTCACTCATTTTGAAGTTGTGCTGCTGTGTGCTTAACTCACCCTTGGCCTACATCGGTTTAGTATATAGTGCTGTGCAGCACATGAGTGGTGTATCTGCTCTGGGTGTATGTGTGCCTGGGAAGGGTACAATACAGGGACAATGCAATACTGAGCAGTGAGCGCATGGTAAATGCATGTACTGGATGTCTGTGTACCTATGAGTGTACCTTTGACTGTTACAGTACATGAAGGATACAGTGCTGTGCAGTCCGTGCATGTTAAATATATGTGTGCCTATTGGTGGTACAGTACATGAGGGATACAGTGCTGTATAGGCTGTGTACATGCAATGGGTGTATTTGTGGCTGTGTATGGTCCAATACATGGAGGGCCTGGGTTCCATTTTGAAAGACCCAGGACTACATTGTGAAACATGGAGAGGAAGTAGAGAAATCCACCAGACAGATTTAAGTATTACTGTATTCTTGTAACCCCGTGGGACACAGAAGGGGCGTGCTCAGCAACTCTGGATGCTCTAATCCTTCGAGGTGTGGGTAAGACTGATTTCAGGCCAGTCGACCCGGGAGATCTTGCTGCTAGTTAGCGCTGCAGTGCTGTAACACTGTTGAGCTTAAAATGGAATCATAGCAGACTCTTGAGACTCAGACTACTAATGGGGCGTACCCTGGATGTTGCCTTTAGTGAATGGGGAATAACCACTGCCGCTAGAAGCGTAGAGGGTTTGGGACAAGAGGAGCCGCCTAACAAAACACTAGAACTCTGATGTCATGGGGGCTGTGTAGTTGTTTATGAATGTCATATTTTTCCTTTGTATTGGTAGCGGCAGAAAAAAAAACGTCTCTTTTTTCATAAAAGTGAGTATTTGGCTGGACAATGATTTATTACTGCTGCTCTACACATTATGAGTTGTGGGCTTGTGTTCATTCCCCTGTATCCACACCTCCTTGGACTGCTCAACCATGTCACTACTGAGAGTAATGTGCAAAAGGGGTACTTGGCCTAGTTGCTCAGAATCTATAGTGGGTAGGGCTCTGGGACATAAGGAATAAAAGGCCTCAACCTCCACAGTTGGGCCCAGTAAACACTGCTTGCACCGAAACTTTCTGAAGAGGGTTCTGACACTGTTCAGCATTAATTGTATAGCAGCGCTACTGAGAAATGCTTCCACTGCCCCTTATTGGTACAAAATCACTACAGATAAATGCTGGTATACAACATTACTAGTATAACAGCTTGAAGATATATATTTTGAATTGCTCTCTTTGCATTCAGGCTTGTCAGAAGTTCACATGGAGCCTCGGGAAAGAGAAACATGGCATCTTGAGCCATCTAATTGTATAGCTATATATTCTGCTTCATTATTAATGATGACAGAACGTTTCCTATCATATATAAATCTATAAATACAGTTTGCTGAAGGAGAGTGGGCCTCAAGAATCCTTGGGGCCTGGGGTATATTCCCCACTCTTCTCACATCCCCTTTGAGGCAGCCCTGTGTGCATTCACTGCAACAAAACCTCTGCATTATCTAGATCCTTTTCACATTTTGCTGTCAAGCCCTGGAACAACGTTTCCTTAAACATAAGCAGGACTCCTCATTTAGTGTTAGTAAATCTTTGGCATTTCCATCTGTATTTATCCATATTTATTTTCTTCTAATTATAATTATGTTTATTCATATTTTATTTTTGTGTACTGTGAAAAAATGAAACTGAAACAAGCATGTTTCCACATATATTTAACCAATAAATGTACAAATATACTTAAATACCCGACATGTTTCAATACGAATAGCCATAGATGATAAACCAATATACTTCAATGAAATCATGCACATTTTATTATGAACATTGCATATATTTTCAGCTGTTTACACCTCATTAGGAAAGTTGATCTCTTTCTAACTCCATTATCTGTCAAATTGAGAAGGCATCAATTTGCTATCAACAAGAAGTTCTGTACATATAAAGGGTAATATAATATTTTGTCTTGCATTCTTATGCTGCATCTACCTGCTTGAATCGCAAATGCACATGCTTTACTTCAATCGCTGTAAATAAAAGTAGTCAATGTAGAATATTATATTTTGTCTCTGTAAAGCACTCTAAAATAATTTGGGTTTATGCCCTGACTAAATAACAGTGTAACACCCCTGCAGATATGTGCTGGTAGTGTGCATCACTACTACAGCAGAAAGAACAAATGATGGATGGAATGCTGAACAAATCAAATATTCACCCCTAGCCACAGATCTGGGTTTAATCCATTGTTCTTTTGCTCACCACGCCATCCCAGTTTGGACCCAGCCATATGCAAATCAGTCTTGACCCTGCTCCCCATGTCAAGACAGTGGGAAGGGTATGCCCAGACGTGGGTTCCATTCTCACTATGCCACCGGATTCAAGCTAACCTTGCTGATGCGTGGTGCTGCCGCAAAACCGGTCCTAGGATGCTTGTTTCTGGTCCAGCAAGGATCTGGCCTAGCAGTTCGAGCTGGACTGTTCCCATGGGGAGAAGAGTCAAGACTGATTTGCATATGGCTGGGTCCAAACTGGAATGGCGTGGCGAGTAAAAGAATGATGGATTTAATCCAGACCTGTGACTGGGGGTGAATGTTTGATTTGTTAAGCATCCGTCAATCATCTATTCTTTTTGCATTTGTCACTACCACAGTAGCTGTTGTGAGAACTGTTAATAATCATAATATAACGTTTAAAGTATGCACAGTAGCAATAAAAGTTTTCTATTTCCAGGGTTTCCTTTGCGAGGATACTCAGCCTTCCTCTTTATTTGAATGTTGTCTGCTATGCTTCACCAGAATGCCTCCCATTGAAAATGGACCAATTGCAGTGGCCCTCTAGCTGCCCCTCCAACTGTAGCTCGCTTAACCTCTCCACACCTTGAAACACAACTAGGAACCTCCACATCAGTGTGCAAGGAGGCGCCTGATGCCACATTTGTTTTAATTCAATGCAGGACTCAAAGTCCATGTTCATTCCAGTAGGGCCTTGCTTACTGCCCAAAACCTATGGAATAACATGCTTCCTGTCCACTGAAAGTGCTTGTCGCTCCGTCCATGGTATGAAGTGCAACATAATTACAATTTCAATACAATAGTAGTTAATGCAGGAATAGTTCCCACAGCTTTCCAACTTCAGTGCCTTACAGGCCTAACCAGGGCCAGAGTGGAAACTAAAATCAAAAGTGGCAGAAATGTGCAAACCAGGATGAACTACAAAGGTGGTAGAAAGAATGAGGCCTTTCATAATTGTGTAACAGTAGCTCAAAAAGCAGCCCCCTGGAGAAAATGCCAAACTAGCCAGTCTAGCCCTTTGTAACTCAGTCCACCACTTGGGACAAATGACAGCAGCATCAGTGGCCATTGGATAAGCGTGAATCGTCGGGTGCCAGTTCGCTGCCGACATATGGCACTCCCATTACCCATTACCTGTCACAAGTATTCATGAGCTTGTGTAAGTTGAAACCGTGAGCAAGCAACATAGGGGCTGATTTATAGTTTGGCGGATGGCTTACTCCATCACAAGTGTGATGGATATCCCGTCCACCGTATTACAAGTGCAATTATGATATAGTATATTTGTAATTAGACGGACAGGATATCCCTCATGTTTGTGACGGAGTACCCATCTGCCAAACTCTAAATCAGACCCATGGAATGCTTCTTGGAATACACCAGTCAGTAAATTATGCAGCTGCCATCTGACTTCTGAGAAGATATTGAAGATAGACTACACTGCTTGTTAAAACTGAGGTGGGGGGGGGGGGGTTCTTTGCAACTGAACCTCTTCTATGAATACCCTTGATGCAGAATGAAAAAAAAACAACGTTTGTGAGTATATTTTGCAATTTCAGTTTTGTAGAGCGTCTGTTGGCTCTAAACCAAGTACTTGTGATAGCACATGCAATGATAGCCATGTACGGATCCAACTAGCTATAGCAAATAAAGATTTCAGCATCAATTATATTAAAAAATTTCAATGTAGAAAGCTAAAAAGTATTTCGCAGCCCTGGTGAAAAAATATGATGTCTAAACATTTTCCAGAATAAAATTCTAAATTAGGATGCCAGCCAAGACTAGCACAAGTAACAAGAACAGGAACTTACGTGTTGCAGGTCAAGTGTAGCTATTTGTATTGCACATTTACATGCCAGTCAAAGGTTTCACAGATCCGGATGACGCAGCTTTGGAAAAAACATCCACCTCTGTCGCCATGTGTGTCACATTTGTGATCATATGTTCCGTTTTGTCTCAGCTTCTATTTCAAGTTTTTCATTCAGGGAAATAAAACAAATGGAAACCTGGCCAATCATTGGCTATCTCTCGTCCCCCATGAAGTTAGTGAGAGAAGACAAGAGAGGGAGTTGTGTGACTCCAGTGCCGTGGAAGTGAAGGGGGTTGAAGGGGAAGAGTAGCATAATGAGGTATAATAATTTCAAGTGACGTAATTTCTCATTACAAGGGATGTGAAAACTCGCTTTAAATGTGATAAGAAAATTAGTGACAAGAATATATGAGGAAATACACAGGCCCAGGTGTAACAACAATAACTACACGTTCTCCTACCTGGAGCAATCTCGAAGAGGTACTTTCCAGATTCCTCTGCGTTGGGGATGAGTTCGGTCACTTGGTTCCCTTGTAGCTGGATGCACCCCTATGGAGAAAGAAGCGTGAAGCCATGAGCGGGAGAGAGGAGCTTAGCACAGGGGGAACCAGGGAGCTTCCGGGGGAAGGCCTCCATAGTGAACACAAACCCGGGAGTGAGAGAAGCTTGGCACAGGATAGCAGAAACCAGAATACCGGAAGTGGGCCACATCATGGAGTGCCACAACCTTTTGCAATGAATATGGATTCCGAGCAGCACAAATACACACGTGCAGGCATAGGTACATGCACATTAGTGAAGCTTTGCATAAAAAGAACCAGTCCATGTATCTTGGAATGAAGAAAGCTAGTAGAATGAAACAAGCATACTGAGAGAAGTACACTCTTAAAAAGGAAGCTTGTCGCAACAGGAACCAGGATAGCAGCAGGCAAGCACAAGCATCAAGGCGTTCTATGCAATTTGTGAAAGATACACTAAGTGCAGAGAGACAAGGTTTTTCTTAGGAGCCCGTGATTCGTACTGCTGAATGTCAATGTTGCCCAATACCAAGGCTACCTAGTCTTGATTCACCTCATGCCTCTTTCTTCCACCACCTACACATACTCTCTTGCTATCTCACTCTTGCAGGGGCTTTTTAGGTCGAGGCCTACTAGACAGCGCAGCTGTCTGGTTTGCTAAAGACATTTTGGGTACTTTGTGAAAGTTGACCTAGGAATACATTCTGCCCGTTGCTTACAATTGGTTTTGTGGTTTGTAACTCACATTCCATTTTCTGGCTCTCTATTTGCTGACTTTATTTGCTTTAGGCTGTCCATCTCGAGTTTGTCCCTCCTGTTGCCCCAACCTTGTTTACTGTATTCTTCCATGAGCTCGCTTTCTGTAAATAGGCCTTAAATCTTGTTCTTATCTTGTCACATTGGCTGTGCTTTCAAAGACAGAGGTCAAATGTCAGAATCTCTCTTCCAGAGAGCTTGGTGTTTATTTTTCTTTCTCTGACTTCAAAGTGAGTACCTATGTAAGAGGAGGGGTGTAGTATGTTTTTTTTGTTTCAATTCTACCCTACTATGATCCACCCAATCTACCCCTCTCCAATCTACTCCACTCCAATCTACCTATCCTAATCCACCCCAGTCCACTCATCCCCAATCTACCCCACTCCACTACAATCTACCACAATATATCCCACTCCACTCTACCCCAATCTACTCCACTCCAATCCATCCCACTCCACCCCAATCTCCCCCAATTCAATCTACCCCACTCCAATCTATCACACTAATCTACCTAACTCACCCACTCCGCCCTACTGTAATCTACCAAATCCAACCTACTCCATTCAACCCGAGCCTACCCCAACTCCACTCTACGCCAATCTACCCCACTCCACTCTACCCCAATCTACCCCATTCCACTCCACCCAAAACTACCCCACTCCAATATACCCCACCCCACCCCACCTTACCCCACTCCATGCCACTGACTTATGCTGAACAGCAGCCACACTGGTCCACAATATGGCTAAAACCCATTGTCAAAGCCAATGCTCTCGCATACGTGAGACCAATTGGCTTTGCAGATGCTTGTTTATTCCTGCTTTCTCCTTATGTCACTGTTTTCCTTTTTTCTCGTCCTCCTTTTTCCTTTTTTCCTGCCTTTCTCTCTCGCTCTGGGACAATGTCTGACGATGAAAAACAAGTCTGGTGCCTACTACCGTCAACCACCTGCACAAATTTAAGCACTGTCTGAAGAATGACTCGTAATAAAGAGAGGATCCTAGGTCTGTATGGGAAGATAGAAGGACGTACACGGACACTGAGGGAAATAAGCACCCAGGGCCGAGTGAAGCTCAGAGGACTATGACCCGTGATGTTACTTTTGTAAAGTAACAGGTATTAGATTAGACATCCAAGCTATTTTATCCGTAAAAGTAAGTCAAGTTTTATGCAGAAGACAACGCCCGTAAAATGTAATAAATGGCTGATCCATTTCAAATACAAGAAGAACAATTTCTACGAATTTGGAAAGGAAAATGTAAAAAAAATCATTGCTTGCCCAGTATAAATTGCTGGCAAAGCATCAGGTCGCCTGTAGAGCGCAACATTAAAAGAGGGCTTGTAACTTGGGCTATCGGAAAGCTCATATTCTCGGCGACACCCTCTTTGTCCACCCTGGATATTGAAATAGCGAAAGCATCCATTTTAGGAGTTGTAGTCATGGTTCAATTCAATTAAAGTAATTGGATGAAGAATCCACTTGATAAAAATGATTTGCGGCAGGCCTGCATGCCTAGCAAGATAGTATGTCGGTGACATGGGGCCATCTGGTAACCCTGCACATATGACTCACTCATAGCGTGGAGTCATCTATCAGCAGTAATATTTCTGCTGTGCCTCAGGGAATCCATTTCTCTGTGCCCTCTGACCCCGCGCAGTAACGCAGCGTAAGTGGCTCTGTACATTTCATGATGATGCGATCCAATGACCGGCCCGTCAGAATCGATGGCCTCTGCCTACTCTGCACTCTCCTGGTCTGTGCAGGCTCTTCCGTTATTAATGAGGGTTTATAATCCCCCTGGGAGCACGGAGAACGCCAAGAGTTGTTTATTAGCAGGTTGCGCAGAGAGGTTCACCACTAAGGATACACTGGCAGGGCACAGGCGGCTGTTACTCAATGAGGTGGGCAGAGGATGTTCAGGTAGTGTTTCCCAAATCAAGCAACAAAGGCAGTGTACAGTGGGACATTTCTGCCAAGATGCACACCTAGTGCATTCGGGGATTTGTATTACACTAAGAGGTATGGTCTGGGCGAAGTGAGCAATTCATCACGGGGAAACAGTCTGGAAATGGAAAAAGTATACTCTGGAAACTGGAATCCCATGAACTTTTGAGGGGCACAGTTTGAGGGGCGGTGCCATGAGGAGTGGAACCAATGACAGTGAATGCATTACTTTTGGCAAACTCCGATACCACCGAAATTGTCAACAAATAAAAATGTATCTCCAACTGAGAGTGCTAAGCAATTTTTGTTGAGTAAGATGAAAAATAAGGGGGTCCATAAAGGATATGTGGCCTAAGAAGAGTAATTAAGAATCTTTTATAAGAGGTGTGGCCTCTGTAAGTAAGGGCGTGTCCTTATATCGGCTCCTTCCTGCTCCTGGTCATCCTCCTCCCCTCGATCCGTCTGCACCTCTTCATCAACTTCCTCCAGGTCTCTCCCCTTCCTGTTATTTCTCATCCTCCTCCTTCTGGGCCTGTCTTCTGCTCTTCCTCTTCGTCTTTCTACTCTCGGTCCTCTTCCTCCTCTTTTGGATTTCTTCCTGACCCTCCTCGTGCTCCTAGTCTTCCTTAGGGCCCTGGTATTGTTTCTGCTAGTCCTAATCCTCCTATTCCTTGTCCTAGTTCTTCTAGACCCTTGTCATCCCTTTCCCCCTGGCCCTCCTCCTGCTGGTTCTCTTCTTGGTCCTCCTCATTGCCATCCTTCTTCTAGTTCTACTGCTCAGCCTCCTGGTCCTCAGCTGGTCCTCCAAGCCTCATTCTAGGCACATCTAGCCCTGGACCTGTTCCTGCCCCTCCTTGTCTGCTTATCCTAAATTGTTTTGATGCCAGTCCAGTTAGTGCTGAGCCCCATTATTCTGGTCATCCTGATCCCCCTGGTCCTGTTCTTCCTGGCACAAGCAATGGCTCATACCAATTGGCTGCCGAGGTCTCTCCTTTCTGTTTCCTGATCTTTTTTTTATTATACCAATAGTGAATACTTGCTTATTATTCACTATTGGATGAATAATTAAAATGCTGACGCCAGGTCGAGCTACTCCATGTCAGGTAAGTGGCTCTGTCTGTTAGCTAGCGCAGTTGCATAGAGGTGCTGGTGTCAGCTGTGAGACAGGTTTTCCAGGGCTAGAGATGTTCCAGCCCTGGCTTTAGGGGTGTGACACACCTCAGTGCTGCGCCATTAGTGATGCACTGTAGCATCAGCCATACAAGTAACCATTTGCACTTTAGGCTAAAGCTCTGTACATGCCTAGGGCGAACTGTCAATCATCCTCTCACCTCACCCTCTTCCTTTTCATTGTAGGGTGAGTGGGTCATGAACCTTTGTAACCTACTCCACATAGTGGTGAGTTAGTAGAGTGTGAAGTGCAAAAGAAGGAAGATGAAAGCTGGAACCAGGCATCTCAGCAGTGCTTCCAACTTTCAGTTTGTTGTTTCAGTGCTCAAGGTGGAAGGGAGCTGTGTTCCTTCCCCAAGTAGCCATCCATCACTAGCAGCTGAAGCTACATAAAACAAAGTGCCAAATGTTTGTGGGTGAGAGCGAGAGAGAGTATGCGTGTGTGTGTGTGCGTGAGAGAGAGAGTGAATGAAAAGGAGCAAGTGAAAGTGAGTGAATGAGGGAGTGGGTGAGAATTAGCAAGTGTAAGAGAATGTAAGTGTACTGTTGTTGAGAATGAGTGAGTCAGAGTGAGTAAGAATAAGTGAGAATAAGAGTGAGACTGTGAGAGTAAGAGAGTGAGTGAGAGTGAGAGCAGCAGTGAAAATGAGTATGTGTGAATGAGAGTGAGGGAGTGTGAGGAAATAAGAGCGCTCGTAAGAGTGAGGAAGTGTGATTGCAGATGAGCACAAATGATCATGAGTGAATGAATGTAAGTAAGTGGGGGGGTGTTTTTTAAGTGTGTTACTCTTGCCCGTTTACTGTTTGCTCTGCCATGCTGGAGCTAATTCTTGCCATATTATGCACCGTTGGTAAAATTCCAGCATTGGCATATTGGTGGTAATTAGTGGCATGAGGGGTAACTGGCAAGCTGTCTGAAATTCTTGGCTTATGTCTGGCGCTGTTAATCTAGAGGCTCTTGGTATAGGGAGGACAACCACGGTGTATGGGGAAGTGGGGGAGGGGCTCATGACAACATGTTGTCCCTTAGGTACTAGAGACAATTTTTAATATATGGGTCACACATGGTTCTTGACATAAGGTACCAATGGCATGTGTGGGGCATCCATGGCAAATTGCTGGCTCTGGCACTATGGAGGTAACTGTTGACCTATAGGGAGGGCACCTATTGCACATTATAAAAAACATGGGACCAACCCCTGTAGAACATCATGCTTCATTGGCTTGACACACCATTAGCAAATATGTGTGAAAGAATGCTTTGAAATGCACTATTTGACCCTACACTTTTCAAACATGTTCTCTGGGAAGAACCCGTTTGATCCTTCCTAAAAGAAGTTGCATTTGCTCATTTTTCTCGCTGGAATTGAGGCTGGTATTACTCCTCACCACTTTTAAAAATGACAAGCCTCCACTGTTTGGCACTGTCCAAATTGACCCATGACCACCTGGCCTTTATTGTTTTGAACCCACCCCTAGTCCTGGTCCTATTGGCTGCGGAACTCCTGTCCCTGTTGTCCTTCTCCTCCTGATCCCTTTTCTCCTGACCTGATCACCTGATCATCCTGGCCCTGGTTCTCTTAATTCTCATGGTCCAGATCCTGTTCTTATCCTAGTTCTTCGGGTCCTCGTTCTCCTGTTGGTGGTCCTCCTCCACAACCACCTGCCTTGCTCCAGGTTAGTCAAATTTACTGAACCCTTAAAGTTATTGTCATAGTCACATTTGTCAAAACAACAAATCTTCCACTGTTGTCTGAAATGTAGGTCAGACACAGATGAGTTTCAGCACTCCGTCCATCATCTCCCTGTGTTTGCTTTGTTCGCCCTAAGTTGGCAGGGTATGCCCAGACGTGGGTCCCTTGCTCACTTTGCCACTGGATTCAAGCTAGCCTGGCTGAAGAGGGCTGTTAGCCCGAAACCGGTCCCAGGATGCTTGTTTCCGGTCCAGGGAAGACATGGCTTGGCAGTTCGGGCTGGACTGTTCCCATGAGGCACAGGGTCAAGACTGATTTGCATATAGCTGTGTCTGAACTGGGGTGGCAAAGTGAGCTAAAGAATGATGATGGATTCAACCCAGATCTGTGACTGGGGGTGAGTGTTTGAAAAGTTTCAGCACTCCGTCCATCATCTCCTTGTGTTTGCTTTGTTCGCCCTACGTTGGCAGGGTATGCCCAGACGTGGGTCCCTTGCTCACTTTGCCACTGGATTCAAGCTAGCCTGGCTGAAGAGGGCTGTTAGCCCGAAACCGGTCCCAGGATGCTTGTTTCCAGTCCAGGGAAGACATGGCTTGGCAGTTCCGGCTGGACTGTTCCCATGAGGCACAGGGTCAAGACTGATTTGCATATAGCTGTGTCTGAACTGGGGTGGCAAAGTGAGCTAAAGAATGATGATTCAACCCAGATCTGTGACTGGGGGTGAGTGTTTGAAAAGTTTCAGCACTCCGTCCATCATCTCCTTGTGTTTGCACAGATGAGGAGCTACCCAGTGCAAACTCGCTCAGCGCATGCTGCAGCTCCCTGCCTAAAATCCTCAGGACTCTATTGCATAGATCTATCAACTAATGCCTTGAGAATGTCACAGCCAGAAATGCCACACAACATGTGTTAGCTTAATATTGTATCATTTCAAAACAAGACAGTAATATTGCACTTTTCATCTTTTCATCAAAAGATTGCTACCAGAAGAATTAAATTCATATTCTAGCCTAACAAGCATTGTATATTTTGTTCAAGAAGAGATTATTTGTTCTGACCAATGTCACTATGACAACAAATTAGGGAGGCGCATACATTCCAAATTTTTACTTTTTAATGTACTTAGAGCTTTGAGCCTTGCCGGTCATTAGGAGTGTGATAGTCACCCAACTCACTTCCAGTTTTACCTGACTAGGCTATACGTATTAGGATCCTGCAAGAAGTCCTAAACCCTCCATATCGTCCTCCATGTCATTTAGGTACTGACTTCAATACTGTCTCTGTGGTTTTGTTTTCGTTTTGTAGTAGTTTCCGGATTTTTAAGCTGGGGGCGGAGAGCCAGAGCGGACATCATAAAAAGAGAGCCCTTTAAGTACCACTTTCATCTCTTTTTTGTTTCTTGTGGATGGAAAGTGTAGCCAGGACACATGCCTAGTACAGTCAGGACCTGCCCAATGGAAATACTCTGGTTAAGAGATCTGTGCTTGTGCAGCAAGTTCGGGGGTATTGCAGCGGCAAATTAACTCTTGTGGTTAATGCAATTGCTGGAGAGATACATATTCGTTCTCTTGTCACAGGTTAGAAGCATCAAAACATAGCACAGGTGGTTGATGTGCTTGCTTTAGAAAGTGTAAACTGTACATCATAGATTTGTATTTTATATAAGATCGCTCAGTGGATTAATGCTTTTGTTGCAGAGAGCCTTGTGTTTCCTAGGGGGTATGTATTTATTTATATATTTATTTATCACTCCAGGAGAATCTTTTAGTGCTAGCATGAAGAACTGAGGTGGTTATTTGCTGAAGAAACAGAGCAGTTTACGGCTTTTCTGAAGCTTATAAACTGTGGGATGGTTCGGATTTCTGTACCCTAGGGCGCATCATGGACTTTAAAGGTCCTGGCACCCCATTTGGTATATTTGGAAGAGGGGACTACAAAATTAGCTTTCTTGCTTGATCTTAAAGTTCTGGTGGGTATATAGTTCTTGATTTTTTTTAACCAAAAATGTAGTCATTCAGTAGTTGTAGATTTGCTTATTTTTTAAATAAAACACGGTTCTGAATTGAAATTTATTTTTTGGGACCTAAAAGGCTGGATTTTCATAGTCTAGACCATATTGAACTAAGGCATTCGCAACAACTATTTTATATGCGAAAGAAATGTGTTTTATAATTCTAATCTGGTGGTTGCATGTTTTAGTCATTTTGGCAATCTGTTTTTCGATATTAAGATTGGAGTCTAAAATTGCTCCAATGCCCCAAACTCAAGTAACTGGCTGAGGACATTGGCGAAGTTTGGATGGCCAGAATGAGGCTTCCAATAGATTAAGACTGTTAAAAACTACACATAGTTGTAGTTTCATTAATCCAGCATAATTGTTTTTTTTTTTAAGATTCTTTTTATTAACCAACAAAAACCTAATGCTTCAGAAGACATTACAGTATACATAGAGTGAGTTTGGCACATATCGATACAAAGTACAAAATATCATCACAGTTCCACCCCCCCACCAGCCCTCCCGCTCCATCCATCTAACATAGTGCACAAGCAGTTAACAGTAGTCCCGAGCATACCTGCGGCCCACTAGGAACCCGGGAACTGCCCAGATCTGTAGCCCTCCCAGGCCCTCCATATCTTCTCCCATTTGCGCAGGCACCCCCATCTCTGATATACTGCCTGCTCCGCCCGTTGACACCAGTCTAAATCATTTTCCCAGGATTCCACCGTTGGGACTACGCTGGAGCCCCACGCCCGGGCGATGTTGCGTTTCGCCATCACCCCCGCTAGGGCGAGCCATGTCGTAGCCCATTTGGGCCATACTATTTCTCCTGTCACCCCCAGGATATGCCATCTCACTTCAAGTGGGACCTGCTCCCCCACTACTGATGTCATCACTTCGGCCACACCCGCCCAGAAAGCCTGAATCTTGGGGCATGCCCATAATATATGGAAAAAAGTTCCAGTCCCGCCACAGTCCCTAATACACTGTGTCGAGGTACAGTGGCCCATATGGTACTGTACGGTCCTCGAGGCGTAAGACCTGTGCAGTATGCACAGCTGGATCAATCTAAATCTTGCTCACACCGCTATCTCTCTGGGGCTCTGCAGGGCCTCTCGCCAGTCATCTTCCTCGAGGAGACCCACGTCCGATTCCCATGCCGCCCGCAAGGGTCCCAGACAGTCAGGTGTATTGTTAAGTAGTTTTTTATAGGTGAGGGATATTGCCTTGTCAATGATTGGATCGAGGAGAAGTCTGTCTTCGAGTGGTGTATACTCCGGAATGGAGTCCCCTTCCTTCAGGTGGCAATGAAGTGCATGTCGCAACTGTAAGTATCGGAAGTGTTCGGTCGTACCCATCTGAAACTCTGTCTGGAGAACGTCAAATGTTATCATGTTCCCTTTAATCCAAACGTCCCCCAGAAGATCAATGCCTATGGTACTCCACCCATGGAAACCCCTCAGACGCCTCACCTCTCTCAGAAAGTCGCCCACCCAAAGTGGTGTTTGCTCAGTAAGTCTGGCCTCCCAACCAGTCATTTTGGTCGCCGTCCGCCACACCGTAACGACTGTCTGAGTATGTAGCGGGAGAGACGGGGTACCCCTCCTCCCCCCGTAAAGGGCGGCCAAATAACTGCCCGCTCCCATTGCAAATCGATCAACCCGGTAGGCAGGCTCATCAGTCGGCGAGAAGACCCATCCATTAATATTGACAAGATGAACAGCCCAGTAATATTTACGGACGTCCGGTATCGCCAGCCCCCCTTCGTAAACCCCCTTCTGCAATTTCTTTAGGGCAATCCTGGGGCAACCCCCATCCCAAAGCAACGTTCGCTGTTCTGATTCGACCGCGCAGAAGAAAACTTCCGGAACCAGGAACGGGGTATTTTGTAAGGCGTAGAGGAGACGCAGGAGGGCCATCATTTTGAACAGAACCGCCCTACCCATAAGGGAGACCGGTAAGCGCCGCCAATGGGCCACATCCCCTTTCAGCCTATCAAGCTGCAAATGCACTTTAAGCTGCATGAACCCCTCCTCCGTCTATGTAATCCAAATGCCCAAATATTTAAAGGAATCCCTGTGAACCAGCTCTTTACATGCTGACGTCAAAACTGGGGGTTCCCCTGCGAGAGTGTACACCAGGGATTTATCCCAGTTTATACAATAACCGGAGTATTGGCCGAAGGACCGAATGATATGGATAAGCCTATGAAAAGATTGTCTAGGTCTATGGGCATACAATAGGATATCATCTGCATAGAGGGAGATGCATTCTTCCCATCCCCCCCGCGTCAATACCTCTAACCAGCGGATCCCCTCTAACCCATGAGGCCAGCGGTTCAAGTGCGAGCGCAAAGAGGACCGGAGAGAGCGGGCAGCCCTGTTGCGTACCCCTATGCAGCCGAAGACTCTAGACACCGTTCCATTAACCCTGACGCACGCCAGCGGGGCTGCGTAAAGCAGTTCAATTCAGGTACGGAAGCCCGGACCAAATCCAAGCTTGGCGAGTACAGCAAACAAATATGGCCACTCGATACTATCAGAAGCCATATGGGCATCTAATGATAGGAGTGCCGCCTGTTCGTCCGGTCTCTGCTGCACCATGTACATTACCCCATATAAACGACGAAGATTCAATCCGGTGTTTCTATGGGGCATGAATCCGGACTGGTCCGGGTGAATCAAAGACTGTATCACAGGAGATAGCCTGTTTGCGAGCGCTTTAGCCAAAACCTTAGCTTCAAAGTTGAGGAGCGAAATAGGTCGATATGAACTACAGCAATTGTGCGGTTTACCTTTCTTAGGGATGACAACAATGGTAGCCGTCCTCAGGTCAGGTGGCAATTGACCCTCCGCTCTTGCCTCTCGGAACATACAGAGCATAAAGGGTGCCAGGTGGCCTGCCACACACTTGTACAGCTCCGCCGGGAAACCATTCGGACCCGCACTTTCCCAGACTGAAGGTCCTGCATAGCACCCTCGATTTCTTCTACAGAGAAGTCCGCGTCTACCGCCTCTTGGTCCTCCGTGCTGAGCCTCGGTAGAGCTATGTCCTGTAGAAATTCCGTGCAATCCTCCACCCCTCTATCGGTCTGAGTCTGATAAATCCCTTCATAGTATTGGGCGAACGCCTCTGCTATAGCTGCGCCTGTCCCCTTCACCGTGCCGCTAGAGGTCCGTAGCTCAGAGACCCAGTTACGACCTCTATCCCTTTTCTCCAGCCATGCAATGAGTTTGTTGGCCTTATCGCCGAGGTCATATATGCGCCTTTGTGTCGCTATAGCGTGCGTACGAGCTGTGTTTTCCTCTAGGTCTCTGAGCTCTTTTTGCTTGAGTCGAAGTGTGTGTGAATGTCCAGCAACGCCCCCCGTTCAGTTCCCAACGCAGATTCAAGAGCCGTAATCTCCTGCTCCAGACTGTCGCATTGCGCCCTCTTTTCTTTACGTCTAGCCCCCGCAGTCGCTTGCACAAAGTCCCTGGTCACCGCCTTATAAGCCTCCCATAGTATGCAGTCGGACTGCACGGAACCCAGGTTTTCAGTGAAGTATTGCTCAGTACGTTCCTCAAATTGTTCCCTAAACTCCTGATCTTTAAATAAATATGGGTCTAAGCGCGGAGGTAAAGTCCAGTCCCTGACTGGGCCACGCAGTAACACCTCCACCGGGGAATGGTCAGATATTCCCCGGGCCCTGTGACAGCTCGCCTGAAAGAGTCAGACGGATGTAGTATGTGTGAAGATGTAATCCAGATGTGACCCCCTGCCGTGCGCCGCGGAGATATGAGTGTATTGTCTAGCAGCGGGATTAAGCAACCTCCACAGGTCCACCAGCCCCAGGACAGTCGCAAAAGCTTCCAATGGCCGCACCCCCCCAGACCTAGAGGAGCTCGCATCCCGGTCTAGATCGGACTTCATCGTCTCATTCATGTCCCCTCCCAGAATGAGAATACCCACAGGCATGTCCAGTAGTAATTTGCTAAGGTCTGGGAAGGTCGCCCCATGCATCCTCGGAGGGATATACACAGAGCATACATTGATAGCATGCCCCTCCCACATTCCAGACAGTGCGACATACCATCCTGAAGGGTCACACCATGTGCGGGATACCACTAGGGGCACCGAATTCTTGAGCAATATCGCTGTCCCCCTAGAACCAGTTGTGAACCCCGCATGTGCTACAAGCGTATACCCAAATGGGTTGAGCGCTAGGTAATTGTTCCCCTTTAGGTGCATTTCCTGCAGGAGCACCAACTCTGGGGAGTGTTGATGGAGATATTGTAACACCATGGTCCTTTTAATTTTGTCCCCCAGACCGTTCACATTCCACGATAACACCTTTAGTTTATGAGTGAGCTGCAAGGCCATCTGATAAGGGTATGTAGCAAAAGTCACCCATCTTCAACCCTCCTTCAACCCGCCTCCCCCACCCCCTATGTATCAACGTGGATCCCACTGTCCCAAGACCCAGGTCACTTCGAATGGCAATGATATTCTGAAGCATACAAAACAAAACTATACAAAACAAAACCCCATGAGCTACACCCCCCCTCCCTGCCACCCTCATCGTAGGTCTAAAACTACCCACATCCCCAACTAGCAGAGCGCCTGTCGCCCAATAAACACTCCAAAATTGAAGGGGCTGCCTAGGGTCGCCACCCTAAATCCCTGCAAGACCGCTATCCGGCCCAAGTCCACTAATGTTCCGTTGCAAAACAATGCCATAGTTCACGGAGCCACCCCGCATAAGGAATACAAAGACCCATGAACTAAACATAGCTCCATACGTTACGTGAACCAGCTGCAGGTTCCCCAGACCCCAGGTCCGTGACACAGATATCATTTTCCAAGAGTCTCTGAGGCCGTTGGGCTCAGCGATCGTGACCGCCGAGATTGTTTCTCTCACCGATCCAGCTCCTCGGGTCCACTGGAAGATCCGGATAGGCGATCCCGGGTGTCTCTCCAGCCATCCTCCTTGCGCTGACTGTTCCGCTGCGGTCGCCCCTCGTCCAACCATGCCTGCACCTCCGATGGGGCCGTAAAGAACCAGGACCTACCATTGTCAATGACTTTGAGTTTCGCCGGGAAGAACATCATATACTTTATGCCCCTCTCCCTTAGGGCACGCTTCACTCCGTCAAAGGTGCGGCGCTCCTGCTGTACCTTCAAAGTAAAGTCTGGGAAAAATCTAACGGTTGTGTTCTCATAAGCGAGGTCCCCATGGAGACGGGCGGCCTGCAGGATAGCGTCCCGGTCCCTATAATTCAGGATCCGTGCAATGATTGTCCTGGGGGGAGCCCCTGGTTTCGGCGGAGGAACCCGGAGCTCTGTGGGCCCATTCCACGGTAAAATAGGTGGATAGCCGTTTGGGTTTGAGGTGATTCAATATTAGGTCCTCCAGAAAAAGTTCAATGCTAGGGCCTTCCGCCCCCTCCGGGTCCCCAACCACCCGGATGTTGTTCTGACGGGCCCTACCTTCCTGGTCCTCCAGCTTCAGGGCCACCTGTTTGTGTTGATGAACCAATTGCTGAACCCGCTCTTCCAACTTGCGTCTGGTAGACTGCAGTTCTGTTATGTTCGTCTCTGCCGTTGTGACCCTCTCCGAGGTCTTATGCATATCAGCACGAATCAAGTTCATTTCAATTGAAACTTTATCGATCTTTGTTTCCAGCGTCGTTCCAAGGACTTGAATGGCCGCCATTATGGAGCTTAAAGATGGTTCAGATGTCTCCTTCTGACCCTCAACGGCCCCCTCCGCCGTAGACGGCAATTTCAGAACCGCATATTTATCCAGTTTGTTGGACTGCACCTGCGCGGTCCCTTTAGGCTTCATCGTGCTCCAGGCGGGGTCACAGTAAAGACAAGAAATGATAAACTCCCAGTGAGCACTCAGGTTTCGCTCTAGTTCTGCCACAGGCACCACCGCAGGGTACCACAACCACAATAGCTGCTCACTCAGGTGTTAATATGCGCCCGATTTCTAACGCCGGTGATATTCGGGAGGAGGGGCCCTCCCCCTCCCCCCAGGTCTCCAACGCTCTGGAAAGCAGGGGTATGGCAAAGCCCAGCGTATCCGTCAGGAACTGCACCCCGCCCAGGCAGCCGCAATCTGTTGTGTGGGGCATGACCCCTTGTTCAGTCTCAGGGAATTGTGCACCTATGGGCCCGCAGCCACCGTAGATCCAGCCGTCGCAGGCATCCCAGGATTGCCCCAGAGAAGTTAACTGAAGGGATAGGCACCCAATCCTTGGTTGCAAATAACACTGTGGAATGGAGTTGCCGCCCAGCTGGCCACAGTCCACTATGTCTAAGTCTAAAAGCAAAGGTGGAGGGACAGGAGAACCACAGGGAGCACCCCACTCACCGTTACGCCAATGAGTTTCCTTCACATGTGTCCCAACAGCGTAGGATGTAAACGACCCATGCGGGGGGGGCCCTCCGCCCCGTCCGCTCAGGCCTGGTTTAAAAAATCACCAATTCACCAGTCGAGGTCCCGGGAGCAGGCAGTCTCAGCTCCGCTATCGTCCGATGCCGCCCAGCACCACAATCACATCGGGGGTGGGGGAGGCAGTGCCGCGTAGACCCTCACCGCCGCGTAGGCCCAGGGTGTAGCGGGTCAATGGCACAGTGTCAGCACCCGGCTCTTCAAATCATGGACACAGGACAAGGGCCAGCCCCCGCACGGCCCTCAGCAGTGAAAATGCAGGGGGGGGTTCACAGCTAGTCCCCCCGCTCAGGTCCAAAAGGGAAGGGCCACAGAGCACGGCCTCACAGCCTCACTGGTGATCCCGCCTCCACCAGACACCGCCCGGCTCCTCAGTTCCTACCGGGCATGTCTGGCGGCGCGGCACAGGATCTCGTCCCCAGGCCACACACAGCAGCGTCACGGTCTCGCGTCCCAGGATAGTCCAACGTCCGGACGCGGCCCACGCAAGCACCGCCCAGACGCCCCTGGGGGCTCCACGTTGGTCGGCCGCAGCAGTGCGCCGTCATTTTACAGCGTCTGTACAAGGCGTGGCTCCCGGTTTCTGACACCAGACGAGAGCGCTGGGTGTCTCGTTTCTTCGCCAATAATCGTGGTGTTGCCAGCACAGGATTAGATACGGATATCACGGGCCTTCAGCGCGGCCCTGGCGGAGCTCTCGCTTTACGCGGCCATCTTGGCAGACGCCAGGCCACGCTCCTAATCCAGCATAATTAAGCATAATTTAGAGAATTTCGCATTGCAAAAATTGCATGTAATGCCCGAGATTACACCGTTACGCTGCCTCGCATAAATGAAATGTTCATTACGTGGAAAAACTCTTATTGTGGAAGCAGATTATTGGATCAATTTTGGTTGCAATTTTTTTCTTTGATGGGGCTATGCAGAGAAAAAGCCCTAGAGAGTGAGGCTGCTGTACATACAGAATTATCTCCCTCTTCCTATCCTGAAGACTCCTCCTGTGTCCAGATCTTGATTATTTTGGATTTTGTGTGGAAAGCATCACTCTCCCTTTGTTTGCAATCTCCACTGTATCATCCACCTTTAGAAGTTGAAATCTTAACTTTTTTGGAAAATCATGTAAATTCTGTGTAGTTCTTCGCAAAATATTTGTTTGTTTGTCAGCTCTTGGTCTCCTCTAATCCTTCCTAGCCAACAGGCAACAAAGAGTGGCATTGGGCAAATTTATATCCAGGCCCTTCTCTCTGCCCTGTGGAGTCCCACAGGGCTCCGCGCTGAGCACAACTTTGTTCAATCTTTATGTCACGCCGTTGGCTACACTTATCAAAAAATCTGGCTTCTCTTTAGCCTCATACGCAGATGATACCCAAATTGTTGTGTCATTGGCGAAACATGAGAATAATCTGGCCTTGCATTTAGAACTTGCATGAGTAATGTAAGTAATTGGATGGACAACAATTGTCTTAAGCTGAACGGTGCAAATGCTGAGGTTATCATTTTTGGCAACAATCCGTCATTTTGGACCCCGGAATGGTGGCCTCCTGAGTTAGGCCCTCTCCCAGAACCAGCAAATAAAGTAAAAAACCTAGGTTTCGTGTTGGATAAAGAACTGAAGCTTAAGGATCAAGTAAACAAAGTTACATCTCCCTCATTTTGCTCTCTGAGGCTTGTACATTTTTTTTTTTTATTCTTGCCATCAGAGTTTTTGAAGACAGTAAACATCACACTAGTACTTTCAAGGCTCGATTATTGCAATAGCCTATACCTTAATCTTGCATCAGGATCTCTGAATAAGCTTCAGACTCTGCAAAATGCGGCTGCTTGTTTTCTCTTTAAAATTCCTAAATTTGAATCAGTCAGAGGAGCCATCAGGAAACTTCACTGGCTCCCAGTTAAACAACGTGTCAGGTACAAGGCACTTTGCCTGGCATACAAATCATTGCAGGGACCTTGGCCAGGCGGTTCAAGGAAAAGCTCGAATGGTATACCCCAGGGAGGATGCTACGTTCAGGCTCAGCTATGAATCTTGTAGTTCCCCCCCTTCAGGAGGACAACCTGGGGGGGGGGGAGCTTTTTCAGGACCACAGCTCTGACCTGGAATAGCCTGCCTTTGGAAATTAAATCCGCTCCTTCGTTACTTATTTTTAGAAAGGCCTTGAAAACTTGGCTTTTCTCTCAGGATTAGAAGATATTTGAGTATCTGCAAGGACCACCTCTCCTGTAGCTGTACCCATTTCTATAGCTCCAAGATGCCTCCGGGCAGGAGCTGCGCTTTATGAATCACTTTCATTCATTCGTTGCTGATGGACTAGAGTTCAAATTAGGGAAGGTGGAGGCAAGCACATGTGATATTAAGGTTTAATGGACATTTTTGGATTGTGGAGGCCTGGGGTTAATGACATTACTTCATTTTCTCCTTTTTTGTGCTTTTTTCCAGATTTGTCTGCATACTATGGTGAGTTGAACTTTTTGAGGCCTATTCTGCAGTAGCCCTTTGATGTATTTTTGAATAAATTGTTTCACATTCTCACTGCTTGTGTGCTAGGGATACATTTTATTGCTAGGACTTATGGATGGCCTTGTATTCATGCCAAGCACGTTATTTTGTGTGTGCATGTGCCTGTTTGTGGCTAGGCTCAGGTTGGCTCTAGGAGGCCAGGCACATAGCCTGACATTTTACTTCGTTCTTCCCCATGTCCTTGCCCACCATTTGTGTGTGTTTGTGTGAGATGGTTGAATAATTTGTTTTGCTAAACGTTTAGAAGTATTTTGCAGGGGTAACTGCTGCCTTGTGCTGTTTGGGGAATTTTTAAGGTTTATTTTAAACTTTTCTCACTGTTTCCATTTTGCAGTATTATTGAATTTATAATTGCCAATTTACTGGCGTTTTACCAGGCCCACGGATAGGCCCATTTCACATTTTGGGTGTATTTTTTTGTAATCCTTTCCCTAAAATCCTGCAATATTTTGTTGATTGAGGGGGAGAAAGGGTCTCCAGCCAGGGCACCAATGTTCTTTGTTTTCCATGCCTCCATGTGCAACAGTCATTTTGTGGACCCTGTGTGTGTCTATGTATGTGTCATAGGTGTCCTAAATATAGAGAATCCTCCCCTCAGACCGATTGTTACAAATACTCGCTCTTTTATGGAACCTCTTTGTAAATATGTTGACAATTTTCTTAAACCTCTAGTCAGCATGCAGCAGTCCTTTATAAAGGACTCTGGTCATCTGATTTCTAAGATTTAGTGTTTAGAGTATGATAAGGACAGGGCGTTTTTCGTCACCCTTGACATCGAGGCTCTATATACCAACATTCCATTGGACAGGACAATACTATCAATATCATACATCGAATCCTGGAGGACTCCAGCATACTGGGAATCATTAATGAGTTCCTTGTATCTTGTGTCAGGATGATCCTAAAAAATAATATCTTCCTATTCAAGGATTAACTTTTTTACTTCTAAAAGGGAACAGAATGGGAGCCACCTCTGCCCCAAATCTGGCCTGTCTATATGTAGGGCAGTTTGAAAAGAAACATCTATAAAGAGGTGGCTCCTTTCTTCGAAAATGTCAAACATTGGTCACGCTTCATTGATGACATTTTCTTCATGTGGAGAGGCACTGAAAAAGACTTAGGGCCAGATGTACGACCCGTTTCTGCATGTGCAAATGGGTTTGCGACCCGTTTACGCATGCAAAAACCTACAGGGCCATGTACACACCCTATTTAGCGAGTCGCAATTTATTTGCGACTCGCTAAATTGGATTTGCGACTCGCTATTAGGAAGGGGCGTTCCCTTCCTAATAGCGACCCCAAATGCCATGTATGACTCTTTTGCGACCGCAATTGTGGTCGCAAAACAGTCGCAGTTTACCACCCCTCACAGAAGAGTGGTAAACCACTCGCAAACGGGAAGGGGTCCCCAGGGGACCCCTTCACCTTTGTGACTGGCTTTAAAAAAAAATTTAAGGGCAGGCAGTGGTCCCAGGGACCACTACCTGCCCTTAAAAGAAGAAACGAAAACGTTTCATTTTTCATTTCTTTAAATGCATCCCGTTTTCCTTTAAGGAAAACAGGCTGCATTAACAACAAAAAAAACTGCTTTATTTAAAAGCAGTCCCAGACATGGAGGTTTGCTGAGCCCAGCAGGCCACCATACCCGGGAGGGCCAGCTATTCCCAATGGGGTTGCAAATTGCGGGAGCCTCATGAATATTGATGAGGCAATTTGCGACCCCATTGAGAATCGCAAACAGTGTCTCTGACACTATTGTACATGTCATTATGTGAGTCGTAAATTGCGACTCGCAGTTGAGCGCAATTTGCGACTCGCAAAATAACATGGTCGTACATCTGGCCCCTAGTGGACTATATTTCCTGGTTAAATCTGGGAGACATTAATCTACATTTCACTGCTACTATATTCAGGACTAAATGTGACTTCTTAGATCTCATTATCAAAGAAAGTGGAATCATTTTGTGAACCAACTGACAAAAAAACGTTATTACACTATTCCTGCTACCACTCTAGAAGCCAGCGGGACAGTATACAGATTAGACAATTTCTTCGTGTTCGAAGAAACTGTACCTCCATAACTGATTTTGAGACACATGCCAATTCCCTTAAAAATAAACTCAAAGATAGAGGGTACACTAATAAATTGATAAAACATTCACACAAATGGGCTAGGCATTAAAATAGGTACAGCATGTTTTCTAATGAAAACAACAAATGATCTATGGACAAGCAGGTTTTGTTAGCAATTTCTCTGGCATTAGAAATAGGATAAAAAAATTTGATCAACAGAAACTCGTAAATCTTGATTAGTGAACAGGGTAGGAAATTTGAAAAAACACTGTTTGCATTCAGGCGCAATAGAAATCCTAGGAACACTAGTCCACACTTATAGAGAGAGAGAATCCCATATTCCAACAGGTGTTGACGGAAATAGGAGAATAGTGGGCAGCTTTAGTTGTGGCAATTCTAGTATTTGCCAACATTGCATTAGGGACCTTAGGGTCTCCTGCCATGGGGTTTCTCATGAGATTCAGTTCTTCGCCAATTGTCGCAGTAAAAATATAGTGTATCTAATTCTATGTCCCTGTGGAAAGAGGTAAATTGGTGAAACTGCGTGTGAATTGAGACTAAGAGTTAATGAACATAAGTCAGCCATCAGGACAGCTCCCTTAGTTGAACATTTTAGAAAGGCTGGACATAGTGAAACTGAATTAAACTGGTTCATTTTTGAAAAAAATGAGAGCAGGATGAGAGGTGGTTACATGAACAACAGAAGAAAGCTGAGAAAACAATTTTACATTTCAAAATTCACCTCTGTTAGGTTAGATCTTAATAGTAGAGAAGAATGGGAACACCTCACATGTCTGAAATAAGGCCACTATGGGGAACATTGGGGTTCTTCCTTTACAGTTAGATAGTAGAAATGCTGCAGGGACCCACTGGATTACAGGTAACAACTTTGACAATTATGCAGTTAGATGAAAGGACTGTATGGTGTGTGACTAAAGGACCCAGCACTCTATGGACCTAAATACATCTTCATGGTTCACAGGAGTAATCATAACGTATTGGAGATATTTACATACTTTTGGCCTCACGTTTCATAAATTAGGGTAGTTTTCGTTTGAAATATATATTTAAATTGGGAGTATACAAACAGCCATTGGGTTTTGTAATAAGAATTATCCCGGATTACACCATGGTGGAGTTTTGATATATTACAATATAGTACTCTCATTAGCCTGTGTGGAATCGGTGAATAATGACAGCACAGGTTTAAAAATGGCCGTGATGCAACACCGGCTCCCCTGTAATCTTAGTAGACGGTCTAGTTCCTTGGGCGACGTTGCCGTTTCATGTTTGTTACGGCAGGTTTAAAAAGAGTAGGAAGTTTGAAGACGCAAGATTATTGCATCTTGGAAGGACAGATGTATACCATGCGACACGGTAAGCCGAGGATGCTTTTTTGGTGCACATTTTCGATCCTATGCTTTGTACCACGTGTGCATCTGGTCTCTATATTTATTGTAACTGCAGACTTTGTATTTTTTAAATGGAGCTCAGGTGCCGAGTGCTCTTAACTTTGCCTCGGCAACCTATAAAACATAAAGACCATAAATTGGCACCAGTAGAATCGCCAGATTTCTGTTTAATTAAACACGGGTCTAGAATTTTGCCTCAGCATTTCCTTTATTATGATCTGTTTCTGTAACTTCACATGGGCCCGTTTGTTTAAAAGTCTACCTCAGCATCCCTGGAAACTTCAAAATGAACCTGTGTTGAAATACGCATGGGCGTTTTTGGTTTAAACATTACGTTGCTCTAGGATAGAGTCACCAGTACCTGATTGCTTAATCTTAATTTTAATCCTTCCATAAATAATGGGACTATTTTTAACACAAAGATTAATTGTTAAGCAT
This sequence comes from Calotriton arnoldi, assembly GCA_963921515.1. Classification (NCBI taxonomy): domain Eukaryota; kingdom Metazoa; phylum Chordata; class Amphibia; order Caudata; family Salamandridae; genus Calotriton; species Calotriton arnoldi. The sequence continues at coordinate 1,100,374 of CAWUFW010004643.1, forward strand.
GAGTGCCTAATGCAGAAATATTAATTTATATAGGTATAGAGAAGTATTCTTCATAACATGGCCTCGTTAGTTTAGTATGTCTTTTTCTATTATCCCAAAACAGGGTTTACATAGATTCCCACCTGGAAATTATAAAGATACCTGGCCGCCCTGACATTTATCCAGGACAGATACTGTTTACGAGAAGGCAGTCTTGTCCTCCTTTTTGGTAAGGTTCTTTATGCATTGCACATTTATTAGATGGGACCTTTAGGGTGAGCAAAAGATTGAATGAGGTGGAATAACCCACTGTGTTTTGGGTTGTTTTTGAGCTGGCACTTATAATTTAAGTTTATAGGTTCCTTCTTTTGGTTGAAGATAGCCTCTTGATGCTTTTCTGATGGGAACAATTTCTAATTCCCGACAGTTCTGAATGTGATTCATAATTACGAACACTTCATGTTTGGAGACGTTTTTAGGATTGTACTTCCGTGCCAATGAGATTTGTCTTACAATGGTATCAAAGACACTTTTTGATTTTAATACTAAAAGGATCGTTTGGCTTTCCGGTTATCCTAGGTACAACACCTATTTCCCCTTAAGAAGTTGAGGCATTATATTCCTGTCTACATCCAAGATTACATGTGGTTAGGTTTTTTCCAAAAGGTAACAATTAGTCTTAGCCACCCCTTTTGAGTGTGGTGATATAAATGGTTCCCTGATGGTATGGAAGGGATACTGATGAATGGATGTTAGACTCTAACCATCACACTTGTTGGTCAAGGATGTGATGGTGTATTTGTGCCGCAACCATAAATTTATGCCAAGGATATTGGGTCTGCGCATATATGTGAACATGTTTAAGTAATGGATATTGTTTTGTGTTATTGGTGTCTCTTTACGTTGTTTAAAGATTTGATTTACAGATTATGCTTTAAATGTTGTGTTAACGTGTTTCTATAGATATTCGTTTTGGGAGGAGTGAATTGATATATTTGTCCTGAGGAAGGTGGTATATTCCAATTAAGACCACCGAAATGTGTCAACGGATTTTATAATCACGACCCACAGTGCTTGGACAAGTATAATATGTCAATGAACTTATTCAATGATACCCAATGATACTTTTTGTGAGAGTGTTAATCTTTCTGAATAATTGATTCGAGTTTTTAAGATACTTTGCCTCCCCTTGGGCTTTTAACCACACTTGACGTATTGTTTTTATTTATATGTGATGTATTGTTGATTATTGTCATTTATATGTGATGTATTATTAATTGTACTCCTTATGTTGTATATGAAGGTACACTGTTGGGTTTCTTCATAATATTTCTATGGATTGTTGTTTAATAAAACATTTTGATTCCATTCTGTATATGTGTTTTCATAAAGGACCCTTGGTAGCAAATTTGGTTGAGTGTGGAGACTAAATGTAAGTGGATCTTTTTTTTTTTAGTCCTCGTAAGGGGAATCTTTTGGAAATTTATAGGTGTCCTTTTTGTCTTTGTTCTTCATGCCTCCTTCTTTGCTTGCCATTTTATTTATTTATTTGAAAAGTTTTATATAGCGCTGGCTAAACCCAGAGGTATCAGAGCGCTTTACATGACGAGGTACAATTGCTTCAAAACATAGTTACATAGTTACAACAGTTTCAGGTACGTAGTTACTGGAGATACATGAGTTACAAAGGCATGGCTCAGGTATGGGGAAGAAAAGGCAGGCAGGGGGAGAGAGATTCGGGGGAGAGAGGGAAGGAATAGAAGAGGAAGATAAAGAGTGAGGGAGGAAAGAGGTGCGGGAGGGGGTAGAAAACACAGCAGTATGACAAGGAAAGAGACAGAGTCTGACGATCGGATGGGTAGGAGACGGCCAAGGGGGGGAACAAGAGCCAAACTCCTCAATAGCTGCGTAGGGCAACTCCACCGGTCATCGGCCAAAGGTTGCTCGGTCGCCGAAGTACATCAGAGGGTTAAAGTATCAGCCTAGGGGAGATCATCAAAAAGGTTTCAAAGAGAGCGCCTTTTCATGGTGTACGGTGCTGAGTTCCCAGCGCTAATGGGAACAGTCCGAAACCTCCGCTATGTGTGAATCTCTTAACACTGTGGACTCTCTCAGAGGGGGTATCTGAGACTCCAGGGCATAAATGCTGGATCCCTCCCCAACAAGGGGAGAGGGAGTGCTTTGGCAAGGGGCACATTCATGGAGGCCATTTAGGGACAGTTGAGCGGTAGGGGAGGACCTATACAGCAGAAAGGGGGAAATGATAGTAGGTACGCTGGTACTGACGCCTACTGCCCTAGATCAGCTAACGTAGGAGGTAGTAGAAAAAATCCAAGAAAATAATATGAGTAGTCTGCCAAAATGAACGTAGCTAAATCAAAATCAGTTACCCTCGTGGTCTAAAATGGGAGGGCTAGCAGTAAAAAGCGAGTTAAAGGGTTATGAGTTTTATATAGCGCTGGCTAGACCCGAAGGTATCAGAGCGCTATACATGAGGTTCCAAAATGTTACAAAATTAACATCAGTTAAAAAGTTACATCAGTTACTAGTAAAACATTTAAAGAAAATAGATGAGTCACATATTCAGTGTCATGATGGGTGAGCCGAGTGGGGGAGGATAGTGAGAGAGCATCCCTAGCCTCGCTGGTGTAAGCTCGGTGAGCCAGTCCATGTAGTCCGGTGTGGTTGGAGGGGCTTCTCTCTTTGCTGCAGTTCGGTGGAGCGAGAAGGGGGTGGGTGGAGGCCAATTTGGTGGTGGTCGATTGCAGGTAGGTCCGCCATATTAAGGTCAGGCATCTGAGGCAGGACGGAGGTTGGTGAGGTGAAAGGGCTTGATAGCATTAGGCAAGGAAGAAAGCAAGAGAAGGGCTTACTTTGTTCTCTTCGGAAGTAAAATAACTGCCTAAAGATCAAGATCGCCTGTCAGACACAAAGGCAGTGATAATCATCGCGGTGGAATCCGCCATTTTAGATACGGCGTCAGGGTCAGGCGAGCCAGGCAGGACGGAAGATGTAGCGAGGTGAAATAACGCCCAGAGAACGAGGGAACCAAGGAATCAAATAGAATGCTTTTTCCGGCGGGTGTGTCGGGTCAACCGTTTGGGGCAGATAGTAGGAGCTTTAAATTTAGACTCGCGATCGGGGTCAGACTGAAGTGGAGAGAGACCCCGTCTCAAGATGGCGGTCCGCCAAGTCCTCCCGGAGCTGTCACCAAAGAGCCATGCCCGCCCCCGATCTCACCGTCAATTGTGCTGTGTGGTGAATCGCAGACACGGCGATCTCCGGTGCTCCGGACCGTTAGGCAGGCCATCCAGGTGGAGTCTCCGTGCATGTTTCTAGCAATCGATGAAAGTCCCAAGATGGCAGCCGCGAGCCGAGCCGCAGTTGGGAACTGCCTCGGTGGCGGTCATGGGAGGCGGTAGCACTGCGGTACTTGCATCGCCAGCTCCGTGTCGTCTCAAGCGGCGGAAGGGTCTGTCGGAAGTGCTCCTCTGTGCCGCGGTGCCTAATTGAATTGTTTTGCGAGGCGGCGGCTTCCCTCCTACTCAATGCGCAGTGAAGGCGGCGAGCATTAGTCGATTACACGGCAACGGGGCGGTATGTGGGAATGGCGATCACAGCGGCAGACACTCCCAATGTTCCGGAATCGGGAGTGAGTATTTCCTGCTGGATTTGGTGCGATGAAGCATCAGGATTTGGATGCTGAGGGTTGGGATACCACGGAGCATCAGCTCCGAGCAGCCTTGATGGAATCTAGCTCCGCCCACTAAGTCATGCAGTGAAGAGCATTTTGTTGAGTGCATGTGTGTGTCAATCATAGGTAGCCATTCTGGGCCAGGGCTACAAAGGTAAACTTACACATTTGTGTAAGTTTACTCTTTTTTGGTATTCACAAAACTGAGTTTTCATAGTAAGTGTATGACTGCGAGACTCTGCTGCCGGGGTGGCGAACTCCACAAATAAAAAGATAGGCATGTCCTGAGTTTCCCTGGCCGCACGAGCATGGTCAGGAAAACAAAAACCTGCCCCCACCCAGTGGGAGCATTTACAAAGCTTTCACCAGGTCGGAGAGCCGGACCCGGGGGATGGAGGCCCAAGGCCTTTAAAGGCTTGGGGGTGGGGGGCATATGTCCTCTCCCATATAATTATATGTGCCACCCCCCCTTAAATTTTTAATTGGCCTCGAGGATGGGCCCTCAGGGCCTAAGTGAGGCTTGGTGAGGGTGGCCGTGCACCCCTTCTCCTTTCATATTGTGCTGGGCCCGAGCGATAGGGGTTTCCAGGACCGAAACTGAAGCTCAGGGAGGGGGGCCGTGCACCTCCTCCCCTTTATTAAACATGGTGGTCGGCAATCACAATTTCATTTTTAGGTCGAATTTAGACAACGCTTGTGCTGTCTGGTAGATCTGTTGTATGTACTTTGTGGGATCTGGACATCATCCCTAGGACTTGTCTTCTTCCGCCTATGCTTAGGGACTTTTTTTCTGTTCAACTGCCTCTATTTAACTGTCTTGATAGAAAACGACCAGTAGAGGTCAGTAAAATACCAGAATTGCTGTCTGCTTGTTCAACTGCCTCTAATTAACTGTCTTGTTAGAATAGAACCAGTGGAGGTCAGGAAAATACCCGAATTGCTTTCTACATGGGGACTTTATATTTTTATTTTTCTGGCAACTGCCTCTATTTAACTTTTTTGATAGATAACGACCAGCAGAGGTCAGTAAATTACCAGAATCACTTTAGCATTCACTAGATTTCAGGCCATAGAAACTTGTATTCAACAAGCACCCGCAGACAATATTTTTTTCAAATCTTTTATTTTCAGTGATATGACCACCGAAGGGGCTGATTTTATATTAAAAACAGAGCTTTGGACAATACAATTTCCCACTGATAGGCAGTATTTATCTCCATGTGTTCCCATACCTGGCGTGTTCCACAGTTTGATGCTTACTTTCCCTCCATGTTAAAGAACAGAAGATGTTTCAGCATCCAGGTTAATGTGCTGCATAGCTAAATACATATAAGGTCCCAAAGGCGAGACCGATTGCATTGCAAATGCTTGTTTTTAATGTGGTGGTCCCACTCAATTTCCTTTGTTAATTTTGACCCCAGGGGGTGTCCCTGATGGACCCCCCCCTACCCCCCCCCACAAGGGCTAGGGTGTAAGGATATCTCTATCCTGCCCCCTTGTATGTTTTTAATAACAAACTCAGGACAGGGGACTAAGTCCCCGAGTCCTGTTATGGCTGTCTGCAACATTTTTTCTCATGTTGCAGGCAACCAACCTGAATGTTCACTCCCTCGGGAGCCTTACTCCTGTGGGATCAAGTTGGCCATGGGAAAAAAAACCCTAGGCTAATCAGAATGCTCTATTTTTTTAATTGGGTTAGAGGGACTCTAGCAAGAGTCCATCAAACCCAATTGTCCAGATATACATATATTTTTGAGCCTTCAGATCTCCAAAAATACTGAAAAATTTACACCAAATCACATGCTTTCTGAACCAAGATCTTGCTTCCTGGCATGACAAAAAAGTAGCAAGAAAACGAAACAAGCATTGGCAAGGCCAATAGGTCTTGCCTATGCAAGAGCTATTTATGTTTTAGCCATGTTGTACACCAGTGTGACTGCTGTTCAGCATGGCTAAAAGTTTGTGCTGTAGAGTAGAGTGGTGTGGGGTGGAGTGTCGTAGAGTGGTGAAGAGTGTCGTAGAGTGGCGAAGTGTGGAGTAGAGTGTCGTAGAATGGACTGGAGTGTTGTAGAATGTACTGGAGTGTCATAGAGTGGAGCGGCGTAGAGTGTAATAAAGTGTTGTAGAGTGGAATGTCATAGAGTGGCATACAGTAGAGTAGCATAGAGTGGAGTAGAGTCATAGAGTGGAGTTAAGTCGTAGAGTGGAGTAGAGATGTTGAGTGGTGTAGAGTGGAGTGCATAGAGTGGGGTATAGTGGAGCAGAGTGGAGTAAAGTAGAGTGGGGTAGAGTGGAGGGGTGTAGAGTAGGGTAAAGTGTCATAGAGTGTAGTGTATTGGAGTGACGTAGAGCGGAGTGGTGTAAAGTGGAGTGGGGTAGAGTGAAGTGGTGTATAGTGTCATAGAGTGGAATGGCATGGCGTGGAGTGGCGCAGAGTGGAGTAGAATGTTGTGGAGTAGAGTGTCCTACAGTAAAGTTGTATAGAGTGGTATATAGTGGAGTGTGGTGTGATGGAGTGGAGTTTTGTAGAGTGGAGTGGAGTGTCGTAGAGTGGAGTGTCGTAGAGTGGAGTGTCGTAGAGTGGAGTGGCATAGAGTGGAGTGGCTTAGAATGAAGTTTGCATGGTGTGTTAGTGCACTGCCATTTCAGACAACACATTTTCAATTGAAATGACCATTACATTTGCACATACAGTTTTACTCAGAAAACTGTACAGCAAACAAACGGTAAAGTGTGGAAATGACATCACCTAGTGTCCTGATTTGTTTTAATCATATTAAAATATTTGTTTTCACCACATTTCTGAATTACAAAAAAATCTGCATCATGTGCTTCATTTGTGCTTTCCTAATTCTGATATATTTTGAAATATTTCCACAGTTCATTTACTGACATTCAAATTTTGTTATGTGGTATAATTTTTTTTTAAATTTCCCAGTACCCGGCAAGATTGTCACATAAATCCTCTCATTTTGAAATCAGATAAAGAAAAGTAAACCCCAAGCTCCCTCGGAAGACAGAGCCTAACATTTGACCTCTGTCATTGAACACAGCAAATGTGACAAGATAAGAACAGAATATAAAGGCCTGTGTACAGAAAGTGAGGACTCGTGGAAGACTACATGGAATGCTGGTGTACAAGCTTTGCTCCACAGGATAGGCGAAGCCATGCTGGACATCTTAAAACAAATAAAGCCAGCAAATAGAAATAGAAAGCCAGAAAATATGAGCTGCAAAACACAAAGCCAATTGTAAGCAATGAGTGGAATGCTTTCCCAGGGAAGCTTTCAGAATGCCCACACGAAGTCTGTTCTCAACCAGAGGCTTCGACCTAAAAATGGGAAAGATAGACAACACAGGGATGGATGGGGTTGGATTAGGGAACACAGCTAGGTAAGAACCAGGAGTAGGCTAGAGACAGTGGCCCTTCCTGTTTGAAATGACCACACATGTGCGTTGCACAACATGCCATTTCGAATTGTTTTTAATGTGAAATGCGCCTTTGCTATCTTTTTATGTGTGAGAAGCAGGTAGACGCATTTCATGTAATTACAGGTAATCATGCATAATTTCTTGCACATTTCACCTAATGACACTACTGGTAATTATGCTCATTTTGCACACAACTATTAAAAACCAGGAGAATTTCATGTTTGGTAGGATTCAGTTCAAGAACAGTGTGTCCCATCCAGGTAACTATAGTATTCATGTTGGCTTGCATGCTTGTTGAGACATTACAATGATCATATTGCACAGCTAAGTGTCTGATTAAAGGCGTGTTGGCGCCTTGAAGTTGTTCAGCAAGATAACCAGAGGTTGTATATGGAGGTTAAACCACAAGAGGGGAAATGATGATCCCTGTGGGACTACCCAGAGCAGGGGGTAAAAGTAGATGAGAAGTTGCTGTGCACCAATTGTGTTTTATCAGAGATAAAGGACATGAGGTTCAATTCCTGGTTTATAGCTCAAACTGTTATGCTCCTGTGTGCTGGTGGCACCTGCAATGCATAGATTTAGTATCTTCCAGGGAGTTTTCTCTATATGTTGTTATTCTAAGTTTGTCAAAATGATTTTCTGTAGGTAATAATAAAACTTTATTACTAAGTGAAAAATAAATAGTTATTAGTATAATTACACACACATTTTCGATTTTTACATGGCATGAAAAGTCCTACACTTCTTACACACGTTGCTTGATAGTGAGAAAATCTGCGTTCATTCCTTAATTTGTCACTTATTAACTTTTGAAGTGACAGGCTCTGTGCCTTTGCTTGCTCTGTTGGGCGTCTGAGTCTGGCTTAGATTCCCGCTGTGATCCTTCAACAGCTCCGAGCCCTGTCCAGCAAAGGGAAGTGCAGATTGTGTTCAGGGGGAATTGGTGAACTGCTAAGGAAAGCTGGGGTGCCCCCCTTCCACACCTCGCCTTGTTGCAGTTACCACAACATACGACTTGGTCCCACACATTGCACTAGGACATCGTACGTTTTGCTGGGACTGGGCAGATCCTGGATCCAGTCCACTAATGACTGCTGGATCTGGAATCCGGTTGGATCTCCCTACAATCCATCAATGTTGTAAAGTGCAGACAATGCATGGTGAGCTGTAAAGCGCCAAGGAGCATAGATGGTGGAGTTAGCTGCTCACCACTGAAGAACACAAACACTGCACAATAATAAGCTGTTTGTCTTTGAGGATCACAAATAGTGCACTGTCAACTGTGCGTCTCTAAGGGACACAGACAGTGCATAATGAGCTGTTCATCATTGAGGAGTGTGCATTCAGAGCACAGGGAGATGCTCATCACCGAGGAGCACAGATAGTGCACGCTGTGGTGTTGATCATTAAAGACTATGGTCTATGAACGCTGAACTGTGCATCACTGAGGAGTCAGCAACGCATATTGAGCTCTTCTTCACTTGGCCATTGATGACAACAAAGTGTTCAGCGAGCGTTCACCAATCAAGGAGAAAAAGAAAAAGCGCAGTGGGACGTTTATCCCACTGTTCAGAAGGTTTATTGTGGGATGATCATGAATGAGGTCATGGTCAGTGCTCGGAGAGCTGTTCTTGTGAGAAGCAGCATTGGTTAGCTCCGCCTTAAATGAGGATCCTGCATGGCGCGCACTGAGCTACTCATCCCTATGGAGCACCAAGAGAATACAGTGAGCTACGCACCTGAGGAGAACAGACAGTGCACTGTCAGCAGTTAACTGGAGAAACAGACAGTGCACTCTGACGTAGTCACTGGATGATAAATGGAAACAGTGCATATTGAGCTGTTCTCTGAAGATGCACAGACAAGCCACATTGGGATATGCGTTACATGAGGAACAGGCACAGTCCAGAGTAAAATTTTCACCTGAGCAGTAAGACAGTGCCCAGTGAGCTGTTGATCTTGGGAGCATGGACCGTGCTAAGCAAGTTGTTCACCAAATGAGCATAAATAGTTCACAGTGAGCTGGTCATGGGTTACCCTTAGCTCAGATGCCTGTAGTATTTTAGCATAGGCCTCTAAGTGACCTAATAGTGGATTCTTTGTCCATGGACCCAGGTTGACGCATGTACCTGTGGCCCTATGTGGATGAGGTTCCTCTAAATCATGCAGCAATTACCTCTAGCCGAAGAACTGGCCAACGACCTGTTCATAGCCAACCACCTTTCACCAGGATCACAGAAAGAACATTTATCCCAACTGCAGATCTGCAGAGGCAAAAAATCAACAGCTGTTCCGATCTGGATTTTTTTTCACCCTCAGCCCCTCCCAGTGTTTCCTTATATTTTAGTCTAAGCTCTGGCGATTAATTTTATGGGCCACTGGAAAACCAGTCCCAGTACTCTGTCAGAAGAACCCTTTAGGGTTTCTGGGAAAGGTGAGACCTTAAACGTGATCTTCTACCATTCCTTAAGGAAGTATCCTGCTTCGACTACCTTGCAAAGTGGCAGTTGGTTGGTGGTTGATTTTTCAGGACACCAATCTTAAGAAAACATAATTTTTATTTTTTATTTTTTTATTTTACGGACTTTTATATAGCGCAAACTTGACCCGAAGGTATCGGGTATCAGAGCGCTTCACACGAGAACCAGTTGCATTACATGAGGACACATTCATTTTTGTTAGGCACGGGGAGATTAAGTGATTTGCCCAGAATCACAGGATGTTGCGCGTCCTTGCCGAGACACAAACCCGATTCCCCAGATTCAAGGTCGACAGCCCTAGCCATTAGGCCAACTCCTCTCCCCATGTGATGGCTAATTAGCATATGCAATGCGCAATGACGTTGCATGTAGTGATGACACAGGAAGTGAACACTGCCTACGTTTGAATAACAATTTATTTATAAGCATTTAAGCATGTGCATATTATGAAATAATGAACATCCATGTCATGCAAGAAAAAATATGGAATACAGGGTTTGCATAAAAATGAGTGCACTCTTATTTGTCATTGATATTTTGAACTTATTAAATTCATGTAGAGGATGACAAAAGAAATCAAATACATTAGTTTGTGCTACTTTAAAAACAGGACACTTGCAATAATGTTAGTGGGGTATCGGCTATCAGCGATTTTAAGTGCCCTCCTGTCTCCATGACCGATTTATAACAAACTTTGCAATGCAGTTGGTCTTGCATTTAAGAGACTTTGAGCTATTGGCATTGTAAATGTCAATAGCTTAAATTCTCGCAAATGCGAGACCTACTGAATTGCAAATATTTTTTGTTCCCAAGCACCCCATGCCGCGCTTGCACGTGAATAAAGGCTACGCCCTTTTCTTTAGACGAGCCGTGTCTAAAGAAAGGGGCGCGGCTGCCATTAAAGTGAAAGTGCGATATGGGGTGTTTTTACCAAAAAGCCTTTGCTTGAAAAACAAATGCAATTTTTGTAGAAGCACCTCAAATAGTGCTTTCATTTTGATGGCGGCCGCGCTCCTTTCTTTAGACGCGGCTCGTCTAAATAAAGGGGCATGGCCTCCATTAAGTGCAAGCGTGGCATGGGGCACTTGCAAACAACCCCAAAAAATAATATTTGCAAAGCAATAGGTTTCGCATTTGCGAGAGTTTAAGCTATTGTCATTTAGAATGCCAATAGCTCAAATTCTCCTTAATTTGAGCCCTATTGCACTGCAAAGAAGCGGCCGCCATTGTCCCGGCTGCTTGGAAAGTGAGGCGCGCTTGGTGCACTGAATGTTGCTGCAAAGCACATCGTGCCTGCAGTAGGACAAAACTCACTAAGAAAATAGTGCTTACAGGCTAAATAACACGGACCGTGTAACAACAGGAGTAAAAGGGGCAGTCCTCATGGGAAGTTACAAATGAAGACAAGGCGATACTAAGGAGGGACTAACAAGCCGATTACCGAATCAGAAGCCAGCATTTACAAAGTACAAAGACACAAGCCAATGAGAAATATGAGCAGAGAGTGGGCGGAGCTTCAAGTCCATACTCTTATACAGCATGCCTCGCAGAGCAGCGCTTGCGCTGCCCAGGCTCGACCTAAAAACAACTAAGAAATATAATGACAAAGAAATGTGAATTTTACTTGTTGTAAATTACTTATATGTATTTTGCATATAAATGGGTAATTGAGCTAGGAAACAATTCATAGTGAAGACATTTGGTAAAAAAACATAACAGTGTGGTACTTCGTAGTCAGATTTAAAAACTGCGGTTTTCACTTTGTATATACAAGATGCTTAATCGAGTCATGACATTGCGTTTTTCATGCTAGTGTTGCTAAATAGCCTCAAACCACAAAAGCAAGTCATTCCAACATCTTTAAGGGATAAAAGGATCAGAGTTGCAAAGTTACCTGCTGAATTAAAAGCAGGAAGATAACCTGCTCCTGGGCCAGTCTCAATGATAACAGGCATTGGCAAAGCCAATAGGTTTCGCCTATGCAGGATTTATTAGCTTTGTCCATCTTTTTGTCAGACATGCTGCACAGCAGGGCAGGGACAAAAGCACGAGAAGAATGCAGGATATGAGCAGCAGGCAGGAAGCATGAGGCGTGACCAGTAAGAACCAAGGAAACAAGAGGGACGTGGAAGACAACCAATTGTACTTATTGGTAAGTAAAGAACAGGCTCTCAGCCCGTTTTTGAAGCTTCTTTTTTAAACAATAGCTTTCACTGACAGCGCATAAAAGCTGTAGGAGAAACCTAAAAAGCGCTTGATAGGATGCCAGGAGGTAGGGCAAGCAATGTGCTTACTTACACGGCTTACTGCAAGTTGAGCATTGCAGGCAAGTAAACAACAGTGCCTACTCCGAGGCCAGAATCAATTGCCAAATACCATCACCATGGGAGCAAGGACTCCCCAGGGTGCGGGCAGCAGTCCACCCATTTTCGAATTTTACATTAGAGATGCACTGATGGCAACGTTAACATGGGTAATGCCTTCCCCTGATGGCGCCTTTTACTTAACCTGTTTCCAGAACAGGGCTCATTCAAGGCAACTCCGTACCCATGTGTCTATGGCGAGTTCTATTGAGGTCCTTGTGCACAGCAGGAAACAGATGAATGCATCTACATGCACCTAATCTGATGCACTAGAGTGGTGCAACCCCCCCTCCCAAAAAAAAGAAATTAAAAAACAAGAAAATCATTTTCCGTGACATAATCATGATTGTCAAAACATGGGTCATTTCATTGCAAATTGCATGCAAGCTGCTTGATGCCTTGAAAACTTACAAGACATCCTTGCACTAAAAGGACAATTATTATGCGTTCTCTTACTGCCCAGAAGGCCTCCTTGCTGAGTGACCTCTCCGCCCCCCTGCAGGCTGGAGTAAAACACACCTCTAGCATTATATAAAGTTATATAAATGAGATTTGTTTTAGATAAATAGAGAACGCAAATTTAACGAAATGTCTGTCAAAAAAACTGGGAACTGATATAGCTCATTCTAATTAGATAACACATTAGTCAACACCTATGGTATACCAAAAAATGGTAAATTTGATGGCCGAGATGTAAAAAGGAATACTCGAGGACCATTTTATACAAAAGTATCTAAATAGACAAGACGTTGTTCTGCTCATGTCCAGAACTATCGAGGAAAGCAACAACAGGGAGGTACATGGGAGGGGGAAGTTAGCAGCAACAGACAGCGGAAAGAGCGTGTGGTGGGGAAAAGCAAAAATGGACACCGTGAAGAGGGTGGGGACCATAAAGTGCAATGCACTCTTATAGAGTGCATGGCAAAACGTTTTAAAAAAAGTACCTGGAGCAGTGCGTGGCTAGAATAAGGAAACTGGACGCATACAGGAAACTGTGATAGGTCCATGCTCCATGGCAGGGTCAGAACCTCTGGGAAGAATGCAGGAGGAGGTGAGCAGACGGCAGGAAGCATGAGGCGTGACCAGTAAGAAGCAAGGAAACAAGAGTGACGTGGAAGCCAACCAATGGTAACCATTTGTAAGTAATGGTTGAGCTCTAAGCCCGTTATTTAAGCTTTTTTTGTTAACAGTATCTTTCGCTGACAGTGCGCACACGGTAGAGGAAACCTGAAAAGGATATTGCCTTGAATGTGAGGAAGATGGAAGGGTAAAAAACCTGTGGGCCAACGCTGCAAGTGTATACAATTGCATACATTGTTTGTACATTAGAATGGTAGGCAACAAGCAAGGAAACACCATGAAACTTCTCTTGGATATAAAATGGACAGCTCCAAACAAGGGGTAAGGAGGGATGCTGTCCTTTTTCTCATATTAGTGGGGGAGTAAACACACCTCACACTTGTAAACTGGTATTTTTATATCTTCAGTGATCCACCACATTTTGTTGTACTCTGGAGGTGAGATCCAATGATCCCATAGGTGAAATTACATGCATTCTAAAGAAACACAAAGCTTTGCCCTAAGCCTCCAACGTTATAGAACTTTGCCTACCTGTAGGGTGTTAAAGTTTCTGTACTTCACTCCGCTTCACCGAGGTGAAGTTATATACACAAAACCCCTCTGCAGGTCAGGAATCAAGATTTCTTGGTGCAGGATGTCTATTTGGTGGCAGTGGCACAACAAAACGTGAGTGGGCTCCACTGCAAGATATGATGAAGGGGCCCCTCACACTCACATGAGTAGGGGCTGAGGGGCCCCCCTCCAGTAATGGGTAAGCCTGGGAGGCCCCCTGCACTGCAGGGGCTGCGGGGGCCTTTCTTACGCCCCAGTTTGGTGGTACATCTGTTGGCACAAAAAACTAAGTGGCCGGTGCTACTCTCCCAGCACATATGAGCTCGTGGAGGTGGAAGTAGAGAGCGTTTGGAGGGAGAAGAGGCCTCTGGAGTGCTGCTGCGGAGGGCCGCTCGGGGCTGAGTACAAAATGAGCATACAAGGGTCAGTTTGTGTGGCAGAGGGTGGTATGAGTTTAGAGTTTCAAAGTGTCCACAGTGATGGCAGTCCACCTCTCGCCCTGCATGCAGCTGGAACAATTTGCTGATACAGTGAAAGCCTATGAGTTTGCCCTTTTTATTGCAAGCTTTGCAATCTACAAGGCTTTGAAAGTTTTTTTAAAAGTTGGAAGTTGATAATTGCCTGACTTCAAAGTTTGGCACACCCCTTCACTACGAGTGGGCCAATAAACTACAATATGTGCAATAACACCTATCTGAATTATGAGTTTTTATAACTATCGCCAGATCACATCTAACAAAATTCAACTTGGGGGAAATGCTGAGATTTAATGGAACATGCAGATTTTGGTGCAGTAAGCATCAAAACATGCAAGCTTTCCCCAAAAACTGGTGATAGGCAGTAATTATCACACCAGATAAATACAGAAGACCTCGCATTGGGTTGCCTTCTGATTGGCTGAGTGTCCAAACCATGCATGTTACTTCTGTGTCTACTGTCGCTAGTCCACTATCTAGCTCCACATGCAACCACATATATACTGACCCCTTTGAGACAATTTGAACAGCTATGCCAACTTGATCTGTTTGGATTTCAAAACCTTAATGGATCCTGGAGCTGCATCATGGCTCCTAGTCTGGATATGCAAGGAGTGTCCCCTCCCAAACTTGTGGTCCCCTCGGATGATACCTGGCCATTCTGCTCTGCTCTTTCTGGAACTGCACTACAGACCATTAAGATTTGACGAATTTTGACAAAACTAGATATAGATTTGAAAATTTGACTTCTGAGAATTGCCACACCGTATACACTACACCAGAAATAGGAGTGCTTCTAGATACCAGCATCATTGGAGCTGTGAGACTATTGCCTATGGTTTAAGAATTACTGTCCCTGGGTTAAGGAACTATACCCAGACAAACGATGGTCAAGTGATTTTGTCCACCCTTGATGATAATTAAAAAAATAATAATACGTTTGGTGCTATTGACAACTGAGCGCTAGCACAGTCACCCAGAACCTCTTACCAGTAGATCATGAAATATCCGTCCCAGTACCCAGCACTAACCACCGACTCCAAAAAGGGGGTCCTATGTGACCTAAGAAGTCAGGAGGAACCACCATTTGTTGACCACATTCCTTGCGAGATGGATTTATTATTTTATTCACTTTTTATAATAGATCTTTGACACAGGTTTATGCCAAGAAATTTAGTTGGAAAATGAAGAACTAAATAATTGAGAATCATATAAACAGATCGTGGAATGTCATTAGAATCTTCCTCTTCATGTAGTGAACTACTGTACTCAATGGAGCACCACTATGACTTCCTTCTCAGAAAGTCTAAGAACCTAGGACCACTCAGATGCTGCTCATTGTACTGATTTGTCATTGGTTGACACTGGCTGGTTATAGCTTATGAGAGCTGTTTAAATTGTAGATCAAAAAGCAGAACAGAAACTCTTACCTAAAACTGTTTCCATGCGTATCTCTAGAACAGCTAGGACTAGAGACTTCAAGGTGTAAAATTAAAGTATTATCGTTCTAAGTAACAACCTTCAGAGTAGATACATTTTTTATTATTAGGATGCTGACCAATTGTATTGCATCTGTCTCAACCTTCACACCACAATGATGAGCTAGGCATTGACTGCTCAACTAAGGCACCAACCAAGGAGTGTGAAGGCACAGTTGAAAGCCCATCTTTCTTTCTCAGACCAAGTTCCTAATACACTGGTGAGTAGGGAATATATGCAGTCTTAGATTTAGAAGGGCTAGATGCTCTATGCAATGTTAGGATCTGGAGAAAAGCCAGAGACTATTCGGTTCTTTGCAATCACCACTTATGGCTTAGGCCATCCGGATGACTCAAGATTACCTTGGCCAGCATCATGGAAGTTCTCCTCACATCACTTGGCAAAACATTATAGTATTAATTGACCTTCTCATAGATTGAATGGAATACAATGGAAGCTCAACAGCAAATCTTCTGTATCATGAAACGATATTGCTCAAGACCCATGCTTCCTAATCACTAAGAAGATGACACAATGCTAAACTTCTCTATAAATCACTCTATTGGTTGGTGGTAGATGTTAGTGTCACTTTGAAGATTACCTGCTGCGCCATAAGGCTCTGATGGGGAGGGCTCATGAATTCCTAACCAGAGGAATCCAAAGATTTACTCTTGCCTGTCCCCAACGATAATGATCTAATGATCTGGGTCTGTTTGAGCTTCTCTAACTTTTTTTAAAAAACACAAAACTCGGAAATTAGGTTTTAGAAAGTGTACCCTTATTGTAAACAGCACTTCCTGAGTTATACTCAGGCTATGTTTCAGTATGAATTAAATGAAAATGTTTGCCTGACTTCAGTGGCTACTGTGATGTACATTGGCCTGTTTGACATGCAGATGAATGTTGTAAAACTCCACCAGAATGAGTGTTCAGTTGCGGCCCACTATGCAAATTATTTTATTCATTCATTAATTTGTCAATTCTACTCCTGAGCACTGCATGCAGAAATTGCATGTATCCCTTGAATATGTCCTGTAGTCTGTTTTTTGCTCCATCCTGATGTTGAATGCCTTGGGCATGTTCTGAACTCCTAAATTGTAGGCTGCTAACTTCATGCCTAACACTCTAATGGTAACCTCAACAGATGTTCTAAAGTCGATACCTTCAACATCTGGCACACTTCAAAAGCCCCTATTAAGGATTCCATGGGCATGTCCTTGGTTCCCTACCTGTGGTTTGGTTTCATCCTCATCCTTGTAGTAGAAGAGCTGATCTCCACGGAGAACAAACCATCGCTGCTGCCAGTTCTTCATGATGTTCCTCTGTTTTTTCAGCCATCCTGACTTAAGTACCCGGTCCATGGGGCTTGGGGAGGGCACGCGACTGGAGAAAGTGCTGCTGTGGTCCCCCATCACCAAGCTCTTTGATCGGGCTGCAAACCAAGGAGGAGGAAAAGACAGGCGGTCAGGGGACAGGTGAAAGACACACAACTCATGTCATTGGGTGCAGAAGCTGCAATAATAGATGGTGGCAGCCCAGGATGTGCTCGCTCATCTGTACAATTGTGAACTGGAGTAAATATAGCTAACATGTACCTGCTGAAGATAAGACGCCTGCATGTACCAGAAAAACCTTGGTCAATGTGAGCTTGTTTTATAGATCTTGTAGTGGCTCAGTATGCTCCAAAACACCTATACAATAAATAATCTGTTTGTCATGGAGTAGGCAGTGTTTTATTTTAATTTCCTAATACTAATTTTATGCAGCTACTACCTATGATCAGCATCTTGAAAGCTTCCAGATAATGTAGGAAGTGGCTGATCACTTCACGTGCTGTCTTAGCAGAGCAGCATTCTGCACATGTACTCATCCCAGAGAGCTGGAACCTTTGAGGAAGCCTGTGTAATCCACAGAATCTGTTACAGCCATTAAGAAGCTACATATCTTGGGCCCTGGTGGTTATTGAGGTGCCCTAACAATATCACAGTAATATTTAAATCATATCAACCAGTGCAAGGATAGCAACCACTTCTATTTGAGGCTTATCATCCAGCTACTGCAACCCTTATATCCTATAGAATATAACATGTTACTATGCATGCTATTACATAGCGTTCTATTACAACGCGGTCGTTACAATGACCGCGTTGTTAGAACGCGATACCTTTACATCGCAAGTCATTAGATCGACTTGATGTAGGGGGCGTGCTGGATTTAGGAATAGTATAATTTACTATTCCAACTCCAGCGTGCGCAACAGTAGGGAAGGTGTTGGAATGGTAAATTATACTATTCCTTAGGTTAGAGCGCCCCCTACAGCAAGTCGATCTAATGACTTGCGATGTAAAGGTATCGCGTTCTAACAACGCAGTCGTTGTAACGACCGCGTTGTAAAAAGAACGCGATGTAATGGCAGCGTTTTAAACGCTGTTTCCCATCCTATAGCATCTTTTGGGCTGAACTATGGCACACCATAAGACTTCCTTTCCAGTGCACATGCACAGTTACAGTCTATAATAGTGCACATGTTGAGTTCTGGCGCACTGTGAATATTTGGCCAGACAGCAGCAGCCATTTAAATCTAAAGAGTAAACCGTGGCCCTTGTACAATCTGTGGTGCCTGCCTACTCCACCCCAGCCTTTAAAGCCTACAGTGATATGTGGACCTGGTCCTGGAGCTTTGTGATGTGCTCCAAACGTCCTGCTGCCGGTCTGCCGGTCACCGCTGCTGGGGGCCAACTTGCCGGGTCGGGAGTCTGCTGGTCTGGGTGCCGGGAGGAAGACTACACCTCCCAGCATCCCCTGCGGCACCGCGACTCTGCCGCCAATGCTGTCACGCCCCTAAGCACCAGGAGGCGCCAACAAAAGGCATCAGGAGCTCCCACAGTGCGGGAAGCTCGAAACGTCCTGCTGCCGGTCTGCCGGTCACCGCTGCTGGGGGCCAACTTGCCGGGTCGGGAGTCTGCTGGTCCGGGTGCCAAAAGGCATCAGGAGCTCCTGCAGCGCGGGACGCGCGCGGGTGTGCCCGGGCCAAGCCCGGGCAAAGGGCGGGCCCGTCTGCGCCCGTCAGCGGCCGACAGAGGCCGGGCTGGGCCACCCTCTTTTCTTGTTTCCCAACCGGGACGTTCACCGAGGTGAGTGTTATTAGTTGAAAAGTCATTTTTGCAACAAGCCTCCGATATGGGGAAACGAATAGGGATACTACCCCCTCGACCAGTCATCACAAGTATAGATAGTATGCTGGAAAGGGCAGTCAACATAGTTGCTAATGAAATTGAATTAACTGAGAGGCGACTGTCCCTTGGAATCGAAGCATCACAGGATGGCCTCATGTTAGGGGCGGCTCCAGTTGATACAGTTGTTCCCTTCTCGCCCTGCAATGTGCAGACCACCAATTCAAGCAACACACCGTGCCCGTGCCCAGGATTTATTCTCAGTAACAAGGGCCTCTCTATTGAGACTTCTAATGTTGACATTGTCGCCCCATCCGTATTAAACGAGGATTCCTCTTCAATTCCTGTGGCCCCAGGGGCTAAGCGCAAAAGGAAGACAATCAAATCTATCCCCACAAAGAGGAAACAAGCGTCCCGTACTAGTTCCTCTTGCACCGCTATGAGCTCTTGGTTACAGGCACCTTCAAACACTCAGATCCCCGAGACTGTAGAATTTATTTCCCATGGGGAACCAAGGAGTTCCATCGGCACCCAGACTGGCGCTACACTTCCTTCTTTTCCCTGCAGTAGCCTTGGAGATACCTTCATTGACACCCTCGTGGACACTGTCTTCGGACATATCAAAGTTCTAATTGATATGAACTTTACTGCCCTGTGGAAACAGCTAGACAGATTGGACACTCTGTCAAATAGATTAAGCTCACAACTTAAAAGTGCCAAGCCTGTAACTTCAGAGGGGTTTGATCTAAATTTGATAACTGATGGTACTTTCTGCCACCCACATGTTTCTGTTCCAACAGCCCTCCCAATATCCGGGTCCTGTAGTACCTGTGTTAAAGTTAAAGAATGCTTTTCATCAAAGGTTACCGCTGTTCAGGGAAATCCATCTAATGTTGGTGGTATTAGTGGCTTGCCTGTTACAGCCCCATGTATGCCTTCAAACACTAGCAGAATGACGCGTGATAACTCAGATAGACTAAACTCGGGGGGTGGTAAAATATGTGCGGGGGTCTCAGATCATGAGAGAATTGAAACCCTTCAAGTTAGTAAAGATATACTGAGCCTACTACCGGCTTCCTGTCCTTTTGTCTTAGTCCTTGCAGGGGTACCTCCCCTCAGAAAAAACCAAACTGAGACATGGCACCAATTGCGCAATAAAAGCGTTGATTGGTTGTCAAAACACAAGGGGTTTAGGGTGGCAGACTCAAACAACATTATCATGGTTTGCAGGGTAAGCTAGGTAGGGCCGTCCCCTAAAAATATTGAGGGGGTTTGTATTGTTGTTAACTTCCGAAACCCCGCAATGGTTAGATCCTTATTGACGGTGCAGGAAGAAATATCCACTGGCTCAAGCCATATTTGGTCATTGCCATTGGGTTATTTCTATAAACCAATTTTGGGTTTAAAAAGAAATGATGTTCCATCTCTAACCATGCATAATAGGTTTCTACCATTGTCCTCCCTAGACACTCAAGATTGACTCCTACCCGCTCAGATACCTAACGAGAGCATTCCTGCATTTAAGGAATATCCGTCTTGCGGGCCTCACAACCCAACTAGGACTGGCATTGACCGAAATTTAAACATATTAAGTTGGAATGTCGCCGGTCTGGCATCTAAAATAAATTTACCTGACTGAATTGAAATAGTCGAAAACCAGGACATCCTGATGATGCAGGAAACTTGGGCCACGCGGGACTTTTATTTGGAAGGGTTCCAATGCTTTAATACTGTTGTCCCCGTCCCTAAGGCAGGTCGCCCATCTGGTGGGCTCTCAATCTGGGTTAACATCTCGACAGGAGGTACTGTAAAGGTTCTTGATACAAAAAATGATAAGTTACAGGCTCTGATTTACACAAGGGGTGTTTCTATCTGTTTAATTAATTTGAATAATAATGATTTCCATACTGTACCTAATATTAATTTTATTAATTTGTTTAATTTTATCTTAACTCTACAAAACCTCAAGGCTTTTGCTAATGTAGTTGGTATTTGCTTGGGGGGGGATTTTAATTCTAGGATTTCTAGGGGGAATAAATTAACGACGTATTCGCTCACCAACGTGCCCCGATGCAATAGGGGGATAGAATTGTTGGACCATTTATGTAACCACAACTTAGTTAACGCTATGGAAATTGCTGCAGCACCCGACGAGGATAATTGCATTGAACCGACATATAGAGGCAGGGGCTGCGCTTCCACCATTGATTATGTTTTTATCTCTTCTACCTTTGAAGATTGTCTGTCAAAAGCTGAGGTTATACCGACTGTTCATGGTGACCACAATCCTATCAAAATAACACTGAGAATTGCCACTAAGCCCACGTACACTAAGGAGTGCGGTGCAAGGAACTTATCACCCTCCACTGATAATTTAAGATTAGTTTGGCGGGGTATTGATAACAATAATCTGTTTCTTAAAATGGTAAGCGAATATTCGTCACTTATTGATACCTGTCTGACACTAAAAGACCATAATCCTGATGTAATTGGTGCCTTTGTTCAACTGTGTGAGGGCATCAAATGTTTGCTATCTAGGCCCATAATGGAAGTTCAATCTGGACCTAGATGGTTTAATAGAGATTGTTCCTTAGCCAATAGAGAGCTTCGCAAGGCACTTTCAATAACCCCCAGAGATTTGGTACTTATTAAATCTTTGAGGCACCATTACAAGACAGTTATTAGGCTAAGAAAGGACGAAATTTTAAAAGAGCGTTGGGATAACCTCACATGCGCCGCTGCTTTAAAAAACGGAAATGGCTTCTGGGTTGCAGTCAAAAACATTAGGTCAATGGAACATTCACTGACCCCCATAAGTTGCAATATAACTAGCGACTCTTGGGAGGCACATTTCTCCAAAATCTATTTAGCCCCAACTGAAAATGAGGATTCTTATGAATATCATGCTCCTACCAGGATTGAAATAACCCTGTCAGAAGTGGAGGGCGCAATTCAACAGAGCTTGGGCAACAAAGCTCCGGGTCCTGACGGGCAGCCCATTGACCTTATCAAAAATAAACCTGATTTCTGGGCGCCTCTTTTATTAAATATTTTTAACAATTTAACCATCGCCACGATTCCAAGTACATGGTCTACTAGTATCATTGTACTGATTTTTAAAAAGGGCGACCGATCTAACCCTATTTGCTATAGACCAATCTCCCTGATTGACAACACACTGAAAATTTTAGGGAGGATTCTTTATAATAAGATAAGGTCATGGGCCGAGGAAGACCATATTTTACAGCCTTGTCAATTAGGGTTCAGAAGCAAAGTAGGCACAGTTGAACAGTGCTGTGGAAAGGTGTAATATTTTACGTTAGCATA
Organism: Calotriton arnoldi; assembly: GCA_963921515.1. Classification (NCBI taxonomy): domain Eukaryota; kingdom Metazoa; phylum Chordata; class Amphibia; order Caudata; family Salamandridae; genus Calotriton; species Calotriton arnoldi. The sequence goes on from CAWUFW010004643.1 coordinate 1,122,412, forward strand.
AGCGACAGCCATTTTTGGCTGTGGTGTCAATTTCGCTTCCTTCGTAATTCTTTCGTCCTCTGCTGTTCGCCTTTTCACCCTGCTTATGTCATCAACTTTAGTTGACCTCTTTCGACATGGCTAAGCAATGTACGTGCTGGGAGGTTTGTAGCTGCCGGTGCACCTGGTCTTAGAGGCTATCTATTTACGGTTTACTGCTGCCATAAACATTCCTGCTCCCCTTTCTTATTTGCTGACCAAGTGGTCATCCATCTGCCTTTGTTTGCTGATAGCTATTTTCTGTGTCTAAACTCGCTCTTTCCATTTCTGTCCATATGCTTGCATTGCAACAAAATTGTATATAAGGATGATGGTTTGTGAATTCAGTGTACCTCCTCCTACAATACTTGAGAGTGTTGTGTGGACGTGGTCCCGCTCATGAGTGATTAATAAACTTGTTGTTTTACTTCAACTCCAGTGCTGATCTCTTTTTGTTAGTCTTTGGACCCGTGGACGAGAGGGTGACCCTGCACCAGTGTGCTCACTTTTGGGTACATTTCCACAGTTGGCGCCCAACGTGGGGCCCTAGCGGAGACGCGGCAGTCCGAAGGAGTGGTCTCGACGGAGAATCGAAATATTACTGAGGATGCCCACTGCATGAGGAGACCCTTGTCTTTGCAGGCCGACGTGACTTTTCCGGTTTTCCCGATTTGACCCTCCGGGTGGTGGCCGGTCTCGACTGGGGCTTTCTTTGGCGTATTCTGCAGTGACCATTAGGTCAACCAGAGATCGGCAGGTGGGAGTTGGAGACTTCTGTTTGGTAAGGTCGCTGAAGCGGCACTCTTGATTTGCTTGGTTTGGTTTTTTGGTTTGGTTTTGGTATTCATTCTTTGCAAAGACTGAAGGCAGGTAATGTGGAAATTTTTCTCCTTTTGGAATATTTGTTTGGAGTAGTAATATTTTACATATACTTGTGAAAACATGCCTGTTCTCAGCACACACCGTAAGTGGTGTTGCTGCTCTTGTGGTACCAAGAACGCCTTAGAACAAAGTCAGCCGGCTCCTCTAGAAGGGACGCCAAATAGAGAGATGTATATTAAATATGGTATTTGTCCCATAATGTACGGTTCATTGTGGAACAAATACACAAAGAAAGAGTCCAATTTACAATGGCCAGTGAATGGGTCATTTGATTCTAAAAAAGTTCAGTATGTAGAACAGTGTTTATTTAAAAGAAAGAGTAGACAGGATATGTTTGATTGTGTACGTATGTGGGATAAAGAAGTGCGAGAAAGAGCAAAGAGAGCGGAAGCTATAGCAGAGAAAGAGCAGCGAAAGACGATATATCAAAAAGGGGTGGAATTAAAAGACAAAGAAATGAAGGAAAGAATAGAAAAGGAAGATAGAGAACGTCGATTAGCGATAAATGGCCAGTATCCTATTAGGCGCCCTATCTATCCACTACTTAATACGCCTCAGGATGATTGCATCCTATTAGAACGACCCCCACCCCCGTATAAATTTCCCACTCCAAGTGCCCCTGAGGATGAGGCTTCTGATGAGGAGCTCTCTTCCTCAGAGGATAAAGATAAAGACAAGCAAGTTGGGCGACAGACTCGCTCTACTTGGACTAAAGCAGAAAAAGATACATTAAAAAGCACTGTTAAAGAGGAAGCTCGTCGGACTACTACAGCGACGATCCTCATAAATATGGTTCAACCTTGGAAAGATATAGACCAGTTATATTTCGTAGAAAAATTCTGTTGGGAGGTAATATATGGTTGGCGGCATATTTCTGACAAAACAGAACCAGCTGATCTGAACGTTGATTATAAGCGGTTAGTAGATGGGACTTACCTTTTTTCAGATATACCTGATACGATTAGACGAATAGTTAAATTACGAAATGAAACATTACATTTACGTAAGGAGCAAGAATTAGCTAGAAAGAGTAAAGTAGTAGAAGCAGTTCAATCCCAAGCAGAGAAAACAGATGTTCCGGTGAAAGAAGGCAATTCCGGCAGTAATAAATTTACTATGAAACCAATGCGTGAAGCCGCACCCCTGTATGTTCCCCCGAAGGGTGCAGGAACAAATGATGATAAAACTTCGGATGATGCAAAGGGATATTTTATATATAATTGGGTTTACACTCCTTGGAGTAGAGCAGATGTTATGGCTCTTAAGGCTGCTTTGCCCGACCCCCGGAAAAATCCCGCCGCCTTCTATGAGGAGGTGGAAGGAGCCATCAGCTCCTGCACTATGACCTTGCCAGATATCGATATGTTCTTCTGGCTTATTTTGCCCCCTGATAGGTGGAGAACAATATGTAAAATAGATGACAATGTGGCATTTGGTGATACCTGGGAACATTTAGAAGAAATAGATGCGGAAAGGGAGCCTGCGCAGAAAACTCAGAAGGAGATATTAGATCTTCCTAAAGCTATTGTGACTAAGTTGAAGACTCTCATACCCCCTAAGAAAAATAGATTGGACTACGTTAGCATCCTGTAAACAGAAAAAGGATGAGTCAGTTTCTGATTTATTTTCTAGATTTGAGGAGACATTCCATGATTTTAGTGGCTAGTCACTGGCCGATGACACGGGTAAACGTTTGTCGACAAATTTGTCGCTAATATGTTACCGGAAATAGCTAGTCGCCTTAAGGCCAGTGAGAGTTCTTGGACCACGTCTTCCCCAGTTTCCCTTTTGACCATGGCCCAATATTATGAGCAACAGGAACAGGAAGTGAAAGGCAGGGAGGATAAGAAGGTTAAAGAATTAAAGACAAAAATTATGATGGCTCAAGTATATGGTCCACCATATAGGGGAGGTGGAAGAGGCGGACGTGCAATGTATACACCCGGAGCGCTCCCTCTTCCTCGAGCAAATTTGTCTCCTGATCAGTGGCCTATTGTAAAGAGACTGGGCATTGGCGTTCTGAGTGCCCTCTTTTGCGAGGTCAGCAGTACCAGCGGGGAAGGGGAAGTATGAGAGGACGCCCAGGGAATTCAGGAAACAGGGGAGGTGTAGGAGCTCGTCCCAGGTTTGAGGCAGTTGAACAAGGACCAAATTACTTTAATACCTTTGATAGACGAAATCAATACCAAATGTCTGATTATTCTGCTGATGCACTTGCAGATTCCGATTACGCAAAGGGATGCCTAGGATGGGGTAAGGGACCGGTTGAGGTGCCAGTAGATCAAATGGGTCCTTATGTTGACGCAAATGTCTTGGGATCTACTGATCGGTTTCTGGTTGATACAGGGGCTACCCGTAGTGCTCTGTCTAAAAGATTGGTTCCTAGGGCTCCCCTGTCCGGCGCAATGATAACATCGATAGGGTTCGATGGAACACCTACACCTAGCCCGCTTTCACAGCCACTTGAATTCGGACTTGACAAATTCACTGCAGCATGTCCATTTTTGCTTTCCCCTAACATGCCGGACAACATTGTGGGTATCGATATGCTTAAATATTTTCGTGCTACAATACGTTGTTCTCCGGAAGGTGTGCGTGTTATTTTGAATGACAATTATCCAATGGTTGAGAGATCCTGTCTTATCAATGAGGATGCCGCTCTGACGTCCCTACCTTCTACCTTGTGGGCTAGATCAGATACTGATGTGGGTCAAATGGTTATTCCACCAGTGCAAATCCAAGTAAGGGAAGGTGTTTCATTGCCTCGACTGCCCCAATACAAAATATCCCGAGAAGGTGAAGAAGCATTAGCAAACATTGTCCAGGACTTGATTAAAGTGGGGGTAGTGGAAGAAGTCCCCTATAATACTTGCAATAGCCCTATCCTTCCTATTTTGAAAAAAGACACTGACACTAAAATTTACAGATTCATTATTGATTTGCGGGAGGTTAATAAAATTATAGTGTCCCAATATCCGGTAGTTTCTGATATCACAACCCTTCTCACTATGGTCCCTCCCACTGCCACTACATTTTCGGTGATCGACTTGAAAAACGCATTTTTCTCAATACCCATTCACCCTGAAAGCCGTTATCTGTTTGGATTCACATTGAAAAATAGATCCTTCCGGTTCTGCAGAGCTCCACAGGGCTATACAGAGAGTCCTAGCATTTACAGTCAGGCATTAAAAAGACAGATTGATTCCTTCCCCGTACCAAAAGGGGTGGCCCTCATTCAGTACGTTGATGACATTCTATTAGCTGCTGACACTCCTGAGCAATGTGAAGAAGGTACATTGTTACTGCTTTCGTTTCTTGCATCACATAATCACAAAGTCTCGCGAAAGAAATTGCAATATTGTAGACAGCAGGTTAGCTATTTAGGTCACCTCCTGTCTAAGGAGGGACGTGCACTCACACCAGATCGCATTCAGACCATTTTAGATACTCCTGTGCCCCGTACTCAGAAGGATGTCCGTGCACTGATTGGCCTTACTTCTTTTTGTAGGCAGTGGATCCCCAGTTTTTCGCACATTATTAAACCTTTGTTGGCCCTTTTGACTAAAAACACTCCGATGCCCCTCCCATGGACTGCTGAATGTCAGAATGCCTTCCAACAGTTACGCCAAGCTCTTTGCTCTGCACCAGTATTAGGAACTCCAGACTAAGTGTAGTGCACACAAGAAAGTGACTGATAAAATAGGAGCAGGTAATGCCTTTGCGGATCACACAGCCCGTGAGACCGCAATGCAGCGAAGCACCACATCTATGTATGTGGTTAAGTCACAAGCTGAACGTTGGCATGATGCCAGGCAGGAAGTGCTGGACATGCAACAATCTGCCTCTGCTGACGAACTAGACCAATGGTCTAAGGAGGGAACACTGGATGATGAGGGCTGCTGGAGGAATAAAGATATGACCAAATGGAGGTTACCCACAGCATACTTATACCCCTTGATTCACATGGCACATGGGCCGGCACATGTTGGTGCATCCTCAATGGCAAAATAACTCATGCAAGTTTTGGATCATCCTGATATTGCCGGCACTGCTAAAAAGATAGTCCAGTCTTGTCTGGTCTGTCTCCAGTATAATCCTGGAAAAGGAACGCGAACTCCAACAGGAGGGTTTGCGACACCATCTGCACCTTTTGAGGTCCTGCAAATGGACTACATTCAGTTTGAGCGCTGTAATAATTATTGGGCAAGTTGTTGTATATGTCATGAAAGGGTTGGGGATTAAGCAGAAGTTCCATGCTGCTTTTCACCCACAGTCAGCAGGCCTGGTGGAACGCTACAACTCCACACTGAAATTGAAATTGGCAAAAATACAGGCTTCCACTTCTCTGAAATGGTCTGATGCATTGCCTTTGGCACTGCTTTCCATCAGATCAATACCTCATACACGCTCTGGGCTTACCCCGTATGAGATCGTGTTTGGCAGGCCCATGAATATTTGGGGGGTCCCTAAGCCTCGCCCTATACATGATATGCCTCACGCATTGATGAGTGATTATCTGTCTCAGTTGACTGACAGCTTACTTTCTATTCATCAGCAGGTTCGAGAAGCTCTCCCGGACCGGTTGCAAGGTGATGGACATGACCTGCGTCCGGGTGACTACATTATGGTGAAGGTCTTCCAGCGGACGAACTGTCTAGAACCTCACTGGAAGGGTCCGGAGCAAGTCCTTCTCGCCACCAGAACTACAGTCCGAGTGACCAACAGGAAAAACTGGACGCATGCCAGCACTGTAAAAAGGTGCCACACACCCTCGTGGATCCTACTGCATTGAAGGAGCACCATGACATCTTGGTCACAGAGACAGGATGAGCAGCGTCACCTGAAACAACTGAGGAAGTCTTCCCAGACCACACGATCCCCGGTGCATCCAGGTATCTACTCCGACCCAGGAAGAAAGGCGCTTCAGTGCAAAACAAGACAGGTGAAGCCATTGTCCTGAGTGGTTAAGTCTGACTACAAAGGGGGGTCACCTATTAGTGGTACTCATCTCAATGTCAGTGAAGAGACCAACGTCCGCTCAGGACTCTTAGGGCGCTACCTTTCTTGTCGTTTGCTGATGAAAATGAGCTTGCATAAGAAGAAGGGGATCGCTGCGAAAATGTGTAACGGCTGTACAATCTGTATCCTTGGTCTGACTCTGACTGCTGCCATTGTCGCTACTGTAATGTGGGTAGTGGAGGAAGCAATGCCTGGAGCCTCCTTGCCTAACATTACTGTTACATCGCCTGCTACAAAAGAACACCATCATTTTGATTTGCCGCAACATGAACAGGGATACCGGCAAAATTTGAGAAACAATTCATTTCTTCAAATGTTGCATCAGACACACCAGCTAAGCAAGGCTACTAACTGTTGGGTTTGTGGCAAGATTCCTCCTCACCAGAACATAAAAGGAATCCCGTTGTCCCCATTGCCATTTTCTCACAATGGTTCATGCCAAGCTTGGTTTAAGCTTCTATATGCTTCTTACAAATTTAACCTCTCAGAAACATGGGATGTGGGCAACCTCAACGCCAAACTGAATAAAGCCTGCTATCCCAGCGAAGATGGGGATCCACAAGCAAAAGGAACTGCCTTGGAAATGGAAGAATACAGTAGAGGAAGTGCAGCAACAAGCTATGTGTATCCAAACTCTAGGTCGGCTAAAGGAAATGGGCCACCTGTTATCTCTGTTGCTCTGACTACTGGCCCCCTTTGTGTACAGAGTACAGGCGATGCGCCAGTGGGCCACAGTAACTGTACTACAGTGTTGCAGATATCTACGAGAGGCTGAAGCAGCTTCCTTGCATCACGTCATACTTATTTTGTGTGTGGAGCTAAGGCATACTACTTCCTGCCTCTAGGCTGGTCTGGTACCTGTTACATAGCCTTTCTCTTACCATATGTGTTTCTAGCTCCCCCAACATACCACCAAGATTTGCAATTGTTCGATCACCACGCTGGTAGTAGGGGAAAACGTGCAATTGATGTCTCTGTAGTCGACCAGATGAGACCACATGGGAACAATATACAGACTTTAATAAAGGATTCTTCTTCTTCGTTGGCCCAGTACAGAACAGTAAGCTGGTCCGTCGCCTCACCCGTACAATGGAGGCAGTGATCAATCAAACAACTGCGGCCTTAGGAAATTTGACAGAAGAACAAGCATCGATCCGCATGGTTGCTTTACAGAATAGACTTGTTCTAGATGTTGTCCTAGCTGATCGAGGTGGAGCATGCCGCATCATCGGATCCAGCTGCTGTGTCTTCATACCGGACAATTCACCTTCTGTCTATGCGGCCATTTCCAAACTGCATAAAATAGCCACTGAGATACATCAAGACCCAGGAACATGGACTTGGACTGGATGGTTCTGGAACTTATTTTCTGTATGGGGTCTGAAAGTATTGTCGGCCCTATTCATAATTATTGCAATTATCTTCTCTTGTTGTTTATGCATACAATGTGGACCAATGCTCTGTTCCCTCTGTATTTCCACTTGTACTACTTGTGTACCATCTAAAACGAATGTCCAAAATGCAAATGCCCGTTTAGCAATGGAACGAGAAATTTGTGAAATGATGTTAATTGATATTCACGATGTATATCATACCCCTTAGAAGGGACAAGAAAATGTCTTAGCTTATGCTAAAAGGGTCGTCTGTGGAAACGTGTAATATTTTACGTTAGCATAGCGACAGCCATTTTTGACTGTGGTGTCCATTTCGCTTCCTTCGTAATTCTTTCGTCCTCTGCTGTTCGTTTTTTCATCCTGCTTGTGTCATCAACTTTAGTTGACCTCTTTCGACATGGCTAAGCAATGTACGTGCTGGGGGGTTTATAGCTGCCGGTGCACCTGGTCTTAGAGGCTATCTATTGACCATTTACTGCTGCCATAAACATTCCTGCTCCCTTTTCTTATTTGCTGACCAAGTGGTCATTTATCTGCCCTTGTTTGCTGATAGCTATTTTCTGTGTCTAAACTCGCTCTTTCCATTTCTGTCCATATGCTTGCATTGCAACAAAATTGTATATAAGGACGATAGTTTTGAATTCAGTGTACCTCCTCCTACAATACTTGAAAGTGTTGTGTGGACGTGGTCCCGCTCATGAGTGATTAATAAACTTGTTGTTTTACTTCAACTCCAGTGCCGATCTCTTTTTGTTAGTCTTTGGACCCGTGGATGAGAGGGTGACCCTGCACCAGTGTGCTCACTTTTGGGTACATTTCCACAGTGCCTGAACCTTAATTTGATCATTGGCAAGTACACTGTAGCTCAAAAATCTCCTATTCATCTTGCCTTTATGGATCTTACCTCGGCCTTTGACTATGTCAACAGGTCACGTTTATGGTCCATCCTTTTAAAATACGGCCTGGATGAGGTTTTAGTCCTTTTCTTAGCTTATTTGCGCAGGGATTTGCTTGCCCGGGTGAGGATCAGTAAGGACGGGGAGGTATCAAGAGATATTAAAATTGACAGAGGTGTTAGACAGGGGTGCGTTCTCGCACCCCTTCTCTTTATTTTATACATTAATGACCTACACATCTCATTAGTAAAACTTACTAATGACGTTCCTAGAATAAATGGCAACATACTCCCCGCCCTACTGTATGCCGATGATGCGGTTTTAAAGGCCCGCACACCCAACGCACTACGCACTTTAGTACGAGGTTTTGTAGATTTTATGGCTGTTTTAGATTTAAGGACTAATTTTAAAAAATCGTTTTTAATGGCCTGCAGCCCGAAAAAGTATTCTATCAATACAATCACTGTGAATTCTGAAAGTTTACATAGCACTTGCACTTTCCCTTATCTTGTGCTGGTATACGCAGCAAATGGCTCTTGGTCCGACCATGTGGCACATAGTAGAAGTAAGTTTTCACGAAGTATTAATACAATCCTTGGTCTACCTCAACCTAAAAGGACAGAAGTGGTTTTAGCTATTAAGAAATTTTTTAAATTACAGTGTATCCCCACCGCAACATACGGCGCTGAAGTTTGGGGCTTTACAAAATGCAATAGTATCCAGGGTGAAGAAAATAGATTTTGTAGGAAACTCTTGGGAGCCCCGATTTCTTCTTCTGTGTATGTCTGTCACAAAGAATTGAAATTGTCCTACGTTGAAGATTATATTAGGGCTCGTCCGGCCTTATTTTGGCTCGCAATTTGGAAAAACTCGGCAGCAACCCTTACCAGATACATAATAATCGATTGTCTTAAATGCGAGAAGGGTGGGGAGATACCCTGGCTCGCTGCTGTAAGAGAGAGCTTAAAAAGCGTGAACCTTTTGCATATTTTCTTAAATCCAACCGATTCTGAGGCTATAAATAAAAAAGTGTTACAAGAGGCTCTGTACGAACAGTACAGTGACGCAAGACATGGGAAAGAGGCTCAGAAAACCTCAGTTGTTAGGTATATGTCTATTGAGGATACCTCCTATCTGCCAGCCCGATATCTTTTAAAACCTTTAGGTCGCTGGGAGAGAGGATTGTTCTTCCGCCTAACGGCTGGCACTTTGAAATTCCTATTATGTTTTCCTTTAGGATATAATGCTAATCTCGATGAATTGCCCTGCCCGTGCAATGAACGAAGTAATCAAACATCGTTACACTTTTTATTCTCTTGTAGTTTTTATTCTAAATTTACAAAAGGATTCTTGATGCCATTTTTTTTAAAAACGTGCTATTATTGATTTCAAAGTAGCCTACATGGAAATCCTTAAACTGGAAGAAGATGAATTAATTTTCCGTGTCGGCTCATATTTGAAATCAGCAGTATGCACACGCAGAACTATGTGTACTCCATGAAGGCCGACTGAATTGTATATTAATTGTATTGATGTTAATTGTTTTTAACATTTGTATTTTTGTTTTTCGTTATAATTTATTGTATCTTTTATGATAGACACCCCATACAACTCATGGCCTATATCAAAAACTGTTTTTAAGATACTGCATTACTTCTTATTGATCACGCATGTTCATGTTTTTTACTGTTTGATTTTATCTGTGCTTTTATGGATATATCATATCCGAATAAAGATTTTTGATTGATTGATGTGCTCCATCTAGGGTTGCAACAATGTAGTTTTGCGAACTGTTGCTAACTGGGGGTTCTGTCTAGACCACAGTATCCATTTCAGAGTAAATACCACTGAATGAGAAAGTATTTAAATGAAGTTGCAAGGATATGTTTTTTTAAAAAAAAAAGATCTTTACTAACTTTCGGAATTTGAGAATTTATCAAAAGCAGTTTTCTTAAATTTGGGAAGAGAAAATGTTGATCAGTGGCTGTAAAGCAAAGCACAGCGTTCTGTAAGACTACCTCATGAAAGAAATATGTACATTAAAGGGCCTGCTTTTTAATTTCCTGACAAGATAAGGTAGAGACATCCCATAAAGGACTTTGTGCATTAGGGATCCAATTAAAAATCTCATCAGGCGTGGGATGAGCAAGAGATGCTGGGACTGTCCGAGGGCTGAGATATGGTCTTTCTTCCTCCATCCACCCATTATACACAATCTGAGAGGGTGTAAACATTGTATCAGATAGTTGGGAAGCTAATGTTGAGTTAATTATAAAGTCTGATTTAGAGTTAGTCAGGAAATCCAAATCATTTTTCTTTGGTAGGTTGGAACAACTGCTTCAGTTCAAAGTGAAAGCTCTAATTATTGTGCCAATCCAGGGATTGAGGGAGAGATCTCTAGTTCACCGTACATCCAGGTTCATATCATTTTATTCAGAAGGCTGTGATGCCACAGAGTTTGGAAGATGCGTATAAACTGTGTGATTCTGCAGCGACCACTATTTTCACTTTTTTGTCTCCTTCTCAGCTAGAGATATACCTACATTTGGAATCAGAAATTAGTAAAAAGCAATACATTGAAAACAAACTCCTTAGTTATTTGCAGGTTGATCATTTCCCTTGTTCTTCTCTGACTGCCATTTCACCAACTTCCCAATAGTCATTATCACCATTCACACTGCAATAGGTCCCGCTACATTCATGTCACACTGTAAGTGGTCCTAGAAGATACACACAAAGGACTCACAAAATAGACAACTTGGAGCTCTCCTGTGAGATAAAGCGCAAGCAACAGGGTGGAAATCCATGTGGCGGACTCCTTTACCTATATCCATATAAAGAAACTGTGGCTAGTTTTAGAAGACAAACCATATAGAATTTACAGGTTACTCCTGTATAATATAAGGGTCAGATACACTTTCAATCCAAGAGAAAAGAAAGGCAAAAATATTATAGATAGCTGCAGCTTAGCCAGCCTAACCACTCCAGCGTCATGTAGCTGAGCCACAACTACAGTGCCTCAAAAACAGGCCCCATCAGTCCCTTGCCTCTATCTCATCAACCCCTGAGATCACAGCAATAGAACTAACTGGAGTCGGCCCATTGCCTATGAGCTTAACTACCCACCTCTATTATGAAAAAAGGAAGGAAGAATATTATGACATAAGGTCTACTCCTAAAAACCATTAATACATTTTACTGTTTGTAAAAATTTAAAACAGTGACTTCCAGGGGACACTTTGAGAGCTAGATAACAACTACATGACCTCTTGCCATACCCTCCTCTCTGAGCACAATCCCCGAAGACATCAAGCTAGGCCATTCATCAATCTTTTCCAATCATTCCATCCTAGCCATAACCATTTATAACAATGGTAAATTAATACTTCCAGGCAATCAAGATCACCTAATTTGATTTGGCTGCAAATTTGTATTGTGAAATACAACATCCATTCACTGAGTGTGAGACCCACATCCTCTGTTCCCAAAATCGATAAAAGTGCAACTAACACCGTGATTCCTGATCACTGGAGGCTAGTCGGGTTCTTGCAATAACACGCTTCCGAGCACACAACCACAAATGCACATTCAGCATCATGAATGCCAGTCAATTAACACCTACATGCATTTTCAATAATCTGCCACAGATCAGACCCGAGCTGTAGTGCATTCAAGCTCCATCCAACATCAAGGCACTAACATGAGCCCAGCAGCCCATCTGGGCTATGATTCTCTATATTCTGGCCCAGGTTTCAGGTTCGTATATTTTGGTCCCTTTCAACAGAGTAAATGACCAAACACCAGCCCCTGCAACAGCCCCAATCAACTCCTAATAGATGTCCTTATTGATTTGTAAAGCACATTAAACATTCATGATGAGGCCTGGGTGAACTTTAAATTTCGTTGGCGCAATTCGTGTAATTTCACAAATTTCATATTATGTTTGTTATGCGAAATTCCTGAAATTACACTAGTACCACACTTTGGTAACCATGCACCATTTGTTCTGAAAATTTACTGCAAACATGCAATTCACTGAAAAAATTACCACAAATACACAGGAACAACAAAATGGGAACAGCAGCTGTTCACAATTGTTTTCCTTTAGTTTTTTTGTATGAAATGCGTCCTCGCATCAAAGAATTGATGCAAGGACACACTTCTCGATAAAATGTAGTGCAAAATGACAGATTTTCATTTATCATAATTGTGAGAGGCTGGCCTGGTATATGCTGTCCACTAATTAAAGTGGGCACCTTGCGCCAGTCCAGACATCCCTTATGGTGATTTAAGAGGTCTTAGACCAGCTTAGAAAGCTATCCAAGTGGTAGCTGTGGAGAGCAGCCTTCAGGCTTAGTCTTGAAGGAGTGTAAATCAGCTTGTTTTACCAGAATGCAATCTTATAGTATAGATTAAATGAAATAGAACCACACAAGGTATTTATAAAAATATGTATTTATTATATAATACTCTCTAGTACATTTCAGTGTCTCCTACACAGCGATATACACAAAGCACACAATACTTAAGCAAAGGAATGACAGTAAATAGCACTACTACACTGTGGGCCCAGGGGGGGGGCACACCATATACTAAGAAAGTGGTTTAAGAACCACGACTCGAGTCAGGATGATGTTGAGAAGATGTAGAATCGCTGGGACCCCAAGGAACCACCCAAGGTGAGTAGATAGGGTCCCCACGGAGAACGGGTGCAGTGTGGGAACATGACCATGGGCTCCGTACAACTCTATGTGAAAGTCGCAGTTGGAGTTTTAAAGATTAAGGACCCTCTCCAGTGGACTACGAAGGAACCCCGTGGAAGACAGAAGGTTGGAGAGCCACCCCACCTGTGGATACCGGAGTTCCCAAGTTACCTAACCCAAGGGAGCTGGGTGCATAGGTGTAAAGGGGCGTCGGAAACCGCTGTCGAACCCAATGGAGGACTTCGAAGAAGAGCCGCTGCTGGAAGGGAGAAGAATGTCCGTTGGAATCCAAACATGGATTCTTGTTGAGGAGTACCTGAAAGCAGACGGGACAGAGTCTGGGTCACTTAAGGGTGACCAGGGGCTCGGTATACGAATGCCCACTGATGTCGGGTGCTTCAGGATAGTTGACGGGGACCTTGACTCTGCAGCTGCTGGGACCAGGCGACGTCGAGGATGACCAGGAGCCTGATACGAGCTGTCCAGCGAAGAATGTCGCGTGCTGAGGGGTTGGTGTCTGGCGGGAGCACCAACAAGCCTTGGCAGTGGCAACCAATGCTGAAGGACAAGGAAGTGTACGGTTCGGACCAGCAAGGTCCAGGAGACTCACCACACACAGGGTAGTCAGGGCAGGCCTGGAGCAACTAGAGGAGCCCAGGAAAAGCAAATTTGACCCTCAATTGGACACACAGGCCGGAGGCACAGGAGTAGCGAGAGGACCACAAGCAGCTTCACAAAACAGCAGGCCACAGAGCACACGGTGCAAGGTGCTCAAAGATCTTTGTGGAAGAAGTTGCCAGAGGTTGGGGCTACTCAGAGCCCAATGCACTTGTTAAGGAATTGCCAACAAGCACATGAACTTGCAAAGGTACGCTGTGCACAGGGGTTTGGGTAATGTAGCCCTCACGAGGGATTCTGACCTCAAACTTGGTGAGAGGGCAGCTCGGGCCTCGAGGGACGTAGAAACCCACCTCCTGTGTTGCTGAGCTTTTCAGAGTCCGTAGGAGCTTGGGATCAGCAGACCGATCAGCAGAGTTGCGGTGCCTGCGAATGCAGGGGAGTGACTCCTTCACTCCAAGGGAGATTATCTTCAGGTGTCTTGGATGCTCCACAGATCCTACACGGATCCTGTATGGTGCACAGGCACAGAGAGGCAGCAGACTGAGAGGGAGATGAAGTCAGGCCCAAACGAAGTCCAGCGAAGTCCAGAGTGCCCAGACGGTCGAAGTGCACTGGTTTCAGTTCTGAATCTTGTCCACGATGAATCTAAGGTCCTACAGCCAGGTAAGCCCTTAAGTACCCATGGGAGACGGTTCGGAAAGATTCAGGGGACCCTCCCAGGGGAGGGTCTGGACATGGGGGAGGTTACTGCCATGTCTTTTGTCCAGTTTCACGCCAGAGCGGGAGCCAACGGCTCCCAGGACTGGTTTGAACTGGACTATGCACAGGGACACCAAATGTGCCCCTCATGCAGACTTTCAGTCGCTGGCAAGCGCACCCACCCAGTCCTAATACACTAAATCCTGTCTGGGAGGTGGTCACACCTCCCTGTGACAGGATGTCTATTGTTCTACCTTCCCTTGCTCGAGCTTGGCTCAGCAGCAGGAGGGCAGAAATGTGTCTCTGGTCTGCAGCAACCATTTTGTGCTGTCCGTAGCTAGAAGGTTTGTACCGGGAACACCAGGGACCCCACGAAGCTCGCTTCTGAGGGGTGGAATCATACCTCCCACACCAGTTAACGGTGCTGGGGTATGATTGCAACATGTTTGACACCAAACATGATAGGGTTTGTTTCAGCCATTTTAGAGTTGGTCATTGCGCGGTCACGTAATGCCCCTCTATAGTAGTATATGACTGTTCCACTGACAACCCGGGAGAATGAACTCCATAGGCTGCAGGGGTGTCCTGCTCATGCAGGGGCACCCTCTCACTAAGAACCAAGCACCCTGCCTTCAGGATTGTAAAGGCCTGCTATAGGGGTGACTTATAGGTTTTAAGTGCAGTGACCCTTAGCTATAGTAAACCTATAACTTAAGTAAGTGGTACATGCACCAACTTACACAGGCTGCAATGGCAGGCCTGTAGTTCCATTTTGCATGGCCTCTCATGGGTGGCATAATACATGCTTCAGCCCATGCTAGGCCTCTGGGGTACCTATGCCCTGGGTACTTGGGTACCATATACTAGGGACTGACAAGGGTACCCCTGTATCCAATCTGGAGTGTACCTAAGTACATAACATAACAGTTTAGGGAGAAAGCAGATAGACTGGGGTCCTGATTAGCAGGATCCCAGCCAGACTAGTCAAAAACCAGCTTAGCACCAGGCAAAAAGTGGGGGTACACATGCAGAAGGATCCTACCTTCCTACATAACGCCCCCCACCCCCCCAAAAGGAGATAAGGCTAACCTTTCCCAGTTGACACTTTATTTCCTAAGTGGCCATATAAGGAAGGTCCTGCATTTGCATGGATACCCCCTATCCTATGGTCCACTGAGAAGTTTCTCCCATGTAGGGTCTTGGATCCTCTCAAAATTTTGGGGTAACTACCTGTCAGCTGTTTGAGCCAAGAAAGAGGCTGATGGGGTGTCTGAGCAGGGAAGTGAGGCCCTAACAGGGTTGGTCTCAGCTTCCTCAGAGCACTGGCCACCATGGAGGCCTTCCTTTCTCTGTCTGACTTATATCTATCCCTGGGGGTCAACCTCTGGCTGCCTAGAGCTTTTGGTTGATCCCTGCTGGTTGGAGCAATGGAGGGCCAGTGAATGTTTTCTTTTGCCCAACAAAGTCCATCTGGGGGATGTCATTGCCTAAGGGTAAGAGGGATCCCTCAGATTGTTGAGAATTATCCACCTGTCTAGTACTACCAGGCTGGGGGTCCCTAATCTGTGGATGAGGGGATTCCTCTTGGCAGTGGGCCCTATGGGGTCCACTGACATCCCTGACCTCTGCAGCTCTAGGCTTACTGAGGCTGGGTAGAGAGGTACAGGATACCTGCTCCAGACTGGGATCCTCCTTGGAAGGCTCCCCTGCCCTCAGTGGTTCTGTCAGGGCAGGCCTGACCACCTCTGTGGCAGTTCCTTCACAAGGGGTAGGATCAGTTCCCTGAGGAAGCTGACCCTTACCTATAGTCTGGGGGGGGAAAGACTTTTCCTCATCCCCTGTGCTCTCCGGTGGAGCAGAGTTGGCCATTCTTTCAGGCTCCACTGCTCCAGAATGGCTCTGGGGTTGGACTGGGGCCCTAAGGGTCGCACCAACTTTCTCAGGGAGGCCTAACATTTCTATATGGGCCTTTCAATTCTACTTCAGCCCAGGCTGAGGTTTCCAAATCAATGCCCAAGAGGCAATCTACAGGCAAGTTTGGGGACACTGCAACTCTTTTAGGACCAGTGACCCCTCCCCAGCTGAGATTGACTGTGGCCATGAGATGATCTGTTCTAACACCATGAGTGTTGGTTACCTGGTACTTGTACTCAGGTAAAAGCTGAAGTGGGGGTACTAGGTTTCCTGTCACCATGGTGACACTAGCTCCTGTGTCCCTATAGGCTACAGCTTTCTGACCATTAATCAGAGGCTCTTGTCTGTACTTGCCCAAGGTATTGGGACTTCCAGTAAAAGTGGCAAACCCCATGCCACCATCACAGACTAAGGTGTCCTGTGTGGGGGATCTGGCTAGGCCAGTATCCACCTCAGTACCCCATGAGAACCCAACTACATTTTTGGGTGTGCTACTACTACCTGGGGGAGTACTGCCAGGGGCACTAGAGGGGGTGCTGTACCAGTAGGTGGAATATTATTCCTTATTGCTGGCCTTGGGGCAATTAGCATCATTTTTCCTGTGGCCTGGCTTTTTACAGACAAAGCAATAAGATTTCTTTTCAGGAGAGGAAGGAGTTTGGGGCCCACCCCCAGAAGAGGACGTTTGGGGACCTTCAGAGGACTTATCTTTAATCTTATACCAACCTTTCTCTTGGGTTTTGGAAGAATCTTTCTTCTGGTCACCACCACCCTGGTTCTTTTGTTTAACTCTGGTTCTGACCCATTTATCTGCCTTCTTTCCCAATTCTTGGGGAGAAGTCAGATCTGAGTCCGCCAGATACTGGTGCAAAAGCTGGTTTTGACACTTATTAAGGATCTGCTCCTTCATAATCAAAATTGTACAATCCTAAGTAGTCATGCACTTTGCTGCCAAGCCACCAACCTTCCAGAGCCTTTGTAGCACTATCCACAAAGTCTACCCAGTCCTGATTCTGTGCCTTCTGGGTGTCTCTGAACTTAATCCTGTACTGTTCAGTGGTTAAGCCAAACCCATCAATGAGAGCACTCTTCAGAACTGAGTAATTGTCAGCATACTCTTCTCTAATGGTGAGGAGCTTATCTCTACCTTTGTCAGCAAAGGAGAGCCACAAGATAGCTGCCCACTGCTCTTGAGGGACCCTCTAAACTTTGCAGGCCCTCTCTAAAGCAGTTATCCATTTGTGGTAGGGTGGGACAATCTTGCTCTGGTTCCTAGGGGAAGAAATCTCAAAGACCTTTTAGTACACAGAAGAATAGACCTCCAAGGCTTTTTCCCATGCGGCCACACATTATAGGGATGGAACCTGTCACCCAAATGGGCACAATTTGGACGAGGAGATGGCCATACATCTGCAGGAAGTGTAAAGCATAGTACAGACCGTTAACACACTGACTAACCTGTGGTCGTCCACCCGCCACAGTGTAATGTGCTTGCTCATCTGTACTTAGTCACCTGTGCTGGCATTTGTGTTACTGTGTATATGCGTACATGTTTCAACCGCAACTATGTGCTCATATGATTGTTTTTCTTGTTGTCTTCCACAGGAGGAAAGGAAGGGACTATGTCTCAGACCCATGACAAAAGGATCCCTACCCTTTTCTTCGTACCATCATTCAGCTACATTCCAGTTTACAGATAAGATTTTCCTTGGAATTTAATTTAATTTTTACATTTATATTGTCTCATCACATTTATTGTCACTTGGAAGATAAGGGGTGAACACAAGGGCAGACATTTACATGTTCCTGGTCCCAACCATGGACGTTTTCACACAGCAGGCATTAACGCAATGAATAGTGAAACTAGGCCATATTGGAGGACAAGCACCACAGTATCATTGGGCCATTCAGATCCGGACATTTCCCACTATTTGGAGATACGAAAACTGCATATCGCACTAAGCGTACTGGCAGACACATATCGTATACATAGGTTGGACGGTCCTAGGGGAGAACCACTAGGACAGTAACATATTGGTCCGAGGTCACTATGACAGTATCCACGAGTCCCATCAAATCAAAATAGAGAGGCCGGACACCACATTAGGCGGACAAACGCCCACTATTAACGCCCACCAGAAAATCTTTGCTCGGAGGTGAACCAAGCAGACACAGTTGCGCTGTGATTCAGGGGCATGCCCACAGGCTTACGCAAGTCAGATACGTGACCACAAGTTCCAGCATGCATCACTCTAACACGCCATGGACGCAGTGTGAATACATCTTTGGCACACGACACTAAGGATTAATAGCACATGCCCATTTACTATGCCCGATTGTCAACACACAGTTCAATCTTAAATGAAGTATTTGATTTGCCTTATTGGATGTTATTACAGTTTTAACCCGTGTTGAAATGCAAATTCGCCAACTCCAAAATGGCGCTCATGTACTTGATGCAATGTATTAATGTTTATGACAAGTCCGTTTTTCATTTTTACATGTGTATTGCAAACCAGGAAGTGTATGAAAAGCTTTGCCAAATGTGACACCGTTGTGTGTACAAGCCCTTTGAGGGTGAAACGCGTCACGGCGGGTTTATGAAGTTAATAAACCCCCTTTGCTAACTTTGGATTACTGGTGTTTGTGTAAGGACCTGAGAGTGCGATTGGGACTCCGTTCGAATACTATATATATATATATATATATATATATATATATATATTTATATATATATATATATATATATATATATATATTCACTGAAAAAACCATAGGTTTCAGGCACGTTATAGTTAGAAATTAGCATTTAAAAAACCTTTGAAATTCACTGAAAAAACCATAGGTTTTAGGGACAGTTATAGTTAGTTGGACATTGCACTCGTACAAAACCCGTGAAATTCCCCCGTTATAGTTAGTTCAGCTAACTATAACTCGCGCCCCCGCAATTCACTGCTGATGACATCACATATTACATCACTCATGACATGGTCAGTGACATCACTGATGACATCTCAAATGACATCACTGATGACATCATCTAGTGACTGTGTTTCTGTAAAGTTTAAATATTTTTAATGTATATAGGGAAAGGCGTATTGAAGAATGAGTGGGTGTATAAGTGTCTGTATGGATGATTTAGTAGGTGCGTGACTAACTGTATAAGTGAGTGATTAAACGTATCTTACTGAATGCATGGGTTAGTGACTAAACTGGGTGAATGTCTGTATCCGTCTGTCTGTTGCTGTGTAAGTGGCTGCATGGGTTTGTGAATAGCTACATGAGTGTCTATATGAGTTATTGATTCATTGTCTGAGTATCTGTATGCGTGCCTGAGTGTTTGTGTGGGTGGGGTGTGTGCGACTCTGTACATAGATGTGTGAGTGGGTGATTCACTGGGTGCATGATTTGAAGAGTGCGTCTGTGATGGATTGCTTGGGTGGGTGAGTGTGTGTATGGGTGTGTTAGTGAGTGAATGTATATCTCAGTGGTACATGTGCGAGTAACTACATATATAAAAGGCAGTATATATGTGTGTTAGAGTATTTAAAAGGCTATAAGTGAGAGTGTGTGATTGTGACAGTGGCTGTATGGATGCGTGTGTGCTTGTATCAGTTATTGTATAAGAGCGTAAGAATGTGCTAGTATTTGTATGACTAAGTGAGCTGGTGTGTGTATAACTCTATAGGTGAGTAAATGGGTGTGTGATTAATTTTTTGCATGACTGACTAGGTGTGTGAGTACCTCTATGGATGAGTGGCGGTGTGTGAGTGTTTATATAGGTGTATGAGTGCATATGATAGTCTTGTACTGAGTGACTGTAAGTATGAGTGACTGGACGGGTGAGTGAGTAGATGTGTGTGTGTAGACCTAAGAATCAGTGAGTGGGTATATAGTTATTGGTATTGGAGTGTGTATGGTTTTGCGAATGGCAGTCTGTAAATAAGAGTGGGTGTATCAAAAGTTATATTAGGGTGTGAGAAGATGCATGAAATTATCACATGGATGATGTCATCAGTGATGTCATTTGAGATGTCATCAGTGATGTCATCAGTGATGTCACTGACCATGTCATGAGTGATGTAATATGTGACGTCATCAGCAGTGAATTGCGGGGCGCGAGTTATAGTTAGCTGAACTAACTATAACGGGGAATTTCACGGGTTTTGTACGAGTGCAATGTCCAACTAACTATAACTGTCCCTAAAACCTATGGTTTTTTCAGTGAATTTCAAAGGTTTTTTAAATGCTAATTTCTAACTATAACGTGCCTGAAACCTATGGTTTTTTCAGTGAATTTGTAAGGTTTTTTAAATGCTAATTTCTAACTATAACGTGCCTGAAACCTATGGTTTTTTTCAGTGAATTTCAAAGGTTTTGTAAATGACAATTTTTTAATTGTATTAATTGTTATATTTATTTTTTTGATACTGATTTACAACATTTTTTTCAACTATTTATTTTTAGATATTTTATTTTTTAATTTACATTGTAATTACATTATACATTACATTACAAAATATACTTTCTCAGAATGAATTACATTAGTTTAAATACTTTGCAAATAGGCAATAGACTTTTAAGTACAGTAGTTACAGTTGTTGCAATGGGCAACACAATTTCAAACACAATGCAACATTGAGCTCAATGTGTATTTCTACTTAAATGCAATTAGTTACTTTATGGATTACTTTTCTCACCACAGGACTGGATCCTAGATTCAGTCCTGGGACATCTCCTGTAAACAGTTGAGTAAAAGCGTTTTGGTTACAGTAGTGATTTTTAAGGAATATTACTGTATTTTAAAAGTTGACACTTGGAAACTTTTTCACATAGAATCACCAATGTTATCCTATGGGAGGAAATTCACTTAGCAGGTAAGTAGTGTTATCGTTACTTTTTCTTACTCAGTGGTGGATCCTGGACCCAGCACTGGTGCATCTCCTGTAAACAGTTGAAAGAATGCGTTTAAGTCATACAGGCGATTTTTAAGGAATATTTGTAGTTTGTGAAAATTGACACTTTGAAACTTTTCTGCTGAAAACCAGACAATGGATTCCTATGGAAGGAAATACAAGTTACTGGTAAGTACGGTTAGAATTACTTTTCAGGGTCAGTGCTGGGCTAAAAGATGCAGCACTGGGTTCTCTCCTGATAACAGGTGAGTAAATCGGAATTCATAGTTCGGCTGATTCTAGAGAAATATTATAAAGTTCCAAAACTCCACACTTAGAAGAATTTCCAAGTGAAACCAGTCAATGTTAGCCTATGGAAGGAAATTCAAGTTACTGGTAAGTACGGTTAGAATTACTTTTCAGGGTCAGTGCTGGGCTAAAAGATGCAGCACTGGGTTCTCTCCTGATAACAGGTGAGTAAATCGGAATTCGTAGTTCGGCTGATTTTAGAGGAATATTATAAAGTTCCAAAACTCCACACTTAGAAGAATTTCCAAGTGAAACCAGTCAATGTTAGCCTATGGAAGGAAATTCAAGTTACTGGTAAGTACGGTTAGAATTACTTTTCAGGGTCAGTGCTGGGCTAAAAGATGCAGCACTGGGTTCTCTCCTGAAAACAGGTTAGTAAATCGGAATTTGTAGTTCGGCTGATTTTAGAGGAATATTATAAAGTTCCAAAACTCCACACTTAGAAGAATTTCCAAGTGAAACCAGTCAATGTTAGCCTATGGAAGGAAATTCAAGTTACTGGTAAGTACGGTTAAAATTACTTTTCAGGATCAGTACTGGGCTCAAAGATGCAGCACTGAGGTCTCTCCTGATAACAGGTGAGTAAATCGGAATTCGTAGTTCGGTTGATTTTAGAGGAATATTTGCACAATGGTGAAGGAAGGGGAGGGGCCTGAGGTGACATGTCTGCAAAGACGCCCTGTGGCGCGTTTTAAGTTGGAGAATTAATTCCTCCTCAATCCTGAGGGTCCCTAGGGGCCAACTAGCCCACCAGGAACCTCCAGTATGCGCCAGGGGGCTGCGTTGCAGAGAGGTGTACAGAGGCCATGCCCCTTTTTACAACACTCTGCAACGCAGCTCTGTGGCGCTTACTGGAGGTACCTGGTGGGCTAGTTGGCCCCCAGGGACCCTCAGGATTGAAGAGGATTTAATTCCCCATCTTAAAATGCGCCACGGGGCCTGTTTGCACACATGTCACCTGAAGCCCCGCCCCTCCCTTCACCACTGTGCAAACGCGCCCGTGGCGCATTTTAAGTTGGGGGATTAAGTCCCTTGAATCCTGAGGGTCCCTGGAGTCCAACTAGCCCACCATGTACCTCCAAAAGCACCACAGAGCTGCGTTGCAGAGAGGTGTAAAAGGGGCGTGGCCTCTGTACACCTCTCTGCAACGCAGCCCCTGGCGCATACTGGAGGTTCCTGGTGGGCTAGTTGGCCCCAGGGACCCCCAGTATTCAAGGGGAAATGCGTTCCCCATCTGCAAACGCGCCACGGGACGCGTTTGCTGACTGCTGCAGGGTGGGGCGGGGCCTCCGGCACGATGCCGGTCTTTTTTATTTATTTTTTGTATGGAGGGGGCTGCGTGGCCCCCTTCCCTTGGCCTCTTTTGGCCCCGGGGACCCCATCCCCGGGGCATGAGGATTTTCATTTTTAAAAAAAATTAAAATAAAACGGGAAGGGGGCCGCGTGGCCCCCCTTTCCTGGGCCTATATTGGCCCCAGGGACCCCATCCCCCGGGGCATGCCCTCTTTTTTTAATTTTTAAATATTTGGAGGGGGGCTGCGTGGCCCCCTCCTCAGGCCATTTAAGGCCCCGGGGACCCCATCCCCCGGGGCCGGCCTTTCCTTTTTTTTTTTTTTTTGGGGAGGGGGCCGCGTGGCCCCCTCCCGAGCCACTACTTGCCCGGGGACCCCATCCCCGGGGCTGGCCCTCTCCGTTGGGGATTGTGGGGAGTCCCCAATCCCCCCACAGTCCCGCCGGCTCCCCGTGTCCCTTGGGAGCCGGCATTGCTTTCCACATGGGGAGCTGCTAAGATGCAGCTCCCCATGTGGAAAGCAATGTGCTTTGGATATTGGAAGCGAGAGCAGGTTTCCCTGCTCTCTCTTCCAATATCCAAAGCAGTTTGCTATGATAGGACGGGGCCGCGAGGCTCCGTCCTGTCATAGCAAACTACAGTGTCCCGAGGGTAGGCACCCCGGGACACTGCAGGAGCCGGCCCTGGGGGTGGCTGGAGCCCCCACACGTTATTTAAAATTTTAAAAAGAAGCCCCAGGGGGTGGCGGTCCCCGGGGCTGCGGGAGGGCAGGAGAGCCCTCCCGCACCATTTTTTTTTATTAAGCCCCGGGGGGTGGCGGTCTTCGGGGCTTGGGGGGCCTTAGAGGCCCCCCATATAAACAATAAACCCACCCCCCCGCATGCCCCCGGGACTTGGGCCACCCGGGGGCAAATTTGCATCGAAGCGCGGAAGACCGCGCTTTGATTTTTATTTTTTCGGCAGGATCCGCGCACCCTGAGCGCATCCTGCCGATTTTTTTTTAAAAAAATGCTTTTTTCTGCCCAGGAGGTCCTTGTGGGACCCCCTGAGCAGACCTAGGGGGTCAGGGTGTTTCTACCCTGCCCCCTTTGTGCGTTTTGCGCACTTGTTTCTGTCCCTCGGTTCTACCGAGGGACAAAATGGCTGCCAACAATTCCTGATTTGGAGTGTTGACAGCCAATTAGCATGCAGCTCGTGATCGGGAGGGTGCGCGAATCCGACGCGGCCATAGATATATATGTGATTTTCATTTTGATTTTCACAGGAACTACTGAACGGATTTACACCATTTAACAAAAAGGGTTCTTTCTGAACCAAGAACTACCTCTTTGCCAAATTTGGTGTAATTCCGTTCAGCAGTTCGGGCGGTAGCCGTGTCTAAAGTTTCCTATTGGAAAATGAATGGGGAATACACGTTTTGGGACCCCCCTTTTTTCTCGGCCCCCGCTTGACGAATCACCCCGAAACTTTCAGGGTAGGAGCGGACCGGAGCGGGCCATAAAGTTTGAAAATTTCGCGAAGATTCGTCAACCGACGCAAAATTTATTTCAAATAGAATGTCGTGGATTTCCTATGGAAAATAGGTCCTAACTATAACTATCTACTAGCAACCGCCAGTAGATAATATATATATATATATATATATATATATATATATATATATATATATATATATACACACAAATATATTTATATATTATGTGTGAGAAGTTGGCCTGGTATATGCTGTCCACTAATTAAAGTGGGCACCTTGCACCAGTCCAAACAACCCTTATGGTGATTTAAGAGGTCAAAGAAAACCTTAGAAAGCTATCCAAGTGGTAGCTGTGCAGAGCAGCCTTCAGGCTTTGTCTTGAAGGAATGTTAAGCAGCTTGTTTTACCAGAATGCAACCTTATAGTATTGGTTAAATGAAAGGAGAACCACACAGTAGTTATAAAAATATGTATTTATTAATATAACACTATCTAGTACGGCACAGTATCTACATGGAGATAATCACAAAGCACACAATACTTAAGCACAGAAATGACAGTAAATAGCACTAATACACAGTGGGCCCCAAGTGGGGACCAAACCATATATTAAAATAGTGGTATAAGAACCACGACTCGAGTCAAGACAGTGTCGAGAGGTTGTAGAATCGCTGGTACCCCAAGGAACCACCGAAGGTGAGTAAGTAGGGACCCCACGGAGGACGGGTGCAGTGTGGGAACACGACCGCGTGCTCCGTACAATTCTATGGGAAAGTCGCGGTTGAGGTTTTAGAGTTTAAGGACCCTTCCCAGTGGACGTCGAAGAAACCCAGTGGAAGTTAGGAAGTTGGAGAGCCACCCCACCTGTGGATACCAAGGTACCCGAGTTACCTATCCCAGGGGAGCCGGGTGCATAGGTCTGAAGTGGTGTCGGAAACCGCTGTTGAACCCAATGGAGGACTTCGAAGAAGAGCTGCTGCTGGAAGGAAGAAAAGTGCCCGTTGGAATCCAAAGGTGGATTCTTGTCGAAGAGTACCTGAAAGCAGAGGGGACAGAGTCTGGGTCACTCAGGGTGACCAGGGGCTCGGTAGACGAAAGCCCACCGATGTCGGGTGGTTCAGGTGCGTTGATGTAGTTCTTGACTCTGCAGCTACTCGGACCAGAAGACATCGAGGATGACCAGGAGCTGGATACGAGTGGTCCCACAAATGGATGTCGAGTGCTGAGGGGTTGGTGTCCGGCGGGAGCACCAACAAACCTTGGCAACGGCAACCCACATGGAAGGTGAAGGATGTGTACAGTTCGGACCAGCAAGGCCAGGAGACTCACCAAAAACAGGGGAGTCAGGGCAATATTGGAGCAACCAGGGAAGCCCAAGAAAGCAAAGTTGACCCTCAAATGCACCCAGAGGCAGGAGGCACAGGAGTCGCGAGAGGACCTCAAGCGATTTGACCAAACAACAGCCCACGGAGCACTCCGTGTAAGGAGGCCAGAGTTCTTCGTAGGAAATGATGCCAGAGGTTGGGGTAATTCGAAGCCCAATGCACTTGTTCGGGAAACGCCAACCAGCATATGCATCTGCAAATGTACGGAGTGCACAGGGGTTTGGGTATTGCAGCCCCCACGAGGGTTTCTGACCTCAAACTTGGTGAGAGAGCAGCTCAGACCTTGAGGGGCGTAGAAACCCACCTCCTGTGTTGCTGAAGCCTTCGGAGTCCGTAGGAGCTCAGGGTCAGCAGACCGGACAGCAGTATTGCGGTGCCTGTGAATGCAGGGGAGTGACTCCTTCACTCCAAGGGAAATATCTTTAGTTGTCCTTGATACTCCACAGGTCCTGCAAGGATCCTGTATGATGCACAGGCACAGACGATGCTTCAGGCTGAGAGGGAGACAAAGTCGGGTCCAAACAAAGTCCAGCGAAGTCCAGAGTGTCCAGACGGTCGAAGTTCAGTAGTTTCTCGTTCAGAATCTTGTCTACGTCGAATCTAGGGTCCTACAGCCAGGTAAGCCCTTTTGTACCCACGGGAGAGGGTTGGACAGATTCAGGGGATCCTCCCAGGGGAGGGACTGGACAGTGGGGAGGTTACTCCCATGTCCTTTGTCCAGTTTCAAGCCAGAGCAGGAGCCAACGGCTCCCAGGACTGGTTTGAACTGGACTATGCACAGGGTCACCAAATATGCCCCTCATGCAGACTTTCAGTCGCTGGCAAGCGCGCTTACCCAGCCCTAATACACTAAATCCTGTCTGGGATGTGGTCACACCTACCTGTGACAGGATGCCTATTGTTCTGCCTTCCCCTGCTCGAGCTTGGCTCAGCAGCAGGAGGGCAGAAATGTGTCTCTGGTCGGCAGCAACCATTTTGTGCTGCCTGGGACTAGAAGGCTGGTACCAGGAACCCCAGTGACCCCACGAAGCTCGCTTCTGAGGGGTGGAATCATACCTCCCACACCGGTTACCGGTGTGGGGGTATTATTCCAACATGTTTGACACCAAACATGATAGGGTTAGTTTCAGCCGTTTTAGAGTTGGTCATCACGCGTTCGCATAATGCCACTCTATATGTCGTAAATGGCTGCCTCACTGACATTCCAGGAGAATGGACTCCGTAGGCTGTAGGGGTGTTCTGCTCATGCAATGGAACCCTCTCACTTAGAACCAAGCACCCTGCCCTCAGGATTGTAAAGGCCTGCTAGAGAGGTGACTTATAGGTTTTAAGTGCAGTGACCCTTAGATATAGTAACCTATATCTTAAGTAAGTGGTGCATGCACCAACTTACAGAGGCTGCAATGGCAGGCCTGTAGGTTCCATTTTACATGGCCTCTCATGGGTGGCAAAATACATTCTTCAGCCCATGGGAGGCCTCTGGGGTACCTATGCCCTGGGTACATGGGTACCATATACTAGGGACTGACAAGGGTACCCCAGTATCCAATCTGGAGTGTACCAAGTTCATAACATAACAGTTTAAGCAAAAAGTGGGGGTAACCATAAGAAGCAGATCCTACTTTCCTACAATATGTGATTTAGGGTGCTTTGTTACCACAATGAAAAGGTCAAATTCAAAGTCGAAGTCTTTTACCACAGTACAGCAAAATTGACGACAGAAATACACTGTTTACAACCTCACAGATTTCAGGTACAAAATGTCTTTGACGAAGCATCTACATTATGATTATGTGATTTTACCTTACTGCTCAAAGTTAGGCCTAGATTTACCAAGCACTTGCATTGTCTTTGCATCACCACGTCGACGCAAGACAATGCACGTACTTAAGTGATATTTACAAAGCCACGCAAATTGATATTTGAGTGGCCTTGAATCACTTTTCACCTGCAAAATAACGTAAGGCAGTGCCTTGTGTTGCCTTGCGTTAACCTGCATTGGGGAGGCGTTACATGGATTAAGTGCGTTACCGTACATCCACCAATGCATTTTGATGCAAAACTAGAGTGACCAAAGTCAGTCAATCTTGGTTTGTGTTAAAATGGTGCACCTACCCAACCTTGGCAAAAAAGGAGAAATATCTTTATTTCTTTTTGCTTTTTATTATTATTGCTGAGGGAGGAGAGTACGTTATGACCTAATGAAGGCTTAATGTTTCTTGAGTCATGACCCCTCTCACAATCAACAACAGAAAAAAATAGCATAATATATACTGCACATCGTCTGCATGTGTGTATACACACACACACACATACGCACACATCAAATGGATAATGTTCCCTATCTAGTGACGTGCAATTGCTACATACTCTAACCAGTGCATTACCGAACACAACAGCAAGTGCACGGGCCTGCAATCGCACACATTTCCCTATTAAATTACAGTGACTTCAATGTATGGACGCGGTTTCATTTAAGATCAACTACGTGTTAGTATTGCCAGTAATCTACAACAGTGTGTCCTACTCAAAACGTTGTGTCTTACAGAAGCCAACCCTGCAACATTGTGTCGGAACCTGATGGCAACAACCGTATCTAACAGAAATAAATATTTATATACCGTGTCAGTAGCAGCAAGCAACACTGTGTCTAACAGTAGGCAACATTGCAACAATCTCCAATAAAGAGAAGATAGCATAGTATCTAACAGAAACCAACCCTGCAAAGCTGCCAGGAACACCAGACACCACTGAAACATTTCCAGTCACATCAACAAACAGTCATGAACCTTCCAGTATCAAGGGGAAACAACTTATACATATGTAGTGCCTGTGTTGATCATACAGAAATATTAGCATTGTAAAATGGGCAGTGTTTGAATCTATGAAACAAAACAACCCTTTACACCCACCCTTTACGCCACTGTCCACATACTACGTTCAGTTCTGTAGAGTGCATATTTTCCTGTATATCTCATGGTCTCTAAGTGTTTTATACTCACACTTGGGTGTATGGATATTCATGTTTTCATCATCTCTTAGTTTTTCATCTTGATTTGATGGCACAGTCTGTAATGCAGGGCTTCCATGTTTCTTCAAACTTGCTCTAATAGTTTCATCAAATATTTCGATCCTCTTGCACTTCTTACAGGACATGGCTTTCCTAGCTTCCAGGTCCATCTGGATCTACCTACCTCTCTATCCCAAGCATTGCTGCTTGTTCTTTATTTGGTAATTTATTGTCTGTTTAGAATTTTTAAATCAGCCATTACTGTTCTGTGATGTATGTGTATGTTTGTATGTGAGTTTCTCAGTGATTTCAGCAAGTAAAGAACAAGAGAAGACCGACCTCAGAGCAGAAATGTAGCACTGTAGTAGTATGCAATTTGGGAAATTCAGAGTACTGTGACAGAAGAAAGCCGGATCCACCTCACATTGAGATGATCAGTCAAACCTGCAATAATGGATATACCCATTTTGTCCCATTAGTCGCTGCATCAGGACATACCAAATTTAAATACAAACATGTTATAAAGTAAACAAGGCTGTGGCTAAATTCAATATGATTCAATACACCCAATACTATCTTTTGTTTCAATTTTACCAGAGAAGAGTAAACACCATTCCATAACTCATTCAATGAGGTACCTTAAATTGAAGGAGCAGTAGACAAAGCATATCACAATAGCTGCAAAATAAGGAAATATCCAACATAGAAAAGCACATAAAGAGCAATCCCAATGTACTAAAGCAACTCGGCTCAATCTTGAATGCTAATCCTAGCAAGCAAGGTAGTGGCCAAGCCTGATGGCAAGGGTCTGATAGCTAACCTTGCTGGAGACCAACCCACACCCATGGAATGGTTTCCCCTGAGAGAATGATGCAATGCATATGATGGACAAGTAGTTCAGTCCCTTGTTATCCACCACATTCCAAACAGGTAACTGGAGTGCATCCAACCCTCTGTATCCCGCCATTAATAGATTAGATTATTTAACCAGGAGCACCTGATGACTCATAAACAGATATTGTTTGGGGCAAGATGTTTAATTGCTTGGCAGTCATGAATCCTTAAATAAAACCCAGGAGTATTATCTCTACAAGTGAGTTTTAGGGGGGCACACATTTGGTCACAGATTAAAGTAGTAGCACCAGCTATAAACTAGATGTGTACCCTCCAATGACCATGTCACACAGGGAATTTAGCATTACATGTCTTTATTCTGCTGTGTGTAACTGCGAACTTAACATTCTAAAACAAGCTTTCATGGCATAGGGCTCTGACACCTACGTCAGAGCTCTATGAAGTCCATTAGGAGCCAAAAGGGTTCAGTTGTAAAATATTGCAAGACACTACACTGGGAACCCCATCCCACAGGCCCAATTTTCGAATATATGGGAGGGGGACGAGTGGCCCCTCTTGCCGAGCCGATATTGATGCCGGAGACGCCATCCCTTGGTGTAGATTACAATGCTTACCCCGGGACACTGTGCTTCCCTGCCCAGGAGAGTGTGGGCATACTTCTTGGACAGGGAACAAAAGTTTGCTCTGGCCCGGCAGGAGCAGGTAAAAATGCTGATCCCTGTGTGGAATCAAAGGAATGGTGCTGGCTCCCCTGGACGGGGAGACAGCAAGGGTCTTGGGGGCCATGGGGCTTCCCCAGTAACCCCAACAAAATTGAGCTAAGGGTGCCCCCAGTGGGTTTCGGAATGCCCATTTAATAAAACAATGCCGGCTGCCGCCGGCACCCATGATGGGGCTCCTTCCCCACACCCCCTGTGCCCCCAACCAAGATTTAAGCTGTGAGTGTTCCAGATGGGCCCTGGGGCACTGACAAACAATTAAACATAAAGAAAAAGTGGATAATAAATTTGCAGCCAGAGCCAGTCAGTCAATGTAACGTTATTCAGCATGAGACCATAAAAGATAGAAACATGCAAAAAAAGATAAAAGTGCATTAGTACAAGAGCAATACAAAATTACACAATTAAAAAATCTCTGTAATAATGTTAAAATGTAAAACGTTTCAAATTAATATTTGGACAACTGTGGACGGTGCTCAAAAACAATGTATACAGAATTCAGGCAATAGTAAAAAGACATGAAAAGAAGAACCATAATTCATACAGGTAGTAAAAGCTAACATGCTTTTTAACTCATAGATGTTCTCATTTTCAGGGCTCGACAGACAAAACTTGTAATGGCAAAGTAACATAGGGGAATATTAGCAACAACAGGCGAAAATTATCGCTAACCGCGCTTAGCGCGCATTTTCTTAACGCCGCCTATCGCTGGATATTATCGCGGAGATAACATGCTATTAGCAAGGTTTATCTCCAATGCGATAAAATATCCAGCGATAGCGGCGAAATGCGTGAATATCGCTGGAAATCCAGCAATATTCACGCATTAACGCCATGGTGGACTTAGGCTGACAATCCACCTCCTATTCTACAAACAGGTAAGTCATGTTTTTAGCAGGTGTTAAATTCTAGCGATATTCGCGCTTAGCGCGAATTTTTTTATCGCTTCGCCTGCGTTGCTAATAGGGAGAAGTTGTGTTAGCGACTGTTTTCAGTCGCTTTTAGTTGGGAACGCCTACCTTGCATGTCATTAGCGATATTTATCGCTGGCATGCAAAGTGATGGGAAAACGGGCCGCTATCGCGAGAAAGCTGTCGCTAACGCCTGTTAGCGACAGCTTGCTGATAGGGCGATAAAAAAATCGCCGCTTTGGCGGCAAAAAGTGCCGCTAAAGCGGCGATAAGGCCCTTGCTAATATGCCCCATAGTTCTTACTCAAGATGTAAAAGACATGACAAACAGATACTGTGGGAACTGGCACCAAATGAATGCAGAACATGCCATATAAAAAGCATTCCAGTTGAGTAGAAAAACCACAGAAAAACAAAACGTGTGCAAGTGTTTATTTAGCAATACCATCACAGGGACAAGGCGGTAGACTGTAAAACCGTGAGCTCTGCTGAGGTTAAGCAGCCGAAAAATGAATGATACCTAGTCTGAATTGGGTTAGATAAAACCTATGGTCAGAGTTGGTTACCCAAAGGAGGTGACGTTCAACTCCCACTTCTTGTTTGAGATCTAGATAACGTGTTACTGTAGCTGGGGAATGTTGCTTAGAGAGTCTCATTTTGGTTCTATGTTGAATGAACACAGATTTGAGATTGTTTTTTGCACTTCCAGTAATTTCATTTGGAGAGAAAAAGAAATGGGGCAGTTCAAGGCCAATAAAGGACTTTTTAATGTAGGATAACCAAGGGATAGAGGCAGTATGTTCCAACTTTACACAGTCCTCCAATATCTCTTTAGAAAACAAAGAAAATGGAGACTCCATATCTAAAGCCACAAGATCAGGGGAGCAACTAAAACTATGTTTTCAAGATAAGAAAGGCCGGATTCCAGTTGGGTACTTAGGCTGGCTGTGCTCCTTGGTATAGCAAGGAGCCTGCACCAGAACTTATTTTCTATTGTTTGTAATAAACCGGGTGATGCATATCCCCTAACTCCTGCCACATATGTGCCCTGTGATGCACATTTGGATCTATACAAGATGATTAGCTCTTTAATTGGTTAATGGCCTCGGTTCTTTGAAAATCACAAAATTGACTCTATTGTCCCTCCATCTTGCCAACTCTTTGGGTCAGAAATGTATTTGATCTTAAGTCACATGACAGCAATACCCCAAGATATTTAAAGTTCTCGACTTTTGTAATGGGGATCCCTGTGATGGTATGGGGGCAGGAAAGTGTCTCTTTGGGCCCACAAATCATAGCATAAGACTTCGTGTGGTTGATGTTCAAGTTTAGCTCCCTCATAAAATCATTAAGAATTTCTAATAACGACTGAAGACCATTCGCAGTTCGAAATAATAGAACCGTGTCATCCATGTAAAGAAGCACTAGGATGACATGGTTCCCAATCCGGGGTAAATCTTTGCCTCTGGACACCAGTTCGCTCTCTAGAGCATGAATGTAAAAAAAGAAACAAAAAAGGGGCTAAAATACAGCCCTGTCTGACACCTTTATTTGAAAAGAAGAAAGGGGTACAATCTCCATTTATGTCAAAATTGACCCGTGTCTTCGTCCCCTGGTGCAATCTTTTCAAAAGGTCAATGAATGCTGGGTGATCCCAGCTTTCCCCATCATTAACTAGAGCTTTTCCCTGTCTATCAGGTCAAAAGCGCTGGCTAAATCCAGAAATGCCATATGGATCACCTCACCCTTGGATGGCACGTATTTGCCTGAGATCATGAAGAGGTTCAATGTTTGTTCCCCGGTTCCAACTCCTGGGCTAAAACCAAATTGTGTCTCCGAGAAAAACTTAGTGTCGCTGGCCCATCCCTCAAGAAGATGAAGAATTACCTTAACTAGAACTGTAACAGAGGAATCCAAGTGAGATATGGGTCTGTAACAGGAAGAGCAGGTTCCTATTAACCTTTTTAAAAAATTGGGACTATTGTTGAGTCCTTCCAAGAGATGGGAATCTGGTCTTTCACTACGCTGCGAAAAACATTTGTTAAGAAGGGAGCCCAAAAAACGGAGTTTTATTTGAAAACATCAATGCGTACCCCATCTGGCCCTGGGGTCTTTCCTGAGGAAGATTTAAGAATGACTTTCGTTACCATATTAATATCAATGGCATTACTTAGGGCTAAGACTTCATCTATAGACAGAAGTACTTCTTGCATGACTTGGGATGGACAAACATTACTAAGAATTTGCGACAAGTGGTCAAGCCACTCGGCGGCTGGAATGTAACATTCTGTCTGGGGAGAATTTTTATCGTTAAAATAAGGCCTATTAATAACCTTCCAGAAGGCCCTTGTGTCTCTTAATGTCAATGCTAAAAGTAATACAGCAAACAAATGATGGACGGAATGCTGACAATGCAAACATTCTCCCCCAGTCAAAAGATCTGGGTTAAATCCATTGTTCTTTTGCCCACTACGCCACCCCAGTTTGGACCCACCCATATGCAAATCAGTCTTGACCCTGTGCCCCATGGGAACAGTCCAGACCGAACTGCCAGGCCAGGTCCTCCCTGGACCGGAAACAAGCATCCTGGGACCGGTTTCAGGGTATGTCACCCTTCTTCAGCCAGGCTAGGTTGAATCCAGTGGCATAGTGAGCAAGGGACCCACGTCTGGGCATACCCATCCCACTTAGGGCGAAAAGTGTTACAGCAAACAAATGATGGACGGAATGCTGACAATGCAAACATTCTCCCCCAGTCAAAAGATCTGGGTTAAATCCATCGTTCTTTTGCCCACTACGCCACCCCAGTTTGGACCCAGCCATATGCAAATCAGTCTTGACCCTGTGCCCCATGGGAACAGTCCAGACCGAACTGCCAGGCCAGGTCCTCCCTGGACCGGAAACAAGCATCCTCGGACCGGTTTCAGGGTATGTCACCCTTCTTCAGCCAGGCTAGCTTGAATCCAGTGGGATAGTGAGCAAGGGACCCACGTCTGGGCATACCCATCCCACTTAGGGCGAAAAGTGTTACAGCAAACAAATGATGGACGGAATGCTGACAATGCAAACATTCTCCCCCAGTCAAAAGATCTAAAGTAAATCATCCTAAGCCTGATTCCTGACCTCCTGTTTACTGGCTGCTCCAATTGCTTTATATGAAGATCTGAGCAATTTGATTCGAGTAGTGTTGCGTGGCAACACTTTAAGAGCCTCTTTGAGTTGTTTTAGAGCAGCTGTGCATTTAGAAGAAAACCATTTAAAAGAACAAGGGTCCTTTGGTTTCACCTGAACAACCAATTGGCTGGCGGCCTGTTCCCAAATACCCTCAAACCTCTTCACCGTATCAAAGGGTTAATATCCTCGACAAACAGACCATAATGTCCAGGTGGCTCTGAGAAATTAAGTTTTCCCAAAATTTACCATGGTCAATCTTATTCCATTTAAGGTGGATGCTCGTTTTTTTGATAATTGTAAATCAGATGGGCAATTAGTCCCTTGAGGTTTTAGAGGGGATATAAGGAAACCATAACGATAGGATTGTGATCACTTAAAAGCGAATGCACAGTGTAGGAGTAAAGTACGTGCAGGGCTATATGGGAGGAAAGGAAAATAAAATCAGTTATGGAGCCTCTTCCTTTACCTGTAAATGTGGGACGGGGGAACCGATTTCCTTAGAAAAATCAGCACTACAAAGTAAGTTAAACTTCACAATACTTTGGTTCAAGGTGTCACTGTACAAGGTGTGTAAAAAGTGTGTCAAGTTCTCATTTGACCCATCCGAAACCCCACACACCTGCCCATTCCCCATAGGACAAATAGTAGAGTTTAAATCACCCATCCAATGGATTGCCTTCCTGTTCGGATGACTAAAGAGATAATCTGACAAAAATCCTTGACCAAATCAATATGGTGAATAACAAAATAGTTAAAATAGAAATTAAGCAAGAGAACATCCAAAAAACCTGGAATTACAAGATGCAGTATTTGGGAACAAGGTGAACACCATAGCTTTTCCACTTTAGGAATCCATTCTTCAAGGAGACCAGGACACACAGACCTCCTTAGCTCAACCTTAAGTAGATGGTGAGGACAGTAAACAAAAGGATTGGAATCCTTCTATAAAGAAGTCATCCTGGGACTAGGTCTCCTGACAGCAGACCACATCAAAATACTTAATGAACTCTAGCCAGTTGATATTGTCCTGTTTATTCTTGATGCCAGCAATGTTCCAGGAAATAAAGCGGAGTGTATCCATGGTGGGAATGCCATTCGTATGTGATAAAAGGCCAGGGGGGTCTTCTGAGGAGGGAGTAAAGCTTGATGCCAATGGTTCAGCCAGTCACTCTACCTCCAACAGCCCCTCAAAGACAGCAAAGCGATTGGAGTGGGTGAAGGCTGGAACGGACGTAGAACTTCATCTTCCCAAGGGCCTCTGTAAGGAGAGAGGAGATGATGGTGGGGAGGGGGGGCGATAAAAATAGCCCAGTGATAGTGCACAGATCGAATTTGGAATGATTTTTGATCCTGTGTAAAAGATACCCTACCACATAGGAGTTTTGAAGGTTTGTTACTACACAATCCTCACTAATCGTCTTCTGGGAAAGCCCTACCAACCGACCCTCCTGACCATGATAATGTCATTAGCAAGGTTCATCGGCCAGCCAGAATTTCTATTGCACCAAATAGACAGCCTTATTCCTCAATCTATGCCAGCTTTTTTGTCCTCTGTCTACTCTGGTGGAAAGCCCAAAAGGATAATGACACATGGTGTACAATCCGGCGGGAGTTGCAAACGGTCCATGCACTCTTGCATTGGGTCCGAGCCTCCTCGTACGGGGACTTGCGCTGACAAGCAAACCCCTACTGGCGGGTCCTGCAAGGCACGATTCGGAATAGATGATGTGAGTGCCGTCGAACTAAGACTCGGGCTGGGCAGGCATTGTGATTTGGGAGCAGCTGGCCATGAGCGGGGATGTGGCTCTTGGTTTGGAACAAGAGGCAGACAAGGGCAAAGGATGAGGTTGGTGTAGATTGCCTGGATCTGATTGTAAGGAGGGCCTTTGTGTGGAAATCTGAAATAATATCCGTTAGCATAAACTGAAGCCATCTTGTTTGTGGCATCCATTTTGTTAGCTATGTAATTCTTCCATCTTCACTGTTGCTTGCCCTTCTATTCTGCTTGTGTCATCAATTCTAGTTAACTCCTTCTGTACTGAGCTAAAAGAAATGTGCTGAGCAAAGGCCTGTTGCTGCTAGAATGCACCTGGCTAAAGATATAACTGTCAACTGTTTTCTGCTGATGTAAACAGTTCTGTTCCCCCTCCCACTCTGCTGACTAAGTGATCACCCATCTGCCCATGTTTGTTGGTAGTTATTCCTGTGTATGCTTCTACCTTCTATTTGTAACTACATGCTTACTCTGCAACAAACTCTGTATATAAGCACCATGGTCTGGGACTTCAGGGTACTACCTCAGGCAGCACTTGAGAGTGCTGTGTGGACGTACTCCCACTCATGAGTGATTAATAAACTTGTTATTTTTCGATTTGAACCTCCAGGTGGCGGCCGGTCCTGACTGAGGTATGCTTTGGCGTTATTTTTGCAGTGACCATTAGGTTGATCAAGAGATTGGCAGTTGGAGGTTGGAGACTTTTGTTTGGTAAGGTCGCTGCAGCGGCACTCTTGTTTGCTTGGCCAAGATTCTGGTTTTGTTTGTTTGATTTATTTTTTGCAGAAAATAAAGGCAGGTAATGTGGAGATTTTTCTCTACTTTTGAACAATTTGGAAACGTAATATTTTACAAAAACTTGGTAGCATGCCTGTTTCCAGCACACTCCGTAGGTTGTGTTGCTGTCTTGGTGGTACCAAAATTGATTTAGAAAGAAGTCAGCCGGCTCCCTTAGAGGGAACACCTAATAGACATATGTATATTAAATACGGTATTTCTTCCATAATGTATAGTACACTGTGGAACAAATATACAAAGAAGGATCCTGATCTCCAATGTCCTGTGAATGGGTCATTTGACTTTAAAAAGATTCAATATGTAGAACAGTGTTTGTTTAACAAAAAAAGTCGACAAGATATGTTTGATTGTGTACGAATGTGGGAGAAAGAAGCGAATGAAAGAGCGAAGAGAGAAGCAGCTATAGCAGAGAAAGAACAACGAAAAACAATATATCAAAAAGCGCTAGAATTTAAAAATAAGGAGATGACCGAAATAAAAAAAAAAGAAGAGAGGGAGCGTCGTTTAGAGGTAACTGGCCAGTACCCTATTAGGCGCCCCCTTTATATCATGCTTAATAAACCTCAAGATGATTCCATCTTATTAGATCGACCTCCGCCCCCGTATAAATTTCCCTCTGCCCCTGAGGAGGATCCTTCCGATAAAGACCATCATTCTTCCAACGATAAAGATATAGATAAGCAAGATGGGCGACAGTCTCGCTCTACTTTAACTACTGATGAAAAAGCCACCATTAGATCCACTGTTCGTTCAGAAGCCCGTAAGAAAACTCTTCCTTCAGATCTTGTAGCAATGGTTCAGCAGTGGAAAGATTTAGAGCAGTTATATTTTGCAGAAAAGTTTGCTTGGGAAGTTATACTTAATTTTAGAGACCTTTCTAAAAATTTAGAGCCCATTGATATAAATTCTGATTATAAACAATTGAGTGATGGAACTTTCTTTTGTTCAAACATACCTGATTTAATTAGGCAAGTGGTTAAATTACGAAATGAAACATTTCGCTTAAAAGCGGAGAAAAAAGAAGCTAGTAAAACTAAAACTGTACAAGTAGCCCAAACCCCAGCGCAGATAGTAGAAACTTCAGAGACAAATAATAGATCTAGTAGTGCTGAAGTTGGTATACGACCAATGCGTGAAGCTGCGCCTTTGTATGTTCCTCCAAAGGGTACGGGAAAAGATGAAGATAAGACTTCAGATGATGCGAAAGGGTATTTTATTTATAATTGGGTTTATACCCCTTGGAGTAGAGCAGATGTTATGGCTCTTAAAGCCGCTTTGCCCGATCCGCGGAAAAATCCTGCCGCTTTCTATGAAGAAGTAGAAGGAGCCATTAGCTCCTGTACTATGACTCTGCCAGATATTGATATGTTTTTTGGACTTATTTTGCCCCCTGATATGTGGAGAACAGTTCGGAAACTAGATGATAATGTAGCATATGGTGATACTTGGGTGCATTTAGAAGAAATCGATGCGGCTAGAGAGCCTCCGCGGAAACCACAACAGGCGATATTAGATCTTCCTAAAGCTATTGTGACTAAGTTGAAAACTCTTATACCCCTAAGAAAATAGATTGGACTACGTTAGCGTCTTGTAAACAGAAAGCGGATGAGTCAGTTTCTGATTTCTTTACACGATTTGAAGAGACATTGCATGACTTTAGTGGGCAGTCCTTGACAGATGACACGGGTAAGCATCTGTTCGTCGACAAATTTGTCGCTAACATGTTGCTAGAAATAGCTAGTCGCCTTAAGGCCAGCGAGAGTTCGTGGACTACGTCTTCCCCAGTCTCCCTTTTGACTATGGCCCAGTATTATGAGCGTCAGGAATTGGAAGCAAAGGGCAAAGAGGATAAGAAGGTTAAGGATTTAAAAACAAAAGTTATGTTGGCTCAAGTATATGGTCCACCATTCAGAGGTGGTGGTAGAGGTGGACGTGCAGTATATACACCTGGTGTACCCCCTTTATCTCGCTCAACTTTGTCTTCTGATCAGTGTGCTTATTGTAAAGAGATTGGACATTGGCGTTCTGAGTGCCCCCTTTTGCGAGGGCAGCAGTACCAACGAGGTAGAGGAAATATGAGAGGGCGCCCAGGAAATTCAGGAAATAGGGGAGGCATGGGCAATCGTCCCAGATTTGAGGCAGTTGAACACGGACCAAATTATTCTAATACCTTTGATAGACGAAATCAATATCAAATGTCAGATTATTCGGCTGATGGTCTTGGGGATTCTGATTATGCATAGGAATGCCTAGGATGGGGTAAGGAACCGGTTGAGGTCCCAGTAGATCAGAAGGGTCCTTATGTTGATGCAAATGTCTTGGGTTCTACTGATCGGTTTCTGGTTGATACAGGAGCTACTCGTAGTGCTCTGTCTAAAAAATTGGCTCCTAGGGCTCCCCTGTCTGGCGCAATGATAATATCGATAGGATTCGATGGGACACCTACACCTAGCCCACTGTCACAGCCACTTGCATTTAGTCTTGATAAATTTACCGCAGCATGTTCATTTCTGCTTTCCCCTAACACGCCGGATAATATTGTGGGCATTGATATGCTTAAACATTTTCGTGCTACAATACGTTGTTCCCCAGAAAGTGTGCATGTTATCTTAAATGATAACTATCCAATGGTTGAGAGGTCTTGTCTCATCAAAGAAGATATCGCTTTGGCATCTTTACCTAGTACTTTGTGGGCTACATCAGATACCGATGTGGGGCACGTGGTTATTCCACCAGTGCATATTCAAGTGAAGGAAGGTGCTTCATTGCCTCGATTGCCCCAATATAAAATATCTTGGGAAGGCGAAGAAGCATTAACACACATTGTTCAGGATTTGATCAAGGTGGGGGTTGTGGAAGAAGTCCCTTATAGCATTTGTAATAGTCCTATCCTACCTATTTTGAAAAAAGACACTGATACTAAAATTTACAGATTTATTATTGATTTGCGAGAGGTTAATAAAATCGTGGTGCCCCAATACCCGGTAGTCTCTGATATCACAACACTTCTCACCATGGTTCCTCCTACTGCCACTACATTTAGTGTAATTGATTTAAAGAATGCATTTTTCTCAATACCCATTCACCCTGACAGCCGTTATTTGTTTGGCTTCACTTTGAATAATAGATAATTCAGGTTCTGTAGAGCTCCACAAGGGTATACAGAGAGTCCTAGCATTTATAGTCAGGCGTTGAAAAGGCAGCTTGATTCTTTTCCTGTACCGAAAGGGGTGGTTCTTATTCAATATGTCGACGACATCTTGTTGGCTGCTGATACCCCTGAACAGTGTAAAGAAAGAACACTGTCATTATTGATATTTCTTGCCTCTCATCATCACAAAGTCTCTAGGAAGAAACTGCAATTTTGTAGACAGCAGGTTACCTATTTAGGTCACCTCTTGTCTAAGGAGGGACGTGCACTCACACCAGATCGCATTCAAACTATTTTAGACACTCCCGTGCCATGTACTCAGAAGGATGTCCGTACACTGATTGGCCTTACTTCTTTTTGTAGGCAGTGGATCCCTAGCTTTTCTCACATTATTAAACCCTTGTTGGCCCTTTTGACTAAAGACACTCCGATGCCTCTCCCATGGACTACTAAGTGCCAGGATGCCTTCCAACAGTTACGTCAAGCTCTTTGTTCTGCACCAGTATTAGGAACTCCAGACTACACTAAGACCTTCACACTCTATGTACACGAGAGGGAAGGTTGCGCTCTCTCAGTTTTAACACAAACACACGGTGATAAACAACGTCCTTGTGCATATTTCTCAGCTGTCCTTGATCCAGTTGCCCGCGTGCTGCCTGGTTGTTTTCGAGCGGTGGCGGCAACGGCTGTGTCCATACGTCAGAGCGAGGGAATAGTCTTGTCACATATATTGCTTGTGTTAGTACCCCATTCAGTTGATGCCTTGTTAAATCAAACAAAAACACAGCATCTGACTAGTGCTCGCTTGACAGGATATGAATTGACACTTTTGGCCCCTCATATCACGTTAAAAAGATGTTTGACTCTGAACCCTGCTACATTATTGCCATTTCCAGCTACTCAGTCTCAGTCACAAGAGTTACATGACTGTATATCCCTTACTGAAGAACGAACAAAGGGTCGTGTTGACCTACAAGATACACCTCTTTCTAGTGTTGATGGGGAATTGTGGGTTGATGGATCCTGCCTGAAATTGCCTGATGGCACTACATCTGCTGCTTATGCAATTACAACACTTCAGA
Organism: Calotriton arnoldi; assembly: GCA_963921515.1. Lineage (NCBI taxonomy): Eukaryota > Metazoa > Chordata > Amphibia > Caudata > Salamandridae > Calotriton > Calotriton arnoldi. The sequence goes on from CAWUFW010004643.1 coordinate 1,163,385, forward strand.
CAGTAGTTGAGACAGCTCGTATCCCACAGAAGTCAGCTCAAGCAGCCGAGTTGATAGCACTGACCAGAGCATGTGAGCTTAGTACAGAGTTGCTTGTTAACATTTACACTGCTAGCCAATACGCCTTCGGCGTGGCTCATAACTTCGGGCAACTTTGGAAAGAAAGAGGCTTTCTCACTTCACATGGGACACAAATAGTGCATGGTGAATTAGTATATAATCTCCTTACTGCCTTGACCTATCCTAAGAAAGTGGCAATTGTTAAATGTAGTGCACACAAGAAAGTGACTGATAAAATAGGAGCAGGCAATGCCTTTGCGGATTGCACAGCTCGTGAGACTGCAATGCAGCGAAGTACCACATCTATGTATGTAGTTAAGTCACAGGCTGAACGTTGGCATGATGCCAGGCAAGAGGTGCTGGACATGCAGCAATCTGCTTCTGTTGATGAATTAGACCAATGGTCCAAGGAGGGAACATTGGATGACGAGGGCTGTTGGAGGAATAAAGAAATGACAAAATGGAAGTTACCCGCAGCCTATTTACATCCTATGATTCACATGGCACATGGGCCGGCACATGTTGGAGCATCCTCAATAGCAAAGCAACTTATGCAAGTTTTGGATCATCCAGATATTGCCTGTACGGCTGAGAAAATAGTCCAGTCCTGTCTGATATGTCTCCAGTATAATCCTGGAAAGGGAACACGAACTCCAACAGGAGGGTTTGCAATACCAACTGCACCTTTTGAGGTCCTGCAAATGGATTACATCCAGCTTGAGCGCTGTAACAACCTAAAGTATGTCTTAGTAGTGGTTTGCGCCTTCAGTAAATGGGTGGAAGCATACGCTACGAAGGATAATACAGCTCTTACGACAGCAAAGGTGCTCCTAAAGGAGTTCTTTCCCCGATTCGGCATTTGCCGAGTTTTGTGGAGTGACAACGGACCCCATTTTATTGGGCAAGTTGTTGAGTATCTCATGAAAGGATTGGGAACTAAGCAGAGGTTTCATGCTGCTTTCCACCCACAATCAGCAGGACTAGTGGAACGTTACAACTCCACTCTGAAAATTAAAATTGGCTAGGATACAGGCTTCCACATCTTTGAAATGGCCTGATGCACTGCCTTTGGCATTGCTATCCATTAGATCGATACCACATACACGATCTGGCCTCCCACCGTATGAGGTGGTTTTTGGAAGCCCAATGAATATTTGGGGGATTCCTAAGCCACGCCCTATACATGATGTACCTTATGTATTGATGAATGACTATTTGTATCAGTTGACTGACAGTTTGTCTTCTATTTATCAACAGGTTCGGGAGACTCTTCCAGACAGGTCGCAAGGTGAGGGCCATTGTTTACGGCCTGGTGACTTTGTGGTCGTAAAGTAATTCCAGAGGACCAGCTCCATAGCACCGAGGTGGCGAGGACCGGAGCAGGTACTACTGGCTACCAGGACTGCAGTTCGAGTGACGAACCGGAAGAACTGGGTCCACGCAACACACTGTCGAAAAGTGTTGCAAGACCTAGTGAGCCCAGCTGTGTTGGCAGATCACCGCGATATCCTGGTCACCGAGAAAGGACAAGCTGTGTCACCTGAAGGACCTGAGGAAGTCTTCCCGGACCACACGATTCCTGGTACATCTCGATATCAGCTTCGACCCAGGAAGAAAGACATTTCATTGAAAGAGACTGTTTGAGCCACTGTCCTGGGTAGTTAAAGCCTAACTACAAAGGGGGGTCTTCTATTAGTGATTACTCGTCTCAACGTTAGTGAAGAAATCAACGCCTGCCCAGGACCTTAGGGCACCATCTGCTTTGTTGTTTGTCGACGAAATGAATATGTCTAAGGAGAAGAACCCAACTGCTGCAAGAGTTTGTAGCAAAAGAACAATAATTGCTACTGGACTTACTTTGACTATTGTTATTGTTGCTATAATAACATGGATTGTAGAGGAAGTAGCTCCTGTCCAAAATCTACTGACTACTACTACTCCTGTCCCAATTGAACATCATTATTTTACTCTACCGTATCATTCGAAAAAGCATAGAATGTCCTACCTCAATAACACTTTCATTCAAATGTTGCATCATACCCACAATGCCACGAACGTTACCAATTGCTGGGTATGTGGAATGATGCCAGCTCATCAGAAACAGGGAGGAACGCCTTTTATTCCCTTGCCGTTTTCACATAATGGTTTGCATTGTTGTGGGCTCCTGAAGTTGCTAATATTACTTATGCTGATGTAGGTGGACTAAACGCTCAGTTGAATAAAGTTTGTTACCCCGATGAAGAAGGAGATCCACAAGATAAAGGAACTGTGTGGGAAATGGAGGAGTATCGCCGAGGAAATTCCTCCATACACTATGTTTTCCCTAACACTCGAACAACTAAGGGGAATGGGCCTCCTGTTATTGCTGTTACTAGAGCTCAAGCGGATCTCTGTGTGAGCAGTATTGGCAGTATTCCTGTGGGAAAAAGTGACTGTACTTTACTGTTGAACATTACTGGAATGAACAATAGCAGCTTTTTGTCCTCACACAACACCTATTTTATTTGCGGAAGTAAAGGTTATTACCATCTACCTATTGGTTGGTCGGGAAGCTGCTACGTGTCCTTTTTGCTTCCACCTGTGTTTTTGGCACCTGCATCCTACCATAAAGACTATAAACTGTATAATGACATTTCCAAGAACAGATTCAAAAGGACAATAAACAATGATGAGGTAGATCAAACTGATACTGCACTACAGCAGTATATTGACTTTAATTTGGGACTATTCTTCTTTGTTGGTGCGGCCTTAAACAGTAGAAAAATAAGGCGCTTGACACATGTTGTAGAGGCTGTAACCAATCAGACAGCAATGGCGCTTGGAAATATCACAGAAGAACTACAAATTGCGAGAATTGTGGCCCTCCAAAATAGGATGGTCCTTGATGTCATCCTGGCAGACCGTGGTGGAGCATGTTGCATCATCGGGAGTAGCTGCTGTGTCTATATCCCTGACCACGCCCCTTCTGTTTTTGACGCAATTTCCAAGTTGCACAAAATAGCCAATGAAATTCATCAGGATTCAGGAACTTGGACTTTGACTGAATGGCTATGGAACATGTTTACTGTATGGGGCTGGAAGCTATTGTCAGCCTTATGTATATTTCTTGCTATTCTTTTCACTTGTTGCCTATGTATTCAATGCGGCCCAATGCTTTGTTTCCTTTGTGTTTCTACTTGCACCTCGTGTATACCGACTAAACAAAATGTTAAGAATGTAAATGACCGATTAGCAAGTGATCAAGAAATTAATGAATTAATGCAGATAGATGTACATGATATTTTCCGTACTCCTTATAAAGCCTAGAAGATGTCTTCAGCATATGCTAAAAGGGTCATCTGTGGAAATCTGAAATAATATCCGTTAGCATAAGCTGAAGCCATCTTGATTGTGGCATCCATTTTGTTAGCTATGTAATTCTTCCGTCTTCACTGTTGCTTGCCCTTCTATTCTGCTTGTGTCATCAACTCTAGTTAACTCTTTCTATACTGAGCTAAAAGCAATGTGCTGAGCAAAGGCCTGTAGCTGCTAGAATGCACCTGGCTAAAGATATAACTGTCAACTGTTTTCTGCTGATGTAAACAGTTCTGTTCCCCTCCCACTCTGCTGACTAAGTGATCATCCATCTGCCCATGTTTGTTGGTAGTTATTCCTGTGTATGCTTGTACCTTCTATTTGTAACTACATGCTTACTCTGCAACAAACTCTGTATATAAGCACCATGGTCTGTGACTTCAGGGTACTACCTCAGGCAGCACTTGAGAGTGCTGTGTGGACGTAGTCCCACTCATGAGTGATTAATAAACTTGTTATTTTGAATTCCAGCTTCAGTGCCAATCTCTATTTTGTTGGTCTATGGACCCGTGGACAAGAGAAGGGTGACCCCTGCTCATTAAAAAGCACATTTCCACATTTGGATCATTAGCGCTTGACTTGATCCCCAAGGGACTTGAACTGAGCAGAGATCTCATTCCGAAGCTCCAGCATGAGAGATTCCAAATTGGTGAAAAAGGGTTTGCACACCGCCAATAGGACACCTTTCATGTGGAGAACAATAATAGAGCAGAGCGGGGGCTCACTGAGCTTTGTAGATGGCTTTTTAGCACAGAATCAGTCCTTTGGGAACCTGAGGGTTATTTTCACTGATAGGCAGGTTTTTTAAAGGGGCATCTAAAGCAATGCAAGGCTTTTGAATGACCACAACAGGGTCTAAAGGTGGTCTGGTGGCAAGCAAGTCCTCCTGGTTTTGGTCAGAGTTACTAGGTGAGGCACATACATCCACCGCTCGGAGGGGCCCGTAGAGTCTTTTGAAACAGTAAGCTTCTGTAACGCGTCTATGTGGCTTTCCACAATCTCTAGCTCGGAGGAAATAGCACCCATTGCAGAGGTAAGGTAGGTTGTAATTGGGGCTGTGTGGGGGAGACCTTTATCCCCTTGGGACCTTCTGTCTGCAGTAATCTTTTTCCCTATTTTAAGTGTGAGCAGAAAAACAGGATGAAAAAACTTGCCTTATCCTCAGCAATCCCGTAAAGCCGGAACAAGAAAGGTTTTACCAAACGTCGGAGCCAAGAGATGGGGCCCAGCCCAGCCTCGTCCGGCTGCAGACTGGCCCAGTCTTGGCCTGGGCACTAACCCTGGTGAGTCCGGTGCAGCAGGGTTGAAGAACATGCTTTATAGAGCTAATTGCAGCTACATGTGGGGAAACCACTCAGAGACGCCTCCTGGGGCCTGAGGATGTTGGAACCTGGAGTACCCCACGGCCAACTCAATACACTGTGCATTCCCATTTATTTATTATTCACTGCTCCGGCAAGGAGCATCCAATAATGCCCTAGGGCTTTTTTTAAATGAATATTTTCATGCTGGTGCAGGACAGGGCCACCAACAAACATTTGCAGCAGCCCTCCAGCAAAAAAAAAAAAAACAGTAAGTCTCCTGGGCCATTAAATCCATGACCTCAGGAGAGCTTACCATGTTTTTCTAAGGCACTGCTAGCTGGAGCACTATGCTCTTCAGCTGAAGTTCAAGACCCTCTTGTTGTTTTTATGATTGCATTTTGTGGGCTAAAAAATGTCAACAGAAAGACTCAGAGACATGTTGATTTTATATTTTTTAAATAAAACTTTATTAATTTTTTTACAACAATCACTTTTATTAAACATTGCATTGTGTGAATTAGTAAAATACACATTTGACTAATTTTATTGGTGATTTTTGGACAAAGAAGATACATCTGCTTTATATATGGTGATATGCTCACCCTTGATGAATACAAAAACAAGGTGATGGATGGAATGCTCTGCCACTGGCAATCGCTTGGGCCACATGCCAATCCATCATTTTTTTCCTACCATGCCACCTCAGTTTGGACCCAGCCATGTGTAAATCAGTCTTGACCTGCTCCTCATGGGAACAGTCCAGACTGAACTGCCAGGCTAGGTCATCTTTGACCCGGAACACAAGCAATCTAGGACTGGTTTCACCCTAATTATGGGTCTTTAGCCAGATATAGCTTGGTTACAGTGGCACAGTGAGGACCGGTTCAGGGAGGACCTGGCCTGGCAGTTCGGGCTGGACTGGACAGGGGGGATCCAGATTGTAAGTGAAAGGAGAAGAGTGTACAAATACAATTTTACAAAGGAAGAGTAAAGATATGGACTGTTTTGTGCTTGGAAGTGGCCCAGGCAGCGAGTCAGAGCTAAACAACTTTACGACATAAAGAAAAGAACTGAAGCCTTTGGGCATATGAGCCTCTGGTCGAGGGGTGTGCAGTGTAGGTCAGGGAGACTGATCAAAGCTTGCTGTTGAGGATAACCAACAGCTAAGTAAAAGAACTCTGTTTAGATTTGCTGTATGCAAATGCATTTTATGTAGATACCCTGAAAAGCTAGCATGGATCTATGTTGGACACCCCTGCTCTAGTCACTTGTATTTATTTAAGAGTGCAATTAAAGAAGAAACACTGTGCTGTAGCTTTTATTTTACATGAAATATTGACTGAACTCTGAAAAACGTTGTGCTGAACAAATGCCTCTTTTGTATTTTCTAATCTATCACGTTTGGGTTCACCTTAGGAAGATATTCCTCCTGATGTAGTGAGTTTCACTTATTGATTGGTTAGATGTCACGATCAATGAGAATGATTGTTTCGTATTGATTGTGGGACTTGACATATTCGTATCCACCTCCTTGGTAACAGCTGGACGCAGACGTCAACATCATGTTGTAACTTGTTGACAGATCAGCTTCTGTGGAATGGCTACATTCCTGTAGCAATCTTCTTTGAACTCGGGGAGAATAAATTAAGCAGAGACGAGGAGTTCGAGGTGAAGCATTTATTGTAGATGAGCACTGGATAAGCCAATAGGTCTTGCCTTTGGGACATTATAAGTGTTTAGCCAGAGCTATTGGCTGTGCCAATGTCTTTAATCTATGTTGTAGAGCAGTGTGGTTGCTGAGCAGCATGTTGAAAAGTTATAATAAAAAAGTGTTATAAACATTTTTGTTACAATATATATATCACCAAGAACACATTCTGTACAACTGAACGACCCTATTAAAAACGAATTGACATAAAAAGGTCTTATAGTTTTTTTGCCCTCTCAATGCTTGCAACTTCTTTTTGCCTATTCTAATGCTTGATTCCGAGGGCAGACTGAGGTGGTGCTGAGTGATGCTGAGGTGGTGGTGTGCTGGTGTGGAGGTGATGCTGAGGTGGTGTTGAGTGATGTTGTGGTGCTGAGTCATGCTGAGGTAGTGGTGCTGCACTGGTGCTCAGGTGGTGCTGAGCTGGTGCTCAGGTGGTGTTGAATGATGCTGAGTTGGTGCTGTGCTGAGGTGATGCTGTGATGAGGTGGTGCTGCGCTGATGCTGAAGTGGTGCTGCATTGGTGCTGAGTTGCTGCTGAGGTGGGGCAGCACTGGTGGTGCACAATGCGGTGGTGGTGCTGTACTTATACTGAGGTAGGTGCTATGCTGATGTTGAGGTGGTGCTGCACTGGTGCAGAGGTGGTACTGCTCTGGTGCTGATGCTGAGTTGGTGCTGCACTAGTGATGGTGCACTGATGAGTCAGTGGTGCTGTGCTGATGCTGCTGTGGTGCTCAGGTAATGCTGCGTGATGCTGAGGTAGTGCTGAGTGATGCTAAGGTGGTGCTGAGTGATGGTGAGGTGGTGCTGAGTCAAGCAGAGGTGGTAGTGGTGCCCTGGTGCTGAGCTGATGCTCAGGTGCTGCTGAGTGATGCTGAGTTGGTGCTGTGCTGAGGTGATGCTGCGCTGATGCTGAGGTGGTGATGTGCTAATGCTGAAGTGGTGCTGCATTGGTGCTAAATTGCTGCTGAGGTGGGGATTGTGCTAGTGCTGAAGTGAGGCTGCACTGGTGGTGGTGTACTGATGTGGAGGTTGTGCTGTGCTGATGCTGAAATGGGGCTGTGCTGATGTTGAGGTGGTGCTGCACTGGTGCTGAGGTGGTGCTGTCCTGATGAGGAGGTGGTGCTGCACTGATGCGGAAGTGGTGCTGAGGTGGTGGTGCACTGATGCGGAGGTGATGCTGAGCTGAATTTGAGATGGTGCTGTGTTGGTGTTGAGGTGATGCTCTGCTGGTGCTGTGCTGATGCTGAGTTGGTGCTGCACTGATGCAAAGTTTTTGCTGCACCAGTGGTGGTGCACTGATGAGGAGGTGGTGCTGTGCTGATCCTGAAATGGTGCTGTGCTGATCCTGAGGTGGTACTAAGCTGGTGCTAAGGTGGTGCTGTGCTGGTGCTGAGGTGGTGCTGTGCTGATGCTAAAGTGGTGCTGTGCTAATGTTGAACTGCTGCTGCGCTGATGCTGTGCCGGTTCTGAGGTGGTGCTGAGTGATACTGAGGTGGTGCTGAGGTGGTGGTGTGCCTGTACGCAGGTGGTGCTCAGGTGGTGTTGAGTGATACTGAGGTGGTGCTAAGTGATGCTGAGGTGGTGCTGAGTGATACTTTGGGGGTACTCAGGTGATGCTCTGCTGGTGCTCAGGTGGTTCTGAGTGGTGCTTAGTCGGTGCTGCGCTCTTGTTGAGGTGGTGCTTCACTGGTGGTGGTGCACTGATGAGGAGGTGGTGCTGTGCTGGTGGTGGTGCACTGATGAGGAGGTGGTGCTGTGCTGATGCTGAGATGGTGCTGAGTGATGCTGAGATGGTGCTGAGTGATACTGAGGTGGTGTTGAGTGATGCTGAGGTGGTGCTGAGTTATGCTTTGGTGGTGCTCAGGCGATGAAGTGCTCAGGTGGTGCTCAGTGATGCTGAGTTAGTGCTGCACTGGTACTGAGGTGATGCTGCAGTGATGCTGCATTGGTGCGGAGTTGCTACTGAGGTGGTGTGGTGCTGGGGTGGTGCAACTCTGATGCTGTGGTGGGGCTGTGCTGAGTTGGTGCTGCACTGGTCATGGTGAACTGATGCAGAAGTGGTGCTGTACTGATGCTGAGGTGGTGCTGTGGTGGTGTTGAGTGATACTGAGGAGATGCTGTGCTGGTGCTGGTGCTGGACTGATGCTGAGGTGCTGGTGCTTCATGGATGGTGAGGTAGCGCTGCCCTGGTAGTGAGATGGTGCTGCACTGGTGCAGAGGTGTTGCTGTGCTGGTGCTGAGGTAGTGCACTGGTGTTGAGGTGGTGCAGCGCTGGTGCTGAGGTGATGCTCAGGTGCTGCTGAGTGATGCTGAGTTGGTGCTGTGCTGAGGTGATGCTGTGCTGATGCGGTGATGTGCTAATGCTGAAGTGGTGCTGCATTGGTGCTAAATTGCTGCTGAGGTGGGGATTGTGCTAGTGCTGAAGTGAGGCTGCACTGGTGGTGGTGTACTGATGTGGATTTTGTGCTGTGCTGATGCTGAAATGGTGCTGTGCTGATGTTGAGGTGGTGCTGCACTGGTGCTGAGGTGGTGCTGTCCTGATGCTGAAGTGGTGCTGCACTGATGCGGAAGTGGTGCTGAGGTGGTGGTGCACTGATGCGGAGGTGATGCTGAGCTGATTTTGAGATGGTGCTGTGTTGGTGTTGAGGTGATGCTCTGCTGGTGCTGTGCTGATGCTGAGTTGGTGCTGCACTGATGCACTGATGCAGAGTTTTTCCTGCACCAGTGGTGGTGCACTGATGAGGAGGTGGTGCTGTGCTGATCCTGAAATGGTGCTGTGCTGATCCTGAGGTGGTACTAAGCTGGTGCTAAGGTGGTGCTGTGCTGGTGCTGAGGTGGTGCTGTGCTGATGCTAAAGTGGTGCTGTGCTAATGCTGAACTGGTGCTGCGCTGATGCTGTGCTGGTTCTGAGGTGGTGCTGAGTGATACTGAGGTGGTGGTGTGCCTGTACGCAGGTGGTGCTCAGGTGGTGTTGAGTGATACTGAGGTGGTGCTAAGTGATGCTGAGGTGGTGCTGAGTGATACTTTGGGGGTACTCAGGTGATGCTCTGCTGGTGCTCAGGTGGTTCTGAGTGGTGCTTAGTCGGTGCTGCGCTGGTGTTGAGGTGGTGCTTCACTGTTGGTGGTGCACTGATGATGAGGTGGTGCTGTGCTGGGGTTGGTGCACTGATGAGGAGGTGGTGCTGTGCTGATGCTGAGATGGTGCTGAGTGATACTGAGGTGGTGTTGAGTGATGCTGAGGTGGTGCTGAGTTATGCTTTGGTGGTGCTCAGGCGATGAAGTGCTCAGGTGTTGCTCAGTGATGCTGAGTTAGTGCTGCACTGGTACTGAGGTGATGCTGCAGTGGTGCCGCATTGGTGCGGAGTTGCTGCTGAGGTGGTGTGGTGCTGGTGTGGTGCAACTCTGATGCTGTGGTGGGGCGGTGCTGAGTTGGTGCTGCACTGGTCATGGTGAACTGTGCAGAAGTGGTGATGTACTGATGCTGAGGTGGTGCTGTGGTGGTGTTGAGTGATACTGAGGAGATGCTGTGCTGGTGCTGGTCTGATGCTGAGGTGGTGGTGCTTCACGGATGGTGAGGTAGCGCTGCCCTGGTAGTGAGATGATGCTGCACTGGTGCAGAGGTGTTGCTGTGCTGGTGCTGAGGTAGTGCACTGGTGTTGAGGTGGTGCAGTGCTGGTGCTGCTCTGGTGGTGAATGATGCTGAGGTGGTGCTGTGCTGGTGTTGTGGTGGTGTACAGGTGCTACTGAGTGATGCTCAGGTGGTGCTGCTGAAGTGGTGCTGAAGAGGCGCTGCACTGGTGTTGAGGTGGTGGTGTGCTTGTGCGGAGGTGGTGCTCAGGTGGTGCTGAGTGATACTGAGGTGGTGCTGAGTGAGGCTGAGGTGATACTGAGTGATTCTTTGGTGGTGCTGCTCTGGTGGTGAGGTGATGCTGCACTGGTGGTAGTTGAGTGATGGTGAGGAGATGCTGCGCTGAGGTTGTGCTGAGTGATGCTGTGTTAGTGCTGAATCATGCTGAGGCGATGGTGCTACGCTGGTGCTCAGGTGGTGCTGAGCTGGTGCTCAGGTGGTGCTGAGTGATGTTGAGTTGGTGCTGTGCTGAGGTGTTGTGCTGATGCTGAGGTTGTGCTGTGCTGATTCTGAGATGGTGCTGTGCTGATGTTGAGGTGATGCTGTATGGGTGCTGTGCTGGTGCTGAGGTGGTGCTGCACTGGTGGTGGTGCACTGATGAGGAGATAGTGCTGTGTTGATGCGGAGATGGCTCTTTTCTGATGCTGAGCTGGTCGTGTGGTGGTGCTCAGGTGGTGTTGTGCTGATGCTGAGATGGTGCTGAGTGATGCTGAGGTGGTGCTGCGCTGGTGTTTACATAGTGCTCAGGTTCTGCTGAGTGCCACTGAGTTGGTGCTCTGCTGAGGTGATGCTGAGGTGGTGCTGCACTGATGCTCAGGTGGTGCTTCCCTGAAGCTGAAGTGGTGCTGCATTGGTGCTGAGTTGCTGCTGAATTGAGACCGCACTGGTGGTGATGCACTGATGAGGAGGTGGTCCTCAGCTGATGCTGAGATGGTGCTGTGCTGATGTTGAGGTGGTGCTGCGCTGGTGCTGAGCTAGTGCTGCACTGGTGCTGAGGTGGTGCTGTGCTGATGCTGAGTTGGTGCTGGACTGGTGGTGGTGGTGCACTGATGAGGAGGTGATTCTGTGCTGATGGAGATGGTGCTGTGCTGATGCTGAGGTGGTGCTGTGGTGATGCTGAGGTGGTGCTGTGCTGATGCTTAGGTGGTGCTGCACTGATGCTGTGCTCATGCTGAGGTGGTGCTGAGTTCATGCAGTGGTGGTGGTGTGGTGGTGTTGAGTGATGCTGAGGAGATGCTGCACTGTGGCTGAGGTGGTGCTGCACTGATGCTGAGGTGGTGCTGAGTGATACTGAGGTGGTGCTGAGGTGGTAGTGTGCTTGTGTGGAGGTGGTGCTCAGGTGGTGCTGAGTGATACTGAGGCGGTGCTGAATTATGCTGAGGTGGTGCTGAGTGATGCTTTTGTGGTGCTCAGTTGGTGGTGAGTGATGCTGAATTGGTGCTGCGCTGGTGCTGAGGTGATGCTGCACTGGTGCTCAGGTGGTGCTAATGCTGAAGTTGTGCTGCATTGGTTCTGAGTTGCTGGTGAGGTGGTGCTGTGCTGGTGGTGGTGTACTGATGCGGAGGTGGTGCTGTGATGATGCTTGGTGGTGCTGTGGTGGTGTTGAGTGATGCTGAGGAGATGCTTTGCTGGTGCTGAGGTGGTGCTGAGTGATGCTGTAATGGCAGGTAGTGATGCTGTGCTCGTGCTGAGTGAAGCTGTGGTGGTGCTGACTCATGCTGAGGTGGTGGTGCTGTGCTGATGCTCAGATGGCACTGAGCTGGTGCTCAGTTGGTGCTGGGTGATGCTGAGTTGGTGCTGTGCTGAGCTGATGCTGCGCTGATGCTGAGGTGGTTCTGCTCTGATGCTGAAGTGGTGCTGGGTTGGTGCTGAGTTGCTGCTGAGGTGGGGTTGCGCTGGTGGTGGTACACTGATGCAATGGCGGTGCTGTACTGGAGCTGAGGTGGTATGCTGAAGTGGGGCTGAGATTGTGCTGTGCTGGTGCTGAGGTGGTGTTATGCTGAGGCTGAGTGATGCTGAGGTGTTGCTGTGCTGGTTTTGTGATGATGCTCAGGTGCTGTTGAGTGGTGCTCATTTGGTGCTGCAGTGGTGCTGCTGAAATGGTGCTGAGTGATGCTTAGGTGGTGGTGTGCTTGTGCGGAGGTGGTGCTCAGGTGGTGCTGAGTGATACTGAGGTGGTGCTGAGTGATGCTTTGGTGGTGCTTAGGGGATGCTGTGCCAGTGCTTAGGTGGTGCTGAGTAATGCTGAGTTGGTGCTGTGCTGTTGCTTATGTAATGCTGCACTGGTGCTGTGGTGGTGCTGCACTAATGCTGAAGTGGTGCCATGTTGGTGCTGAGTTGTTGCTGAGGTGGTGCTGTGCTGGTGCTGAGGTGGTGCTGAGCTGATGCTGTGGAGAGGCTGATGCTGAGTTCGTGCTGCGCTGGTGGACGTGCAATGATGACGAGGTGGTGCTGTGCTGATACTGAGGTGGTGCTGTGGTGGTGTTGAGTGGTGCTGAGGAGATGTGCAAATGCTGAGGTGGTGCTAAGTGATGCTGTGCTGGTGCTGCGCTGATGCTGAGGTGGTGGTGCTGCACTGATGCTGAGGTAGTGCTGTGCTGGTAGTGAGGTGGTGCTGCACTGGTGCAGAGGTGGTGCTGTACTCATACTGAGGTGGTGCGCTGGTGGGGTGGTGCTTCACTGGGGCTTAGTGATGGTGAGGTGGTGCTGTGCTGGTGTTGTGGTGGTGCTGCGTGGATGCTGAGGTATTGCTGCGGTGTTGCTGAGGTGGTGCTGAGGTTGTGTTGCACTGTCTACTTGCAGGATATATTGTGAAGTAACCTCACATTACATGCCCCTTTTGGAAAGCATGAGGAGGCATCACTTGATATTGGTTTTATTTCACAAACAATTGAAACCTAAAAGACGACATCAAAAGTTGAAAGCGCACAACTGAAAGCTGCTTCTATTTTCCTAAAACGGAGCAATAACAGCATGTTTACCTCTTTAATCATGTCCAAATAATCACGCTGCCAAAAGCACAATGTAATAGGTTGATCCTACTATCAGCCATCTTCTTAAACTACACTTTCATTAAGTAAGTATATTATTTAAGGTTTGGACATTTGAGCTAATGAAACCAAAAAGGTTATAGGATGAAAAACAACATAGCCACCAGCTGAAAAAGCGCTTGTGAAACCAAAGACAGTGGAAAACAAGATAAGGACATGATTTACAGCCCTCGGCTGAGCACGTTGGGAAAGCCAAACATGAAGAGGCAAAAGAAAAAATAGTGTGCTAAACTAACATATGGCCAATAGTGAAATGATCAATGTAACAGGGTCAGTCTGCAAGGCATGACCAAAGCAGCAAAAGGAGGGACAAATTTAAACTATTCCCAAACGAAAACAAAGGAATTTTGAAAGGCACATGAAGGAACGAGTGAAAACGGATGGGTAAGCTGAAAGCCCATAGTGTAGACACAGCATGTCTCGAGAGACAGTGCATGTGCTGCCTAGGTGAGACCTAAAAAAGGACGCCGCTGCACAGATCTATAGCGCAGTCCTCAGTTCAGACAACAGACTCTAGTTCATATGTCTACATTCTAAATGGAACTCTAAGCTAGAGGAGAACACAGAGCAGACTTAAAGACACAGGACAACAAGGAACAAGAGATACTACAGTTCCTTTGCAAATATGAAAAGTAAAAAATAAAATAAGTGAGAGGCCAAAAATTATCCTTAGAAGACAGCTGCAGGCATTGCTGAATACTGATGCTACCATAAAAACCAAGGCAGCCTAGTCTTCATTAAACCTCATGCCATTTTCTTCCGTTACCCTACACTTCCTGTCTCTTTATCTCACTTTTGTGATTTTTTTTTTATCCCTGCTTTCTCCCTTTGACACTTGTTTCCCATTTTTCTCCTACCCCTTCTTTCCCCTTCCTCTGTCTTTCTCTCTGTTGCTCAAAATCTCTTTGAAGAAAACTGTTGCTCTGAGCCCACTTACAGTCTAAAACATGTTTATGATGCAAAAATAAGCAAAAATAGCAATATCCCAGCCGGAAAGACAGAGGTTTGCCTCCCCAATCATATGAGCAATTCATGCTCACCCCTGCGCAAATATTCCCTCAACTTTAATGGCTTTTATTCAAATAGAGACCTTATGCAGGAAACGTGACAGAAAATTAATATTTAGATAACAGTACTAAAAGTTGCAGGGTTTTCTCAGGGGAAGAGTGCAAAGATACACCAGTGAATATCTTAGACTGTGCTAGCTTAATTGATAATTCCCACTTTGCTGTGCCAAGCAGGAAAAGGGTGTGTGTGCACATCAGAGCCGAGAGAACTCAAACATGTTAATATAACATGGCATACGAAATGGCTATGGGTTAATCAACATGGCTGTTGTTAATTTGGTATTGAAGCATTACAAAAGAGCAAAGAAATTCATAGTCTCCTAAAACATAAGGCCGGGTTAAAAAAATGAGTGCTAGTGCCCATCACTGGTACAGGATATACTCATATTGTGCAAAACAGGGCAACGTCTGTACGTCATGGCCATGGTTTTGGGGTGAAGCTGATAGATGAAAAGGGGAACAGCAAAGTAATAGGCCCTTAGAAAACCAACAATATAAACACTGGACTACGAGACACATGTAAAATAACCTTTAGCACTAAAGCACAAGTCAGATCCCAGTTTAATGTGATCCCCTCCCCAAAGAAAACCGAATACAATGGACTATCATGTTTACATTACACATATTATGAAATATGCAATAACAAATGGTTATTTATCCCTGATAATTTAGAACAACTCAGAGGGTCTCCCTCATGCACACCTCTCGCCTCAATGCAGGTAAAGGACTAAATTATAAAAATGTGCTCTTTCCGAAAGGCATGGCAGCAGCCCATGGGTTCAACACAACCGCAAGTCCTTCCATCCAAAACCTGGACCCAAGGCAACCCACCAGAAGAATTATTTGCTGAGATGGCAGAATTATAATTATACATTTCTTGTGTTTGTTTCATAGGATGTTTTGCATTTCTGGAGCTCCGTCTTGTATTTCCCCTTGTCTGAGGAACTATAGTTGTTCTAGTTCAGAGTCATTCTAACCTTTGTAATATCTTTTTTTCTGCTGGTTGTTCTGCAAATCAAGTGGCAGGAAGAGTGTGTCAATGACATCTTCAAATGTTTAAAGAAAGTGTGGCTTCTAGTGTATCCACAATCCAGTGGTTAAAAGATTCAGTGCTAAAATTGGTGTCAGAATTAAAAAGATGCATAGAGTTTTCAAGGATTGAGGTGAGGAGATGCTTGTTCAGTTTAGACCGTGGGTGCTTGCAGAGTGTGTGCAGAGTGAGGAGGGATCCTAAACAATATTGCTTTGTAGACAAACCAAGCTACCTTGAGTATCAAAACAAATTGGACCAAGCTGATGTTGCCAAAGATAAGGTCCAGGGTGTGGACTGCTTGGTCAGTGGGTTCAGTCACTTTAGGGAACCCAAGAGCAGAACAAGATTTAATTTGTTCTTGAGGTTCAGCAGCTGAGGATTCATTGTTCTGCATACTGAAATCTGGAAGCAAAATTGAGTTGTTAGTTTCCAAACAAACGGAGGGTAGAGCTTGGATGGCAGGCATGGTAAAATGGTGTGAAGGAACCAGAGGTCGGTAAATCAGAAGAGCTTTAATAGCACATTTAGGGTTAAGAGTAACATTCAGGGTAAGAGATTATGGCTCCTCCATCGGGCCTAGAGAAGTGTTTCCTAAACTGTGGTTGGGTCCTAAGCCGATTTTTGGAGGATTTTGGGGGTATCTGGAAATTAGAACAGCGAAAGAGATATCAGGAACAGAATGGCCATTCAGCCAATTCTCTGTTATAAAATCAATCTGTAAATTGCGGTCTAAATCAAGGATGTTTACTCTTGTGCTGTTTTTAACCCTATAATAGGTATTTATGAGTGCACAGGTTAGAAAATGGCAGTGATTCATAGCTGCACTATGAAGCAGCATAGTCAGGATCAAGACTGCGCACTGATCTCTGATGGTGTCCCAATATGTAGGTCTTCTGTCCTCCATTTCTTTCTTGTGTATACTTGTGTCAATATCACTATCACTATCTGGAGAATTTTGTGCGCGGACATGTGTTGTCCCATGCTAGACAGATACACTGTAGCATGGGTACACCAGTGTCAAAATTATGTTGTAGTCTAAATCAAAGGGATTTTAGAGAATATGACTCATTACTACGCGAGTCATTACATCGCGTGGCATTACAACGCGGTCGTTACAATGACCGCGTTGTTACCACGCAATGCCATTACTACGCAAGTCATTACATCGACTTGCAGTAGATGGCGCGCTAACATTAGAAATGTATAATTTACTATTCCAACTCCAGCCTACGCAACAGTAGGGAAGGTGTTGGAATAGTAAACTATACTATTCCTTATGTTAGCGCGCCATCTACTGCAAGTCGATGTAGTGACTTGCGTAGTAATGGCATTGCGTGGTAACAACACGGTCGTTGTAACGACTGCGTTGTAATGGCATCGCGGTGTAATGACCGCGATGTAAAGGTTGTTTCCCGATTTTAGAGCATGTCCTGATTGTATCCAATTTATTCTACCTGATATTGACGTGTATTGTTGTTTAATAGTTCCGTGATATATCTTTGCATGAACCAGTTTGATCCTCATGTTGCGCCATGTTGCAATTGTGTGAATACCAGGCGGGATAGACAGCTTTAAGGGATTCAGTTTAGAGTGAGTAAACTGCTACACCTCCCCAGGTGAGGAGTATTGAGAAGAAATATGTTTATTTTTCCTAATTTTTCCATTTTTCTATGCGTGCTGAATTCTGCTGCACACATAGAAAGAGGAAAATTTCTCAATGGATTGTGTTTGTGCAGGAAGGTGCCCCTTCCTAAACAAAAACAATCCTGCTTACAATGCAGGCACACTTGTACCAAAGTGGAAGTGTGCCTGCATTGGTGCTCATTGTGCGCCGGTGCTGGGAAAAGGCAGGAATGCCCTGTATTATTTTAAATACAGTGCATTCCTGACCTTACACTATCACGCATCTCAGCGCAGCAAGGTGACTTGCTGTGCTGCGGGATTTCTACATAAATATACCCCATGAAATGTATGTGAGAGAGGGACTATAGAGAGATGAGGGGCACTTTTGCCTGATGGTAGTGAGGGAATCCGAGGAGGAAGTCACGGGGGGGGGCGCCAAAAATGATTGTTGCATTGGGCGCCACCCTCGCTAAAGCTGGCCCTGAGTAATAGCGTAGATCGGTGGCCAGAGTACAACATTCATGATGTTGTTTCCTGGGTGAAGGCATGTTGCTGTCTGCTAGTTGTATAAGTTTAGAGGAAAGGTGGTATCTGCCTAATGGTGTCCTTGTAGACAGCACTCTTGATGAAGGTTTGCTTGTTTGGCTTGAAGATAATTGAGTAGCTAAGCAACGATGCAATAGACACAACAAAATAAAGCTAACAAGGACATCTGCAGACATCCTGCATACATGGTTTCTAGTGATGCAAAATGCCATATCTGCATGACAGCCTACAGATAAACATTCGACGTGTTAACTTAGACAGAAAGTGAAGAGTCCAGCTTTTTAACATTTTCAGACACTGCACATAAGTTAAGTAAAATTGGTGAAGACGAGGCAAACATGGCAATCTTTACAGCCTTATGTAGGAGTGTGTATCAGACCTAGTAGAGAGACCAACTTGGCAACCTTAAAAAGACAAACCATGTGGTAGTATCAAAGATGGAGAGGATGTGACTGACATGACAACCTTTTAAAAGATAATACACATGAGAGTACCAAGCAGGAGAAGATGAGACTAACTTGAGAAACTTTGTATAGGGAGTGTCCAGCATTATTTCTAGAGGGCTGGGTCCTTGTCAAATTTGCAGGATAACATGTGACTATGTAATTGTTTTCCAATTAAATTCATTGTATGTAAATAAATTTTATGTGGATATCATGAAAATCTGGCATGGATCCAGCCCTCCTTGAAATTGGCTGGACATCCCTTCTGTCGATGATAAGCACATAAAAGTTCAACACTGGAGAAGATGAGATTATTGCACATATGATTTTCCAAAACAGTTGGTACTGAGGTGGCAACTGTGTTGCATCCTACTGAAATACACACATAGGGGCCTGATTACGAGTTTCTGCAGTGCGGGAGCCACTGCTGCACTCTCGCACCACCGAGACTTGCCGCCCGCCCACCAGATTACGGCTTTAAGGTGGTTTGGCGAGCAGCGTGGCAGTTCCGCGGCGGTGCCTCTTTCAAAGGCACTGCAATGGGACTGCACGATAAGGTGCCTGCACGGCATGGACTCGAAAGTCCATGTTGTGCAGGAACTGGTGTGCATGCACATAGGGGGACCATGTTATGCCCCCTGTGTGCATACACATGCGGAGGAGGCACAGGGGGCCCTGTAGGAGGAACCTCCATGACACCGCCAGCAGAGAGGAAACTTGTAATATTCTTGGCGAGACCGCGGTGTTCCCGCCAAGCATATTGCGGCCTTTGACCACCACAAAACCACCAGGGAACTGCAGTTCCCTGGCAGTGGTAGCGGTCCAATGGCGGTCCGACCGCCCAACTCATAATGGGGTCAGACCGCCGGTGCGGAGGATGCAGGACTGCCACTGCCGCACCCCGGCGAGTCTGTTGGTCCTCAAACCGGTAGACTCGTAATCAGGCCTTTAGTGTTATCAATGCTTAATATAATAATTTAGACCTCACATTTTGATGATATCCAGTATTCTAAGTGAATTATAATTGTTGACGGAGAGGAGAGGAGATGAGAGGAGAGCAGAGGAGAGGATAGGGGAGGGGAGGGCATGGGAGGAGAGAGGAGGGGAGAGGAGAGGAGAGGAGGGGAGGGGAGGGGAGGGGAGGGGAGAGGAGAGGAGGGGAGGGGAGGGGAGGAGAGGGGAGGGTGAGGAGGGGAGGGGAGGGGAGGGGGGAGGAGAGGAGCGGAGAGGAGGGGAGGGGAGGGGAGGAGAGGAGAGGAAAGGACAATAGAGAGGAGAGGAGTATTTACTGAAATACAGCACAATGAAACCAAATCAAAAGATCCTAATAAGACTGAGCACGAGGAACAGTGTTTTGCTTGAAATAAAGAGACAATGGAGGCAACGAAATTCCCTGTTCTGAGATATGGTATTTCCACAATCATCAGCTTGGTTAGAGGATAAACAATAATTTCAGGCCTTGTCTGGAGAGAGGAGCTGTACGAAGGAGGCTGTTGTACAATGAAGAGAAACGCAAAGTGATGTCACCGATTGAACATAAACCAGACACTTCTAATTGCACTCAGCATGTGGATTTTTGAGACACAAAGCACACAAATAACGAGAACAGACACAGGAAGGGTTCCAAACCATCCACTTCTGTTTCGAGAACACACACAATCTACTTCCTTTTTATAGTGTTCACTTCCCGTTGAAATTGGTTTAACAGTGAATTGATGGTGCAAATTCCATTAGTAAGAGAATGATCGTTATCTTGGTGACTCATATGTGTTGTGCTGAATAGTAATTTTATTTTTTTAAATACCTCCATCCACATGTGTATTTAAAAAAAAAAAAATTAACATTCAAAACAATGAGCTGCACCAGAGCCACCTTGCTGTGATGATTGCAGATGTATTGTCATTGAAAACTACAGCCATGGGTTTGGGTGACAGGGCCATGTTGGCTCTAAAATATCGTACGTGTATACTTTGCGGCATACTCAGAAAGGCATTTTGGAGTACGTAAAGCAGTATGTCGGTTGCGTTCTTTTACATACTTTTATGAGCTTTTGTGAACTGGCCCCAAAATTTTGAAAATAGGAATATTCAGGAAATATGGATATACAAACAGAAAAGACTATGTTCTTTTTACACTTTTACTAGAGGTATTGGGACTGATTCACAAAGGCACATAACAGTATGTGAAAGAGTATTCCTGTGGGACTACTTCCCATACTCATAAATGCTTTCGTGAATGGAACTATTGTGATTTATGGTCCTGCAGAAGGATATGTACTATGACACTTGTCTGTGACCAAACAGACTGTTTGTTGCCTTTGCATGGTCACACAGTGAAAAGGGGGTGGCTTTAGCCTATGTAAAATGCTAAATGCAGTAGCAGCTCCTTATTAGGGGCTTAAGGGCACAGCCCTGCTCCTGCCAGGCACCACTTACAGCCCTCTGCTGCTAATGTTTTAACTGACTAGTGACAGTGCACAGGTCAGCCCTCTCTGCCTAGTTTCTGGGCTCCTGATCACAGGAGGAGGAGGGGAGGTGAGGCATGATCCAGCTACAGAGTGTTGTTTAAAAAGACAGTGCTCTGTAGATGGATGTTCGATTGTAGATGTGAGGGCGTCATTCAACTAGGATCCGCTCATAAAGGCATAAACCATTTTATTTAGCAGACATACTGCACATGCCTCAGTCAGTACAGTATTTCTGCTGCAATGTGACTGTCAGTGCATACATCACCTTATCCCTTAGGGCAATGAGGAGCCACAAAGTGCAGCAGGGGCAGGATCCCAAGCAGTATCCCAGCTTCCTATAGGGCTCTACTTCCAGTTCTATCATGAAGCCTGTAGAGGGGTTGAGGAGGGTCTTCCCCTTTTCAAACCTGACCTTGCTGCTCTGACTGACTCCTCATTGGGAATTATGGCGTGATGGATTTAATGTCAAGCTGCAGATTCCTCCTCTGTTGCTGCCATGAAGCCTCTGAGTTGCCGGCAAAGGAAGCAAGGTAAGAAAATAAAATGGTTTCTCTGTGCATGTGTGTGTATGTGTTTATGAGTGTGTTTGTGAGTGAATGACAGTGAATGCAACTGAGTGAGGGAGTGTATGTGGTGAGTGTGTTTAAGAGGGTCAATGAGAGCGAACGTGAGAATCTGAGTTTGAGACAGTATATAATAAGTGAGTGTGACAGAGTGAGTGAAGAATGTTAGTTTATTTGAAGGAGTGAGTGATTAGAGATTGTGAGAAGGCGCAGATGTGAGTCAGGGGTGTAGCTATTAATGGTGCAGTAGGGGCAGTTGCACCAGGGCTCAAAGTTAAGGACTGTGAAAGGGTGAGTGTGTGTAAGGGTGCTTGTAAATGAGAGTGAGAACTAGTGACCATGAGTTTGTTTGTGCGAGAACAACTGTGAGTGTATGAGTGAGAATGAGTAAGTGAGAGAGTGTGAGTTAAAGCAAGTGGGAAAACAGTGAAAGTGAGAGGCGGTGAGTATGAGTGAGAGTGAGAGAGTGTGAGTAACAGTGCGTTTGTGTGTTTTATGACAGTGAGTCCGCCTATGGCCATGGCATACTCAATATAACTCTTGTCTTTTGGCAGCACTCAAGGTAACATGCTGTCGCTCAGCCACTGGCATATTGGAGATCATTCTTAGCATAAGGAAACATGCCCAGACTGGTAACTCAAAGCACCCTGGCTTTTTTCGGACCAGCCCCCAGGGGTAGGAGGGGGCACAAGTGTGAAGCACTGCTGCTTTTGTTACTAGGGGCCGATATTGCAGCACTGCTGCAAAACCAGCCCCCAGTAACAAAACCAGCTCTCACCACTGCAAAATTGGCCCGCACCCTTCCAGCCCCCGGGGAAATGCCCGATGCCCGCTATGGCCAGTCCGGGCCTGTAAGGGAAGATACCCAAGACAAAATGCAGGCCATAATATACTAGAAGTAATTCTTGGCATGGGGCCCCTGTCGAAAAATGCCCGCACTTGCATACTGGAGGACATTCTTGCCATGTGGGCACCTGTGGCAAAAAGCTGGAGCTGGGACATTGTAAGTAATTCTTGGGGCAAGGAAGGCCACGCATGGCAAAATGCAGACTTGAAATACTGGAATACATGAAATATGGGGACACCTCTGGCAAAACACTAGTGCTGCCACAATGGAGGCAATTCTTTGTCTTAGCATTGGCAGCCATGGCATATTGAAGCTGATGTGTGGCTGGGGGGAGTGGGGCGGGGCAAAAACGTGATAAAATACTGGCTCTGAAATTCTGGCGATAACCTTTGACATGCCAGCCACCCATGACATAAGGGAAATATCAATGGCAACATTCTGGTACTGGAATATTGTATGTGATTCTTTGCAGAATGGCAAGACCAGCAGCCTCTGCTGCTGGAATGCTGAAAACATATGAACTTGGAGGCGGTGTTGAGGACCATGGATTTGACAAGGTCACGAGTGTGTGACTGAGAAGAGCAAAGCTTGCACAGGGTTGTGGATTGTAGACATGGACTCTGGAGCTGCAACAGTAGCTTTTGAGAACTCTAAGCAGGCTCTTTAACAATGACTATTATTCTGATTTAGAGTTTGGGTGATTACATTTCTGTCTGCCATTGTGGTGGATTGACCTCCTCTGTCAATGTAGAAGAGGAACAAACTCTGTCTAAAGGAGGAGGATGTTTCTCTGCCTAAATAGTTGTATCTCCTTGGAAGAACCTATTGATCATGAAATGTCTGGAGGACAATCTACCAATTTTTGTTTCTGCTTCTTGAATTTCTGCCATTATATGTGAAAGCTAGAACTACACCCTGAAAGTGTGGGTAGAGTGTACATTGGTAGTGCCCACATGACTAGTATTTGTAACATGTTGTAGGTGATTCCCAACATGTTGGGGACACTCACTGACCTTTCTATAAAGGTTTGCCAACCTCCAAGTAGCATTATTTCATGCAAGCGATTCTGCCAGACATTGTGGCTAATCAATCTCTGTATATTGTGCGGGTTGAAACATTTGCTACCAGTGTTATATCTTTACCTTGGCAGATGAGATGTCAGTGCCAGAGGAGTTACTGCCAATGGGATATCTGTTGTTTGCAAAAGTCAGAATTAATGGTTTCTCATCTAGCATGGTGATTATCATACGTCTACCATTTTCTGACAAATGTATCATTAACAGCCACCTCTAAATCAGGCTGTATGATTTTTAGGCACTATCTGGAAGGTGTCTACTGAGCAACGGCCGTAGAGTGATACATTTCAACGGGTCTTTGCAGAACAATGTAAAGTGCACTGTGAAGATACACTGACTACATGGATGTAGCAATCAATGCTGTAGCAGATGCAGGGCTATTTCGGCCCGGTGGTGTGAGCAGTTCACTACACCCCTGTTATACCAGTCTTTTTTTTCAGGGGGGGGGGGCATTTCTCTTTCATGCATTATGGTGCACGGCACCCTTAATGCCCGCCCTCTCTAACATGGAAATCATTTGAGTACAATTTGCCTTGCATTGGGGAATGCACCTTCTGTTTAACTGGCATTACCTTGTGTGTTCTTTAAGAGTGTCTTTCCGCAAAGTTTCCAGTGAAGACTGGAAAAGTTTAAAGGTAGCAATGTTTGTTGAGAGGTAGCTCAAGTGATATAATGGACAATCAAACAGGAATCAATCAGACCCACCAGTGTCACTAGGGAAGCAGAGGATGCTGGGCCTCAACCGTGGAGCTTGAAGGCATTTGCATTTCATGTCCCTGGGTCTGTACTACTATAGCTCTGCAAACTCGGCAAAGTACAACCCCTTCCACACTTAACTCTCAGTGACTTCGGTGGCAAGCACTTACAGGCTTTTCTGGGAGATATTGTGAATGTGCTCATGCTTAGAGCTGAAGATCAACCAGTAAGAGAGTTTCCAGCCGAGTGCTTATCTTTTCAAGTAAGAAAGTGCTTTACTATACTGTAGAACATCATACTACACACAACGTAAAAAAAAAACGTATTGCCATTGGGTACTATCTGGACCAGTGCTAAGCCTCTCCCGCTTCCTTTCCCCGCACCATTCTTCTCTGTCTCCTGGTTCTGGGTAGTCCCCCCTTCTTTATGTGGCCAACAGTAGTAACATTTAGCTCTGTTTTTTTTAACAAAAAGTGCTAAATGCAAAAGAACACAAATAGCGAGCAGCTCCTTGCAGTCCCTAAATGTGCTTTTGGGTAGGAAATTTCCCCAACTTACAACAGGTATTTAGCACTACCTTCTTAGCCTTTTGCGCTACGAAACAGAGTTAAATGCTGCAGAACTCGAATAGTGAGCCCAACAGCTGCTTGCGCTCGCTAAATGTGTTGTTGCAATAGACGCAGTAATGGGAAATTACTCTGATTACTCTGGCGTAATCGAAATTCTGCCCAGGCCTAATGCACACACGCAAGAAATTTGGGCTATGGGCATTAAACAGTACTTAAGCCCAAAACTAGTTCCACTGTCTTGTTTGCATCTGTGTGCACTAGCATTCAGAATTCCCAGTGCAGCCCAAAAACCAGTGTGTACAAAAACCTAAAAAAATGTGCTCTTTCCAGCACAATGGCTAAATATAAGTTAGCACTGTTGCTGAAGAGAGGGCAGCAGTCAAACTTAGGGAAGGAAGTTCAAACTGCCTCTCCATGTTTCACTGAAGGTGGATTCCATTCTGCCTTTGGAGGGCTGTCAGATTCCCGCACAATGGAGGTCACAGAACTGTCTGTGCCCCATCCCTAAGGAGACCTGTGGGTGCACTAACTGTGCTCCATCTCTTGGTGGCACACAATGTGTTTCCCAAAGACCTCTTTGCCCGAGTTCCTCAATCTGTAAAGTTGAACAGGTGCAAAGGCAAAGGATTTCTCTGATCTGCATGGGGCATGCTCCCGCTCTAATGAAGGAAACCCCTTTACATTGTGCATGCATAAAATGTGCACCCGCGCAAGACCGCAGTAATACAACTACTAAAAACTATATTCTGGAGAGCTTGACCCAGCTAGTTCTAGGCCAATTTTATGTCCCAATTAATTAAAATCAAACTTATATAGCTGGGAGAAACTTCAATTGATAACCAGACAGGTTCAGTTAGGGTGTGGCTCAGGAGAGGGTCTTAGGTAACTCTTGGAGGAGAGAAAAGTCAGGCCATTATAAGTTGACATGGAACAGATCATGATTAGTTTTAACTAAAATAGCACAATACAATTTTCAGAAAATGAGTGTGTCAGGATCACAGAATTGTATCTCCAAAGGTGTAACTGAAGAAAACCTTGGCTTATTCCGGAAAGAGCCTGATGGCAGAGGCACATGCATTTGAACATGACTCTTTGGGCTACCAAAAGGCAGTGCAGCCCCTCAAAGTATTCTGTGTGTGTGGGGGGGGGGCGCGGGGGATCATGTTTCGCTGCACCACTGTCATAAGCTCCAGCCTACACCCTCAGACCAGCGACTAACAATGTACTGCATGGATTTCATAGATCATGGTAAGGTGAAAGAATGGTTCAGTTCAAAAGTCTTTAAACTGATCTAATCTTTTAATAAGGAACCTATCCACTTTCTAGTGGCATCAGGACATCAAGAATCACAAGGATAGTGCCACATAAATGTGCATACAAAGTAAGACAGGTTTTTTTTCCACATGAGGAGAGTTGGAATTTTATCGTGCACTTCTTTGCTGGCAGAGTCTACAACTGGCAAGTGAACCTAAAGTGGTATTTTTGTTTTTCTTGTGACTGAGATTCGTGGTAGGGCCATAGGTAAATCAAAAGAGATTTTTTTGCAATCTTCATGAAAATATGGACATATTTACAACTTAGCAAAATTAGCAAACTTTTTAAGCTGGTAGGTAGTGATGATTCCTCCTCTGGCATCTGGTCCTTCCGCTTGCTGTGCACATTTGTTATATTGTTATGTTATCGGTGTTTCTATAGTGCGCTAATCACCCATGAGGGTATCAAGGCACTCTGTAGAAGGTGTGTTAGGCCAGCCCTAGAGGCTTACTAGAAAAGCTAGGGCTTCAGCTTCTTGCGAAAGTCAAGAAGAGAGGAGAAGGATCTGAAGTGTTCTGGAAGGTCGTTTCAGGCTTTAGGGGCCAGGTACGAGAAGGTGCAGACCCATGTGTATGCATGGGGTATCTGCTAGTGAGAGACCAGCAGAGACATTTGTCACCCAGTGTTGTTAATAACACTAGATCATATATGTATATATATATATATATTGATATAATGGCAAACCTATAAGGAGTGCATTCCAAGTTCATTGTTAACTCTCTAGTGGGACACTGATCTGGAATTAATGATTCTGGATGTTATCTCCTCATGAGTCTACAGGGATAATGAATTAAGCTCCTGGAATTAGGAATAACATGCTCTAACCAGTATTAACTGGACATTTTGCATAGGTTTTCCACGTTTCACGAAGTTTAGTGCAGGTGGTAAATATGTGTAGATGGGCCTATGAGAGTGGGGATTTTGAGTGGGTCAGGGAAGTCATCTGTAGGGTTGGTAAATGCTGGAGGGGGCGGGTGGGGTACATGCTGTGCATCTACCCACAGCCCTTGCCGATTTCCCAAATGTAGTTTTTCTGGAAGCGATCTTGGAATTTTGGGCCCGAAAACAACAGCCCACTCGGAGTTGCCTGGAGCAGTTTTCCCCCAGGGGATACTTCTCTGAGAAAGTTGGAATGGGGACTCCAGTCTGGTGTTGAATAAACATGTAAAATAATGATTGATTGTCATTTAGAAGCCATGTGCTCTATACGCCACCTTTAAACACTCGATGCAGGCGTGGCTAGGTGCCAACGAAGATATCCGCCTTAGTTAAAGTTCTAGAACACTTTCTTCATGTGATAATGTGAAATGTTTCTAAATGTCTCTACTTCTCAACGACAGAAATTCTGAGCCTCCATACAGGTTCCACACATAAGTTTTCACTCTGAAGACTACTTGCAAGCTTTTATTTTAACCCTCATGGATCGTGGGTGTTTCTCCTCAAGACAGCTGCTATTTTAGTGCTTTGCTGTAAGCGCGCTCTCCATTATGCTTCATGCCGCTCCTAATGTCAGCATCTGTTTACTCCAACACGCATTTTCAACAAACCTTTAAAACAGCCACCTTGAGGTGTGAGAAATTTCATCTCCTTTCCATTTCATTTAACTTTAGTCTCTTTACTATGGCTGCTATTTTGTCAAGATGAACAATGTTTTTTCTTTTGATACCACTGGTATTGCCAGTCACATATAAATGATTACACACTGGAACCACTTGCACCCTATTTCAGTACAATACTCCCTTCACTTCATAGTGGCTACCATTTCATTGCATTGTTATTTGTCACACGGGGATTGTCCTCGCGATATATCTGACAAATCTCTTCATGATTTGAATTTGGACATTTCGTCACATACTATTTTAGAATAAACTTTCTTCGCAGAGAATTTGCCGTGTTCTTCAATTGCAGACATATTAGAATTTTTCTGTGTGGGATCCTATTTCCTCATATGGGCAAAATAAGAAAACTTAAATTATCTGATACATCTCTCCACATTTATTCTGATCCTTCCCATCAACAAGAGACAACACCACTCAGACAGTATGGAGGATCATGGCAATATGAAACAGGACTCCACCATTTCCGGTATCTCCAAACACAATTTTCCCAAAAAAACCCTCTGCAAAGTATGCAAACACTTCCTCTAAAGGACCGAAAAGGGATCCTCATCCTCCCATTCCATCTACTTCATCAGATTCAATGTATTTACTGTTGGAAGAAATTAGAGCTTTGAGACTCAGTATTGAGGAAACTAATAAAAGATTGCAAATCCTGGATGATAAATGGAAACACATGGAACAAAGAGTGACAAAAGCTAATCAGCATGTCAGTGATTTTCAAGACTCTACGCGGAGAATTTATTCTCTACAACAAGAAATTTGCTTCCTTAAGAAATAGACAGAAGAATTATAAAATAGGAATAGAAGAAATAAGCTTTGAATATATGGCCTGCCAGAGGACACTGAGAGCAATGATCTTTTTGCTTTCTTTCAATCCTTTATTCTTTAATGCCTGGATATGCCTTATTCAATATCTTAAATATCCAACGAGCACGCAGATAGGATACATGAACCTGCACCTCTACTTTACCTGCTTAACCAAGAGGAATTATTCTTCTTTTATAAGAATACACTGATTTACTCAAAGTCATCCTTGCAGTTAAGAGCAAACAACATATCAACTGGTCTGGCCATAAGATCTATTTCTCCCAAGATTTCTCAAAAGCTACTGCTGATCGCTGAAGGAAATTTCTAGATATGAGACCTGCTCTTCGTGCTCTTAATGCTCACTATGCATTACTTCATCCGTGCCTATTCAAAGTAACTAATAAGAATAAAAGTATGACCTATGAAGATCCTCTTAAACTACATCAATTCTTAGATAGTTGTAGAAATGACGCTATAGAAATATCACATTCTGCCATTCCTTGACCTTTGATTTCTCCATCTCAAATATTGCATTTCTTTGTTTGAAGTATTCTTCTTATAGTAATGTTTTCATCTGTATTTACTTGTTAACACATGTTTCTTTTTTACAGCAATATATTAATGTTTCTATATTTTCGCTTTCTTGTGAATATCCGTACTATTCCCTTTCTGGTCCTCCTGGAGTGAAGAAGTGCTGTCTAAATGTTGTGGTTCCACCATCCCCGATTGTTTATGTACATTGTAGGTATGTGTTTGTTTTTTATTTTTTGCTCCTGTCCTCTTGCTTCATTTTTCTACCCTCTTTCGTCTCACTTTCTTTTTTATCCTTCACTTCCCCTCCCCCTGTTATATTTACATTTATTTTCATTACTCATGCTCTGTATTTCCCTTCATGCTATCACCTGTATCTTCATGCTCTCTCAACTACTTCTTAAATATTA
Organism: Calotriton arnoldi; assembly: GCA_963921515.1. Taxonomy (NCBI): domain Eukaryota; kingdom Metazoa; phylum Chordata; class Amphibia; order Caudata; family Salamandridae; genus Calotriton; species Calotriton arnoldi. Next base: position 1,192,103 of record CAWUFW010004643.1, read on the forward strand.
TCAATGGTATTAGATAGTCTGTATCTATCAAATACTGTTTTATCCATATGGTACTCAAGATAATCTCTTGGAATGTCAAGGGACTTGGTTCACATATAAAGAGACAAAGGGTTACAGATCATTTAAATAAACTTATTGTTGGTATTTCTTTTTTACAAGAATCGCATACAAATGTCAATGAATCTGCCAAACTTAAACTTAACTGGGTGCGTAATGTTTTCTTCTCTCCTTCTAGTTAGAAAAAAAATGGTGTTATTATTCTTTGTTCCAAAAAGCTAAAAATAGTTCATACAGCCCAGGAAATTGATAGAGAAGGAAGATTGATATTTTTACGATTAACAATTCATAATATACCAGTTACATTGGTTAACATTTATGGTCCACCTCAAGCTGGTCATCATTTTTGGAATAGCATATCCTCTAATCTAATGGACTATGTTGAGGAAAACATTATTTTCACTGGAGATTGCAGTCAATTAATGGATCCCTTTATTGATAGACATTCTAAGGTTAAATACATTCCCAACACTATGCAAAAACAATTTTTCAAAGCCATCGCTGAACGCTCCTTAAGTGACGCTTGGAGGCTTGCCAATCCAGGCAAACACGAATACACTTTCTACTCACCGGTTCATGGTTCCCAAACCAGAATAGATGTTTCTTAGTAAATATTTAACCCAACAAATAATGCATGCTAACATTGGCCCAATTCTATTCTCGGATTATACACCAGTAACAGTAGATATGGATTTTGTCCCTTCCTCACAAGGGTCCAAAAGAGGGAGACTTAATAATACACTTTTATTTGACCATATCTTCACACAATCTTTTCAATCTTTTGCTGACAATTTATTTACCCTCAACACTACACCTGACATGCCATTTCATTTAATTTGGTATTCTTCTTTTAAAACAAGTGTCAGAGATTTCATTAAAAGATTGCTGGAAAAAAAGACTGATTACAGCAAAACTAAAGGAAATACTTTCCTCCATAAAAAATCTAGAACATCTATATTATACTCCTTGGTCTTCACAACATTTGAACGCTCTAGTAAATGCAAAATTTCAATTACTTAAATCTTGTGCAAGATAGAATGTAGGCCCAAATAAAACAGGAAAACTACTAGCCAGTTATATAAAAGTCAGAAAAGAATTTACGATGATTAAGAGTGTTGATACCAAAATGGAAGCATTAATTTGCCAAGACAAATATCACAGCCATTTGTTGATACTATCAATCACTTTATACTCTAGTAAATCCTAGCACAGCTAGCAAAATTTATGAATACTTTTCTTCCATTAATGAACCGTTCCCCTCAGGTATTTATTTTACATCAACAGGAAATAATATTTCCATAGACAAAATTACCCCAGCAATACATTTACTAAAAAAAGAATAAGGTCCCCAGGCTTGATGGCTTCTCAATTGAATTTTATGTCCTTTGCTCTCTATTTTTACTACCCAAACTTCTTACTCCTTTTACTCACTTTACTCACTTTGCAAATTTACAAGGTACTTTCCAAGATGCTCTTATTTGTTTAATACCCAAGACAGACTGTGATACTAAATTTTGTAAAAATTATCGACCAATTTCAATAGTTAACACAGACTATAAAAAATGTTGTCAAAATCATAGCCTTGTGTTTAGAACCCTAGCTTCATAAATTAATTGGTCAAGAACAGTCGGGTTTTGTCAGAGTTCGCTTTACCTCTGATAACACTAGATTATTTTTTAATGTTTTGAGTAAATCCTCCTTTTATAAATATCCTTTAGCTGCTGTCACCCTTGATGCAGAAAAAGCTTTCAATAGAATGAACTGGGACTGTATGTTTTGCTCACTTCAATGGTTTGGTTTTGGCCCCAAATTTTTTCTTTTATTATCTCTTCTATATTCGGGACCAAAAGGTGTCATTTTTGTTAGTGGCAAACCTTCTACATCGTTTTCATTACAAAGAGGTGTACAACAAAGATGCCCATTAACACGAGTTCTATTTATATTGGCACTTTAACCATTTTTTATTAAAATACATCAAAAAGGAAACAAGACATTCTATATAGAGAAAGCCAATTAAAATGATCTGTTTATACAAATGATATTCTTCTATTTTTGTCTAATCCTGAAGTTTTACTCCCTCATTTTCTTATGGAAGTCAATTTATTTACAGCTGTTTCTGGCTATAAATTAAACTCTGACAATTTTGAGATACTGCAGCTAAAAACAATTTTGTCTAAAGCAAATGTTTGCTATTTCAAATTTTGCTTGGAATCCTAATAAAATAAATATTGAGACTTATGGTTTACTAAGTCTAGTGAAGATACTCAAACTTAATTTTGATGCTACTTATGATGAACCAAAATCTTTAATTTCTAGATGGAATCGCCTTTTCCTTTCTTGGTGGGGTAGTCTTCCTTTCATATTGATGATGATAGTACCAATCATTCTATATGCACTTGCCATGACTCCTGTACCTTTTCCAATTACCTTAATTAAATAATTGGACTCTCTTCTTTCTCACTTTTTATGGAACAATACAATTTGCATCTTTCATTATCAAAACTGAAAGTGCCTAAAGATGAAGGTGGAGTTAATATTCCAAACTTTATCTTATATCACAAAGCTTACCTATACTGACAGTCCTCTTATTAGATCTTTGACCCCGATAACCCTTTCTCCCCTTTATGGTGAGTTATAGAAAAATCTTTCATGCTCCCTTTTTCTTTCACAGAATTTCTGCACCTTACAAAAAGCACCTCCACATCTATCTAACCGGATATTTAAACAAATGTCTACGCTATTTCAACCACTTGCTTTACCTGATCAAATGGCCAAACTAACTTTTCTTAATTCCATAATATGGTTCAATAAATTGATTACATTGAATCATAAATCCCCTTACTGGTCATCATGGTTCACCAGCTTATCTCACATGTGCAACAATTCCTTTCTCAGCTGCTAGATACTTACTGAACATTCCTGTTTCATACAGACATAAAAATAATATTTTGACACAAGTATGATCTGATACTCTTGAAAGCTGTACTCCCAGTCCCTCACCAAATACACACAACACTACCTTATTACAGCTACTTTCTACTACCTCAAAGGCTTCCATCATCTACAAATCATTAAGGAAATCCACTTGTGATGAAGACTTAAAGTCTAACATTAAACTGCTTTGGGAACGCAATTTAAATGTCTAATAGTCCCCTTCATTATGGATCCAGATTTGGAGGTAGATATAAAAATCTTCTTGCACTGCTACAGCTACACAAACTCTCTTCTTCATCTATAACAGATTATTAATCACACCAGAGTCCTTGCATAAAATGAATCCCTCCCTACAACATAATTGTTGGTCATGTAATGCTCCTAATGCACCTTTAGCACATTTGTTGTATTATTATAAGAATATTTCAGATTTTTGGCATAAAGTTAGGCATCAAATGAACTGTATCTTTCGGGTCAACATTCTGTTTACTATTACCAATATCTTTTTAGGTAGTTTATCTGGACAATTTCAGGCTTGTTCCTATAATGTTCATATATTTCATCTTTTGATTGCTGTTGCATTCCAACAAATTACTGGAAAGATAATTCTAAAGTTACTTTTATGGCCTGATGTATGGAGTATGTTGCAATCATAGATTAGATAGGCCTTATATAGCACACTTGACTCTAACCATCAAACAAGAATTGTTATGGACACCTGCAACTTAATTTCTTTCCAAACTTTCAAAAGACTCCAAAATGCATTCAAAATACAGCGAAGTAATGCCAAGGCCACCTTGATGTATATTGTACAGAACTGTTCACATTGTTAGTTTATATGTATACGTTATAGGGCTCCCGGTTTTATGGTATTTATTTTTTTGACATTTCCGTCTGTATTTATCCATATTTATTTTTGGCTAATTTTATGTGTATTTATCCATATTTATTTAGGGTTTTATAGAAAAATGAAGCTGAAATTAGTATATTTCCACATTTATTTAACCAGTAAATAGGCTCTTATGCTTGAATGCCTACCAGGTTTCAATGCTGTAAACACCCACAGAAGATAGATCAATGTGCTTATAAGAAAATATGCCAATTTCAGTATAAACCTTGTGCATATCTACTGCTGTTAAAGCCTCTACTAAAATTCCTTTCCTTTTTAGCCCCCTTACCTATCAATCCACACAGCTATTGGCCTGGCAGTCAAGACAGATAGTATTTAGAATTACTAAAAAAGCAACACAATTTCCGTTTTTATCCACACTTAAAAATAATTACAGACAAGAAAATAAATATTTTCTGTCTGTATTTATCTGTAAAAATCAGTAAAAATGGAAAACAGGGAGTCTTAGTTATAATAGGCTGCATATTTTATTGATATCATACTATACACGTTTTGGTTAATCAAAGTGTTTGCAATATTAAATCTCACTTCTCTCTTCCGGTGTTCTCCTTCTCCCTCAATTCCTCCTCCTTAACATATTATACTAATGACATTGTTCTATGTTACTTTCATGCTAAGCCAATGTTTTTGGTTATGTATACATTATCAATAAACTTCTTTTAAAACAAAAAAAATACTCAATGCAACGTTCTACTTCCTGCTTTGGCACCCAATTGTCTGATTGTGGGAAATTCACTTAATCTTTCTAGGGCCAAATAGTAAATATGTAATGCAAATGTGTAAACCTGTACACAATTCCAATTACACTCTTATTAGTGCACAGCACTCTACTCCGAGCTTTGATCGATTATATATTTCCGCAAGTGCTCACTTAGCTGATGGAGTTCTGACTTTTAATTCCTGCTTAACCAGAAGCTTGGGCATTGAAGAGATAAGTTTTGACCTACTTACGAGTACATAAGATCAACATAAGAGTGCAGTGTAAGCAGTTCAAAGTTTGAGCTAAATGAGCACAGATATATTATTTGAAAATAGCATGTTTGCAGAATCTTCTGTTTGGCTACACTATAATGTAATAAAAGCATGTATTAACACAGTAAGACCTACCAGCTCATTAGGTTAAATCACCCAAGAGCGAAATACCTATTGGTATTATTGGAAAGGATCTTGCATGCACCATGCATACTACATTTTATTGAGGGTAAATGTACAAAATGAGAATTTTGACACAATATAAATGTCAGTTTGTTAGACTTGGCATCTTTTGGCGTGTTTCCCCTGACTTTTTGCTTTCTGACCTCCCGGTTTTGACTCTGTTTTTGCTGGTGTAATGATTCTGCGCACTTTCCTCACTGCTGTCCAGTGGGAAAGTGCAAGTGCTCCTGTATAAAATGTGTTATGGATTGGTGTTTCCATGATTGGCCTATTTGGTTTATCTGTCAGTCCCTTGTAAAGTGCACTGCGAGTGCCAGGGCCTATAGACCAAATGCTGTTGGTGGGCTGCAGCACTGGATTGTGCCACCCACGCAAACAGCCCGTAAAGTGTAACTCGGGCCTGCCATCGCAGAGCCTGTGCGCAGCCTGGGGCTGCCATGTCGACTTGGCAAGTGCACACACTTGCAAGTCCCTAAACCTTCCCTTTGCTACATGTTAGTCACCCCTAAGGTAGGCCCAAGGTACCCCTGTGGGCAGGGTGCGTTGTATGCGAAAGGTAGGACATGCCCGGGTGTGTGCGGCATGTCCTGATAGTGAATTTCAGCCTAGTTCGTTTTTCACTATTGCAAGGCTACCTGTTCCCCCTAGGCCAGAACGGGCAGTTTTGATTATTACAACTTATAATCCTAACTGACCCCGGGAACATGGTAGAAATTCGAGTTTAGTATGCCTGGACTCAGAATGATAAAATGCATCTTTTAGTGAAGTTGGTTTTAACATTCTGTGTTTGAAAATACCACTTTTAGAAAGTGGGTATTTTCTTGTCTAACCATCCAAGCCTGCCTCTGCGAGGTTGTGTATTCCTTGTCTGGAATGTGAGTGACAGGGGCTGGGGGATGCCAGGAGACAGGGTGAGTCAGCGCAGGGCTGAATAGCCAGATCGACCTGTAGATGGGTGGGAGGGGTCGCACCTGGGCCCTGAATAGGACAGTGCCTTCCCTCCACAATGCTGGCTCCACCTCCTGTGGTGCGTCTGATGTGCCTGGCCGACTCACTGAAAGAAGGGACGGAGACTTGTCAACAAAGTGCTCCAGAACTGGTTTGGACTAGGCAAAGGCCTCTCTGCCTTCAGAGAACAAAGGAATTTGGGATATAAATATTGGGGCCCTGACCCCATGAATTTAGATCTCGCTGGAATCAAGGAACCTGCCAAGACGAAGAGCTGGAAGAGCTGCCAGGAGGAGTACTGCCCCTTTGCTGTGTTGTTGCTTTGTTGGGTTGGCCTGCAGCTGCTGCTTCTGCCTTGGGCAGTGAAAGGACTGGACTGAACTTTCTACAAACTTGTGCTGAGTATCTCCAAGGGCCAGGAACCGAGCTGGCCTCCTGTTAAGAAGTCTCAGGGACTACAAAGACTTCACAAGCCTCTGGGTACCGCTTCTGGAACGCTGTTTCAGTTGCCACAGAGGAAGGGAACTGCAACCGACTCCGTCAACCGAATCCATCCCTGACCGGTGACCTGTTTGCACCGCAGACCGCATCGCCCCGCTTCGCATCGCAACCCTGGTCTCACCGTGGGCGACGTCCGACACCGCCAACATCGAGCCGCTGCTTGCACCGTGACCTGTGGGCACCGCAGTTCGCATCGCATCGCTTCACTGGGCCAGCCGGACCAGACCGACACTGTCGCTGCAACTGGCTCAAGAGTCGAGACCGCACCGCATTTGGGGCACCGCTCGCACGTCTGCGACGCACCGCTCCGACTCGCACCGCTGTCCGACGCCAGCTCCCGCACTCCGGCTTGGTCGCCTGCATCGCAACCTGTCAGCACCGCATCGAGCATCGTCTCACCCTGCATCGCACGCCTTGGACTCACCGACTCCGTCTGCACGACGCTCATCGAGCCGCTGCCTGCACCGCATCGAGGGACACCGCACCTTGCATCGCTCCGTCTTGCACCGCAACCGCGACGAACGCCGACCGGCTCGTACACTCCGTACCAGCCACAACGAGAAAGGTACTGTAACCGAGTCTGTTCATGACTCTGCTGGCCCGTATCGACGCGGTCGGCTGGAACTGTTAGACTCTGGGGTTTTCAGCATCACGGTAGGCTCGGACGGAGCTACCGACTCGTACTGAACTTTGCTTTTGTGCTATTCCTGCAAAGAAGAAGTTACTGTATCAAGTATTCATTCGTAAAGTATAGTATTGTGGATTTTTGTCGTAATTGGTCTTGTCTTGAGTATATAAAATATTGGTTATTTTTCTAAACTGGTGTGGTGTCCGTTTGTAGTGCTTACACTGGATTACTGTTGGTTATGTGCAAATGCTTTACACACTGCCTCTGAATTAAGCCTGACTGCTCGTGCCAAGCTACCACGAGGGTGAGCAGGGGTTACTTCACGAGTGTAACAACCCTTACCCTGACTAGGAAGAAGGGTCCCTACTTGGACAAAGGTGCAAGCCCTTGCCAACTAGAGATCCCATTTCTAACATTGGTTGTCAGCGGTGAGGATAGGACTTGTGTTTGCACTTGACTTACAGTGATTGGTGTGCACTACTACCATATCGCAGACCATTACCTACCACATACTGGTTCTTTTTCTTTTGGCCTATTTTTGATCTTGCCAGTTTTCAACTCACGACTTTGTCATGCCTGAATCAATTGCATCATCCGTTGCATCTCTGGAAGTTATCTTTGAGGAGGACAGGTTGGAATCCTACGCCGTAAAGGAGTTACGAGCGATTTGTAAAAACTTAAAAGTCCAAATTAAAGGCCTCACAAGGAAGGAGGAGCTACAGAAGGCGCTGAGGGCCTGGGTAGCAGCCAGACATGCCAATGGGCAGCCTGGTGATCTCAGTGAGGAGGTGGAGGAGCCTATTTCCAGGGTGGATGTGCTTTTGGGTAGGGGGAACCCGCCAGGTCAGGCAGCAGCAGTCTGTCCCCAGAGGAGCTGGAGGACAGGCGGGAGGCAAGGCAGTTCGAGCTGCAGAAGCTCAGACTGGAGAGTGAGCGGGAGGAGAAGAGATTGGCCATAGAGGAGAGGAAGATGCTCTTAGAGCATGAAAGAGAACTGAAGGAGCTAGAACTTAGGAGTAAGTCAGGCTCAGATGGTGGCAGCAATTCGTCCAGAAAGGCAGACAGGATTGTGCACATTCCCAAGAACGTAGGCAAGGAGTTCAAGAAGGGGGATGACATACAAAGGTGGTTTCAGGGTTATGAGGCAGCCATACACATGAATGGGGTCCCTGAGGAGAATTGGGGAGCAGGATTGTGGCCACTTTTCCCTGAAGAAGCAAGGGATGCTCTGATAGCTTTGGGTAAGGGGTATCACCTCACCTATGCTGACATGAAGGATGCCCTTCTCACGAAGTATGGTCTTACTCCTGAAAAGTACAGGGATCAGTTCAGGTCCAGTAAGAAGTCTGATGCCAACACTTGGTTGGAATGTGTGGATGTGTTCTGCAGGTCGCTGGATAGTTGGGTGAAGGGCAGTAGCGTAACAGATTTTCAGGGGCTCTACAACTTGATTGCATGGGAGCACTTGTCTAGTCTATGTTTTGCAGATCTGCGCCAGCACCTAGTGGATAGTAAGCTAACTGACCCCAGGAAGCTTGCTATGGAAGCGGACCGCTGGGTGAGTACCAGGGTCCACAAGAAAGCGTTTGGGGGAGACTCAGCCAAAGGTGGGCAGGGTCCCCAGCAGAAAGGTGGGGGGACAAGGGTAAAGCACAGGAGTTCTCTAAAGGGCCCCAAACTAGTACCCAGGGTAAAGGTTCCCAGCCCCCGGTGATAAGAAGAAAGGGGTCTCTACAGGGAAGCCTGTTGAGACCGGCCCCCGCAAGTGTTATGCATGTGACCAGGTAGGTCACTTTAAGGGGGACCCCAAGTGCCCGAAAGGGACACAGCCACCCACCGGTGGACAATCCAAAGTGTGGGCTAGTGTAGCGCTTGGGGAGGAGGGGTGCCCACAGGAGGGTGGGGATCCCGCAGAAATGACCCTTGTCTCACTAGGGGACAGTGAGATGGTCCCAGGAAACCAGGTGCCCCCTAACACAAAGAAATATAGCACCTGGGTGACCATTAATGGGAACAGGGTAGAGGCTCTCAGAGATACTGGAGCCAGTGTGACCTCAGTCCGGTGTCACCTGGTGTCTGAGAAGCAAGTAGTCCCAGGAGCATTCCACCAAGTAGTTGCTGTCGACCACTCTGAGCGCCAGTGTATGGTGGCGCAGGTTCCCTTTGAATGGGGGGTCTCAGGTCCCTTGAGGGTGGTTGTGAGCCCTACCATGCCTGTAGATTGTCTGCTAGGAAACGACCTGGAGCAGTCCTCATGGAAGGAGGTTGAGCTCAGGTCTCACTTGGAGATGCTTGGGTTGCCAGAGTGGGCATGCGTGTCTACTCGGTCAATGGCAGCCAGAAAGGGTGATCAAGAGGACTTGGAGCCTGAAACAGTGGCCCAAGTCCCTGCCAAGAGAAAGGGCTGGGGCGTGGGAAACCGGCCCCCGAAGTTCCCACGGACCGGGAGGAGGCGGACCTCGAGGGGACGCCCCGGTGCCTACAGGGGAGCAGGTAGCCGAACTGGGAGACATCTCTGAGCTGACCCATTGGCAGCAAGAAGGGGCTCCCACCAGGGAGGAGTTCTGCAGGGAGCAGAACGAGTGCCCTACTCTGGAGGGTCTGCGGCGGCAGGCTGCAGACCAGGCAGCTGGTAATCAGTCCGGGTCACATCTGATCTACTGGGAGAGTGGTCTCCTATACAGTGAGCCTAAGGTTGCTGAGCCTGGGTCAGCCCGTGTGCTGGTGGTACCCCAGCGCTTCAGGACCTTCCTACTGGGTCTGGCTCATGACGTGCCTTTGGCAGGACATTTGGGGCAGGACAAGACCTTTGACAGGCTTGTCACCCACTTCTTTTGGCCCCAAATGCGAAGGCAGTCAGATGCACACTGTAGGTCTTGCCAAACTTGCCAGGCAAGTGGTAAGAGTGGGAGGAAGGTCAAAGCTCCTCTCCAACCTTTTCCTGTTGTTGGAACACCCTTTGAAAGGGTAGGGATGGATATTGTGGGGCCACTGGATCCCAAGACAGCCATGGGCAACAGGTACATCCTGGTCTTGGTGGACCATGCCACCCGGTACCCGGAGGCAATCCCTCTCAGGACAACGACGGCGCCAGTGGTGGGCCGGGCGTTAATGGGGATCTTTTCCCGTGTGGGATTCCCCAGAGAGGTGGTTTCTGATAGGGGGACCAATTTCATATCGAAGTATATGACATCCCTGTGGAAGGAGTGTGGTGTAACCTACAAGTTCACCACTCCTTACCACCCACAAGGAAACGGTCTGGTGGAGAGATTCAACCAGACCTTGAAAGGCATGATCAAGGGTCTAACAGAACCCATGAGGCGTAAGTGGGACGTCCTCTTGCCATGCCTACTCTTTGCGTACAGGGAGGTGCCTCAGAAGTCTCTTGGGTACAGCCCCTTTGAGCTCCTGTATGGCCACCCTGTCAGAGGACCTCTGAGTTTGGTAAAGGAAGGCTGGGAGGCAGCTCCCAGGAAAACTCCCCAGGATGTATTTAGCTACATGCTGGCCTTTAGAAACCAAACTGCCCGCTTCAGGAAACTCGCTCAGGCGAACCTAGAAGCAAGCCAGGAAGAAATGAAGAGATGGTATGACCAGAATGCCACTCTGGTCGAATTTCAACCTGGGCAAAAAGTGTGGGTCATGGCCCCAGTAGCACCTTGTGCCTTGCAGGACAAGTGGACTGGGCCATACGAGGTAAAGGAGCGCAAAAGTGACGTCACCTACCTGGTGGATTTGCAGGCTCCAAGGAACCCTTTGAGGGTCCTTCACGGGAACCGCCTCAAGACCCACTTCGAGAGGTCCGAAGTGAGTATGCTCTTGGCGACAGATGATGGGGTGGAAGAGGAGAGTGAGCCTCTCCCTGACCTCCTGTCTACCAAGGAGCATGATGGGTCAGTAGAGGGTGTGATCCTCTCCCCTACTCTGACTCAGGAGCAGCAGGGGGACTGTCGCCAGTTGTTGGGACAGTTCGCCCCACTGTTCTCTCTGACCCCCGGTGTTACTCACTGGTGTACCCATGACGTGGACACCGGTGACAGCCATCCTGTGAAGCACAAAATTTACAGGTTGACTGACCGGGTCAGAGCCAGCATCAAGGAGGAGGTCTCTAAGATGTTGGCGTTAGGGGTGATTGAGCCCTCCCACAGTCCTTGGGCCAGCCCAGTGGTCTTGGTCCCAAAGGCTGCGGCGCCCGGTGCCACTCCAGAACTCCGGTTTTGTGTGGACTACCGTGGGCTCAATGCCGTCACCAGGACTGACGCGCACCCCATCCCCAGAGCTGATGAGCTCATTGATCGGTTGGGAGCTGCCCGGTTCCTCAGCACGTTTGATTTAACGTCTGGGTACTGGCAGATTGCCTTAACCGATGGGGCCAAGGAGAGATCAGCGTTCTCAACCCCAGAAGGTCATTAGCAATTCCGGGTGATGCCCTTTGGGTTGAAGAATGCCCCTGCCACCTTTCAGAGGTTGGTCAATCAGGTGTTGGCTGGGCTGGAGGATTTCAGTGCCGCCTACCTGGATGACATTGCTGTGTTCAGTTCCAGCTGGGAAGAACATTTACAGCACCTTGAGAAAGTGTTGAGGGCTCTGCAAGGTGCAGGCCTCACGATCAAGGCCAGTAAGTGCCAGATCGGGCAGGGTTCTGTGGTGTACTTGGGACACCAGGTAGGAAGCGGCCAGGTGGCGCCACTACAACCCAAGATTGACACCATTCTGGCTTGGGAGCCCCCAAGACCCAGACAGAGGTGAGAGCCTTCTTAGGTCTCACCGGCTACTATAGGAGATTTGTTAAGGGCTATGGCACCATCGTTGCCCCCTTAACAGAGCTGACCTCTAAGAGGCAGCCCAGGAAAGTGATCTGGACTGAGTCCTGCCAGAAAGCTTTTGATGCCCTGAAGGCAGCCATGTGCACGGCGCCCGTGCTCAAGGCACCTGACTTCTCCATGGAATTCGTCGTGCAGACTGACGCTTCCAGAGCATGGTGTGGGAGCGGTGCTCTCACAACTGAACGAAGAGGGCCTGGATCAGCCTGTAGTCTTCCTTAGCAGGAGACTACTTCCCAGGGAACAGAGGTGGAGTGCCATAGAAAGGGAAGCTTTTGCTGTGGTCTGGGCGCTGAAGAAGTTGAGACCATACCTGTTTGGGACTCACTTCCGGGTTCAGACAGACCACAGGCCCCTCAGATGGTTGATGCAAATGAGGGGTGAGAATCCAAAACTGCTGAGGTGGTCCATCTCCCTACAGGGAATGGACTTTACGGTGGAACACCGTCCTGAGTACAGAACACGCCAACGCAGATGGTCTGTCCAGGTTCTTCCGCCTTAGTGAAGAGAACTCCAATGGGGTTGGGTAGTTCTCCCTACTTTCAGCTGGAGGGGACATGTGTTAGACTTGGCATCTTTTGGCGTGTTTCCCTGACTTTTGCTTTCTGACCTCCCGGTTTTGACTCTGTTTTTGCTTGTGTAATGATTCTGCGCACTTTCCTCACTGCTGTCCAGTGGGAAAGTGCAAGTGCTCCTGTATAAAATGTGTTATGGATTGGTGTTTCCATGATTGGCCTATTTGGTTTATCTGTCAGTCCCTTGTAAAGTGCACTGCGAGTGCCAGGGCCTATAGACCAAATGCTGTTGGTGGGCTGCAGCACTGGATTGTGACACCCACGCAAACAGCCCGTAAAGTGTAACTCGGGCCTGCCATCGCAGAGCCTGTGCGCAGCCTGGGGCTGCCATGTCAACTTGGCAAGTGCACACACTTGCAAGTCCCTAAACCTTCCCTTTGCTACATGTTAGTCACCCCTAAGGTAGGCCCAAGGTACCCCTGTGGGCAGGGTGCGTTGTATGCGAAAGGTAGGACATGCCCGGGTGTGTGCGGCATGTCCTGATAGTGAATTACAGCCTAGTTCGTTTTTCACTATTGCAAGGCTACCTGTTCCCCTAGGCCAGAACGGGCAGTTTTGATTATTACAGCTTATAATCCTAACTGACCCCGGGAACATGGTAGAAATTCGGAGTTTAGTATGCCTGGACTCAGAATGATAAAATGCATCTTTTAGTGAAGTTGGTTTTAACATTCTGTGTTTGAAAATACCACTTTTAGAAAGTGGGTATTTTCTTGTCTAACCATCCAAGCCTGCCTCTGCGAGGTTGTGTATTCCTTGTCTGGAATGTGAGTGACAGGGGCTGGGGGATGCCAGGAGACAGGGTGAGTCAGCGCAGGGCTGAATAGCCAGATCGACCTGTAGATGGGTGGGAGGGGTCGCACCTGGGCCCTGAATAGGACAGTGCCTTCCCTACACAATGCTGGCTCCACCTCCTGTGGTGCGTCTGATGTCCCTGGCTGACTCACTGAAAGAAGGGACGGAGACTTGTCAACAAAGTGCTCCAGAACTGGTTTGGACTAGGCAAAGGCCTCTCTGCCTTCCAGAGAACAAAGGAATTTGGGATATAAATATTGGGGCCCTGACCCCATGAATTTAGATCTCGCTGGAATCAAGGAACCTGCCAAGACGAAGAGCTGGAAGAGCTGCCAGGAGGAGTACTGCCCCTTTGCTGTGTTGTTGCTTTGTTGGGTTGGCCTGCAGCTGCTGCTTCTGCCTTGGGCAGTGAAAGGACTGGACTGAACTTTCTACAAACTTGTGCTGAGTATCTCCAAGGGCCAGGAACCGAGCTGGCCTCCTGTTAAGAAGTCTCAGGGACTACAAAGACTTCACAAGCCTCTGGGTACCGCTTCTGGAACGCTGTTTCAGTTGCCACAGAGGAAGGGAACTGCAACCGACTCCGTCAACCGAATCCATCCCTGACCGGTGACCTGTTTGCACCGCAGACCGCATCGCCCCGCTTCGCATCGCAACCCTGGTCTCACCGTGGGCGACGTCCGACGCCGCCAACATCGAGCCGCTGCTTGCACCGTGACCTGTGGGCACCGCAGTTCGCATCGCATCGCTTCACTGGGCCAGCCGGACCAGACCGACACTGTCGCTGCAACTGGCTCAAGAGTCGAGACCGCACCGCATTTGGGGCACCGCTCGCACGTCTGCGACGCCACCGCTCCGACTCGCACCGCTGTCCGACGCCAGCTCCCGCACTCCGGCTTGGTCGCCTGCATCGCAACCTGTCAGCACCGCATCGAACATCGTCTCACCCTGCATCGCACGCCTGGGACTCACCGACTCCGTCTGCACGACGCTCATCGAGCCGCTGCCTGCACCGCATCGAGGGACACCGCACCTTGCATCGCTCCGTCTTGCACCGCAACCGCGACGAACGCCGACCGGCTCGTACACTCCGTACCAGCCACAACGAGAAAGGTACTGTAACCGAGTCTGTTCATGACTCTGCTGGCCCGTATCGACGCGGTCGGCTGGAACTGTTAGACTCTGGGGTTTTCAGCATCACGGTAGGCTCGGACGGAGCTACCGACTCGTACGAACTTTGCTTTTGTGCTATTCCTGCAAAGAAGAAGTTACCGTATCAAGTATTCATTCGTAAAGTATAGTATTGTGGATTTTTGTCGTAATTGGTCTTGTCTTGAGTATATAAAATAATGGTTATTTTTCTAAACTGGTGTGGTGTCCGTTTGTAGTGCTTACACTGGATTACTGTTGGTTATGTGCAAATGCTTTACACACTGCCTCTGAATTAAGCCTGACTGCTCGTGCCAAGCTACCACGAGGGTGAGCAGGGGTTACTTCACAAGTGTAACAACCCTTACCCTGACTAGGAAGAAGGGTCCCTACTTGGACAAAGGTGCAAGCCCTTGCCAACTAGAGATCCCATTTCTAACACAGTTTGATAACTGGAAGAATGAGGACAGAAATTTAAAAAAAGAACTTCGATACTTCATTGATTGCAAAACTTTATCAGCCAAAATATAAATTTCAGAAAGACTAAAGCTAACTATTATGCATCTATATGCATCTGAAATTCGGAGAGCACACAATTCATGAAGAGAAGTGTTTAAGATTTTAAATTATATTCGATCACCAGGTTGTATTTCCACAGAACCTGAACTTTCTTAAGCTCTGTGTGATGAATTATCCTTTTTTATGAGGATAAAATCAGAATGATTTGTTATTCTTTCAAGGGCAAAAGTGTGCTCCTTGCTTAGTCGCTAGGGCCCTGCTACTGATTCCACATCTCTTTTTGTTCTTCTCAGCTGACTAGATTTGAGTAAATATCCCTCCCAGAGTTTACTAATATTCTCACTGAGGTTTTCCTTTGGCTCACCTAGTGACGCTTGCCCTTCTAAAGTGTTTCATATAAGTCCTATGGTAGCAACCTCAGCTCTGCTACATCTATACAATCAATAGATGGGCTCTGCGACTCTGTCAAATATCAGGAAACAGGCCATGGGAGTTCCTTTACTCAAAATGGCATCAGATGATCAATCTATAATAAGTAATTGCTGCCCAATATCTCTCTTATTCTATCCCACAATATACTTGAAAATACTTTGAACTGACACATTTTTCATTACTTCAATCATTTTCATTTATATTACTTAGAAGGCAACCAACTTCTGTGATGCTGCTCAATCTAGCTTTCCTTCAGAACATAGTACAGAGACTCTATTGCTATCTGAATTAGATGACTTCAGAATGATGAAGGACCAAGGCGAATCAACAGCCTTGGTTTTGTTAGATCTGTCTACTGCATTCAACATGGTCTCCCATTCCATCTTACTATCCCAGTTTGTGGAAGATGGCATTTAAGACAAGGCACTGGATTAGATTGACTCCGATCTTGGTAACAGAACACAAGCACTGTACTTAAACCATCATTGTTCTAGTTTCAAAGTGCTACATCATGGCATTCCCCAGTGATGGAGAAAGTAATGCTTCAGTATTGGCCAATTGTTTCATTTGTTTTCAGTTTCTTTCCCATTGTGGTTATGTTCAAGAAAGCCCCTCTGTGTGGTAATGTAAAGTCTATTAAATAATTCAACTGATGACCCTTTAAGTGAGTAGGTCTATTATTCCAACAACAAAACCTAAGCAGCAATGATTATTTTGAAATGTATCATTAGGGTTTGTACATGATCCAAACATTAATAACTATCATAATAATACTCTTTTCCCCGAATTTTCCATGGTGCTCCAGGGACTCTAAAAATTGATCTGACTTGCCTCAGTGGTACGGATTTTGTTCCTGAAACCGAAAAAACATTAACTCTTCACAACCTGAAGAGATGAACGATCATCTCTTGGGTCAAAGAAAGAGGGGACTCATTATGCCTAGCGTCAATGGAAGAGCTGATTATACGGAGAGCTTGCACATCATATCCTGGGTAGGGGGAGACTTGGTGCATCACATCCTGGTAAGAGGAAAGCTACCTCAACATAGTGTGGGTAGGGAGGAGACTGACTCATCATGTGCTGGACAGAGGTGAGAAGTGGCTCATCGTATCGTCAGTGGGGGTGACAGCGCACTCATTTTATCTTGGATTAAAGGTTTGGCTAATTCATCATGCACTTTGACAGATGCTGAGATGTTTTTTCATTCCCATGCCCTCATTATAAGTTGGGTGAAATTGCATGGAATATTTGCCAGACATGATAAATACCATTACCCTAGCGTGTAGTATTTGCCACACATGGTAAATCCCTCCTATTCTGATTTTTCAAATTAAAAATGAGGCATAACAGGTAGAGCTGATTTTTAACATACTGAATTCTGGATGTGCTGCCTTTTTTCACAGCCTTTCCCTCTGATACCTTTTGGCATGTTTGACCCATTGGAATCTATTAGGGGAAAACTGCAAGGATGAGATAATTACCAAACAACTCGTAATTCTGATCCCTGTGCAAACTCCTGCTTTCACAGACATCAAAATTCAGCCCTTATTTTCTAATGATGGAATTAGTAGGAAGCCCATGCTAATCTGTCATAGTCTGCCATAGTCATAGATGATTCATCAAATCTTTGGTCCGAGACCGTGCAGATTGTTGTTTGCTGATCACAGGAAAAGCTGTTATGTAGTATTCTGAGACAAAATTTGTGCTGTCTGCCCAAAATATAACCAGTCACATTCCAGGTCAGACGTCAGCCTCCTACTCTTATAGAAGGGAGGAACTCCCCATCCTCCTGCTCATAAAACTATTGTTGGATATATGTTTTCAGCTCGTCGTAGTAATCAATGAAAGCTGTCTTCAAAGCCTTCACAGCTCAATCAATAATAGGATCAATACAAAGTCATGGATTCAAATGAGCTGAAAATGTTTCTTAAATCAATAAGAGTAATGAATGAGCTCCATTATTCTGCAATGGCTGCAGAAACACACAGGGACCGATGCAAGCCTGTAGGTACCGTGTAAACATACAAAGAGATATTGATACAAAGGAAGAAAGGATATACACATACGGATACTGATAAACACCTAAAGAAAGGATATACACATATAGAGACATACACAGGCCCGAAGAAAGGATATACAGAAACAGAAACTGATACAGGTCTGAAGGAAGGATATACACGTACAGATGCAGAGTTACAGGGAGGATATATAAATATGAGTACTCTTTTAAAGTTGCAGGAAGGATAAACACATGCAAGTACTGATTCACACCTGGAGGCACTGAATAAATACGTACTCACAGGCACTGATCTGGAGCTAGCCTTATTTCAGTTTCATGTGATAATCATGGAGTCCGGAGGTAGCTGTGAGCAATACTAATCTGATGATTTTCCCCTCTGGTCAGCAGGTCCTGTTAAGTGTAGGTAATGCCCAATTAAAACGATAGCAACCCTTTGAACAAAATAAAATATTCCCATTGAAGGACTAATTTCTGCGCTAAATAATTTGTACTTAAAATTAGGGATGTTTGAAATTTTAATTAGGGGTCACTGACTACGCCTACATGGGTGGAGCAAAGTGTGCCATGGCAACATCACTGGTGACATTTTGTGCTTACAATTAATAAACAAATCACGTAGTTTCCTTCACGTGACTCCGTGTTCAGGATTCTGAGCTGCCCAGAAAGTCCCAATAAGGACTCATTTGAAGCTTCAAGCCCTGTCAGGGCACAAGGAAGTCCAATATATTTTCTTGAATGTACCTTTCTAAAACTTGGTGTGCATGGATTACAAGAATGGGTAGTGCTCTGAAAGGCCAAGGGTAAGGGCCCCATGAAAATGGGTCCGTGTCCCAGCCCACCATATCACAAAGGGTCCTTGTGGAGGGCTCCTCTGCTTGGCCAGGTGAAGCAACTGTGACCGGGCACTGGCTCGGAGCTCTAGTTTGCCCTAGGGTGGAAGCCTAGGGTGGAAGCCTTCATTTTTGGCTGCATTGTCCAGGCCGCTGTATCGTAAAGTACCTGGGGCAGGTTCCCACAGTGTCCGGGAGGATATCCTGCTTGGCCAGGTGAAGATTCTCTGACTGGGTCCCGGGTCAGAGCTCCAGCTGGCCCTCTGTCCCTGGGTTCAATTCTTTAGGAGGCTGTATCTCAAAGTGCCAAGGACAGGGTACCTCAGGCCTGGGAAGGGTTTCCCTGCTTGGCCGTGTGAAGAAGCTCTGACCGTGTCCTGGGTGTAAGCTCTGGATGGCACTGAGGTGGAAACACCCCTCCTCGGCTCCATTCTCTCTGGTCACTGTGTCACAAAGTGCCAGGGATGGGGTCCCGCAGGCCCAGGAGGGCTTTGCCTGCCTGCCCGGGTTAAGATGCTCTGACCGGGCCTTGGGTCAGAGCTCCAGGAGGCTCGAGGGTGAGAGCCCTGGGCTCTGTTCTCCAGCCTTCTGTGTCACTTAGAGCCTGGGATGGGGTCCCACAAGCCTGGGATGGACCCCCTGGACTGCCTGGGTTACGAAGCACTGACCAGTTCCCGGGTCACAGCTCCAGCAGACCAGGGAGTCGAAATCCCCAGCTCTAGGCTTCCTTCCCCAGCCTGTTGTGTCACTTAGTCACTGTTTTGGGGTCCCGCCAGGAGGGCCTTCTCTGCCTGCCCTGGGTTCCCCCTGCTCAGCCCTTCCCTCCATTTACTGCCCTGCTGTGCATGGCCGCTTTTAGATGGTGGTGCAATTTGGCTGCTTAATTCTGATAACGAGCAAGACTCCTCTATGCTAACTAGTTACGCGACCTCCAGTGTTTGCCGTTCAACTTTTTAGAGGGACAAGTGGCATTCATCCACATGAGATCAAGCAGTAACAGGTCTGCGAGGCCCTTAGATAGCCGGGGCTGCATGCACTACACTCAATGGATCAGCATGTGTCTACCCTTCACCCCTTCGCCAACAGACGCAGGTAACACGCTGAACTCCATTCATGATAGGGATTAAGGATTTCAATTATTTACCATGAACGAGGAATTCCCAGTAAGTGTGGGTCATAAACCTGTGTTGATTAAGTCCCTGCCCTTTGTAGAGTTGATTAAGGTCTAAACGTGAGCTGGGTTTAGATCTTCATGAGACAGGTTAGTTTTACCCTACTGATGATGTGTTGTTCCAATAGTAATCCTGCTTGGTATGAGATGAGAGGAACCACAGGTTCAAACATTTGGTGTATGTCCTTGGCTGAGGTGCCAAGGTGGCAAAGCCACCATCTGTGGGATTATAACTGAATGCCTCTGAGTCAGATTTCCACTGATTGGCCTTAGAAAGCCAGCTTATGGGCCAGTGGGTATGGTCGATCGCTTGGAGTCTGGAGCGCAGATGGAAGAGGGCCACCAGGGGGTGGATGCAACTGTTGATGTTCCTTCGGTTTTTTCGCTTTCTCAGCTGTATTTAATCTCTTCTGACCCCCTTGCTTTCTCAGCTCCCCTTACTGCGCTGCTTAACTTCTTGACCTTGCTCTGTCATTGCCTGTCTTCTGCTCTTCTCTTTCTACACGGTCATTGCTCCTACTCCCCTTGGCCTACTACTTCCTTTGCTCATAACCCCCCCTGCTTTCCCCGCTCTGTCACTGCCCCTTGCTCTGTCTGCTTCCCGCGCTCTCCCTTCTTCTCTAGGCTTCCCAGCACGTTTCATGTCTTTCAGCACCCCCCCGTGGCGTAACGAAACTTGGGGGGGGGGCGGGGAGGGGCTGCAAAGTACATTGAGCTCCTCCTCCCCTTCCCCCTACGCTACGGACCCAGTCAGGAGCTCTCCGGCCAGGGACCTGCCACCCATGCAGTGTTGGAGCGGCCCCCATGGAGCTCGGGCCCCTTGGAGCTCGCCCCCCCCGCATCGCAGGGGCTGTGGGGCTATTATTACACCACTGCCCCCCCCACCTCCTCGCCCTACATGGGCACCCCGCTCTCCCTGCGTCGCTCTCCCCCCCCCCCCCCACTTCACTCCCTCTCACTGTCTCCATCTAAGTGATGGCCCATTTCAATTAGTACAAGCAAAATCAATCAGTGAGTTCGGCCCGCTCTGAAATGGTGACCGCCAATCAATCAATAGACAATTTCTTACAATCAATAACCTGTTAAAGCCAGGCTTCCAACTTGACAACCCCGTGAGTGAAATGGCAGGAAATCAAAAATGTCTTCTTGGATAAAAACAGAAATTATTATTCTTGAGATGGCAAACTTGTGCATTATCTAAAATGTGACTGAGGCTGACAAATGCTTGGGGTGCAGACAGTATATGTGAACATTGGTAAGGCAAATAAGTCTAGCTAATAACTGAAAGTGCCTGGTGCATCCATGCAGTCACTCATCCATCTGCCCATGCGCTCATTCACACCTCCTTGAACTCATTCTTTTCATCCGCCATTTAACTTACATCTGAAATCACCCTTTTGAACACCCACAGTACCACACACACAAGCTTACATATCATTGAAGTGGCACTTTCTGCTAGTTATCAGCCAGACGTATTGAATCTGCTGTCAGTTTGTGAGAGGTGCGATAGTGCTTTCTGTAGTAACTTCTACTCTTTGAGGTGTGTGAGAATGCTAGCAGAGTGATACGACTGCTAATCTGTTAGGGGGCATGAGAGTGTTTCTAGTAGTGTGATTGCTAGCTTATGAGGGGTGTCAAAGTGGTGTCTGTGGTTTACATCTGCTGCTCAGTGAGGGATGTGAGAGTACTGTCAATAGTGTGTTACTGCTAGTTTGTGATGGTGGTGTGAGTGCTGTTGGTAGTGTGAGGCTGCTAGTGTGTCAGGGATGTGAGTGTTGTCTGTGGTGCATGAGCACTGGTCTGTGGTGGGTTTAATGATGCCTCTGGTACTGTATGACTGCTACTCAAATGGGTGGGAGTGATGTTGGTAGTGCAAGTGTGCTGGTACGAGGAGGCGAGAGTGCTGGTAGTGTTTGACTGTTAGCCAGCGAGACTGCTGTCAGTATTTTTAGGGTTTTGCTTTTCCAATATTAGGGTTTAAACAGTTCTACTTGTATTTTCTTTGGGGCCCTGGCTGGAGACATGCTCTACACTGAACAGGCGACCGGGCAAATAGCAGAGGGTGCCCTTTAGTCACCCCACGGGCAGGAGCCTAAGCAGGAAGTCCATTGTCTGTTTTAACAGGAAGAGGGTGCCAGTGACGTCATGGGGGTGCCGGGATCGGCAACCCATAAAGCATCGCGAGGCAAGGGATCAGCCTCTTCTTTCTCTTCACCGCGCACTGCCAACATACCTCTTCAACCACCCACCCACTCCTGGAGGAAGGAGGGAATGGCCGGATTTCGGGATTTCTTGCAGCTGAAAAAGGGGGCTAAACAAAATATGGACTGATTTACTGAACTTGCCCCTTGGAGGGGTGTTGTTTTGTGCGGGCACTGGGCAGGCAGGAGGGGGGACTGACCTGCTGGAGGTCCTGGACCTTTCTGCCCTACCCTGAGATGCCTGGAGTTGAACATTTTGGGGGGTTTGCCTGGTGACAGGTACCCCGGCAGGGATGGACCACTATGAGTTGCCCTGGTGTATGTGGAACTGCGGGTATTGCCCATCCCTCTGAGTGATGGAGGGGAAGTTGCCGCTAAGTTATGCCCCGGATGCCCTTGGTTGAGGGCGTGGGCGATGGATATGGGGAAGGGGCCTGCTGGCACTTTTACATTCTGAAATGTTGCCAACTGTTTTATTGCTTGCACAATGTTTGAGTTGTTTTTTTCTGATCGTAAGTGCCTTGTATTCTCATAACAATATCTTTGGCCGATCTGATGTCCTTTGTGCTCATAACAATAATGTATGCTTAACTTGGTTATTATTCCTCACTGATGTGATGTGGCTATAGGTATAAAAGGCTACGCCCTTGGTTAAACCACATTAATGGCATTTGTCTATCTCTTTGGGAGTCGTTCAGTGGGGTGCAGCGAGTTGCACGTTGTGGCGCACTATTATTTATTCAGCGCAGGGGTGCCTTCGGGTAGCCATGCGCCCTACAAATCCAATAGAATAGAATAATGATGAATGATTCGGACTCTTGAAACAAGGCTGAAACAATCATTTCAATGTCCTCTTCCTCCACTTGTGAGCCTTGATGGTCTGCTTTACTTAACAAGGATGGTAAAAGATTGGGGTGGGCATTAATGACCCAGGACTCCATCTATTTTCTTGCATTTATTTGTATTTATCTGTGTTTGTAATTGATTGTTTTTGGACTTACTTACCTGAAACCTTGCATAGTGTCCCCAATCACCCTGCATGGACTGCTGACCACTTCTTCATCATGTGCACAACTGGTTGCTTTTATTGACATCAACACACATCAGTTACAGTAGTAAAGAGTCTTATATCCCTCCTCCATGCTTACATACGCTGATACACCGCACCAGAACTCTGCCTCCGCCCTCACATGAACAGCACTTCAGCAGGTTCTAGCAGCTGCTCTCTCAGTGCACCACCTCTGAAGCCACTCAGGTCCCCCCATATGCATAAATATCCATTAAAATACATGCCCATCATGTGCAGGGCACATTTGAGGTACAGTGAGCTGGATAGGAGCAGCCACCTGACTGGATCACTATATTAAGTATGTAGCAAAGATCATATGCTCACTCATGCACTGAAGAGTGCCATAGTCGCACACTAGATAAACCAGAACAACGCAACATAGAGCCCACCACCACACTGCTGTCATCGCCCTGTGGGATGGAGGGGTGATGTCTCTGGGGGACGCCCATGAGTGGTCAAAACAATTCATAACATGCTCACTGAGCGGTGAGAGACAGGGAGCACAACACAGGGTCTCAGCTGTTTGTTTACTGCAACATGCTCTGCCCACCAGCCCACTTCATGCATGGCTGCGTCATTACATATGGTTCATGTGGCCATCTTAGGAATAGGGAATCTACAGCACTCATACTAAGTTGTACCAGCCCTGCTGCTTCTGGCATACGCGGCATGATGCTCAATTGCTGTTTTTCAGCAGCAACCATCACTATTGGAGATGGTGTAGCTTAGAGAGCAAGGGCAGAGGGTCCTGGGTCAGATGGAAAGTGACAAGGCAGGCTTCTTTTAGACAGTGGGTAATACCAGAGCACTTCCAGGCCGGCTCATGTGTGATTGAGGGAACTGGTTTGAGGGTCAAATGGCAGTCACGTGGGTACTGGTTTCCAACTGTGACAGTTTGGAGTCCTTCACATCTGGTGTGTTTAGGCCTTCTTACTATTGGACCCAGACTGAGGACCGAGTACAATGGTAGCGATACCGGACACTCCAAGCCGTATTCAGGTAGGTGGGAAGGGTCAGAAACTCAGGAATCTACAAAGCATACAATGACACTATTATATTAATGTTTTTAATTTTAAAAAGAAAAAAACTTTATTTTACACACAACTATAAACAGAACATGACACTAAAAATGTATAGAGTAAAAACAGATCTCTTTAGTCCCCAGTGATCTGGAGATTTGACTAAGAGGGTCTCTTAGTGTTAAACCATGAAAACCCTCTTCATATGGTATTTGTCATGGAATACACAATGTAAGCCACTTCATACTCTATTTTTGTCACGGAGTTTTGCATTTAAAACCTAATCCTTTTGTATTTGTTATTGAGTTCATAATTTAAAATTCCTCCCTATTGCTTTAATCAGAGATTCCACCATGCAAAGTCCCTTTTTATTTGTTTTGTCAGAGAGTTTACAATACAAACCACTTCCTATTGCATTTGGCACTATGTTACACAACGTAAAGACCAGTGTATTTGAAACAAAGACAGTGATAACAAAGTCTCCATCAGTTATGAAGAATGGAACTACTTTGTAGGTGGCTATCATTACTTCTGCCAATATAATATCTGTAAAGAACAACTACAGAGGGGCAGAACCAAAGTCCCAGGCTCCCTTCTACAGGATCTTAAACTGAGCACAAAGTATACACTTTTTCCCACTTCTAAGGGCAGTGAAGCAGAGCTGTCAAAAGCTTGGTGAGATGGTACTAGTTAGAATCACAGACCTCCACAAAGCATGCAATAATACTTACTAACTTGATGTCCATTTAGTGCTATTAGTTCTTATAGTACTTTAATTCACACGTAACTAAATAACAAAGATAAAATTACAAAGATACATAATGAAAACCAAACTTCTATATCACCTCCTAAACTAGAAATGTAGGTAAGACGGTCTTTCACTGTCAAACAATGCAAAGCCTCTTCCTAAGGTTAATGCCACAGTGTTCATAATGTTAAACACCCTTCCAGTAGTATTTGTCACAGAGTTCTCAATGTAAAATCCCTTCTTACTCCATTGTCACAGAATTCATACTGTAATTGACAGAAATACCCCGAACACCCTGTCTCGTTTATCAGAAGGTATGACAGCAATCGCTTCTTGGATGACGGAGAATTTTCTCCAGCTGAATGCTGGGAAAACAGAGATCTTGCTCTTCGGGGATGCCCTCTCGCTCTGGTCTCCAGAATGGTGGCCCCCTGAGATGGGCACTGCCCCCACCCCTAAAACAGTAGTTAAGAACTTGGGCGTCCGTCTAGACCAGAAACTTACCATGAAGGATCAGGTGGTGGCCACCGCTGGTTCCTGTTTCCATATGTTGAGCCTTTTGCGCAGAGTTTTTCCTCTCCTTCCTCTCTGTGTGCATAAAACGCTCATTCAGGCACTAGTGATGAGCCGTCTGGACTATTGCAATGCCCTTCTGATTGCGGCTAGCGATTCTTCTCTAAATAGACTCCAGGTGGTACAAAATACTGCTGCCCGTCTTGTCAGGAACTTACCAACTAGAACAGCCTCCCTCCCCCTCTTACGTCAACTCCATTGGCTACCGATATGCAAGAGAGTCAGAGTCAAGATATGTTGCATTGTACATAAAGCTTTGAATGGCAGAGGGTCCCGGTTATTTAACTGAAAAACGTATTCCTTACCAGCCAAACAGATCCCTTCACTCAGGAGAAAATCCCTGCTTGTGACTCCCGGTTTTAGAAAAGCCCATACAGGTGGCAAAGCCTTCTTCTATTTGGCCCCCCATTACTGGAATCAACTCCCGATACATCTTCGAAAATGTACAGAATACCTTCTTTTTAGAAAACTTCTTAAAACAGAGCTCTTCTGAGTCTTGGTCTTTTGGTCTGTACAGTCTGCTATGTTCCCCATAGTGCGGAGATACCCCTCCGGGGGTGATTCAAGCGCTTTATAAATTAAATAAATAAATACCACTTACTACTGTATTTGTCAGGGGGGTGCACAAATCAATTCCCCTTTTTACTGTATTTAACAAAGCATTTGCATCAAGAATGTCTCTATCAGTTATGAGCAATTAAACAAATTCATAGCCTGGCTAACACAACTGCTGCCCAATCAAATGTCCATCAAAAACACAATCAATAAAGGGGTGGGGCTAAAGACCTGGGGCCTCTACACTATGGGCTGAGCATTAAGTACACCCCTTTGGCACTTGAAGTTCAAGCTAATAAGGCAGTGCAGCCCGAGGTTTACTCAAGGAGGTACTCAAAACTCCACAAAGCACACAATAACACTTAATAAGTCAATGTCAAAAAGCCAATGTCAAGACATTACCTTTACTTAAAAAAAATCTAATATACACAATTAAATAGTAAACATAACAGAAATGCAAATGTATGTTATGAAAACAAGCCATCAGTAGTCCTTGGACTAGAGATCTGTTTAAGAAGGTTTCTCAGTGTTAAACAAGGTAAAGCTCTACTTATAGTTAGGGCCATTGGAAATATGTGATTGTGCAGCGACTGCTTTTTTTTGCATGATTATGGATTTGCAGTATTTGCCACATAATCCATCACCTGCTGCTTATTTTCCAGAGTAAAAAAAAATTGTATGTAGCTCAAACGGTTCAAACGTTACTAAAAACACAGCAACACATGTTGTTCTGTACTTGAAGGACCTTTGCAAAGGTTGAATGATCACCTTTTTATTGCTTATTGCTATATTTAGGTGTTAAACCAGTACTAACGAGGTACAACCTTTGTACGGACTGTTAGCAAGTGTAAAAATGACAAAATAATGAAGTAATACTATCACCAAAGATGGCGCATTAGATTGCATCATTTGCCTTTTGTTGCTGCATAATTTAGTCAACTCAGCCACATAATTTAGACCTCCCCGCCGCATAATTCCAGTGGCCCAGCTTATAGTGTTTTCAAATCATTTAAAATTTAAAACACTTTGGGGCCGATTCACAAATGTAATCTGAGACAAAAGTCTAACTTTACGACTTTTGGTATTCGCAGAAGTCATTTACGAGTCGTATCTTTACGTCCGCAGTCGGGCCGGAATCTCCGCACCCGGGCTGTACTCTCCGCACCCGGACCAAACTGTTTTTCATGACCTCCTCTACCATTTATCACACGTTCTTAATGTTCCCTTTTGTAAAAATTGCATTCTGGCCATTGATTACATTTCATCCGGATTCTTACTTCTTAGGGAGCAGTCTCCCCCACTGAGGGGGCCCTTTTTTGTGAGAGGTATCTTGTGGAGCCATGATGCGGGCTTTGTGAGTTATGCAGACTACTTTAGGGGCATTTCTAGCTTTGACAGGGAGCCATGTTTGACTGGTAAGTAAGGGTGTTATGTGTTTATAGTGTTGTACTCCTTTGATGAGTCAAGTTACTGTGTTGAGGGTTCCTTTCAGTGGAGTCTAAGAGTAATTTTGGAATGCCTGCAAGTAGGGCATTTCCAAAGTTAAGCCATGACATGACTGGTGATTGCCCAATTGTTCTGAAGGTACAAGTGGTTTTATTCCTCTCTGGAGATTTAACTGAATTGAGCTGATTTTGTGTTTCATTTATGTGCTCTTAAATGCTCAGATTTTTGTTGAGGAAACAGAGAGATTTTGGGCCCAATTCACAAAGGAAAACTTAGACCTGAAGTCTAAGTTTACCCTTGTGAATTGGGCACTTAGACTTCAGGCCTAAACTTAGACTTCAGATCTAAGTTTACCTTTGGGAATCGGGCCGACTGTGCTTCCAATAATTTTTAGATTTCCTGTGATGGTTCCAAGAGAGTCCAACCAGGATTGAACTGAAATGGATCTCTGAGGTGGGGAGATGAGTAGGAATTTTGTATGTAGTACATTGAGCTTGATGTGGTGAAAGGAAATCCATGGTTGAATATCTGCTAATGTTTTTCTTAAGATTCTATTGTCCTTCGAGATCGAGATCTCTGTGTACTGACCACTCACTAGGGTGTTTCTGCACCTTGTATTGGGATAGTACTCACTCTCAATTGGGTGACAACATAACCTCAGTTGTGTTACTTCACACATCCCAATGCTTTACTGCACGCGCTGTGCTGCTGCATGGTATGCAATGTTGCACTGCACACTCTGTAATGTGTTACCCGCTTTAGCACTTGTAAATTTATGGCTGAATTTTTTGTAATGCATTTATGCATTCTGTTCAATGTGTTACTGCACACTCAACTAAGTGTTACTTCACATTGTGGAGTGTGTTACTTTTGTTCTGCAATATTAAGAAATGCGCTCACACATATCACAC
The DNA here is from genome assembly GCA_963921515.1 of Calotriton arnoldi. Lineage (NCBI taxonomy): Eukaryota > Metazoa > Chordata > Amphibia > Caudata > Salamandridae > Calotriton > Calotriton arnoldi. The sequence continues at coordinate 1,220,072 of CAWUFW010004643.1, forward strand.
ACCATGCAGAGTGCTACTGCTTAATGTGCAACATGTCACTATACATCCCAGTGTGATCAGTGGCTTAGCAAGAGGAGGGTGTGGTCCGTCCCGGGTGGCACAAGTTTTGGAGGCGGTGACTCCTCTCCTCCCCCCCCCAAGCTCTGTGGGGTGGCAAATGCAGGGATCGCCAGAACCCCCCGCGCTTTTACATGCTGCCAAAGTTCTAGCTACGCCGCTGAGTGCGATACCACAACTTTCCAATGCACGTTCTCAACTGAGTTAATGCACGTTCGTCAGGCCACTACTCCACACTCCCTAATGCGTACACACCCACACTTCATAACTCTGCACAGAATCTTCAGTTTTGCGCATATAGGGCACAATTCCTCAACATCTAAAGAACTCTCAGATAGGATGTCTGTTCCTCCTCAGAATCTAATGCAGTAGAGATCGCCCAGACAGAAGTGCTGCTCACTCTTCATTCTCCATTCATATACAAAACTCCAGCAGTCAAAAGAAACTCCTACTTAGTGGGTGAGGTCAGTCTGAAAATCTGAGAAAATTCACATCTCTATTTTATTTAATATAGTGATTAATTCTGCGGGATCCGATTTCCTAGGTGCCTTTTTGGCATATATGGAAACTTTGGCACAGGGCACAGTGGTCATGCAACTGGGGTAAGTGGAAAAGCTGGAATCTGCATGAGGGGTGTGTGAAATTCGTGTACTTTGCTTGCCACACATAATTACGTGAAATTTCAGGAAATTAAGCAAAATTACACGTAATTACGTGAAATGCAAAGCTGCCATTTAGCACTATATTTTAGTGCAAAACGTGTCCTTCCATCAAAAGGTGTAATGTTTACATTTTCACGTAACAAACATAATGCTAAATTCCCAAAATTACACAAATTATGATGGTGTAATTTCCATTGTTCTGAATCTCATTGGAACCCAAATCACATGGGTTTACAGTTGACAACGTAAAACGTATCTTCCTAGGACAGAAATTACAAAACCTCCTAGTGAGAGCAGCAATTGATTTCTTTCTAGTAACAATCCAGAATCGTTTGACCAGAACCATCGCAGCATCATCTGATCTGAATCTGATGTAGCCAAGGGCTGCCATGGCCTCAACAGAGATTCTGCAGAATACATGCACCATTCCAGTATTTCATTAGCAAGTATCCTTTCCGTTACACTGATGGGTATCTCCTATGGCAAATTACACTTGAGTTATTGAAACTTCCATTCAAAAGAATTAGGAACTTAATTTACATTTTTAAACTGAAATGACTCACAGTGACTTTGTCAAATAGAGTTGCGAGATCTTTCAGCAGGATTTTGCTATTGATTTCCTATAAAACACGATTCCAACAGAGACACTCTTCTACTATGGGTTTGTTCTTCGGTAGGGGTCCTTGATCAATTTTTGTATTGCTTTAAAGATCATTAATGAAACAGCGATAACGACTGGCATCAACTTTTTCTGCTGGTAACTAAGAAACACCTCTGGTGACAAGATTCTAAGGAACAGCCCCCCTCTTTACATCACATCACTGGCCTCTCCTGCTAACCAATGGGTCCCGAGAGCTGTGATGCAATGAAACCTCCAAGACACTGTTGTTCATTTAGACCATGATGCTGCCTCCAACCCAGCCTGCCCTACCTCACACATATAGCATTTCTTGCTGATTAAAGTCCCACAAATTTATGTCCAGATCCTTTTTTTTCAGTATCTTGTTGTTCTCTGTCCCTGGTTGTACACTGCTCTTCACCCCAACAACTCCAAAAGCCAAAGAAATGACAATAGCTAAATTTAAAATGTATGAATTTAGGCAGACTTGTTTATCTGTCGGATAATGTTTTGCATCATGCAGACTATTGATTCCTTTTGGTTCCTACTCTGGAATTGTGTGCTGTACATCAAACTCTTAAGTGGACTTTTTTGTGAACCGTGCCCTGTTGCCTCAATACCCGGCTCCTCAAAACCCTTGCTTGACAGCAGTATCACCTACTTTTCTTATGGTACATTTCTGAACTTTATGTAATATAATAGAGGATTTCTGGTAGTTCCTTGACCAGTGCTATGGTTATGATTGTGTTTTAATTGCATCAAAGTGCATGCACTACTCTTACATCTTTTTGGATGTGAATTGCACTATCGAAAAATACACAATTAAGTGGATAGGTCCATTCAGATTTTTGCTATCTTCTTCATGAGAACTTGGACATTGCCACATAAAACGTTCTGCATAAGGATGTAAATCTTGAACTGGCCATATTCTCCAACATTAAACCAATGCCTCCCTTTGATGCCACTCAACTGCCAAATGCAGAAAAACTCTTTATGGGAAACTAGAAAGACTACTTTTTCAGGAGAACTTGGCTCTTCTTTCATATATTCTCTGAAAAACCTCAAATAGTCCAGTTTAACAGACGTAGGTATCTGCATCACTCTCCAAAGATTGGCTTTTGACAGAAAAGCTAACCTCTTCTTTAAGCATTTACGGTGATGGCATCATGAAGAGACTTTTGAATTGGCATTTCATTCATGTTTCCATTCTGATTCTAGTGTCGCTCCGAAGCCTTATACTTTAGGGTGGCATTAAGTTTGGTGTAGGACCATGACATTATGGCTTAAAGAAATATTGATGGGCTTTAACACTGACATACAGCTGTATGTTAAAATCATAAAGATGGATACCAAGAAGAAGCCTTGATGGACCTCACAGAATGTATGTTACTTCCCCTCACTTCTAATGTAGACTATTGTTCTTTTTTGGTTCAAAATATTTCATTGTAATTTGGGGATTCAAAGAAATAGGGACGGAAGAGGTACGGGTTATTGCCAATCACAATATGAAAAATACTTGTAAAACAGCATAGCATTCAAGAAAAGATCCAAATATAAACATCCGACTGTAGATCTAAATACATTTCTGAATACAAGGATATTCATTTGGCTGGACCCCGGGGTGGGGGGGTTAGGGAATACGGGATAGGGAAGACATAAGGGCACCCCAGAAAGGGAAAGGGAAAGAAACAGGGATAGAGGAAAGAGGGAGAGAGAGAAGAGAGAGCAGTCTAAATTGGAAAGCTGATGGCAATGTGACAGTATGTAGTGTAGTGTATTTAGGCGCCTAGAGAAAGTAGGGGGTAGGGTAGTCCACAATCTAGAGGATGTGGGATTTGTGGTTCAAGGAGGTTTTATTTTTTGCATGTAAAGGTCTAAACTATTCCATAGTTTCTGAGATGACTGACAGTTTTTGAAGTAAGGGATTGGGTCCGAAATGTGCGGAGTAGGGTTCTTTTTCATCGCGACCTTTAATTTGAGGAAATTGTAGAATTCAATGTTTTTGAGGTTATAGGATTTTTGTAGTTCAACACAAGTTATAGGAGAATTTGGAGGACCTAGGTCTTTTATGAACAAGATATTATTAGATGAATAATGTAGACTAATGTCCTAAAGAAATTATTGTTTGTTTACTGGATTCCCGGTACCAGCCATGGATGCACGGAGACAAGGAAAGTGAGACCTTGATTGCAGGGTTCAAACGGAGCTTATCAACTGAGTGGCACAAGTTCCAACAATTCCGCTCAAGGTCTCAAAGTTTGGGGGAAGTCTTCCTTGTCTCTGGGCCTTTCCCTAGACTATTGACACAATGTTATTAGTAAGTTTCAATGACCCAGTCCTGCACTTGTTCAGTGCTTCTGTATTCAAAGAGCGCATATTCACAACTGTGCCTAATGCTGCGGACCGATCTCATTTCTCAGCCACCCAGCTTGTTATTCCTTCATCTTCAATTCCACTTCCCTTAAGTACAGGAGCTTGAAATTTGACCTAGACTCCTATCAAAAGGCTTGTTAGCACTTCATTCATGTGACCAGTACCTTTTGTACAATTTATTTAATCAAGATTTACAGGTCCTGTCATTTCATCATGAGATGAGACAGTTGCTGATAACTTATTGGAGAATGAATTTCGCCCCCTTTGAGTGGCACTTCGTGATGCCACTCAAAAGAGACTCCTCCAATCATACAAACTCCTTAAGGTTCAAGAGAAAGAAATGAACAACCCCCTTTACATGTGCTTCAAAATATGCCGAGAGATGATGTATTTTTCAGCTTTGTCAAGTCTTGTTGGAGAAATCCTTAAGGACTGGAAACAGTAATCTATCTTTGCTGTCGGAGATGACAAACTTTGGACAACCCATTGACTGCCAATTACTGTGAATAACCTTCATCTAAATTCCTTGAGGTCCAGTCTTAAATAAAGATTATGCATATTACATGTAATTACAGTCTTTTTTGAGTTGTTGGAGTCGTTGTGGAAGCCACCTTAAGGAACAAAATGACAGTGGTACAACAATACTGGTTTACAAAGCTCTTCTGAGTAGGCTCAGAGTGCAATGCACCTTGCAAGTCAGTGTCTAAGCACTTGTTTCTCAAACATTCCATAGGCAGTTTTGCAAATGTGGCAAAGGCAAGGTCAACCATCTCCATAGAGTGACTAAGGACTATCGGCCTCATGTATGAATCTTTTTTGGATGTCGTAAACTGCTGATTCACAGAATCGGGGCTTTTACAACCACAAAAAAACATTTTTCAATATGTACAAAAGACAAACTGCAATTCTGTCTTCCACAAATTTTGTTTGGCCTTGAAAAAGTCCATAGGGCGAAACACGTGTCGGCTGCCAGTGTTTTTGTACGACTTCAAGAAGAAGGAAAGCAGAAAATAAAGAGAAAAGAAAAAATGAAATGGACTTTTTGTCATTACTAATATGGTCATTGCCTTTTAAACAGTATGGACTGCCTTTTGTGTGCCTCGGCATTTGTGTATACATGTGTATCTCTATAGAGAAGCTTCTCTCTAGAGTTTGTCTCCTCCAAGGTGGCAGGAGGATTATTGCCTGGAGGGCACCAGACTACATGGTAGAATATTGTCATACTATGATCCGGATGACCCTATAGATGATGTGCATTCGCAATTAGGCATTGCCATCGTATGTGCGTGTGACATCCCATTTTCCTGATGGAAAACCAGCTGGTTTTTAAAGAAAATGAGCTGAGCAGGCCACCCACCATCTTTGTGATTGCTGTGATTCCTATTGGGTCGCAAAGTACGCCCTACCTCATTAATATTCATGAGGTAGGTCAAATTGCGATCCACTAGGAATTGCTAATTGAAACTCAACAAGTTCTCATACATTAGAAATAGCGATTTCCTAAATGCGATTCTCTCAAAATCGCAATTTGGAAATCACTATCCCCAAATTTTGTACATATGGTGAGCACTTAGTAAGGGTAGGAATTATCACCTAGACACATTTCTTTGTCTTTTATGAGATTCAATCCCACTTCTCAGTTCTCTGCAACTTCCATGGACGGACCAGGGACCTTCCCTCACCAGGTCCAGGAATTTTTCAACCTCACTAACTCTAGTAGGTCACTGGGACCTTACCTACATGGTATTTGCTCCTGATTTCTAAGTCAAGCATGTCAATATCAGAGGAAAGCTCTGTGCATCTAAGGTACTGGTATCTAAGGTTCTGTAACTGCCTCTTCCACAGTCCCAATGCTACTGTTACCTCTATCAATTTTAGATTTGATATTCGTGAGCATAGAAAGTCTGTAAGTAACTATAAAATGTTCATATTCTTATGAACCTGAATCTCTGTTCCACTTAATCATTACCACATTTTTCAATTCCAGTTTATTTATTTTATTTTGAAGGTTTTATATAGCACGAACATGACCCTTGCGGGTATCAGAGCGCTTTACAAGGGAAGAAAGATGAACAAAAGAACACTGTATGTCATAGTTATGTCCTGCTATACAAGCAACCGTTATGAGAGTTAGATACATTGTTCATGTGAATTTACTCATGAGAAGAGATTTTACTTCTTTCTTGAAAGAGGCAGTAGAGGGATTCAATTTGGTTTCTGGGGGCAGTGCATTCCATATCCTAGGCGCGATTCCAGAGAAGGCACGGTTGTATGTTTTCTTTTTGGCAAATCGTTGTGGTTTCAGAAAAAGATTGCTGGAACTTCTGGAGGATCTGTTGCCACATGAGAGCACCAGTTTCTGGGCCAGATAACTCGGAGTATTGTGATGTAGGGCTTTGTGAGTCATGCAAGCGATTTTTAGTTGAATTCTTGCTTCGAATGGTAGCCAGTTAAGAGCTCTAAGGTCGGGGGAAATGTGGCAGTTTCTTTTTGAGCCCATGATGAGCCTGGCCGCTGAGTTGAATGAGGCTCTTAGAGGGGCCGTTGTAGATCTGGAAAGTCTGCAAAGAGTTGCACTCCCATAGTCTAGTCTTGGGATTACTAGTGCTTGAACTGCCAGTTTGAAGTCATTTGCGGGAAGGAAGTGTTTTAATTTTCTCAACGTGTTCATCTGAATGTTTGCTCCTTTTGTTGCGGCACTGATCTGTTTCTGTATGTTTAGATTTCTGTCAAGTGTTAATCCCAGCGATTTCGCTGAGTCAATAATATGAGGTTGGCAGTTGAGCGCTGTTAGTTGTTTAAGCCATTCTTGTATGATGGTAGTTTGGTTGGGTGGAGCGATTAGAAGGAATTCAGTCTTGAGGGTGTTTAGTTTCAGGTGGTTTTCCGCCAGCCAAGTCTGAGTTTTTTGTAGCGTTGAGAGATTTGATGTCCTCCAGAGAAGTGATCTTTAAGTTTAGTTGTGTATCGTCTGCATACATGTGATAGTGGATGTTTGAGGAGCTGAGAATTTTGGTGAGCGGTTCCATGAATAGGTTGAAAAGTGTAGGTGAGAGGGATGAGCCCTGCGGGACTCCTAATGTGACTGGGACGGCCATGGATAAGGATTGATTAACCTTGAATCTTTGGGATCTATTTTGGAGGAAAGAGGTGAACCAATTTAGTACTTATCCTGATAAGCCCATTCTATATTTCAGGAGGTCTAGAAGATTGTCATGTTTGACGGTGTCAAAAGCCAAAGATAGGTCGAGCAGGATTAGCAGACAAGCTTCGTTTTGGTCTAGGATTTTTAGTGCGTCATCTACTATGTGGGTCATGGCCGATTCAGTACTGTGCCCTGCACGAAAGCCGGATTGGTATTGGTTGAGCAGGTTGAAATGGACGATGTGGTTGCCCAGCTGGATGTGTACACATTTTTCTAAGAGTTTAGCCATAGTTGGGATGTTGGAGATGTTAGAGATCGGGCGGTAATTATTTAAGTCCATGTTGTCTGCCGTTGGTTTCTTTAGGATGGGGGACACCTGTCCAGATTTAAGGTTTTCTGGATCCAGTTAATGGATCCAGAATCTACGTGATGTCTGCACAGAAGGTATTGTTTGTGAGTGTAGAGCATTTGCCACCTTGTAATGCATTGGTACTCATGGAAGAGGTTCTGGAGACTAAATTCCCACTTGTGCTTCAGGTTTCCTTGAGAGAGCTCATAAATCTTCAGTTTCATTGCATTACACTTATTAAAACTCCCTATGGGTTGACCCTTTTGCCTCCTAAATCAGCCACATTGCTTATTTCCCTGTGAACAACTAACAGTTCAGCTATCCATTGGCTGCTTATGTGACATTTTCCTCTAGATCTCTCCCTCTAACTCCTGGTCACTCAGGATGAGGTTGTTTCCTTTGGAGGGGATTTTTGCATCTAGAAACGTTCATTCAAGTGGACCAAAATGGACTAACGTGAGTTATCAGATGGGGCATTGACTCACAGTAAGAACACAGAAGAAGGAAATAGTATGTTTCAGGGAGGAATTATATGCTAATCCACATTTATAAATGGTTATTATATGAGAAAAGGATTAAGAAGTTAGCTTTTCCTCACCGCGCAGTGAAGGTTGCGCTGTCGGGCTCCGAACTGCCTGATTTTTGATAGTCCTGATAACACTTAGGTAGTCCTTCTGCTGATTTAGATGTCCACTGCTCACCCTCATTTCGATTTGGTTTCAATGACACAATCCCTAGAACCAGCACTAATCTAATGGTGCCCCCACTGTTTTGCCATGATGGGGACATTGTAACTAAGATATGAGCTGAAATGTTGACTGTATTGCAAACAGCCTGTCCTCTTCCTCAGTTCTCTGAAAAGTTACCTGATGTACCAAAACTAATGGACATAGTCCTTATACAATTAGCAAAGTTGTTTGCTTCATTGTATAGACACATCAATACTCTCCTTCACTGTGCACACTGTGCGGTAACTGGGGCATTGAGCCCTTTATCCTACACAGCGTTTTTCTTGTAATTTCATAGAATGATTAGATTACCAAATTGATGTTTAGTTAATTTCTTTTGCATTACTTGCCTAAGTATTTAGGTTACTCTTACTATCACCAATCTGTGATATAAATGAGTACTAAGTGAACCAATGTTTTCCTATACAGTTAATTAACCAGGGCTCCTAAAGGCTATTGGGCTGACCCAGGGCTTTGTGGGATGAAAAAAGTGGAGGGTCTCTAAAAGGGGCGTGGCCCATGCAATTACGGGCGTGGCTCAAACAAGTAAACTACATTTCGGTGATTCCTATATTGTGCCACACAACTGGCATTTCGTTGGCTCTAAGAGCTTTCTGTTATTGCATCCAGGTATATGATACAACTGACAGAAACCTAAATCCAGCCAGGGCTGTTGGCTTTGTCAATGATAGTCAGCTGTTTAATATAAAGTGCCATACAAGAGTGATATGCCAAACGGAAAAAACATTACACAAAAACAACATCCTGGAAATAGCTAATCGTTTCAGGGGGTTGCAAGATTAAGTAAAGTATGTAAAAAAGAAACAGGAATGTAAACGCTAACATGGATTTCCTTAACGTTTTTCACATTCATTCGAAATCGATCATTGTTTTTTACCAGTAAGGTTAAAAGGACAATGATATAGGGCCCCATAGGGACCCTTTTCGATGTCTATTTTTAATTTCTACCTGGTCAGTGATCCCGATGCACCCGGCCCGTTTAAAGCTCTGAGCTGACCTTGTGTTTCTTTACTAGGTTGGTACATATTGGCCAAGGGAGTCTAATGAACTATCACTTCTGATTGATATTAAAACAAGAAATGTGGAAGATGAGGTGGAAGACAGTTCATATGTTATGTCCTATTCAGAGAGGGTGTTGAGAGGAAAACCCATGTCATGGATAAAAGTTTCCAATTCACCTCATAGGTGCAGGGAGAATGGGTGCCTTTTCTCAAGGAAGCACACAGACGTTGTGAATGTGTCCCCCAAGCCTTTATTTACTTTTCAAACATGCACTTGGGTGTTTAATTTTTTCTAATTTACATACATACCGGACCGTGGACCTCCAGGCCACTGGAGCGCAGCCCAGAAAAAGCATCTACAATACATAGGAAGCATGTGCAGTGCAAAAACATCGTTATAGACAGACATCTATACATATAGGGGCCTATTACGTAGTCCGCCCGGAAACGGGACCGACCAACCTCCAGTCGGCGGTCCTGACCGCCTCATCATAATGCGACCGAACACTGTTCGGTCGCATACTCCCATTCCGCTATGGGAGCTCGAGTTTGTGCCGTAAACCGGAAGTAACACAAGCTCCCATAGAGGAATGGGAGTCTGTGTTCATCCCTGCACCGTCTGGCAGGCACCTCGGGGTGCCTGCCAAACGGTGCAGCCATGAACAGGGGAGCACCATAGGAGCCCATTCGGCACCCAACCGGAGGCAACAGAGGCAATGGGGCCCTGCTAGGGACCCCATACTCGCTTTCCGACAGGCTTTCCATGTCAGAAAGCCCGACATGGAAAGCCTGACAGACACTGAGTATCATAATCCCAAGGGCAGAAAGGCCGCCCTTTGGAATTACGGGCCGGCCTCAGACTGGCCGACTGGCTCCTTGAGCCCATTGGAAGCCAGCTGGAATCACCGGCCAGTTTAATTTCCGACCGCCAGCATTGTAATGCGGCGGTTGGAAATTAAACCGAGAGGCGGCCCGGAAAGGCTCCGACCAACGGTCGTAGCCTTTCCGGGCCGCATCGTGATTGGCCCCATAATGTTACAAGTTAACGTGAATGATCAGGCAAATAAAGGATCAGTGCTATTGTAGGAAGATAGAGACAGATCCGTGCAAGAACAGAGAACCACAGCCTGAAATCGTGTGATATATGTATATACATATATGTATAGAGGTCTGTCTATAATATGTTTTTGCACTGCACATGTGTATATATTTATATACACATATCAAATCAATCAATCAATTAATTAAGGGTTTGTAAAGCACGACTATTCACCTGTGAGGGTCTCAAGGCGCTGGGGAGGGGATGGCTCCGTAGGGTGCTGGGGTCATCTGAAGAGCCAGGTCTTGAGGTTCTGCCTGAACTGGGGCAGTGTAGGGCTTACATATATATTTATATAAAACAAGTAAGGTGTAGGGACATAATGAAATAAGTACTTTATTGATGGCAGGACATCTTCTAATGCCAATAAAGGCAAATTGAGGATCATATCTTTCTACAGTGAATGATCATCAGGATCGGACTAAATTCCCTACACCAGCAAGGCTAGCCAAAACACTGTGAGCAGCCTTAAAACTGCATGGTGCAGTGTCATTTTTTTATTTTTGGGGTGAAATGTGTCTACAGGGCCAGAGTTCTTGGATGAAGGATTCAAGAAAAGGCTTTACTCTTGTAGGGCAGAGGTGAGCTGCAGTATCTAGCTGGCTCAATCAACACGCTCTGCTGCCTTGAGCTGGCATTCAGAGAAGCTGATTACGAGTTGTCCAGGTTAGGTAATTACACTTAATGGCTACTGTTGTTTCAGATCAAAGGCCTCTTGCTAAAGGTGAGAGCAGAGATAACGGGGGAGGGGCAGTGGCCTATCTAGCCATACTGTCACCCGGGGCGGCCCCTAAGTTTGCCGCCCTGGGGAGTGGCAGCCAATGGCCGACTTTTTCTCAGTGGACCCGATGGACGACGTGCTCTCAGAGCCGGGGGGGGGACGCCGCCCCTAAAAACAGTGCCACCCGGGACGGACCGCCCACCCCTGCGCTCCCCAGCTACGCCACTGGGGAGGGGTTGGACAAAAGGAAAAGACCAGACGGAGGAGATCAAAAGTAAAGTTAACTTGTGGAGACATATAAAAAGCGTTTTTCACCAGGTTCACATGTCTGTCTAATAAGAGCTGGGCGAAGATTAAACAAATTGAGAACTACCAAATAGGCACCATACTGCTGTCCTAGCCAAAACAATGGAAGTAGCGTAGGTTTCCTTTAACCACATTATCTCTTTTCACTCTAAATGACATTCACTACAAATGATGAAAGTGGGAGTTGTCTGGGAGATAATTCTAGAAGGTCAGGAGTAGGTGTGTATAAAATTTGCATAATTTGCTTTTACGTAATTATGAAAAATTACAGGAAATTGCTTGTAATTACATGAAATGCAAATCCCACATTTTATGCTATACAACAGGGAAATCCCCAAATTAAGCAAATTACACTGGTGTAATTTAAATTTTTGCCAAGAATTACTGTGTTCATTCGCTTTTGTCTGGAACTTTTTTTTTGTTAATTACCGCTGGCTGCATGCATTTATGATACTTCTACTAAAGCTGTTCACACTGTTTAAGCCCCATTTGCTGTCAAGATAAGATCTCTTCCCACAGAAAAGGCAGACATCTTCAAACAGTATGCTTGCTTTTATTACTTAGTTGTGTAAAGCAGATGCTTTAGCCTTAGAACGTTTATGGCATTTCCTATTTATGCCTCAGTACATTTCTTTTGCACTTTGCAGGCATTATCGGATTGATTTTTTTCAACTTAATTCATTTGGTTATTATGATCAAATTCTAAATGTTGTAATAAACATTGCGCGTTAAAAATAAAGGTAATACACAAGAGCTATGCTATATTTTACTACAAAACAGACAGCAACTAGTGCAGTTACCTTGCAGACAACATGTTAATGATTTGAATGATGCAGCAGGTGCAGTAGCACCGGGCCCAAAGTTGTCAGAACTTCTCTAGACACATAATATTGCTGTATTTGACTACTAAACAGGCAGTCACAATTGCAGTTACCCTGCAGTTAAAAGGGACTTGATCTGAATGGTACAGCAGGTGAAGTGGCACCGTGGCCAAGAGCTCTAAGGACCCCACTAAACCCAGATTATTGCTAACATTTTAAACCTAACAGCCAGTCCCAAGTGAAGTTACCTTGCAGACAACAGGGTCATGATTTGCATGGTCTAGCGGGTGCATTGGCACGGGGCCCAAAAGTTGTCAGAACTCCTCTAAACACCTAATATTGATATATTTTAGTACTATACAGGCAGTCACAATTTCAGTTACCTTGCAGTTAAATGGGGCTTGATTTAAATTATTCAGCAGGTGCAGTGGCACCGTGCCAAAAGTTCTCATAACTCCACTAAACACCAAATATTAGTATATTTTACTTCTAAACAGGCAGTCACAAGTGCAGTTATCTTTCAGGCACCAGGGTCATGATTTGAATGGTGCAGCAGGTGCAGTGGCACCGGGCAAACAATTTGTCAGAACTCCTTTAAACACCTAATATTGCTATATTTTACTACTAAAGGGGCTTGATTTAAATGGCGCAGCAGGTGCAGTGGCACTGGGGCCAAAAGTTGTCATAACTCCACTAAACACCAAATATTGCTATACTTTACTACTAAACAGGCAGTCACAAGTGCAGTTATTGTGCAGGCAACAGGGTCATTATTTGAATGGTGCAGCAGGTACAGTGGCACTAGGTCCAAAAGTTGTCAGAACTCCTCTAAACACCTAATATTGCTATATTTTAATACTAAACAGGAAGTCATAAGAGCAGCTATCTAGCAAGCACTAGGGTCATGATTTCAATAGTACCACAGGTGCAGTGGCACCAGGACCAAAAGCTCCAGGCACCAAACTAAAAACCTAATATTGCTGTACAGGCAACCACAAGTGCAGTTACCTTGCAGATAGCAGGGTTGTGATTTGAGTGGTGCAGCAGGTGCAGTGGTACTGGGTCCAAAAGTTGTCTGAACTCCTCTAAACAACTAATATTGCTATATTTTACTACTATACAGACATACACAATTGCAGTTATCTTGCAGGCACTACGGCCATGATATCAATTGTGCTACAGGTGCAGTGGCACGGGGCAAAAAGTTGTCAGAACTCTTCTAAACACCAAATATTGCTATATTTTACTACTAGATAAGCAGTTACTAATGAGGTAACTTGCAGGCACTACGGTCATGATTTCAATGGGGCAGCAGGTGCAGTGATACCAGGGCTCTAGGAACCTCTCTAAACACCAAATATTGCAATATTTTACTACTAAACAGTCAGTTACAAGTGCAATTTACCTTATAGGCAATATGGCCATGATTTGAATGGTGCAATAGGTGCAAAGGCACTAGGGCAAAAACACCAAATATTGCTATATTTTACTACTAAAAAGGCAGTCACAGATGCAGTTAACTTGCAGTTAGTTTGCTAACCATGTGCATAAGCACTTGAGTGCCTCAAATAGAAGTAGTATGCACTATGCAAATGATACAATACCCTAAAAACAACCAATCAAGACAGGTTGATAAGTAGCGATAAGTGACAGGTCGCTATATTTCTATATGATTCCAAGCTATTACCATGGAATATATGTCACAGTTATGAATATAAAATTTAGATAAACCAGTCTTAGTCAAAATAAAATCTTATTTGGATAGTTGCAAAATATATTGAGTTGAGATCAGTGATCAGAAACAAATACAAGATCTATGCCAGCGTCACAGGATCAGCATGTCTATAAATTGGTGATGCTACTTCTGAGTCAAGAAACATTTGATTTCGTGTTTGAAGGTGTTGGAAGAGGGAGTTTTCCTTATGAACAATAAGAGACACTTCTATAGATTCAGGGCTGTGCCAGAGAAGGTCTCTTTCAATCTTTTATGCTGGATGTCTGATTTTAGTGAAGAATGGAGCAGAGGAAATCTTTGGGCGCTCATGGGAAGCACCCAGAGGAAATGACATCACATTCCCTTTGACTTTAATTATATCACAAGAAGTGACATCATATGAACCTTTACCCTGATTTTTTCCAGTAAGTCAGGTAAATTAACCCTAACACCACAACAATTGACATAGTTGAACTTCCATAATAACAGCATGTTTAATATAATAGCATAACACAAAATGAATATTTTAGATACCACCTGTACTATGGTGCTGAAATGGTGTGCCAAGACAATGAAACCTTATGTTCCCCAGGAGTTGACCCCAAATGAGGTATTGGTGCCCAAATATATCAAACATTACTGCCATTGTGCAAAGGCCAGTATTTTGGCGTGGGTGTCCCCATATTCCATGGGTGCTCCTTTATATCAATAATGACATAAAATTTGCCAGTGCCAGAATTTTGGAATTTATTCCATCCTTATACCATAGGTGCCCCTTGTGTAAAAAATTACCTCAGTATGCCAGGGCTAGCATTTTCTCATGTTTGCCACTTTCCCATATGTCAGCTTGTCCACCTTTCTGCCAAGAATTACCTCCATTGTACTATTACCAGCATTTGGTCACTGGTGTTCACATGCCAAGAATTTCCTCAAGTGTGCCAGCATTTTTCTACTGATGCCCTATATGCCATCAATTACCTTGAGTTTTCAGTATCGCCATTTTACCACTGGTGCCCATAATGCCAAGAATTGCCCCGACTGTGCCAGTATTTTGTCATAGGTATCTCTCATGCTAAGAATTACTGCAAGTATGCCAGTATTTTGCCCGGGGAAACTCTATGAGACAATAATTACATTCAGAATGCCAGGGCTTACGACAAACTTGCAAGCATCACATAACACTCTTGTTCACATTCACTCACTCACACTCATTCTGTCACTCACACTGACATTTATTCTCTCTCCTGCACTCTTACACACCCTCAGACTCACAGCTATTCATTCTCTTTCACTCACTTGCATTCACTCATTCTCACTCATACTTAATGACATCCAGGCCCACGTTTACTAATGCTTTGTGTGAGAAGTTGGCCTGGTATATGCTGTCCACTAGTTATAGTGGGCACCTTGCGCCAGTCCAAACAACCCCTTATTGATGATAGGTTAAAGACAACCTTTATTGAAAGCTATCCTAGTGGTAGCTATGGAGAGCAGCCTTCAGGCTAAGTCTTGAAGGAGTGTAAAGCTGTTTGTTTTACCAGTCTATAATCTCTTGAATGGCTAAATGAAAGGAGACCACACCAGGTATATATATATAAAATATATGTATTTATTTCTAAACACACCCTACTAGTCTCTTTATGAGGCTAGAGGTCAAAGCACATATGTTACACTTCAAATATCACAGTAAATTAGCACAATATACGATAGGCCCTAGGGGCGAACCAAACCATATATTAAGAAAGTGGTATAAGAACCACGACTTGACTAGACAAGGCCTAGAGCCTGTAGAATCGCTGGGACCCCAAGGAACCACCCAAGGTAGTGACACAGGGGACCCACGGGGGACGTGTGCAGTGTTTGAACACAGCCGCGAGCTCCGTTAGCTTCGATGGGGAAAGTCGCGGTTAGAGTTTTAAGGTTTAAGGACACTTAGGAGTGGACTAGGAACAAACCCTTTTGGACTTAGATGGTTCTAGGGCCAACACCCACGGGAGCACCGGAGTACTCGTGTTACCTCACCCACGGAAGCCGGGTGCATAGGTGTCAAATGGTGTCGGGTTGCGCCGTCGTTTTCAATGGCAGCTTGCTGAAAAGTGCTGCTGCCGGGAAGATGAGAAGTGTCCGAAGAGATCCAAGCCTGGATCGAAGATGTGAAGAACCTGAAAGCAGAGGGGACAGAGTCTGGGTCACTAGCCAGTGACCAGGGGTACGATAGTCGAATGCCCACCGATGTCGGGTGCTTCAAGTTCAAAGAGGTGAAGATTGTCTCTGCAGCCACGAGGACCAGGAGGTGTCGACGATGACCAGGAGCTGGATTCGAGCTGTCCCACGAAGGAAGTCACTTGCTGCGGTGTCGGTGTCCGGATTGGACACAACAAGCCTTAGCAACAGCAACCCACGCAGGAAGAGAACAACGGCTTCCGTGCGGACCAGCGAGGTCCGAGGGACTCCCCAAGCGAGGGAGAGTCAGGGCAGGCCTGGAGCAACCAGGGAGGCCCGTTGGAAGTAGAGTTGTCCTTCTGAGGGACCCACAAGTCGACGGACAAGGGATCGCGGAGGGACCTCGAGAGGAATCACAAAATGGCGGCCCACGGATCACTCGGAGTGGGTAGGCCAGCAATCTTGGGTGGATTCACTGCTCGGGGTCAGGGCTACAAGTAACCCAAAGCACAGCCTCTAGGATCGACAAGAAGCATATGCACTTGCAAATGTGCACGGTGTCCAGGGGTTCCAGTTCCACGGTACCCATGAGGGCTACGGGTCTCAGCTTTGCTGGGGACTCGGGTCAGCCTCTGGGAAGTCTAGAAACCCACCTCCTGGGTTGCAGAGTCGTCGGCGTCCGGCGGGAGCTTCGGAGATGCAGACCGGACAGATGCGTCTTTGGTGCCTGCCAAGCAGGGGAGTAACTCCTTTACTCCAAGGGAGATTCTTCAGTCATCTGGCGCTGAACAGATCGTCGAAGGTCCAGGATTCAGTTTCAGAGTTTCGTCCAAGGATATCTAAAGTCCTGTTGCCAGGGGTTCCTATCTTATACCAAAGGAAGGGGTTGGACATACTCTGGGGACCCACCTATGGAAGGGTTTGGAAAGAGGGGTGGCTACACCCATTTCCTTTGTCCAGTTTCGCGCCAGAGCAGGGGTTGGTAGCCCCTGCCACCGGTTTGAACTGGGCTATGCACAGGGACACCAAATGTGCCCCCAGTGCAGGACTTCAAAGCACTCTGAGAGTGCACCCACCCAGCCCCAATACACTAAAGCCTGTCTGGGAGGGGTAACACCTCCCTGTGACAGGCAACCTATGGTCCAGGCCTCCCCTGCCGGAGTTTCGGTCAGCAGCAGGAGGCCAGACTCGTGTCTGTGGCTGCAGCATCCATTTTGTGATGCCAGGGCTCTGTTAGATGGTACCGGGTATACCGGTGCTGTCATGTCTCTACCTCTAGAAGGGTGGGATCATACTCCCACACCAGTACCTGGTGTGGGGGTATGATTCCAAGGTGTTTGACACCAAACACGATATGTTTCCGTGCAGCCATCCCAAAGTTAGCATTTACCGCGAGGTTATAATGCACTTAAGAGTATATGGTCAGGCTGCATCACAGACAACGCCGGAGAATAGATTCCGAAGGCTGCAGAGGGGCTCTGCTCATACATGGGCACCCTCTCACATAAAACCAAGGACCCTGCCTTCAGGATTGATAAGGCCTGCCATAGGGGTGGCTGATAGGTTTATATGTACAGTGATAGGGTGAGATATAGTGAACCTATATCTCAGTAAGGGGTGCATGCACCACCTCCCTCAGGCTGCAGGAGCAGTCCTGTGGTGTCATTTTGAAAGGCTGCCCAGGGGTGGCATAAGACATGCTTCAGCCCCTGGTAGGCCTCTGGGGTACCTATGCCCTGGGTACATAGTATACCATATACTAGGGACTTATAAGGGCACCCCAGAATCCAATCTGTGGTGTACCTAAGGTACTAGGAATCCATTTTAAAGAGAAAGCAGATAAACTGGGGCCCTGAATAGCAGGGTCCCAGTCCAACTAAGTCGAAAACCAGCAAAACACCAGGAAAAAAGTGGGGACAACCATGCAGTCAGATTCCACCTTCCTACACTTTGCACAAGGTTTCCATCACTTTTGTGATGCCAACCTGGTGCAAAATGTTAGGGTGGACTTTACTATCCAACGCAAACCAGTATTTGCTTTGGATAGTATCCCGAAGTGATGCAAAGCTATACTATGCTCTGCTTTGCATTATTTTGGGTCAAGGGGTTGCCCTATGGGTAGTACAGGGGTTTTTCCATGCAGCCACCCATGAGTTTTGATGCATATCCCTTTCTACAAACATTAGCAGACTGGAATCTGTGTCAAAATCTTGCACCTCCTCAAGGCCGGTGTAATGTAGAGAAATGCTTTAATTTCTCCTTATTTTTCCAACTGTGTGTGTGTGTGCTCATTGTATAGCACACATACAAAGTGGAAAAAGCCTTAGAGCATAGTTTTTGTGCTAGACGGGAGCCCTTCCAGTACAAAACCTATGGTTCAGAGAACTTACACAACCTTGTACTATGGCACAGGTTGTGTGTGTTGGTGCACAACTGCCAAATCAATCAATCAATCAAGCATTTGTATAGCGCGCTACTCACCCGGAGGGTCTCAAGGCGCTAGGGGGAGGGGGGTCCGCTACTGTTCGAACAGCCAGGTCTTGAGTTGCTTCCTGAAGGAGAGGTGGTCTTGGGTCAGGCGGAGGTGGATGGGTAGGGAGTTCCACGTCTTGGCAGCCAGGTAGGAGAAGGATCTTCCTCCCGTTGTGGCTCTTCGGATGCGGGGGACGGCGGCGAGGGCGTGGTTGGTCGATCGTAGCTGGCGGGTGGGAGTGTAGAAGGTCAGACAGTCGTTGAGGTATCTGGGGCCTTGGTTGTGGAGAGCTTTGTGTGCGTGGGTAAGGAGTCGGAACGTGATTCTCTTGCTGACGGGGAGCCAGTGCAGGTCTCTCAGGTGTCCGGCGATGTGGCTGTGTCGGGGGATGTCCAGGATGAGTCGAGCTGAGGTGTTCTGGATGCGTTGGAGTCTTTTCTGAAGTTTGGCTGTGGTTCCGGCGTAGAGGGAGTTGCCGTAGTCCAGTCGGCTGGTGACGAGGGCCTGGGTGACCGTCTTCCTGGTTTCGGTGGGGATCCACCGGAAGATCTTCCGCAGCATGCGTAGGATGTTGAAGCAAGACGAGGAGACGGCGTTGACTTGTCTGGTCATTGAGAGGGAGGAGTCCAGGATGAAGCCCAGGTTGCGTGCGTGGTCCGTTGGTTTGGGTGCGTTGCCCAGGGCAGGGGGCCACCAGGAGTCGTCCCAGGCGGAGGGTGATGATCCTAGGATGAGGACTTCCGTCTTATCTGAGTTCAGTTTCAGGCGGCTGTTCCTCATCCACTCGGCTACGTCCTTCATCCCTTCATGTAGGTTGGTTTTGGCGGTTGTGGGGTCGTTGGTGAGGGAGAGGATCAGCTGGGTGTCGTCGGCGTAGGAGATGATGTTGAGGTTGTGTTGGCGTGCAATGGCTGCGAGGGGGCTCATGTAGACGTTGAAGAGGGTGGGGCTGAGTGATGATCCTTGTGGTACGCCGCAGATGACTTCGGTGGCCTCGGAACTGAACGGGGGAGGCGGACTCTCTGGGTTCTTCCGGCGAGGAAGGAGATGATCCACTCCAGTGCCTTCTCTTGGATTCCGACGTTGTTCAGGCGTTGCACTAGGGTACGGTGGCAGACTGTGTCGAACGCTGCGGAGAGGTCCAGGAGGATGAGGGCCGCTGTTTCCCCGTTGTCGAGCAGGGCTCGGATGTCGTCGGTGGCTGCGATGAGGGCGGTCTCGGTGCTGTGGTTGGCCCGGAAGCCGGACTGTGAGTGGTCGAGGGATCCATTCGTCTCGATGAAGGCGGCCAGTTGTCTGTTGACGGTCTTCTCGATGACTTTGGCAGGAAAAGGAAGGAGCGAGATGGGGCGGTAGTTTTTGAGGTCGGTGGGGTCCGCTGACGGTTTCTTCAGTAGGGCGCAGAGTTCGGCGTGCTTCCAGCTCTCTGGGAAGGTGGCGGTGTCGAAGGAGGTGTTGATGATGTCCCGGAGGTGGGGTGCGATGACGGCGTCGGCCTTGTTGAAGATGTGGTGAGGGCAGGGGTCGGTTGGTGATCCTGAGTGGATGGAGTTCATCGTGCGGATAGTGTCTTCGGTGTTGATCGGGGTCCAGGCTCGGAGGGTGGAGGTGGGGGACGTTGGAACGGTTGTAGGGTACGTCGGCTGTGTGCTGAAACTGTTGTGTATGTCTGCGATCTTGCTGTGGAAGAACGAGGCGAGCGAGTTGCAGAGGTCTTGCGAGGGGGTGATGTCGTTGTTTCCGGCGCTGGGGTTCGAGAGCTCTTTGACGATGATGAAGAGTTCCTTGCTGTTGTGGGCGTTGTTGTCCAGTCGTTCCTTGAATGCGGTTTTCTTGGTGGTGTGGAGCAGCTGGTGGTGTTTTCGGGTGGCGTGTTTGAGGGTGGTCATGTTGTCTGCAGTCGGGTCTCTGCGCCATGCTTTCTCGAGGGCCCGGCAGTTCTTCTTGGATTTCTTGAGTTCGTCGGTGAACCAGGGTGCTTTCTTGTTGCCGGGTCAGATTGGGGGGTCTTCAATGGGGCGAGGATGTCAGCGCAGTTGGTGATCCATCTTGTGAGGTTGCTGGCGGCTTGGTTGGGGTTCGTTGAGCTGGCGGGAGGGTTCTGGCTCAGGGATGTGGTGAGTTGGTCGGTGGTGATCTTGTTCCAGCTTCTGCGCGGGAGCTGTTGCGGGTGGTGGTGCGTGGTGGTCCTGCTGAAGCTGAAGTGGACGCAGCTGTGGTCTGTCCAGTGGAGTCCGGTGGTGTGGCTGAAGGAGATGTCCTTGCTGGAGGAGAAGACGGGGTCAAGCGTGTGGCCGGCGTGGTGTGTGGGGGTGGTCACCAGTTGCTTGAGTCCGAGGTTGGCGAGGTTGTCCAGCAGGGTGGTGGTGTTGCGATCGTTGTTGTTCTCTAGGTGGAAGTTGAGGTCCCCAAGGAGGATGTAGTCGGCCGAGAGGAGGGCGTGCGGGCTGATGAGGTCGGCGATGTCTTCGCTGAATTGTGTGCGTGGTCCTGGGGGTCTGTAGATGAGGGTGCCTCTGAGGGTGGTCTTGGGGTCGGTGTGTATCTGGAAGTGCAGGTGTTCGCCGGCTGTGAAGGTGTCGTCGGAGTTGGTCGTAATGCGGATGGTGTTCTTGTGGACGATGGCGATGCCTCCTCCGGTCTGGTTGGCGCGGTCCTTTCGGGTGATCTTGTATCCGTCCGGGATGGCGATGGCGATGTCGGGCGCTGAGGAGGCGTTCATCCATGTTTCCGTGAGGAAAGCGACGTCTGGTGATGTGGAGTCGAGCAGGTTCCAAAGTTCCACGGCGTGTCTGTGGACGGAGCGGGTGTTGAGCAGGATGCACTTCAGGTGGTTGCTGCTGGTGCTCGGCGTGGCGGGTGCGGTGCAGGTCCGGAGGCAGGAGAACTTGCAAGATTGGCAGGTGAAGGGTCCGTGGGTGCGTCCTGGGGTGGCACGGTGGCAGCCGGGGATTCGGCCGGTGTTGAGTGCGTTGAGGGTGGCGGTGTCGTAGGTCCGGTGGGTGGGTTGGCTGCTGCAGGGGCCAGGGGTTCTGGCGCTGGGCGCGGTCCAGTCGCGGACGGGCGCAGACGGGCTTGCCTTAGGCGCGCCTTTGGCGCGCCAGCGGCGCGGCCGCGCAGCGGCCGCCATTTATGGGGAGGTGGGAGGGAGGAGCAGCTGGGAGGCGGGAGGCAGGGGCAGCGAATGGGCAGTCAGGGGGCGGGGCCGCAGGGACGCAGCGGCGGGAATGGCGAGAGGCAACGGGGGTACAGAAGGAAAAAAGGGGCGAGAAAACAGACAAATGCGGGCACAGTACAAATGGGGCAACGGGGGTACAGAAGGAAAAAGGGGCGAGAAAACAGACAAATGCGGGCACAGTACAAATGGGGCAACGGGGGTACAGAAGGAAAAAAAGGGGTGAGAAAACAGACAAATGCGGGCACAGTACAAATGGGGCAACGGGGGTACAGAAGGGAAAAAAGGGGCGAGAAAACAGACAAATGCGGGCACAGTACAAATGGGGCAACGGGGGTACAGAAGGAAAAAAAGGGGCGAGAAAACAGACAAATGCGGGCACAGTACAAATGGGGCAACGGGGGTACAGAAGGAAAAAAGGGGCGAGAAAACAGACAAATGCGGGCACAGTACAAATGGGGCAACGGGGGTACAGAAGGAAAAAAAGGGGCGAGAAAACAGACAAATGCGGGCACAGTACAAATGGGGCAACGGGGGTACAGAAGGAAAAAAAAGGGGCGAGAAAACAGACAAATGCGGGCACAGTACAAATGGGGCAACGGGGGTACAGAAGGAAAAAGGGAAGGGCGTTCTTACCAGCAGCAGCGGGCGGACAACACAGGCGGAGCTGTGTGGCGGGGGAGCGACCTACCTGGCAAGGTCAAGGGTCGCTCTCCTCACCGCGCAGCGGCCGCCATTTATGGGGAGGTGGGAGGGAGGAGCAGCTGGGAGGCGGGAGGCAGGGGCAGCGAATGGGCAGTCAGGGGGCGGGGCCGCAGGGACGCAGCGGCGGGAATGGCGAGAGGCAACGGGGGTACAGAAGGAAAAAAGGGGCGAGAAAACAGACAAATGCGGGCACAGTACAAATGGGGCAACGGGGTTACAGAAGGAAAAAAGGGGCGAGAAAACAGACAAATGCGGGCACAGTACAAATGGGGCAACGGGGGTACAGAAGGAAAAAAAGGGGCGAGAAAACAGACAAATGCGGGCACAGTACAAATGGGGCAACGGGGGTACAGAAGGAAAAAAGGGGCGAGAAAACAGACAAATGCGGGCACAGTACAAATGGGGCAACGGGGTACAGAAGGAAAAAAAGGGGCGAGAAAACAGACAAATGCGGGCACAGTACAAATGGGGCAACGGGGTACAGAAGGAAAAAAAAAGGGGCGAGAAAACAGACAAATGCGGGCACTGTACAAATGGGGCAACGGGGGTACAGAAGGAAAAAGGGAAGGGCGTTCTTACCAGCAGCAGCGGGCGGACAACACAGGCGGAGCTGTGTGGCGGGGGAGCGACCTACCTGGCAAGGTCAAGGGTCGCTCTCCTCACCGCGCAGCGGCCACCATTTATGGGGAGGTGGGAGGGAGGAGCAGCTGGGAGGCGGGAGGCAGGGGCAGCGAATGGGCAGTCAGGGTGGCGGGGCCGCAGGGGACGCAGCGGCGGGAATGGCGAGAGGCAACGGGGGTACAGAAGGAAAAAAAGGGGCGAGAAAACAGACAAATGCGTGCACAGTACAAATGGGGCAACGGGGGTACAGAAGGAAAAAAGGGGCGAGAAAACAGACAAATGCGGGCACAGTACAAATGGGGCAACGAAGGGTACAGAAGGAAAAAAGGGGCGAGAAAACAGACAAATGCGGGCACAGTACAAATGGGGCAACGGGGGTACAGAAGGAAAAAAGGGGCGAGAAAACAGACAAATGCGGGCACAGTACAAATGGGGCAACGGGGGTACAGAAGGAAAAAAGGGGCGAGAAAACAGACAAATGCGGGCACAGTACAAATGGGGCAACGGGGGTACAGAAGGAAAAAAGGGGCGAGAAAACAGACAAATGCGGGCACAGTACAAATGGGGCAACGGGGGTACAGAAGGAAAAAAAAAAAAAAAAAAAGGGGCGAGAAAACAGACAAATGCGGGCACAGTACAAATGGGGCAACGGGGTACAGAAGGAAAAAGGGGCGAGAAAACAGACAAATGCGGGCACAGTACAAATGGGGCAACGGGGGTACAGAAGGAAAAAAAGGGGCGAGAAAACAGACAAATGCGGGCACAGTACAAATGGGGCAACGGGGGTACAGAAGGAAAAAAGGGGCGAGAAAACAGACAAATGCGGGCACAGTACAAATGGGGCAACGGGGGTACAGAAGGAAAAAAGGGGCGAGAAAACAGACAAATGCGGGCACAGTACAAATGGGGCAACGGGGTACAGAAGGAAAAAAAAGGGGCGAGAAAACAGACAAATGCGGGCACAGTACAAATGGGGCAACGGGGGTACAGAAGGAAAAAAGGGGCGAGAAAACAGACAAATGCGGGCACAGTACAAATGGGGCAACGGGGGTACAGAAGGAAAAAAGGGGCGAGAAAACAGACAAATGCGGGCACAGTACAAATGGGGCAACGGGGGTACAGAAGGAAAAAAAGGGCGAGAAAACAGACAAATGCGGGCACAGTACAAATGGGGCAACGGGGGTACAGAAGGAAAAAAAAAGGGGCGAGAAAACAGACAAATGCGGGCACAGTACAAATGGGGCAACGGGGGTACAGAAGGAAAAAGGGAAGGGCGTTCTTACCAGCAGCAGCGGGCGGACAACACAAACGTGTGGCAGTGCATGGGGTGAGAAGAAGTTAACCATATCTTAGTAGATATGATACATTTTTCCACTCTACCTTTGACACAGGACAGCACAGCAAATTTGGTGCCACTTTGCCTTGTGTCAAAGAATAGCAAAATTGGGCCTCAATCTCACACAGTCTCATTCACTACCTCTCACACATTTTTACTCACACACATACTTACACTCACAGACACACTTCCGTACACATAGAGAGACACTTGCTCACACATACACATGCTCTCTCATTTAAACACAGTGTCACCTGCAAGCACGCACATAGCATACATTTAAAACCATTTTTGCTCACCAGAGCTGTCACATAAGGTCCTGTTCCAGATAAGTGTGCTCCATTTTTATTACACCAATATTATTCACTATTAGTATAATGAAAAATTGGCAGAAAATAAGGAATGCAGAGCTGTTCCTGTGTTCTTGGCACTGATTGTACCATCTCTGAGGCCTTGGGTTCCAACCAGCAAGCCAGGTGTTGCAGCTGCGACTCATGGCAACCACTAAATAACCTCCATGTTTTTCCATGTGGACCTATATTGCTGTACTTTAAAGGGAAAACACTGATCCATTTCATAACAGCGATATCTCAACAATGACTGTCAAAACATAATCCTTGTCAGCAAGGTATCTCTGTTTACATTTCACGTGTTTTACTTAATTTACTTCCCTAATAGTATGTGCTTTTTCTAGGAAGTTGTTTTCTTTCGTTTTTTTTCATGCACGCAGCATATTACTCTTGAATTGTCCGTACTGTGAACCGGGTCGTTTGTAGATGTCTATGTGAGTTCAGGTTGTGGTTCTTGTTCATAATGGGCTGTGATTGAGAGCTTTGGAATTGAGGCTGAGGGCAGTGTGAGGTTATCCCAGGGCCTGCCAATGGGTCATGAAGCAATTCAGAATTTATGCTCATCCAACCCCCAGAGCAATGTTGACAGGTGTCACTTGTAATTGTGAGTATATGTCATGAAGGGGGTACAACCCTGTTGAAATATTGTCAGGGCAAAAGTAAAACAAAATGAAGTGCTTCCAGGTGAATGTGTGTGCGGGAATGGTGAAGTAAAGAAGATGCTAGGAAAAACACGCAGAAGGCAAGAGTAAAAAGACGGTGCGGAATGCGAAAGATATGTGTGAAATAGGAAAATTAAGTATTGCAGGTAGTTGTGTGGAGGAAAGGAGTGTATGTGTATCATGGAGAGGCTGCGGAGGAAAGTGGAGTGAGGGGAGAACAGGAGTGATTACGACACCACTATCCTTTCCACCAACATTCAGTTAGGATTATTTTGCAGTCTCATATTTTTAGAAATTAAATATTTCCAATTCTACTTTTTCTGAACAATTTCATTGTTAGTTATGTACTGCTAACAAACGTTGCAAAGCCATAGGGTTGGCTCGTTTTAGGTGCATTTTTGTTATTGTGCGATATCTCTGGATGCAATAATAGACAGCTCACAAAAAGGCCCTCATATACTAGTCAGGTGGTTGTGGTGTCAAGCACACAATTTTAGTTTACATGTTTTAAGCCGTGCTATTAATTTCATAGGCCATGCTGAGTGGAAAGGATTCATAGTTATGTTTCTTTGACTACTCCCCTTTCAGAGACCCCCCCCCCACTTTTTTCATCTCACTTAAAGCCCAGGGGAAGGTCCAAGTGCACCCTAAGGGGAAAAGAACATGGTGGGCTTTGACTAGGCAAGACATACATGGGCCTCATTGACAGTGGCGGGGGAGGGGGTCCGAGTTTTGGGGGCATCCACCTCCCCCTCGTACCTGCTGTCTCGGGGCAGCAATCACCAGCCCCCCTCCCCCCTGCACTTCAGTGAGGCTGGCGTGGGCGGAAATACGAGGAATTGCCAGCACCACCCCCCCCCCGCTCTTCACTGCGGCTGCCGCGGGGCAGCAAACCCAGGGACCGCCACGAGCAGCCAAAGGTCTAGCTACACCACTGCTCATTGAGACGGAGAAGAGGCACCCCGAGGACAACATTAACCCTTACTCCTAGAACAAGAAAACAGTGTGAAGTGATGACCAAGGCCGGAACAGATGGAGGCAGATGCAGGTTTGGGATAAGGTTTTTATTGCAGCTCCAGTACAACAGACCTCATCCTACAACCGAAATGAAGGAACTGACAATCTATTCAAAGTACCAACGTTCTTAGATTTCCCAGGCAGTTCCATGGTGACAACATGGAACTTGGGCACAGAATAGGGAGGACACATGGCTAAACCTATACAGAGAAGTTGCAAGAACACTACATCACCTCCCTTTTCCCAACAGCAGAAAAGATACAAGGTTGATGAATATAAACAATACAGAATGCAGTCAAAACAAATAAACAATAAGAATGCAGTAGGTACGTGCACAAGATGTACTAACTATCATCTCTCAAACGAAGGGGAATTTTTCTCATCCTACTAGATCTCCTTTCCGCAGGAAGTGAATGCTTTTCCCTTTTCCCAACAGCAGAAAGGTGAGGCAAGCTGTGCTGATCAGCGCAATGAACGTGAAGGGGTGCAGGAGCACGAAGTGTGTCAGACCAGGTTGTGTAGGTAAGAACAACAGGAAGTGCAGCACATGATACTGAGTATCAAGAAGACAACTTACCACTCAATCTTCAAATAGAGTGGAAGGGGAAAACCTTAAGTGAGCGTGAGGACTCTTCAGGTGAAGCTAACCGTCTTTCTGACGAAGAT
Source organism: Calotriton arnoldi (assembly GCA_963921515.1). Classification (NCBI taxonomy): domain Eukaryota; kingdom Metazoa; phylum Chordata; class Amphibia; order Caudata; family Salamandridae; genus Calotriton; species Calotriton arnoldi. Next base: position 1,246,856 of record CAWUFW010004643.1, read on the forward strand.
CGCTCCGGACTTTACCAAGATGCCTGCCTTTGAATTAGGGATATAGTGAAATGTCTTTGATGAAGTTCGTCGAGAACTTCTCTAAGATGGCCGCCGTTACGTTGGACGTGAATCACGTCGTGAGGTCACTCACCAGGTTAGAGAAACGCCGTCTTCACGCACACCAGGAAGCAGCACTTACGTCGGAGTCAGGCTTGGACAGGCTGTTGCCAGGCAGCGAAGAAATGGTGTCGAACGGTGAACCGCCACCGTTGCCAGGGACTGTCGAGCACTGGGTAATGCCGGATGAAGGAAGGCCCACCCGTCCAAAGAAGCACAGAAGTAAACCAGCATGCAGGACGTGACACCGCGAGGATAGCGACAGTCCACAGAAGGCAGCTAGTGAAGGCAGGACACGGAGAGAGGTAGCTTCGGTGGTGAGTGCAGCAGTTGTTCTAAGTGGTAGAGTTGGGTTGAGTTGAGGTCTGTGGAGCTTGTGGGTTGGTTTCCGCTCGTCGCCAAAATGAAGTGATGACCAAGGCCGGAACAGATGGAGGCAGATGCAGGTTTGGGATAAGGTTTTTATTGCAGCTCCAGTACAACAGACCTCATCCTACAACCGAAATGAAGGAACTGACAATCTATTCAAAGTACCAACGTTCTTAGATTTCCCAGGCAGTTCCATGGTGACAACATGGAACTTGGGCACAGAATAGGGAGGACACATGGCTAAACCTATACAGAGAAGTTGCAAGAACACTACACAGTGTCAAGGGAAGCATTTCCTGGGAGGGACAGAGGCAGTGAGAGCAATCCAGGGACGGGGCAGTAGAGGAGAAAGAGAGCAGAGAGGAACTCCATGAAGAGAAGAGATGAGCAAAGGATTGACCAAAGAGAAGAAAAAGACAAGGACAGCCAGGGTGTAGCGTAGAACGAGTCTGGGGAGGTGAAGGTATAAAAAGTGGGTGTTGTCGTGTCGCAGTCCCGAACACCGACAGGATAAATCAGACGACATCCCTGTGTCTCACCGCAGACGACACGGGCAAAGACAACCTCAGCAAGATAAAGGCAAGCTGCGAAGCCCCTCCAGTCCTTCTCGCTCCACAAACTCACCCAAGACAACAGACCGCCGCCTGCTGCCCAACTGAGAAACAACCACTGTTCATCATCACCACCAAGGAGCATTGCACCACCAACGCGAATCCACACACTCCAGATAGCCGGAGTTCCATGAGCGAGCCACCCAGGAACCGTCTGTGTGTGCCCCCGTCAACCTGCAGTATACCGAAGTAGAGCGCACCCGGCCTTTGGAAGATCCACCCCTGGGACCACACAAGACTAGACCGTGGCCCTGTGGGAAGTTCTGCAGCGACCCCAAGCGCGTCCTACGCAAAGGCCCGAACAGCCCACGTGGTCACGTGGAAATCCAAGGGCAAGGGGCCTCGGTGGAGTTCCCGTGGAATGGGAGTCCGGACGGGAGAAATACCTCGGCAGCGGCTCCTCAACACACACAGGCCGCAGGGAGGTCGCAGTCGAAGACCGGAAGGCCTCACACATAGAGATCCTCCATAGTGGACCTCACCACAGCTCCTAATGCACTGATGCTGGATTCTGTACAAAGACTCCGACACTGCGAGACCAGGCCGGTCTAAAGCACTTCGTCAAGGACAACTAAAACATCATGGCCATGCAGTCCAAAGTTCCAGTGACGCCTGGCTGATGGCCTGATGAAACTCAATCAGTGCTATGTAATGTTTGTTTACTTTTCTTCCAGGTTGGACCTTTGTTCCTTTCTTTTCATTAAAGTGGGGGGGGGATGTCGTGTCTAGCCAGACATGTTCTAGTGTTCTGCCCTCAAGTGTAACACACTTTACACCCACCCACCACAGGCGTCACCAGTCAAGTGACCCTGTCAATAAAAGAGGCCGGGCGCACGTGCTCTAGGCCAGTTCTACACAGGAACTATCGGTGTCTGTGTGGTCATTGTTCAGCCATGAGGGCCTAGCGCCCGCCAACATTACAGGTGTGAGATGTCTGAGTTTTGCAAGAAGTCTGTTTTGCAGGACACTGCCCACTCCTCAGCTAGGTCCTGAGCAGAGGTCGTAGTGGGCAGGGTCTGAAGAGCACGACCAGCCCATTCTTTTTTAATTTTAAAAAACATTCCCCTACTTTCTCTTAAACGATAAGCGACCTGGACGGTTATTTACAACTATTTGAGATGCCTCCGCTGAAGCTGAAGAGAGGGAGTCTTCCAGTGCTGTGAAGCCAAGAGAAGGGCAGAGGTCTAAACAAGAAACAAGCCTTCTTGCCAGGGTATCTGCTGCCTGAAACAAATGTAAATGTGAGCAACTGGATAATTTTCAACTGTAAAAGCTGCTTAAAAGTTGGTATTGGCTTTGATGGAGATCCCTTGAAGCTTTGTGAGGACAAAGATGTACTCTTTTTGAGCGGTACTGCAAGAGTATTACCAACTAACCTGTGGAGTGTGCGCTTTTAATAGACAGTTATGAAAAAAGGTTTACACTGCGTACAGTCTGAGCATTACTAAAATCTATATTTTGGACGCACATTTATTTTTATCTTACAGCTAAATCTTTTTGTGCATTTTGTGGCAATCTATCTTATACTGTGTACAATGCAAGTTTAATATAAAGACTTACATGTTCACTGGGGTGTCTGTCACAGGCTGAGAATTCATAACACTAAAAACACACATCACTTTTCCTCACCGCACCAACTAGAATTAAATTCTGTGGGTCTCTGTTACAACATACACAGACTGAAGGTATGCGAGCCAACAAATTAACAGGGAGAGCCAAGCCAGAGCTCAGCCAAGGGTCTGTCTCAGCTCTTAGAGACCGTTCAAGAGCCAGTCCAGAAATGATTGCTCTGTAAATCCTACAACATCAATTAAAATAATATAAAGTCTCTTCAGAATTCAAAAAAGTGTATTTCTATAACATGTAAAAGCTTTGGCATTTATATGTCACAAAATTATAGCACTTTGCTTAGAAGTGCTTGTTAAAAGTGACAGTTTTTGAACCATGACCAGCAAACTAAGAGGCAAGTTAGCTGTCATGTAAACCCTGAACAGGGTTCAGATTATTATAGAGCCACATTATAGTCTATTGTGGTTGATTCAACCACAATAGGTTTTTGTACAACTGGTATTCTGAACTCACATGAGTGAAAGGCTTTCATGCGCAATAATGAAGAAAAATGGAGCTTTGGTGAAATAAAATATTTTCCTCACTTCACACGTTAAGTGGTGAAGCCGTGATTTATCCAGGTTATCTGGTTTCACTTTATACAAATCAGTCACTAAATGGGTATCTATTTGTCTTTCCGTATGTTAAGGCTTTGTTTTTACCACTCTAGTGAATTTTACTGCAATTTGTATATATCGCAAACCAAAGGCCAAAGGTTTTCGGGCACTTTACATGAGCACCAGTTACATTACACAAGATCAAGTTCATTTTTTTATAGGCACAGGGAGATTAAGTGGTTTGCCCAAAATCACAGAATATTGAGTTGACGCTGACACTCGAGCCTGGTTCCCCAGTTCCAAAGCCAGCAGCTTTGGCCATACCGCCACATCCTGTTTGTAGGGAAGATGACAGGCAGAAGAACATGAAAGTTCAGCTTGTTATGGGCTTGAGTTTCCAACAGGACCTCATCTCGAGCTGAGCCAGAGCCAGGCTTCAGGCTGGCTCGGGCTTTTAGTTGCTTGTCCACCTCTAATGCACACATATGCAGTGATCACATTAACCAATAGAGGTTTTATAATGTAAAATAGTGCATCTCTCACTGACTAGTTTACTTGCATTTTTTTTTCATTTAAGGTGTGCGTCATTTGATATGCAGTTAACTGAAAGATGGTGAAAGACCAACAAAATAGTTACAGAATATTTTGTTCTTTTTAGACACACCTTTGATCCCGCCCCCACACTCACTGACCCCACCGCAATGCACTCAGGTTCCACTTACCTCTCCTGACCGGCCTCATCTTGGGACTCAGCATTTCCCCGAGGTTTGCTTTCACCACCTTGGCATCATTCAGCCATCCTGTGCCCTGCTGGCACCATCACTATGCCCCATGTGCCATGACAGGAGAGCTATGCTCCTCCGCCTGTGGTTCCGATAAGAGTATCACTGACCCACCCTGCCTTGTGCTTTGAAGTCAGAATCACAGAACCAGGCGCTAGTCGTTCGACTGTTGTATCGTTCATCTGTTCGGTGTCTGGGCTGCGACCATGCTCCGTGCTTATGCTCCGATGACAACACAATTCAACAAGGACCAAGCGCTCCGAAAGCGAGCACCATGTGCTCCATCAGCAGCATCCCTCAGCCAGCATGTGCATGCTCTCGGCCAGACGCATCACACAGCCACCCCCACCCTCCATGTGCTCCGTAGCAGCTCCTCCTGACACAGCCATTTCCCGTCCAATCCGAGACAGGTTCTATCCCAGGGGATGCCAGAAGCACCGCTCACTGCCCACTTCCAGGAAGCCCCCAGAGCCACAGACACCTCCCCCTCCATGACCTGGCCCTACACAGTCAGTCAGTTCCTCTCACTGACAGGAGCCCCGCGGACCAGCAGCGCTCCTCGGGGACACGAGCTCGCTGCACAAGGGCTGCCTCCCCCGAGCGAGGAGCACGCTGCACAAAACTATCCCCTTCAAACGTGAGAGAAATTAATATCTGCGGTTAGAACCAAGAGACACCAATGAAAGGGACGTACAGCTCCTAGAAGCCTCTCCCACGTGTCCCCTGGCTCTAAGGGTCCCTCTGCACAGCCCCCATCCTCACTCATTGCAGTTCCATGCAGTCACTACTCCCCTGTCAGAAATCCTCTGAACAAGCACCATCCTTCTCTCCCTCAACCTTACCCCTACCACACTATCCATCACTTACAGAGACTCTGAGTCCCCTTCTCAGTCCTAAAAGAGAGGATGTGGCGTAACGGTCGGAGCTGCCGACTTTGGAGCTGGGTAACAGGGTTCGAGTCTCCGCGTCGGCTCAACATCCTGGAATTCTGGGCAAAAAATCAGTTAATCTCCACGTGCCTACCAAAAACGAATGTGTCCTTGTGTAATGTAACTGGTGCTCACGTGAAACGATCTAATTAATACCTTCGGGTCGAGTTCCAGCTATATAAAACTGCAAACATATTAAAAAATAAAAATAAAAGACCTTTCCTCTCAGTGGCCACTCCCGCCTCACGGCCGCTTCCTATAGGCAGCACTGTACTCTGACACCCAGCAGCAGACCTCAACAGACACCACACCCTTCGCGTGTCTAGACCCCCTCACAAACACCACTGCATTATGGCTCAGCGGAGCCCCCCCTGCGTACACCCCTTTGCACTCTCAGACCCGGGAGAGGCTGGCGTGCAGCGTTCGACTAAATCCACCTCACTGCATTATTTATCCAGCCTTGCAATTAATTCCCCTCCAACTCGCCATTAAGTGCCTGAGTAATACTATCTATAAATCACGGGGCACAGGCAGCCTGAGCTGGGCCGGGTGCTCCTCCTAATTGGCCGTGCATCAGGGTTATTAATCTGCCTGCGCAGCGCTGAGGGCGCCCTGGGCCTGCAGCCACTCCCCGGCCTGCTGGGAAGCTGCTGTCGGTGGACTCAGAGGTGCGGGGCAGCAGTGCTCAGGAAAAGAGCCAAGTCATGGCTCGTGCAGGCAGGAAGTCCTAAGCAGTCCCCGCCCAGAACGTCCTAAAAAAACACCCTTTTACTACTGGGGAGGTCTCTGTCCAACAGGAAGCATTTCAGAAACAAATTGTAAGATAGAATGAAAGATGCGTGGTCACACCTAGAAACCAATCAGCAATAAGTATGTTGTGTGATTTGTCAATAGTCTAGCACTGATGACTGTGGTTTTTAGGTCGAGCCTAGAGTAGCGCGCAAGCGCTGCTTCTGGCGAAGACTTTATGTAGTGGGCATTTGAAAGCTGACCACACGCTCGTGCACAATGGCCTTTTCCGTGCGGTTACCCGCACGTTTCAGGCACGATGCACGAGCGTGTGGTCAGCTCAGCAGGCTGCCGCGCTCGCTCGCACCCGCTCCTCTCTCACGCTGCCGACGTCTCTGCTGTCCAGCGCTTCACTTGTTCTTTAACCAGCCAACACATTTTAACAGAAAGGGCCCGTATGCAGCCGGCTTCTCGTATTCGTGTGTTATCCAATTAACAGTCTGCTGAAGGACTAATCGAGAAACTGAAATTCGTCCAGAGCTGAAAAATGCTACGTGTAGATTCTGGATACCCAGGCAGCATTCACATTCTCGCGATTGACTGTTTTAAGAACATTAATTGCCCTTGTGATGCGGTTGTTAGGATGCTGAGCGTCTCTCAATGCCGTATTTGCATTTACATGTCCTCTTTGATGCGCGTGCCTTTGAGCACGCGGCCGCCTCACCTTAAGCTTTGGAGAGATCCTTCTGCGACAACATCTGGCGCCTGTCGAAGCAGCCGCATATGTTGTACCCCTGTTGTAGCAGCATAAGTCGTGCTTTTCAAGACAACGCATCACAAGATTGTCAGCGTGTGTCTAATAAGAGCATCTGGTACACCTGCCTCAATTAATCACTCACGCTATCGGCACAGCTCTTCGTTCTCCGGAAGAAGTTTCCAGACTATAACAAAAAATTATCGACAGGAAGAAGGTGCACAAAGCAAACAAATGGTACGTCTTTGCAACATAGTCTAGGAAAATAGCACCAGAGCGAAAAATAATACCTTACAGAAACAGGGCCAATTTACAAAACCTTTTGTGCACATAGGTTGCATGATCAAAATGTGTGGAAACGTAGCTTGGACATCCCACTCCCGGTTTCACAAAATCAGTATCTACAGGTATTTCTAGTTTAAGGCAGCACTTATAGGCAGGCACTGATTTCTTTGTATACTGAAACATGAGAGCCGGTACACAAAAGTATTAACCAGAATGACATGTAGTACTCCAGGAGTAGTCTTTTGTATACTCTCACATGACTTCGTGAATCCCTCCCAATGTGCAGAGTTTTGTGGACGCGGACAAAGGTCTCTCTCCACTGATTACCACCCAGATTGCTTGATAGGAGATGCCTGTTGCTCCCTGTTTTTCTCATTGCATCTTTATGTATGCATGTATAATCACAAAAAGGGGTTAAGGGTCAGGAAGGTCGAGGGATACCGTCCCTGTAAATAACAATATTATGTAGCAATACGGCATTTCTAAATGAATAATTACTGACCTGTATTTGCTTATACCTCGACCACTGATGTTGACAATCAACTATTTAGCTTTATAAATTAGTCCGGATCTTTATCCTAACTAGCCAGCTGAGACATGAGAATAACGCTATCCTAAGGGGTAAGAGACAAAAAGAATAAAAGAGTTTTTGTGATTTGCTGTGCCTGTATGACAACCCTTTCTCACTGATGTATGTGCTTTGTTTCTACTCTTGCACGTATGTCAAGTGCTGTTGAGTTTGTGTTTTAAGAGGCAGGGCGATTATGCCATTTACTGTTATATTATATTTTTATATATATATATATATATATATATATATATATATATATATATATATATATATATATATATATATATATATATACATATATATATATATATATGTAGAGCACAAGCAACGGGGAACTTTGCATAATGTACTTTATATATGACTAAAAGATACATTTCATTCGGCAATGCAAACTTGTAATGGAATGTATAATGTGCTGCATGGCTAAACACTTATAAGGTCCTAAAGGCGAGACCTATTGGCTATGCCAATGCTTGTTTTTCAAATTGCCGAACGGGCGTCATTGGTAACAGTGAGACATAAGTGCATTTGGCGTGTCTGCATTCACGGGTGGTGCTGGATTTTTGCCCTCATTGGTAAAAATATATATTGTCCTTCAAACAACATCTCCTTCGTGTGGATTACCCCCTGCTGAAAATTTCTGTGGGAGTGCAATCCAAATAGTTGTACAAAAACCGAGTCAAATGGGCATAAACCCTTTTTTTAAATTCAGCTTGAGATGATGGCAGCCCTTGTTGCTAACTACTTCCGTCGCCTATGGATTAGACCAGTCTCTCAGTGTGAATCAACTCAAACCAGAATGCATGGTTGCCAGGTTGGCACATGAAGTCAGGATGCCATGTTTCCTAGTTTGGACCTTTTCTTTGAGAAACTAATGTCTTTGAGTTGTAGTGATCAATCAATCAGTCTTGTATAGTGCAACTGGTCACCCCGGGGGGACTACAGGCGCTGGGGTTCTGTGAGTTTTGGTTGAAAAGTCATGGCTTGAGCTTCTTCTTGAAGACTTCCAGCGAGGGGGTGGTTCGCAGCTGGAGGTCATTCTAGGACTTGGTGGCGAGGTAGGAGAAGGAACCACCTCTGCAGCAGCTCCGACGCGGATGCGGGGGATCTGTGCCAAGGCGAGGGAGGCGGAGTGGAGCTCCCTGGTAGGTCGGTGGAGTATCAAGCGGTGGTTGATGTAGGCAGCTCTGGAGTTGTGGAGGGCTTTGTAGGTGTGTGTCAGGAGTTTGAAGAGGCATCTTTTCTGGACGGGGAGCCAGTTTAGGCTTTTGAGGTGGGGGTGGCACTGGCTCTTCTGGGGAGGTTGAGGAAGAATCTTGCTGCGGTGTTCTGGACAGTCTGGAAGTGGTTGAGAAGCTGTTTGGTGGCTCCAGCATAGACTGTGTTGCCGTAGTCAAGGCGGCTGGATACGAGTGCTGTGGTGACTGTTTTCCTTGTGAAGGAGGGAATCCATCGAAAAATTCTGCATAGCATGTGGAGGGTGTGGAAGCAGGAAGAGGATACGGCATTAACTTGTTGCTTCATGGTCAGTTGGCTCTCCAGATTGAGTCCGAGGTTACGTGCGCGGTCAGTGTGGGGCCGAGCTCAGTGGGCCACCAGGTATTATCCCAGGGAGAGGGCTTGTTCCCGAAGATGAGTACTTATGTTTTGTCCGAGTTGAGCTTTAGGCAGTTGGACTTCATCCAGGTGGTGACTTCGGATGAGGCATTATGAAGGTGTTGAAGAGGGTGGGGCTGAGGGAGGAGCCCTGGGGTACGCTGCCGATGATGTTTTTGTGTACGGAGGAGAAGGGAGGTAGATGGATCCTCTGAGTTCGACCAGAGAGGTTGGAGGAGATCCAGTTGAGGGCGTTGCTTTGGATGCCAATGTGGTGGAGTTTGGTAGTGGGAGACGTTGTCGAAGGCCGCAGAGAGGTCGAGGAGGATGAGTGCTGCTGTTTCACCATGGTCTAGGAGGCATCTGATGTCATCAGTTAGTGTGATTAGGGTGGTCTCGGTGCTGTGGTTCGATCGGGATGCAGATTGGAAGGCGTCAAGCAGGTTGCTTTCTTTGAGGTGTTCTGTGAACTGACAGTTGATGGCTTTCTCCAGGACTTTGGCGGGGAAAGGGAGTAGCGAGATGGGGTGGTAATTATTGAGCTCATTGGGGTTGGCGGAGTGTTTCTTCAGGAGCGGCTTGACGTCCGCGTGCTTCCATGCATCGGGGACGGAAGCCTTGGTGATGGAAGAGTCATGAGTTGCTGCCAATGAAGCAACTGGCCAAACAAATAGAACCTGGACTGGAAACATGGTGTCATGACGTAGAACCAGGTGAACTCTACTTAAATGTAGGAAGACCCCTCAGTAATGTTTCCCTGAGTTAAGAGACACTCAGCGCTCAAAGGCAATTGACAGCATACAGAAGAGCAGCATAGAGGGCTCAGAAGCCCCCCGTTATAAAGGGCAGATCTTCGAATGGTATGCTGGATTCAGGGCATCGGCCCTAAAATGCTGGGCTTATTGAGATGATCTTTGCTACGGCGAGGGGTGCTGAGGATACAGGAGGTTTTCAAATAATCGAGAATGGAGCACATCGATGGTCAAACTCCTAGGGACAGTGAGATAGTCACTCCCCTGAGGCGAGGGAAGAAGTAATGCAGATACATTCTATAATCAAGATATGCAAAGATAAATATAGCAAGCATACAATTTCTACCTAAGTTCTAATAGCATAATAAAACTGACACTAGCAGAAGGAACCTGCATTTTTTAACACCACTAGTTGAAATAAACATAGATAATGTGCTGACAGCGCTACTGTGAAGACACAAAAAACAAGTGTATACCTTACAATGTTTGCTTAATCAATATTTTACTTTCTATGCCATATTCAATTGCAAACTTCCAACACATCTCCCCGTTTATAACAAAACATCGTCCATTTTCACACAGAGTCCAACATATTTTAACTTACAAACAACCCCATGCTCTGTTGCATGACGGAAGTCTGGAAACCAAGGTGGCCATTCCAATGTGGGCCATAACATGACAACACAACACAACATGAGAAAAGGCCATGCCTTACCTTTTCCTTATGGCACTACCTCTACTTAGTAGTGGAGCAGAGAGACTGCACTCTACTCTCTGCCCTACACAGTGGAGCAATAGCAAAATATTGAGGGTACAGCCATTCCTTGAAATCCAGTGGATTGCATCTCACCTCAAACAAAGTTTACCTTTGCACCCCAGAATTACTCCTTTGTCAGCGTAATTTGGGAAATGCCTCAAGCCTCACCGTTTCACAATCTTCTTAGAAACCCAGGCAGTACTCTTCACTCTGCTGCCTCATTCCACTCCTATGCTATGTTCATGATAGCAGTGGACTGCACGGTGAAAGTGCAGTCCACTGACCTTTTTAGTGGACTGCTCCCTTCACTGCACAGCTCCGCCTGGTAACTGCTGTTGCCCCCATTGCTGCCTCTCTAGTCAGGAGTTCAAGGCCCTCCTCCACCCGCAGGCTCCCGCCTGCGCCTCATCCCTGGTTTTCTAGTGGTAGAGAGTCTCTGCTCTGCTGCTGGAACACCCTTCTCTCTCTTTTTCTGCTTTTCTCTGCCTCTTTTGCCTTCTTTCTGCTTCTGCCTTTTTTCAGTTTTTTGCCTTGTTTCCTGCTTTTTGCACTTTTTTGCACTTTTAGCCACACTTGCCGCTGCGATCCCCTGCGGCCCTGCCCCCTCCAGTGACCCTTCCCACGTTTCCCGCCTCCCAGCTGTCCAGCCCCCCTACTTAATGGCGGCCGCGGCGCTGTCGCCCCAAAGCCGTGCCAAAGGTAAGCCCGTCAGGGCCCGTCCGCGTCTGGACTGCGCCCAGCACCAGGGGTTCTGGTTCTCGGACCTTCCACCGATACGACGCCAGCACCCTCCTCACCCTCATCACAGGACACCTCCATTTCCAGATCCAGACCAGCCCCAACACCACCCTCTGCAGCACCCTCGTCTACAGGCCTCCCGACCCCGCTTGCCTTTCACTGACGCCATCGTAGACCTCATCGCACCCCAGGCTCTCGCATCCACTGATTACATTCTACTTGGTGACCTCAACTTCCACCTGGACAACCCCAGTGACCAGAACACCATATCCCTTCTGGAGAACCTCGCCAACTTTGGACTCAAGCCGCTAGTCACCGCTCCGACTCACTTTCCGGACACACGCTCGACCCTGTCTTCTCTGCCAGCAGGAACATCACCTACAGCCACACCACCGAATTCCTCTGGACCGACCACCACTGCATGCACTTCGTCTTCGCCACTCCCACCGTTCACCACCGCCCCCCCCATCGCAGCTGAAACAAGGCCACTGCAGAACATCTCGTCGCCTTCCTCAGCACTACCACACTGCCGACATCAACAGACGCCAACAACTCAGCATACAACCTTCACCGATGGATCTCCAACTGCGCAGACACTCTGGCACCCCTCAAAAAGGCTCAACACACAGCAAAGAAGTAAGGTTTTCATGAAATCACAATTTTTTATCAAGTATCAGTTTACAATAAGGTGTAGCAAAAGCACATTTACTTTGTAAAAACTGCCCTCACCCACAAAGTATTGTGGCATGCTTCATCATAGGGCTGCTGCAACGCCTCAGCGCAGACCAACGCTTGAGGCGGAGCAATAGGGTGGGGGAGACAATACAAACAAATAAAGAAAGGGAGAAGAAGGATCCAACTAAAAAGTGCAGATAGTGAATCTTAAAACTAACTAAGGGATATCCTAATAACAATTTTATTCCTGGATTCCCTTGTCAGGGTTAAAAAGGTAGTTCATACCCTAGGATGGTGGTGAAGTGAGTGTTTTATGCACCCTACACCTCTCCGTTCTGCATAAAGGTCGACATGTTTCTGCCGGAATCCGTATCTCTACCGGCTTTCATCAGGACTGTCGGATCCCTATGCTAAGTTCCCTTCCTGCCCCTAGTATATCAATATACTTAAGGTTACTCCACCTGTATTCTGTGGTGTGGTCCAGTACACATACTCTTATTTGAGATCTGTAAATGGAAAAAATACAAGTGAAGCGAGTTCGTGCATCAATGAACAGACGAACAAAAATAGTGAGTCAAGTGACTAAAAGTGCTATATATGCTACCTTTATTGTTACTAAACCATTTTGGTGCGACGCGGGCGTTCTTATCATTATACGCCACCGCTAGTGAGGGAACACTGCCCTTATATAAATTGTGCACACAAAGATGCAAGTTTCAATATTGCAAGCATTATGTGTCTACGTCCTAACATAAATGAACACACCTACTTAAAACAATTATGTTGGTAACCATGCCCCCAACAGTACTCTTATCGATAATGCTATGAACTTATGTGCTTAAGGTCACACACATAGCCAAACACTCGGTGCATCTTACCGAGTTTACTGTATCATTCTCTAAAACTGGCACAAGAGAAGAGGGCGACCCCCTGTAGTCACACACTGGTTTGGAAAAATTGCAATCAGGTAAGTATCGTAAGTATCAAACAAGGCTCGCGCTCATAGAAATTCTCAATCTCTTCTATTGGGCTCTTCATCTGGCCACCCTGGTCCGGTGGGGCGGATAAAGTTCCTCATAGGCCCTTGAAAAATTAATTTGGCTGTAAGTATAAGATGCTCAGTATTGGAATGGATTTTTGTATTGTATCATCTACACCTACAAGGTGTTATACTTATTTATCTAATTTCTTTCATCCTTTTCAGTCTTTAAATTATTTGAAGGAATAGGCTGTTCTATTATTTCACCTAATCTTGGAGCCTTTGAATTTATGCATAAGCTCCTGCGATAACAATTCAGCATTTCCTCTTGATGCGAGTATGGCATGTGACACTGTTGCCGTCTCTGTCCCTTTGCATAGGTGGATAGGGCCACTAATAGTTGTTCATTCCTTTTTTGGTTTCATAGCTTCATTCTACAGAGTCATTTTCTGGGCGGACACCATACGATCGTTGCACCTTCTGTTGGGTCTACTTTAACAATAGGTGAATCAACTATTGCATCTCCTTGTTTTGGAGTTATGGAACATTTTGGCACATTAATCTATTCTTTTCACACATATAGGTTCTGAAGATGGTTTAAGGGTCTTTTCTCCCCTTCCTCTTGGTGGTGGTAGTCATTTCCAGGCGCATTATCTTTTGTTTCTTCTCTCCTTTTTCTAAATAGAGAGGGATTTTGTCTCTCATTTTTTGCTGTAATATAACCCTTGAATGTCTGATACCCATGTTTATATATTTTTGTTTTTAGATGTTTGATTGAAACTGGTACGGATGCTCATATAATTACCATTTGTCCTGATGATGACCATTTAGTTTCACTATGGTCAAAACGCCGTCGACGCAGATATGTGGCCGAAATTGAAGAGGACGCCTTGTTTGCTTTGTGTTGTTTCAGTTTTGTCCTGAACTTCTGATTTTTGTAAACCTTTTCTTCCTCAGCCACTTGTCTGTTTACACATTGCACTGTTTATAGGTCTTTGTTTGTGGATTGTGTTGAGCACCTTTTGTCTTTTATGTTTTAAGATTGAATTATTTATCATTGTTAATAAAACTTTTTCTATGAATTGTATATATTTAAACATTGTTTTTCTCTTTTTCTCCTTTTTCTCTTTCCTCTTTCCTTTTCTGTGTCTTCATTGGTGTTAGACCTGGCACCATTGGCGTGGGTCTCCCTTCCATTTTTTCACTGTGCCTCCTATATTTTTGCTATGTTTTTGCTGGTCTAGATGCTTTGGGCACTTTGCCACTACTGTTCAGTGCCAAAGTGCAAGTGCTCCCTATTGTAAATTGTTGTAATGGATTAGTGACTCCATGATTGGCTTATTTGATTTACTTGTCAGACCCTAGTACAGTGCACCATGAGTGCCCAGGGCCTGTAAATCAAATGCTGCTGGTGGGCTTGCAGCACTGATTGTGCCCCCACAGAAGCAGCTTGTAAAATATGGCTCAGGCCTGCCATTGCAGAGCCTGTGTGCAGTCTGGGACTGCCATGTCGACTTGGCAAGTGCACACACTTGCCAGTCCCTAAACCTTCCCTTTTCTGCATGTTAGTCACCCCTAAGGTAGGCCCAAGGTATCCCTGTGGGCAGGGTGCATTGTATGTGAAAGGTAGGACATGCCCTGGTGTGTGTGGAATGTCCTGGTAGTGAATTACAGCCAATTTCGGTTTTCACTATTGCAAGGCTATCTGTTCCTGTAGGCCAGAATGGGCAGTTTGATTATAACATCTTATAAACATAACTGACCCTAGGAACAAGATAGAGAAATAAAGTTTAGTATGCCTGAACTCAGAATGTTAAAATACATCTTTTAGTGTGGGTGATTTTTACATTCTGTGTTTGAAAATACCACTTTTAGAAAGTAGGTATTTTCTTGCCTGACCAACCAGTATGCCTCTGCTAGGTTTGTGTATTCCATGTCTGGTTTGTGAGTGACAGGAGGCTGGAGAGGGCATTGGCTCCAGCAGTCTGATGAGTCAGGGCTGGGCTGAATAGGACCTGGGTTGAATAGAGAGTAGGGGAGGAGATTTCCTTTCACATGCCTGAGCCTACATAGAATAGAGAGTAGGGGGAGGAGATTTCTTTTCAGCTACCTGGGCCAGGTCTGCTTTCAACAATGCTGTCTCCACCTCCTGCCAGGAAGCTGCACCAGGGAGGACAGAACTGGTTTGGGCTGGGTACAGACACTCTCTGCCTTCAGAGAACAAAGGATTTTGGAGTATAACTATTGGGGCCCAGACCCCAGAACTTTAGATCACTTCTGTGAATCAAGATGAACCTTTGTCAAGGAGAGAAACCAAGGAAGCTAAAGGAGGAGACTGCCCTTACGCTGGTGACTGTTTGGGGTTGGCCTGCAGTGGTTACTTATTGCCAAGGAAAGGAGAAAAGGAACTTTGTGTGTACTTTAATCATCTTGAGGAAGATCTCCAAGGGCTTGAAGCTGAGCTTGCCTCCTGTTCTGAAGTCTCAGGGACACAAAGACTTCACCACCAGCTCCCCCTGAATTTTCTTGCTGGGAATTCTACCTGCAGAGAGGTGCCTGCTGTTGTTTTGGGCTCTCTAGAGACTGCGTGTCGCTGGGAGTTGGAAGCGCGACGCAACGAGGAAGAAGCGTGTCGCCGCCGCAGCTGTTGCCGTCGCATCGCTGGAAAAGCGTGTTGCATCGCCGGAGAAGCGTGCCGCCGCCGCAGAGGTTGCCGTCGCATCACCGGAGAAGCGCGTCGCAGGGCCTGTCACGGCTCAAGAAACCACCGATTTTGCCGCACAGCCGTCGGGCGTGCACGCATCGTATCCAAGTTGTCGCATCGCATCAAAGACGCCATTTTGTCGCATCGCACCGGATCGTCGCATCGAGGCGCCATCTCGTCGCATCGTAACCGGAACGCAGTAAGAAACAGACGCTTCGCCTCCTCTCCGGTAAGGAACAGACGCATCGCCTCCCCTGCGCTGCAGTAAGGAACAGGTGCGCCGCCTCCCCCGAAGCAAGGAATTGACGCCTCGCCTTCCCTGCGACCCTTTTGTTTATATTGCGTTACACATCCAAGGTACTTTGAGAGTAAAGTGTCGCATTTACCATCTACATTGAACTAAGCTATTTCTACCATTTGAAAGTCATATTTTTGAGTACTGTATTGTGGATTTTTGTCGTTTGGTCTTGTGTTAAGTCTAGATAAAGATTACTTATTTTTCTAAACTGGTGTGGTGTCCATTTGTAATGTTTTCACTGTATTACTGTATGTGTTCACAAATGCTTTACAAACTGCCTCTGAGATAAGCCTGCCTGCTCATGCCAAGCTATCAAGGGGGTGAGCAGGGGTTATTTTTGGAGTGTAGCCCCCTTACCCTGACTAGAAGCAAGGGCCCCTACTTGGTCAAAGGTACCTACCTCTGCCAACTAGAGACCCCCATTTCTAACATTAGTGGTCAGGGGTGAGGATTCTGGACTTGCATTTGTGACTCATATACAGTGATTGGTATACACTACTAGTGAGTGCAGACCATAACGCAACCACATACATTTTGGTAGAATTGTTTTCCTTTGGACTTCTATTTTTGCTAAAAACTGCCAATCCTTGTTACCATGAGCAAAGCAGCATCCAACGCATCTATGGATCTACAGTTTGAAGAAGAGAGGGTTGATACCTACACTGTGCCACAGCTTAAGACCCTCTGTAAAAGATTTAAAATCTCTGTGAAAGGCCTCACCAAGAAGGAGGAGTTCCAAAAGGTGCTGAGGGCCTGGGTGGAAGCTAGAAATGGTACTGAGCATCCCGAAGAGCCTAGGGAGGAGGCAGAGAATACAGAGGGGCAGCTAGATGGGCCATTGGGCCTGACCGGGGAGAAAGCACCTTCCAGGGCAGGCAGCAGTGTTTCTTCAAAGGGCCTGTCCCCAGGAGAGCTGGGGGACAGGGAGAGGGATAGAATGCATAAGATGGAGCTAGCCAAGCTCAAACTGGTTGGTCAGATGGAATTAGAAAGCAAGAAGTTAGCCTTGGAAGAAAAGAGAATGCATTTAGAGCATGAGAGAATGTTGAGGGAGTTGGAGTTGAAAGCCAAGAGCTTAGAGATTACTCCCTCTGGTGGCAGCACACCATCCGTGCCTGTAGAAGCAAGAGTATTCATCCCCAAAGATGTAATTAAGGAGTTCCACAAGCATGAAGATATTGGGCAATGGTTTAAGGCCTATGAAGTGGCCATGACCTCCCACCGGGTCCCTGAGAAGGATTGGGGAGCTGGGTTGTGGGGGCGGTTTCTCAGTGATGGGCGGGACACCTTGTTAGACTTACCCTCTGAGGACCAGAATTCCTATGTCCACATGAAGGAAGCCTTAATGACCAGGTATGGGTTGACCCCAGAGCTTTATAGACAAAGGTTTAGAAATTGTAAGAAACTGGAGTCAAGTTCTTGGGTGGAATATGTGTCTTTTTTTATTGCATGGGAGCACTTGTCCAGTAATTGTTTTCCAGAGCTACGCCAGCACCTGATTGATAGCAAGCTGACTAACCCTAGGAAGCTTGCTGAGGAGGCGGACTGCTGGGTTAGTACCCGGGTCCACAAGGGTCATGTGGGAGACTTCGCCAAAGGTGGGCAGGGTCCCCAGCAGAAGAGTGGGGGGGGACAAGGGTAAACAGAGGGAGTTCCAGAAAGGGCCCAAAGTAATCCCCAAGGGAACCAAGGGAAGGGTTCCCAGCCTCCCCCTGAGAAGAAGCCAGGGGCCCTGACAGATAAGCCTGTTCAAAAGGGGCCCAGGAAATGTTATAATTGTGGTCAGGTGGGCCACTGCTACTGGGACCCTAAGTGTCCCATGAAAGCGAATGCAGCACCCACTGGTGCACCGCCCCGGCAGATGGCTAGTGTAGCCCTGGGGGAGGAGTTGGGTGCCCAAGGTGGGTGGGGTCCCGCAGAGATGTCCCTGGTCTCTTTAGGAGACAGTGAGATGGTCCCTAGGACCCAGCTGCCTGATAACACTAAGAAATACAGGCAGTGGGGGACCATCAATGGCCATAGGGTGGAGGCTCTGAGAGACACCAGAACCAGTGTGACAGCTGTCCGCTGTCGGCTGGTGTCTGAAGAGTAGGTGATCCCCCATACATTTTACCCTGTAGTTGCCGCTGACAACTCAGAGAGCCACTGCAAGGTGGCCCAGGTTCCCTTTGAGTGGGGGGGGGGTCTCAGGTACCTTTCAAGTAGCTGTGAGGCCAGCCATGCCTGTTGACTGTCTGCTAGGCAATGATGAAAGCTCCCCTTGGGCTAAGGTGGAGTGAAGGGCTCATCTGGAGATGTTGGATCTGCCTGAGTGGGCGTGTGACACCACTCGATCAATGGCAGCCAGTAAGGGTGTTCAAGAAGACCTGGAGCCTGAAAGAGTGACCCAGGTGCCTGCCTTAAAGAGAAGAGGCAGGGGGCGCGGGAAACCGGCCCGAGGTTCCCACGGTCCAGAAGGAGGCAGACCTTGAGGAGGATGCCCTGGAACCTACAGGGGAGCAAGTAGCTAAACTGGGGGAACCTGCCTGAGCTGACCCATTGACAGCAGGAAGGAGGACCCTCCAGGGAAGAGTTCTGCGAGGAGCAGAAGAAGTGCCCTTCTCTTGTGGGTTTGTGGCAACAGGCCACAAACCAGGCAGCAGGTGATCAGTCTGGATCACATTGGATCTACTGGGAGAATTGTCTCCTGTATAGCGAGCCTAAGGTTGCTGAGCCTGGGTCAGCCCGTGTGCTGGTGGTACCCCAGCGCTTCAGAGCCTTCCTACTGGGTCTGGCTCATGATGTGCCTTTAGCAGGACATTTGGGGCAAGACAAGACCTTTGAAAGGCTTGTCACCCACTTTTACTGTCCCCAAATGCGCAAGAGTTCAGATACTCATTGCAGGACCTGTCAGACTTGCCAGGCAAGTGGTAAGAGCGGGAGGAAGCACAAGGCTCCTCTCCAACCGTTCCCTGTGGTCAGCACCCCCTTTGAAAGGGTGGGCATTGACATTGTGGGGCCTCTGGATCCCAAGACAGCCATGGGCAACAGGTTTATCCTGGTCTTGGTGGACCATGCCACCCGGTACCCGGAAGCCATCCCTCTCCGGACTGTGACGGCCCCCGTGGTGGGTCGTGCGTTGATGGGGATTTTCTCCCGTGTGGGGTTCCCCAGAGAGGTGGTGTCAGACCGTGATACCAACCTCATATCTAAGTGTATGAAGTCCCTGTGGCAGGAGTGTGGTGTAACCTACAAGTTCACCACTCCTTACCACCCCCAAGGTAATGGGCTGGTTGAGAGATTCAACCGGACCCTAAAAGGCATGATTATGGGTCTTGAGGAACCCATGAGGCGTAAGTGGGACGTCCTCTTGCCATGCCTTCTGCTTGCTTACAGAGAGGTGCCACAGAAGTCCTTAGGGTTCAGTCCCTTTGAACTGCTGTATGGTCACCCCGTAAGAGGACCTCTGAGTTTTGTAAAGGAAGGCTGGGAGAAAGCTCTCAGTAAACCTCCCCAGGATGTATATAGCTAAATGCTGGCCTTCAGAAACCAAACTAGGCGTTTCAGCCAACTTACTCAGGCGAATCTTGAAGCCAGCCAGGAGGAGGTGAAATGGTGGTACGATCAGAATGCCACTCTGATCGAGTTTCAGCCTGCACAGAAAGTGTGGGTCATGGCCCCCGTGGAGCCTTGTGCACTCCAGGATAAGTGGACCGGACCATTTGAGGTGGTGGAGCGCAAGAGTGGTATCACCTACTTGGTGGACTTGCGGTCTCCTCGGAACCCTTTGCGGGTCCTGCTTGTAAACCGCCTGAAGCCTCACTTGGAGAGGTCCGAAGTGGGCATGCTCCTAGCGACAGATGATGGAATGGAGGAGGAAACAGAGCCTCTTCCTGACCTCCTGTCTGCAAAAGAGCAAGATGGGTCAGTGGATGGTGTAAACCTCTCTTCCACCCTGACCCCTGAGCAGCAGGATGACTGTCACCAACTGCTGGGACAGTTTTCTGATCTGTTCTCCCTGACTCCCGGTGTCACTGAGTGGCGCGTCCATGATGTGGACACTGGGGACAGTCCCCCTGTAAAATACAAAACTTACCGGGTGACTGACAGGGTGAGAGCTTGCATCAAGGAGGAGGTCTCCAAGATGTTGGCGTTAGGGGTGATTGAGTCCTCTAACAGCCCTTGGGCCAGCCTAGTGGTCCTGGTCCCAAAGGCTGCCGCGCCTGGTGCCACACCCGAACTCCGGTTCTGTGTGGACTACTGAGGACTCAATTCAGTCACCAGGACTGATGCGCACCCCATCCCCAGAGCTGATGAGCTCATTGATCGGTTAGGGGCTGCCGGGTATCTCAGTACGTTTGACTTAACGTCTGGGTACTGGCAGATCACCTTAACTGATGGGGCAAGAGAGAGGTCAGCATTCTCCACACCAGATGGGCACTACCAATTCAGGGTTATGCCCTTTGGGATGAAGAATGCCCCAGCCACCTTTCAGAGGTTGGTCAACCAGGTGTTGGCTGGACTGGAAGATTTCAGTGCCGCCTACCTGGATGACATCGCAGTGTTCAGCGCCAGTTGGGAAGAACATCTGCGCCACCTCTGGGAAGTGTTGATGGCGCTGCGGAGGGCAGGCCTCACGATCAAGGCGAGTATGTGCCAGATCGGGCAGGGTTCCGTGGTATACTTGGGACACCAGGTTGGGAGCGGCCAGGTGGCGCCCCTACAGCCCAAGATTGATACCATCCTGGCTTGGGAACCCCCCAAGACCCAGACAGAGGTGAGAGCCTTTCTAGGACTCACAGGTTACTACAGGAGGTTTTCCAAGGGGTATGGCATGCTTCAGAGCATGGTGTGGGGGCTGTACTTTCACAGATGATTGAGGAGGGCCTAGACCAACCTGTAGCCTTCATTAGTAGGAGGTTACTTCCACGGGAACAGAGGTGGAGTGCAATTGAGCGTGAGGCATTTGCTGTGGTCTGGGCACTGAAGAAGTTGAGACCATACTTGTTTGGGACTCACTTCCGGTTTCAGACAGACCACAGGCCCTCAGATGGTTGATGCAGATGAGGGGTGAGAATCCAAAGCTGTTGAGGTGGTCCATTTCCCTACAGGGGATGGACTTCACGGTGGAACACCGCCCTGGTACAGAACACGCCAATGCTGATGGTCTGTCCAGATTTTTCCGCCTTAGTGAAGAGAACTCCCAAGAGGGTGGGTAGTTCTCCCCACATTTCAGCTGGAGGGGACACATGTTAGACCTGGCACCATTGGAGTGGGTCTCCCTTCCATTTTTTCACTGTGCCTCCTATGTTTTTTTTATTTATAACTCTTTTTATTAAACATCAACATAATTCACCATATTGATTCAAGAGCAAGAGACAAGATATATTCCGGATTTCCGACTTAGGTCACAGGGAATCAAGTTACAGTGTACAATATAAGACAATTAGGGGGTTACAAGAGTCTCAGTTTCATTCAAGGGTGTCGGTGAGGTACAAATATTCCCTCTGTATTGGTTCCAAGGCCCCCACACCCTGTTCCATTTCCTGGGACACCCTCTGGCAACATAGACTGATTTCTCCCGATACATGCACCAGTCTAAGTCCTCCTCCCATTTTCCCAATGTGGGCGGTTGATGGGCCCCCCAGTTCTGTGCAATGTTCCTTTTCGCGATCATTACTGCCAGAGTTGCCCATTGCTTAGTGTAAGAGGTAAGGTCCGTAGGCTCCCAAATGTTTAGGAGGCACCTGCGTGCTTCTGGCTGCAGGTCGATAGTAAGTACCTCCCGTAGAGTGTCATGTATGGCTTGCCAATAGGACTGTATGTGTACACAGTCCCATAAGATGTGGATAAAAGTGCCAACTTCCCCACACCCACGTCTGCACTCCCCGCTATCTGCTCTGCCCATGCAGACCAAGCCCGGCCCTGTGGTGTAAATCCTGTGTAGAATTTTGAGCTGTACTAAGCGTAGTCTGGCCTGGACCGCCACTTCTCTCGGGGAGGAGACCGCCTCCCGCCAGTCCTCCTCATCCAGTTCTAAGCCGTCTCTTACCCATTTCTCCTTAAGCGATTGTAGCGGGACTTCCATATTATTAATTAGTTTTTTGTAGATCAGAGAGATGGTTTTGTCGGGAAGGTGGCCATCGAGTAGTCTATCCTCCAAGGGGGAGGCATCCGGAAGTGGGGACTTACTGGTGATGTGAGTGTGCAAGGCATGCCGAATTTGAAGATACCTGTGATACTCAGTAGCAGCCAGGCGATATCGCTGTTGGAGGGAGGCAAAAGGAAGGATTTCGTCATTGACCCAGAGATCTTTGATCTGGGAGATTCCAATAAGGTCCCATTTATCAAAGCCCTTGGATTGCCACAGATTTCCCAGCCTTTCGGAGTTCCACAGTGGAGTTGCCAGGGTGAGTCTACGGTCCCATCCCAGCTGTTTGTTAGCCACGTGCCATACATGGACTGAGTGTGCGGTCGGTCCAGTAAGGGGATATTTACGGGGCCTAGAATAGAGTGCTCTGCTGTACTCCCCCCCTGGGAGGAGCCATCTGTCCATGGCATACCCGGGATCATCTGGACGACCATATACCCCCTGGTTGATAGCCGCCAAATGGGTCGCCCAATAATACTTTTTAATGTCTGGGAGACTAATGCCCCCGTCATACCAATTGAGGGTCAACTTGGTTAGGGCAATTCGGGGTCTACTGTCCCATAAAAGGTCTCTTTGAAGATTCTCTATTTCTTTGAAATATGATTTGGGAACTGGATCCATTGAATTCTGGAGGGCGTATAGGAAGCGGGGCAGTGCCATCATTTTAAAAAGGACAGCTTTACCCAATAATGAAAGGGGCAGAGACTTCCAGTGTTTGATGTCGCTTTTCAGTCTCTGTATTGGTGGTAATAGGTTGCAGGCGAAGTGGAGCTCAGAGCTCAGTGTGATAAAAATGCCGAGATAGCAGAAGCCGTCCGACGCTATCTGTATCGGGCAGCCCCTCGGGAGGATGTGTGGCTCTCCCTGCAGGACATAGACCACGGACTTGGACCAGTTTATGGTGAATCCGGAATATCTCCCAAACACTGCGAGGATGTCCAGGAGGCGAATTAAGGAGACTCTCGGTGAAGTCAGATATAGCAGAATGTCGTCTGCATACAGTGATATCTTATCTTCCCAATCCAGGGACCAACGCATACCGCGAATCACTGAACCTCTGCGGATCCAAGCCGCCAGGGGCTCCAAGGCTAAGGCAAAAAGAAGCGGAGATAGAGGACACCCCTGGCATGTGCCGCTGCTTTGTTGGAAAGCTGGTGACTTGCGGTTGTTTACGACAACTTGAGCCATGGGATTTGAATATAACAATCGGACCCAACTCTTGAAGGTGGGACCGAATCCCAATTTGTCAAGCACAGCAAAAAGATATGGCCATTCTACCATATCAAATGCCATAGTGGCGTCTAGAGATACCAATATGGCAGGTTCTAGGATAGTTGTTGCTCTGCCCAGAATGCCATGTAATCTGCGTAAATTTAAGGCGGCATTCCGATGTGGCATGAAGCCTGACTGGTCGGGGTGCACTAGGGTATTAATCACTTTTATCAAGCGCGTAGCCAATAGTTTTGCCAGGATCTTAGGTTCTGCGTTGAGCAGCGATATTGGTCTATAGGATGCACAGCTGGTTTTGGGTTTACCCTCTTTATGGATGACCACGATGTTTGCAATCCTTTGATCAAAGGGAAGCATCCCCTTGTCTCTGCTATCTACGAACATCGAATGGAGGTATGGGGCTAACTTGTCCGGTCTCAGTTTGTACAATTCAATTGGTATGCCATTGGGACCCGATGCCTTCCCCGAATGTACCCCGCGTATCGCCTGTGCCACCTCATCGTCCGTAAAGGCGGACTCAAGATACTCACGATTTTCATCTGAGAGGGTGGGGAGTCTGATATCACAGAGCAGAGCACTATTGTCTTCGTCTGTGTACGTCCCGTTTGTGCGGTAAACCGTCTGGTAGTAGTCTGCAAACTGGTCGGCTATTTTCTGCGGATCAGTTATGGGGTCGGTGCCCTTGTCTTGTAATTCAGGTACCAGACGGGCAGCCCATTCCTTCCTATCCAGCCATGCAATTAGCTTCCCTGCCTTGTCTCCGAGTTCGTAAATTCTGCTCTGCGTATCTCTCCCCTGTGCCCTGGCTCTGTCCGCTGCTATGCTTTTGAATTTATCTTGTTTTAAATTCAGGAGGTGTAATTTTTCGGGTGTCACAGCCTGCTCTAATTCTTCTTCCACTCTAAGTATTTAGTCTTCTGCTCGCACTAAATCTTTTTGCTTGTCTTTTTTCTTGCCCGCGATCAGGGATAGGGCTTTTCCGCGAATAACTGATTTGTAGGCTTCCCATAACGTTTGTGCTGAGTCTACAGTCCCCTCGTATTCTTGGAAGTAATGGTCTGTGGCTTGGGCTATTTTCTTTTGAGTTTCCGGGTCTCGTAGGTACCACGGATTAATGAGAGCTATCCTCCCGGCACTCATTTGGCCCAGGACCACCTTCATCCAGACCGGTGAGTGATCCGAGATACCTCTGCCTAAATGGCAGATCTCCCGGATATTGAATGCCTGTGCCGCCGGGACTAGGATATAATCAATACGAGATAGACTACGATGGGCTCCAGACAAGAAGGTGTATTGGGTCCTATCTGGATTGTGTATCCTCCATCCGTCCACCAGTCCCATGGACTCGAGGAAGTCCGGTAACCACCTCTGCGCGGGTCTAATGTCCCACGGGGGATGACGATCAAGCGCTCCAGACACCACTGCGTTGAAGTCCCCTCCAATCATGAGGAGGCCTTCTGGGATTGACAAGAGTATAGCACCCAGGTCCTTGAATGCGTTGCTCTGGAGGCCGGGGGGGAACATACACTGAGACAAATGTGGCCGTCCTACCCTCCCACAAACCCGAGACACCTATATATCTGCCCCGATTATCGGACCATGTGGATTGCACAGTGAAGGGGAACGAGTTTTTGATTAATATGCCCACTCCCCGTGACCCGGTGGTGAAGCCTGCGTGTGCCACCAATCTATATCCTCCCTTGTTCAATGCCTGGCATGTGTCCCAATGAGATGTGTTTCCTGTAGGAGGATGACGCCTGGGGCCTGCCGCTTGATATACTGGTTGACCATGCCACGTTTGATCTTGTCGCCAAGTCCGTTTACGTTCCAGCTGAGGACTCTAACCCCTATATCCCACTGTGTACCCATCTGTATTAATGTATTGCAACCGCTCTTGCTCTGTAGCACATGTTGGTGTTGTCGATAGAACAAACTCTAAATACATTTCAAACCTCAATAACAAACATTCCCTCCCAACCTCCCCCCTCCCTTCGCCCCTGCACTCCGGGCTTCAAACTGCCTATGATTCAACTTGCAGAGTGCCTGTCGCCCTACAAAATTACTAAAAGTAGAAAAGTGGGGCACGTGGTGCCCCCCATCCCCCACCCCCAACCACAAGCAATAAAGTCGTGCAATCCCTTACATACGATTCTAATTGCCAAGCAATGCTACTCTGGTGAAAGGCTCATACCTTCACAGAAGTGTCCGGCAGTCCGCCCCGCAAGGGTCCCGGTTCCCCATCGAAGTCAAGTTGGCTTATAGGCCCATATCAACTGCACTCCCACCACAAGTCCGCCCCTTCCCCCCAAACCACTTTACCCCAGTATCCCATGAAGCGCCGATCAACGATTTTCCAGCCAGTCCGCCGCTGCTTCTGGGTGCTCGAAAAACCAGGCCCTTCCGTCCGCCTCCACTCGAAGCCTGGCCGGGAACAGCATGGCGTATTTGTATCCTTTGTCCCTCAGCGCCTTCTTGATCCCCAGAAAGGAGCGTCTTTGCCTCTGCACCAACTGGGTGAAGTCTGGAAAGAAGGTTATCTCTACGTTTCGTATTTCAGGGGTGGCCCAGTCCGGGCATGTTGGAGTATCACATCCCGATCTCGGAAGTTGAGAATCCTGGCAAGGATCGGTCGAGGGGGCCCCAGGTTTCGGCCGCCCCCGGGGACTCTATGTGCTCTCTCAATGACGAAAAACTTCCCGAGCCCCTGGGTTGCAGGTGATTTAGGATAAGATCTTCTACGAAGAGATCCGTGGCCTGCCCCTCCAATTTTCCGGGACACCCAAGATTCGCACATTGTTACGTCGCAGGCGCCCTTCGTAGTCATCCAGCTTGGTTTCAGCAAATTTCCGGAACTGTTGCAATTCTTTGAGATCCATCTGCAGATGGGAGGCATCTTCCACCAGACTTGCGGTAGTGAGTTCCACTTGTTTGATTCGTTCGTTATTTTTGTTCATGTCTGCCCGGAGTAGGTTGACCTCCACCGTGATGGCGTCCATCTTGTGTTCCAGCGAAGTCTTGATTCCAGCAATTGCTTCTAGGACGTCTTTAAGCGTGGGTTCTGGGTCCACCTCTCCTGCCGCTCCTCCACCCTTGCTCGTGGGGGAGGGTTCAGGTATTGATGTTTTGGGAGTGTGTACCTGTCCAGTCTGGTCTGCTGCCCTGGTTTGCTGCCTCTACTTGACGACATTGCGCATCGATTGTTGTCCCAGGCGCTTCAATGGGTGGAACTCCGCAGCGATAGGAATACTGAGTTGTGCCCAGCGTTGAGAGCAGACCTGCCACCCCACCTGGGCCCGCCGGCTACTCCCTTGGGTGCGGTCTCACAGTCGGGAGGAGGGGAGGCGGGCGTCGGCGGTCGCAGCGCGCGACCCGTACTTAGGCTATATTCTGGGTGGGCTGGCCAATGCTCCGGTATGATGGGTCCAGAAGTACAGTAATTGACTAGCTTGTGCGCCGGGGAGGACTAACGATGCG
Organism: Calotriton arnoldi; assembly: GCA_963921515.1. Classification (NCBI taxonomy): domain Eukaryota; kingdom Metazoa; phylum Chordata; class Amphibia; order Caudata; family Salamandridae; genus Calotriton; species Calotriton arnoldi. The sequence continues at coordinate 1,273,483 of CAWUFW010004643.1, forward strand.
TGGTGCGCGGCTGGGTGCATTACCGGTGCTCCCTGGGGAAGAATGGGCTGAACGCCGCCTCAGTCCCAGTGCCAGTGGAGCAATAGGTCAGGGCCGCTCCCATGGGAGCCACATCAGTCCCAGTCCACAGTGTTCACCACTGTGATGTAGCAGTGGCAGTCCCAGTGTCAGACCCCGCCGCGTGCTTTCCTGCAGCTGTCGTTATAAAGCGGTGGGCGTTACTGAAGTCGCCAGCTCTGTGTGGGGCCTTCGCATCTGCACACCCCGATACCCTCACGTTGCTGCAATATTTGGCGGGTGAGGTCTTCGGTCCAACGGTCAGGGCAAGGGTCGCAGGGCCACAAATCAAGCGGAGGCACCCGCACTGCTCTTCCGCCCCTCCACAGGTTCACGGCTCTCTATTGTCCTCCGCAAACCACCGCCACTACATTACGCCCTCGCGGGCCTGCCACATTCCTCCTCTGTCACCACCCCGGTGGAGAGGGGTGAAGGGGGGGGGGAACACCCCGGGCGGCCCCCGGGCGATCGATGTGCAGAGAGGCGGTGGCAGACGTGGGCCGGAATGCACGAAAGTTCGGGGTAGTTCCCCCTCTCCGATTTCAATCAAGGCCCCGGCTCACTGCGCCCTGCACCCTGCCCAGGCCTCCAACCGGTCAGCACCTACCTCCGGGTCTCCGGTCCACACTCCGGGTCCGCCGATGCAAGGAAGCACTCCGGGTGCCCTCCGGTCGAGGAGCCTCGGATGTAGCTTAACAGGAAGGGGGGCGCGCACACCGCAACCGCCCCTACTCGAGGCCCCGGCTTCAGCTTCACATGCAGGCCTCTTTCGAGTCGCGTCCGATACACAGCCCCCGATCGATGTTGGGGGCCCGCCGCCGCAGGGTCGTGTTCCGAGAGCCTTCCGACCAGTGAATTGCACACTTAATCAAGGATATGTGTGCCGGATAGACGGGGGATGATCAGGAGAAGCAGAGCTCCGCTAAGCTGCGGCCATCGCGCTTCGCGGCTTAGCCACGCCCCTTTGCTATGTTTTTGCTGGTCTAGATGCTTTGGGCACTTTGCCACTACTGTTTAGTGCCAAAGTGCAAGTGCTCCCTATTGTAAATTGTTGTAATGGATTAGTAACTCCATGATTGGCTTATTTGATTTACTTGTCAGACCCTAGTAAAGTGCACCATGAGTGCCCAGGGCCTGTAAATCAAATGCTGCTGGTGGGCTTGCAGCACTGATTGTGCCCTCCACACAAGCAGCTTGTAAAATATGGCTCAGGCCTGCCATTGCAGAGCCTGTGTGCAGTCTGAGACTGCCATGTCGACTTGGCAAGTGCACACACTTGCCAGTCCCTAAACCTTCCCTTTTCTACATATTAGTCACCCCTAAGGTAGGCCCAAGGGCAGGGTGCATTGTAGGTAAAAGGTAGGACATGCCCTGGTGTGTGTGGCATGTCCTGGTAGTGAATTACAGCCAATTTCGTTTTTCACTATTGCAAGGCTATCTGTTCCCATAGGCCAGAATGGGCAGTTTGATTATAACATCTTATAAACATAACTGACCCTAGGAACAAGATAGAGAAATAAAGTTTAGTATGCCTGAACTCAGAATGTTAAAATACATCTTTTAGTGTGGGTGATTTTTGCATTCTGTGTTTGAAAATACCACTTTTAGAAAGTAGGTATTTTCTTGCCTGACCATCCAGTATGCCTCTGCTAGGTTTGTGTATTCCATGTCTGGTTTGTGAGTGACAGGAGGCTGGAGAGGGCTTTGGCTCCAGCAGTCTGATGAGTCAGGGCTGGGCTGAAAAGGATCTGGGTTGAATAGAGAGTAGGGAGAGGAGATTTCCTTTCACATGCCTGAGCCTACATAGAATAGAGAGTAGGGGGAGGAGATTTCTTTTCAGCTACCTGGGCCAGGTCTGCTTTCAACACTGCTGTCTCCATCTCCTGCCAGGAAGCTGCATCAGGTAGGACAGAACTGGTTTGGGCTGGGTGCAGACACTCTCTGCCTTCAGAGAACAAAGGATTTTGGGGTATAAATATTGGGGCCCAGACCCCAGAACTTTAGATCACTTCTGGGAATCAAGACGAACCTTTGCCAAGGAGAGAAACCAAGGAAGCTGAAGGAGGAGACTGCCCCTAATCTGGTGACTGTTTGGGGTTGGCCTGCAGTGGTTACTTATTGCCAAGGAAAGGAGAAAAGGAACTTTGTGTGTACTTTAATCATCTTGAGGAAGATCTCCAAGGGCTTGAAGCTGACCTTGCCTCCTGTTCTGAAGTCTCAGGGACACAAAGACTTCACCACCTGCTCCCCCTGAATTTCCTTGCTGGGAATTCTACCTGCAGAGAGGTGCCTGCTGTTGTTTTGGGCCCTCTAGAGACTGCGTGTCGCTGGGAGCTGGAAGCGCGACGCAACGAGGAAGAAGCGTGTCGCCGCCGCAGCTGTTGCCGTCGCATCGCCGAAGAAGCGTGTCGCATCGCCGGAGAAGCGTGCCGCTGCCGCAGAGGTTGCCATCGCATCACCGGAGAAGCGTGTCGCAGGGCCTGTCGCGGCTCAAGAAACCACCGATTTCGCCGCACGGCCATCGGGCGTCCACGCATTGTATCCAAGTTGTCGCATCGCATCAAAGACGCCATTTTGTCGCATCGCACCAGATTGTCGCATCGCATCGAGGCACCATCTTGTCGCATCGTAACCGGAACGCAGTAAGAAACAGACGCTTCCCCTCCTGTCCGGTAAGGAACAGACGCATCGCCTCCCCTGCGCTGCAGTAAGGAACAGGTGCGCCGCTTCCCCCGAAGCATGGAACTGATGCCTCGCCTTCCCTGCGACCCTTTTGTTTATGTTGCGTTACGCATCCAAGGTACTTTCAGAGTAAAGTGTCGCATTTACCATCTACATTGAACTAAGCTATTTCTACCATTCGAAAGTCATATTTTTGAGTACTGTATTGTGGATTTTTGCCGTTTGGTCTTGTGTTAAGTCTAGATAAAGATTACTTATTTTCTAAACTGGTGTGGTGTCCATTTGTAATGTTTTCACTGTATTACTGTATGTGTTCACAAATGCTTTACACACTGCCTCTGAGATAAGCCTGCCTGCTCGTGCCAAGCTACCAAGGGGTGAGCAGGGGTTATTTTAGGAGTGTAGCCCCTTACCCTGACTAGAAGCAAGGGCCCCTACTTGGTCAAAGGTACCTACCTCTGCCAACTAGAGACCCCCATTTCTAACAATTGGTATAATTTTCCATATTTTTCATATTGTAATGTTTTCTTTAGGTTTTTGATTTTTTGTTTAAAATTTGAGGCACGTATTGTGTTAACCTGAACCCTTGCTAGGATTCTAGTATTGTTTGCCCCTGGTTCAGGTTTTCAGGGCTGCCCCTGTTGTTGATAACCAACAATACACAATTAGCCGTCCCTCTTCCCCAGCTCCTTACGTCGTCAAGGGTGGTGCGCCGCCACAATTATGGTCTCTCCTGGTGCCGTGCAGGTACCTGGCTTCAGGGAGTGCGGGCCCTTCTATGCCAATCGGCTTCCCGTCACGTGTGCCGCGTCCCAAGGGGCGTCAACCTGTGACATGGTGCGTAATGTCATCACGCTCGAGCTACAGAGAGCTAGAGCGATGACTGGCGCTTTTGGGCCCTCATCGTGGCGCAGTGATCATTACACGGGCTGATCATTAAATATGCTAACGCATTTATTTGTATGAGACACACGGATTTTAAAGAAGCAAACATCTTTAAAATTGTTCGTTAATCATTTTAAACGATGCAGGAGTAGTGAGCCAAACCGTCCCGTTTGAATATGTAAGAGCAGGTTTTTATTGTCAAAACTTTATTGGCAATAACTCTAACGCCTTTGTTAGTGTGGACAGAAGACTTCATTAACTAGCAACTTATCCCACAAGAAGGTATGATAGTCCCAGCCTTACATGCTGTATATAACGGTCATGATGTTTAGCTGTTACCTCTTTTACTAGGTGTGCTTATATAGTTGTTACATATTTCTGGGTGTGTGGTAAAAGTTATTGTTAACATGCAGAGCTTGTAGTCGTGCCCTTATATCAACAAATCATGTATGTCTATTCACCCCAGGGTCACCTTCAGTGTAGAGCATCTACATGCTTATTAATGTGTGTCATCATGGCCTGCCCAGGCTTGTCCATGGGATGTCATCATTCAGGCCTATTTCATGACTCCGTAGCCTGTAGACCCATTTCGGTTCGCGTATGAACAGGGTGTGGCTGGGAACCCGCGTATTGGGTGAGATGTAGGGTTTATCCAATACTGTCCAATGCAGGTCCTCCACTGTGTGTCCCATCTCTGCATAGTGTGTCGTGAGGCGCGTGGTGGTCCTTGCACAGTGGATATTACTCCTATGCTCCATTATTCTCACTTTCACTTTCCTTGATGTCATACCTACATAGATCAAGCCACAAGGGCATTTGATCATGTATATCACGTTCACAGAATTGCAATTAGTGTGCGTTTGTTGTTCCCATGGGTAGTTTAGACCCATGTCTACACTCTTGGTGTTGGCAGTAAGTCTGAAAACGTCACATGAGCCACATCTGGTGTGGCCTGTGACAGGAGGGCGCTCCCACGCTCCTCGTTGTACCGCTTGAGGTGTGAGGCGGGGTCTTGTGTGGACCAGATAATCCCTAATGTTGGAGCTTCTTCTAAAGGAGAATAAAGGTTTGTTCAGATGAAGGCCACTAGAGTTAAGTATGCACCAGTGTTTCAGGATGATGCGTTTAATCTGGGTGGAAGCTGTGTTGAATGTGGTCATGCAAATTGCGTTTTTGTTCTCAGGTCTTTCTACCTTCTCCAATAGGGCTTCCCTATGACAGTTCTGTGCTCTTTTCTGGGCTCGTCGTACCACTTTAGTAGGATACTTCCTCTTTATCAATTTCTCTGACAAGGAAGCTGCCTCCTCTCTAAAGGTCTCCAGTTCCGAGCAGTTTCTGCGCAAGCGCAGAAATTGTTCCACCGGTAGGTTCTCCCTTAGGGATTTGGGGTGGAAGCTATCAAAGAGCAGCAGTCCATTCTTATCCGTGGGTTTGTGGTACACCCTGGTCGTCAGTTTTCCTCCATATGGGATAATTTCTAGGTCCAGAAAGGGAAGGCATTCCTTGGTGATGGTGGTAGTGAAATGTAAGAAGGCATTCTGTGTGTTGAGCCATTGCATAAGGTCATCAATAGATTGTCTGTTGACTTTCCAGATGAGAATGACGTCATCAATAAAGCGTCTCCAAACCCGGATGTTTTGTGTCCATGGGCTCTCTGCGTCAAAGATGTATTTTTGTTCAAATGCAGAGACATACAAGCCCGCCAGGCTTGGCGTGAAGGCGCTACCCATGGATTTCCCATAGGTCTGTAGGTAGTATGTCCCTTTATACTCAAAAAAATTCTTAGTGAGTGCTATTTCAGCTAGATGTATTACGAAGGGCCTGGGGGTGCAGTACTGCCAGTCCTGCTCAAACAATATCTCCTCCACTACCCTCAGGGTCTCCATCTGTGGGATATTGGTGTACAGGGATTCAATATCCAAGCCCACCAGGTATTTCTCTTCAGGGTTGAAATCCATATCTTTTAGTAGATTAAGGACATCGGTGGTATCTTTAAGGTACACTACTCTACTTTGGACCAGAGGTTTAAAGAAAAAGTCACAAAATTGTGACAAAAGTTCCAATATGGATCCAATATCTGTGACGATAGGTCTCCCAGGCGGAGGTCTCCTTTCTTTGTGCACCCCTCAAAAAGGCACTAGGCAAGCAACACTCCAAGAAAGCCAGCTGGTTCACTCCTGCCCTCCACAAGTCCAGATGCACCTGCAGACGACTCAAGAAGAGATGGAGGAACAACAAAACCCCGGAAAACCACGCAACCTTCAAAACCGCCATCAATGCATACCACCTCCTCCTCCTCAAAACCACAAAGAAAACGGCCCTCCAAGACAGAATCAACACCAACGCACACAACAGCAAAGAACTCTTCTCCATCGTCAAGGAGTTCGCCAGGCCCAACAGCGAGAACACAGATGTCCCACCCTCCCAAGACCTCTTCAACAAACTTGGCACCTTCTTCAACCACATGATCAGGCAAACCTACAACAGCTTCGACATCCAAGACCCTGCCACAACTCCCGTCACCACCGCATGCAACCACTCTGCACCTCAATAGATCCTGCTCGACTGGACTCCGCTTTCCACAGACGACACACTCAAGACCATGAAGAGCATCCACTCCGGAGCCCGATTGGATCCCAGCCCGTATCACATCTTCCATAAAGCAGCCACCTCCATCGCCCCAGAGCTTCGCAACACACCATCAACTGCTCCATCGAAACCGCCACCTTCCCCGACGACTGGAAACGCACCAAGATCAACCCCCTGCTGAAGAAGCCAACCCGACAGACTTCAAGAACTTCAGACCCATCTTACTCCTTTTCCCAGCCAAGGTCATCGAGAAGGCCATCAACGCCCAACTCTCCGAGTTCATCGAAGAGAACCACGTCCTGGACATCTCTCAATCTGGTTTCTGAAGTAACCACAGCACTGAGACCTCACCCCTCGCCACCACCAACAACATCCGCTCCCTCCTCGACCACGGCGAAACCGCAGCCCTCATCCTACTGGACCTCTCGGCTGCCTTTGATACCGTCTCCCATCGCACCCTAATCACGAGATTCCACATCGCCGGCATCCGGGACAAGGCCCTGGACTGGATCCACTTCTTCCTTACTGGCCGAACACAGCAAGTCAGACTACCTCCATTCCTCTCAGAACCTACAGAGATCAGCTGCGGAGTGCCCCAAGGCTCCTCCCTGAGCCTCACCCTCTTCAAAGTCTACATGGCCCCCTCGCGGCCATCGTCAGAAACCACGGGCTCAACATCATCTCCTACGCCTATAACACCCAGCTGATCCTCTTCCTCACCAATGAACCCACAGCCGCCAGAACCAACTTTCACAGCCGGATGAAGGCCGTTGCCACCTGGATGAAAGATAGCTGCCTTAAGCTTAACTCGGACAAGTACTCATCCTGGGACCCACCCCCTCAGCCTGGGACGACTCCTGGTGGCCTACCGTACTGAGAACCCCTCTCACCCCCACGGACCACTCACGTAACCTCGGCATCATAATGGACTCCTCACTCACAATGAACCGCCAGATCAATGCTGTATCATCTTCCTGCTTTCACACGCTATGCCTGCTTCAAAAGACATTCAGATGGATCCCTACAGAATCCAGAAAGAAGGTCACCCACGCACTCATCACCAGCAGACTTGACTATGGGAGCGCACTCCATGCCGGCGTCACCCAGAAACAGCTCAGGAAACTACAGAACGTGAAAAACGCTGCAGTCAGATTGGTCCTCGTCATCCCTTGCCGCAGCCACATCACACAACACCTCCGACAACTGCACTGGCTCCCAGTCATCAAGAGAATCACCTTCAAGCCCCTTAGACATGCCTACAAGGCTCTCCATGACGCAGGACCAGCATATCTCAACCACCGCCTCTCATTCCACGTACCCGCCAGACAACTTTGCTCCACCCAACTTGCCCTGGCCATCTTCCCACGGATTCCCAAGACCAGAACCGGAGGAAGATCCTTCTCCAACCTCGCCACCAAGACCTGGAACACCATGCCCCTCCACCTCAGGCAATCCCCGTCACTGACCCAATTCAGGAAAAATCTCAAGACCTGGCTCTTCGACTAAACCTCCACGCCCATACAGATCAGCAGCCCCCCACCCCCCCCCCCCAGCACCATGAGACCCTCAAAGGTTAGTAGCCGCACTATACAAACTCCTGATTAATTGATCCTTTCTCTATTGGTATGCACTTCGTATCCTCAGGTTGCTGTGAAAACATTCCTAAATGTCTCTCTATCTGTTGAAATGAGAATGTCACCTGCCTGGTAAACAGGCATGTACACCTGCATGTAGGGGAGCAAATGCATATGAATCTGGTATCCTGACTTTTTAATCCCCTTGCTAACACATTAATCTAGCGTCTGCTTTCAGGCCTTTCTGTGGTATAGACAAGGTCCAGAACCTGTTCTGTCACTTGGAAGAGTGTGCCATGCATGTCATGTTTACTGATGGACTTCTGCCCATGTCTTGGGTTGTTGACAAAAGGTGGTAGTGGTGACAGTAACCCCAAGTTTGTAGATTAATAGTCCTAATCAGACCTTTTTCAATTTTGAAAGGCTGTAGACGACAGCCCCCTTACTGCTCCTCTTTTAAACCTCTAGTTTAAAGTTCCCCTGCAATGTGAAACCTAGAACCTTGCACTGATATCCTGGGTGCATGTCAAATGCATGTATGTGCAGTGAGAGTGTGTCATATATATGGTATTAAAACTTTGTGTGTTGTGGTAGGTTTGAGTACTGTAGCCATTGGACTCTATTTTGGATGCCCCTGCTTTAGCAAGGTACAAGATGAAGGATGTGTCGATAGCTGATGGTGATTGTTGTGTTTTGATCTGGGGGTTCTTGACTCAGAAGAAAGGGAGATCCCTTCCAGAAGCCACCTTGCAGATTGAGAACTTCTTCCAAGTCAGTGATGCCCTGGTTAACAGACAACTTCTGTTGGAGTGAAAGTGATTGGCACCACAAATCTCCAAAAAGGAAATTCCAGAAGGTCTGGACTCAGAAGAGTAAAACAAACTTAAGCAAAAGGGGAACAACGAGGAGTTACTAGTTAATTACAGAATACTATACTCACTAGGAGTATGCACAGGGTAGAAGGACAATTGCCATGCAGCAAGTATTGTTCAGATTTCCTTTAAATACTGAAAAAATGACCTGAAGGGAATCAAAATGCCCAGCAAGGCAAGATCCACCATCAAAATTGGGCAAAACCTAGCATGAACTACATATCAGGGGTGCCATCTTGAATTGGGAACCATATAGCAATCTAAGATGGCCCCTTTTTCCCAGGACGCACAGAGGAAACCAGAAGAAAGGTGATGGCGTTCATGGCACCTTCCAGAGATTCCCCAACCTGGGCTCACAGTACCACACCGCTCATGATAGAGATCATCGCAAGGAAAGACCAGCCCCCAACCCTGTGTCTCACACGCTGCGTCGCTGGGACAAAGCTTGTAACATACCATGTGCAGGAAACAGGGTTCCTAACTGTATACCCTCCATCTCGCCTGGAGCCCCACATTTAGTGGAATGTTGCCCAAAAAATCTGCAGTTTATAGAGGGTGAACAGACAGACTCTGCAGGTTCGCAGGACTGCTCAGAAACAGGATACCCTTTCCACCTGATCACCAGTTCAACTCGAAAAAGGTGGTAATTCACAATAGTAGATACCTCAGATTCTGGCTGACCATTAAAAAAGATGAGCAGGGGTGAGGGAGAGGCGCTAGAAAAGAGTTAGAAATGAAACGTTTCAGTTGAGGCACATGAAATGTAGGGTGAATCTTCCAAGTTTTGGGAAGTTTTAAACAAACAGTAACAGGAATAATCTTTTGACTAATGAAAAAAAGACCTAAATATCGTTGACTAGATTTGGACTTACCATACCTAATAGGCAGAGAGCGCAACCACACCTTATCCACAATTTGGTAATGCATCTTGATTCATCTATGTTCACCTGAGTGATCCTTCATCATTTTTTTGCGCTATTTGTAAATTTTTCACTACTTGCTTTCTGGTTTTGATCTGAAGTAGAACACCCTTAGAAACTGCTGGTACAGCAAGTTGAGCATTACCAACTGTAGGGCACATCCTGGGATGAAACCCCCTGTGAGCAGAAAAAAGGAGATACCTTGGTAATACTCTGAACACTGTTATTAAAGGCAAACCCAGCAAAAGGGAGTAATGATACCTAGTTAGCACTTGTGGCACCACAAAAACATCTTAAAAATTGCTTAAGGGTTTGATTGGTCCTCTCCGTTTGTCCATTGGTTTGCAGATGAAACCAGAGGACATGGCTCTGGTTATCCTAGAGCTGTACAAAAAGCTTTCCAAAAGTGTGAGACAAAATGAGGTTCCCTATCAGAAATAATTTTCTCCGGACATTCATAAACACTACAAGGGGTATATTTACAAGGAAATATCGCCACCAAGACGTCACTTTTAGTGATGTTCTAGTAGCGATAGCCCCTGCTCCTTATTTACAAAGTGGCGTTAAGCCACTTAATGTGACTTAACGCCTCTTTGTAAATAAGGTCCCTTTTTGCTTCACTTAGCATGAAAGTGGTGTGCAATGGGTGTTGCAGGGGGCGTTCTGCCGCAACACCTATTGCTTTTTGACGCTGCCCCGAGCTTACAAGGCTGGGGCAGCGCCAGAAACGAAGGCCAGGTAAAACCAGGTCTTAGGATGGCAATATGAGGAGAAATTATTAATTTTGCCTCATATTTTGCTCTTTCTATGTGTGCTGCATTCTGCAAGGGCAGGTGATTACAGTCACTGTATAACCCGTTCTTACACTTGGGTAGCTTGGCACTGAGCAGTCAGGCTCACTACAGAGGCAATGTGTAAAGCAAAGGCACAGCAGCCACACATAATAAATGCACTGAGCGTCACAAAAGAGACTGCACGCAGGATGTATGTGAAAAAGTTTATATTCAACAGACATATTCAATCATTATAGCATGACTGTGAGAAGTTGGCCTGGTATATGCTGTCCACTAATTAAAGTGGGCACCTTGCACTCTCGCCTTTGCACCAGCCGTGAGGGGAACGGCCAACGACAGCTCTCTCCTGCTCCCGCTGCCGTGAGGGGAACGGCCAACGACAGCTCTCTCCTGCTCCCGCTGCCATGAGGGGAACGGCCAACGACAGCTCTCTCCTGCTCCCGCTGCCGTGAGGGGAACGGCCACCGCGAGGAGACTCCAACCCCCAGCAGCCCAAGCGGCAGCGCCAGCCGTGACACCGCTTTTCGCGCCTGGAGGAGCGTTAAAGGTCCAGCGGGCCTCCCGCAGCGCGGGACGCGCCCGGGCGAAGCCCGGGCCAAGGGCGGGCCCATCCGCGCCCGTCAGAGTTCGGAGGAGGCCGGGCTGGGCCACCCCCCCTGAACACTATGCCTTTGGAATACAGTCTTTGAGGTACTGTTGATATCTAGGGGGTATGGCGAAGCGATTGCTGAAAAAGGGGGGGGGTCTAACGGGGACTCTGGACGCCTTCTTAACACGGGCGGAATCATTACTGACTCATGAAATACAGCTCACCGAGAGGAGACGTGCTTTGGACTCGGTGACCGCCTGTAAAAGATCCTCGCTAGGGGGCATTAGTGTTGCGATCTCGCCGGCAGGAGCCATGGCACCCGCTCCGCAATTACTAGCAAATGTGTGTAACATATCGGAGGGGGGGGGGGGGCGAGAGGAGCCTACTGTGTGTTGATGGGGGTATGTCAACACCTTCATCAAATAGGGGGCACGAAGGTCTGGGTGCCCGGATAGGAGTTCCTGACCCAGGGATGAGGGGTAGTGGGGATCCGCATTCTCGCCCAGGCCTGGATCCCGCCCCGGTCTCGCTGATTGTGTCCGATGCTCAGAGTGTAGCAGACGGAAGTGATGACGAGGGCGGTATTAGAATCACTAGATCTAAAGGGGGCCAAAGGGCTGGGCTAACAGATATGCTAATAACTAGCCCAGAACCCTCGTCGAAACATCATAGGGGTGGTGCACTACTAAAACAAAAATTTAAACAGAAGCCCAGGTCCAAGAAGTCACAATCTAAGTTAAGCACTCAGGATAATAGTAATGCTCCACAGGGACCTCCGGTATGTCAGGGAGTAGTTCCAACCCAATTGAATTGCCTGATATCAACTTTGGGGGACTGTGATAATGATCCCTGGAAAAGATTTGAGACCTTGTTTTCTGTCCTACTTGAGCCCATACTCAGTAAGTTAAATAGCCTAGAGGAGAAATTGTTAGGGCTGGAGAAAGTGTGTAGTAGTCATATTAAACCAACTCAGGAAAGAGGGCGGTGCACGTATGGCCAAGAGATCCCAATACAGATATCTCGGCCAGCACAAGCGGAACAGCAACGAGGTATGCAGGCAGATGGGGGAGGGGATAATTCGGTGCCAGGGACCAACATGCCGACAGAGGCACGTGTTGCGCTCTCAGGAGAGTCTGTAAATGAACATTATGCTCAAGGCGGGGGGAGTCAGACAACTAACAGTCATGGTAACACAGTAGTTTCTAACATGCGGGATGGAAGTGGCAGGGACATGACTGGGAAGGGTAGTAGGGTACTCAAGGGCGGTGTGGATGGGGAAGTAGCCTGCCCGAGGGATATTAGTGATAAAAGATTATTGTCAAGCCAACAAACATCGAGTAGAGTTGCTCTGCAGCAGAGAGATGACCTGCCAATAATAAATCTTCCACCAGACTGTTGTCCATACGTGGTTGTCCTTGTAGGTGTACCTGCCCAAACAATCACGTATGAGGAATCTACCTTACAATTAATTAATAAGGTAGCACATTGGCTATCCAAATTTGTGAAATTCAATACACGTGATCTTCGGCATATTTTAATGGCAAGAAGGGTGACCTGGATAGGCAGCACAAGGAAATCCTTTTCTGGAGACTGTGTGATTGTCACCTTTAGATATCCATGGTTGGCACAGTCAATCCTTTCCCAGGCAGAACATTTATTTGATTTGGAGACTGGTATAAAACCCTTGACTTTGGGCTTTGGGCTTTTTTTATAGACCAGGCACAAGAGGTAGGGTCAATCAGGTTGGGGAGAACCAGGATCAATATAACACCAGGGGGGTAGGGGCAGACCTGTTCATCTAAGTAATGTTTTTGCCCCCCTGGGTGATCTGAATGAAAATGATTGACTGCCAGAATGTAGGACTGGGGGTGGGGGGACCTTGAGTTCGTTGGGGCCTGTGGTCGTCCAGAAAGGGAAGTTTGTGCGGGCCAGTGAGTTGGTGGCAGTCCCATTATTGGAGCGTAGGGAATCAACCACCAGTGAGGAGAGTAGGGAGATTGGAGAGGGCAGTCTAGTTGACTCTGGGGTAAATAGTGGGGTGCATTACATCGATAGGAGCAAGAATGAAGGCTCTTTAAAAATTATATCCTGGAATATAGCTGGCTTAGCAAGCAAATTAGATGATGTGCATTGGCTCGCCTTGGTAAGGGACTTTAACATAATCTGTCTCCAAGAAACTTGGGCGACGGAGAATACGTGTTTTATAGAGGGATATAAAACCTTCTTCTGCCCAGCAATCAAACCCCGAGCCGGAAGAGCAAAGGGGGGTTTGATTGTGATTGTGTTTGTGGATCTGAACACTCAGGGACGGTGGAAGGATCTGGCTTGTGATTCACACAATGTACAAGGGGTTAGACTCATAGCTAAGGGATGTAGGGTAACCATTTTGAATTTTTATAATGCCATACAATGTACACCACAGGGCTTAAATAGTATATATGAATTAGATGGTTGGCTGGATCGTCTCACTAGGAGTGGGCATGGTGCAATGCACATGATAGTAGCAGGCGATTTTAATTGTCATCTATGCCCGGACTTAAGGGTGGCTCATGGCGTTTGGTCTTCTTGTGCATTAAGTGAGGGTATGCATATGGAACACACCCGGATGGGTAGGGAGCTGACGTGCATTTACACACACATGGGTTATCACACACGCTGGATATGGCCGACATCGCGGAAGGCTCCCTGTTGGCCCCCACTTTTAAGGGAAGAGGGTGCCATTCAGTTATCGACTATATTCTGATTTCACAGGCAATGAAAAGATCCGTTAGGAAATTTAATATTTTACACAGTGCATTTAGCGATCACAACCCACTAATTTTAGTAGTTGATGTATATAGTCAGAGTGTGGTCAGACAGACAGAGGATCAATTATTATCCACGATCGATCAAGGCAGGCGATTAAGATGGGCCCAGATAGATGAAGCAGGGTTCAATGCGGCTTTATTTGGTCAAGGAGCTAAAGATATTATGAATTGCTTGGACTTAGAGGTTGAAGGGGCCGATTTGATTGAGGCTTTTACAAATATTGCTGTCCTTGTTACTAAGTTGTTGAAAACACAGTCACGTGGGCATAGGGGGGACTCCCCAAGATGGTTTAACCACCAGTGTTCGCTTACCCTTAGGAACTTGAAGGATGCTCTTAAGCAGTCTCCTAGGGATAGAGAGAGGGTGATGGCGTGTCGCGAAAGTTATAAGTCAGCGTTAAAACAACGTAGAGGTCAACTGCAGCGGACAGCGTGGGAGGAACTCCTTGAAGCAGCGGAGCAGAAAGATCCAGAACGGTTTTGGAGGGTTATAAATAGTCCCTGCTTCTCGGACCCAAATAAACCAGGGCTAAGTGGTAATGTACTCCCTGAACAATGGCAGGAGTATTTTCAGGGTCTATATAACCACTCGTCTGGCCAGGTAGAGGCGCAGTTGTCAACTATAGCCACAAGGGCTACCTCTGTTATTTTCTCATTGGAGGAAGTCACTATCGGTATTGAAGGGTTGATGCGAAATAAGGCCCCAGGCCCAGACGGGAATCCGCCCGACCTCTTCAGATCGAATCCACAGGTCTGGGCACCTTTATTAACAAGGGTCCTAAATGCAGCGATAAGTGTCTCAATGCCTATATCTTGGTCTTCGGCAATTATAGTACCGATTTTTAAGAAGGGTAACAGGGATAGTCCGCACTGTTATCGACCAATATCTTTGATAGATGTCTCAGCCAAGGTCCTGGGGCGGGTAATTTTAAATAGACTAATGGAGTGGGCCGAGTCTGTTAACATAATTACTGATGTTCAATACGGATTCCGCCCAGGGAAATCAACTGTGGACCAGTGTCTTAATCTTTATCTCATTTCCGCTAAATATACGCTGGTAAAAGGGGGGGCTTTTTATTTGGCTTTTATGGATCTATCGGCGGCTTTCGACCGTGTGAACCGAAACAAGCTGTGGCTAGTAATGGCTAACCAGGGGGTGGATCCAGAACTAATAAACATACTTCAATCATTGCATAATCATACCACGGCTGCAGTAAGGTACACTCAGGAGGGAAAAGTCACAGATCGGTTTAGATGTTCAAGCGGTGTCAGGCAGGGATGCATTCTGGCTCCTTTTTTATTTACTTTATACATCAATGGCCTGGATGCGGCACTGCGGGATATTAGGGCAGACTTACCACGAATAGGGGAAAGAACTGTGCCGGTTTTATTATACGCAGATGATGCGGTGCTATTGGCCCGCACCCCTCACAGCCTACAACTTTTAATTAATGGTTTTGTAGAGTTCATGGAAAAACTCGAGATGGCCCCCAATCTCACCAAATCATATGTAATGGAGCAGGGGAGAAAGCCAGCCAAATCATATAAATACACCATAGGTTCGCATGTTTTAGGCAAAGTTCCAGTTTTTGCTTACCTAGGCATATTATTTGATGGGAAGCTTAATTTTAAACATTTATTAGAAGAGAAATCTCTGTCTTTAATCAGATCCACAGGTTCAATTGCGAATTTTGCAAGCAGACTTGGGTTGTGGACCCCGGATGTGATTTTGAAACTGTACAACTCAATCTGCTGTGCCAAGGTGCTGTATGGTAGTGAGGTCTGGGGCTTTGTGAAAACCAACAGCCTACAAACGGAAGAAAACAAATATATGAGGCGTCTGTTAAGGGTTCCCCACAGCACCCCGGCATTTATTGCCCACGAAGAACTGGGAGCTAGTTATATTTCAGATTCAGTGGCTGTTAGACCTATAATTCACTGGTTAAAGGTCTGGTTAAATGAAGAGATAGGCCTGACAAGGCTTGTTGTTCAGGATTGCTTGTCTCTGGCCAACGTAATGAAGATCCCATGGTTAAAATATGTGCGGGACTGCCTACAAAAATGGGACGGCAGGCACTGTTCGATGAGCCAGATAATATAAGACAGAAGGACAAGGCAGTTGTTAAAGAGTTGTTTCTCCAGTTTAGTATGGTGCAACGTGAGAGCAATGAGTTGGTTAAACCCACAGTAAGAGAATACGTTCTAATTAAAACCTCCTTGAAAATAGAACCATACTTAACCATTATGACAAATGCCCATGATAGATTTTTAATTACACGTTTCAGATTTAATTTTATTCACTATATTTTAGCGGTTCCAGCAGGCTTTAGAGCAAAGCTAGGAGAAAGAGGGCCCTTCGGCTGCGACAATGTGTCTCCGCAGGATACCCTCCATTTCCTTTTTAATTGTTCATTTTATGCCCTTCCTAGAAAAAGGTTCTTGAAGTCTTTATTGCAGACCACCGGGATTAGACAGGCACAGGTGGCTCTGCTCTTTTTAAAACTTTCTGCCGATGTTTTAACCTTGTCTTGTGTGGTACATTTTTTACGAATGGCCCTTAAATCAAGATCCACGAGAGTGGTTAATGATATTGAGAAATGACCTGTTAGTATTTTTTAGATATTATGAAATATTGGGTTGTGAATCTTTTGGATGTATTTAAATGTAAATGCTTATATGATTTGTGTTCCAAATCGAATAAAGTAAATATTGATTGATTGATTGAATTAAAGTGGGCACCTTGCACCAGTCCAAACAACCCTTATGGTGATGTGATTTAACCCCTTCGATGCTCATGACGAGCTCAGCTCGTCATGCTGCGCGGTCGGCCTGTGCGCATGACGAGCTCAGCTCGCCACGACCACACCCGCGATCGGAATGTCCAGCACCTGGGCGGAATTCCGATCGTGGCGAAGCGGTTAAGAGGTCAAAGATAACCTTAGAAAGCTATCCAAGTGGTAGCTGTGGAGAGCAGACTTCAGGCTTAGTCTCGAAGGAATGTTAAGCAGCTTGTTTTACCAGAATGCAATCTTATTGTATTGGTTAAATGAAAGGAGAACCACACAGTAGTTATTAGAATATATATTTATTATTATAACACCTTACATACCTCACAGTATCTGCTACACGCAGATAAACACAAAGCATACAATACTGTAGCACATAAACAATCGTAAGTAGCACTAATACACAGTGGGCTCCTGGGGAGACCAAACCATATACTAAAATAGTGGTATAAGAACCACAACTCGAGTCAAGACAATGTCTAGAATGTGTAGAATCGCTGGGACCCCAAGGAACCACCCAAGGTGAGTAAGCAGGGACCCCATGGAGGATGGGTGTAGTGTGAGAACACGACCGCGTGCTACGTTCAATTCAATGGGAGAGTCGCGGTTGCAGTTTTAAAGTTAAAGGACCCTTCCCAGTGGATTACGAGGAAACCCTTTGGAACATAGAAGGTTGGAGAGCCACCCCACCCGTGGATACCGAAGTACCAGAGTTACCTATCCCACAGAAGCCGGGTGCATAGGTCTGAAGTGGCGTCGGAAACCGCCGTCGTTCACAATGGGAGTCTTCAAAGAAATGCCACTGCTGGAAAGAAGAAAAGTGTCCGGTGGAATCCGCAGGTGGATTCTTGATGGAAGGAACCTGAAAGCAGAGGGGACAGAGTCTGGGTCACTCAGGAGTGACCAGGGACTCGTAAGATGAATGCCCACCGATGTTGGGTGCTTCAGGTGTGAAGAAGGAGTCCTTGACTCTACAGCTGCAGGGAACAGGAGACATCGAGGACACCCAGGAGCCGGATACGAGCTGTCCCATGAAGGATGTCAGGTGCTGTGGGGTCGGTGTCTGGCGTGAGCACCAACAAGCCTTGGCAACGGCAACCCATGAAGAAGGTCAAAGAAGGTTACGGTCTGGCCCAGCAAAGACCAGAGGACTCACCACAGCAAGGGGAGTTAGGGCAGGCCTGGAGCAACCAGGGGAGCCCAAGAAAATCAGGATTGTCCCTCAAGTGGACCCACAGGCCGCAGGCACAGGAGTCGCAAGGGGACCTCTAGCAGTTTCACAAAGTCCCAGCTTGCGGGGCACAGAGTGCGAGGAGGCCAGAGTCCTTTGTACAAAATATGCGCAGAGGTTGTGGCTATCGACAGCCCAACGCACAAAGTTGGGGAAGACCTACAAGCATATGCAATTGCAAAAGTACGCGGTGCACAGGGGTTCAGGTTATGCGGTCCCCATGAGGGATACTGGCCTCAAACATGGCGAGAGGGCATCTTGACCTCAATGAACTTAGGAACCCACCTCCTGTGTTGCTGGAGCCTTCGGAGTCTGCAGGAGCTCAGGATCAGCAGACCAGTCAGTTGCATTATGGTGCCTGCAAACGCAGGGGAGTGACTCCTTCACCCCAAGGGAGATACTTCAGTTGTCCTTGATGCTCCACAGGTCCTGCACAGAGCCTGTATGGTGCACGGGCACAGACGATGGTTTGGACGGAGAGGGAGACAAAGTCAGGCCCAGTCGAAGTCCAGAGTGTCCAGACGGTCAAAGGTCAGTGGAATCTTCTCCACGTCGAATCTGGGGTCCTACAGCCAGGTAAGCCCTTTTGTACCCACGGGAGAGGGTTGGACAGATTCAGGGGACCCTCCCAGAGGAGGGTCAGGACAGGGGGGTGGGTACACCCATGTCCTTTGTCCAGTTTCGCGCCAGAGCAGGAGCCAACGGCTCCCAGAACTGGTTTGAGCTGGACTATGAACAGGGACACCAAGTGTGACCCTCGTGCATACTTTCAGGCACTTTGGCAGTGCCCCCACCCAGCTCCAAAACACTAAATCCTGTCTGGGAGGTGGTCACACCTCCCTGTGACAGGATGCCTATTGTGCTGCCTTCCTCTGCTCGAGCTTGGCTCAGCAGCAGGAGTGCAGAAATGTGTCTCTGGTCGGCAGCATCCATTTTGCGCTGTCTTGGTCGAGAAGGCTGGTACCGGGAAGATCAGCGACCCACGAAGCTTGCTTCTGAGGGGTGGAATCATACCTCCCACACCGGTTACCGGTATGATTCCAAGTTTTTTTTTTTTTTTAAAACATATTTTATTGTGTCAAAAGTCATAGAAGGTGCAGTGCTCCTTAAACTAGGAGACAACCGCCATTACAAGCAGTGCAAGTCATTGTGTTTGACTACTAAATCACATAGTATTCCAAGGTGTTTGATACCAAACATGACATGTTTTGTTTCAGCTGTTTTCGAGATAGCATTTACCGCAAGGGTATAATGCACCTCTACCTATATGTCTGGCTGTGTCAGAGACAATCCGGAAGAATGGTCTCCGAAGGCTGCAGAGGGGATCTGCTCATGCAGGGGCACCCTCTCATGTAAAACGCAGCACCCTGACTTCAGGATTGTAAAGGCCTGCTATAGGGGTGACTTATAGGTTTTAAGTGTAGTGATCTATAGATATAGTAAACCTATATCTATCGTAAGTGGTGTAAGCACCATCTTACACAGGCTGCAATGGCAGGCCTGTAGTTCCATTTTGCATGGCCTCTCATGGGTGGCATAATACATGCTTCAGCCCATGGGAGGCCTCTGGGGTACCTATGC
Source organism: Calotriton arnoldi (assembly GCA_963921515.1). Classification (NCBI taxonomy): domain Eukaryota; kingdom Metazoa; phylum Chordata; class Amphibia; order Caudata; family Salamandridae; genus Calotriton; species Calotriton arnoldi. The sequence continues at coordinate 1,292,850 of CAWUFW010004643.1, forward strand.
CCTGGGTACATGGGTACCATATACTAGGAACTAATAAGGGTACCCCAGTATCCAATCTGGAGTGTACCTAAGTACATGTCATAACATTTTAGGGAGAAAGCAGATAGACTGGGGTCCTGATTAGCAGGATCCCAGTCAGACTAGTCAAAAACAGTGTAACATCAAGCAAAAAGTGGGGGTAACCATAAGATGCAGATCCTACTTTCCTACACAACCCCCCCCCCCCAACGTAAGGAGATGAGACTAACCTTGCCCAGTTGAGTCTTCATTTTCTAAGTGGAAATATCTGGAGAGTCCATCTGCATTGGCATGGTTACTCCCAGGTCTATGTTCCACTGTATACTCCATCCCCTGTAGGGAAATGGACCACCTCAAAAGTTTGGGGTTTTCACCCTTCATCTGTTTTAACCATATGAGGGGCTTATGGTCTGTCTGAACAATGAAGTGAGTGCCAAACAAGTATGGCCTCAGCTTCTTCAGAGCCCAAACCACAGCAAAGGCTTTCCTCTCAATGGCTGACCAACGTTTCTCTCTGGGGGTCAACCTTCTGCTAATAAAAGCTACTGGTTGATACTGACCCTCTGAATTAAGTTGTGACAACACAGTCCCTACCCCCAAATCAGATGCATCTGTTTGGTCAATGAATTGTTTGGAATAGTCAGGACTTTGCAGAATGGGAGCAGTGCACATGGCCTGCTTGAGATCATCAAATGCCTTCTGACAACTAACTGTCCACTGAACTTTCTTGGGCATTCTCTTTAAGGTAAGATCATTCAAGGGAGTCACTATAGACCTATATCCTTTCACAAATCTTCTGTAGTACCCAGTCAGGCCCAAGAAAGCTCTGACCTGAGTCTGGGTAGTGGGAGCAACCCAGTCCATGATGGTCTGATTTTTGCTCTGCAATGGTTGTACCTGACCTCCACCCACAAGGTGTTCCAGGTACACAACCTTACTCTGCCTTATCTGGCACTTGGTGGCCTTGATAGTGAGACCTGCTTTCTGCTGGGCCTCCAAAACATTCTTTAGGTGGACCAGGTGATCCTCCCAGATGGAGCTAAAGACAGCTATATCATCAAGATATGCTGCACTATAGGCTTCCAGGCCTGTAAGGACTTTGTTCACTAACCTTTGGAATGTGGCAGGTGCATTCTTCAAGCCAAAGGGCATCACAATAAATTGATAACGCCCACTACGGGTTGAAAATGGTGTTTTTGGTTTGGCATCCTCAGCTAGTCTGATTTGCCAATATCCAGAAGTAAGGTCAAATGTGCTCAAGAACTTGGCTGAGGCCAAAGCGTCAATGAGTTCATCTGCCCTAGGAATAGAGTGACCATCAGTCCTAGTGACTGCATGGAGCCCCCTGTAGTCCACTCAAAACCTCATTTCTCTCTTACCACCCTGGGTATGAGGTTTGGGTTCCAGGACCACTGGTCTAGCCCAGGGGCTATCTGAGGGTTCAATCACTCCCAATTCCAGCATCTTTTGGACCTCAGTCCTGATGCAATCTCTGACATGGTCAGGCTGTCTGTAAATCTTATTTTTAACAGGTAGGCTGTCACCTGTGTCCACTTCATGGGTACACCAAGTGGTCTGACTAGGAGTCAAAGAAAACATGTGTCTGTATTTATTGAGGACCTTCCTGAAATCAATCTGCTGCTGCTCAGTGAGGCTGCCTGCCAAGGCTACACCATAAACTGAGCCATCATCAGGGTTCTGTGAGAGAAAATCAGGGAGTGGGTCACTTTCTTCCTCCTGTCCCTCATCAGTAGCCATGAGCAAGCCTATGTCTGCCCTGTCCACCTAGGGTTTGAGCCTGTTTACATGCAGCACCCTATGGGGGCTCCTGGGAGTTCCAAGGTCCACCAAGTAAGTGACCTCTCCCTTCTGCTCAATTATAGTATAGGGTCCACTCCACTTGTCTTGGAGAGCTGGAGCCACAGGCTCCAACACCTATACTTTCTGTCCTGGCTGATAAACAGTCAGTACAGCCTTTTGGTCAAGCCAAGCTTTTTGTAATTCTTGACTTGCCTCAAGGTTTTTGCTGGCCTTCATGTACTCAGCCATCCTGGAGCGGAGACCAAGTACATAGTCCACTATGTCTTGCTTGGGAGGATTGAGAGGTAACTCCCATCCCTCCTTTACCAAACACAAGGGACCCCTAACTGGATGCCCAAACAAAAGTTCAAAAGGGCTGTAGCCAACCCCCTTTTGTGGGACCTCTCTATAGGCAAAGAGAAGGCAGGGCAACAGGACATCCCATTTTTGCCTAACCTTTCTGGGAGGCCCATGATCATGCCCTTTAGGGTTTTGTTGAACCTTTCAACCAACCCATTACATTGTGGGTGATAGGGTGTGGTGAATTTGTAATTCACTCCACACTCCTTCCACATTGCAGTGATATAACTAGACACGAGTTGGTACCTCTGTAAGTTAAGACCTCCTTAGGGAAACCCACTCTGGAAAAAATTCCCAGGAGGGCCCTGGCCACCACAGGAGCTGTGGTGGTTCTAAGGGGTATAGCCTCTGGATACCTAGAGGCATGGTTCACCACCTCTAGAATATAACTGTGCCCAGATGCAGTTGGAGGATTCATGGGACCAATTATGTCAATCCCAAACCTCTCAAAGGGAACCCCCACCACAGGTAGTGGTATTAGGGGGGCCTTTGTGGTACCACCTGACTTACCACTGGCTTGACAGGTGGTACAGGAGCGACAAAACTCCTTGGTGTCCTCTGACATATGAGGCCAGTGAAAGTGAGGGACAAGCCTGTCCCAAGTTTTACTTTGGCCTAGGTGTCCCGCTAAGGGAATGTCATGTGCCAAGGTGAGTAGGAAGCCCCTAAACTTCAGAGGTATGACCAACCTCCTGGTGGCTCCAGGCTTGGGGTCCCTACCCTCTGAGTAAAGGAGTCCATCATCCCAATAGATCCTGTGGGATCCACTGACAGTCCCAGGAGCCTCAGCAGCAGTTTCCTGTCTGAGGGGTTCAAGAGAGGGGCAGGTTGGCTGCTCCTGGCTCATAGTGCCATTACCGGCAACTTCTCCCACCCCCAGTCTGAGCATGCAAGAATGAATAAATACACGAGACAACTTTGTAGTGGGAAAATATTGCTGCAGGTTTATTCCATACAGGAGTATGCAATATGTGGGTTATCTTACGGGCGATCCAAGGGCGGGCAGCTGTAACAACCTATGCTGCCCCCGCCCGCCTGGTGAGCCAGCACTGTGGGGCACCCAGTCAGTGCTACCTTTGATGATCCTCTTCCGGATCACGTGACACGTTGGTCTGTTCTACTCACGCCCTTTTCAGGGTGGAGCGTAGCAGGGCAAACCCCGGTTGGTCAGGCCCCCAACCGCCCGAAGGACTAACGGGCGCCGTCGCGGTTTTCCCGGAACCTGCCCTGAGGCTCCTGGTCTTTGGCTCTGGCACCCCTACTGTGCCGCGCAGAGGTACCCTTACTGTACCGGTCTGCCGCAGAGGTACCCTTACTGTACCGGTCTGCTTCCAGATCGCCCTGTAACTCCGCCTGCAACACAAAAGAAAACATTAAAACATTCTGAGTAGCTTGTCCACCAGCCTGTCCGCCGGGTAAGAGGTGGGGTGGGAGACGGCGTGGCTGGTGCAACAGAGGACGCCAGGAGGGGCTGGGGAGGCATATATGCCCTCCCCCACCTCGGCGCACCGGAAGGACGTCACTGAGGTGACCAAGCTAGAGGGCTCCAAGACCCCTCCAGAGACTAGAGCGGCTGGGCGGTGCCGAAATGGCACTAAAGGGCCGCCCTGCTGAGGTGGCCCCCTGCGGGGGCCGCGGACAGCCACAGTTCTGCCCTGGAAGGGCCCCCTGTCCCCAAGAATTCAACCTGATCAGGTTTCAGTTCATCTGAGACAGTTCCTTCACAGGGACTGGGATCATCTCCCTCCAGAGATGGATCCTCTCTCTGAGCCTGGGGGGAAGACACAGCCTTACCCCTCCTGCTCCTTCTCTTGGAAGGCACCTGGTCTATTTTTTCAGACTCCAGGGCCTGTTCAGTAGACATCAGTTTGGCCTGTGACCTGGCCACAGCAAACACATCTGCAGAGATGCCCAGCATTGCTGCATGAGTCCTTAATTCCACTGCAGCCCAGGCTGAAGTTTCCAAATCATTGCCCAATAAGCATTCCACTGGAAGGTCTGAGCTAACCACAACTTTCTTTGGGCCAGCTACCCCTTCCCAGCTGAAATTAACAACTGCCAAGGAATGATCAGTCCTGACATTTTTAGCATTGATCACTTGGTACATCTCACCAAGTATGATTTGTTCAGGGTCCACAAGATCTCTTGTCACCATAGTGACACTTGCACCTGTGTCCCTGTATGCCATGGCCTCCTTACCATTAATCAAAGGCTGTTGCCTGTATTTGCCCAGGTTACTGGGACTGACAAATAAGGTGGCAATATCCATGCCACCATCACAGACAAGTACAGCCTGAGCTGGAGTTCTGACTAGGCCAGAACCCATCTCAGAGCCCAAGGTTAACCCTACTATTCCCTTGTTCCTTGTACCACCACTTGAAACTGTACTAGGGGGAGCAGTTGCCTTAGGGGCAGTGGTGGTTGGAGTTGAATCCTTGGCCTTTGGACAATTGGCATCTTTTGTCCAATTGGTCTTTTCTTAACATAAGTAACACCAAGGTTTCTTTTTGCCTTTTCCTTTGTTGGATTGTGACTCCCCCCCAGATGCAGGATTTTGGGGCCCTGATGAAGACTTGTCATCTTTACCTTTGTCCCCACCCTTATCTGAAGTTTTAGCATCTTGTTTCTTTTGGTCACCACCATGGTTCTGGTTTCTCTGCTTCACCCTGGTTCTGACCCACCTATCTCCTTTCTTTCCCAATTCTTGGGGAGAAGTCAGATCAGAGTCAACCAGGTATTGATGCAACAACTGATTATGGCAATTATTAAGGATCTGCTCCCTCATAATGAAATTGTACAATCCCTTGAAATCATTCACTTTGCTGCCAAGCAACCAGCCTTCCAGAGCCTTAATGGCACTATCCACAAAGTCTACCCAGTCCTGAGTCTGTGTCTTCTGGGTGTCTCTGAACCTAATCCTGTACTGTTCAGTGGTTAAGCCAAACCCATCAATGAGAGCACTCTTTAGGACTGAATAGTTGTCAGCATCCTCTTCTCTAACAGCGAGGAGCTTATCTCTACCTTTGTCAGTAAAGGAGAGCCACAAGATAGCTGCCCACTGCTCTTGAGGGACCCTTTGAACTTTACAGACCCTCTCTAAAGCAGCTATCCATTTATGGATGTCATCCCCAACATGGTAGGGAGGGACAATCTTGCTCAGGTTCCTATTGTCAAAAGAATGTTCTTTAACTCTAGGGACACTATTGCTGCCACCATTGGACTCTAGTCCCAATTTTTTTCTAGCTCTCTGGACTTCTAGGGACTCTTTATCCAGGGCCAATTGCTCTTGCCTGAGCCTAAGCCTAGCTTTCTCAAGTTCAAGAAATTAGTATTCCCTATCAAAAGAGTGGTCCCTCTTGCTAGATACAGACTGACCTGAGTGATGTGACTCTGCAGAGGGAGATCTAGATCTCCTTGGTAAACTCTGCACTCTTCCAGGAGGGGTGAAGAGAGGGCCATTTTGACCTTCCTCACCTTCTCCCTGAAGATCCGAGTTGTCCAGGTGGGAATCATCTTGATCCTCCTGGCCAGGGTTTGAGTCAAGGTCATAAAAGGTGTCACCTCCTGACCTGTCCTCATTCCCTGCCCCACCCACTTTCTCCTGTTCATCTGACCCAGGGGTCTTCCTAAGGTCATCAAGCAGTAAGGCCTCTATGAGGCGTTGGGTGTTTGCTGTTCTCCCTGTCTTCAGCTTTCTAGAGGCACACAGGGCTTTCAATTCTTGGAATGAAAGCTCACTGTATCTAGAGGGCAGAGAGCCACTGGCATCTCCTTTAGAAGACATACTAAGTGTGGTGAGGTGTTGCACCTACCTAACCTAGTGGGAACTAAACTCTCTGAGGTTGGAGAAAAGGTGTGCTAGACCCTTGACTTACCCAACCCTAAGTTCAGTAGAACTTACTTATTCTAAGCTAGTATTATATGTACCTAGTACTTAGTGGTTTTCAGTTAACCAATACAAAGATTTATCTGGTAAAACAATGCAGGCTTGAATCCCAACCGCTGCACACCAATGTGAGAAGTTGGCCTGGTATATGCTGTCCACTAATTAAAGTGGGCACCTTGCACCAGTCCAAACAACCCTTATGGTGATTTAAGAGGTCAAAGATAACCTTAGAAAGCTATCCAAGTGGTAGCTGTGGAGAGCAGCCTTCAGGCTTAGTCTTGAAGGAATGTTAAGCAGCTTGTTTTACCAGAATGCAATCTTATTGTATTGGTTAAATTAAATGAAAGGAGAACCACACACTAGTTATAAGAATATATATTTATTATTATAACACGTTAAATACCTCACAGTATCTGCTACATGCAGATAAACACAAAGCATACAATACTGTACCACAGAAACAATCGTAAGTAGCCCTAATACACAGTGGGCTCCCGGGGGAGACCAAACCATATACTAAAATAGTGGTATAAGAACCACAACTCGAGTCAAGACAATGTCTAGAATGTGTAGAATCGCTGGGACCCCAAGGAACCACCCAAAGTGAGTAAGTAGGGACCCCACGGAGTATCGGTGCAGTGTGAGGACACGTCCGCGTGCTACGTTCAATTCAATGGGAGAGTCACGGTTGCAGTTTTAAAGTTAAAGGACCCTTCCCAGTGGTTTACGAGGAAACCCTTTGGAGCATAGAAGGTTGGAGAGCCACCCCACCCGTGGATACCGAAGTACCAGAGTTACCTATCCCACGGAAGCCGGGTGCATAGGTCTGAAGTGGCGTCGGAAACCGCCGTCGTTCACAATGAGATTCTTCAAAGAAATGCCACTGCTGGAAAGAAGAAAGGTGTCCGGTGGAATCCGCAGGTGGATTCTTGATGGAAGGAAACTGAAAGCAGAGGGGACAGAGTCTGGGTCACTCAGGAGTTACCAGGGGCTCGGTAGACGAATGCCCACCGATGTCGGGTGCTTCAGGTGTGAAGAAGGAGTTCTTGACTCTACAGCTGCAGGGACCAGGAGACGTTGAGGACGACCAGGAGCCGGATACGAGCTGTCCCACGAAGGATGTCGAGTGCTGAGGGGTCGGTGTCTGGCGGGAGCACCAACAAGCCTTGGGAACGGCAACCCACGAAGAAGGTCAAAGAAGGTTACGGTCTGGCCCAGCAAGGACCAGAAGACTCACAACAGCAACGGAGTCAGGGCAGGCCTGGAACAACCAGGGGAGCTCAAGAAAATCAGGATTGTCCCTCAAGTGGACCCACAGGCCGAAGGCACAGGAGTCGCGAGGGGACCTCTAGCAGTTTCACAAAGTCCCAGCTTGCGGGGCACAGAGTGCGAGGAGGATGGAGTCCTTTGTACAAAATATGCGCAGAGGTTGTGGCTATCGACAGCCCAATGCACGAAGTTGGGGAAGACCAACAAGCATATGCAATGGAAAAGTACGCGGTGCACAGGGGTTCGGGTTATGCGGTCCACACGAGGGATACTGGCCTCAAATGTGGTGAGAGGGCAGCTCGACCTCAAGGAACTTAGGAACCCTCCTCTTGTGTTGCTAGAGCCTTCGGAGTCAGCAGGAGCTCAGGATCAGCAAACCAGTCAGTTGCGTTACGGTGCCTGAAATTGCAGGGGAGTGACTCCTTCACCCCAAGGGAGTTACTTCAGTTGTCCTTGATGCTCCACAGGTCCTGCACGGAGCCTGTATGGTGCACGGGCACAGACGATGTTTTGGACGGAGAGGGAGACAAAGTTGGGCCCAGTCGAAGTCCAGAGTGTCCAGACGGTCGAAGGTCAGTGGAATCTTCTCCACGTCGAATCTGGGGTCCTACAGCCAGGTAAGCCCTTTTGTACCCACGGGAGAGGGTTGGACAGATTCAGGGGACCCTCCCAGAGGAAGGTCAGGACAGGGGGGCTGGTTTCACCCATGTCCTTTGTCCAGTTTCGCGCCAGAGCTGGAGCCAATGGCTCCCAGAACTGATTTGAGCTGGAATATGCACAGGGACACCAAGTGTGACCCTCGTGCAGACTTTCAGGCACTTTGGCAGTGCCCCCACCCAGCTCCAATACACTAAATCCTACCTGAGAGGTGGTCACACCATCCTGTGACAGGATGCCTATGGTGCTGCCTTCCTCTGCTCGAGCTTGGCTCAGCAGCAGGAGGGCAGAAATGTGTCTCTGGTCAGCAGCATCCATTTTGCGCTGTCCGGGTCGAGAAGGCTGGTACCGGGAAGACCAGGGACCCACGAATCTTGCTTCTGAGGGGTGGAATCATACCTCCCACACCGGTTACCGGTGTGGAGGTATGATTCCAAGGTGTTTGATACCAAACACATGTTTTTTTCCAGCCGTTTTCGAGATAGCATTTACCGTGAGGTTATAATGCACCTCTACCCATAGGTCTGGCTGTGTCACAGACAACCCGGGAGAATGGTCTCCGAAGGCTGCAGAGGGGCTCTGCTCATGCAGGGGCACCTTCTCACGTAAAACCCAGCACCCTGCCTTCAGGATTGTCAAGGCCTGCTATTGGGGTGACTTATAAGTTTTAACTGTAGTGACCTATAGATATAGTAAACCTATATCTATCATAAGTGGTGTAAGCACTATCTTACACAGGCTGCAATGGCAGGCCTGTAGTTCCATTTTGCATGGCCTCTCATGGGTGGCATAATACATGCTTCAGCCCATGGGAGGTCTCTGGGCTACCTATGCCCTGGGTACATAGTGTACCATATACTAGGGACTGATAAGGGTACCCCAGTATCCAATCTGGAGTGTACCTAAGTACATGTCATAACATTTTAGGGAGAAAGCAGATAGACTGGGGTCCTGATTAGCAGGATCCCAGTCAGACTAGTCAAAAACAGTGTAACATCAAGCAATAAGTGGGGGTAACCATAAGAAGCAGATCCTTCTTTCCTACAATGACCATCATATACTTTAGGCCATAAAGCACAATCGGAAATATTTCTAGCAGTACTAGGCCCACTCATATTGTTATGATCTCACTTGTATGCATACTGTGGACAATTCCTAATCTAATCCTGCCTAGTTGAGAGAGAGCACCCTTATGCGGTGTATGATATCAAGATTATATACACACCATAAAACCACAAAACATGGAACACATTTTAGTAGCACCGCAGGCCGAAGCCAAGCGGGAGAAACCCAATGTTAAATGTCAATCAGCGAATAAAGCGGCACCGCCGGCCAGTGTTGTGAATCGCAGGTGGCCCGCACACGATCACTCCCACTCACACACAATCACTGCGTACCACTACGCACTACACACCACCCTGCTTGGCCTAGTCGGACATGGGTGGACCCCCTCACGAGTTTGGTTGTTCACTCCCGGCCCACAACAGTGGACCAGGCACCTTGTCGCTAGCACCATGGATGCAAGCGTGCAGATTCAGGCCTGCACCGGCAAGCTTGACCCGGAGGTTAGAACAATGGGTTTGCAGGTACACGCTCATCAGCCCGTGAAGGCAGGCGGGGCACCTATCCACCATGCCATAGGTGCCGGGGTGCATCCTCCAGCCTGCCATGGCAGGCGGGACATGTATCCAAAAAAGCATCAGGGCTGGTTCCGCACACATTGGTCTGCCTCGGCAGACCAGCCCATGTTCCAGAAGAGCGCGTCAGTGCCTCTTCCTAACCTTTGTAGAAAAGCACACAAACTTCTCTACATCTCTGACAGTGAGGATGATCGGAGTGCCCTGAGGCCACTCCAAAGATTCGGTAACTCCCCAGGTGTATCCATGGGGATAGCCGAACTCTAAGGCAAGGGAAGCCCCATTGGGAAGGTTCCTCACTACCCGGGCAAGGAACATCCATATGTGCCCGCCCAGCCTTCAGCCTACCACCCCCCGCTGCCTGTCAAGGCTTCCCGGGGGGGTGGGGGTGCCCTCAAGATAGGGAACGACCCACTCAGAGTTGACCAAGGCGTAAATGATAACAACCTAGGCAGGGGCGCAATGGCACCCCACAGGCCTGCCATGGCAGACCCGATATAGGGTTGCCAGTTATCCGGTGGGTAGCACACTCAGTTCTACGTCCCACTACTTAGCCAGTGCTGTACGCACCGCAGGTTTGTGGTGTACCTGTTTATAGGGCGCAAGGAGGTATGGCACCAAAACCCCATCGTATCCGCACCCCCAGCCCAATGCCGGCAAGGGGGGCGTGTGCATCTTACTCTGCCGTACAGGGGAAGGCGCCCAGTTTCCTAAGGTTATGCAGAGAGAGCCGTCAAAGACTAGGAGGAAAAAGCAAAATGTTTTGGGGTAATTTCCCCTAAAGAGGCCATGTCCAACATTGTCTTTCCCATGGAGAAAGGTAGCTCCACAATGAAATTCATGCCATTTGACTGCCATGGTCCTGGAGCAATACTCAAAGGTTGAAGTAACCCTATTGGTCTTTGGTGGGAGACTTTAGCTTGAACACACACAAGAATCCTCTGGACATAACTTTCCATATCACAGACAAATGTAGACCACCAAAAACATTGAGAGACCAGTTCTAGGGTGTTCTTAATACCTCTATGCCCAGCGGGTTTAAAGTCATGACAGAGATGAAGGACAGCTTCCTGCAGATTCTTAGTGGCAACATAAAGGGCTGTTCCGTGGAAATACAATCCTTTCTTCTTATTTATTCTATCTTGCTTTAGTATCTTTTTGGCTACATGGCCATCCTCCATGAAAGAAGTTGGACAGATATGATGCAGTCAGGAGGAAGGATCTTTTGAGGACTAGACTCCTTCTTGTCAGAGTGTCAACAAGAAAGTGCATCTGCCACCTTTTTTTAAGTTACACTGCAGAAAAGTCACTCAAAAATCAAATTAAGAAAAAAATATGCCCAACGAGCCTGACGACCATTTCGACATTGCATGGTCTTTAGGGCTTGCAAGTTCCAATAATCGGTTCTGATCTCAAAGGGCTCAAAGCCGCTAGTAATAAATGTCTCCTTCATAGCCAGTAGCTTACGCTCCAAAATAGAGCAGTTCTGCTCGGCCGGGAATAGGAAGCAAGAGAAGTAGAAGACTGTATGTTTGTAATTGCAGAAGAACTGCTCCTAAGGTATTTTCAGACACATCAGTCTCAACAACAAATGGTTTACTTGGGGCTGGATGTAGTAAAACTGGGGCATGAATAAAGGCCAATTTTAAAACTGTAAACACTTCTTCTGCACGGATGTCCCACCGAAAGCAATTAAGAAGTTGTTGCATCTTTGGAATACAAGAGATCTCGGAAGAATATGTGGAGAAATTCTTGACAATTTCTTGATAAAAATTGACAAACTCCAAAAGTTGGCTTTCATTGAAAGTAGATGGTGATGGCCAATGAAGTACTGCAAATATCTTTTTGCGATCCAAGGTAACTCCTTCTGGGTTCAATATGTATCCCAAATACTCAAGTTTTGAGGTTCAAAAATGCACTTTTCCAGTTTTCAAGTCAGAAGGTTTTCAGCAAGCCTGTACAATACACGAAAGTATGATGACAATGGTCGGGTACGTTCTTTGAAAAAAGTATCATATCATCCAAACACACGACAAACACATTCAAAATATCAGAAAAAAATGCTATCTTTGGAACATCGATGGAGGATCACTTAAACCAAACGGCATTACTCTATACTCAAAATTTCCGAATGGAGTGAAAAATGTAGTTTTCCATTCATCCTCACTCCTGATGCCCAATAGGTTATATGCCCCCTTAAGCTCTACCTTGGTGAACTCCTTGGAACACTGCACAGACTCTAAAATATGCTTCATCAAAGGAAGGGGATATCAATCCTTGATGGTGAGTTTTTTCAGGTTCAGGGTCTTAGCCCGTTCAATTCTTTCTGTACGAAAACCAGAGGCACCCCAGCGGGGAGGAAGATGGAGTAATGAGACCAGTTTCAAGTTTATCATCAAGGTATGGTCGTACGACCCTTTTTCTCTGACTCAGATAAAGAATACATCCTACCGAATGGCATTTCAGCCCCTGGTTTAAATTGATTGCACAGTCAGAGGGGTGTTTTGGAGGTATCTGTTTAGAGCTTGAGGAACAAAACACACTTTGTCATTTTTTATACTGTTCAAGAATAGTAGCCATTGTGAACACAATAGGACTGCTTCTTTTAATGCTACCAGAAATATGATCTACCAATTCTTCTACAAAACCCAAACAATTCTTACTGCAAAAGATGGAACTTAAAGAAATGAGGCAAGTTGCCCAATTAAGGTACAGGTTATGAAGACACAGCCAAGAAAGACCCAGGATGAATGGATTGTTAGAAGAAACGATTAAATCAAAACTTAATCTTTCATGATGATTGAATATGGTCACCAGACGTTTGGGAGAGCATTCCACAAACGCACCAGACACTGAGGTGTTTCAACAACAGTGTGAATGACACTTTCACTTGATGACCTCTAGGAATCTGATGACTCAGTGGCCAATAAAAAAAAATAAAAAAATCCTGTAGCCCCAGAATCTAATAAGGCCATTGTCAACACCTTACTCTTAAGACCTAAGTGTAAAGTGATGAATAATTGGTTGTCGGTTTCAGGAAGAAATCTTGATGTTGATATTTGAAGAAGATAATCCACATCTAATCTCTCCTTCCCCTCCAGAGTTGGACATAGACATTTCCCGATGACTTGGAAAGATGGACGGGTCAGTCCTTAATTAAATGGCCTCTTTTGCTGCAATACAAGCATAGTCCCTTTTGGCAATGCCTTTGTCTTTCATCCTCAAACAGAGACCCTTCAATCGACCCAGTCTGCATTGGCTGCTCTGGGGATTCTGTGATCTTATTTTCTTCATTTTGGAACTAGGAGGACCCTTCTAGCAGAAAATTGACAATTAGTATGTTTTCCACATTCATCCTTCCTTCGTTCCTTTAAAGGCAATTCTATGTGTAAGGCAGTTTCTAAGGCTTTGTTCAAGGTTGTAGGATGAGCGACATGAAGTAGCTCATCCTTTGTTTCTTCTTTTAAACCGCATTGAAACAAGGTAACAAGAGTGCATGCAGCCCATTGTGTTTCTGCAGCTAGCCGTCTAAGGCGGGTAACATAAACCATTACTTCCTGAGAACTCTGCTGGACCTCACACAGGGTCTCTTCCCCTGAAAATTCCAATTTGGGCCAACAGAAGATCTTTTGGAGTTTTTCCCAAAATAAAGAATAATCTTCCAAACAAGGGTCAGAAGTGGTTACGAAGGCATTGCCCAAGAAACACCTTGTCCAGAAAGGCAACTGATCAAATAGCCAAACTTGGTTTTATCCAGTATAAACTGGGTTGAGGGAAAAATAAAATTAACCATCATGACATCCAAAAACTCTCAAATCTTATCAGAATTCTCATCAAACCGTATAGTACCGGCTGGCACCAGAGGCAGATCCGAATAACTTCAAGTCACCAAAGACTGTCGTAAAGTTGAATTTTCACTTTACGGGCGTCTAGTTGGATATTCTTTTGTTGGATAGTGTTTTGTAATTCCTGTATTGGATCCATGGGTCTGAAATTGAGTGACTCATGTTGGTGTTGCAATCTGTCGATAGCTGATCACGAAGGCCGTATCTTGATTCGGGAGATCTTGATTACGAAGGAAGGTTGATACCTCCCCGAAGCCACCCTGGCGATTGAGATATACTCCCAAGTCAGCGGATGCCCTGGAAAAGAAACCTCTTCTTCTGGGAAAGTGAATGGCACCAAAAACCTCCAAAAATGAAATTCAAGAAGTGCCAGACTCAGAATAGAGAACCAAACCTAAGCAAAAAGGGCAGAGCAAGAAATTACTAGGTAATAATAGAATACTATACTAGCTAGGGGCGTGCACAGGATACACAGATGTTTGCAACTGCTGAGGCCTCCCTTAAATACTGAAAATTGAAATGTCCCTGAAGGTGAGATCCGCTATCTAAAATTGGGCAAGCCTAGGTTGAAATGCATATCAGGGGCGCCTTCTTGGATTGGGAACCATATAGTAACCAAGAAGGCCCCGTAATGCCTCACGACGCAGATTACACACCCAGCAATGTAAACCTGACTGCACAGGCCAGATTCAACTGCAAGATCAAAGGAGGCAGATCAATCTGGCTTTTGGATGGCAGCTCTCTATTGGACTGGACCCAAAAGTCAGGAATGAGCCAAATATGTCATTTTTTAAGAAAAAATATGAACACATGTTGGGACGGAAAAGTCCCTTGCATGGTAATGGACGTGCACCCCTGCTCTGAGTGCCCCATCGGTACTGATGTCTGGACCCCTAATGCTGATTTTTTTTTGTCAGAGGAAAATACGCATCATGTGTATGTGACATGACATAGGCCTGTTTCACGGTTTGAGGTCTTGTTCGGATGGGAGGTGCGCCCAAAGCGCTACACTCATAGTGGTGAAAGGCTACTGCCTTTACCAGGAGTTAAGCAGCATGAGCACAGCGGTGGCAGCATACTGTATAGTGATATCATAACGGGTCCTTTTTTACCTGTGTTACTGTAATGAGGTCTACAGGTCTCACTCATTCAAAGTTCCACTGCTGTTTGCTTAACTCACCCTTGGCCTACATCGGTTGGCTGTGAAGTGCTGCACAATGCATGTGTGGTGTACATATGCTGGGTGTATGTATGTATGTGGGACTCAGGGATCTGCATATGAAACCCTAAAGCCCTGACTTCAGGGGACTGTGTGCATTGTTTATGAATGTCATATTTTACTTTGTGCTAGTAGCTGTATATAAATACTCCTTTTTCATAAAAGCAAGCGTTTGACTGGGCAATTATTTATTGCTGCTGCTGCGTGTATTTTGAGTTGTGAGCCTGTTTTCTCCCACCCCTGTGTCTACACATACACTGACAAAATACTGTACATAATATGCACAGGGTCATGTCATGGGTAGTAATACTAAACAGTACCTTCTAGGATCTGGGAACAGTCTCATATAGCAATGTGCATTGTGCCTTATGAGAGAATTCTCGGTGGGGAACATGAGGTGAATCTGTATGCCTATTGGTGACATGCTTCTGACCTCTGTCTGGGCAAGCAGCGCTTCTGTGCATTGCTGTCTGTGGGAGATGGCCTGTTCCTGGAGGAGCCCTGGACATGGCCTGCCATGCTAGAGAGGTGCCCTCCTGATGTGGCCCAGCCAACATGGTAAATTTGCGTGAGGAGTGCCAGCAACTGTAACTTTAGATAAGTCATGGCAGCGCCCACACAAGTTGCTCAGATGTGCAGTTGGATGCAGAACCTGTTTGCTTCTTCTTTGGGCCCAATCAGAAATCTCTACTGCCAAACAAACAGGTGACCAATCCAGCTGTGAAATTCCTACTTATGATCTTGGGCTTCTCTTGTGAGTACCAATGTGTTTGATGGTCACATTCTTTATAGCAATTCAACACTTCTTGGTGCTACATCGCAGACTGGATTACATTTCTGCCAAATTTGTTGATGCCTCTTCTACTGGGGAAACACATCCAGGCCTGCACATGTTGCACCCCAAGTCTCAGTAGTGGCATCTCTTTGCCTCACCTGAGCTCCTCACTGCCTTTACTTCTTCATAGCAGCAGTTTCTTCATACACAGATACCTCCAATGTCCCTCCTGCACAGCCAGTCTGCTCTTTTCCTCAAAGTAGGCTGAAGACTCCCCTTTCTGGCAGTCTAGTTGCCTCTTCCCAAGGTTACTGGCTCTGAACCTGGCAAGTGGAATTGGCACCATACAACAAAAAGAACAGGCTCAAGAAAGGTTTGCTGCATTCAAAATGATTTTTGTGGACAAAACCTATAGGTTTTAAAAAACCCTCACCCACCAACCTAGTTAGTGGCATGCTTCATCATTGGGTTCCCTCCTAGGGTGCCGAGTGCATCCTAGATGTGCTTCGACGCCTGATTACAGCGGAGCTCGTATTTGGTAGTGACAGATTGTGAAGGTGGTGAGTTAAAACTGTCTACAGGATCCCCCTCCTAGTCAGGAGTATTTTAATAATGGGGTCCTGTGGCAGGATTAAAAAAAGAACTGCGGAGAGGGCGTGGCGAACAGCCGACAGGAATGACTGCATCTTAAGAGAACTCCACTTCGCCCGGAGCTAATCCCCCAATATCCGCTGCACTCATCCATCTAATCAGACCTGGTACCTGAAGTTGAGACTGTGTGCCCCCCGACGATCTGACTGAAGCCTCGGACCAGCGGGATACCCACGAGACAGCCAAAAAAAGGATCGTCGAGGCGGCGAGGAAACCGGAAAAAATGGCGACTATGCAGAGGGGGCTTGCCTGAGACGGGGTGTAAAGATCTCTTCGCCTCCCTCCCTGTGGCGAGACAGTGTAGCCGGGAACGCCAAAGGGGCCCGAATTTGACCCAGAAGCGAGTCGGCCTATCGCCCTGACCAGCAATCGGGAGAGCTCCGAGGCCTGGGCGTGGTCCGGAGCGAAACGTCGTAGAACTGGGGCTGGCCTAGTGGCGGAGGAATTTGGCCAGGTGGCGGGTGAGAACGGAGCAAAAGCCGGATGGCCTGCACCTCGCCACTGCGTGCTGCAACAAGAAGAACGTGTCCGCAGTGGGGAGGACAACATTGGCTTGGGACTGAACGTGTCATTCCAGACTCTTCGCGGTGAAGGCGGGGAGCCGGTCCTGGCCCAGAGTGAGCAACTTTGATGGGGGTGGCTGGCTCGCGCCCCCCCTCCTTTTCCCCTTCGCCGCCGACAATTGAATGAGCTTCGAGCCCGGAGGCGGCCATGATACCCCGCCTGGACGGACCGCAAGTGTGCCGCCTGGGAGGAGGCGAGGGCCCGGGATCTGTGGAGTAGTGTGGGGCTCCACTGGCTGAGTAGACGGCCAGATCATAATTTGGTGAACCTGCGCGGCGCTCTGGGGCTTGGCTGGACACTTTGAGGCGGTAAGGAAGTGCGATGCGGGCTTAGGATTCAGAGGGGGCCAGTGAGAACACAGATCTGGCACTGTTGGTGCTGCGTGGGGCATCTGGCTGCCCTTTTAAAATCTGGGATTGGTGTGACGATGAAGAGGTCCCCGGCTGCCTGAGAGGTGTGTGAGCCCTGGATTGTTCGCCCCCTGACCACAAAGGAGCGACTGCTGGGACCACGAGGAAGGAGGAGGGTAGGAGGCAACAGAGGGAGTGTGGTCTCCTGCAATGTCGAAAGGGCGCACTCATGAAATCCGTGCAGCAGAACAGCCTGGACAAGTACATGGTGAAGATAACGGTGCCGGGGGCACGTCCCTGGAGGCTGGGAACTCGGCCTCACAGAGGGATCAATGCTCTGATGATAAGCCCTCATTACGCACAATAATGGCGGCCATTCAAGAGCTCAGGAGCTCTGTCGCCCCTATTGAACCCAAGTTAGATGCAATGACGGTGGAGGTCAACCGGCTCTGCACAGATTACCATAAAACATCAGAAAAGGTGGCGGTAGCTGAAACGCAAATAAATGGCTTGCTCTCCACGACCAAACGACTCGAAGAGCAGGTTCTAAGCCTCACTAAGCACAGTATGCAGATGTCCACCAGGCTCGAAGACCAGGAGGGAAGGTCAAGGCGCAACAACATTAGAGTGGTGGGGGTCCCAGAGGGCTCTGAGGGCCCCAGCATGGATTTGTTTGTGAAAGTTTTGATTCTGAACAAGTTGAAGCCTAGGCGCCTGTCAACCTACTTCTCGGTGGAGAGAGCCCATAGGGCACTGGGCCCACCGCCAAAGCCGGGGGCCCCTCCGCGCACCATCATTGCCTGAATACTGAACTATAGAGACAGCGATGCAATATTCCAAGCAGCACGGGGACATGGAGACCTACAGGTGGACAATGCAGTAATTAGATTTTTCCCAGACTTTACCCTACAGGTGCAGCGTCAACGTAGGAGTTTTGATGGAGTAAAAAAAGCTTTGCGATCAAAAGAACTGAAATATATGATGCTCTACCCCTCGAAGTTGAAAGTAACAACAGATGGTAAGACTCTGCACTTAGCAACTCCAGAAGAAGCATGGGATTGGCTGGATGGGTGGAGAGTGGTTGGTAGAGGGGCCGCCAGGGACAGAAGGATGGATATGGCAAAGGAACCGGGCACAAGGAAACCCGCAGGGGAGGAGCAGCATTCCGGACCTGCATCCCCCTAAGAGATGTATATGACAACTGAACCCGGTGGATTTACGAGATAGCACTGTGTTAAGAATTGATGCTGGCGGATCGCTGTGGTGAGGCAGATGGGGCCTGGGGACCCTTGGGTGGGGTTTGGGGGGGTTTGGTGTAATGCTCGCATGGCGGGGGAGGACGAGGAGAAAGGGAGGATTCGGAGTAAACGTCGACTAGGACTGGCACCAGCTCCTTTTGCTGGGGAAATTACCACCACTAAGGATAGGATAATATCCGTCAAGCCAGAGTCCGGGCGGCTGTATCAAGTCCCGCTATTAGATGCTAAGCTGGGGGAGACAGGCACTCTGCAGGTTGGGGGAGTGGGTGGTTCAATTTCCATTAAGCAGGGTAGGGGGGTGGGGGGGTTACAGATGTTAGAGTTTTTAGTTGCAGTTATTAAGGCTTCACTGCGCTCTGCCAGTTGCAGGCGCTCACACAGACAACAAAAAGATATGGGTGCTGAGCCCTACCCTACGGTGAATAATTTAAGTATTTCCCCTCAGCAACACTGATTATGGATGAGCGGGAGGCATTAGAAGTGGATTTGACCGAGGACGATCTGCGCAATGCAATATGGGGTCTGCAGTCGGGCAAAGCGCAGGGACCCAACGGGATACCAATAGAGCTTTACAAAGGCCTGGCGGGGGAGGTGATTAAACCAATGTTAGCAATGTATCAAGAAGCACTAACTATGTGGTGCCTCCTAATAGATCAAAGGATGGCAACAATAGTGACAATACACAAAGAAGGGAAGCCCCCAGATGATTGTAGCTCGTACAAACCAATTTCATTGCTTAATGCAGAAGCTAAGATACTGGTGAAGGCCCTAGCAACAAGATTGCGGGCAGTATTGCCATCAATTATACATCTGGACCAACCGGGATTCATTCCTGACTGAAGTACCCGGCTAAATTTGCGACGTCTGTATGGGGTGCTTCATTTGACTAAATCCTGCGGAAGCCTACAAACGATAGCAATGGCCTTAGACGTCAAAATGGTGTTCGACTCAATGGAATGAAATTACTTTTTTGCAATCCTGGAGAAGCTAGGCTTTGGCCCTAAATTTAGGGCATGGGTCAGACTGATTTACCAGGCCCTTATGGCAAGTGTGAGGGTAAACAGTACCATCTCCCGTAGTTTCAAACTCAAGAGAGGCACACTGCAGGGGTGCCCGCTATCCTCTATGATATTTGCTCTTGCTCTTGAACCACTGGCAGCATGTATCTGCCGAGATCCTCTAATCTGGGGTATACCAGCTCTAGGAGGATGGGAGGAAAGAATCTCCCTATACGCGGATGTAGGAAGGTAGGATCCTTCTGCATGGTTACCCCCACTTTTTGCCTGGTGCTAAGCTGTTTTTGACTAGTCTGACTGGGATCCTGCTAATCAGGACCCCAGTCCTTCTGCTTTCTCCCTTAAATTGTTGTGGTCAGTACTTAGGTACATCCCAGATTGGGTACTGGGGTACCCTTATCAGTCCTTATATATGGTACTAAGGTACCCAGGGCATAGGTACCCCAGAGGTCCACCATGGGCTCAAGCATGTATTATGCCACCCATGGGAGACCATTCAAACTACCACTACAGGCCTGCCATTACAGCCTGTGTAAGGTGGTGCTAGCACCACTTACTAAAGATATAGGTTTCCTATATCTAAGGTCACTGCACTTAAAACCTATGAGTCATCCCTATAGCAGGCCTTCTCAATCCTGAAGGCAGTGTGCTTAGTTCTAAGTGTGAGGGTGCCCCTGCATGAGCAGGACACCCCTACAGCCTACGGAGTCTATTCTCCCGGGTTGTAAGTGAAGCAGCCATATGCCATATAGAGGGGCACCACGTAATTACGAGATGATCATCTCGAAATTGGCTGCAAAGAATCCTATCATGTTTGGTATCAAACATGTTGGAATCATACCCCTACACCATAAACAGTGTGGAAGGTATAATTCCAAGCACTGGAAGAGTCCTCCGTTAGGTTCTCAGTGTTCCTGGTGCCAACCTTCTAGACCCGGACAGCACAAAATGGTTGCTGTCGACCAGAGACACGATTCTGCCCTCCTGCTGCTGAGCCAAGCTCGAACAGGGGAAGGCAGAACAATAGGCATCCTGTCACAGGGAGGTGTGACCAGCTCCCAGACAGGATTTAGTGTATTGGACCGGGTGGGTGTGCTTGCCAGTGCCACTAAGTCTGCATGAGGGGCACATTTGATGTCCCCGTGCATAGTCCAGTTCAAACCAGTTCTGGGAGCCATTGGCTCCCGCTCTGGCGCGAAACTGGACAAAGTACATGGGAGTACTCTCCCCAATGTCCAGACCCTCACCAGGGAGGGTCACTTGAATCATCCCAACCCTTTCCTTAGGGTACATAAGGGCTTACCTCAAAACTTGGCTCTTCGACAGACCTCCTTGATGGAATGGAATCTGCACCCCCCCTCCCCAGCGCCTTGAGACCCTTACGGGTGAGTAGTCGCGCTTTATAAATACCCGATTGATTGATTGATTGATTGATACCTGAGGGTGGGTCCCTAGATTCATCGTGGGGCAAGATTCAATTCAGACACCACTTCTACTTCTACCGTCTGGGCAATCTGGACTTTGCTGGACTTCGTTTGGGCTCGACTTCGTCCCCCTTTCAGTCTGCTGCATCATCTGTGCCTGTGCACCATACAGGAACCTTCCTAGGCCTGTGGGCATCCAAGACACCTAAAGGAATCTCCCTTGAAGTGAAGGAGTCACTTCCCTGCATTCGCAGGCAGCGCAACTAAGCTGACCGGTCTGCTGATCCTGAGCTCCTATGGACTCTGAAAGATTCTGCAACACAGGTGGTAGTTCTACACAGCTCTCGCGGCCTGCCCTGCCCTCTGACAAAGTTTGAGGCAAGTATTACTTGTGGGAGCCACAGGAACCGAACCCCTGTGCACTGTGTCAACTTGCAGTTGCAAAAGCTTGTTGGCTTCCTTTCGCCAAGATCTTCGGGCTCCAAGTAGCCCCAACCTCAAGCATCTTCAGTGACCAAAGTCTTTGTGCACATCACATCGTTTGCTCCGTGGCCTGCATCTTTTGGTGAGCTGCTCGAGGTCCTCTTGCGACTCCAGTGCCTCCGGCCTGTGGGTCCTGTTGAGGGTCCTCTTTGCTTCTTTTGGGCTCCCCTGATTGCTAAGGGCCTGCCCTAATTCCCCTGTTTGTGGTGAGTCCCCTGGACCTTGATGGTCCCGACATTGCACCTTCTTCGACTTCGACTTCGGCGTTGGTTGCATTTGTCAAGGCTTGTTGGTGCTCCCGCGAGACACCAACCCCCTCAGCACTCGACAGCCGACGTGGGACAGCTCTTGCATGGCTCCTGGTCTTCCTCAGCATCGCCTGGTCCTCACAACTGCATAGTCAAGGTCATCGTCAGCTCTCCTGTAACTCCCGACATTGGTGGGCATTCGTCTTCCAGATCTCCTGGTCCCTCCAGAGTGACATAGACTCTGTCCCCTCTGCTTGCAGGTGCCTCTCAACTAGAATTCACCTTCGGATTCCACTGGACACTTTCTCCTTCTTCAGCAGCGGCACTTTCCTGAAGTCCTCCATTGGGTTCGACTGCGGTTTCCGACATCACTTCACACCTATGTACCCGGCTTCCCTGGTGTAGATAACGTGGGTACTAGGGTATCCACGGTTGGGGTGGCTCTCCAACCTTCTGTCTTCCATGGGGTTTCTTCAGGGTCCACTGTGAAGGGCCCTTAATCTTTAAAATTCCAACCGCGACTTACATGTTGATTTGTACGGAGCACGCAGTCATGTTCCCACACTGCGCATGCTCTCCGTGGAGCTCCTAGTCACTCACCTTGGGTGGTTCCTTGGGTCCCCTGCACTTTTACGTCCTCTTGACATTGTCTTGATCCGAGTCGTGGTTCTTATACCACTTTCTTAGTATATGGTTTGATCCCCCCCGGGGTCCACTGTGTATTTCGTGCTATTTACGTGATTTCGATGCAAAGTATTGTGTGCATTGTGCATATCTCCGGGTAGGAGATATTTGTATGTGTTAGAGAGTATTATATAATAAATACATATTTTTATAAATACCTTGTGTGGTTCTTTTTCACTTAATCTATACATATAAGATTACATTCTGGTAAAACAAGCTGCTTTACACTCCTTCTGGACTAAGCCTGAAAGCTGCTCTCCACAGCTACCACTTAGAGACCTTTCTAAGGTTATCTAAGACCTCTTAAATCACCCTAAGGGTTGACTGGACTGGTGCAGGGTGCCCAATTACATCAGTGGACATCATATACCAGGCCAGCTTCTCACAGCGGATGATATACTACTATTTCTAGCCAGACCTCAACACGCTATACACCGTGTGATGCATATAATCCGGGTGTTTGGAGAGCACTCCGGTTATACAATCAACTGGACCAAATCAGTGATACACCCCCTATCGGGGGAGGCCCCGCGCCTGCCCCGTGACTGCCTGGCCCCGATGAGTCTGGAGGGATTCAGATACCTAGGGATCTATATTACACAAGACCCACAGGATTTCCTTAGACATAACTTGGACCCACAACTTGAGCGACTACACGCGGATGTGTCGCACTGGGAATCACTCCCATTAACAATAATGGGCAGAGTAGCTCTCTATAAAATGATGGCCCTCCCGCTATTGCTTTACGTAACGCAAAACATGCCCTGCAAGATACCGCAGACAGTTCGTAGACTACTCAGGAAGGGTGGTGCCCCAAGGATTGCCCTAGCTAAGCTACAGAAAGGGGTACATGATGGAGGGCTAGCAGTCCTGGATGTTCAAAAATATTACTGGGCCTAACAGCTGCTAGTAATCAATGACTGGGTTTTGCAGGCCAGCAGGACCCATTGTATAGAGTAGACAGGATGGATATGGGCCCGGGAGGGTATGAATGCTTGTTGTATGCTAGACAGAGTGGAGGTTCTCGACCTCAGCGCACGCAAGTGACTATAGACGTATGGCACGCCGCTACCCAATTTCTTGGTTGGAAAGGGAGATTAACGGAACAGACACCGCTATGGTGTAGTGCACTGTTGGTGGAAGTGAGGGGCTGTGCGGTTATCGGGGGTGGAGTCTCCTTGGAATAGAGCACATAGGGGACGAATGGAGGAATCAAGATTATGTAACATTTGCTGACTTACAATCTAAATTTAGCTTGCTGGAGTCCGAGAGCTTCCGACACACCCAGTTGGGACATGCACTGTACTGCCACCTGCACACAGGAGAACAGGTGCCTGATGCTTCACCATTAGAGGATCGAATACTGACAGAGCCATTAGAAAAAAAGGGAATATCGCTAATTTATAAGAAGCTAATAAATAATTCTCCAGACTTCCTAGGCCCCCAGAAGCGGGCATGGGAGGCCAACCTAGGTGAGACGACTGAACTGTGGCCCTACAAGCCCCCCGAGAACTGTCCATCAGAAGACGATTTAGACTGATCCAGCTTAAAGTATTCCACAGAGTGTACTATGCGCAGACCCTCATGCTTAAAATGAGTAGAGCGGACTGCCCACTGTGTAGAAAGGGATGTGAAAATGAGGGATCCTTTTTTCACACCTTGTGGGAATGTTGACTGATTCAATCCTACTGGGCACAAGTTACTACAGTGATGGCAAAAGTGACAAATCTAGTGGTCCCTCTGGAACCTAAATGGCTACTCCTGGGAATAAAAGGGGAACATGATTCGCCGAGGCTCAAAGAAAGTTGGCTAAAAATGGCGATACCAAAGGGGATGATGGACGGAGCATTAGAGCAAATCAAACACTCACCCCCAGTCAACTGATCTGGATTTAATCCATCATCATTCTTTAGCTCACTCCACCACCCCAGTTCAGAGATGGCCATATGCAAATCAGTCTGACCCTGTGCCTCATGGGAACAGTCCAGCCCGAACTGCCAAGCCATGTCTTCCCTGGACCGGAAACAAACATCCTGGGACCGGTTTCGGGTTCAAAACCCTCATCAGCCAGGCTATCTTGAATCCAGTGGCAAAGTGAGCAAGGGACCCACGTCTGGGCATACCCTGCCAACTTAGGGCGAACAAAGCGATACCAAAGGGGATGATGGACGGAGCATTAGAGCAAATCAAACACTCACCCCCAGTCAACTGATCTGGGTTTAATCCATCATCATTCTTTAGCTCACTCCACCACCCCAGTTCAGACATGGCCATATGCAAATCAGTCTGACCCTGTGCCTCATGGGAACAGTCCAGCCCGAACTGCCAAGCCATGTCTTCCCTGGACCGGAAACAAGCATCCTGGGACCGGTTTCGGGTTCAAAACCCTCATCAGCCAGGCTATCTTGAATCCAGTGGCAAAGTGAGCAAGGGACCCACGTCTGGGCATACCCTGCCAACTTAGGGCGAACAAAGCGATACCAAAGGGGATGATGGACGGAGCATTAGAGCAAATCAAACACTCACCCCCAGTCTACTGATCTGGGTTTAATCCATCATCATTCTTTAGCTCACTCCACCACCCCAGTTCAGACATGGCCATATGCAAATCAGTCTGACCCTGTGCCTCATGGGAACAGTCCAGCCCGAACTGCCAAGCCATGTCTTCCCTGGACCGGAAACAAGCATCCTGGGACCGGTTTCGGGTTCAAAACCCTCATCAGCCAGGCTATCTTGAATCCAGTGGCAAAGTGAGCAAGGGACCCACGTCTGGGCATACCCTGCCAACTTAGGGCGAACAAAGCGATACCAAAGGGGATGATGGACGGAGCATTAGAGCAAATCAAACACTCACCCCCAGTCAACTGATCTGGGTTTAATCCATCATCATTCTTTAGCTCACTCCACCACCCCAGTTCAGACATGGCCATATGCAAATCAGTCTGACCCTGTGCCTCATGGGAACAGTCCAGCCCGAACTGCCAAGCCATGTCTTCCCTGGACCGGAAACAAGCATCCTGGGACCGGTTTCGGGTTCAAAACCCTCATCAGCCAGGCTATCTTGAATCCAGTGGCAAAGTGAGCAAGGGACCCACGTCTGGGCATACCCTGCCAACTTAGGGCGAACAAAGCGATACCAAAGGGGATGATGGACGGAGCATTAGAGCAAATCAAACACTCACCCCCAGTCAACTGATCTGGGTTTAATCCATCATCATTCTTTAGCTCACTCCACCACCCCAGTTCAGACATGGCCATATGCAAATCAGTCTGACCCTGTGCCTCATGGGAACAGTCCAGCCCGAACTGCCAAGCCATGTCTTCCCTGGACCGGAAACAAGCATCCTGGGAACCGGTTTCGGGTTCAAAACCCTCATCAGCCAGGCTATCTTGAATCCAGTGGCAAAGTGAGCAAGGGACCCACGTCTGGGCATACCCTGCCAACTTAGGGCGAACAAAGCGATACCAAAGGGGATGATGGACGGAGCATTAGAGCAAATCAAACACTCACCCCCAGTCAACTGATCTGGGTTTAATCCATCATCATTCTTTAGCTCACTCCACCACCCCAGTTCAGACATGGCCATATGCAAATCAGTCTGACCCTGTGCCTCATGGGAACAGTCCAGCCCGAACTGCCAAGCCATGTCTTCCCTGGACCGGAAACAAGCATCCTGGGACCGGTTTCGGGTTCATAACCCTCATCAGCCAGGCTATCTTGAATCCAGTGGCAAAGTGAGCAAGGGACCCACGTCTGGGCATACCCTGCCAACTTAGGGCGAACAAAGCGATACCAAAGGGGATGATGGACGGAGCATTAGAGCAAATCAAACACTCACCCCCAGTCAACTGATCTGGGTTTAATCCATCATCATTCTTTAGCTCACTCCACCACCCCAGTTCAGACATGGCCATATGCAAATCAGTCTGACCCTGTGCCTCATGGGAACAGTCCAGCCCGAACTGCCAAGCCATGTCTTCCCTGGACCGGAAACAAGCATCCTGGGACCGGTTTCGGGTTCAAAACCCTCATCAGCCAGGCTATCTTGAATCCAGTGGCAAAGTGAGCAAGGGACCCACGTCTGGGCATACCCTGCCAACTTAGGGCGAACAAAGCGATACCAAAGGGGATGATGGACGGAGCATTAGAGCAAATCAAACACTCACCCCCAGTCAACTGATCTGGGTTTAATCCATCATCATTCTTTAGCTCACTCCACCACCCCAGTTCAGACATGGCCATATGCAAATCAGTCTGACCCTGTGCCTCATGGGAACAGTCCAGCCCGAACTGCCAAGCCATGTCTTCCCTGGACCGGAAACAAGCATCCTGGGAACCGGTTTCGGGTTCAAAACCCTCATCAGCCAGGCTATCTTGAATCCAGTGGCAAAGTGAGCAATGGACCCACGTCTGGGCATACCCTGCCAACTTAGGGCGAACAAAGCGATACCAAAGGGGATGATGGACGGAGCATTAGAGCAAATCAAACACTCACCCCCAGTCAACTGATCTGGGTTTAATCCATCATCATTCTTTAGCTCACTCCACCACCCCAGTTCAGACATGGCCATATGCAAATCAGTCTGACCCTGTGCCTCATCGGAACAGTCCAGCCCGAACTGCCAAGCCATGTCTTCCCTGGACCGGAAACAAGCATCCTGGGACCGGTTTCGGGTTCATAACCCTCATCAGCCAGGCTATCTTGAATCCAGTGGCAAAGTGAGCAAGGGACCCACGTCTGGGCATACCCTGCCAACTTAGGGCGAACAAAGCGATACCAAAGGGGATGATGGACGGAGCATTAGAGCAAATCAAACACTCACCCCCAGTCAACTGATCTGGGTTTAATCCATCATCATTCTTTAGCTCACTCCACCACCCCAGTTCAGACATGGCCATATGCAAATCAGTCTGACCCTGTGCCTCATGGGAACAGTCCAGCCCGAACTGCCAAGCCATGTCTTCCCTGGACCGGAAACAAGCATCCTGGGACCGGTTTCGGGTTCATAACCCTCATCAGCCAGGCTATCTTGAATCCAGTGGCAAAGTGAGCAAGGGACCCACGTCTGGGCATACCCTGCCAACTTAGGGCGAACAAAGCGATACCAAAGGGGATGATGGACGGAGCATTAGAGCAAATCAAACACTCACCCCCAGTCAACTGATCTGGGTTTAATCCATCATCATTCTTTAGCTCACTCCACCACCCCAGTTCAGACATGGCCATATGCAAATCAGTCTGACCCTGTGCCTCATGGGAACAGTCCAGCCCGAACTGCCAAGCCATGTCTTCCCTGGACCGGAAACAAGCATCCTGGGACCGGTTTCGGGTTCATAACCCTCATCAGCCAGGCTATCTTGAATCCAGTGGCAAAGTGAGCAAGGGACCCACGTCTGGGCATACCCTGCCAACTTAGGGCGAACAAAGCGATACCAAAGGGGATGATGGACGGAGCATTAGAGCAAATCAAACACTCACCCCCAGTCAACTGATCTGGGTTTAATCCATCATCATTCTTTAGCTCACTCCACCACCCCAGTTCAGACATGGCCATATGCAAATCAGTCTGACCCTGTGCCTCATGGGAACAGTCCAGCCCGAACTGCCAAGCCATGTCTTCCCTGGACCGGAAACAAGCATCCTGGGACCGGTTTCGGGTTCATAACCCTCATCAGCCAGGCTATCTTGAATCCAGTGGCAAAGTGAGCAAGGGACCCACGTCTGGGCATACCCTGCCAACTTAGGGCGAACAAAGCGATACCAAAGGGGATGATGGACGGAGCATTAGAGCAAATCAAACACTCACCCCCAGTCAACTGATCTGGGTTTAATCCATCATCATTCTTTAGCTCACTCCACCACCCCAGTTCAGACATGGCCATATGCAAATCAGTCTGACCCTGTGCCTCATGGGAACAGTCCAGCCCGAACTGCCAAGCCATGTCTTCCCTGGACCGGAAACAAGCATCCTGGGACCGGTTTCGGGTTCATAACCCTCATCAGCCAGGCTATCTTGAATCCAGTGGCAAAGTGAGCAAGGGACCCACGTCTGGGCATACCCTGCCAACTTAGGGCGAACAAAGCGATACCAAAGGGGATGATGGACGGAGCATTAGAGCAAATCAAACACTCACCCCCAGTCAACTGATCTGGGTTTAATCCATCATCATTCTTTAGCTCACTCCACCACCCCAGTTCAGACATGGCCATATGCAAATCAGTCTGACCCTGTGCCTCATGGGAACAGTCCAGCCCGAACTGCCAAGCCATGTCTTCCCTGGACCGGAAACAAGCATCCTGGGACCGGTTTCGGGTTCATAACCCTCATCAGCCAGGCTATCTTGAATCCAGTGGCAAAGTGAGCAAGGGACCCACGTCTGGGCATACCCTGCCAACTTAGGGCGAACAAAGCGATACCAAAGGGGATGATGGACGGAGCATTAGAGCAAATCAAACACTCACCCCCAGTCAACTGATCTGGGTTTAATCCATCATCATTCTTTAGCTCACTCCACCACCCCAGTTCAGACATGGCCATATGCAAATCAGTCTGACCCTGTGCCTCATGGGAACAGTCCAGCCCGAACTGCCAAGCCATGTCTTCCCTGGACCGGAAACAAGCATCCTGGGACCGGTTTCGGGTTCATAACCCTCATCAGCCAGGCTATCTTGAATCCAGTGGCAAAGTGAGCAAGGGACCCACGTCTGGGCATACCCTGCCAACTTAGGGCGAACAAAGCGATACCAAAGGGGATGATGGACGGAGCATTAGAGCAAATCAAACACTCACCCCCAGTCAACTGATCTGGGTTTAATCCATCATCATTCTTTAGCTCACTCCACCACCCCAGTTCAGACATGGCCATATGCAAATCAGTCTGACCCTGTGCCTCATGGGAACAGTCCAGCCCGAACTGCCAAGCCATGTCTTCCCTGGACCGGAAACAAGCATCCTGGGACCGGTTTCGGGTTCATAACCCTCATCAGCCAGGCTATCTTGAATCCAGTGGCAAAGTGAGCAAGGGACCCACGTCTGGGCATACCCTGCCAACTTAGGGCGAACAAAGCGATACCAAAGGGGATGATGGACGGAGCATTAGAGCAAATCAAACACTCACCCCCAGTCAACTGATCTGGGTTTAATCCATCATCATTCTTTAGCTCACTCCACCACCCCAGTTCAGACATGGCCATATGCAAATCAGTCTGACCCTGTGCCTCATGGGAACAGTCCAGCCCGAACTGCCAAGCCATGTCTTCCCTGGACCGGAAACAAGCATCCTGGGACCGGTTTCGGGTTCATAACCCTCATCAGCCAGGCTATCTTGAATCCAGTGGCAAAGTGAGCAAGGGACCCACGTCTGGGCATACCCTGCCAACTTAGGGCGAACAAAGCGATACCAAAGGGGATGATGGACGGAGCATTAGAGCAAATCAAACACTCACCCCCAGTCAACTGATCTGGGTTTAATCCATCATCATTCTTTAGCTCACTCCACCACCCCAGTTCAGACATGGCCATATGCAAATCAGTCTGACCCTGTGCCTCATGGGAACAGTCCAGCCCGAACTGCCAAGCCATGTCTTCCCTGGACCGGAAACAAGCATCCTGGGACCGGTTTCGGGTTCATAACCCTCATCAGCCAGGCTATCTTGAATCCAGTGGCAAAGTGAGCAAGGGACCCACGTCTGGGCATACCCTGCCAACTTAGGGCGAACAAAGCGATACCAAAGGGGATGATGGACGGAGCATTAGAGCAAATCAAACACTCACCCCCAGTCAACTGATCTGGGTTTAATCCATCATCATTCTTTAGCTCACTCCACCACCCCAGTTCAGACATGGCCATATGCAAATCAGTCTGACCCTGTGCCTCATGGGAACAGTCCAGCCCGAACTGCCAAGCCATGTCTTCCCTGGACCGGAAACAAGCATCCTGGGACCGGTTTCGGGTTCATAACCCTCATCAGCCAGGCTATCTTGAATCCAGTGGCAAAGTGAGCAAGGGACCCACGTCTGGGCATACCCTGCCAACTTAGGGCGAACAAAGCGATACCAAAGGGGATGATGGACGGAGCATTAGAGCAAATCAAACACTCACCCCCAGTCAACTGATCTGGGTTTAATCCATCATCATTCTTTAGCTCACTCCACCACCCCAGTTCAGACATGGCCATATGCAAATCAGTCTGACCCTGTGCCTCATGGGAACAGTCCAGCCCGAACTGCCAAGCCATGTCTTC
Source organism: Calotriton arnoldi (assembly GCA_963921515.1). Classification (NCBI taxonomy): domain Eukaryota; kingdom Metazoa; phylum Chordata; class Amphibia; order Caudata; family Salamandridae; genus Calotriton; species Calotriton arnoldi. The sequence goes on from CAWUFW010004643.1 coordinate 1,323,241, forward strand.
CCTGGACCGGAAACAAGCATCCTGGGACCGGTTTCGGGTTCATAACCCTCATCAGCCAGGCTATCTTGAATCCAGTGGCAAAGTGAGCAAGGGACCCACGTCTGGGCATACCCTGCCAACTTAGGGCGAACAAAGCGATACCAAAGGGGATGATGGACGGAGCATTAGAGCAAATCAAACACTCACCCCCAGTCAACTGATCTGGGTTTAATCCATCATCATTCTTTAGCTCACTCCACCACCCCAGTTCAGACATGGCCATATGCAAATCAGTCTGACCCTGTGCCTCATGGGAACAGTCCAGCCCGAACTGCCAAGCCATGTCTTCCCTGGACCGGAAACAAGCATCCTGGGACCGGTTTCGGGTTCATAACCCTCATCAGCCAGGCTATCTTGAATCCAGTGGCAAAGTGAGCAAGGGACCCACGTCTGGGCATACCCTGCCAACTTAGGGCGAACAAAGCGATACCAAAGGGGATGATGGACGGAGCATTAGAGCAAATCAAACACTCACCCCCAGTCAACTGATCTGGGTTTAATCCATCATCATTCTTTAGCTCACTCCACCACCCCAGTTCAGACATGGCCATATGCAAATCAGTCTGACCCTGTGCCTCATGGGAACAGTCCAGCCCGAACTGCCAAGCCATGTCTTCCCTGGACCGGAAACAAGCATCCTGGGACCGGTTTCGGGTTCATAACCCTCATCAGCCAGGCTATCTTGAATCCAGTGGCAAAGTGAGCAAGGGACCCACGTCTGGGCATACCCTGCCAACTTAGGGCGAACAAAGCGATACCAAAGGGGATGATGGACGGAGCATTAGAGCAAATCAAACACTCACCCCCAGTCAACTGATCTGGGTTTAATCCATCATCATTCTTTAGCTCACTCCACCACCCCAGTTCAGACATGGCCATATGCAAATCAGTCTGACCCTGTGCCTCATGGGAACAGTCCAGCCCGAACTGCCAAGCCATGTCTTCCCTGGACCGGAAACAAGCATCCTGGGACCGGTTTCGGGTTCATAACCCTCATCAGCCAGGCTATCTTGAATCCAGTGGCAAAGTGAGCAAGGGACCCACGTCTGGGCATACCCTGCCAACTTAGGGCGAACAAAGCGATACCAAAGGGGATGATGGACGGAGCATTAGAGCAAATCAAACACTCACCCCCAGTCAACTGATCTGGGTTTAATCCATCATCATTCTTTAGCTCACTCCACCACCCCAGTTCAGACATGGCCATATGCAAATCAGTCTGACCCTGTGCCTCATGGGAACAGTCCAGCCCGAACTGCCAAGCCATGTCTTCCCTGGACCGGAAACAAGCATCCTGGGACCGGTTTCGGGTTCATAACCCTCATCAGCCAGGCTATCTTGAATCCAGTGGCAAAGTGAGCAAGGGACCCACGTCTGGGCATACCCTGCCAACTTAGGGCGAACAAAGCGATACCAAAGGGGATGATGGACGGAGCATTAGAGCAAATCAAACACTCACCCCCAGTCAACTGATCTGGGTTTAATCCATCATCATTCTTTAGCTCACTCCACCACCCCAGTTCAGACATGGCCATATGCAAATCAGTCTGACCCTGTGCCTCATGGGAACAGTCCAGCCCGAACTGCCAAGCCATGTCTTCCCTGGACCGGAAACAAGCATCCTGGGACCGGTTTCGGGTTCATAACCCTCATCAGCCAGGCTATCTTGAATCCAGTGGCAAAGTGAGCAAGGGACCCACGTCTGGGCATACCCTGCCAACTTAGGGCGAACAAAGCGATACCAAAGGGGATGATGGACGGAGCATTAGAGCAAATCAAACACTCACCCCCAGTCAACTGATCTGGGTTTAATCCATCATCATTCTTTAGCTCACTCCACCACCCCAGTTCAGACATGGCCATATGCAAATCAGTCTGACCCTGTGCCTCATGGGAACAGTCCAGCCCGAACTGCCAAGCCATGTCTTCCCTGGACCGGAAACAAGCATCCTGGGACCGGTTTCGGGTTCATAACCCTCATCAGCCAGGCTATCTTGAATCCAGTGGCAAAGTGAGCAAGGGACCCACGTCTGGGCATACCCTGCCAACTTAGGGCGAACAAAGCGATACCAAAGGGGATGATGGACGGAGCATTAGAGCAAATCAAACACTCACCCCCAGTCAACTGATCTGGGTTTAATCCATCATCATTCTTTAGCTCACTCCACCACCCCAGTTCAGACATGGCCATATGCAAATCAGTCTGACCCTGTGCCTCATGGGAACAGTCCAGCCCGAACTGCCAAGCCATGTCTTCCCTGGACCGGAAACAAGCATCCTGGGACCGGTTTCGGGTTCATAACCCTCATCAGCCAGGCTATCTTGAATCCAGTGGCAAAGTGAGCAAGGGACCCACGTCTGGGCATACCCTGCCAACTTAGGGCGAACAAAGCGATACCAAAGGGGATGATGGACGGAGCATTAGAGCAAATCAAACACTCACCCCCAGTCAACTGATCTGGGTTTAATCCATCATCATTCTTTAGCTCACTCCACCACCCCAGTTCAGACATGGCCATATGCAAATCAGTCTGACCCTGTGCCTCATGGGAACAGTCCAGCCCGAACTGCCAAGCCATGTCTTCCCTGGACCGGAAACAAGCATCCTGGGACCGGTTTCGGGTTCATAACCCTCATCAGCCAGGCTATCTTGAATCCAGTGGCAAAGTGAGCAAGGGACCCACGTCTGGGCATACCCTGCCAACTTAGGGCGAACAAAGCGATACCAAAGGGGATGATGGACGGAGCATTAGAGCAAATCAAACACTCACCCCCAGTCAACTGATCTGGGTTTAATCCATCATCATTCTTTAGCTCACTCCACCACCCCAGTTCAGACATGGCCATATGCAAATCAGTCTGACCCTGTGCCTCATGGGAACAGTCCAGCCCGAACTGCCAAGCCATGTCTTCCCTGGACCGGAAACAAGCATCCTGGGACCGGTTTCGGGTTCATAACCCTCATCAGCCAGGCTATCTTGAATCCAGTGGCAAAGTGAGCAAGGGACCCACGTCTGGGCATACCCTGCCAACTTAGGGCGAACAAAGCGATACCAAAGGGGATGATGGACGGAGCATTAGAGCAAATCAAACACTCACCCCCAGTCAACTGATCTGGGTTTAATCCATCATCATTCTTTAGCTCACTCCACCACCCCAGTTCAGACATGGCCATATGCAAATCAGTCTGACCCTGTGCCTCATGGGAACAGTCCAGCCCGAACTGCCAAGCCATGTCTTCCCTGGACCGGAAACAAGCATCCTGGGACCGGTTTCGGGTTCATAACCCTCATCAGCCAGGCTATCTTGAATCCAGTGGCAAAGTGAGCAAGGGACCCACGTCTGGGCATACCCTGCCAACTTAGGGCGAACAAGCGATACCAAAGGGGATGATGGACGGAGCATTAGAGCAAATCAAACACTCACCCCCAGTCAACTGATCTGGGTTTAATCCATCATCATTCTTTAGCTCACTCCACCACCCCAGTTCAGACATGGCCATATGCAAATCAGTCTGACCCTGTGCCTCATGGGAACAGTCCAGCCCGAACTGCCAAGCCATGTCTTCCCTGGACCGGAAACAAGCATCCTGGGACCGGTTTCGGGTTCATAACCCTCATCAGCCAGGCTATCTTGAATCCAGTGGCAAAGTGAGCAAGGGACCCACGTCTGGGCATACCCTGCCAACTTAGGGCGAACAAAGCGATACCAAAGGGGATGATGGACGGAGCATTAGAGCAAATCAAACACTCACCCCCAGTCAACTGATCTGGGTTTAATCCATCATCATTCTTTAGCTCACTCCACCACCCCAGTTCAGACATGGCCATATGCAAATCAGTCTGACCCTGTGCCTCATGGGAACAGTCCAGCCCGAACTGCCAAGCCATGTCTTCCCTGGACCGGAAACAAGCATCCTGGGACCGGTTTCGGGTTCATAACCCTCATCAGCCAGGCTATCTTGAATCCAGTGGCAAAGTGAGCAAGGGACCCACGTCTGGGCATACCCTGCCAACTTAGGGCGAACAAAGCGATACCAAAGGGGATGATGGACGGAGCATTAGAGCAAATCAAACACTCACCCCCAGTCAACTGATCTGGGTTTAATCCATCATCATTCTTTAGCTCACTCCACCACCCCAGTTCAGACATGGCCATATGCAAATCAGTCTGACCCTGTGCCTCATGGGAACAGTCCAGCCCGAACTGCCAAGCCATGTCTTCCCTGGACCGGAAACAAGCATCCTGGGACCGGTTTCGGGTTCATAACCCTCATCAGCCAGGCTATCTTGAATCCAGTGGCAAAGTGAGCAAGGGACCCACGTCTGGGCATACCCTGCCAACTTAGGGCGAACAAAGCGATACCAAAGGGGATGATGGACGGAGCATTAGAGCAAATCAAACACTCACCCCCAGTCAACTGATCTGGGTTTAATCCATCATCATTCTTTAGCTCACTCCACCACCCCAGTTCAGACATGGCCATATGCAAATCAGTCTGACCCTGTGCCTCATGGGAACAGTCCAGCCCGAACTGCCAAGCCATGTCTTCCCTGGACCGGAAACAAGCATCCTGGGACCGGTTTCGGGTTCATAACCCTCATCAGCCAGGCTATCTTGAATCCAGTGGCAAAGTGAGCAAGGGACCCACGTCTGGGCATACCCTGCCAACTTAGGGCGAACAAAGCGATACCAAAGGGGATGATGGACGGAGCATTAGAGCAAATCAAACACTCACCCCCAGTCAACTGATCTGGGTTTAATCCATCATCATTCTTTAGCTCACTCCACCACCCCAGTTCAGACATGGCCATATGCAAATCAGTCTGACCCTGTGCCTCATGGGAACAGTCCAGCCCGAACTGCCAAGCCATGTCTTCCCTGGACCGGAAACAAGCATCCTGGGACCGGTTTCGGGTTCATAACCCTCATCAGCCAGGCTATCTTGAATCCAGTGGCAAAGTGAGCAAGGGACCCACGTCTGGGCATACCCTGCCAACTTAGGGCGAACAAAGCGATACCAAAGGGGATGATGGACGGAGCATTAGAGCAAATCAAACACTCACCCCCAGTCAACTGATCTGGGTTTAATCCATCATCATTCTTTAGCTCACTCCACCACCCCAGTTCAGACATGGCCATATGCAAATCAGTCTGACCCTGTGCCTCATGGGAACAGTCCAGCCCGAACTGCCAAGCCATGTCTTCCCTGGACCGGAAACAAGCATCCTGGGACCGGTTTCGGGTTCATAACCCTCATCAGCCAGGCTATCTTGAATCCAGTGGCAAAGTGAGCAAGGGACCCACGTCTGGGCATACCCTGCCAACTTAGGGCGAACAAAGCGATACCAAAGGGGATGATGGACGGAGCATTAGAGCAAATCAAACACTCACCCCCAGTCAACTGATCTGGGTTTAATCCATCATCATTCTTTAGCTCACTCCACCACCCCAGTTCAGACATGGCCATATGCAAATCAGTCTGACCCTGTGCCTCATGGGAACAGTCCAGCCCGAACTGCCAAGCCATGTCTTCCCTGGACCGGAAACAAGCATCCTGGGACCGGTTTCGGGTTCAAAACCCTCATCAGCCAGGCTATCTTGAATCCAGTGGCAAAGTGAGCAAGGGACCCACGTCTGGGCATACCCTGCCAACTTAGGGCGAACAAAGCGATACCAAAGGGGATGATGGACGGAGCATTAGAGCAAATCAAACACTCACCCCCAGTCAACTGATCTGGGTTTAATCCATCATCATTCTTTAGCTCACTCCACCACCCCAGTTCAGACATGGCCATATGCAAATCAGTCTGACCCTGTGCCTCATGGGAACAGTCCAGCCCGAACTGCCAAGCCATGTCTTCCCTGGACCGGAAACAAGCATCCTGGGACCGGTTTCGGGTTCATAACCCTCATCAGCCAGGCTATCTTGAATCCAGTGGCAAAGTGAGCAAGGGACCCACGTCTGGGCATACCCTGCCAACTTAGGGCGAACAAAGCGATACCAAAGGGGATGATGGACGGAGCATTAGAGCAAATCAAACACTCACCCCCAGTCAACTGATCTGGGTTTAATCCATCATCATTCTTTAGCTCACTCCACCACCCCAGTTCAGACATGGCCATATGCAAATCAGTCTGACCCTGTGCCTCATGGGAACAGTCCAGCCCGAACTGCCAAGCCATGTCTTCCCTGGACCGGAAACAAGCATCCTGGGACCGGTTTCGGGTTCAAAACCCTCATCAGCCAGGCTATCTTGAATCCAGTGGCAAAGTGAGCAAGGGACCCACGTCTGGGCATACCCTGCCAACTTAGGGCGAACAAAGCGATACCAAAGGGGATGATGGACGGAGCATTAGAGCAAATCAAACACTCACCCCCAGTCAACTGATCTGGGTTTAATCCATCATCATTCTTTAGCTCACTCCACCACCCCAGTTCAGACATGGCCATATGCAAATCAGTCTGACCCTGTGCCTCATGGGAACAGTCCAGCCCGAACTGCCAAGCCATGTCTTCCCTGGACCGGAAACAAGCATCCTGGGACCGGTTTCGGGTTCATAACCCTCATCAGCCAGGCTATCTTGAATCCAGTGGCAAAGTGAGCAAGGGACCCACGTCTGGGCATACCCTGCCAACTTAGGGCGAACAAAGCGATACCAAAGGGGATGATGGACGGAGCATTAGAGCAAATCAAACACTCACCCCCAGTCAACTGATCTGGGTTTAATCCATCATCATTCTTTAGCTCACTCCACCACCCCAGTTCAGACATGGCCATATGCAAATCAGTCTGACCCTGTGCCTCATGGGAACAGTCCAGCCCGAACTGCCAAGCCATGTCTTCCCTGGACCGGAAACAAGCATCCTGGGACCGGTTTCGGGTTCATAACCCTCATCAGCCAGGCTATCTTGAATCCAGTGGCAAAGTGAGCAAGGGACCCACGTCTGGGCATACCCTGCCAACTTAGGGCGAACAAAGCGATACCAAAGGGGATGATGGACGGAGCATTAGAGCAAATCAAACACTCACCCCCAGTCAACTGATCTGGGTTTAATCCATCATCATTCTTTAGCTCACTCCACCACCCCAGTTCAGACATGGCCATATGCAAATCAGTCTGACCCTGTGCCTCATGGGAACAGTCCAGCCCGAACTGCCAAGCCATGTCTTCCCTGGACCGGAAACAAGCATCCTGGGACCGGTTTCGGGTTCAAAACCCTCATCAGCCAGGCTATCTTGAATCCAGTGGCAAAGTGAGCAAGGGACCCACGTCTGGGCATACCCTGCCAACTTAGGGCGAACAAAGCGATACCAAAGGGGATGATGGACGGAGCATTAGAGCAAATCAAACACTCACCCCCAGTCAACTGATCTGGGTTTAATCCATCATCATTCTTTAGCTCACTCCACCACCCCAGTTCAGACATGGCCATATGCAAATCAGTCTGACCCTGTGCCTCATGGGAACAGTCCAGCCCGAACTGCCAAGCCATGTCTTCCCTGGACCGGAAACAAGCATCCTGGGACCGGTTTCGGGTTCATAACCCTCATCAGCCAGGCTATCTTGAATCCAGTGGCAAAGTGAGCAAGGGACCCACGTCTGGGCATACCCTGCCAACTTAGGGCGAACAAAGCGATACCAAAGGGGATGATGGACGGAGCATTAGAGCAAATCAAACACTCACCCCCAGTCAACTGATCTGGGTTTAATCCATCATCATTCTTTAGCTCACTCCACCACCCCAGTTCAGACATGGCCATATGCAAATCAGTCTGACCCTGTGCCTCATGGGAACAGTCCAGCCCGAACTGCCAAGCCATGTCTTCCCTGGACCGGAAACAAGCATCCTGGGACCGGTTTCGGGTTCAAAACCCTCATCAGCCAGGCTATCTTGAATCCAGTGGCAAAGTGAGCAAGGGACCCACGTCTGGGCATACCCTGCCAACTTAGGGCGAACAAAGCGATACCAAAGGGGATGATGGACGGAGCATTAGAGCAAATCAAACACTCACCCCCAGTCAACTGATCTGGGTTTAATCCATCATCATTCTTTAGCTCACTCCACCACCCCAGTTCAGACATGGCCATATGCAAATCAGTCTGACCCTGTGCCTCATGGGAACAGTCCAGCCCGAACTGCCAAGCCATGTCTTCCCTGGACCGGAAACAAGCATCCTGGGACCGGTTTCGGGTTCAAAACCCTCATCAGCCAGGCTATCTTGAATCCAGTGGCAAAGTGAGCAAGGGACCCACGTCTGGGCATACCCTGCCAACTTAGGGCGAACAAGCGATACCAAAGGGGATGATGGACGGAGCATTAGAGCAAATCAAACACTCACCCCCAGTCAACTGATCTGGGTTTAATCCATCATCATTCTTTAGCTCACTCCACCACCCCAGTTCAGACATGGCCATATGCAAATCAGTCTGACCCTGTGCCTCATGGGAACAGTCCAGCCCGAACTGCCAAGCCATGTCTTCCCTGGACCGGAAACAAGCATCCTGGGACCGGTTTCGGGTTCAAAACCCTCATCAGCCAGGCTATCTTGAATCCAGTGGCAAAGTGAGCAAGGGACCCACGTCTGGGCATACCCTGCCAACTTAGGGCGAACAAAGCGATACCAAAGGGGATGATGGACGGAGCATTAGAGCAAATCAAACACTCACCCCCAGTCAACTGATCTGGGTTTAATCCATCATCATTCTTTAGCTCACTCCACCACCCCAGTTCAGACATGGCCATATGCAAATCAGTCTGACCCTGTGCCTCATGGGAACAGTCCAGCCCGAACTGCCAAGCCATGTCTTCCCTGGACCGGAAACAAGCATCCTGGGACCGGTTTCGGGTTCAAAACCCTCATCAGCCAGGCTATCTTGAATCCAGTGGCAAAGTGAGCAAGGGACCCACGTCTGGGCATACCCTGCCAACTTAGGGCGAACAAAGCGATACCAAAGGGGATGATGGACGGAGCATTAGAGCAAATCAAACACTCACCCCCAGTCAACTGATCTGGGTTTAATCCATCATCATTCTTTAGCTCACTCCACCACCCCAGTTCAGACATGGCCATATGCAAATCAGTCTGACCCTGTGCCTCATGGGAACAGTCCAGCCCGAACTGCCAAGCCATGTCTTCCCTGGACCGGAAACAAGCATCCTGGGACCGGTTTCGGGTTCAAAACCCTCATCAGCCAGGCTATCTTGAATCCAGTGGCAAAGTGAGCAAGGGACCCACGTCTGGGCATACCCTGCCAACTTAGGGCGAACAAAGCGATACCAAAGGGGATGATGGACGGAGCATTAGAGCAAATCAAACACTCACCCCCAGTCAACTGATCTGGGTTTAATCCATCATCATTCTTTAGCTCACTCCACCACCCCAGTTCAGACATGGCCATATGCAAATCAGTCTGACCCTGTGCCTCATGGGAACAGTCCAGCCCGAACTGCCAAGCCATGTCTTCCCTGGACCGGAAACAAGCATCCTGGGACCGGTTTCGGGTTCAAAACCCTCATCAGCCAGGCTATCTTGAATCCAGTGGCAAAGTGAGCAAGGGACCCACGTCTGGGCATACCCTGCCAACTTAGGGCGAACAAAGCGATACCAAAGGGGATGATGGACGGAGCATTAGAGCAAATCAAACACTCACCCCCAGTCAACTGATCTGGGTTTAATCCATCATCATTCTTTAGCTCACTCCACCACCCCAGTTCAGACATGGCCATATGCAAATCAGTCTGACCCTGTGCCTCATGGGAACAGTCCAGCCCGAACTGCCAAGCCATGTCTTCCCTGGACCGGAAACAAGCATCCTGGGACCGGTTTCGGGTTCAAAACCCTCATCAGCCAGGCTATCTTGAATCCAGTGGCAAAGTGAGCAAGGGACCCACGTCTGGGCATACCCTGCCAACTTAGGGCGAACAAAGCGATACCAAAGGGGATGATGGACGGAGCATTAGAGCAAATCAAACACTCACCCCCAGTCAACTGATCTGGGTTTAATCCATCATCATTCTTTAGCTCACTCCACCACCCCAGTTCAGACATGGCCATATGCAAATCAGTCTGACCCTGTGCCTCATGGGAACAGTCCAGCCCGAACTGCCAAGCCATGTCTTCCCTGGACCGGAAACAAGCATCCTGGGACCGGTTTCGGGTTCAAAACCCTCATCAGCCAGGCTATCTTGAATCCAGTGGCAAAGTGAGCAAGGGACCCACGTCTGGGCATACCCTGCCAACTTAGGGCGAACAAAGCGATACCAAAGGGGATGATGGACGGAGCATTAGAGCAAATCAAACACTCACCCCCAGTCAACTGATCTGGGTTTAATCCATCATCATTCTTTAGCTCACTCCACCACCCCAGTTCAGACATGGCCATATGCAAATCAGTCTGACCCTGTGCCTCATGGGAACAGTCCAGCCCGAACTGCCAAGCCATGTCTTCCCTGGACCGGAAACAAGCATCCTGGGACCGGTTTCGGGTTCAAAACCCTCATCAACCAGGCTATCTTGAATCCAGTGGCAAAGTGAGCAAGGGACCCACGTCTGGGCATACCCTGCCAACTTAGGGCGAACAAAGCGATACCAAAGGGGATGATGGACGGAGCATTAGAGCAAATCAAACACTCACCCCCAGTCAACTGATCTGGGTTTAATCCATCATCATTCTTTAGCTCACTCCACCACCCCAGTTCAGACATGGCCATATGCAAATCAGTCTGACCCTGTGCCTCATGGGAACAGTCCAGCCCGAACTGCCAAGCCATGTCTTCCCTGGACCGGAAACAAGCATCCTGGGACCGGTTTCGGGTTCAAAACCCTCATCAGCCAGGCTATCTTGAATCCAGTGGCAAAGTGAGCAAGGGACCCACGTCTGGGCATACCCTGCCAACTTAGGGCGAACAAGCGATACCAAAGGGGATGATGGACGGAGCATTAGAGCAAATCAAACACTCACCCCCAGTCAACTGATCTGGGTTTGATCCATCATCATTCTTTAGCTCACTCCACCACCCCAGTTCAGACATGGCCATATGCAAATCAGTCTGACCCTGTGCCTCATGGGAACAGTCCAGCCCGAACTGCCAAGCCATGTCTTCCCTGGACCGGAAACAAGCATCCTGGGACCGGTTTCGGGTTCAAAACCCTCATCAGCCAGGCTATCTTGAATCCAGTGGCAAAGTGAGCAAGGGACCCACGTCTGGGCATACCCTGCCAACTTAGGGCGAACAAAGCGATACCAAAGGGGATGATGGACGGAGCATTAGAGCAAATCAAACACTCACCCCCAGTCAACTGATCTGGGTTTAATCCATCATCATTCTTTAGCTCACTCCACCACCCCAGTTCAGACATGGCCATATGCAAATCAGTCTGACCCTGTGCCTCATGGGAACAGTCCAGCCCGAACTGCCAAGCCATGTCTTCCCTGGACCGGAAACAAGCATCCTGGGACCGGTTTCGGGTTCAAAACCCTCATCAGCCAGGCTATCTTGAATCCAGTGGCAAAGTGAGCAAGGGACCCACGTCTGGGCATACCCTGCCAACTTAGGGCGAACAAAGCGATACCAAAGGGGATGATGGACGGAGCATTAGAGCAAATCAAACACTCACCCCCAGTCAACTGATCTGGGTTTAAACCATCATCATTCTTTAGCTCACTCCACCACCCCAGTTCAGACATGGCCATATGCAAATCAGTCTGACCCTGTGCGTCATGGGAACAGTCCAGCCCGAACTGCCAAGCCATGTCTTCCCTGGACTGGAAACAAGCATCCTGGGACCAGTTTCGGTTTCAAAACCCTCATCAGCCAGGCTATCTTGAATCCAGTGGCAAAGTGAGCAAGGGACCCACGTCTGGGCATACCCTGTCAACTTAGGGCGAACAAAGCGATACCAAAGGGGATGATGGATGGAGCATTAGAGAAAATCAAAGACTCACCCCCAGTCAACTGATCTGGGTTTAATCCATCATCATTCTTTAGCTCACTCCACCACCCCAGTTCAGACATGGCCATATGCAAATCAGTCTGACCCTGTGCCTCATGGGAACAGTCCAGCCCGAACTGCCAAGCCATGTCTTCCCTGGACCGGAAACAAGCATCCTGGGACCGGTTTCGGGTTCAAAACCCTCATCAGCCAGGCTATCTTGAATCCAGTGGCAAAGTGAGCAAGGGACCCACGTCTGGGCATACCCTGCCAACTTAGGGCGAACAAAGCGATACCAAAGGGGATGATGGACGGAGCATTAGAGCAAATCAAACACTCACCCCCAGTCAACTGATCTGGGTTTAATCCATCATCATTCTTTAGCTCACTCCACCACCCCAGTTCAGACATGGCCATATGCAAATCAGTCTGACCCTGTGCCTCATGGGAACAGTCCAGCCCGAACTGCCAAGCCATGTCTTCCCTGGACCGGAAACAAGCATCCTGGGACCGGTTTCGGGTTCAAAACCCTCATCAGCCAGGCTATCTTGAATCCAGTGGAAAAGTGAGCAAGGGACCCACGTCTGGGCATACCCTGCCAACTTAGGGCGAACAAAGCGATACCAAAGGGGATGATGGACGGAGCATTAGAGCAAATCAAACACTCACCGCCAGTCAACTGATCTGGGTTTAATCCATCATCATTCTTTAGCTCACTCCACCACCCCAGTTCAGACATGGCCATATGCAAATCAGTCTGACCCTGTGCCTCATGGGAACAGTCCAGCCCGAACTGCCAAGCCATGTCTTCCCTGGACCGGAAACAAGCATCCTGGGACCGGTTTCGGGTTCAAAACCCTCATCAGCCAGGCTATCTTGAATCCAGTGGCAAAGTGAGCAAGGGACCCACGTCTGGGCATACCCTGCCAACTTAGGGCGAACAAAGCGATACCAAAGGGGATGATGGACGGAGCATTAGAGCAAATCAAACACTCACCCCCAGTCAACTGATCTGGGTTTAATCCATCATCATTCTTTAGCTCACTCCACCACCCCAGTTCAGACATGGCCATATGCAAATCAGTCTGACCCTGTGCCTCATGGGAACAGTCCAGCCCGAACTGCCAAGCCATGTCTTCCCTGGACCGGAAACAAGCATCCTGGGACCGGTTTCGGGTTCAAAACCCTCATCAACCAGGCTATCTTGAATCCAGTGGTAAAGTGAGCAAGGGACCCACGTCTGGGCATACCCTGCCAACTTAGGGCGAACAAAGCGATACCAAAGAGGATGATGGACGGAGCATTAGAGCAAATCAAACACTCACCCCCAGTCAACTGATCTGAGTTTAATCCATCATCATTCTTTAGCTCACTCCACCACCTCAGTTCAGACATGGCCATATGCAAATCAGTCTGACCCTGTGCCTCATGGGAACAGTCCAGCCCGAACTGCCAAGCCATGTCTTCCCTGGACCGGAAACAAGCATCCTGGGACCGGTTTCGGGTTCAAAACCCTCATCAGCCAGGCTATCTTGAATCCAGTGGCAAAGTGAGCAAGGGACCCACGTCTGGGCATACCCTGCCAACTTAGGGCGAACAAAGCGATACCAAAGGGGATGATGGACGGAGCATTAGAGCAAATCAAACACTCACCCCCAGTCAACTGATCTGGGTTTAATCCATCATCATTCTTTAGCTCACTCCACCACCCCAGTTCAGACATGGCCATATGCAAATCAGTCTGACCCTGTGCCTCATGGGAACAGTCCAGCCCGAACTGCCAAGCCATGTCTTCCCTTCACTGGAAACAAGCATCCTGGGACCGGTTTCGGGTTCAAAACCCTCATCAGCCAGGCTATCTTGAATCCAGTGGCAAAGTGAGCAAGGGACCCACGTCTGGGCATACCCTGCCAACTTAGGGCGAACAAGCGATACCAAAGGGGATGATGGACGGAGCATTAGAGCAAATCAAACACTCACCCCCAGTCAACTGATCTGGGTTTAATCCATCATCATTCTTTAGCTCACTCCACCACCCCAGTTCAGACATGGCCATATGCAAATCAGTCTGACCCTGTGCCTCATGGGAACAGTCCAGCCCGAACTGCCAAGCCATGTCTTCCCTGGACCGGAAACAAGCATCCTGGGACCGGTTTCGAGTTCAAAACCCTCATCAGCCAGGCTATCTTGAATCCAGTGGCAAAGTGAGCAAGGGACCCACGTCTGGGCATACCCTGCCAACTTAGGGCGAACAAAGCGATACCAAAGGGGATGATGGACGGAGCATTAGAGCAAATCAAACACTCACCCCCAGTCAACTGATCTGGGTTTAATCCATCATCATTCTTTAGCTCACTCCACCACCCCAGTTCAGACATGGCCATATGCAAATCAGTCTGACCCTGTGCCTCATGGGAACAGTCCAGCCCGAACTGCCAAGCCATGTCTTCCCTGGACCGGAAACAAGCATCCTGGGACCGGTTTCGGGTTCAAAACCCTCATCAGCCAGGCTATCTTGAATCCAGTGGCAAAGTGAGCAAGGGACCCACGTCTGGGCATACCCTGCCAACTTAGGGCGAACAAAGCGATACCAAAGGGGATGATGGACGGAGCATTAGAGCAAATCAAACACTCACCCCCAGTCAACTGCTGATCTGGGTTTAATCCATCATCATTCTTTAGCTCACTCCACCACCCCAGTTCAGACATGGCCATATGCAAATCAGTCTGACCCTGTGCCTCATGGGAACAGTCCAGCCCGAACTGCCAAGCCATGTCTTCCCTGGACCGGAAACAAGCATCCTGGGACCGGTTTCGGGTTCAAAACCCTCATCAGCCAGGCTATCTTGAATCCAGTGGCAAAGTGAGCAAGGGACCCACATCTGGGCATACCCTGCCAACTTAGGGCGAACAAAGCGATACCAAAGGGGATGATGGACGGAGCATTAGAGCAAATCAAACACTCACCCCCAGTCAACTGATCTGGGTTTAATCCATCATCATTCTTTAGCTCACTCCACCACCCCAGTTCAGACATGGCCATATGCAAATCAGTCTGACCCTGTGCCTCATGGGAACAGTCCAGCCCGAACTGCCAAGCCATGTCTTCCCTGGACCGGAAACAAGCATCCTGGGACCGGTTTCGGGTTCAAAACCCTCATCAGCCAGGCTATCTTGAATCCAGTGGCAAAGTGAGCAAGGGACCCACGTCTGGGGATACCCTGCCAACTTAGGGCGAACAAAGCGATACCAAAGGGGATGATGGACGGAGCATTAGAGCAAATCAAACACTCACCCCCAGTCAACTGATCTGGGTTTAATCCATCATCATTCTTTAGCTCACTCCACCACCCCAGTTCAGACATGGCCATATGCAAATCAGTCTGACCCTGTGCCTCATGGGAACAGTCCAGCCCGAACTGCCAAGCCATGTCTTCCCTGGACCGGAAACAAGCATCCTGGAACCGGTTTCGGGTTCAAAACCCTCATCAGCCAGGCTATCTTGAATCCAGTGGCAAAGTGAGCAAGGGACCCACGTCTGGGGATACCCTGCCAACTTAGGGCGAACAAGCGATACCAAAGGGGATGATGGACGGAGCATTAGAGCAAATCAAAC
Organism: Calotriton arnoldi; assembly: GCA_963921515.1. Lineage (NCBI taxonomy): Eukaryota > Metazoa > Chordata > Amphibia > Caudata > Salamandridae > Calotriton > Calotriton arnoldi. The sequence goes on from CAWUFW010004643.1 coordinate 1,338,835, forward strand.
ACTCACCCCCAGTCAACTGATCTGGGTTTAATCCATCATCATTCTTTAGCTCACTCCACCACCCCAGTTCAGACATGGCCATATGCAAATCAGTCTGACCCTGTGCTCATGGGAACAGTCCAGCCCGAACTGCCAAGCCATGTCTTCCCTGGACCGGAAACAAGCATCCTGGGACCGGTTTCAGGTTCAAAACCCTCATCAGCCAGGCTATCTTGAATCCAGTGGCAAAGTGAGCAAGGGACCCACGTCTGGGCATACCCTGCCAACTTAGGGCGAACAAAGCGATACCAAAGGGGATGATGGACGGAGCATTAGAGCAAATCAAACTCTCACCCCCAGTCAACTGATCTGGGTTTAATCCATCATCATTCTTTAGCTCACTCCACCACCCCAGTTCAGACATGAGTGGCAAATCGAAATATAGCGGGAACATGGGGGGCAATGTTTATTCCTACAATCGAAGACCGGGAAAGAGACCTTGATTGGTGTCAAAGGTCAGAACAGGTAGTCTATGCAGTCAGAGGTAATCCCAGGTAATGGGAAAAAGTGTAGGAAGACTGGAGAGCCTACAATGGTTAGAGGGCCAGGGACCAGAGTGGGGGCAGCAGAGTGGTCTGCGAGGGGAACAATCACTGAACCGCATGGTGGGCATGGATGGGCTGTTAGAGAACCGGACTTGTGAATCTGAACCCTGCAGTGGGAAGGGGAGAGGGAGGGAGATTATGCAAATGTTTCTGTGTACTATCTTCAATATGCGATGACAGTATGATTTGTGAAGCCACAAGTCTTGATTATCAATAAAAAAACTTTAAAAAAAAAAGAATTAATAAAAAAAAAGAACTGCTCATATCTGGGAGAAATAATTGATCTCCTGGATCCTAAAAATTGGTTTACATGTTTCAGCCAAACTTGGGACCCCGTGCAAAGGCCGTAATAGGTGTCTGCCACCGGCAAGGGACCTTGACGAAAGTGTGACTACAGGCGCTGCCCCCAACCAGTATCCATGTCACCCAATCCTAAAGCGACGTAAGTTACTGTTTCACCCAAGAAAAAGAGACAGAATATCTCCACCACTTAGCACACCTTAGTGTGTGTGTGCATTCACAATAGTCCAAAGCCTAATAATTTTGGGTTTTTCACTTATGGTACTGAAGAAAGCCTCTTACTAACCACTCCCATTTGGCTGAAACATGTAGACCAATTTTTAGTATCCAGGAGATCAATTATTTCTCCCAGATATCCGCAGTTCTTTTTTTAATACTGCCACAGGACCCCATTATTAAATCAGGCATCAAAGCACACCCAGGATGCACTTGGCACCCTAGGTGGGAACCCTAGGTGGGAACCCAACAATGAAGCATGCCACCAACTAGGTTGGTGGGGGAGGGTTCTTTTAAACCCTCTAGGTTTTGACCACACAAATGATTTTGAATGCAGCAAACCTTTTTTGAGCCCGTGCTTTTTGTTGTATAGTATTGATTAGGGGAGAGGGATGAGCTCTTTCACTCCTCCCTCTTCTCTTGTTTAAAGAAGGGGAATTGGCAGTCAGCACCCCAGTCTTGGAGCTCAAAAGAATCTTCCAGTTGTTACTGGTATGGGACCCTAGGCTTCTGGTCAGGAAAGTTTAGCTCACTGTCTGGAAGTTTCTGCCCCAATTTTATACTCAAGGTGCAGACAGTCTTTGCGCACTTTTGTGATTTCTAGACAGACTGGTCCTCCCAAGGTCTTTATTACAAGTGTGATAAGGGATGTAGTGGGAAGCTGGGTGTCTCCTCTAAGTAACAGCCAAAAACAAGGGCACAAAGACAAGTGATGTTGCCTCCCTTAACTACTTGGCAAGGGGGTGGTAGCCTTTCCCAAAGGCAATGGGCAAGGAAGGGACAGGGGAAACTACCTAGCTTCAAAGGGACCCTCTGTCTCCTTCCTTAACACCAACAGCACTTTTCTATCTGACTCACTGAAATGATCCCTGGTATGCCTTGTGGAGGTTGGGTTTGGGGAGAGCCCTGTATATACATTTGGGGGCATATCCACAAGGACTTATCGCTGAGTTACCGCCACCTTAGCGCATCAAAAGTGGAGATAGATTTAACACCCCATTCACAAGCGGGTGCAAACTGCAGACATCGCCAGTATTCCCGCGATAACTGCCGCAAAATTTATCTCCACGGGCGACACTACCAACTAACCCTAATGAGATGCAGAGCAGGCGTTCCCGTGCAAAAACTCACGAAAACACCACAACACCACTTTCACAACGAACTGCCAGATCTGCGATGCGAACCAAAAACAGGCGATAAGCCGCTGTAGCAGCAGGGATTTAACACCTGCCTTTTGCTGGTGTTAAGCAGGACGACTACCTGCAGTATGAAAGGGAGCCCAGCCAAGAGCCACATCTGAAGACCCACAGATGCCATGGAGCCAATGATCATGCAGCTCGGAGACCCATGAGGGCCACAACACCCTTCGCCACCACCCCCAGGCCCGCCACCACCCCCAGGACCCGCCCCGCCCCCCGACCACCACAGAGGCAGCGTACACAAAGACAGCGGACCCACCGTAAACGCACCAGCCGCACAGACCTAACGCCAGAGGAGGTCATTGCCCACTACAGGCTCAAAAGGACAACCATCCTCCGCATCCTGACCCACATCGCCCACAGGCTGACGGTACCAACACAGCGGACAACCAACATCCCTCCGCAGACAAAGCTGCCGGCTGTGCTGCACATGTTGGCCTCTGGTACCTTCCAACCCACAACTGCCAGAGTCGGAGGAGTCTCACAACCAGCCCTATCCAAGTTCATCACACCTGTCCTGGATGCCATCAGCAGCCTGGTACCCCAGCACCTCCACTTCACCCACACTGCACAGGAGCAGCTGGAGACAGACTAAGCAAGGCGTCTACGCCATAGCTGGATTCCCTCACGTGTTGGGGGCAATCGACTGCACACATGTACTCCTCGTGCCCCCTGCCGACACTGCACACAACTACCGCAATAGAAAGCACACGCATTCCATCAATGTGCAGGCAATAGTGGACCACCGGGGACTCCTCAACAATGTTGTGGCCAACTCCCCAGGCAGTGTGCATGATTCATACATCTCCCGACAGTCCATCATCAACCAGCGCTTCCAGGATGGCACCTATGGAAATGCATCGCTCGTTGGTAAGTACCAAATGAACACACCACACACCTCCACTCCACAGTCATGCAACCCACAAAACTGGCAATGGGCACGCAGCAAAACTACATGCAACATGCCACACAACATGCCACACAACATGCCAACCGACCAGACACGACAACACGACTTCATTGGGAACCTGGGCTTGCCATGCACACAACCCAGCCACGGCATGGCATCGCAGCCACACAATAGCAGAATGTGAGGAGAGGCTTGGAGTAGGCATGTGCGAGAGCGGCAAGTGACTAATGAATGAGAACCTACCCAATGCCAAGTGTGGCGTGGATGTGCCGGACAGACTTCAGTGTGCAAACCACGGAAATGGCCATGTGGACATTAACTGCTGGTGCATGGAGTGTAGTGGCCAGTGGACGCTACCATGACACCACAGGCTGTGGGGCAGAACGCGGAAATGTCGCTCGTTACGTCCCCCCCTGTAGGCGCGGGCAGAGTGGGTTGGCCCTGCGTACGCCAGGCCTGCGTAGGGGTGTGAATAAAAATCCTGTCACACTGGGCGTGGTTCTCTTTCGGAATGGCCAACGTGTCTGCCAGGGCGGCGCCTCTCAGCCCGCCACGAGGCCGGCGCCGTGCGCGGCGGGGCCTGCGACCCTGTGCGCCTGCTGCACCACAGGCCGCTGGTCCCCAGACCCGTCTTGCCTGCCCCAGGGCACCAAGGAGGCTCCGCTCACCTTCAGACACCGGCGTGTGTCAAAGAGGGCCCACCATGTGCCGGTGCAAGCTCCAAGCCCCAGTCCCGCGACCTTTGCAGCCTCCGCAGACCATCGCTGGCCTCCACGACGCTGGCCCACAGTACTCCTTTTTCGTTGACATACCCCACCGGCGTACTCTTCGGCCCAGTTGTTGGCACATGTTGTACTGAGCCGTGAGTTTTGAATGGCAGTGACAAAAAGTCTGTGGCAGCGTCCACATCACTATACTCTCTCCGATCAGTGAAGCCAAAGTCTGCATCGCAAGCACACGACACGTGGTGCCACTAACCCTGTTCAACGCAAGCCGGCAACATGTGGTGCCACTAACCCTGTTCAACGCAAGCCGGCGACACTTGGATGAGGGCTCAGGCCTACACTGCGGTCCAGTAGGTCCCACATGTGGAACTGTGTCCTGAGTTATGAATGGCAGTGACCCAAAGTCTGTGGCAGCGTCCACATCACTATACTCCCTCCGATCAGTGAAGCCAAAGTCTGCATTGCAAGCACACGACACGTGGTGCCACTAACCCTGTTCAACGCAAGCCGGCAACACTTGGATGAGGGCTCAGGCCTACACTGCAGTCCAGTAGGTCCCACATGTGGAGCTGTGTCTTGAGTACAGAATGGCAGTGACCAGATGTTTATTGCAGAGTTTATATCACTGAACTCCCTTCGATCAGTGTCCCAAACTCTGCATCGCAAGCACACGACACGTGTCTGTGGGCCCGTGCTGACCGCTGCCCCCAGCCTACACTGTGGTCCAGTAGGTCCCACATCCAGCACTTAGTCATGATTCATGAATGGCAGAGTCCATACCAGTGAACGCACGGAGAGGAGTAAGAGGAAGATGCGGTTCAGTCCGGATGAAAGTGGATCCTCGTCACGGAGGTGACCGAACACTAGCAACAACTGACCTGGTGCCACTAACCCTGTTCACCGCAAGTCTGCGTCCCGTGGTGCCACTGAACCTGAACTACGCAGGCCGGTGGGACCATCCAACGTAAGCCGGCGACACTTGGATGAGGGCCCCTGCTGACCGCTGCCTCAGGCCTACACTGCGGTCCAGTAGGTCACACATGTGGAACTGTGTCTTGGGTAATATATGGAGGAGTCCACACCATTGGACACGCCTCATCGCAGGCGGCATCCCCTATCAGCACTGGTGCCACTAACTCTGTGCGCAATGATTCATGGGCACTTTCTGGTTGAACTTTGGTGGCGTCTGAGTCCATGGCCTGGGGGTTGTCTGCATCATCATCTGGCTGGGACGGACTTGGTGTTCGACATGTGTCTGTTCCATTCATCTCCACCATAGTGACTGTTTCTGCGTGGTTCTGCCCTCTGCATCATGCCCTGGGGGTACACCTTCCACTGTCCACCGAGACACTCCGCGACAACCCCCTTTGACATCTACGAGAATCTGCTCTGCTCTCGTGACCCTGCCCCAGTGCACCGCAAGTCAGCGGCCCGTGGCGGGAGGCCCGTGCAGGACGCTGTGCAGCTGGGGCCACTAACTCTGTGCGGCTCAAGTCATGGAGCCTTTATGGTTGAATGGTTGTGTCCTTAATGATGTACACTGTTGTCGTTTTTTGACTGCACCAGGCACTCCATGACGGCTGGTGTACACACACCCCACACACATCCAACACAGGTGTCACTGGACATGTGAGCCTGCTAATAATAGTGGCCGGGCGCACGTGCCCATAGCGATTCACACCATCTAAGCAAGTGTGTCCGTGTGGTCATTATGTCAGCATGATGGGCCCGAGCCCTGCAACATCACAGTGTGCTGTCTTCAGTGGACGATACCATGTCACCTCAGCAGTGGCTAAGACCTTGGACATGTAGCTTCGCCCGCCCCCCCCCTGCATGCACAAGCGGCGTGTGCTGGTCCGGCGTACGTCAGGTCAGCGCCGGGGTGTGCTGATTCGGCAGGGGGATCAGGGCGTGGCTCTGGTCTGGCCTTGAGCAGGAAGTGCGGTAAGCGTGTCTCTGTGTTGGAGTGTTGTCGCCACCAGGGCCACAGTAGTCGATGTTGCAATGTAGCATGCACCCAGAGGGCGGACCCGCACGTACGGGGAAATGTAGGAGCGCAAGACTGCTCGGGGTCTTGGCTCATACATCAGTGGCATAACGAAAGTTGAGGGGGCCCCTCTGCCACGTACACGGAGGGGCCCCATCTCCGGATTTAATCCGGAGCTTTTGGGCCGGAGTATTGTGCTGAGGGGGCCCCCTGCAGCTCAGGGCCCCCCCGCACCGCAGGGGCTGCGGGGGCCTGTGTTACGCCCCTGTCATACATGCCAAATGTTGTGTCTATCAGTCCTGCGGCTGCATGAGTCAGATGCCTAGCCTCAATCGCAGCGCGATCACAGCCAGCCATGGACTGTACACCTGTGTCCGCCCTGTCCAGACCATTGGCCGACACTCACGTGGCCGCACACCCTCAACGGCCAGCATCACGGTGTTGTTGGCATGCCGCTGGACATGCGCAGACAGGCATGACAATGGTGTGCCGTAGGAGTGCATGTGATACAACCGTGCAGCGCACACAAGTGTGGGGGCTCGTGGGAGGGAGGAGCAGCTGTGAAGCAACGTAACACACAGTGAGGCCTCTCATGTGCCACGTGCTCGGCATATCATCCATGATTCCCTGGGTCGCAGACATCCCACCCCACCCACGACAGGCCTCTGCACAACTCCTGTATGCAAGCAGATGGTAAAGTTACTGTAGGGATGAAAGGTCTTTTGTCTGGACTATCAGGCGGAAGCACATCTGCAGCTCCGAGCTGGGACTTGCATGTGCCCAGCACCCCCTGACAGATACGATAGCATTTGCTGGCAACTCCCACACTACGCACTGCCCGACGTGAGACCAACGTGTACGCATCCCACACACAGAAGTCCTTGGTCGTAGTTAGCGTGTGTGAAATGGCCTTCACACGTACTCCCACCCCATCCCAGGCCTGCACCCGTTGCACACAGACACTGCTCATTGATCCGAGCTGTGGCATTTCATCCACAGGACTGGCGCGGGTCAGCACAGTGCCGCTTCAAGCAGAGCCACTGACGCAATGGCAGACCATCACAGACACATGCACAACTCCAGTCACGTGGACCGGTACCGTGCACGTCTGCTGCATGTACTGGGGGCACTGCCATTGGCAGTGCTGCGGATCAGTTACCGGCTAAGCTTCCACCTTGCCAACTTCACCTGCGTTCAGCCTGTGTTGCATTGTCACTCGTGCATATTCGAGTGGACCATGGATGTCTGCCTCTCCAACGTAACGGTAGCTGAACTAGATTTCGACGTGCGTGTGCGCCCCCTGTTGGCCCACGATCAGGAGTGTCACCGTGATGCCCGTTTATGGCATGCCTGGATGATTGGCATGCATGCTGGCAACTGGACCTGGGAGATTGCACGACTTGTCGTGTGCAGTGACCACATTGAGCCGCTCCCCTATTGGGCTTTAGTGCCAATTGGGGCCAGGGGTTGGAGTCAGCACATCTGTCCGGTACAGCTGATGGGTTACGTCGCCGACATGTTAGATGTAGTCGACAACGAGCTCATATTGGAAATGTTGGCCTACGCTGCTGCACTCGCGTTCATGGACGAGTGACAACGTACCTGCAGCCACAACTGAATGTGACCCATTGCACGTGTCCTGACGCCTGGTTGCATGTTGGGGATCTGGTCACATGTCCCAAGACGACAGTGGACATGGCTGCATTGGCCTGGACTCCGGATACATGCGCAGACAACCAACGCGGGTTGGCACTCACTTGTGTGGGTGATGGACTCCCCGGGGTGGACATGGGCGCTTTCCAACGTTCCTCATTCAGACATGCTGCTGCATTGGTCTGCATGTTGTGGCACTTCTCTTGGCCGTACTGACACGCAATTGTTGATGAAGTTTCCGCACCTTCACTTGTCTCCAACTGTGATGAGTGTTGATTTGTATGCCAATGTGTGTGTCACGGCCTATCTGGGTCCCTGCCATACATGCATTGCTACCCCATCAGGGCTGTGGGTTTGTACTTGTGCATTATCATGTCCCTGTTTCGTGCTTTGCTAGATGCGTATGGCCATTTACCGGCCAAAAGCGGGTGCACTTGTGTCCTGTGTTCGGTTGTGCAAATGTTGCTGTTTGTACCACATTGTGTTCGATGTTAGGGTGCTCTGCTTCCTATGTGTGTGTGATGCATTGTATGTGAGCTGGCCCTTCAGCTCTGATTTGGCTCACCCTTCTCCCTTTCAGGCATTGTGGTTTTCACTTCTGTGCTTGTTCAGTGGTGTGATATTGCCGACTTGTGTGACTTCAGCTCTTGGTTGGTGTTGTTATTCTTGGGCATGGTTTGTCTGCAGTTGTGCTGTGCTTAATTGTGCATGTGTGCCATTGTGCCCATCTCCCCCCGTCCCCCCTGTCCCTGGTCGTTCCTCTCCCTGTTGCTGTTGTGTCTGTTGATTTTGAGCAGTTTCCGGTCCCCGACTCCTGCCACCATCTCCAGACTGATGTGGTGGACACCATTTCCTCCATGTCATCCAGCTCCTGGTGTGGCGCTGGACTCCCACCTCCGGTGTGCATTGCTGCCTTCTGGTTGTTGGCGTGTTTCTGCTTGTTTTTGTGTTTTGCATCATTCCAGCTGTTCTGGTTGTCTTCCATTGTCCTCCTCCGCACTCCGGCTGCATTCACCTTGTCCACGATGGACTGCCATGTACAATGTTTTGTTGCCAATGGTGCTTGTGGGGTTGTGTACTAGCTCCGACTGCCTCCATTGTGCTTCGCTGTTGTTTTCTGTTTGGTTTGTCTTCCTTTTTCCTGCTTTTGTTGTGCTTATTCCCGCCTGCCGTGTGTGTATCGCGGGCCTGGCGCTGCTTATCGCTGCTTTCCTCAGCGCACGTTTTTTTGCATTGGGGTTTGTGTTTTTATCTCCGTCGCGGTGGTTGTATCGCGGACATTGGCCGCGTTTTCGGCAAACTATCGCATGGTACCACCGTGTTGTGAATTCCACGTTAACACGGGGTTATTTTCCCGCGATAGACTGCGATGTGTAAAGTTGCGTTAACATTTTTTTGAGATGTTTAGCGCACGTTCTTGTGAATATACCCCCTGGTGTCTAGGCTCTCTTCAAGCTTCCATCTTAAGTACCACCAAAGTATGCCTAATACAAAAAGGAGCCCACTGTGGCCTTAGACACATGTACCAATTGCTCTCCACATGCATCCTTCATACAGAAGCAGCAAGTGCCCTGGCAACATCTACCCACAAGTAGCACAACCACATGCAACATCTACACAACCAGTTTCTTGCACAGGCAAAATCTACATACAAGTAGCGCACGGACATGCAGCATCCATACTCTAGATGGATGGAAAAATAACCTGGTTATAGGGGACCACCAGAGCAATTTAAAAAATGCGCAAGAGGGCGGTAGGCTTCTCTTCCAAGCAGGCAACAGAGAAGATAGCCTGTCCTGCAACTATAATCACTTCTCTGCCACCACAGTCAGTCTTCTACATTCCAGTGAGATAACAGTAGTCACTCTCTTTAAAAAGTAAGGTGCACATGGTGTGTTATCCTAACCACAGAGCCCAACTCTGGGTCTCACTCCATATCATGGAAAGGTCTCAATGCACATGCATGATTGTCGTATGCACTCAGGTAGGTGCACAAAAACACAGGCTTGCTGTGGGGCCTTCAAGGCAGGGGCACATATTCTTCAGATCAATAAAGGAGACGCTTCTCCATTGCAGCAGCGATCTTCTTCAAAAAGGCTAACCCATCCCATCTTATAACCACTGGCATTATGCCATTCTCTAAAAAGGGACAGAGACTTTCTGAGTGCAGCGCAAAACCTTATTGAATCCTGGATCTAATTATCCACAGGAGAGTTCTGACACCTCAAAGATACAGATTTTCTTCCATCCAAAACGGGAATAGGTTAGCTTAAGAACTGCCATCAACTAAGTCTTTCGCACTATGAAGTGGCCTCCTGTAACAAAAATAATTTAAGAGGTATCAAGAAGGATGAAGTGGTGCAAGTCTTCTTGTTCATCTTATCATACTATTCAGTCTATTAGGATTTTTTTTTTTTGACTTGCACCTGTGAGGGGATTAATTCTAGACATCTAACAATGATCCCTTAAAGACAAAGAGCCCCATAAAAGCAACCAAGATTTTAATCCTGGCCTTCCATCTCTATTCTCTGCACAACTTCAATAGACAGACTAAAGGACAGGACAGAAAGAAAACAAGGCCAATTGACACAGCACTTGGGCTCATAATCAAGACTTTTTCAGGGTAGAAACAAGGGCACAAGCAATTTACCCTTTAGTGAAAGTTCAAGGAGGGCGCACTGAGGAGGCTCTGTTTCCTTTGTAGGGTTGATGAGACTGGCATCTGGTTCATGGAGTGCGTCCGACATATTCCAGACCCTTTTGCTTTATTCAGCACTTTGGAAATCTCACTTCCAAGTATGAATGCAGCAGTTATGGAGGTAGGTAAAGAACCCTGGTACACACTTGGCCCTTTTCTCACAGGATCCACTAAGGGGTCCGATAGAGAAAGGTTGCATAGTACTTCCCTGCTCATAGGTTATTTCAAAGCATTGAGCATCAAACCCTCAATCCATTACGAGGCTCAAATCCATCAACTATACCAATGAAGGCAGGAGGGCAGACTTTACCAGAATGGAGAATAGCACGCCTCATCACCTCTGGAACAAGGACCTACCCTCTTCTGAGAAGCCATGGCCCAATATCTCATCTAGAGGTCAGCTGAGGTGAGGAGTTTTCTTCTGGGGCCATGCTGACAACTCCTGACAGACTTCCTCTCATTATACATCCTGGGGCATATTTACAAGAGGAGTTGTGTCGCTCTTGCACCACACAAGGTGGTGCAAGAGCGACGCAAGTCCTAAATGAGATTTATGAAGCCACGCAAGGCCACTTTGCGTGGCCCTGAGTGGCTCCATAAACCTGGAGTAAAGCAACGGATCGCAAATCGCTGCATTTCCTTACTCTGCGCTAGGGAGGCATTCCATGGGAGTTGTGTGGGTGTTCCCACGCAACTCCCATGGTTGTTGACGCCATACTGGTATACCTGGGAATGCACCAAAAAGATACGCCTTCCCAGAGAGGAGTAACACGTAGAAATTTCTTTATTTCTCTTTGTTACTTCCTCTTTCTATGTGTGCTGCATTCTCAGCACACATAGAAAAAGGAATTTGCCTCTCAGGATTGTTTTTGTGCAGGAAGGTGCCCCAACCTGCGCAAAAATAATCCTGCATGCAACACAGGCACTCTTGCAAGATAGTGCAAAGGTGCCTGCACTGGTGCTAGGCAGCCAAAAGGGCACCAGCACAGGGGAAAAGGCAGGAATGTGCCGTATTGCCTTAAATACGGCGCACTCCTGCCCTTTCCCAAGTTGACTAAGCCACTAAGCATGAGCCAGCCTGGCACGGATCTCCTGTTTGATAGACTGTAAGAGAAGCTCCTTCAAGTCAGAAATGGCAGCTATAGTATCCAGCTCGGTGTGCTCTTCTGAAAGCAAGCAACATCTGTCTCACTGGCCTCACCTCTACAGATCATAATGCAGATCACCTCTTCCCTTCAGCCACTGTCTCTGAATTCTGTTCTTACTGTTCTTAGAGCCTTCACCCATTGAGTCCTTCGAAAGGTAACTTGGACTTTAACATCCCAGACTAAAACTCAGAATTGAGAATCCATTGCCAAGAATGTACTCTACTGGTGGAAATGGGCAGGAGGTTTACCTCCTCTGAGCAACAATCCTCTCGTATTTCACAGTGACCAAGGCAATGGGCAGCATATGAGATTTGTAGAAGCTGACTATTCCAGAAAAGTTAACAGCTAGGTTCTTCTCGGGGGTACTAGTGTTATCTCCACCATTCATTGTCTGCCTCATTAGCTCTTTAGTGGTCAAATGCTGTAGATTTACTTCAGTGATCTTGGAAACTTTCTCAGAATCTCAGGGTCACCTTACACGAACGCTTTGGGAAACTAGGGAGCACTCCTTACCCCTTCCTGTCTCATCTAGATCATTTGCTAGACTAATTCCCATGCTTACCTTCTCCTCACAGGACCCACCAGAAGTTAGGGGGGGGGGGGTTCTTGGACATATCCAACCTCTCCTATTGTGACCAGAGTTTAGGAAAGTTGAAGATTTACAATGGGATGAGATCTGGTGCCATGAATTCCTCTGGAATTCTTCTTTCTTCTTTCTGCCATGATGTCCAGGCCTACTCCTTAACTGAAATCTTTAAGGTTTTTGAAAGACATTTTTCTGCCAATCTGCATTTCCACTATACCTTTGTTAGAGCAGTGGGGCCAGATCCACACTTCTTGCACTCTCCTCCATTGGACTTTCCGAATGCTACATTTCTACTGATAACTGAGTAAATATCAGGCTTGGCAGACCTCATTGGGCAGACAACTCAGGTACAACTGCCCCAAGTCATACATGTGCCTGAGAAGGACAATGGCTCTGCTTCATTGTGTAGAATGTGATGCCAAGCTCAGACTCTCAAAAACTGTTGAGCAATGGACATATAACCATCCTAAGAATTGCACAAACAATTGGTACAGCAATGTGGCCACAATTTAAGTAACCCTAGTTTCATACACCGTCAGCGCTATGGTTTCAAATCACATCCAAACTAACCATCAGGAGTGGAGATTATACTCTACATATAAATCCTATGAGAAACCTCACACCACACAAACCATGCCACTGTGTTCTGTACATAGGTCATAAAAACACAAATATATCATTACAAGCAGTTTTAGTCTCCAGTCTACAATGGAAGGATTGAAATTAGGGGTGTGAGAAATTTCTATAATGTGCTTTGGAGTAAATACTTAAAAATTTAACAACATTACGTGAAGTTATGTGTAATTATGCAAAATGTGAAACTGGTTTATTAAACTAACGTGAAATTCGTTGTTGCGTACACTTCTGGTGTGAGGAGTCATTAAGAACTAATAAATAATGCTAAAAAACCCGAAACCACCACAAACAACAGCCGCTCACACTATGTCTTCCGCGTTATTTACCTGTGGTCGTGGTCAATTTTGACTGTGAACAGCACATTTGCATTACATTTTTACAGTATATGGAGCAGATATGGCATAATAACATAATTTTGGGAATTTCACGTTACAAGAGTAATGCGAAATTAGTGAAAATATACCAATTACGCGCAAGTAGCACATGTTTCGCCTGGGCCTAATTGAAATGGCAGCAACATCAAGCCAGACAACCTACAGCACTACATATCCATACTAATAGCAGACTTTGCGATAAACATGCCAGTGTGTGTGTGTGTGTGTGCGTGCGTGCGTTTTGCTCAGGCTCTAACAACAGATTTGCATCAATTCCAGCCAGGGGTAACCTCCCCACTACCACCTCCTTCCAATGTTCCTGTGCTACCTGCTGACTGGTGCGATTGATATTACAATAATTGTTACCAATTATCATTAAATACTCCTAAGACAGGCCCCTGGCATTTGGTGAGGGTCACAGTTTAGTGTTACTGGATGCCCTATCTTCTGCATTGATCTTTCTCTCAGTCTGTCAGGCCGAATTTCACTTGTCTGTTCAACTCTAGGGCAGTTAGGAAATCCTTGGCACAAGAACTGCTTTTGTCTCTGGAAAAACAGAAAGTAGATACCACTGCAAGCACACTCAGATGCCAAGTATCTACTTCTAGGTGTTGACTTTCGGTGGGTGGCAAAGTCGAGCAATGAGGACGGACTCTTGGAGGTGGTGTGTAACTGAATTTCTACTTCAGTCAGGCTGAGTCAGCACAGGTATTACAATAAATATAATTTCCATGCAGTTATTCTTTTTCAGAAAAAGAGATTAGACTTTTATTTTGTTAAGTATATGTTCAGTCACATTACGAAGCTGTAAGGCACTAACAATTCTCTACTGAAAGTGCATCGGCAGTCCTCTCACGACTGTACTGTGGCTCCGTATTAGGTGGAATACAAGGGGGTAATTTCGGCATTGTAGCCAAGCATATCTACTTGCAAAAATGAATTTGCTTACTGTTCGATACCGGTTTCAGGACTTTTAAAGTAGTCATTGGTTGGCTCCAAAGGGTCATGATAGGACCACTGCACTGGTTGTTAGTAGTAGCACTGCCCTCCGACCACTAGCCACTGGCCAAGTGGGGAGCATAGTCCAGACCCGATGGGAGGATCAGACAAGCTAGATATGAGCCCACCTGTCGCAGCTTGCTGTTGGATGGTCAAACAGGAGGAAGGTGCTTCAGCTGGAAGAGTAAATGTCAGTTTATGGCCTCGCACTTTCTCAGTTTTGGAAGAAGTGCAGCAATGTGTGTTGCACTGAGGAAAGCAAAAAGGGATTTGTGAAATGCTTGAATTAATCTCAACCATTTGTAATTACTTTGGGGGTTCTTACCCATTAAGCTGCTGGAGACAACGACTAGCCATATTCAGATCACTTCTGCTCCAGTGCAAACAGTCCAGCCCTAATTGCCCCACCAGGTCTCCTCCATGTAAAAACACAATCAACCATAGACCAGTTTCAACCTATTTAGGCCTCATCATTGAGGTATAGTTTCTATGGCGCAGTGAACATGGGACTCTCATCTGAGTATGGTCATGGCACATAGGGTGTGGTACTAAGGAAAATGAAAAGATGATTGATGGTATGTTTTAATTATTCTTAAACAGTGGCTATTACTCAGGCCCCTCTCCACCCCATGATTTCTTTGCCCAATATACCACTCTAGACAGAAACCAACCATATGCAAATCAGCCTTGATCATGCTCCAATAGGAATAGTCCAGCCAGAACTGCCAGACCAGGAACCTCCCAGAGGTCAACACAAGAAACCCGAGGGTGCAAGGTGTGATACCATGGCTCCCACAGACTTTGGACACAGAGAACTCTGTGGTAAATAGACAGTGCTGGATATGCTCTGATTCTTTATAACAGGATAAAGAAGAAAGGAAATGACACAAAGTTGCTGAATGCAGTATTTTGTGAATTTCACAAAATGCAAAATTATCCTTTATCTGGGCCTAGTGCGGATGGTCCAGAGATTTGCAGGATGTGGCACATGTTATTCTGGAAAACAGAGGTCCCTAATAAACAATCAGTCCATAAACTTATATCCAAATGGTACAGTAGTCAAAAATGAAAAAAACATTAAAAACAGCAACACAGGGGGTGCTTATTACAGAAACATGCTCGGTCCTCTCCCATATGTGATACGCACAAGTGATAAATCGTGATCAGTTTGTGTATCAATTGAACAAGATTTACACGACCTGTTAATAGAGTCCATAGGGTCCGTGTTCAAAGTTGACAATGTTTTGATCCCCGTGAGAATCTTAGGATCATCATTAGGACTCAAGAAGATAGAGGAGCTTGAGGAAATAATAGTATGAAGCCTATTACTCCCTTGACAGCATGTGCAAATCACACATGAAGGTGAACCCGAGGGCCCAGATCATATGAAGCTAGGAAGTAATAGTTAGAGGTCTCTTTCTCCCTAGAAGACAATCAATGGAGCAGCCTGTAAAGTGACTTCTGAGCATACGGGCAGGAGCAATGCAAAGCCCAGAATTGCGGTGGATGATTGGGGAGCAGATGATCCGCTCAACAAAATGTGTGTCTTCTTGGATCAGAATCAGGCCAAGGGTGTAGCACATGGGCATACATGATGGATAGGCAGACAACAGGGGTGCAGCAGATACAAACTGTAGGCACACTATACTTTATGGTTGTCAGGGACAAGAAGAAGTGCAGTGAAGGGAGGGGGGCACACATCAATCTCTTGGCCTCTGTTAGAAGTGTGTCAAATGCAAAGTGCAACCATGCTGGCAACATCCCCATAGCAACTAGTTTCAGGTGCAACTACCCTCCTGGGTTTGTCTATTGAAACTCATGGTCTGATTCAATTCTTGGCGGAGAGGTAAATCCATCGCACCGGCATCATTGCTCCATCCATGCCAAGACTAAGATCCACCCACCCAATTTAAATGCAGGCAATGTTTGCAAAAGCCGAGACTACTCTTTCTCCACTGTGGTCAAACTCTTCCGATGGCCAGACAGAGTAAGGGCCATCAAATGTTTTTGCTATATGTCTGCCCACCTAATTAAGCTGGGCAGACAATTTGCTGTATTTCAGTGCCTGTCACCGCTAGGAAAAAACTGGCAGAGAGAAGACTATTATGCGAGGGGGGCACTGTCCTTTTTTTTTAAACCCGCTTTGGGATTTTTTTAAAAATAAAAAAAAATACTTAGCAAATTTGTAGTACGGCTCCATCATGTTGACGGAGCTGTACCACCAAATTACAATGCATTGACAGGAACCTCTGTGATGGAAGTTCCTGCCAATGCTAGAAATGTCCACTGGGCTGGTGGACATTTCTAAATGTGGCTGTCGGCACCCCCGCCAGGGAGATGGAGTAAATTACCCAATTGCCCCGGCGGAGGACGGGCTGACTGTCGAAAGTTAAATCAGTCCCTCAGTCATTTCTGTCCATCCGCACAAAGGACAGGAGGTGGATATAGGGCAACCAGCACCTCTCCACTCTAAGATATATGCCTTCTAGCCATGCATTGTTAGCTTTTTTTTGTGTTGGTGCTACTTCAGCCAGGGCACAGATGCGCCTACTGCAATTGGTTTTGGGTGCCCCACTAAACAAATAATGGTCTCATCTTCTTCCTTCATGATTAGTATTTAAGTCAGTCACTTGGCTACAGTAAACATTCTAGATGGAGGGAGAAATGAGACTTGTGTTGTGCAAGAGGGAAGACAGCAAGCTCTAACTGTCAGGGCTCGGAGGGAGTTCATAAACTCCTTTGCATCACTACAGTCCCGGGGAAAGCAGTTGGGAAAAGATCACCCGCTCGACTTCAATCGCGGGTGATCGTCGCGCATAAAAAGACATTTTGCTCAGTTCTTCTAACAGGGAGGAAGGCAAGAGAAGTTGGCGGTCTAGTCTCTTGCGCCTGGGTCCGGGCGCGAGGACTTGCTCAGCTGTGAAGTGCCGCGGTTGAATTACGAACCGCGCACTTACCGTGAGTCTTCAGGTCCAGAGTCTTCATCAGCTCAACGACAGAATCAGCGTACTCGTTACCCTGAGGAAGAAATAATAAAAGGAATTCAGCAGAAGATACAAGTAAGACAGAGTGAGAGAGAGAATGAGTGAGAGCTGCGAATATTAAAAGAAAAGCGAAGAGAATATTTACAAGGTTTGTTCACATTTAGGAAGATAACCAATTCACACACAAAGAAAATAGAAGAGGAGCGAAGGCCTAAAACCAATTGGGTAAGGAAGTTAGAGTGAGGAAATCAAGGAGAGACAGGGAGGAGTGTTAGGGAAATATTAATGGTGTGTTTTCTGTTACAGTATCTCCACATAGCAATAAAGATAAGGTGACCAGCAGGAAGAGGAAACACCTTTAGAAGAAATAGGAGGAAGGCTAGTGTGAAGATACCGAGTGGATCAAGGCAGTCTCTTCTTTGTCCACTTCCCCTTTCCCCCGACAGGGTTCACGCGACTGCCAGTACCTTTGGTCTTTCGTGTGGAGCCTGAGGTGGGAATTGAGAAACAATCATCATTCTGCTCCCGAGAGTACTGGCTTAAGTGAGTATCAAGAGCATTTGACAGAGTGAAGTGCCCACGGACTTTACTCACCTGAGCAGAATGTCGGAAGGATTGGACTTAAAGAATTTGGGTAACATCCTTAAGGAAATTCAACAGGAATTAATGGCGGTGAGGGAGGAGAATAAGGTTATTAAATTGGAGATGGAGGCTACCAGACGTGAGACTAAAGAAATGGCTGCCCAGTTTAAGCGAGATGGGTCAGGGGATAAGTTTCATTCACTTCCCTCAGGAACTAGTATGTTTAATCAAGGGTCAACTGCCAGTGCAGGATCCACCACTCAGGTAGTACATTCACTGGCTCCCGTTATTCCTTTGGCTCCTCCTGAGCGTTTTGGTGGGGATCCCCAAAAGGCTCAAGTCTTTTTGACCCAGTGCTCATTACATTTCATGTGCCGACCCACAGTCTTCCCAGATGCACAGTCTAGAATTGCCTTCATTTTATCTTATCTCAATGGAGATGCGGCCTCGTGGTCAATGCCTCTGGTTACGCAAGATTCACCCATCCTATATAACTTTGAGGAATTCAAGAAGGAATTCTTACGTATTTTTGATCGTCGGAAGGTTGCTCAAGCCACCGATAATGAACTGTTGGAATTGAGGCAAGGAAATCGAGAACTAGTCACCTACCTGGCACAATTCAACAAGTTAGTTGTAGAAACGGACTGGCCAGAGTCCAAAAGGGCCGCCCTGTTTAGGGTTGAAAGATGATTTAAAAGATGCCTTGTCACAGATTCCTAATCGACCCAATGAGGTGTCCGCCCTGATAGACTTGGTTTTGGAGATAGATTATAGACAAACCGAGAGGAAGGGTGAAAGGAGACGCGAATTCCGACCAAGTGTTCCGCGCTTTAACCGAGCAAGGACAGAATTGGTGAAACCTGGAGGGAAGGAACACAGTGACGAACCTTTGCAAATAGGTACTATTAGAGGGCCACTGTCAAGAGAAGAGAAAGAAAAACGAAGACAAAATAATTTATGTCTCTATTGCGGAATTAGTGGACATTTCGTGAAGGAATGCCCCAAGAAGCCCAAAATCTACAAGAAGGAAAACTCTCAGCACCACCAGTAGAGGGAGTTGGGCTGGTGGTTGCAAGCAAGAATACAACTCCGCATTCCCATTTAATAGCAAACACCCTATAATCTTCCGCTCCACACCTCATTCTAACAATGACTCTGAAATTCCGCGATTGTGAACTATCTGTGGTGGTGATGCTAGATTCAGGAGCTACAGGGAACTTCTGCGACCTAAAGTATGCCTTGAAGGTTGGGTTGAGGTCGTTACCCAAGGAGAGAATTGAAGCAGTAAGGGCCGTAGATGGAACCAACTTGTCCTCCGGCCCAATCACCTGCCAAACGGAAATTGTGGAACTCATCTCAACGGAAGGTCATAGGGAGGAGATTCAATTCAACTTAATTGATGCCCCGCAGTTCGGAATTATATTGGGTCTTCCCTGGTTGACGGAACATAATCCAACAATCAACTGGAGTGAAAGAACAGTGAAGTTCGACTCTAGCTATTGTTTGAAGCATTGCTTTGAAGAGAAACGGAATGAGCAAAAAGGGAACCCAGCAACCTCACTATGCGAAAGAAAGATGGTGTGTGCAGTTCAGACAGTAACCTTACCTGTAGAGTATCAGGAGTTTGCTCTGAAGAGAAACGGAATGAGCAAAAAGGGAACCCAGCAACCTCACTATGCGAAAGAAAGATGGTGTGTGCAGTTCAGACAGTAACCTTACCTGTAGAGTATCAGGAGTTTGCTCAAGTGTTCAGAGAATCGGAATCGAAAAGGCTGCCTCCGCATCGATCCTACGACTGCAAGATCGATTTGGAACCTGGATCCAACCTTCCATGTAGTCGGATTTATGCGCTCACGGAACCTGAGAATCGACATCTTAAGGATTACATTCAAACATACTTGGAAAACGGATTCATTCGACCGTCTCAATCCCCCGTCTCATCTCCTCTGTTTTTCGTCCCAAAACGGGATGGGAATTTGAGGCTGTGTATTGACTATCGTGCCTTGAACAAGATTACCGTCAAAAATCGATATCCGTTGCCCCTAATTTCCGTATTGTTGGATCAACTAAAAGATGCAAAAATATTCACTAAGTTAGATCTGCAGGGGGCTTATCATTTAATCAGAGTGCGAAGTGGAGACGAATGGAAGACAGCATTTAGAACGAAGTATGGATTGTTTGAGTACCAAGTCATGCCCTACGGCTTAAGTAACTCCCCAGCGGCCTTCCAATACTTCATTAATGATGTTTTGAAGAAGTTCATAGACCAATGCGTAATTGTCTATATCGACGACATTTTGATCTACTCATCCTCTGAAGGAGAACATCAAAATCAAGTTAAAAAGGTCTTACGCTGCTTAAAGGAAAACGATCTTTACGTGAAACTGGAAAAGTGTGCTTTTGGAGTCACTTCGGTAGATTTCCTGGGATTTGTGATAGCACCAGAAGGGCTAACCATGGATGTTAAAAAGATTGAAGCGGTTCTGAATTGGCCTCCACCGACCTCTGTGAAAGAAGTACAGAGCTTCATAGGATTTGCGAATTTCTATCGAAGGTTTATTCGAGACTTTTCCTTGAAGGTGGCTCCCATCACAAGATTGCTACGAAAAGGAGTTCCTTTTCAATGGACTGCTGAGGCAGCAGAAGCCTTCCAGTTTCTAAAGAAAAGTTTCACGACTGCACTCATTTTATTACACGCAGACCCAACTCAACCTTTTTACGTGGAAACAGATGCTTCTGAACAAGCCATTGGAGGGGTGCTCTCACAGAGGCACAAAGATACTGGCCAGTTGCACCCGGTAGCGTACCATTCCAGGAAGTTACACTCAGCAGAAATAAACTATACCATTTCTGATAAGGAGCTCCAAGCCATCAAAGACGCTTTCCAAGAGTGGCAACATCATCTTCTTGGGACCAGCCACGTGGTCACGGTGTTTACAGATCACAGGAATCTTCAGTTCTTAAAGTCAGCCAGGACTCTCAAGCCACGTCAGCTTCGGTGGTCTTTGTACTTCGCCGATTACGATTTTGTAATAACTTATCGGCCTGGGAAGAACAACGGGAAGGCAGATGCCTTGTCGTGGATAGACACAGATGGAAAGAAGAACCTAATCAGTGAACAGAAGATAATTCCGGAGGCGAAGATCGTTGGAACAACAGTCGAGAAAACCTTAGAAGACAGAGTTAGAGAAGCCTTGACTGCTGAAGAAGGGCAAGAATGGGCTAAGGAAAATCCCACTCGTGAAATTCGTGATGGGTTACCGTTTCATTCTAAGGCCTTGTTTATACCAACTCAAGAACTCCAACATCAAGTGCTAACTGAGTGTCATAATAGCCCAATGGCTGGACATCCTGGAATCCATCGAATAGAGGAGTTGCTAAAAAGACAGTTCTGGTGGCCTGGGCTATCCAAAGACGTTCGAGTTCATGTAGAAGGTTGTGAGATTTGTACAATGGGAAAGACTGATAAACAGGCACCTCAGGGGTTGTTGAGACCTTTGCCCACACCTCCTTATCCATGGCACACTGTAACACTCGATCTAATTGTGGAATTACCTTCCAGTCAGGGATTCAATTCAATCCTCGTAATGGTGGACTCCTTTTCTAAGATGGCGCATTTTGTCGCCCTGAAGGGGAATGCCTCAGCCAAACAAATAGCTACCCAGCTTAACCAGAGTTTAATTAAAATCCATGGCATCCCTAAGGCTTTAATTACTGATAGGGGATCTCAGTTTTTGTCTCACTTCTGGAAGGCTTATACTAAAAGGTTGGGCATAGAGTCACGATATTCAACTAGCTTTCACCCACAAACAGATGGACAAACAGAAAGGGCCAATCAGGAGCTTGAGAAGTATCTCCGATTGTTCCTTCTAGATCAAGAAGGAGAGTGGCCCGATCTTCTTTGGACAGCAGAATTTGCGCACAACAATGCTAGGAATGTCTCCACCGGGTATTCACCTTTTTACTTGAACTACGGCAGACACCCAAATTCTGTGATTTCTGCCCAAGAAGTGTTGGTGCCTGAAGCACAAGATTTAGATAAACAGCTTAGTGAGGTACACCAGTCTGCCACCAGGAATTTAGCATTAGCTAAGGAACGTTATAAGCAAAATGCTGACAAAAAAAGAAGGCCATAACCAGATTTGCATGTAGGGGACAGGGTTTGGTTGAATTCAAGAAATCTAAGATTAAAAGGAAATAGGAAGTTTCAACCACGTTTCGTTGGCCCATTTCTTGTAGAGCAAGTAGTGAACCCTGTTGCCTTCAAATTGACACTTCCCCCACAGTTGAAGATACATCCCGTATTTCATGTTTCTCTGCTCAAAAAGGTTTCACCCCACCCAAAGGAGTCGAAGCATAAAAAACCTCTTTTAGTTGAAGGAATAGAAGAATTTGAAGTAAAAAGAATCTTAGACGCCAAATTAATGCGAGGAAAAATCTTTTATCTTGTGGACTGGAAGGGTTATGGTCCAGAGGATAGGTCATGGGTGGAACAGTCTGATGTTCATGCACCACGATTAACCAAAATGTTTCACTTACAATACCCACACAAACCCCAGCCCGGAGGCTTGACCTTGCGAGGGGGTACTGTCAGGGCTCGGAGGAAGGGAGTTCATAAACTCCTTTGCATCACTACAGTCCCGGGGAAAGCAGTTGGGAAAAGATCACCCGCTCGACTTCAATCGCGGGTGATCGTCGCGCATAAAAAGACATTCCGCTCAGTTCTTCCAACAGGGAGGAAGGCAAGAGAAGTTGGCGGTCTAGTCTCTCGCGCCTGGGTCCGGGCGCGAGGACTTGCTCAGCTGTGAAGTGCCGCGGTTGAATTACTTCACCAACGCATTTCTAGCGACAGGAACCTTTTCAGGAAACTCTCTAGTTAGTCAGAGTTAGAGTTAGTGCTTCAGCCAGGCAAGGCGTAGGTTAGAGCGTTTCGTTAATCGGCGGTAGTAGACAGGATTAGGTTTGAGTTTGTAGCTACTTCACAATAGGCAGTTAGGGTTAATTCACTTACCATGAGTCTTCAGGTCCAGAGTCTTCATCAGCTCAATGACAGTGTCAGCGTACTCGTTACCCTGAGGAAGAAATAATAAAAGGAATTCAGCAGAAGATACAAGTAAGACAGAGTGAGAGAGAGAATGAGTGAGAGCTGCGAATATTAAAAGAAAAGCGAAGAGAATATTTACAAGGTTTGTTCACATTTAGGAAGATAACCAATTCACACACAAAGAAAATAGAAGAGGAGCGAAGGCCTAAAACCAATTGGGTAAGGAAGTTAGAGTGAGGAAATCAAGGAGAGATAGGGAGGAGTGTTAGGGAAATATTAATGGTGTGTTTTCTGTTACAGTATCTCCACATAGCAATAAAGATAAGGTGACCAGCAGGAAGAGGAAAGACCTTTAGAAGAAATAGGAGGAAGGCTAGTGTGAAGATACCGAGTGGATCAAGGCAGTGTCTTCTCTGTCCACTTCCCCTTTCCCCCGACAGGGTTCACGCGACTGTCAGTACCTTTGGTCTTTCGTGTGGAGCCTGAGGTGGGAATTGAGAAACAATCATCATTCTTCTCCCGAGAGTACTGGCTTAAGTGAGTATCAAGAGCCTTTGACACTAACTATAACTAGCAATATGGAGCTCACTGCAGCCTAAAGACTTCATACACGCAGGGAGACATAAAACAGGTACCTAACCTCACAGGCTCCTGAGCACCTTCATAGATGCTATACTTAGATAATCAGGGCCATGAAAATGTGGACAGTTATGAACTACGCCACTGATTTACTGGGGATGAGAAGCAGTAGGTAGTTTCCACACAGGGATGAAGACAAAAAATGACCGATGCCCCATTACTATAATCGTTCACCATCCACTGTTAGTAGTGTTATAGACTGGTCATGGGTGTGATAGCCACCTACATTAAAATTCATGCCACTCTGTGTGAGCTGCAGTGACCTAACAGTGTCTAGCACTCCGATGTTGAGCAATACACCATAATCATGAGAAGCACTTGTCAGGGAACTCATGACACTAGTGTGCTGCACAAGAGTATATACCATATCTGTCAGTATCGTAAAATGTGGAGCAGGTTGTCACATGGACACTAAGCAAGGGACTTTTGACCCTGCTTCCATTTTAAGAATACCTTGAAAACTTGGTTCTTTTGGGCACCTACTCCTTTTGCTAATTTTCATTCTGACCAAGAGTACCTGCTATTTTTAATCTTCATTTCAGAGTACGTTACGTCATGCTATCTTAAATTATCTTTTATGGATTTATGAACCTAGCAGTTTTGTATCTGTCACACCAGCTGCTTTGTGTCTGTCACTGACACTAAGCCTCAACCATGGTTGTTGAGGTTGTTTGCCCTGTTGTCCTGAGGTCCATCCTACTATGGCTCTGCAAACCGGGCCAACCACATGCCTTTCTGTACTTGACTCTCAGGGAAGTGAGGGCGAGCAGTCACAGGCTTTTCAGGGATAGTGTGGGCAGCTCAAGCTCAGGGCTCAACAATCAGCCAAAGGACAGGATGCTTTTTTCACGCAATAAAGCAATATACCTTGTTGTGCTGTGCTGTGCTGCTAAAAGGGAGAGGGCAGGAATGTGTCATATCTATCAAGATTTGGTACATTCCTGCTCTCTCTTTGTGCTGGCTGAATCAGTGAGTCCTAGCACCAACATAGGCACCCTTGCACAGTGGTGCAAGGGTGCCTGCATTACAGGCAGGATTGTTTTTGTGCAAGAAGGAACACCTTCCTTCATGAAAACAATTCTTAGAGGCATTTTCCTCTAAGTGTGCACTGTTAGAAAGCGGAAAGAATGAGGAGTAATAAAGATATTCATCCTCATTGGACCTCTATCAGGAAGGCAAATAATGCTGACATTTTCCCAGGTCTACTAGTGTTGGTAAATCTGGGATTGCTTCAGAATACATGGATTGATGCGTGGAAACACCCACACTCCACCCATGCAAAGCCCTCCTGGCACAGTGTAATGCTAGGCAGCGACTTGTGCTAACTTGTGCTGCACCAAATTTACCAAGCCACTCAGGGCCATGCATGGGGCTTCTGCTTTGCATGGTCAATCTCATTCTAGGTTTTGAATTACCCTGCGTCGCCTTCGTGGTGAAAGGGCAACGCAAAACCTTGATAAATCTGGGCCCTAATAACTTGATATCAACCCGCTGCCTCAGATCTTCATTTGGAGCACTTCGTGATACTGATCTGTTACATTCTCTGAGTGTTTTACTTATTATTTTTACAGCCTGCTCTCATGCTGCCCAGTTTCTTATTTCCTTTACTCTCCCTAGGCTCCTCCTATTCTGGATTTTTCACATGTACCGAAAGCATTTTTACCCCGAGATGAGCCATGTGTACATTACACGCTACTTTGGTTTAATTACTTTACCATCTCTCACAAGATGCCTTGTCTCTTTTTTAAGTGCCTTGAAGCTTTTACCAAGTAAGTAATCGCTCTGATTTCGACAGTAGCTTGCATCCTCTCTATCTATATCTGTTTTGTGATGACAGGTTTTCTCTATTTTTGTCTTTGTGTGAGTTTAGCTAATTTTTGGACTCTTAACAAACCTTTCAGTCCTGATGCTGATTCCGATATCCACTTAAGGGTTCAAAACGTCGACTGTTGTTACGGATCCTATTTGCATTATTTATTTATTTGTAATGGGCCCTCGTGTTCTTGTTTTGGATATGCACTTTCACCACTATTATTACATGTCTCACCTAAAAGAGAGCACCAATCATGTTCTGTCACCTTCACCCAATGCACCATTAATAATAAGTTTGATTTTCCTTTTTCACATGTTTTATTTTCTTACAAATAAACAACCATTCAGTATTGAAGATTGCTAATATTGTGTGTTTAGGGACCACTGTTCTGATAACTATGACTACCAAAGGTCCCTGATGACTCTCGGGTTCCCTTTTTATTTTTTTAGTGCTAGATGCAAATGGCAAAGCAGTTGAAGCCTAACTTGCGCCAACGAACACAGCAAGCTTTTCATAGCACAACTTGGGCCAATGTACAGGGCAAGGCAGTTACAGGCCAACTTGAACTGATGCACAGATATACGCACTCTTTCGAGGTTATTGAGCTGAACCATGGAGAGAGACTGTTCGACTTACTATCACATAGATCCACCCCTGGCTTCACTCCAGATTGTTTACTTTCTCTGGGTACTCCTCAGACCAGGAGCACTCTAGGCTTCTCCTCCTGGCTAGTCTCTCATCCTCCATGCTCAGGCAGACTACATTCCTTTCTCAGGAGGCAAGCTTCTAGGTGCTAAGCAGAACCTCAGCTCCTCTGGCAGAAAGTGCAGAATGTAGGCGATATCTCCTCCTTTCTAGGAAACTGGCTGTCAGGCAGACACCAGCCCTGGTCACTCAGCAGGCCTTTGATTACTCTGTGTAGCACTTCTTTCCTTGGTAGCACTCTTTTTCTTGGTCATGAGAACTTTAAAATGGAACAAACTGTGGTGCTTTGGACCCGACTTTTATAGACATTTTCTAGACAGGAGCTATGGATCCACTATTTCAAACTTCTAAATTAGTTTGGGGTGGTTCTCTTTCAAGAGCCCTTCCCAGGTTGCTCTCCAGACACAGCTTTTGTGCAAAGTGAAGCTTTTTAAGGGAGGTGGCCCTGGGGCTGCTTCCAACCAGTACACACCACAACATGGTAGAACTAGGTGTGGGATTTCCACATCTGGTTGTCATTAGCCTTCCAAGAAGCACTAATCAGGGACAGATAAAAGGGCAGAGTTGACGCAGAAACTTCCTTACCTTGCACAGCAAAACTGCAATCCCAACCCTTGCCACTACCATCAAGCAAATGGCAGTGCTCAGGAAGAACTAATCAGCAACCCATTACTAACAAAGTCTTCAATGAATTTCTAAAGGGAGCCCTGTCTCCATCTTCCTCACTTCTGTGTCTGGAACTCCACTCTCCACACAAATGAATGAAGGCAGTAGAGTTCCACTCTCTGGGGAAGCTGTCCTCATCCTCCATCTTGTGTCATGCTAAATCAGGGGTATCTTTTATGCATCCCACTGGTTTAAATACTCTCACCCATACACACAGGGACTCTTACTTCCACACATGATCCACACAAATACTATACATGTACACTCAGTTGATGCACACTTATACAGTGTACCAGCACATGGTTCTGGATTTCACATGATAATGGAACTTTACACAAGATGGGCCAGTAGGCGACACTTTCACTGACACAGATAAAAAGGTCTGGTCAAGTGCAAGATCACACAATGCTGCCACTACTGCTTTATGTACTATACAATGACAATAGTGCTCTGTCAAATCTGAGGGCATGCTTGGTGTGCCCCTCCAGGTCACTAGGCAGGCCCTGGACCTCGCATTGTCAGTTATAGATATAGGCCTCTGTGCACATGCTATCCTAGTGTGACTGCAGGGCTAAAATAAAAATCAAGATACTAGATCCACCAGCAGTCAGATACCCAGGGCAGGGCTACATGCTAGATCACCATGCAGGGAAGATTACCATCCTAACATTATTGCAGAAGCTACTTCTCAGAAGTTAAATCAAATGTGGAATATTTGGTGGTGAAAAACAAAAATAAAGTTGTATGTGGGAGCAATTCCATTTGAACCACATCTCAATGTTGCAAGACAGTCTTGTAATCACTAAGCAAGTGTTCCTCATTGGCTTGTGACATCAAATACTTCCATATTTAGCATCTACACCTAATTTTTTCTGAGCCAAATTGGAAGAAAAGCTTTTAAAACACATGATTGTACTTATTTGTTAGTGTATTTCTTTAGTATTTTTTTGTTGTATTCCTATACTTTCAAATGGTTGTTGAAGTGAGTTTGTACATCTTGAAGGCTTTCGGGATTTGGATGGGATTGTTCTGCTCAAATACCCCAGCAATGCATCACGTTTGAGGTCCTCAGACTTAAAATATATGCTACAAGTAGAGTTATTCTAGCTAATCAAAATACTTCTTGTTAATTTGTAAGCAATGCTTTTTAACTAAGAGTAGTGATGAGAGGTTTTGTTGCACAAGGCTTGATGAATGGTAGCAGGTAAACTAACATGTAATTGTTTAGGCAGGAGAAGCACAGATAGATCTTAAGGAAATGGGGCAAATGGTCTGTATTTCTAGCATGTTGGAATATGTTAAATATTTTACTGTTTATGGATGAGTTTTTTGACTGCTTGAATGGAAAATATTACAGTCGTCCATGTTTGATCCAACAATTACTATAGCAATGCTGACTTGGAAAAAGCACATATTAAGGGATTTGTTTTTTCCCATAATTTATAACACTATAGATGAAATACAGCAGAGCACTAGCTTGGCATAATCTGTTTTGGGGTATGTTACTTCTAATTCTCTTTTGCTTCGTGGAAGGACGCTAGGAGGCCATATATCATGTTGTGTCTTTAGTTAATATGTGTTAGGTGCAGTGCAGATCATGAGGTGGATTTCATCAAGTGACAATGGATGGATGGTTATTGTCATAAAGTTGGCTTGCCGTCTTGCACGACAGATGCAAAGCATCAAGGGTCCTTGAGTTGCCCACATTACTTCTGCAACAGGAGGTCGGAACCGTTACTGTACTTCAAATCAGAAAACATCACGCATTGGCCAAGACAATAGGTTTAGCATTTGCAAGCTGGTGTGATTTTTTTTTGTTGCAAGAAAATGCCAGGAAAATTAAAAAAAGAGAAAACAATTAAACGTGGCTGGTGCCTAAACATGGTGGTCATATGCTTGCAATAAAATATTTAAATGAAAAAATGTACAATTGCATATTAAATTAATAGAACATTATGGGTGTTTCTAAGCAACGTAGAACAGTTATAGCAATTATTTTAGTTTAATGCATATCACAGGCAAACTATGAATCTTATTTTCACAAGGACACAGTTCTATTGACTTTGAACTAAAAGTTTGAAATAAAAAAAAATAAAGAATAGGCAGAAAAAAGCATTGACAAAGTATTGACCCAACATTACTGTCACTGGAGTGAACTTGGTTTTAGGTGGTAAATGCAAGCAAAATGTGAATGAGAGTTGAACGACCTGTGGATAAAGAGGGCTGAACAAAACCCCTGTATGTGCATATATTTCACCATGGAAGTCACCACTGTGTAGTTATAGTTAGATCAGAGTTTACATAGAAGGATAGTTTTTCTCCTTTAATAACTTTGTAGTCATTTGACAAGCCTGAATGAATCTTTTCAAAGAAAAAGTTCAACCACCTGGGCTGCTTCTTGGGAAGTTTCTCACCAATTCATCAAGCGGGGGCCAATGAAAAGGGAAGTCCCACTAGTGGGATTTCCTTTGTTAAATTCCATAGGAACCTTTGCTCTCCAATACAGAAAAATCAACTGAATGAAATGACACCAAGTTTGGCCAAAAATAGAACTTTACTAGGAAAGCATGCTTTTTGTGATTTGGTATAAATCTGTCCATCTGTTTAAAGAAGTTACCATTTAACGAGGGCCTCTGTTGGGCATAAAAGGGTTAATGCTCTGAAAAAGTTAGGCATACCTTGACGGTTGGTTCCTCGGGACTCCTGCAATACCAAGAAACACAAATATAGGCCATTCCAATTGGCCAGGAGATCTTTTTTCCCATTGGTCATTTAGGTACTGCAATACTGTTATTGGTACCGCAGTACAAATGAAGCTTTGGTGCAGGCTTTTGGCCAATCCTCGCTGTGCAGAGGGGTTTGGCTGTTCCTGGTGGGGGCGGGGGTCCTGCAGCCAACCCCTGCCACACATGGCTGAAGGGTGTGTGCTACTGAGGTTGTCCGCTACTCGGGGGTTCGGTGCAGATTGCCTGAGGGGGCTGGCTGTATGCTTAACTTTGAATATAATGAAAAAACCCAAAAAAGGCTATGCGCAATGAGGGTTGGCTGCACCTGGTGGGTTGTACGCAGGCTCTTGTCAAAGGCCAGGCCCTGCAGTGAACCTCCAAAGCTCATGGCTGAAAGTCATGCACAGTGGGGGTTGACCCTCTGCAGTGGATGTCTGCTTCCCCGAGATTTGGGTGCAAGGCCTGGCCAAAGGCAAGGACCTGCAGCCAACCCACGCAGTGCATGACAGAAGGCCATACGCAGAAGTGTTGGTCATGCTGCTGTGGGATGGGTGCAAGGCTTGGCCACAGGCCAGGCCCTGTGGCCAACTCCTGTCATGCTCAACCAAGGGTCATGTGTAGCAGGAATGGCTGGGCTGCAGTGGCCAGCCCCCTCAATGCATGGCCAAAGGTTTGCACATTTGAAGCTGCCCACTCCCTAGGGCACAGGTCGTCCAAGTAGTTGGCCATATGCTCAACTTTGAAAATGGACATAACCCCCAAGAAAAAGCTGTGTGCTGCAGGGGTTGGCTGCTACTGTAGGCTTGTGTGCAAGACCTCGCCACTCCCAGGGTGATAGGCACCGGGCTGGACTGAATGCCATGCCCCCTGTGTTGCACAGCCGAAGGCTGTGTGCAGTGAAGATTGGCAGCTTCCGGCAGATTGGGCACAGGGCTTGACCACAGGCCAGGCCATGAGGCTGATGAGATTAGGTCATTTGAGATGTCATCAGTGAAGTCATCAATAATGTCATTTAACTTGTCATGAGTGATGTAATATGTGGGGTTATAAGCAGTGCATGGATGACAGGGGTGCAAGATATGTTTCTCACTTTTTTTATTACATGAGGCAGGCTGGAATTGTCTCGAGGCCAGGCCTAACCAATGAACGCTCTGTGGGGCATATTCACAACAGAATGACAGAATGTGGTGTTAGGCCACAATTGACAACGCCGCGCTCTGTATCAATTGCGCCGTATTTACAATAATATGGCACACCCCTGTGTTTCCCTGGTGCTGCCGTTAAGTTTAGCTGCCTAGTGCCAACGCAGGCATCCTTGCACCATAGTGCAAGGGTGATTGCGCTGCAGGGAATGATTGTTCATGTGCAGGAAGGTGTACATTCTGCAGCACATGTAGAAGTTGCAACTCGTCATTATCTCATGATTGTTTATGTGCAGGCAGGGACACTTTCCTGCACATGAACAATCACTATTGGCGATTTGCTCTTTCTATGTGTGCTGCAGAATGCAGTACACATAGAAACAGCAAAAACGAGGAGAAACTAATAATTTCTCCTTGTTGTGCCAGTTTAAGACCAGGTGTTCCAGGGGTTCCACTTTAAGTGGCTTAAAGCTGCCTTGTAAATAAGGCGAAGGGGTTAACGCCACCAGAACGTCAAAAAAGCGGCATTCTGGTGGCGATAACCCCTTTTAAATATGCACCTGTGTTTCTCTAAAATCAATGTATTCTTTTTGTCTCAAATGTAAACACATTAAACTCTGACCAAGTAACCACTCCGTCAAAACATGACAAATACACCCATTCATGTTATCGGCCTTCTTCCTATGCAGATGGATACACCGAGAAACGTTTAGTCTGTTCCTACTTGATAAGGCTAGAAGGTCAGGCAGAAATATCTGGTCGAACAGCTGAAATTGATATCTTCTCCTTCGTGTCTGCAGGGCCTACAGGTACATGACTCGCGGGGGCTCTCTAGTGTTAACCTTCCTGGTACAAAATGTGCATAAGTTTTAAGAGAATCTTACACTCCATTTCTGTATCTTCCATACAGGGCCAGACTGGAACAGAAACCAGCCCTGGTAAACTGCTCGGCCGGCCCCCCTGAGGGGGAGGAGGGGGGTGCAGCTGAACTGTTTGCTAGGGCCATTTTCGGCCGATTTTGTTACAGGGGCAGATATTGCCGGCCTCCGGTAACAAAAATTGCCCCCCAGGGCCCCAAAACTGGCCCCCACCCGGGCAGCCCACCAGGGAAACGGCCGGTGCCCGCTACAGCAGTCCAGCCCTGCTTCTATAATTAGAGAGAAGAGAGAGCAATGTGATAAGCAGTGGTGGCTCCTCCATAGGGGCGTGGGGGCGTCGCCCCACTGCTTTCTCGCAGTGTGAGAAGGCAGAAACATAAAATGGTAAAACTACCATTTTATGTTTCTGCTTCTCGCACTGCGAGAAAGCAGAAGTGCCTGGAGTGCCTGGTTGTGGGCGGGCGGGTGGGCGGTTCTGCTCGGGGGCAGGGGGGAGTGGCTTGTCCACTGTTGTGGGTACTGGCTGTTTGGTCGGCCCCAGGCCGACCAACCCAGTCATGCGCACTCTCCCTTTTTCTCTATGTAGGCTGCATGATGCAGGCTACATAGAGAAAATGGCCTGGCTGGGGAGCTCTCCGCAGCGCCTCACCAATCCCAACGCTGCCATTGCAGTGTTGTGATTGGCTTAGGGTAGGGGAGGGAGGCTGCCTGCTGACTGCTTCCTGTGTTCCTCCAGGATTCAGAACACGCGGGACCCGGCTGCGCCATTACACCGGCCAGGAGCGGACTCGGAGGCAGCGCGGTACCGGCGGTAAGTAACGTAACTTTTTATTTTTATTCCCCCCCGCGCCCACCCCCTCCCTCCAGCGAGCATGTTTCCTCAAAAAAGATGCCTGTCCCTGTGTCTGACCTGTACAATTTCGTAGAGAAGCTGTACTAAACAAAGTGGCACCTGCTTCGTGACACAAGATAATGGCACAGTCTAAATCGCGTTGGTATTTCAACATGAATGGAAACAAGAGTTGATAAACATAACGAACGCTGCCGTAATGTCCTTATGATTAAAAAGAGTTTTCAAAGCAAACGAGATGCCGGCTGCGCTTCTGATGCGCACTCAGATGTTGACGTTAAAAGGATTGCCCATGATTGTACATCAGACATTACATTTGCACCAGTGCTAAAAAAAAAAAAAATGCATTTTCTATCACTCGGTCCGTATAAGTGTTTTCATACCGGAACAAAATTGGCCACTGTAAATGCTGCTTCAAGAACGGGACAAAAATGGCCAGCACCGCTGCAAAATTCCCACTGAACCTGGGCAAAACGGCCCGGCATTGATGCAAATTTTTTTTTTTGGGCTCTGTATCTGAATATTGCAGGTGGACTATTGGAATGCATTCATAGCAAGATAAACGAGCTGTTTTTTGTGGGTACCGTAGAACAAATGTGCTTAAAATATGGATGTATACCGATACCCAACCATTAATTAAACCCCAGGTTTAATATTTAATAAGAGAAAGCATGCCTTTCGCGCAGAGCCCTTTCTCTCAGCTCTCTGACAAGGCCCTCCTTCACCTGCTGGCGTTCTGCGCGTCCATTTATTTTGAAATCGGCACAGCCTATTAAGTCCGTTTTTTAAGACATTCTTTCCTCTTCGGATATGACAGCTATTCTCGAAGGACCTAAACTCATTTCTGAACAATGTACTAGAGACCTGCAGAAGTAAACTGCGATTTGTCTCCCCTGAATAGCACTCACTGGTGCTGCGCACAAGCCTTGGTAACCTCCCAATGAAATTTGCCTATGGATGTTTATCTACAGCCTGCAAGTAATATAGATTTATTCAAGTAATATAGCGAGCATTTGGAGATAATGCTGGAAGTAAACATTACCTTACTGATTTCTTGTAATTTACACCTCGCCATATTTTAATGGATTTTCTTTATGGTGTTCGGTAAAACTTTGTCTCTACTTACGTCGCCATGATCTCAGATATTTGCTTTTAATTACGTACTGTTTGACTAAACAAGATGAATCAACGTTTCATATGTGTTTGGCGGGCCCACATTTTTGTAGCACCTTTTTGTCATTGACGGCCGCTGCTGCATTTCAGAGGTACAAGTTTGAAAATTTTTGACTAACTTTTCCCCAGTCATACATTCGCTTCAGAGGCACAGAACTGACATGCGGTTGACTTTGCTTGAGCCCTACCAGCCTTTCCAAGGCACAAGCTGACGTGTGACTTACCCTGCTCTGTCGCTACCGGTTTGGGCATTCCATAGGAGACCCCTAATTTCCCTACAGACCAGGCCGCCTCTGCTTGTCCCCTAAGTCCTCTGCATAACAACCACTCTGTTACTATCGGATAATCCAAGCATGCCACAGATGGAAAGCATTCGCACAGCACGGGTAGCTGCAGAATGATAACAGCTCTGTCAAACAAACGAGCATCTCCAACAGCCAAGGGGGTTTGTGAAATGGTAAAATTATGTGCAAAGGAAAAAAATAGTGAAAAGCCTCAATCAGCTCCCGGAGAAAGTTCACTTTTCAGAACAAATGTTTACACAGCTGTAAACATGGCATGATTACAAAGGGTTCTTCTCCACGCTTTTGTGTTTAGGTATCAGTGATAGAGGTGTATTTATTTCTAATTTGTGTACAGTTCTCTAAAGAATCCTGCAGGCCAGAGACACAGAGAAAGACAGAGAGAGAGTGTTTACGGGTTAGAAAGAGAGGGTAAGAGTTAAGTATGTGTGTGTGTGAGAGAGAGAGAGCGTTTTGTGTGTGTGAGAGTAGGAGGGGGAGAGGGTAAGGTGTGTGCGCTTGTGTGTGAGAGAGAGCAGGTTTGTGTTAGAAAGACCATGTGTGAGAGCGAAAGACTATGATGGGTATGAAAGAGGGAGGGAGGAAGTAGTAAAGTGTGTGTGTTTGTGTGTGTGTGTGTGTGTGTTTGATACTTGCCTCTCAGGCCCCCAGTTCATTCCTAAAGCACAAACGTTAAATGTTGACAGTTAATTGTGCACACAAAGCTCTGTGAATACTGACTGCAGCACACATTGGTACTGACCTAGATGAACGATCATGCCTCGCTAATGATGTTACATTTATATACGCTTTTTAATCAGTTGCTATATATTGTGTTAACGTGTTTATTAACATCGAGAAATTGGAAATTTATTAAAATAATCATAAAGCCCGGCAGTGAATATTCCCAGATGTGGACAAACTGCCTGAGTCAGTTCAAAAACATAATTACGAAATGTGCGCAGGCAGGACAGTAAAATATTTAAGCAAATTCAAATCACCGTGGCCATAAAGCAGCAGGGCCCATTCAGGGAAGGGGTGGCAAAGACATTCAGGGAAAACCCATGATGCCTGCGAAGGAAGCGGGAGGTCAAGGGATGGCAGAGAGCTGGCACTGCCCCTGTTGCAGCAAGCTTAGGGAAGGCAGGTGGCACAAGCATTCCAAGGGCAGGTGTGAGAGGGGAAGTAAGAGGCAGACAAAGGGGGTACACTAGCCAAGAGGAGAGGCAGGAGTCAGGAACGAGATGGAAGGAGGGAGGAGGCTGAGTGTCTGACTATTTGTCTGCATTATAATTCCTATTATAAGATCCGTTTGCGTGTCTCTGCTTTACAGTTTCAAGACTGAGATGTGTCTGCTTGTTAGTTGTGTATTTGTCTGTCTACTTGGCAATCCCCAGTAGAGAGGTGTGTGTACACCTGTGAGTGAGCGTGGGTCTCTGTGGAGCTGGGTGAAGGTACAAGAGCAAAGCTGGGTGAAGTGAGGGGAGGGGAGTTGCAGTGACCGATCTATGTTTAGTAGGCCCAGCACTAATTGCTTTATTAACCTTCCTGCTTCCTCAAATTTGCTTGAAAATGCACCGTTTGTCCACTCTTTTTTCAAAATTTTCTTGGGGGGAGAACCCCCCAAATTCCCCCTTAGGTTGTTCGGGCTCGCTCGCTCGCTCGCCGCAGTGCAGTACGACAATAATGTTACGCCCCACCACTTTCAAATGTCACCAGCCACCACTGGTGATAACAATGGAGTGACACCTAAAAGCTGGACTTGCTCTCAAGTAAATGTGCCTCATGAAACCTTTGGTTTACAAAGAGCATAATATTGACTTCGACACCCGAATCGCAGTCAAGCCCAGCACACCTTCCTTTTCACTTGTCAAAGCAGGAACAATGCAAGACTTGGGAAGGTCTGACATATCTCATATTTGGTGGTTAAAAGTAGGCAATTGCCTAATTTCTTGTAGCCCTTAATAATGTTAGTACAGCCTGAGGCTAAGCTCTTGAAGCTGTTTTAGACAGCTACATTGAGGCATACATTCTCACTAAGATATTTGGACTAAAATAATTCCATCCAGAAACCTCAGAATCATTTGAAAAGTCAGACTGTGCACTATACAATGCATGTAGGATCAGAATTTCATATGACGTGTATATCCTAAATAAAACCATAGATTCCAGGCTTGTGGGATGAGAAACTGCCAGGGTCACCTCGGTGACATCAGTTTCCAATGCCACCTGGTGCTGAATTACTAATAGGACGCAAAGTCGCACTCCATACCCCAGCAACCCAAAAACTGTGTACACCCTATTCAGACAGGGTTCCCCTTTATAATGCAATATTCCCAGGGCAGACCCAAACTCTGACAGCCCCCGCGTTAGGAAGTGTTTATCAGCAAAGGATGGAGTTACAAACTGCAGCTTCATATTCAGTGCGAGTGAATCCACTGGCTTAAGAGTTGCCCTCAGGTCAAAATGCTCCATGTTACCGAATGTGTCACAGAAACATCTGCGACCCCATCTGTAATACCAAAATGCAGTGGCGGCTCCTCCACAATGGCTGAGGAGCGTCGCCCCACTGCGTAGCTAGGAGCAAGCAAATGAAAAATAAAACGATGTTCAGCCGGCTCTGAGCCAGTGCTGTTGGGAGGGGTGGGTGAGGCTTAGGCATGGGAAGGGGGAGGAGGAGTGCTAAGTGCACTCCACTCCCTAAGTGCTCATGTGTATTTGGCCTGCCGTCTCAGGCCGACCAAAACACACATGCGCATATAGCCCGGCTGCATTGAGCAGCTGGGCTGGAGAAACCCCACAGACTCCCTGGCCTGAGCGGAGCGTCTTTCTAGCCCGCTCAGGCCAATCCCCGTGCTGCCCTGCAGCACGGGGATTGGATGGGAGTCTGTCCCAGGGGCTGCTGGGACCTGGCAGGAAGAGGAGAGGAGAGGCGGTGCAACGTGACGTTGGAGGCGGGCAGCTGCTAAAGGTTTGTTTTTAAAATTTTAAATAAAGTATTTCTAACCCCTCCCGGCCCACCACCCTTTGTTTATGGCGGCCGCCACTGCCAAAATGCATTGGGGGTACATGAAACAGGTGCAAACTCCTGTTGCATCCCGGGGCACTTTGTGTAATGTAGCCACTGCTATCTATGCAGCATCCATCTTGTTGCACTGCTAAGCAGAACTGAAGCCCCGAAGCCTGAGAGAAAAACTGGTAACATAGAGGACATGGCTACACCGGTTTTCTTTTTCATCCTCTCATTATCCTCATTATCCTTCCTAAACCACACGCTCCAAAGAAAAAGAAGGTTAACATACATAGTCCAGCCTCTCCCCTTACACTCTGTGTGCTCCTGAGCATGTTGTTCTTTTCGAAGAAACCCGTGCAATCTCCAATGCACACAATCTGAGAGCAAGACATGGTAGAGTGGAGAAAAGATAGTGTATGGGAAGGTGGAATAAGTCTGTCTGAGAGTACACATACATTAAATAAAACAGAACTGCAATGCAGCAACATTACCTATCTCTTATCCCTTTCTTCTCTCTCTAGCTCTACTGAACAGCTCTATCCTTGCCCCCTTTTCCCCAAGAAGCACCATGGAACAAATGTCATGTACCTCACAATGGAGCACAAAAAAATAATTTACCGGTAAATCGATTACACAAAGGTAACCAAAGCAAAAGAGAATTGCTTGCATTTAAATGAAAACAAAAATTACATTCGAATCCTGTGAACAAGCTCTTTTTTATTTTTGTATTTATTTTTTGCTGCTTCACATACCGGAAACTTGCCCAAGGGGAATGTGAGCGTCTTACGTGAGCACCAGATTACATTACACAAAGTCAAATCCATTACTTCATTATTGAGTGGTACCAAGGTCAATGATCGGACCTATTATCTGAGTCGAGCATTCTTGGTGCAGTAGATGATGTATCACATGGATTATTTACACATCATTTGGCAGACATCTTAATCTTGTTTGTCAGCAACTGTTGTGTACTAACCTGTCGCTAAATTTCAGTTCTGTGCCACGTTTGAGCACGTGGCTCTAATTGCGTGCTTTGAGCGTATTCTCTAACAGTTACTGTGGCAGATTTCATGAGCTGAAAATTGATCTCACCCACTTACACACATAATTTAAACAGCATTTAAAAGTATTCTTTCTAAAAAAAAAATGACAGTGCTCAATTTGAGCTGGAGGTTTCCGGTGCTCAGCACTGGCACTTAATTGTCAGCACCAGCGCCTGTGACAGCCAGCCACAAGGTGGCGCTTTCTAGTTAATTTAGAGATGACCACAACAACAGTTAATTATTAATACTATATTAATTAAACATGACTATTATCTGCCACCTAAGCCATTCTTATAGCATTGGAGGCCTGACATAGTCCGAATTGTCAGACTTGTATGAGTGTGATGGTTAATAGTTGTGTTGTTACTATCATTGGCAGCATTGTGTTGTTACTATCATTGGCAGCATAGCAGGGCAATATGTGGTGGAAGCTGCAGTGGGCTCCAGACAAGAGCCCTGGCACTTTTTTTTTTTTTTTTTACAAATTAAGCACTGCAATCAATTCATAAATTTCTCTGAGTAAGCCATTTCCATAGAGCAGAGGTCTTCAAACTTTTGTAGGTTGAGCCCCCACAGCTGAATTATTTTAGATGTCGGGCCCCCCCACCACCTGTCAGAAATTTATGGAATCTGATACACTACATAATCGACCGCCACGCGCATATTCCGGGCCATATGCGGCAAATAATATTCAACACAATAAGAGTGTTGTATGCCATCCTCAGGTTGTGCTCCACATCCAGTCTTGAACGGTACTTTGGGGCATATTAGCAAGGGCTTTATCGCCGCTTTAGCGGCACTTTTTGCCGCTAAAGTGGCGATAATTTTATCGCCCTATTAGCAAGCTGTCGCTAACAGGCGTTAGCGACAGCTTTCAGGCGTTAGAGGCCGCGTTTAACATCGCCTTGCATGTCAGCGATAATTATCGCTAATGACATGCAAGGAAGCGTTCCCTACTAAGCGACTGAAAACAGTCGCTAATCCCACTACCCCCTATTAGCAAGGCAGGCGAGGCGATATAATAGTTCGCGCTAAGCGCGTTTATCGCTATATTTTATCTCCTGCTAGTGAGGATGACTTACCTGTTTAAGGTATAGGAGGTGAATTCTAATTAACCCTGGGCAAAGCACTACGCTACGCTCGCGTAGTTTGCGAAGTTTGCGCTACTTCGCACAACGCGAATTGCACGTAGCACAGTGCAAACACGCGTAGCGTAGCGTAGCGTAGCGGTCATTTTTGCTTGCTCGCGGTCCTCAACGTCAAGTTGGCGACCGCGAGCAAGCAAATGACTATCCCGGCGATACTTTTTCCTCGTTCGCGATCAGCAACATCAAGTTGCCGATCGCGAGCGTGAAAATAAACCTCCGGCGAGATTCTCAACGCGGGGAGGTCAGGTTTCTCATTGCGAGTGGTCGTGTATGCTCGCGACCGCTCGCGATGAGAAACTACCAGTCCGCGTTGAAAGCTGCTGCTCGGTAAAAATCTACTCGAGCGGCAGTAAAGGCAGCTCGCACTGTGCAAGATGCCGTTTTCAATGATTGCACAGTGCAGACAAGCATCCGGCACTGTGCAATCATTGCGAACAGTGCACTACGCAGTTCGCGTAGTGCTACGCGTAGCTCGCGTAGTGCGAACTGCACTTTGCGTAGCTTCGCGTAGCGCTACTTCGCGAACTACGCCCAGGCTTAATTCTAATGCTGAATCCACCTTAGCGATAATGCGAGAATATCGCTGCTTTTCCAGTGATATTCTCACATTTTGCCGCTATCGCTGGAAATATTATCGCTATGGAGATAAACCTTGTTAATAGGGTGTTATCTCAGCGATATTTTCCAGCGATAGGCGGCGTTAAACAAAGTCGCGCCAAGTGCGGTTAGCGATAAATATCGCTATTCCTTGCTAATATGCCCCTTAGTCTTTAATACCGCAAGTGTTGAGAACCCAATCTCACATAAATAGGACGAGCTAAAAGGCAAGAGAGTTTTGATAGAAGTTTCTCTCAAAGCTGAATATTCTGCAGACATTTTCAGCCAAAACAGTGACTCTAAGGGAGACAGTGTTATCAGATTTTTCGAGCACTCCCTAGCTCAGAGCTGGTACACAAGGAACATTTCTTCTCTAGAAGTCATTAACCAGCGTTTTAGGCAGCATTATAATGGGATAATTGCCCACCAACCAGGTATGGATCCAAAGACAAAGGTGAAAGTCCACAGAGAGGGCGCTGAACGAACACCTCATTGAGAATTCCTTAGTAGTACGATAAGTTGCTTGCCTGAAGCAGTGGGGGTTTAGGACACATGTCGGGCTAATGTTTAAAAAAATAGAACTAATAATAAATTAATGATGTTGCCTATTTTACTTCAGAGCAATGTTGTCTGACAGATTTTGTGGTGGCAGGGACATGTTAAGGATTTTGGGGGCCCTGGGCTAAAA
This sequence comes from Calotriton arnoldi, assembly GCA_963921515.1. Taxonomy (NCBI): domain Eukaryota; kingdom Metazoa; phylum Chordata; class Amphibia; order Caudata; family Salamandridae; genus Calotriton; species Calotriton arnoldi. The sequence continues at coordinate 1,378,822 of CAWUFW010004643.1, forward strand.
CTATTTTGGGGGCCCCTGTTCAGAACAGCTTTGAGCTTATGATTCACTTTCAGCTCTGCCAATCCCTCTTTAGCCAGGCTAATAACAGTGCACAGGCACTATGGTTGAAATTCTAAAAGTGTTTACTTCTAATATTCAGAGATAGTGATGTGTGTTTTCACTCTTGTAACACAGCAGCAGACCACTAATTTTACAGCGAATAATATCTGTGATATCCTCCAATTTCTCATATGTGAGGACTCGTTTTGATCTAAAATAAACTTTTTTTTTTGGTTTTTACATGAAACAAACACATTTCTCTGCAAATAGTAATAGATTTACAAGAATCTGTTTAGGAATTATTCCAGGCCATCAGGGCAAAAACAGAGCTGTCTCTATCAAGGGGCCCCCTGAAAGGATGGATTGCAGTGCATGTAAATGTGTACTTTTGTAATTTAGGATGAAAACCTTGATGAGGTACGACATGCCCATACTTGTGTACAGGGGCGCAACTAGACCCGAACTTCGGGTGGGGGCTAACGCTCCCAGCCAGGGCTGGCCCTAGCAATGGGCGCACACTGCGCAACAGTCTTTTTTGGCGTCTCCTCCCCCATTTCCTTCTTCTCCATGAATTTCCTCACTACCACTCACCAACAATGCTCCTCATCTCTCTATAGCACCTTTCTGACAAACATTTCATTTTTTTATAGCGCTACTAATAGTTTACTCACACTCAGTTTTTTGATCTGCATGGTACACGTTCTTTGTAGCAGGCATATTCAACCTTTGCGCTGTGTGGGTGGCAGGAGTGCCCATGTGAGTGCATGGTGAGCCATGCGACTGTGTGAGAGTAGGGTAAGAGGAGTGACTGCAGGGCGAGTGAGGTGACCATATATATTTGCGTGCGGATTTGAGTGCAGAGTGGGGCGAATTAAAGTACGGTTACTGATGGGCTTATTTGAGTGAGATTGCAGATTGAGCAGTGAGGGGGACAGGTGAGTGAAGTGTCACATGAGTGCAGGTTGTGTAGTGTGCTTGTGTGACTGCAGGGTGAGGTACAGGGTGAACAGCGCAAGTGCATTGTGAGTGCAGAGTGATCACTGAGTACAGGTTGAGCAGGTGAATGGTGTGAGTGCAGGGTGATCAGTGTGAGTGCATTGTGATCGCTGTGAGTGCAGGGTGAGCATGAAAGTGAAGGGCAAGATTGAGGAGTGAGTTGTCTGAATTCAGTGTGCATTCCCAGACACTTGAAGTAACTCAGGATGTTATTGATGGCAGCGTAAGGTTTCAGTTATGTTAAACTATTGCTATTATTGCATTAACCAGGGATCGAGGGTGGAGGAAATAAATGCTGATCTTGCAACAAACTTCCAGTTTTATGATTAGGGTTGCCAGCTCATTATTTTGATGTCCCAGGTGGTACAAAAATAAAGAATCACCTAAAGCTGTATTTTCAGCCCTTATCTGTGCATACTTTGAACAGCAAATATAAATAGAAAGCACTTTTAATTGTGTTGTCGGGCTGCCTGAACAATACATGACTGATAATAAAAGGGAACAAAGACAGAAAAGTCACATTACAAATGAATACATACGTCTTTATTTATAACCCTATTTAGTGTCAAGACAAGCAATTTGCAGGCTGTTTAAACAACACATGGCTGGCATTTTTCTTTTGGCAACTTGAAGCCCTTTTAGCCCTGTGGGCTTTGGGCGCCTGCCTGTGCAGATTTAAAAGAAACTTTGTCTCCTTTCTGGGAAGAGCTAACCCTCCCAGGACAGGGTTAAAATCCTAGAGCTGAAATGCTTCAGCTGCAGTGGGAGGCAGGGAGTCTCCTTTGCTAAAACTGAAAGCAATGAACAGACAGTCATTTCAGCGGCAGTGGGAGGCAAGGAGTCTCCTCTGCTATGAAATCCAACGTGAAGGAATAGACAGCTGTCTGTTTGTTCGCTTTTGGTTTTAGCAGAGAAGACTCCCTGCCTCCCACTGCAGCTGAAGCATTTCAGCTCTACGAATTAACCCCCTCCTGGGACAATTAGCTCCTTAGCTTGACAAAGGTAAGATTTTAGGGTGGAGTGTGCGCCCCCCCTGAGATGGTGTCATGCCCCCCTGGGGGGGGGGGGCGCGCCCCACAGATTGAAGAACTCTGCCATAGAGGAACATATTGCTGCTTGTGGAATCTGGTGTAAGTAGGTGAAGCAGTTTCTTCCGTGCAAGTGAGCAAATAAATATCATGTGTACCTCAAGTCTTCTTATGGCAGCTTCAGGGGGTATGAGTTGCACATGCAATGTTGTCATCAAAGCCAAGTGGAACTTCTTTTGAACAGATTCAAGCAGACTTGTTACTGCCTGACTGTAGGTTTAATGAGGAGAAGCTGAAGAATGTAATTATGTGCCCGGAGTGAAGAAGGGATGAATGGGATATGAAAAAATCTTAAGCATTCCTGAGGAGAAAAACACAGTACAGGAGTCACCAAGATTTCCTGAAAGATCAGTCCCAGGACCGAAGGTCACCATATGTCCTTCAGGGTAGAGTTTCTTTCAAAATAACGTCTTCAGAGAAAAGGTTGGTTCCTCCGAATATTCTCCAGCTGAGGCAAAAACACTACAATATTCCCTAAAGATGTAAGCCAGACATTTGGGAGTAAAAACACACAAAAAGCAAAGGAAAAGCGGTTTACCATTTAGCATCAATGAAGTGAAAGGTTGAAGGAAAATGGCCGACAGGCTGCTTGTGACAATGCTTATGTGCTGTGAAGGGCAGGGGTTGGGCGTGTGCCAAGTAATGCAGTCCAAAGAATCAGAGTTAGTGGTATAAAGAGAATATTTATTTTCAATTGGTTTGTTCTCAAAGAGTTGTAGTGTTCTAGTCAGCCAACGCGTTTCGTTCTCATGAAGAGAACTTCATCAGGGCTATTTAAGATAGGGTCGTGCTACACACGGTAGCTTGAAAAGTTCGCATTCTACACGCTGGTGGCGTGCGTAGAGTAAGCAGAGGCCAAGGGCGGCCTGTTCCCAATGAAGCCTGTCTGCAGCACGATTGCGCCACCGCGGTCTGTTGTGCAAATGCCAAGTGTGCTATGGCCCGGAGTTGCCTGAGTAGTAGGTCTTAGAAATATGAGGTGACTGCTACCAGGTAGCTGGATATGGAGAGCGTACAGTACGCTTCAAGCGAAAGCAGTGTGTAAACCGCTAAGGCCAGGAAAGGCCTGATATCTGTGTTGTCTATAATGTAACACGTAGAAGAACACGAAGGTGAGTGTGGTGGTTCCAGGTAGTAACACTGGAAGCCTGCTGGAGAGTCCCCAGGCCAGGGTGGGCCCCAAGCTCCGTAGTCACGAGCACAGGATCTCCAGTCCTCCGGTCGGTCCGGGTTGCAGAGTCGGAGGACTGGAGATCCTGTGCTCGTGTCTACGGAACTTGGGGCCCACCCTGGCCTTAGCGGTTTACACACTGCTTTCGCTTGAAGCATACTGTACGCTCTCCATATACAGCTACCTGGTAGCAGTCACCTCATATTTCTAAGACCTACTACTCCGGCAACTCTGGGCCATAGCACAATAGTTTAAGTTTCAAGTTTCAAGTTTATTTTTATTTTGCATAGTTAATTAAAACCATTGCAATAAAATATTTCAAGATTCTTAAGACATCCTTGTTTAAAACCGATAAAAAGTAAAAGAATGAAAAATTCATTACAGTTTAAAAATAATAGTTCAATGAAGCTAATTAAAGACAAACATTTGTACACTGACTGCTGGAAATTGCTTATCCCAGTTTTCACTTGCTCTCATCCAGCTTGACCATTTGTTGTGTTTTCCACATGGACTCTGCTTATTGCACAAGTTGTCCCCCTGGTGCTAAAGTGACATCTTTAATAAGGTTCCGCTAAGTCCTTTTGCCCATCTGCTGGTCAGCTTGGATCGGCGAATTTTGTGAAGCATTTTTCACTGTTTTTGGCATTCTCCGTTCGACCGCCATCAGAAATTTTACAAATCTGCAATTTAGTTTGATGTTTGACGGGTTTAAGCAGGCGAGCACCGCTTGCCTTCTGGTGCGAATGCCTTTTTGCTTGAATTGTTCTATAAGGAGCTGTTGCCGTGCTTGGTGCAGCTCTTCACATAAACAGATTACGTGAAGGATGTCGCCATTGTTGGAGTTACACAGCCTACAAGTCTCTTGTCCAATTTTCCTCAGCCATGGTGGTAGGTGCCCTGTACATGAAAGAATCCCTAGTCTGTACTTTAAGAAATTCAATTTTATGGCTTTGGGGTAGCCCTGATTAAAATATGTTTGTGGAGTTAATGATTTGTAGGAGTTTAGAGTCATCCATGCGTGAGATCTTTTTGAGAAAATCGCCTTATCTTCCAGTAACGAGAGTAATTTTAAATTTTTCCAAACTAGTTTTTTAAAGTTGGGGTGACCAAATTGTGCATCCCAAAGATCAGAGAGTTTAGTGACTTCCAAAGCTAGCTGAAGATGATTTCTCGCCTCAGAGAAATCCCTGTGTTCTATGTCGCACCACAGCAGATAGTTTAGCGTGTTTGTAGTGGCGCATCTTATCTTATGCCAGCAGATGATATATGCCCAGTACATGGCTAAGACTTGTTTTTGCAGGCCAAACTCCAGTCTTATTTGAGCCGGTGATGTGTAAAGCGGGAGGGAGAACATGGTTCTATAAGCTTTAACCTGCGTACTATCCAGGTCTTTAGCGTCTCTTCCCCGCATTGCCTCGCTACCATAGGTGATTGAGGGGAGCAGTTTGGCCTGAATCACCTTCAGTAACGGAGTCAGAGTCGGGCCCATCAGTTGATTTGCCAGGTTTTTCATCGTCATGGCAATCAATAAACCTCTCCTTCTTATTTCCTGTTTCTGACGCACAAAAGACCCTTCTTTGTCAAATGTAACTCCCAAATATTTGTACTCACAAGCTGGGTCAATTTTTGTTCCGCCGAGGAACCAGATCTTCTGTGGGTTCTTTTTGTTGTTTATTGACATTGTCCGTGTCTTACTAAGATTTATTTTTAGGTTATTTTCTGTGGCGTATTTCTGCATTTCAGTCAGTAGTCGTTGAAGGCCGATGTAAGTGTGACTGAGCAGCACTACGTCATCTGCATACATAAGATTGGTCAAGGTTTTCCCACCTACCCTTGGTGAGTGGGAGTTGCAGGCATCAAGCACTTTTGGGAGGTCCGCCATGAAAAGATTGAACAAGGTTGGCACCAGCACACATCCCTGTTTCAATCCTTTTGTAGTGGGCACTTTTGAGGACAGGTGAGTACCACCACCTAGTTTCACCTGCACCCAGGTATCCGTGTGTAAGAGCATCAGCATGTTTAAAGTAGTCCGTGGTATACCCCATCGCGCCAATTTCCCCCACAGTCTGCCTCTCTCTATGTTGTCGAAAGCAGCGCTGAAGTCAATGTAACACAAATGTAGAGGAATCTTAGATGATTTTGCTGCGTCAATTACTAATGAGATTGCGAGAATATTTGTTGACGTTCCAGTCGTTTTACGGAAGCCGGTCTGGTTCAGCGGTATTACCTGGTTTGACTCAGCCCAAAGTGTAAGCTCCTCTAATATGGTGCCTGCAAAATATTTAGCTTCGTTGTCAATAAGAGCTACTAGGCGGTAGTTGTTTGGATCAGCCTTATCCCCTTTTTTGTAAATTGGGACTATTGTAGAGCCCCTCCACGATTCTGGAATTCTATTTAACAGCCTGATTTCCAGGAATAAAGGTTGCAGGATGTCCGCCCACTCTTTGCCCTTTCTTTATAGAGGGCAGGTGGAATGCCATTTGGTCCCGGGGCACCTTCTTTCCTGCCTTTGGCTATCTGTTTTTTAATTGAGTCTAACTGCTGGCACCTCGCTACCACCAAAGTATTGATTTTTGTGTCTGGACAGACCTGCTCCCATTTCTCTGAAGCGCTTGGAAAGGCCTGATATCTGTGTTGTCTATAATATAACACGTAGAAGAACACGAAGGTGAGTGTGGTGGTTGCAGGTAGTAACACTGGAAGCCTGCTGGAGAGTCCCCAGGCCAGGGTGGGCCCCAAGCTCCGTAGTCACGAGCACAGGATCTCCAGTCCTCCGGTCGGTCCGGGTTGCAGAGTCGGAGGACTGGAGATCATGTGCTCGTGACTACGGAACTTGGGGCCCACCCTGGCCTTAGCGGTTTACACACTGCTTTCGCTTGAAGCGTACTGTACGCTCTCCATATCCAGAGACCTGGTAGCAGTCACCTCATATTTCTAAGACCTACTACTCTGGCAACTCTGGGCCATAGCACACTAGGCATTTGCCCACCAGACCGTGGTGGCGCAATCGTGCTGCAGATAGACTTCATTGGGAACAGGCCGTCCTTGGCCTCTGCTTACTCCACACTACGCACGCCACCAGCGTGTAGAACGCGAATCTTTCAAGCTACCGTGTGTAGCACTGACCATATCTTAAATAGCCCTGATGAAGTTCTCTTGATGAGAACGAAACGCGTTGGCTAACTAGAACACTACAACTCTTTGAGAACAAACCAATTGAAAATAAATATTCTCTTTATGCCACTAACTCTGATTCTTTGGACTGCATTACTTGGCGCACGCCCAACCCCTGCCCTACTTATGATCTGCTCCACAGAGGCACCACTTGACGGCTGGTGCCAGGGCTTGCTGCCCAAGGACTTTTGACTTGTTGGAAACTAGCGTGAAGTGCGGAACCACGAGTCCGCCGTTAAAGAATCTCTTATGTGCTGTGAATATACACTCCGAGAGAGAGAAGGGAGATACACCAAGGCATATCCTCCTTGCAATAACAGAAGTACATGCTGAGATTTTTATTGCAAGGTTACTGATATACCCTACAAGAATCTTAAAAGATTTTTGGGAAATCACCTCACCCACAACTTATCGTAGCATGCTTCATCATAGGTGATTTCCGACACCTAGGTAGGTGTATACTGTCTTGGTGAACTCAACCATTGCTGGGAGTTGTTTGGAGAAAGAAATGTTGGATTATGCCAGGGATCTAGATAAGTATTGAAAATATCTTGAGGTAAACCCAAGGCAATATCCTTAATTATTGGGTACCTCAGATATGGTTAAAAAGTCCTATATTTTGGATATCTGATGAGGTATAATTATTTATCTATCCAGCAACCTAAGCCAACATGTTTCGGCCCCTCAGAAAGCCCATTCAGGTCTTTGGCCTTCATCAAGGCTCCAATAATCCCTGCCTATCTACTCACTCATGCCATGAACAAATCATGAGACCTAATGTTCTCATACTTTGCTTGTTTTCTCCTTTTTGACACCCTTATATAGGGGTGGTTCAGGATTTTACTGGTCAGAACAGGGATGAGCTCCCCTGTAGTCACACATTCATCAAGAGGATGTGCCTGCCTGCACACCTCCACTCTGCCCTGTCTGCCGGTCACCGAACAATGCTTATGTGCTGTCATTGTCTATGTGTGAGAACCTTTTCCCAGAGGCCCATGGCCATTTAGGGGTCACTGAACTCAGGCTGTATAGACTGAAACCATCAACTACTGGAGTCCATGGGTTTAGTCTTAATTGTTGGACCCAAAACCGATCAAAACGGTACATCCCTTCAGTACTTGACTCTCAGGGTAGCAAAGTCAAACAGTCCAAGGCATGAATATTGTGTGAGGCTAGAGGCTCAGACCTCCACAGTCATCTGGTGACAAGTAATACATCACTGCCCAGCTTTAATTTTATTTCACACAATGAAAGAAAAGGATCACTGTGCATAATTTAGCAGAAGGCAGCTAATTGGACACTGATCAGAGTTGTACCCTTGGTATGTTACGGGATACTCTCTTCTGATGTAGTAAATTGACCCTGCACCCTGTGCAGGGAGAGCATTACACTACCTGAGAGGGGTTATTGCCTTGTGCTAGCATTGCTCCCAGTCTCAGATAAATCTTTCAGTTAGCTTCCACTCCAGTACACTCATCTCTCCTATCAGGGAACAAAGTTATAATACCTTTCGTTGTCATAAAGGAGACGTTCATAAAGTCCTATCACAAGCACTACATATGTGCGCTACAATCAGGGTAGGCGATGCCTCTCTGATGTTGTGCACTTGTGTATTCAGCATGGTACATCAATTGAGGATACTTCAGACAGGGCCTCTGCCCAACTGGCAGACTTTGCACATCTGGTGTCACCCGACTTGTAAGCAAAGGCAGATTTATTGCAGTGCCAGAAGTCTGGTGCAGGTGATCGGGTGGCAGCAGAGCTCGCAGTCATGGGGATCTTACTTTTGAGCCCAAACTCAAGCCCCCCTCCCAAACAAGCAAATGACCATCCCAGGATGCAAGTGTGACACTCTTCCAGATATTGTTGGGTTTCATTCAGCACTCTGAGAATCTTGAAAGTTGGAATGAGTCTATGGTTACTGTTGCGTCATCACTGTGGCCCCTCTAGGTGCTAAGACTTGCAGTGTAATTCACTCTTGTTACATTTTGGGACACAATCAGTCACAGGTGTCAATGCCACCTTCAAAAGAAAGAATGGTCCGGGCCTCAATGCAGCCTCTTGATGCAGGTCAGGTCCCATGTCATTGTTTTCAGTCTCCTCACCTTAGCCGTTTCAGCCTCTGCTTCTTCTGAGAGGATCTTCTTCATGCAATAACACCTCTCATGTATTTCTTGAAGGGTCAGCTCTCTCCCTTGTAGTAGGATGCTAGCAGCCCTCTGGCAAGTTCAGCAAGGCTTACTTGAAGGTTACAGGTAAAAAGCCAGTGAAAGGGATTTAGGGGTCAGTACCCCAATCCTGGAGCTCAAAGAAATCACCTGGTCGCCATTGGTTGGTGTGAGACCCCAAACTTCTGTTCAGGAAATCTTGTCATAATAACAGGAAGAGTCTGCATCATCCTTATACCCAAGTTTCAGACAGTATTTGTGTGTTCAGGCAGCTCAGTTCTATGACAGATTCTGGGCAGTCCTTCAGTTTTGTGAATTCTATGCAGTATGTGCCATGTTCAAACTTGTCTTTATGACATGTGTGAACAGAAAGGCAGGGAATCTTGGATTCTTCTCTCAGAAGCAAACCAAAACTAGAGCACAAAGGCAAAAGAAGCTGATCCACTTAAAAGCAACTGCGTGGTTTACCAGTGTACATACATCAAACCAGATCACCCACTTTTGTACGCTGGCAGTGGAGGCACGTTTAAAGAAAGTAAAGGTAAAGGCATTTTTTATGGGTAGTATAATCAAGCTCTGGAGGACACAAGCACCACTGGCTAATTTAATTTCACCAACACCACATTCTAGGATGGTAATTGGAGAACTATTTCTACTCACAAAGATACATATAACAGGCTCACTAGCACACCATGAACGTTGATTCACCAAAATGCCATGGGTCGCAGAAGTGACATCACATGCCCTTTGACCTGTGACAACATTGTAGGAAATGACATCACATATTATCATCCCTGCCAGCATTACTGGAAGTGATGCCATGTGACTTTTGATCCTGAAGCTATCATAGGTAGCGACACCAGCAAAGTTAAAAAAAGAAAAACAAATAAGAGCAAAATTACGACCACGGTTAATAAAATAAGAAAAAATGTGATAGAGGAAGTACACATCTATTTTAGTTCTTACATATATTTCAACAGGGCTGCAATCATATCAGGGATGAAACCATCACATACCCAAAGGGCAGCCATCCTCTGCCAGATGGCCATCCTATGCTGCCCAATTGCAGCCCCCATCGTCAAATTACTGCCCACAATGCCAGCCCCAGCACCCCATGAAAGGAAACAACTATGGCTGAGAGGCACAAAGATGATGAACAGCTTTGGCTGTAGCAGTGCAGGCTTCAATCATACTCCAAGACTCCTGCTAGGAGGGTTGGGGGAATTCTCCCCTGAGAAAATGGTGGAAAAAATGGGTCATTTGTCACACAAATTGGCTCAAAAAGCCAATGATGTACCAAACCAATGTAGCCTGACACCACCCAGGAGTTGGAGTGGGCCCCATTTTTTCAAAGTGTTTAGTGCAAATCCTCACACCAGCAAGCATCATATCGCACTTGTCAGCTTTGAGGTGGTCTAAGTGTATATATTTGAGGAAAATATTCATCTGGGCTTCCTCTCCAACCTGAAGAATATGTAGCTGCTTTTCCTCTCTCACATGTCCCTTCAAAGAGACATGTGACACACTCACTCAATCACTCAGCAAACTAGTATGCTTTGACACTTTCATCTTGCAGTTTACCTTCCAAACATTCCCCCTTCACCACAAATACAGGCCAGCCATTCCTCGTTACTCATTCACTCAGTCATCGCAGTCCTCCACTCCTTAGGCCCTGCAAGACAAAAATGAACAAGAGGTATGTCAGCAAGCAGAAGAAAAGCATTGGTGTGCTCCTATGTTCATACTGATGCCCTCTAGTAACGCTACACTGCAACTGGAGCATAATAATGGGACTGAAAAGAGGGCTATCCTATGCAAATAATGTCCTCCCATGCTTACTTTTGATAGAACGCGATTGTGCTCTTTCATTTGTAGGGGTCCGTTTAATCACTAGTAGTTTGCACCTGCATTTATACTTTTGTTGTGTTAACATTTGGTTATTAGAATGTGAAATGTAATAACCTGTAAAGGTGAAATGATAGAGATACTTTGGGCAATGTGGAGAAATTAACATGGTAATTGCGTTCTAAATTATGAAAATCCTAATATTCGTTTATAACTGACTAATGAAAGCTAATTCACTGAAATGTAATGCATTGATTTAATATGCACGACTGTTATTGTTGTGTGTGATGTTTAATGAAAGTTCCATGGTGATTCTTTTGTAAGTCGATTTTCAGTCGGCCTCATGTGCATTTGCATTTCCCTGGCTCTCAGAAATGGGTTATTCGTAATGTTCATGTGTATGAAGAATCTTTTTCTTTCTCACGTTTCTGTTGCAGGTGGAGAAACTCATCTTTGTTAGTTAGAATAACGCTTTTGTTTTAGGAGCTAGGCTTAGGGAGGAGAAGATACATTTGAACAAGCGGTGTTGATAATGTGAGACGGTGTTCTTTCTCACTGGAGAAGGCTTGGGGATCAAGATCATCGAGCCAGAGGATGGGAGTATCGAAATCAAATGGAAAATCACCTACAAGGAGATGTCCAGCTGGATGAGGCGATCGGATGATGTGAAATGGGCGTGTCCTAGGATTTTGGTGTTGGTATTAGGGACTGTGCCCTGGCGGTTGAGTTAGGAGAGGAGAGGAGAGGAGATGGAGAGGGAAGGAGCATCTTAGAACGAGCTCTGTAGCTTTATGCTACTTGACCCATTCAACATGAGTGCACTTCTTAGGAAGTCTTCACGCGCTGACACCTTTTCCTGAACTTGCATGGGGAATGTTAAGTAGGGATGTCACGTTAGTGGTAGTGTAGGGACAGACTAATGCTTTTTACTTACAAACCTCCAATGAAGACTAATCTTGACGTTGGGGCACTCATTGCCTGCATTCTGATCTTGGAATTTGTCATTCTTTGTATGCTTCAGAGATTGTACTTTGCCCCTAGGTTTGGCTTTGTATTAGTTCCGATGTATTTCTACAACCTCATCTTGAGGTGTCTGTATGTTCAGTTATTTTTGGCCTTGTAATAAATCAACTATCCTAGAACCTGGAGTCTGTGATTCTTCGGAGCCATGAACTATTGAGATTGTGAATCTGATGCAATAAGTTATTTCTCCCCTCTACACTTTTTAAGCAGGTTCAAACGGCCTATCGACCAGGGGTTCCAGAGTATATTCATAAAAGGGAACCCGGCCCCATCAGTTGGTAGCAATGTCAGATGGTTACCTCTTAGAGTGAGGGGAGAATCTAGAAAAGTTTGGAAAGCTTAGCCCATAGAGCCCCAAAGAGTCCAAAGAATGAAAGCCCAAAAGATCGAGAGCGGAGAGCGACGGACTTTTTCGAAGACTGACGAAGAGTGACAGTGTGGCGAGAACAGCTGTGAACGGTGGAGTGAGTATGAATAGGGATGTTGTGTGTTAGACTGCGGTGATGATTTGATTATGTGATGTCTTGCAGAGTTGGAATGAGAGTCGAGTGAATGTGGTTTAGGGCCGAACGCATGGGTCCATGAGATATGAAGATTTGATTTTGCTTTGATGTCAGCCTCGACGAGTAGCCTAAGATCCCGGGATAGATTTGAGGTGTAGAAGACACCGAGTTGATGTAATTGACTGACCAGTGATTGTGGGGAGTCGTGAAGCGCTATTGACGACCCGTTGGAAGTTAGGGAACGTGTGTGAGTAAGTCTGTCAGAATCGTGTTGGAGGCTTGGTGCACAGGGGTGGACCACAGCGATTCGAGTGGCCAGCGCAGGTCGTGGGTCACGGTGTGTGAATGGTCTTGAGAGATTGGATCCTATCAATCTTATTTATGTGACTGACCGGTTGTTTCGTGGACAGACAGTTAATTGAAGAGAGGCAGGCAATCACTAGAGACTGTCCGTTCGTTTCGTGGACAGACAGTCTGATTTATTTGACTGTTCGGTCATTTTGTGGACAGACAGTTACTTGATTCTGTGAGTGAAGAGTATGAATGCGTAAGGTGAGATTGTGAAGGGTGGTGAACTGCTTTGAAGAGGAAGAGTAACGTCGGAGTGTGCCATGCTGCGATAGGTCAATTGGTGTAAATCCGCACTGGGATTGGTGGATTGTCAACAGGAAGTTGAAACGAAAACATCTAGTGGGTAAAAGAATTTGATTTAATCATGCGATGCTCTAGAGTGTTACAAGATATTTGTAGAGGAGATAGAGGAGTAGTTACTCGAGTGGGTGAGGAAGCACCACCCGAGGATACCCCAGTATTACATGGCCCCAAATGTAGCACTCCATACCATAGTTTGGCTTCAAAATTGGCATAAGATTACTGAAAAGGAGGGAGATTTGGCCTTTCCACGTTATGGCTCATTTAGATTAGAGGTGCTGTATCAGTTAGGGGAGTGATGGCTTCATTGCGACCTCCACCTAGACCAACACAGTTTGAGGCATTAGATGCATCGATGAGAGCTGCACAGGCAAAGAGTAGGGAGAGAAGCCAGGGAAGGATGAAAAAGGCGATGAAAGCATATCAGGATGTGCGATGGGACGCACAGTTGAAGAAGTGGAGGGTAGACACCATCGAGGGAGAGAGGCTATTTCCACTATTAGTAAAGACAGGAGACGCTCGGAATAGGAAGGAAGAGGATGATAGTGACACTGATGACAGCTTGCTTGATAGGTTGCTAGCAGAGCATCCTCCGCCATGCAACCCAGTTTCAGATGAGGGAAGGCGAGCACTCATGGAGAAAACGGGAGAACCACAGATGAGCCCTAGTGCGAGAGTAGTGGGAAAGATTTCGACAGGAATGGAAGGAACAGGGATACCAGCGTCGAGAGGTACAGAAATGGATGGAGTTAATGCTGCTACGCGGTTACTGGAAGCCCTTACGATGCCGGTCACCATTGGACCTACTGTGTCAGTGTATGATCCAAATCCGGGGGAAAACAGTAGTCAGTCACAGTCAGGAGTAGGAGAAAGGATCAATTCCAGAGAAAATGGTACTACTAGCGGAAATGGTCCATTTCTGATGCCTATAGAAGCTAGTACCCCGTTGCCAGCCACCACAGATTTTTCTAGAGTCCGTGTTGGGTCTAGCGCAGTAAGATCAGTGTCATTGGCAGATTCATGCTTGGATTTGAGGATGTGGGAAGCTCCAGTTAGAGGACCCACGGGGAAGGTATCAGGTGGAGGAGTCGAACAGGGAGCTTCTGGGAGTCAGTATGTCCCACAGAACATAGCGGTAGGAAATCACCACAGGAATCAGAGCAGTGAAGGTGAAGAAACGGGTAGTGCGTCAAGTCAGGGGACGATCAAGGCTGTAGTGAAGGCTAGACGTAGTAAGGTTGAAGGCAGAAGTGGATGAAATAATAAGCAAAAATTTTCCCCTGGAAAGGATAGAACTTTATGAGCAAGATGAGTTGTTGTTTGTGGCGAAGGATGTTACTCGGAAGGCGAGGAGGGCACATGAGAAACTGACAGAAGTGGCACAAAAGTATGACGTGGATTTGTCCAAAACCAAAATGTTACAGGGAGGTCATAGGTTAAATTACAGTGATCAGCAATTGGAAGAGAAAAGAGTCATAGGATTGAAAACCCATATTCGAGAATGTATTGTAGGGATACGCTCATGGAGCATGCTTGATAAGTGGGAGGAAAGGTGGTCCAAGAAAAAGAATGTCAAGAAAGGGATAGGAGATACGCCGCCTCCGGGAGGGGGGACAGCAGGAGTAGAGGCTTACCCATTGTGAGAAGTACCAAGTGGAGGGTGTGTGCATGTGCCTAGGGGCAGGGGTGATTTGGCAGCGGTTACAAATGATTTTCCTCGGCTGAGGGAGAAGCCTGTCGAATGGTACAAGCAAGTTGATCACTTTGTCAAGATTTCAAAAGTACTGTGGATTCATTTGAACACTCTGTTTGACATCATGCTGCAGAGTGACTTGTGGTCTGCTTGTAAAATTGCAGTTGAATGGCCATCTGCCGAACCCGACCATGACCCCATTACGCATGGCCCTTCACCCGTGGTTATGAAAAAGTTTGAGCAGATCACATGGCTACAGTCCAAGATCTCACCACAAGATATTGATTGCGTTAAAATAGATCGGACTACCCAAGAGCCCAAGGAAACGGTACATGCTTATTATGAGAGGCCCTTGCAAGCCTTGAAGCAGTATAGTGGGTTGGACACTTTAGATTCAAAGGACATGGGACAATTCATTTCCAAATTCGTCTTGGGACTGAGGCCAGAAATTAGCTTTATGATCCAGCAGCATCTGATCTGTTGGCAAAACAAATCCGTGGACGAGATTCTACAGTACACCAGATATTGTAGTGACGAGGTGGACTTGAAGCATAAGAAATTAAAGGATAAGCTAATGTTAGTCCAGATGAGGAATGCAGATAGGGTAAACCAGGTGCAGTTGAGTGGAGGAACATTGGGTCGGAAGCAGGGCAACAATCATGGAGGAACCCAGAACACGTAGAATCACGCGGGTCAGGGAAGAGGGAGACCCATAGATCTCACGACGGGAATTGAGGTTGGTACCCTAAAGAAAACCACTGCATGTAATTTTTGTCACAAAATAGGGCATTGGAAGCGCGAGTGTCGATTAAATCCAGCGAATCAGATACAAGATGAGGAAATAGTGCAAGTACCTGAGGTCGTAAATACTGTAACAAGGCCCAGGTCCGTACACAGAGGGGGTCCACAAGTGCAAGTTTCCCAACCTCCAAGAATTCCACAGGGAAATCAAGAATAGCAACAGATGCCCTTTATCGAAGCTCTAGATGAGTTCGATCCAGACCCGTTGCAATGACGGTGACTGAGGGGGGAGGAAGACTGTACCCTTGGAGCAGTCTTATGGTAGACCAGAGAGGACCATATGTGGAGGCAGATGTGGACGGTCATCCTAACACATTCTTGATTGATACTGGTGCTACCCATTCTACTGTGAGATCCGCAGTAGTCCCAAACCTACCTCTCTCGGGCAATCGATTCAAGTTGTAGGAGTTGCAAATAAGAGAATGACCAATCCGTTGACAGATGAGATACCTGTGAGAATAGGAACCTTTCAGGATCGTCACCAATTTGTGGTGAGCGATTCAAGTCCAGTCTGTTTGTTGGGTCGTGACGTTCTGTGTAAATTAAATTGTACCATCTACTACACGCCCAGGGGAGAAGAGCTGCAGACTAATGATGATGACATTGCATTCAAATTGGTGAATCAGAATCTTTGCAAAGAAATGTTTCCCATGCTGACAACGGTGTATCTGCCAATCGACTTGAGGGACTCACGGGAGAAGAGATAGGACTGATTCGAAGGGTTGAGCCAGTTAAGATGCAGATTAAGCCAAATGTTGAGTTTCCAAGAATGCCCCAGTACAACTTGACGCCGGAAATGGTGGCATGAATTACACCTGTGATCGAGTCAATGATCGAGCAGGGCATTCTGAAGGAAATCATGGGGAGCCCATGCAATTCCCCTATAATGGGATTGCAGAAGCCAAGTGGGAAGTACAGAATCATGCAAGATCTGCGGAGGATCAACACGATCGCAGTTCTGTGTTGTCCTGTGGTACCGAATCCATCTGTGATCCTGTTCCAAATTCCTTGTGAGGCTGAATGGTTTACAGTGATTGACCTATGTCAAGCGTTCTTCTCCATACCCTTACACGAGGAAAGCCAATTTTTATTCGCTTTCCATCTGGAGAATCACGTGTTAACGTGGTGTCACATTCTACAAGGCTATACTGAGAGTTCATCGATTTTAAATCAGATTTTGAAGAAGAATCTTGAGAGTCTGGTACTGCCGCAGAGTTGAGTTCTCATGCAATATATTGATGACCTCCTGATTGCGTCGGAAATAGAGGAGGCTTGTAGGGTTGATACTGTTGCCCTGTTAAATCACCTGGCAGAAAGTGGACACAAGGTGTCTCCAAGCAAACTCCAGTACTGTTTGCCTGAAGTCCAGTATTTGGGTCATTGCATTGAGAAAGGCAAGAGGAAGGTGTCATCAGACCGCATTGAGGCGATCAAGAAAATGAATGCGCCTACTATGCAGAATGAAGTCAGGATGTTTTTGGGAATGCTTGGGTACTGTTGTCAGTGGCTTCCCAACTTCTCATTGAAGGCACAACCTCTGCAGAGGTTGACACACAAAGATGTGAGTGATCCGGTACCATAACGATTGTTTGGTTGCCTTTCTGGAGCTGAGAGAAAGCCTGTGTCACGCTCCGGCTCTAGGGATGCCTGATTACAATAAAGCATTTTCGTTATTTTGCTGTGAGTGTGAGGGTTGTGCACTGTCAGTACTCATCCAGACACATGGAGGTGTTGTAGACCAGTTGCCTACTTTTCAGCTACATTAGATCCTGTAGCTTCAGCGTTGCCCAGATGTCTCAGATCTGTTGGTGCAACAGGTGTCAGCATTGAAAGGTGTGAAAGTATTGTCATGGGTCATCCTCTTTCTGAATATGTTCCACATTCAGTTGAGCTCATGATGACGAGAACCAAAACACAGCATTTGACGAATAACCGGCTCACACACTATGAGCAAGTCATTCTTGCATCAGAGAATGTGACTTTGAAAAGATGTTTTGTATTGAATCCTGCTACTTTGATGCCCATTCCAAACACTGAAGGGGAAGATTGTGAGGACCATGACTGTCTCGATGTGACTGAACTTTGCACCAAACCAAGACCTGACATTTTTGATGAACCTCTGCCTGAATCAGATGAAATCCTTTTTGTAGATGGTTTATGCTTAAGAGACAATGTGGGTTATCTAAGAGCAGCTTTTGCTTTCTGTACCATTTCTTGAGTTGTGGAAGCTGCTTGTTTATAGGGAGTACACTCCGCACAGGTAGCTGAGATCATTGCCTTGACACGTGCATGCCTGGTTTCTGATCAAATCCGAGTCACCATCTACACCGATAGCCAATATGGGTTCGGTGTGGTTCATGACTTCGGACAGCTATGGTCACAGAGGGGGTTCTTAACATCATCAGGATCTACGTCAGAAATGGGGTGAGACAATTGTTGGAAGCCTTGCAACGACCAAAAGAAATAGCGGTAGTTAAATGTATTGCACATAGGAAAGGGGAGGACTTTGTGACATTAGGCAACAGGTATGCAGACAAAGTTGCACGTTTCTGCGCTGAACAAAGGTGCATTTTCAATGGGGAATACACTGGAGAGAGCACAGAAAGAACCAAACTCAGCATGATGTTAGCCATAGCAGACACTTGGGATGAGGTCAAGCGTCTGCAGGGAGAAGTGTCAGATCAGGAAGAAGCTGGATGGATTAAAGCAGGCTGTGAGAAAAGAGATGATGGCATTTAGGCTTCAACTGATGGTCAAGCAGTTTTGCCGGATTGTTTACTGAGCCCTATGGCAAGGAAGATTCATGGAGCAGTTCACATTGGGAGAGATGCCATGGTGCGAGTGTTCAGATAGACGTGGTTCAATCCACGGTTCCATGCGTTTACTGAAGTAGTGTGTCATAGATCTGTTACATGTCAATAGATGAATGCTGGAAAGAAAACTGTGGTTGCAATGAGTCACATTGGAAGTCCTGGGGGTCCCTTCAACAGGATCTTACTTGATTTTATCGAGATGCGTAGGTGCAATTGATTGAGATACATTCTGGCAGTGGTGTGTGTTTTCTCACGGTGGGTGGAAGCATATACAAGAAGGTGTGATAGTCTCACAGTAGCAAAGCTGTTACTTAGGGAGATCATACCGCGTTTCAGATTTCCATCTTCATTGGAGTCGGATAGAAGAACGCATTTCCACAGTGAGATTATGAAGCTGCTTTGTTTTGCCTTACAAGTAAATCAGAGATTGCACTGTAGTTACAGACCAGAAGCATCTGGTCAATGCTACTCTCATAATGCGGATGGCAAAGGTCTGTTCGCCCACATCTCTGAAATGGCCCGATGCATTACCTTTGGTGTTGATGAGTGTGCGTAGCATCCCCCATAGGAGGACAGGACTTTCACCCCACGAGATCTTAATGGGAAGGGCGATGCGCTTGCCAGCAGTGCCGTCCACAGCGTTGATAAACATCACCGATGATTTGATCCTTGATTACTGCAAGGGACTGGCTGACGTGGTCCGTTCTGTTTCTCACTAGGTTGAAGCTGCGACTGCACCGACCTCAAAAGACCTCTGCCCTGACCTTTGTCCAGGCGATTGGATACTTGTTCGAAAGCATGTGAGAAAGAACTGTCTTGATGCTCGCTGGAGATGTTCATACCAAGTGATTTTGGTGAGAAATACGGCTGTGAAGTGTGGAGGCTTTCCGAACTGGATTTACGCCTCCCACACCCGCAGAGTTTCAGGACCCTCGGAAGAAACAGCTCCTCTCCCTGAAGGAAATCCAGCCATGGCTGTGAGGCCACTGGAGAGGACAAGTCAAGCTGTGGGGGTTACTGACAAGGCTGGTTACCCACTAGAGCAAGCTGAGGGGGGTCACGCTACACAAGGCCCAGGTATTGACTCTGAGGGAGACGGTAATGTTGCGAGTGGTAGAGAGTCAGACTCAGCTGAAGAAACTGGTGTGGAAGGGGATCGGGTGCAGAGAAGGAGAGCAGAAACTGCAAGAGAATCGTGGCCTGTGAGACAGAAGAGGCTGAACTTGAGACTTGCTTCTGACAGAGATCTTGCCCCTGTGTCTGAAACGTCTGAATCAGAGCTAAGTGACACAGAACAAGCACAAGAGTGCTTAAGGAGATCGAGAAGAGCGAGGGTAACCTGCCAGAGGTACGCTGTCCCAGAGTGGACTTATCTGATCACAGATGCCGGGAACAGTGGGGACAGGGAGACTGAGGTCTTCACGAGTGACCAGCAGAGTTCCAGAACTGATCATTGAAATTGAACTATTAGTCCTGGGAATAGAAGCCAATGGAGTGTTGACAGTGACTGTACCAAATTCTCCGATATTGAGTCGTGTGAGGGTTTTGATTCTGTGAGATCTGTCTTTTCCAGCCTTTGGATATCAGCCACCGGCTCAGGAGATTGCAGCAGTTCGTCTTGAGATTCTACAGCGTGTCATTGATGAATTTGGCTCTGAACTTGTGAGAAACTGTTGATTGAACTGTGAACTGTAAATAAAACGTTTTGCCTTAAAGAAGATAACCTAGGCCCGAGTGGAAGAAGAATAAAATAAGGGATTTTCTGTAGAAGAAGAAAGAGGGCTAAGGAAGTCTTTTGAACTGTGTAAATAATTGTACAACAAACTGTGAAATTGGTTTCCAGGACTCCAACGAGATGTGCGTGAACTTTGTGGAGCAGCAATAAGGGGCAGAGAATAGAGACTTTGTGTTGATTCTCTTGCTGTGCTGACCCGAACTCAGTTAAAAATGGAGTCTGGAAATTCGAACCAAAGAGCAAAGTGTATAATAGGTACACTTATAGTAGGAGTGATAGTAGTGATAGCAGTAGTTATTATCGTGTCTGTAAAAATTTCACATGAAGCTGAAGTTGATGGGTTGGGAACACAAGGAACATCCACACCTACCACTTCTAGCACAAAAGAGAGTACATTAGGCACTGATAAGGCTACGCTAGATCAAACTAGTTGCATGTTGCATGTATATTTGTCTAAGGGTGATTATACGTTGAATGCCTATGCAAAGTTGCTGTCACCCTCATTTAGCAGGGTCCCACATTGCCTGCAGTCATCCTCTATACAGAACCTGGGCATTCAAGGGTGTTTGAGGGCTTCCTTCAAAGGAAGGAAGGGGGTGTTTAAAGCACCAGTGCCAGAGCATCTCAGCCCAGCCCAGCCTAGCCAAGCTCAGTGCCGTGACGCTCCATCCCTTCACCTGCTGCAGCAGGCATAATGCAGACCTGCTGAAGCAAAGGACTGACTCTTCTCTTTTCTGCCTCTTGAAGAAAACAACCTTTATAGCTTCTTATTTGATCTAATAAAGGGAGTTTCACTTTCCTCAAACTTTACCCATCATTTCATTAGCCAGAGCTCATACTTGACCTTTATTCTTAGCCAATCTCACAGGCCCCCAAACCCTGATTTGAGAGATCGGCTCACACCAAAATGAAAAATTGACCACCATCCAACCTATTTTACTATCAGTGTAGCACCTTTCTCGCATTTTTGTGCACAGTTATACCCCCCGAGGCCACATTTGTGCTCTACAATACACCGAATTTAAAGGACAAAGATTGGATAGATTGATAAAAAAAGATAAGGCTTTGTCCCTATTGCACCTAGTAGAGAAAAAGGGAAGTTGGTGGAAGGTCATGTGGGAAAAGATTTGTAATTTTGATGCTAACGTGCCAAAATAGTGGCCACTTTTCTCCTCTGTTTTTCCAAGTGAAAATAAACTTAGCAAGTGAAAATAAAATCACTGTTTGAAAATGTACCCCCTTATCATACTTTGACAGCATTTGCAGGTTTCGAAACCTTGTCCTATGAAGGCCTGTGCCACCAGAGAAACAAGACTTAACATTATGTTATGGGTCCTTGGTGGTCTCATTCATTGCAGTAGTAGATATAAGCAACATACAGGCCCTGGTGTCACTGCTTCTGGCTTCCCATTGCTCATGAAAAGGATGACCATGATATAGGGACGTTTTGATAGGCTAATGAAATGGAAACCCATATGGTGCAGTGGATAAGTTCCTGACTTACAGCCAGACAACCAGGTTTCAAATCCCAGTATTGGCACCATGTGACTGCGGTATGTTATAGGGTGCCTTAGGAAATTTCTATTGAAAGCAGATGGTATAGAGATTCCTGCTATAAACTCTGAGAACACTAACACTTTCTAAACAAAGGGGTGCAGTGGAAGGGTGTTTACGCTCACTCAAAGGATTGAAACTTGGTTGGTGCACTACCAAAGTTGGGGTACCAGGAGGGAACATTTGAGGGGTAATGAGATGGTGGTATCCAGAGGTCAAAAAAGGCGCCCTCCATTTACATTCCGTCAGTAACCCAGCTGCTTCTGTCACTGTTCAGTCTCAAGTGACCGGTTGGATGCACATTGCTCGGGTATACAGGCACTTACCAATCTGAACAGCCCCTCTAAGCACACCCAGACCTCACTTCTTTAAATTATAAATACATGTTCTGCCTAACAGTAAGGCCTGGCCTTCCCTCTGTGGATCATATCCAACGTAAGGAGGACAAATAAATTGAAGAGCGCGCCAAACTCTCAACAGACAATGCCAATCCATGCACTGCTGCCTATTTGCACGCCATGACTATTCTCTATGATCCATCCAACCAATTGCCACAGGTACCATTAACCTGCCTCATTCATTTGCTCCAGTGCACCTCTTTATTTAGCAAATGTTAGTGCTCTCAGATTTTATAGCGGGAATCTCTATACCATCTGCTTTCAATAGATATTTCCCAGTGGTCCCTATAACATGCCGCATGGAGTGGAGGGGAGGCAGTAAAATATTGGGGAGCCCCACCTGCAAAAATACCACGCTCCTTGTACCTTTCAATACCATAACCACAGTAGGATTGTATGGTGCCCACTTGTGGTTGGTAATAGAAACTGTCGCAAACCTGTTCACCACCTAGCCCTCCTGTTGACCCAATCCTTTTGGGGTGCATCCCATAAAGGAGGAAGGGAGCAATAAAAACTATGTGTAGGCCCCCAAAACTTGCCCAGAAACCATGTCATTATGTGCCCCTCCATCACCCTTTATAGAGAAACCACAAACCCTTTTAATACTGCTCCCCCAAATTTGACTGCCCCCCCAAAGCCAGAGAGTATAGGGGGCGCCGTAAAAAAGATTTTGGGGTTCCCCACCATAAGTTCCATCCTATGTAATCACCCCATCTTTGGGCTAGGGAACCACTGCATGAGTGCCCACGTTTGGCCCCACTTTGCTTTCAGCCCTCCTCTCTCCCGTGACGTGCCCCAGGCTCCACCTCCATATATGACCCTTTCCTATCCCCTAAGACCCCAGCCAACCTTTCTCTCCTCCTACACCTGTTCTCTTTGTTTCTCTGCTCTCGCTCCACTTACCCTGCCTAGGCTCCTCCAACAGCATGAGTAGTCTGCACAAAAACGTATATATGACATTCAAATTAAATACTTCAGTGTATGCAGTGCCATGGGTTAGATTTCACCTATATTGACATCATTGACAGTGTTGAATTGAAGGAAAGAGGGAGATAGAAAAAGAAAGCCAGAGAGAGGGAGAGAAAAGATTTGTATTCTTTGGGGTAAGACATACTTGTAAAGAGAGATATTCAAACAAGGAGAAATGGAAAACAAATTTATCAGAGAAAGTACCATTGCCTATAATCTTACTTCAGAAACCACAACCATTGAAACACTTGGATTTGAACACATAAACTTTAGAGTATGACTCTGAGATCTTAAGCACTAGGCCACAGGGTCTCATGAGTAATTTGCATGAAAACGTTTATATACGACATTCGCAGCAAACACTCCAGTGAATATACAGCCATAGGTTAGAGGTCAGCTATGTTGACACCATTGACAGTGTTGAATGGAAGGAAAGAGGGACAGAGAGAGAAAAAGAAAGCCAGACAGAGGGAGAGAGAAGATTTGCATTCTTTAGGGTAAGACATACTTGTAAAGAGAGATAGCAAAGAAGGAGAAATGAAAAATATTTTCCAACATTTATCAGAGAAAGTACCATTGCCTATAATTGTACCTCAGAAACCACAACCATTGAAACACTCAGACGTGAACTCAGAAGCTTTGGAGTAAAAGTCAAGTCAGAGACATTAACCAATAGGCCACAGTGACTAATGAGTAGTCTGTCCGAAAACTTATATATGACATTCAAATCAAACACTCCAATGTTTGCAGTGTCGTAGGAAAGAGTGACAGAGAGAGAAAAAGAAAGCCAGACCGAGGGAGAGAGAAGCTTTGAATTCTTTGGGGTAAGATGAACTCATAAAGAGAGATATTCAAACAAGGCGAAATGAAAAATATTATTCAACATTTATCAGGGAAAGTACCATTGCCTATAATTTTACCTCAAAAACCACAACCATTGAAACACCAGGATTAAAAGATATGACCTTTGGAGTAACAGTCAGAGACATTAACCTCTAGGCCACAGTGACTCATGATTGCTCTGCATGAAAACGTATATATGACATTTAAATGAAACACTCCAGTATATGCAGTGCCATAGGTTAGGGTTCACCTATGTTGACATCATTGACAGTGTTGAATGGAAGGAAAGAGGGACAGAGAGAGAAAAAGAAAGCCAGACAGAGGGAGAGAGAAGATTTGTATTCTTTGGGGTAAGATGAACTCATAAAGAGAGATATTCAAACGAGACAAAAAGAAAAACATTTATCAAAGAAAGTACCATTGCCTTTATTTTTGACTGTGGACTCACAACCAGTGAAACACCAGGATTTAAACACATAATCTTTGGCAAAAGAGTCTGCGGCCTTACCCACTAGGCCACAGTGACTTGTGAGTAATATACACAAAAACGTATCTATGACATTCGCATCAAACACTCGGGTGTATGAAGTGCCTTCGGTTAGAGTTCATCTATATAGACATCATTGACACTGTTGAATGGAAGGAAAGAGGGAGAGAGAGAGAAAAAGAAAGGGAGACAGAGGGAGAGAGAAGATTGGTATTCTTTAGGGTAAGACATACTTGTAAAGAGAGATATTCACACAAGGAGAAATGGAAAAAACATTGCAACATTTATCAGAAAAGTACCATTGCCTATAATTTTACCTCAGAAACCACAACCACCAGGATTTGAACACATACACTTTGGAGTAAGGGTCAGAGATCTTAATCACTAGGCCACAGTGACTCGTTTAAAATCTGCACAAAAACATATATATGAATGTGAGAAGTTGGCCTGGTATATGATGTCCACTAATTAAAGTGGGCACCTTGCACCAGTCCAAACAACCCTTATGGTGATTTAAGATGTCAAAGATAACCTTAGAAAGCTATCCAAGTGGTAGCTGTGGAGAGCAGCCTTCATGCTTAGTCTTGAAGGAATGTTAAGCAGCTTGTTTTACCAGAATGTAACCTTACTGTACTGGTTAAATGAAAGGAGAACCACACAGTAGTTATGAGAATATATATTTATTATTATAACGCACCTTAAATACCTCACAGTATCTGCTACACGCAAATAAACACAAAGCACACAATACTTTAGCACAGAAACAATTGTAAGTAGCACTAATACACAGTGGACTCCAAGGGGAGACCAAACCATATACTAAATTAGTGGTATAAGAACCACGACTCGAGTCAAGACAATGTCTAGAGGATGTAGAGTCGCTGGGACCCCAAGGAACCACCCCAGGTGAGTGAGTAGGGGTCCCACGGAGGACAGGTGCAGTGTGAGAACACGACCGTGTGTTACGTGCAATTCAATGGGAGAGTCACGGTTGCAGTTTTTAAGTTAAAGGACCCTTCCCAGTGGATTACGAGGAAACCCTTTGGAACATAGAGGGTTGGAGAGCCACCCCACCTGTGGATATCAAAGTATCAGAGTTACCTATCCCAGGGAAGCTGGGTGCATAGGTCTGAAGTGACGTCAGAAACCGCCGTCGTTCTAAATGGAAGTCTTCAAAGAAATGCCACTGCTGGAAAGAAGAAAAGTGTCTGGTGGAATCCGCAGGTGAATTCTTGGTGGAAGGAACCTGAAAGCAGAGGGGATAGAGTCTGGGTCACTCAGGAGGGACCAGGGGCTCGGTAGACAAATGCCCACCGATGTCGGGTGCTTTAGGTGTGAAGAGGGAGACCTTGACTCTTCAGCTGCAGGGACCAGGAGACGTTGAGGATGACCAGGAGCCATATACGAGCTGTCCCATGAAGGATGTCGAGTGCTGAGGGGTCGGTGTCCGGCGGGAGCACCAACAAGCCTTGGTAGCGGCAACCCACGAAGAAGGTTGAGGACGGTCACGGTCTGGCCCAGCAAGGACCATGAGACTCACCACAGCTAGGGGAGTCAGGGCAGGTCTGGAGCAACCAGAGGAGCTCAAGATAAGCAGTGTTGACCCCTAAGTGGACCCACTGGCCAAAGGCACATGAGTCGCAAGGGGTCCTCTAGAAGTTTCACAAAGACACAGCTTGCAGAGCACACAGTATGAGGAGGCCAGAGTCCTTTGTAAGAAATGTGCACAGACGTTGGGGCTATCGACAGACCAATGCACGAAGTTAGAGAACCCAACAAGCATATGCACTTACAAAAGTACATGGTGCACAAGGGTTCGGGTTATGCAGACCCCACGAGGGATACTGGCCTCAAACTTGGTGAAAGGGCAGCTCGACCTCAAGGAGTATAGGAACCCACCTCCTGTTTTGCTGGAGCCTTCAGAGGCCAAAGGAGCTCAGGATCAGATGACGGGTCAGTTGCCTTATGGTGCCTGCAAATGCAGGGGAGTGACTCTTTCACCCCAAGGGAGATACTACAGTTGTCCTTGATGCTCCACAGGTCCTGCACGGAGCCTGTATGGTGCACGGGCACAGACGATGCTTTGGACGGAGAGGGAGACGAGGTCGGGCCCAGTCGAATGTCCAGCGAAGTCCAGAGTGTCCAGACGGTCGAAGGTCAGTGGTTTCTTGATCAGAATCTTGTCCACATCGAATCTAGGGTCCTACAGCTAGGTAAGCCCTTTTGTACCCACAGGAGAGGGTTTGACAGATTCATGGGTCCCTTCCAGGGGAGGGTCAGGACAGGGGGGTGGTTACACCCATGTCCTCGTCCAGTTTTGCGCCAGAGCAGGAGCCATCGGCTCTTAGAACTGGTTTGAACTGGACTATGCACAGGGACACCAAGTGTGCCCCTCGTGCAGACTTTCAGGCACTTTGGAAGTGCACCCACCCAGCTCCAATAGAATAAATCCTGTCTGGGAGGTGGTCACACCTCCCTGTGACAGGATACCTATTGTGCTGCCTTCCTCTGCTCGAGCTTGGCTCAGCAGCAGGAGGGCAGAAATGTGTCTCTGGTTGGCAGCATCCATTTTGTGCTGTCCGGGTCGAGAAGGCTGGTACCGGGAAGACCGGGGACCCACGAAGCTTGCTTCTGAGGGGTGGAATCATACCTTCCACACCAGTTACCGGTGTGGAGGTATGATTCCAAGGTGTTTGATACCAAACACAACATGGTTCGTTGCAGCCGTTTTCGAGATAACATTTTACGCGAGCATATAATGTACCTCTGTAGGAGAGTAGGATCTGCTTTCTATAGTTACCCCCACTTTTTGCTGATGTTTCCCTGTTTTTCGACTTAGCCAGACTGTGGCCCTGCTAATCAGGACCCCAGTCTACCTGCTTTCTACTCTAAATTGACTGTATGTACTTTAGGTACACTCCAGATTGGAATCTGGGGTACCCTTGTGAGTCCCTAGTATATGGTATCCTATATACCCAGGGCATAGGTACCCCAGAGGCCTACCAGGGGCTGCAGCATATATTATGCCACCCATGGAAAGCCTTTTAAAATGACACAACAGGTCTGCTACAGCAGACTGTGTAAGGTGGTATATGCACCCCTTACTGCAGCTTTCGGAATCTTTATTCCGGGGTTGTTTGTGATGCAGCCAGACCATATACTCTTAAGTGCATTATAACCTCGCGGTAAATGCTAACTTTGAAATGGCTGCATGGAAACATGTCGTGTTTGGTGTCAAACACCTTGGAATCATACCTCCACCCTAGTACTGGGGTGGGAGGTATGATTCCTCCCTTCTAGAGGGAGCCACATGGCATCACCGGTACACCCGGTACCAGCTTAACAGAACCTTGGCATCACAAAATGGATGCTGCAGCCACAGACACGAGTCTGCCCTCCTGCTGCTGGACGAAACGCCAGCAGGAGAGGCCTGGACAATAGGTTTCCTGTCACAGGGAGGTGTAACCACCTCCCAGACAGGCTTTAGTGTATTGGGGCTGGGTGGGTGCCCTCCAAGAGTGCTTTGAAGTCTGCACTGGGGGCACATTTGGTGTCCCTGTGCATAGTCCAGCTCAAACCGGTTGCAGGGGCTGCCAGCCCCTGCTCTGGCGTGAAACTGGACAAATGAAATGGGTGTAGCCATCCCTCTTTCCTGACCCTCCCATAGGTGGGTCCCCAGAGTTTGTCCCACCCCTTCCTTGGGCATAAAACAGGAATCCCTGACTACAGGACTTTAGATTACACCTGGACTAAACTCTGATACCAGAAACCAAGTACTTCGATGATCTGCATGACGCTGGACGACTGAAGAATCTCCCTTGGAGTAAAGGAGTTACTCCCCTGCAAGGCAGGCACCTTTAACGCAACTGACCAGTTGGCATCTCTGAGCTCCGACGGACTCCGAAGAATATTGCCACACAGGAGGTAGGTTTTCCTAGGTGTCTGAGGTCGATCTGTGCCCACAGCAAGTCTGAGGCCCGTATCCCTTGTGGAAGACCGTGCAACCTGAACCCCTGGACACCGCGACCATTTGCAGAAGCATCAGCTTTCCGGCAACCCCTGAGGCTGAGCTTTGGGGTCCTTGTAGCCCTGATCCCGAGCAGTAATTGCACCAAAGATTGCAGGCCTACTCTCAATGAGTGTTCCGTGGGCCACCATTTTCTGATTCCTCTTGAGGTCCCTTCGCGATCCCTGGTCCGTTGACCTGTGGGTCCCCAAGAAGGCAAATCTAACTTTTATTGGGTTTCCCTGGTTGCGCTAGATGTGCCCTGACTCTCCATTGCTTGGGGAGTCCCCCAGACCTTGCTGGTCCACACAGAAGCATCTTTTCTCTTCCTGTGTGGGTTGCTGTTGCCAAGGCTTGTTGTGGTCAATCCGATCACCGACACGCCAGCACTCAACATCCTTTATGGGACAGCTCGAATCCGGCTCCTGGTTGTCGTCGACATCTCCAGGACCCCGTGGCTGCAGAGTCAAGCTTCACCTCTTCGCACCTGAAGCACCCAACATCGGTGGGCATTCGATTGCTCCGCTCCTGGTCACTGGCTAGTGACCCAGACTCTGTCCCCTCTGCTTCTCATAAAGGGATTAGTAGTTAGTGTTTAGAAATAAATACATATATTTTATATATATCTTGTGTGGTTCTCCTTTCATTTAGTTATTCAAGAGGTTATAATCTGGTAAACCAAGCTGCTTTACACTCCTTCAAGACTTAGCCTGAAGGCTGCTCTCCATAGCTACCACTAGGATAGCTTTCAATAAAGGTTGTCTTTAAACCTATCATCAATAAGGGTCGTTTGGACTGGTGCAAGGTGCCCACTATAACTAGTGGACAGCATATGCCAGGCCAACTTCTCACATTGGTGTGCAGCGGTTGGATTCAAGCTTGCTATTGCTTTACCAGATAATCTCTTTGAAGTGACTAACTGAAAACCACTATAGGTACATAGGTACATATAAATCAAGTTTAGAATACAGTAAGTTCTACTGAACTTAGAGTTGTGTGTGAAGTGTTTAGCACACCCTTTCTACAACTCAAGAGAGTTTCAGTTCTCACTAGAGTAGGTAGGTGCATACAACACACCACACTAGAATGTCTGCAAGGCCTGAAGTAAGTGACTCCTTGCCCACTAGGTATGACAATCTCACATTCCAGGAATTGAGAAATATGTGTACCTCTAGGAGACTGAAAACAGGGAGACATGCAAGCACTCAATGCCTCATAGAGGCTTTGCTGTTAGATGACCTCAGAAAGACACCAGGGTCTGATGAGGCAGGCAAGTTGGGTGGGGCAGTAGACGAAGAAAGGCCAGGTAGTGAAAACTACTATGACTCAGACTCTGATGCTGGCCAGGGAGATCAACATGATTCCCCACTGGAAAATCTAATTCTTCCTGAAGGAGAGGAAGGCCTCAGTGGCTCCCTCTTCACTCCCCCAGGAAGGGTTAATAGTCTACCAAGAAGATCAAGATCTCCTTCTCAGGAGTCTAATCATTCTGGTACTTCTATAGGGTCCTCTGCTTCTCATAAAAGGGCATCCTCTTATGAGAAGAAGTGCCAACTGCTTGAGTTTGAGAGAGCTAAGCACAGAATCAAGAGAGAGCAATTGGCCTTAGACAGGGCATCCCTGGAGCTTCAGAAAGCTTCACAAAAGTTGGGGCTAAAGCCCCATGGTGGCAGCAACAGTGTCCCTAGAGGTAGAGATCATACTCATGACCATAGGAACCTGAACAAGATTGTCCCTCCCTACCAGAGTGGGGATGACATCCACAAATGGATAACTGCACTGGAAAGGGCCTGTAAGGTACAGAGGGTCCCTCAGGAGCAGTGGGCAACAATCTTGTGGCTCTCCTTTGCAGACAAAGGTAGAGACAAGCTCCTCACTGTAAGAGAAGAGGATGCTTACAACTACAAAGTCCTGAAGAGTGCTCTGATTGAAGGGTTTGGCCTAACCACTGAACAATACAGGTTAAAGTTCAGAGATACCCAAAAGGCACAGACTCAGGACTGGGTTGACTTTGTTGATTGTGCTACTAAGGCTCTGGAAGGCTGGTTACTTGGCAGTAAGGTGTGTGATTTCAAAGGATTGTATAATTTGATCATGAGAGAGCAGATCCTTAACAACTGTCAAAATCAACTGTTGCATCAGTACCTGGTGGACTCTGATCTGACCTCTCCCCAAGAATTGGGTCAGAAGGCAGACAAGTGGGTCAGAACCAGGGTGAGGCAGAAGGTTCAGAACCAAGGTGGTGACTCTAAGAAGCAAGATTCTAAGAACTCTGATAAGGGTGGGGAAAAGGGTAAAGACCAGAAGTCTTCTCAAGGGCCCCAAAATCTGTATCTGGTGGGGAGTCCCAATCAAATAAAGGAAAAGTCCAAAAGAAACCATGGTGTAAAGTCTGTAAGCAGAAAACCCATTGGACTAGTGATTGTACAAAGACCAAAGACTCAACTCCAGCCACCATTGCCCCATAGGCAACTGTTCCCCCTAGTTCAGCTCCAAGTGGTGGTGTTCCTAATAAGGGTGTAGTAGGGTTAACCCTGGGATCTGAGATGGACTCTGGCCTAGTCAGAGTTCCAACTCAGGCTGTATTGATCTGTGATGGAGACATAGATATGTCCTCCTATGTGAGTCCCAGTAATCTGGGCAAGTACAGACAGCAGCCTTTAATTAATGGAAGAGAGGCTTTGGCATTCAGGGACACAGGAGCAAGTGTCACAATTGTGACAAAAGATCTTGTAGCCCCTGAGCAAATCATACTTGGGGAAATGTACCAGGTGACCAATGCTAGCAATGTCAGGACAGACCATTCCCTGGCAGTTGTTAATTTCTACTGGATAGGGGTAACTGGCCCTAAGAAGGTCGTGGTAAGTGCAGACCTCCCTGTTGAATGCTTGCTTGGAAATGATTTGGAAAATTCCGCTTGGGCTGAAGTTGAACTCAGGACCCATCCAGAAATGTTTGGGCATCCCTGCAGATGTGTTTGCTCTGACCAGGTCACAGGCAAAAATGTCTAAAACTGAACAGGCCCTGGATTCTGAAATAATGGACCAGGTGCCTCCCAAGAGGAGGAGCAGTAGGGTAAGGCAGTATCTTCCCCCCTGCCTCAGAAAGCAGATCAGTCTCTTGAGGGAGATGATCTCAGTCCTGAAGAAGGAACTGTCCCAGAGGAGCTTGAGCCTGATCAGGTTGAGTTCTTGGGGACAGGGGGCCCTTCCAGGGCAGATCTGAGCCAGGAGCAACTGAGCTGCCCCTCTCTTGAACCCCTCAGACAGCAAGCTGCTGCTGAGGCTGCTGGGAGTGCTAGTGGTACCCATAGGATCTAGTGGGATGATGGACTCATTTACTCAGAGTGTAGAGACCCCAAGCCTGGAGCCACCAGGAGGTTGGTTATACCTCTGAAGTTTAGGAGCTTCCTATTGACCCTAGCACATGATATCCCATTGGCAGGTCACCTAGGCCAAAACAAGACTTGGGACAGAATTGTCCCTCACTTTCATTGGCCTCATATGTCTGAAGACACCAAGGAGTTTTGTCGCTCCTGTGTTACCTGTCAAGCCAGTGGTAAGGCAGGTAGCACCACAAAGGCCCCTTTGATACCACTACCTGTGGTGGGGGTTCCCTTTGAGAGGGTAGGGATTGACATTGTTGGTCCCCTAGACCCCCAAACAGCATCTGGGCACAGGTTTATCCTAGTGGTGGTGGACAATGCCACTAGGTACCCAGAAGCAATTCCCCTCAGGACCACCACAGCTCCTGTGGTGGCAAGGGCCCTCCTGGGAATCTTTTCCAGGATGGGTTTTCCTAAGGAGGTAGTATCAGACAGAGATGCAAAATTCATGTCTAGTTACTTGACTGCTATGTGGAAGGAGTGTGGAGTAAATTATAAATTTACCACCCCTTATCACCCACAATGCAATGGTTTAGTTGAAAGGTTCAACAAAACCTTGAAGGGCATGATTAAAGGTCTCCCAGAAAAGCTTAGGCGCAGATGTTACATACTTTTGCCCTGCCTTCTCTTTGCCTACAGAGAGGTTCCACAGAAGGGGGTTGGTTACAGCCCATTTGAGCTTCTGTTTGGACATTCAGTTAGGGGTCCATTGTGTCTAGTGAAGGAGGGATGGGAGTTACCTCTCAAACCCCCTAAACAGGATATTGTGGACTATGTACTTGGTCTCCGCTCCAGGATGGCTGAGTACATGAAGAAGGCTACTAAAAACCTTGAGGCTAGCCAGGAATTTCAAAAGGCCTGGCATGACCAAAAGGCTGTGTTGAATGTTTATCAGCCAGGACAGAAAGTATGGGTGTTGGAGCCTGTGGCCCCAGCAGCCCTCCAAGACAAGTGGAGTGGCCCCCTTACAATTGTTGAACAGAAGGGAGAGGCACCTACCTGGTGGACCTTGGAACTCCCAGGATCCCCCACAGGGTGCTCCATGTCAACAGACTGAAACCATATGTTGACAGGGCAGACATGGGCTTGCTCATGGCTACTGATGAGGGACAGAAGGAAGAGAGTGATCCACTCCCTGACCTGCTCTCTCAGAGCCCTGATGATGGATCAGTAGATGGTGTATCCTTGGCAGGCAGCCTCATTGACCAGCAGCAAACTGATTCCAGAAGAGTTCTCAATCAGTTCAGACATATGTTCTCTCTGACTCCAAGTCAGACTACCTGGTGCACTCATGAAGTGGACACTGGGGACAGTCTGCCTGTTAAAAATAAGATTTACAGTGATGGAGCAGGGTAAATAAAATAAATTTGTACCCCCTTTGGAACGAATAATACGCTTTAATAAATTAACGATACTAATTGTTTGATGAAGCATGGAAGAATCAACAAATGTTACTTTAGTAAACACTACATAAGGGTACCTTGCAATTTGTGCAAAATCTAATTTATTTACAATTGTAAAGTGAATTAACACTAATATTGTGATTTGCGTACTAATTAAGAGTATAATTGCATGATTTATGCTATATAGTAGATTTGTATTGTGGCAAAGAATGCTGATGGTAAGTAAAATGGCTTTAAATGTCGCTTCTGCTAGGTAACACCTAACATGGGTCTTTAGAATGACGGGTGGTAAACAGAAAGGCTTATTTTCTTTGTTTTAATTTTGATTGTGTTTGTTCTTATGATAGTTTTTTCGGGCCTGTTAGGCCATGCTGTGAAAATGGCTGCCAAGACAGATGAGGCCATGCGAGAAGTCAAAGATGGCCTCTAAGCGGAAGAAATAGAGGAGCTGAACCACGTGGGTACGGCTCATGCACGGAGTGAGAGATGTCAAGGTCTCATTGACCTATCATAAGGAGGGTGCCAAGAAAGACTCAGCACGTATCCGTGGGAATGGAGAAAAGAAAGTATTGAGCGACAATGGACTAACCAAATTGTGACCATCGGAGTTGCAACAAAATGAATGGACAAATCGGACTGCCTTTACCCAAAGTTCATGAGAAACATTATACTCTTAACCATTCCTAAAACCAGTTTGAACAAGGAAGGCGATGAGGTGATTATCACCAGCCCTCAAATGGACCAATTAGCGTGATTCTCGCCCCTAAGGATTGCAACTTTTTGTGTAGTAAGCTAGAAGTAGGGTATAAGAGGGACTACTCTTATGTAGGAGGGGCTGATGCGGCTGCTGCTGTTACCTCTATAGGCTGTTTCTTTGGTTATCATTTTTTGGACTTCGAACTTGACTGGGAAAGGAACGAGACCGTTGCGGGAAAGAATCT
This sequence comes from Calotriton arnoldi, assembly GCA_963921515.1. NCBI lineage: Eukaryota > Metazoa > Chordata > Amphibia > Caudata > Salamandridae > Calotriton > Calotriton arnoldi. The sequence goes on from CAWUFW010004643.1 coordinate 1,412,508, forward strand.
GCATGGGAGGTCCGGTCGAGGAGGCCTTTAGCGGGACAGTCAGTCAGTTTGGGAGTTCTATTCTGTGATCTACGGTTTAGCTTCTTTTTGGTGAACCATTCCTATCTGCATCTAAATGGGTAATGCATAATTTTAATTCTTTATTAGAACTTGTCATATAAATGTTATTAAATGTATTAAAAGTGATTAATAAACTTAGAATCTCACCCGTGCATTTGAGAAATTAGATAAAATTTCATTCTAACTAAACAATGAGTCTGTGGTTCTTTAGTTCATTAATAAGTTTAAAGGTTAACATGTTTTAAGAGTGATTGAGCTGGTCTTAATCACCATCAACTTATTCTACTAGTTGGTCCATCGACCAAAGAGCAGAATACCTTGATGTTTGCAACCGACAGGCTCAAAAGCAAATGTATATGATGTCTGAGGTATTATTCTGTCAAGTTTAACAAGGTATCCCGTTCCTCCAGCAACACATTTTCTCCTTGGTGTGTAATCCAGTGAACGAATGAGTGTATGATATGCGGTGTTATGGGCCCCACCGTCATATGGTGTAGTAGATGTGAATGATTTACCTGGATTCGTGTCCTAAGGAGAAATTTATATTAGCCGCGCTGGATCAGATTTCTTGGTAGCAGAGTTATGGTTACTATAGATTAGTTTGGTGATTATTGATTATCGATTTATTAATTATTCATGTCTAACACTTTGTGTCGAACTGTATTATGTTATGTGTAAGTCAAAACTTTGAAGCTTCCGGGAAGTAGGAAGTGGACACATGTGGCAAAGAGAAGTCACATGGAATTGTGCATTGTCTGATTTTCAAATTGGTGATAACACAGGATTGTGTTATGATAGGGACATTTCATGTATGAAAACGCGTATGAGTGAAATAGCAACCGGTTTTCTTGTGAAACTCTGGCCTTAATTCTCAGGAGCAGTGTAGTCTCCGCATGTGTTTTATCCCCAGAGAAACGGGTCTACCCCTTGCTTGAGAGAAGGGTAAGGTAGAGAGAAGTGCTACACTTATCGAACAAAACAGTATTCTTGCAAGATAGAGCAAACTATTTCTTTTGTTTAGCGAAAACAGACAATGGGAATGTGTTTTACGTTGTAACTAATAAAATTCAGTCAAGAAAAGAAGGTAAGAAAACTGCCGATAATTTTTGTAAAGGAGGGGTCAGGAGTAGAACTGACATTGACAAAGACCGCGCTGGTATTGGCCAGTGGTGGGAAAATGAAGAGCTTCCTGATTGGCACGTTAGTGTGAAGACGCGCTGGTATTGGCCAGTTGAGAGTGACGTAGAGCTTTTGGATTGGTGTGTTGGTGTGAGACGCGCTGGGATAGGTTCGAATAGCCAAATAGTAGAAAGAACTGAGTAGCGAAGAATTTTCGTAAGCTTGTTGGAAAGAAAGAATCATGCAATATGGCTTATTATGAGTATGGTAAAAAGAAACCATCATTGATGGCGAAGATTAAAAACTTTTTCAAGAAGGACAAAAAGGTAGTGACTCGGGAAGGAGAAGTACTTCCTCCGCCAAAAACGCCAGCTTCTCATATGATGCTGAAATATGGCTATCATACTTGCATTTGGTTGGAGAATTGGACAAAATATACTCAGAACAATGGAGTATTGGCTTTTCCAGAGAACGGTTCGTTTAGCACAGTTATACTTCGAAATTTGAGAGAAAAAATGATGAAACTTGAACCAAGACCTAGACCAACATAGTTTGAAGCATTAGGTGAATGGGAAGATGAGATGTATGAAAGCTTTGGAGTAAGAGTCAAGTCAGAGACCTTAACCAATAGGCCACAGTGACTAATGAGTAGTCTGTCCGAAATCTTATATATGACATTCAAATCAAACACTCCAATGTTTGCAGTGCCGTAGGAAAGAGGGACAGAGAGAGAAAAAGAAAGCCAGACCGAGGGAGAGAGAAGCTTTGAATTCTTTGGGGTAAGATGAACTCATAAAGAGAGATATTCAAACAAGGCGAAATGAAAAATATTATTCAACATTTATCAGGGAAAGTACCATTGCCTATAATTTTACCTCAAAAACCACAACCATTGAAACACCAGGATTAAAAGACATGACCTTTGGAGTAACAGTCAGAGACCTTAACCTCTAGGCCACAGTGACTCATGATTGCTCTGCATGAAAACGTATATATGACATTCGAATGAAACACTCCAGTATATGCAGTGCCATAGGTTAGGGTTCACCTATGTTGACATCATTGACAGTGTTGAATGGAAGGAAAGAGGGACAGAGAGAGAAAAAGAAAGCCAGACAGAGGGAGAGAGAAGATTTGTATTCTTTGGGGTAAGATGAACTCATAAAGAGAGATATTCAAACGAGACAAAAAGAAAAACATTTATCAAAGAAAGTACCATTGCCTTTATTTTTGACTGTGGACTCACAACCAGTGAAACACCAGGATTTGAACACATAATCTTTGGAGAAAGAGTCTGCAACCTTACCCACTAGGCCACAGTGACTTGTGAGTAATATACACAAAAACATGTCTATGACATTCGGATCAAACACTCGGGTGTATGAAGTGCCATCGGTTAGAGTTTATCTATATAGACATCATTGACACTGTTGAATGGAAGGAAAGAGGGAGAGAGAGAGAAAAAGAAAGGGAGACAGAGGGAGAGAGAAGATTGGTATTCTTTAGGGTAAGACATACTTGTAAAGAGAGATATTCAAACAAGGAGAAATGGAAAAAACATTGCAACATTTATCAGAGAAATTACCATTGCCTATAATTTTACCTCAGAAACCACAACCACCAGGATTTGAACACATACACTTTGGAGTATGGGTCAGAGATCTTAATCACTAGGCCACAGTGACTCATGAGCAATCTGCACAAAAACATATATATGAATGTGAGAAGTTGGCCTGGTATATGATGTTCACTAATTAAAGTGGGCACTTTGCACCAGTCCAAACAACCCTTATGGTGATTTAAGATGTCAAAGATAACCTTAGAAAGCTATCCAAGTGGTAGCTGTGGAGAGCAGCCTTCATGCTTAGTCTTGAAGGAATGTTAAGCAGCTTGTTTCACCAGAATGTAACCTTACTGTACTGGTTAAATGAAAGGAGAACCACACAGTAGTTATGAGAATATATATTTATTATTATAACGCACCTTAAATACCTCACAGTATCTGCTACACGCAAATAAACACAAAGCACACAATACTTTAGCACAGAAACAATCGTAAGTAGCACTAATACACAGTGGACTCCAGGGGGAGACCAAACCATATACTAAATTAGTGGTATAAGAACCACGACTCGAGTCAAGACAATGTCTAGAGGATGTAGAGTCACTGGGACCCCAAGGAACCACCCCAGGTGAGTGAGTAGGGGTCCCACGGAGGACAGGTGCAGTGTGAGAACACGACCGTGTGCTACTTGCAATTCAATGGGAGAGTCACGGTTGCAGTTTTTAAGTTAAAGGACCCTTCCCAGTGGATTACGAGGAAACCCTTTGGAACATAGAGGGTTGGAGAGCCACCCCACCCGTGGATATCAAAGTATCAGAGTTACCTATCCCAGGGAAGCCGGGTGCATAGGTCTGAAGTGGCGTCGGAAACCGCCGTCGTTCTAAATGGAAGTCTTCAAAGAAATGCCACTGCTGGAAAGAAGAAAAGTGTCCAGTGGAATCCGCAGGTGAATTCTTGGTGGAAGGAACCTGAAAACAGAGGGGATAGAGCCAGGGTCACTCAGGAGGGACCAGGGGATCGGTAGACAAATGCCCACCGATGTCGGGTGCTTCAGGTGCAAAGAGGGAGACCTTGACTCTTCAGCTGCAGGGACCAGGAGACGTCGAGGATGACCAGGAGCCATATACGAGCTGTCCCATGAAGGATGTCGAGTGCTGAGGGGTCGGTGTCTGGCGGGAGCACCAACAAGCCTTGGCAGCGGTAACCCATGAAGAACGCTGAGGAAGGTCACGGTCTGGCCCAGCAAGGACCAGGAGACTCACCACAGCTAGGGGAGTCAGGGCAGGTCTGGAGCAACCAGGGAAGCTCAAGGTAAGCAGTGTTGACCCCTAAGTGGACCCACTGGCCAAAGGCACATGAGTCGCAAGGGGTCCTCTAGCAGTTTCACAAAGACACAGCTTGCAGAGCACAGAGTGTGAGGAGGCCAGAGTCCTTTGTAGAAAATGTGCACAGAAGTTGGGGCTATCGACAGACCAATGCACGATGTTGGAGAACCCAACAAGCATATGCACTTGCAAAAGAACAGGGTGCACACAGGTTCGGGTTATGCGGACCCCACGAGGGATACTGGCCTCAGACTTGGTGAGAGGGCAGCTCGACCTCAAGGAACATAGGAACCCACCTTCTGCTTTGCTGGAATGTTTGGAGTCCGAAGGAGCTCAGGATCAGCTGACTGGTCAGTTGCCTTACGGTGCCTGCAAATGCAGGGGAGTGACTCTTTCACCCCAAGGGAGATACTACAGTTGTCCTTGATGCTCCACAGGTCCTGCACAGAGCCTGTATGGTGCACAAGCACAGACAATGCTTTGGACGGAGAGGGAGACGAGGTCGGGCCCAGTCTAATGTCCAGCGAAGTCCAGAGTGTCCAGATGGTCGAAGGTCAGTGGTTTCTTGATCAGAATCTTGTCCACGTCGAATCTAGGGTCCTACATCTAGGTTAGCCCTTTTGTACCCACCGGAGAGGGTTTGACAGATTCATGGGACCCTTCCAGGGGAGGGTCAGGACAGGGGGGTGGTTACACCCATGTCCTCGTCCAGTTTTGCGCCAGAGCAGGAGCCATCGGCTCTTAGAACTGGTTTGAACTGGACTATGCACAGGGACACCAAGTGTGCCCCTCGTGCAGACTTTCAGACACTTTGGAAGTGCACCCACCCAGCTCCAATAGACTAAACCTGTCTGGGAGGTGGTCACACCTCCCTGTGACAGGATGCCTATTGTGCTGCCTTCCTCTGCTCGAGCTTGGCTCAGCAGCAGGAGGGCAGAAATGTGTTTCTGGTTGGCAGCATCCATTTTGTACTGTCCGGGTCAAGAAGGCTGGTACCGGGAAGACCGGGGACCCACGAAGCTTGCTTCTGAGGGGTGGAATCATACCTCCCACACCAGTTACCGGTGTGGAGGTATGATTCCAAGGTGTTTGATACCAAACACAACATGGTTCATTGCAGCCGTTTTCGAGATAACATTTTACGCAAGCATATAATGTACCTCTGTAGGAGAGTAGGATCTGCTCCTTATAGTTACCCCCACTTTTTGCTGATGTTTCCCTGTTTTTCGACTTAGCCAGACTGTGGCCCTGCTAATCAGGACCCCAGTCTACCTGTTTTCTACTCTAAATTGACTGTATGTACTTTAGGTACACTCCAGATTGGAATCTGGGGTACCCTTGTGAGTCCCTAGTATATGGTATCCTATATACCTAGGGCATAGGTACCCCAGAGGCCTACCTTGGACTTCAGCATATATTATGCCACCTCTGGAAAGCCTTTTAAAATTACACAACAGGTCTGCTACAGCAGCCTGTGTAAGGTGGTATATGCACCCCTTACTGAGATATAGGTTTCCTATATCTCTCCATATCACTGCACATGTAAACCTATCAGTCACCCCTATGGCAGGCCTTAACAATCCTGAAGGCAGGGTGCTGGGTTTCATGTGAGAGGGTGCCCATGCATGAGCAGAGCCCCTCTGCAGCTTTCAGAATCTTTATTCCGGGGTTGTTTGTGATGCAGCCAGACCATATACTCTTAAGTGCATTATAACCTCGCGGTAAATGCTAACTTTGAAATGGCTGCATGGAAACATGTCGTGTTTGGTGTCAAACACTTTGGAATCATACCTCCACCCCAGTACTGGGGTGGGAGGTATGATTCCTCCCTTCTAGAGGGAGCCACATGGCATCACTGGTACACGCGGTACCAGCTTAACAGAACCCTGGCATCACAAAATGGATTCTGCAGCCACAGACACGAGTCTGCCCTCCTGCTGCTGGACGAAACTCCGGCAGGGGAGGCCTGGACAATAGGTTTCCTGTCACAGGGAGGTGTAACCACCTCCCAGACAGGCTTTAGTGTATTGGGGCTGGGTGGGTGCACTCCAAGAGTGCTTTGAAGTCTGCACTGGGGGCACATTTGGTGTCCCTGTGCATAGTCCAGCTCAAACCGGTTGCAGGGGCTGCCAGCCCCTGCTCTGGTGCGAAACTGGACAAAGGAAATGGGTGTAGCCACCCCTCTTTCCTGATCCTCCCATAGGTGGGTCCCCTGAGTTTGTCCCACCCCTTCCTTGGGCCTAAAACAGGAATCCCTGACTACAGGACTTTAGATCGCACCTGGACTAAACTCTGATACCAGAAACCAAGTACTTCGATGATCTGCATGATGCTGGACGTCTGAAGAATCTCCCTTGGAGTAACGGAGTTACTCCCCTGCAAGACAGGCACCTTTAACGCAACTGACCGGTTGGCATCTCCGAGCTCCGACGGACTCCGAAGAATATTGCCACACAGGAGTGGGTTTTCCTAGGTCTCTTAGGTTGATCTGTGCCCACAGCAAGTCTGAGGCCCCTATCCCTTGTGGAAGACCGTGCAACCCGAACCCCTGGACACCACGACCATTTGCAGAAGCATCAGCTTTCCGGCAACCCCTGATGCTGAGCTTTAGAGTACTTGTAGCCCCAATCCCGAGCAGTAACTGCACTAAAGATTGCAGGCCTACACTCAACGAGTGTTCTGTGGGCCGCCATCTTCTGATTCCTCTTGAGGTCCCTTTGCGATCCCTGGTCCGTTGACCTGTGGGTCCCCAAGAAGGCAACTCTAACTTTTATTGGGTTTTCCTGGTTGCTCCAGACGTGCCCTGACTCTCCATTGCTTGGGGAGTCCCCCAGACCTTGCTGGTCTGCACAGAAGCATCTTTTCTCTTCCTGCGTGGGTTGCTGTTGCCAAGGCTTGTTGTGGTCAATCCGATCACCCATACCCCAGCACTCGACATCCTTTATGGGACAGCTTGAATCCAGCTCCTGGTTGTCATCGACATCTCCAGGACCCCGTGGCTGCAGAGTCAAGCTTTACCTCTTCGCACCTGAAGCACCCAACATCGGTGGGCATTCGATTGCTCTACTCCTGGTCACTGGCTAGTGACCCAGACTCTGTCCCCTCTGCTTTCAGGTTCTTCACATCTTTGATCCAGGCTTGGATCCACCCGGACACTTTTCTTCTTCTCGGCAGCAGCACTTTGCAGCAGATCGCCATTGAAAACGACGGCGATTCCCGACACCCTTTGACACCTATGCACCCGGCTTCCCTGGGTGAGGTAACTCGAGTACTCCGGTGCTCCCATGGCTATTGGCCCTAGAACCCCTTAAGTCTTAAGTGGTTTGCGCAAAGTCCTCTCCTAAGTGTCCTTTAACTTTAAAATTCCAACCGCAACTTTCTGCATTGAATCCTACGGCGCTCGCGGCTGTGTTCTCACACTGCACACGTCCCCCGTGGGTCTCCTGTGTCACTACCTTGGGTGGTTCCTTGGGGTCCCAGCGATTCTACGTGCTCTAGGCACTGTGTCTAGTCAAGTCGTGGTTTTTATACCACTTTCTTAGTATATGGTTTGGTCTCCCCCTGGAGCCCACTGTGTATTGTGCTATTTACTGTCGTTTTAATACTGTGATACTGTGTATCTTGAACTCTAATCTCATAAAGGGATTAGTAGTTAGTGTTTAGAAATAAATACATATATTTTATATATATCTTGTGTGGTTCTCCTTTCATTTAGTTATTCAAGAGGTTATAATCTGGTAAACCAAGCTGCTGTACACTCCTTCAAGACTTAGCCTGAAGGCTGCTCTCCATAGCTACCACTAGGATAGCTTTCAATAAAGGTTGTCTTTAAACCTATCATCAATAAGGGTCGTTTGGACTGGTGCAAGGTGCCCACTATAACTAGTGGACAGCATATGCCAGGCCAACTTCTCACATTGGTGTGCAGCGGTTGGATTCAAGCTTGCTATTGCTTTACCAGATAATCTCTTTGAAGTGACTAACTGAAAACCACTATAGGTACATAGGCACATATAAATCAAGTTTAGAATACAGTAAGTTCTACTGAACTTAGAGTTGTGTGTCAAGGGTTTAGCACACCCTTTCTACAACTCAAGAGAGTTTCAGTTCTCACTAGAGTAGGTAGGTGCATACAACACACCACACTAGAATGTCTGCAAGGCCTGAAGTAAGTGACTCCTTGCCCACTAGGTATGACAATCTCACATTCCAGGAATTGAGAAATATGTGTACCTCTAGGAGACTGAAAACAGGGAGGCATGCAAGCACTCAACGCCTCATAGAGGCTTGGCTGTTAGATGACCTCAGAAAGACACCAGGGTCTGATGAGGCAGGCAAGTTGGGTGGGGCAGTAGACGAAGAAAGGCCAGGTAGTGAAAACTACTATGACCCAGACTCTGATGCTGGCCAGGGGGATCAACATGATTCCCCCTGGAAAATCTAATTCTTCCTGAAGGAGAGGAAGGCCTCAGTGGCCCCCTCTTCACTCCCCCAGGAAGGGTTAATAGTCTACCAAGAAGATCAAGATCTCCTTCTCAGGAGTCTAATCATTCTGGTACTTCTATAGGGTCCTCTGCTTCTCATAAAAGGGCATCCTCTTATGAGAAGAAGTGCCAACTGCTTGAGTTTGAGAGAGCTAAGCTCAGAATCAAGAGAGAGCAATTGGCCTTAGACAGGGCATCCCTGGAGCTTCAGAAAGCTTCACAAAAGTTGGGGCTAGACCCCCATGGTGGCAGCAACAGTGTCCCTAGAGGTAGAGATCATACTCATGACCATAGGAACCTGAACAAGATTGTCCCTCCCTACCAGAGTGGGGATGACATCCACAAATGGATAACTGCACTGGAAAGGGCCTGTAAAGTACAGAGGGTCCCTCAGGAGCAGTGTGCAACAATCTTGTGGCTCTCCTTTGCAGACAAAGGTAGAGACAAGCTACTCACTGTAAGAGAAGAGGATGCTGACAACTACAAAGTCCGGAAGAGTGCTCTGATTGAAGGGTTTGGCCTAACCACTGAACAATACAGGTTAAAGTTCAGAGATACCCAAAAGGCACAGATTCAGGACTGGGTTGACTTTGTTGATTGTGCTACTAAGACTCTGGAAGGCTGGTTACTTGGCAGTAAGGTATGTGATTTCAAAGGATTGTACAATTTGATCATGAGAGAGCAGATCCTTAACAACTGTCAAAATCAACTGTTGCATCAGTACCTGGTGGACTCTGATCTGACCTCTCCCCAAGAATTGGGTCAGAAGGCAGACAAGTGGGTCAGAACCAGGGTGAGGCAGAAGGTTCAGAAACAAGGTGGTGACTCTAAGAAGCAAGATTCTAAGAACTCTGATAAGGGTGGGGAAAAGGGTAAAGACCAGAAGTCTTCTCAAGGGCCCCAAAAATCTGCATCTGGTGGGGAATCCCAATCAAATAAAGGAAAAGGCCAAAAGAAACCATGGTGTAAAGTCTGTAAGCAGAAAACCCATTGGACTAGTGATTGTACAAAGACCAAAGACTCAACTCCAGCCACCATTGCCCCTAAGGCAACTGTTCCCCCTAGTTCAGCTCCAAGTGGTGGTGTTTCTAATAAGGGTGTGGTAGGGTTAACCCTGGGATCTGAGATGGACTCTGGCCTAGTCAGAGTTCCAACTCAGGCTGTACTGATCTGTGATGGAGACATAGATATGTCCTCCTATGTGAGTCCCAGTAATCTGGGCAAGTACAGACAGCAGCCTTTAATTAATGGAAGAGAGGCTTTGGCATTCAGGGACACAGGAGCAAGTGTCACAATTGTGACAAAAGATCTTGTAGCCCCTGAGCAAATCATACTTGGGGAAATGTACCAGGTGACCAATGCTAGCAATGTCAGGACAGACCATTCTCTGGCAGTTGTTAATTTCTCCTGGGGAGGGGTAACTGGCCCTAAGAAGGTTGTGGTAAGTGCAGACCTCCCTGTTGAATGCTTGCCTGGAAATGATTTGGAAAGTACAGCTTGGGCTGAAGTTGAACTTCAGGACCCATGCAGAAATGTTGGGCATCCCTGCAGATGTGTTTGCTATGACCAGGTCACAGGCAAAAATGTCTAAAACTGAACAGGCCCTGGATTCTGGAATAATGGACCAGGTGCCTCCCAAGAGGAGGAGCAATAGGGTTAAGGCAGTGTCTTCCCCCCTGCCTCAGAAAGCAGATCAGTCTCTTGAGGGAGATGATCTCAGTCCTGAAGAAGGAACTGTCCCTGAGGAGCTTAAGCCTGATCAGGTTGAGTTCTTGGGGACAGGGGGCCCTTCCAGGGCAGATCTGAGCCAGGAGCAACTGAGCTGCCCCTCTCTTGAACCCCTCAGACAGCAAGCTGCTGCTGAGGCTGCTGGGAGTGCTAGTGGTACCCATAGGATCTAGTGGGATGATGGACTCATTTACTCAGAGTGTAGAGACCCCAAGCCTGGAGCCACCAGGAGGTTGGTTATACCTCTGAAGTTTAGGAGCTTCCTATTGACCCTAGCACATGATATCCCATTGGCAGGTCACCTAGGCCAAAACAAGACTTGGGACAGAATTGTCCCTCACTTTCATTGGCCTCATATGTCTGAAGACACCAAGGAGTTTTGTCGCTCCTGTGTTACCTGTCAAGCCAGTGGTAAGGCAGGTAGCACCACAAAGGCCCCCCTGATACCACTACCTGTGGTGGGGGTTCCCTTTGAGAGGGTAGGGATTGACATTGTTGGTCCCCTAGACCCCCAAACAGCATCTGGGCACAGGTTTATCCTAGTGGTGGTGGACCATGCCACTAGGTACCCAGAAGCAATTCCCCTCAGGACCACCACAGCTCCTGTGGTGGCAAGGGCCCTCCTGGGAATCTTTTCCAGGGTGGGTTTTCCTAAGGAGGTAGTATCAGACAGAGTTGCAAAATTCATGTCTAGTTACTTGACTGCTATGTGGAAGGAGTGTGGAGTAAATTATAAATTTACCACCCCTTATCACCCACAATGCAATGGTTTAGTTGAAAGGTTCAATAAAACCTTGAAGGGCATGATTAAAGGTCTCCCAGAAAAGCTTGGGCGCAGATAGGACATACTTGCCCTGCCTTCTCTTTGCCTACAGAGAGGTTCCACAGAAGGGGGTTGGTTACAGCCCAGTTGAGCTTCTGTTTGGACATCCAGTTAGGGGTCCATTGTGTCTAGTGAAGGAGGGATGGGAGTTACCTCTCAAACCCCCTAAACAGGATATTGTGGACTATGTACTTGGTCTCCGCTCCAGGATGGCTGAGTACATGAAGAAGGCAACTAAAAACCTTGAGGCTAGCCTGGAATTACAAAAGGCCTGGCATGACCAAAAGGCTGTGTTGACTGTTTATCAGCCAGGACAGAAAGTATGGGTGTTGGAGCCTGTGGCCCCAGCAGCCCTCCAAGACAAGTGGAGTGGCCCCCTTACAATTGTTGAACAGAAGGGAGAGGTTACCTACCTGGTGGACCTTGGAACTCCCAGGAGCCCCCACAGGGTGCTCAATGTCAACAGACTGAAACCATATGTTGACAGGGCAGACATGGGCTTGCTCATGGCTACTGATGAGGGACAGGAGGAAGAGAGTGATCCACTCCCTGACCTGCTCTCTCAGAAGCCTGATGATGGATCACTAGATGGTGTAGCCTTGGCAGGCAGCCTCACTGACCAGCAGCAAACTGATTGCAGAAGAGTTCTCAATCAGTTCAGACATATGTTCTCTCTGACTCCAAGTCAGACTACCTGGTGCACTCATGAAGTGGACACTGGGGACAGGCTGCCTGTTAAAAATAAGATTTACAGTGATGGAGCAGGGTAAATAAAATAAATTTGTACCCCCCTTGGAACGAATAATACGCTTTAATAAATTAACATTACTAATTGTTTGATGAAGCATGGAATAATCAACAAATGCAACTTTAGTAAACACTGCATAAGGGTAACTCGCAATTTGTGCAAAATCTAGTTTATTTACAATTGTAAAGTGAATTAACACTAATATTGTGATTTGCGTACTAATTAAGAGTAAAATTGCATGATTTATGCTATATAGTAGATTTGTATTGTGGCAAAGAATGCTGATGGTAAGTAAAATGGCTTTAAATGTCGCTTCTGCTAGGTAACACCTAACATGGGTCTTTAGAATGACGGGTGGTAAACAGAAAGGCTTATTTTCTTTGTTTTAATTTTGATTGTGTTTGTTCTTATGATAGTTCGTTCGGGCCTGTTAGGCCATGCTGCGAAAATGGCTGCCGAGACAGATGAGGTCATGCGAGAAGTCAAAGATGGCCTCTAAGCGGAAGAAATAGAGGAGCTGAACCACGTGGGTACGGCTCATGCACGGAGTGAGAGATGTCAAGGTCGCATTGACCTATCATAAGGAGGGTGCCAAGAAAGACTCAGCACGTATCCGTGGGAATGGAGAAAAGAAAGTATTGAGCGACAATGGACTAACCAAATTGTGACCCTCGGAGTTGCAACAAATTGAATGGACAAATTGGACTGCTTTTACCCAAAGGTCATGAGAAACATTATACTCTTAGCCATTCCTAAAACCAGTTTGAACAAGGAAGGCAATGAGGTGATTATCACCACCCCTCAAATGGACCAATTAGCGTGATTATCGGCCCTAAGGATTGCAACTTTTTGTGTAGTAAGCTAGAAGTAGGGTATAAGAGGGACTACTCTTATGTAGGAGGGGCTGATGCGGCTGCTGCTGTTACTTCTATAGGCTGTTTCTTTGGTTATCATTTTTTGGACTTCGAACTTGACTGGGAAAGGAATGAGACCGTTGCGGGAAAAAATCTGCATGGGAGGTCCGGTCGACGAGGCCTTTAGCGGGACAGTCAGTCAGTTTGGGAGTTCTATTCTGTGATCTACTGTTTATCTTCTTTTTGGTGAACCATTCCTATCTGCATCTAAATGGGTAATGCATAATTTTAATTCTTTATTAGAACTTGTCATATAAATGTTATTAAATGTATTAAAAGTGATTAATAAACTTAGAATCTCACCTGTGCATTTCAGAAATTAGATAAAATTTCATTCTAACTAAACAATGAGTCTGTGGTTCTTTAGTTCATTAATAAGTTTAAAGGTTAACAGGTTTTAAGAGTGATTGAGCTGCTCTTAATCACCATCAACTTATTCTACTAGTTGGTCCATCGACCAAAGAGCGGAATACCTTGATGTTTGGAACCGACAGGATCAAAAGCAAATGTATATGATGTTTGAGGTATTATTCTGTCAAATTTACCAAGGTATCCCGTTCCTCCAGCAACACATTTTCTCCTTGGTTTTTAATCCAGTGAACGAATGAGTGTATGATATGCTGTGTTATGGGCCCCACCGTCATATGGTGTAGTAGATGTGAATGATTTACCTGGATTCGTGTCCTAAGGAGAAATTTATATTAGCCGCGCTGGATCAGATTTCTTGGTAGCAGAGTTATGGTTACTATAGATTAGTTTGGTGATTATTGATTATCGATTTATTGATTATTCATGTCTAACACTTTGTGTCGAATTGTATTATGTTATGTGTAAGTCAAAACTTTGAAGCTTCCGGGAAGTAGGAAGTGGACACGTGTGGCAAAGAGAAGTCACATGGAATTGTGCATTGTCTGATTTTCAAATTGGTGATAACACAGGATTGTGTTATGATAAGGACATTTCATGTATGAAAACGCGTATGAGTGAAATAGCAACCGGTTTTCTTGTGAAACTCTGGCCTTAATTCTCAGGAGCAGTGTAGTCTCCGCATGTGTTTTATCCCCAGAGAAATGGGTCTACCCCTTGCTTGAGAGAAGGGTAAGGTAGAGAGACGTTCTACACTTATCAAACAAAACAGTATTCTTGCAAGATAGAGCAAACTATTTCTTTTGTTTAGCGAAAACAGATAATGGGAATGTGTTTTACGTTGTAACTAATAAAATTCAGTCAAGAAAAGAACGTAAGAAAACTGCCGATAATTTTTGTAAAGGAGGGGTCAGGAGTAGAACTGACATTGACAAAGACCGCGCTGGTATTGGCCAGTGGTGGGAAAACGAAGAGCTTCCTGATTGGTGCGTTAGTGTGAAGAAGCGCTGGTATTGGCCAGTTGAGAGTGACGTAGAGCTTTTGGATTGGTGTGTTGGTGTGAGACGCGCTGGGATAGGCTCGAATAGCCAAATAGTAGAAAGAACTGAGTAGCGAAGAACTTTCGTAAGCTTGTTGGAAAGAAAGAATCGTGCAATAATGCTTATTATGAGTATGGTAGAAAGAAACCGTCATGCATGTCGAAGATTAAAAACTTTTTCAAGAAGGACAAAAAGGTAGTGACTCGGGAAGGAGAAGTACTTCCTCCGCCAAAAACGCCAGCTTCTCATATGATGCTGAAATATGGCTATCATACTTGCATTTGGTTGGAGAATTGGACAAAATATACTCAGAACGATGGAGTATTGGCTTTTCCAGAGAACGGTTCGTTTAGCACAGCTATACTTCGAAATTTGAGAGAAAAAATGATGAAACTTGAACCAAGACCTAGACCAACACAGTTTGAAGCGTTAGGTGAATGGGAAGATGAGATGTATGAAAGAGAAAGACACAGAGGTGCAAAGAATTATAGTCTAGTTCATGGAAGAGTATGGGGAGTGAATCATGAAGATAGGATGAGACGATGGAGATATGCTAATATGACGGATGGTTTGTTTCCAGTCAGAACAGTTGAAGAAGTTACAGGGAGAAAGTGTACGGATAAAAAGAAACATGCAGTGACAGAAAGGTATGGGTATGGAGGTAGCGCAACAGAGGATGAGTTGCTGGAAGATATTTTAAACAGAAAACCACCTCCATATCAACAGAATTCTGCGGTGGTGACTCCAAATGCACCATCAATGGAAACTGTAAGGAATCAAAGCCCTGAACAAAATTATGAAATAAATAGGTCTTATGAAAAATCAGAAACCCCACAGAATGCAAAGCCTGATAGTGGTAATACAGCTGAGTTAGCAAGAACCACAAGAGAATTGACTGTGAAAATAAGAGAGCTAAGCATGAACATGGAAGCTGTGACTGTACCAGTGACAATAGGACCAGTAATACCGGTATTTGAAAACCAAAGAATAGATGAGCATTCCTTGACAATTCCAATGAACTCGAATATGCAAAGAGTGAGAGAAGGGATAATTCCAGAAACCAGAGAGACAAGAGATCTGGTTGGCTCATATAGATCAAGTCCACCTACAAATTTGACGGTTAATGAGAGTCAGATAAATAGGATTCCTATGGGAACTGAGTCAGCGACTGAGACCCCAGAACGAAGTACAAATTGGATAGAAATGAATAATACCCCTGTAGGTCCGACTCCAGAAGAATTAAATGAATGGATGAGGAATTTACAGAAGAAAGATGCAGAACCACAACCGTTGGATGCAATCAGACTAAAGATAGACATGGAAGAGTTGATTTTAGGGACTATTGGTACAGATAGATTGAAATCCTATCAAGATGATGAGCTCATGTTTATGTGTA
Organism: Calotriton arnoldi; assembly: GCA_963921515.1. NCBI lineage: Eukaryota > Metazoa > Chordata > Amphibia > Caudata > Salamandridae > Calotriton > Calotriton arnoldi. The sequence continues at coordinate 1,428,075 of CAWUFW010004643.1, forward strand.
AGAGTATTACTTGGAGAGCTAGGAATTTGCATGAAAAATTGGAAGAAACAGCAAATGAACTGGGAGTAGAGTTTGGAAAAATCAGAGTATTGCAGAAACCATATAGGGTAGATTTTAGTGAAAAGGATATAGAAAATCTGAACACATCAGGACGACTAACTCAGATAAAGGAACTGATTGTGTTATTGAGAAAATGGGGAGATGTGGACAGATGGAGGAGCAGGTGGATAAGAAGAAAGGAGGGAACGATCGATAAAGCATCTTTGGCTTTTCCGGTGAAAGAAAAGGAACCAATAGTACTAGAATATCCAATGAGGGAAACTCCAGGAGGTAGCTATGTACATGTTCCATGGTCCAGACAAGATATATTGTCATTTACAAATGACTTCCCGAGATTGAGAGAGAAACCTGTAGAATGGTATAGACAAGTGGAAAGATTTGTCAAAGTTTCAAAGGTGTTGTGGGAAGATCTGGATGGATTGTTTGAAATTGTAGTACCAGCAGATTTATGGACAGAATGTAAGATTACAATTGACTGGCCGAAGGAAGAATATCCTAGAGATGCAAAAACTGGAGCGCCAGGTCCAGAAGTGATGAGAAAGTATGAACAAGCTATCACGTTTTTGAAAAATAAAATTCCACCAAAAGAAACAGATTGGGTAAAGATTGATAGAACAACTCAGGAGAGTAAGGAATCTGTACACGCCTATTATGAAAGGTTGCTATTGGTTTTCAAACAGTATAGTGGTTATGAGACTTTGAGTGAAAAGGACATGAGTCATTTCGTATATAGATTTGTATATGGATTGAAGCCCAAAATAAGTGAAATGATTAAGCAGCATATGTTGTGTTGGCAGAATAGCACTGTAGATGAGGTATTAAGGTATGCCAAATATTGTAGTGATGACATAGAGTGTAGACAACGTAAACTAAAAGAAAAAGCGATGTGGGCACAAGTAAAGGTTGCAGAAAAACAAGAGGCTCAAATGAATAATCAGACTGGTGATGCAGGACAGACTAAATCCAAACCGAATATAGGTAAGGGAAAAGGTCAAATGAGTATAAAAGAGGCTAAAAAGAAATGGCCATGCCATAATTGCGGAAAGTTAGGGCATTGGAGAAACGAGTGTAAATTTCCTCCAAAGGCTAATACGGAAAATCAACCATTAAATCCACAGGTGCAGAATTAGGTGAGTTACCAACAGCTGCAACAACCGCAGGTAGTTACACAACAGAGTCAGGTGCCACAACCACCTCTTCCAAAGAGTGTAAACCCCTAGAGATACAGTGCAGAGGCAGGATTCTGCGGAGGAGAGCAGGTAACAAAATTGCCGCGCGCAGCTGCAGTGTCGCAGTATTGGCTACGGCAGGATGGAAATGAATCGGATGAAAGTTTATGACGGTGCCTAGGAGAGGAAGAAGAGTGCGTGCTTGGCGCAACTCTAGAGGTAGATCAATCAGGTCCATTTGTGGATGGAAAAGTGAATGGTGTAAATGTTACATTTCTTGTGGACACTGAAGCTACCCGTTCTACTGTTAGATCAGTGGAAATTCCAAACCTTCCTCTCTCAGGAGAATATATCCAAGTTGTAGGTGTTTCAAACCAACAGATTAAAGCGCCTCTTACCAAACCAGTAGAGGTGAAAGTTGGACCATTCAAAGAGATGCATCGGTTTGTGGTATGTGATTGCAGACCTGTAAACCTGCTAGGACGTGATCTGCTTTGTAAAATGAATTGCACCATCTATTGTACCCCAGATGGTATTGCTTTTCAGACACCAGATGAAGATGTTCTGTATAAAAAGACAATGGCAGAACTAGAACCAGGAGTAAATGACATGTTTCCTGTGTTTGATGCAGAGAAAATCCCAATTGAATTGAAAGGAGTAGTTAGATCTGATGTTTGGGATTTCACAGGCGAAGACATTGGGTTAATGAGAGGAGTAGACCCTGTAAAAATTACTGTAAGAGAAGGAACAAATTACCCGAATACTCCACAGTACAAATTAACGCCAGAAATTATTGAAGGAATAACACCCGTAGTTAATAAGATGATCGAACAAGGAATTTTGAAAGAGTTAATGATTATCCCATGTAATTCACCTATAATGGGATTGAAAAAGCCGAATGGGACATATAGGATAGTGCAGGATTTGAGGAAGGTAAATAAAATCGTTATTCCTTGTTGTCCAATTGTGCCAAACCCCGCTGTAATACTGTATCAGATTCCACATGATGCAGAATGGTACACAGTCATTGATTTGTGCCATGCATTTTTCTCTATTCCGTTACACCCAGACAGCTAGCCATTATTTGCGTTCCGGTTCGGAGAGCGTATTTTGGCATGGTGCCGAATTCCTCAAGGGTATACAGAAAGTCCCTCAATCTTTAATCAGATCCTAAAGAAATCATTAGAAGATTTGAAAATGCCTGAAAAATCTGTAAAGGTCCAATATATTGATGACCTATTAGTGGCATCAAAGACCAAAGAAGCATGTGTTACAGACACAATTGCTTTACTGAATCATTTAGCAGAAGGAGGGCACAAAGTGTCCCCGTCAAAACTGCAATTTTGTCAACAAGAGGTACAATACCTAGGTCATAAGATTGAGAAAGGGATGCGGAAGGTAACGACAGAAAGAATAAGGATTATCCGAGGAATGAGAGCCCCGATGACACAGAGAGAGGTGAGAATGTTCCTTGGAATGGTTGGATATTGCCGACAGTGGATAAGGGGATTTTCATTAATTGCAAAACCTTTACAGCGATTGACAAAAAGAGATGTCAGAGATCCGATTGAGTTGAAATAGGAGGAAATGAAAGCTTTCAAAGAACTGAAAACAAAGTTGTGTGAGGCACCAGCATTGGGAATGCCTGATTATGAAAAAGAATTTGAGCTGTATTGTAGTGAAAGAGATGGATGTGCATTTTCAGTGTTAGTGGAAAGGCATGGAAAAATGAAAAGACCCATTGCTTATTTTTCAGCTGTTTTAGACCCAGTAGCAAAGGCATTGCCTGGATGTCTGAAAGCAGTAGCTGCTACTTGTGTGAGTCTGGAACAGAGTGAAGGCATTGTGATGGGATATCCATTGAGAGTATATGTTCCACACTCTGTTGAAATTCTTCTAACCAGAACCAAAACCCAATTCATGACACATAGTCGGCTGACTAGGTACGAAAAGGTGATTTTGAGTGCAGACAATGTAACCATTGATAGATGCACAAGTGTGAATCCTTCAACTTCACTGCCAGATGAAGAAAATGTAGGAGTCAAGGATGAAGTTGATCATAAGTGTCTGGATGTGCTTGAATTTTGCACAAAGCCTCGCCCAGATATTAAAGATGAGCCCTTGAAAGAATCAGACTATGTAATGTTTGTGAACGGCTCATGTCTGAGGACGAGTGAAGGAGTTTTAAGTGCTGCGTATGCTGTGTGTACAGTAGCAGCTATAATGGAAGCATCTTGTTTGAGAGGGATACGTTCAGCCCAAGGGGCTGAGCTGATTGCTCTGATTCAGGTGTGCAAACTGGGAAAGAACGTCCGAATTACGGTGATCACAGATAGCCAGTATGGCTTCGGAGTGGTCCACGACTTTGGACAGATCTGGTCTCAGAGAGGTTTCTTGACGTCTGCAGGAACTCCAATTAGGAATGGTGAGTTTGTGAAGAAATTGCTTGAGGCGATACAGCTGCCTAAACAGATTGCAGTGGTAAAATGCGCTGCACACAAAAATGGAACTGACTATATTACGGTGGGAAACCAATATGCAGACGAAATAGCTCAATATTGTGCCAGAAATATGGTCTCACTGAATAGGAGAAGAGAAAAAGAGAATGTTTCCTGTCCCTTGCTGTTTACTAACATAGTCGAAACCTGGGATGAGGTAAGGCAATTGCAGGAAGAAGCAAATGAAGAGGAGAAAGATGGTTGGATAAAAGCAGGATGCAGACAAAGAGAGGAAGATGACGTTTGGGTTTATAGAGATGAAAGACCAGTTATGCCTGATAGCATGATTTCTAACATGGCACGGATGTACCATGGACAAGCTCACATTGGTAGGGATGCCATGATCAGACTTTTCAGACAGACTTGGTACAACCCACAATTTAGAGCTATAGCTGAAAGTCTCTGTCAAAGATGTCTTACATGCCAACAGATAAATCCAGGAAGGAAGACAGTAGTGAGTTTAGGAACAATAGGACGTGAAGGAGGTCCTTTTACCAGAATGCAACTAGATTTTATTGAAATGCCCCGAGTAATAGATTGAAATATGTCCTTGTGGTCGTTTGTTTGTTTTCTCGTTGGGTGGAAGCCTATCCGACAAGAAGGAATGATGGAGTTACTGTGGCTAAGCTCCTACTGAGAGAATTCATTCCGAGATATGGTTTTCCAGTAACGATCGAAACAGATAGAGGAACACATTTCCAAAATGAACTGATCCAATTGATATGTGAAGCTCTTGACATTCAACAGAAATTGCACTGTGCCTACAGACCAGAGGCTTCTGGAGTGGTAGAACAAGTAAATGGAACAATAAAGAATAGATTAGGGAAAATGTGTCAAGCCACAGGACTCAAATGGCCCGATCAGAAGCATACCTGTCAGAAAAACAGGTCTGAGTCCTCATGAAATAATCATGGGACGAGCAATGAGACAAGCACATGTACCTGTCAACAAACTGCTGACTATAACTGATGATCTCGTATTGGACTATTGCAAAGGATTGGCTGATGTGGTACATTCTGTGTTTCATCAGGTTGGACCGGATGCGACCACTCTGGAAAGAAAACCAGCTCATGATTTGAGTCCAGGAGACTGGGTCCGCATAAAAGTCCACAGAAGAAGAAACTGTTTGGTTCCTCGCTGGGATAAGCCACGTCAAGTGATCCTGGTGACAACAACTGCTGTAAAATGTGCAGGAGTGAAAAATTGGGTCCATGCCAGTCACACTATCAGAGTTCCAGATCCTGAAGCTCGACCTGTAAGTCGACATCTGGAGATATCTGATACCAGCTCAGCATCCGAAGCAGAAGCTGAAACAAGCAGGGTTCCAGATTCTGAAGCTCGACCTGTAAGTCGACATCTGGAAGAACCAGGTACAAGTTTGACAACTAAAGAAGAACCTGAAACTATCAAAGTTCCAGATCTTGAAGCTCGACCTGTAAGTCGACATCTGGAAATATCGGACACCAGTTCAGCATCTGAAATAGACCAACCTAAATCTGATGAAAAACAAAAGAGAAAAAGAGGAACTGACATTATAAAGGAAGAAACTGAACCAAGAGACAGTGACAGCGAACAGCCAAGTACAAGTTATGGTAGATTTCCTCCAGAGATAGTTGAGTTAACTGAGGGAGACTTAGATTCAGACAGAGAGATAGGGGAAGAAGCGGAAGAAACCCGAGGAGTAATAGGGACAGGCCAACAAATAGAAGAAACACAGGGAAATTTAGATTCAGATAGAAAGATTAGTATAAATTCGGAAGACAATCGAGGAGGGATAGAATCAAGTGTCCCAACAGAAGAGATACAAGAAGGGTCAGATTCAGACAACGAAACTGAGATCATAAGGTTCAAGGTTAGAGGAAGTGAAGTAAGGTCTGAGACGGAATCAGAAGAAAGTGAAGAAGAAAGAAAGCAAAGACTAGGACCAAGAAAGAGAACTTGGAGAGCTGAACGAGAAGAAGAGGAGAGCGAACTAAAAAGGCCAAGAAAAGGAGACAATTGGCCCCACGAAGTTAAAAGACTGAGATATAAGATAGTAAATTTGAACAGAGATGATGCGGAACAAGTAAATGAAATAACCAGTCAAAAGGGACAAGGAAAACAAAGTGGAAAACAATTGCAGAAAACAAAAAGAGCGAAGAGACCTAATTTGAAATATAAGTCACCTGAGTGGCTATACATCGCATTGACTGACATTAAAGAAGAAGATAACAGTCACGAGAGCCCAGAAGAAAGCTACAAACCAATGGGTGAAAGTGAAGTGCACCAAAACTGAAAAGACAAAGAAAGAGACCCGGACTGGACACAAAAACCTGAACGAGACAAGAAAGAGTTCTTCAAAGAGCTAAAGAAAGCACCGAAACAAGACAAAGTAAAGGGTAGCGTGGCTGAAAAGTCATTCTGAGGTGTGGTGACACATTTTCTGTACGTATATATATATATATATAGTTAGGTAATAGAACAACATGGTAGACACTGAGAATAGAAGATCTAGATGTGAGTTTTTACGTAGGTGGTGTAGAATGTGTTTCTTTTGTACAGGTTTGCTAATGTTTATTTGGCTTATTTTAGCGATAATAATTCCACTTAGGTTAGTTGTAGAAGAAACATCCGTACTAGGGAATAACACGAAAAAGGACAAAGAAGCTATCACACAAAACACTGCGGCAATAGTAGATAGTACTGATTTACATAAGGATAGGTCCATAACTGATTTTTCCAAGAATGTCTTCACGAAATTATTGTATGAATATGTGGAGACAATGGATGTAAGGGATTGTTATGTCTGTATGCAGTTACCTGCGTCTGTCATAGAAGGTGTGACCTATCATCACCTTCCTTTGACGTATGGGATAACTTGTAGTGTTCTAGCTAGTTTATTTTATAAAACAGGTAGATTAGAATATTATTACACTGACATAGACACTGTTTTTGCAAAAGTTCCCGTAATCCCTGAACTAAATAAGGTGAAAGAAGCAAAAATGTTTGGTGAATTTTTCTTAGAAAATAAAGATTTAACGTTAGAGTATGTAGTTAGACACAATCTTACCTGTGAATTAAAGAAAGAGGAAAAGGTCTTCTTGGAGATGGTAGAAAACAGAAGAGTTAAGTTTCAAAGAAAGGTAGTAGAAGAAAAGACAAAAACACCACTTTGGGCGTTGGAAGAGAAAAATCATAACAAAGGAGAGACAAATGCAGCTATGGATTTGGATTGGCCCCAACAGGGAAAATTGTGTGTTAGTAGACATAAGACTATGTATGATAACTATTTCGTGGGTTCCAGTGAATGCCGAGATACATATAAAATTTTAGGAGGATGGGGATTTAAAGGAGGAAAAGATCCAATATTTCCAGGGATCTATTATATTTGCGGAAATAGAGCTTACTACAGGTTGCCGGACCATTGGTACGGAACATGTTATTTAGGCCTGGTCTTTCCAAAGATTTTTCATGTGGAGAGAGGAACGAAAGGAATACACGAGATGGGTAAAACATTAACACGTAGGAGAAGGGAAAGTTTCTCAGAAATAGTAGGTGACATTTTTGGAGCATTGATACCAGCAGTGGGTATATCTTTGAATGCATTTAAGATTCGGAAATTGTCTACAGTAGTAGATCGTTTATCAACGAATACTGCTGGAGGGTTCTTGATGGTAAATACCGAAATGGTTGCCATGAGAGCTATGGTGATGCAAAATCGACTTGCCCTTGACATTCTTTTGGCAAAAGAGGGTGGAGTCTGTGGAATGCTGAAAGTCCAACATTGTTGCACTTACATTCCAGATAAAAGTGAGAATATACAGAAGTATATAAAGAATATTACTGATTTGCACAAAGAAATTGCTCCACTGGAGGTTGAAGGTGCTTGGGAGAAACTTGGTAAGAGTTTTTCCTCAATACAGAAATGGTTCACAGAGATAGGTGGTTCTCTTATAGGGAAAATACTAATATCAGTAACAGTGATAATATTAGTACTGTTATCAGTAAAATTAGCATATGTGTGTATTAAAAGGAGAAAAAGACAAATTAAAATAAAAAGAGAAAATGAGAAAAATAAAGAAAGAGAACGGGAAATGGGAGAAATAGAATTAGAAGAATTGAAAGAGAACATATACAAAAGGTCAAAAAGACAAGATGAGAAAAACACTGTTGTATGAACTAATAAAAGCAAGTGGATAAGAAACATTTATCTAAAAAAATGGTATTATAGGTTTTTGTGGTGATATTAAAAATCACCAAAGGGGGGAATTGATGGAGCAGTGTAAATAAAATAAATTTGTACCCCCCTTGGAACGAATAATACGCTTTAATAAATTAAGGATACTAATTGTTTGATGAAGCATGGAATAATCAACAAATGCAACTTTAGTAAACACTACATAAGGGTAACTCGCAATTTGTGCAAAATCTAATTTATTTACAATTGTAAAGTGAATAAACACTAATATTGTGATTTGCGTACTAATTAAGAGTAAAATTGCATGATTTATGCTATATAGTAGATTTGTATTGTGGCAAAGAATGCTGATGGTAAGTAAAATGGCTTTAAATGTCGCTTCTGCTAGGTAACACCTAACATGGGTCTTTAGAATGACGGGTGGTAAACAGAAAGGCTTATTTTCTTTGTTTTAATTTTGGTTGTGTTTGTTCTTATGATAGTTTGTTCGGGCCTGTTAGGCCATGCTGCGAAAATGGCTGCCGAGACAGATGAGGTCTTGCGAGAAGTCAAAGATGGCCTCTAAGCGGAAGAAATAGAGGAGCTGAACCACGTGGGTACGGCTCATGCACGGACTGAGAGATGTCAAGGTCGCATTGACCTATCATAAGGAGGGTGCCAAGAAAGACTCAGCACGTATCCGTGGGAATGGAGAAAAGAAAGTATTGAGCGGCAATGGACTAACCAAATTGTGACCATCGGAGTTGCAACAAAATGAATGGACAAATTGGACTGCTTCTACCCAAAGGTCATGAGAAACATTATACTCTTAACCATTCCTAAAACCAGTTTGAACAAGGAAGGCGATGAGGTGATTATCACCAGCCCTCAAATGGACCAATTAGCGTGATTCTCGCCCCTAAGGATTGCAACTTTTTGTGTAGTAAGCTAGAAGTAGGGTATAAAAGGAACTACTCTTATGTAGGAGGGGCTGATGCGGCTGCTGCTGTTTCTTCTATAGGCTGTTTCTTTGGTTATCATTTTTTGGACTTCGAACTTGACTGGGAAAGGAACGAGACCGTTGCGGGAAAAAATCTGTATGGGAGGTCCGGTCGAGGAGGCCTTTAGCGGGACAGTCAGTCAGTTTGGGAGTTCTATTCTGTGATCTAAAGTTTATCTTCTTTTTGGTGAACCATTCCTATCTGCATCTAAATGGGTAATGCATAATTTTAATTCTTTATTAGAACTTGTCATATAAATGTTATTAAATGTATTAAAAGTGATTAATAAACTTAGAATCTCACCCGTGCATTTGAGAAATTAGATAAAATTTCATTCTAACTAAACAATGAGTCTGTGGTTCTTTAGTTCATTAATAAGTTTAAAGGTTAACAGGTTTTAAGAGTGATTGAGCTGGTCTTAATCACCATCAACTTATTCTACTAGTTGGTCCATCGACCAAAGAGCGGAATACCTTGATGTTTGGAACCGACAGGATCAAAAGCTAATGTATATGATGTCTGAGGTATTATTCTGTCAAATTTAACAAGGTATCCCGTTCCTCCAGCAACACATTTTCTCCTTGGTGTGTAATCCAGTGAACGAATGAGTGTATGATATGCGGTGTTATGGGCCCCACCTTCATATGGTGTAGTAGATGTAAATGATTTACCTGGATTCGTGTCCTAAGGAGAAATTTATATTAGCCGCGCTGGATCAACAGGCAACCTGACCATGTCAGGGACTGCATCAGGACTGAAGTCCAGAAGATGTTGGATTTGGGTGTGATTGAACCCTCAGATAGCCCTTGGGCTAGTCCAGTAGTCTTAGTGCCTAAACCTCACACCCAGGGTGGTAAGAAAGAGATGAGGTTTTGTGTAGACTACAGGGGTCTCAATGCAGTCACTAGGACTGATGCCCATCCCATACCAAGGGCAGATGAGCTCATAGACACTTTGGCCTCAGCCAAGTTTCTCAGCACATTTGACCTGACAGCTGGCTACGGGCAAATCAGACTAGCTGAGGATGCAAAAGCCAAAACAGCATTTTGTACCCTTAGTGGGCACTACCAATTTGTGGTGATGCCCTTTGGTTTGAAAAATGCACCTGCCACTTTTCAAAGGTTGGTGAACAAAGTCCTTACAGGCCTGGAAGCCTATAGTGCAGCATATCTAGTTGATATTGCTGTCTTTAGCTCCACCTGGGAGGATCACCTGGTCCACCTGAGAAATGTTTTGGAGGCCCTGCAGAAAGCAGGCCTGACTATCAAGGCCACCAAGTGCCAGATAGGGCAGAGTCAGGTTGTGTACCTGGGCTACCTTGTGGGTGGAGGCCAGGTTCAACCATTGCAGAGCAAAATACAGACCATAATGGACTGGGTTGCTCCAACTACCCAGACTCAGGTCAGAGCTTTCTTGGGCCTGACTGGGTACTACAGAAGATTTGTCAAAGGGTATGGATCCATAGTGACTCCCTTGAATGGTCTTACCTCAAAGAGAATGCCCAAGAAAGTTCAGTGGACAGTTAGCTGTCAGAAGGCATTTGATGACCTCAAGCAGGCCATGTGCACTGTGCTCATTCTTCAAAGTCCTGACTATTTCAAACAATTCATTGTCCAAACAAATGCATCTGAGTTGGGGGTAGGGGCTGTGTTGTCACAACTTAATGCAGAGGGTCAGGATCAACCAGTAGCTTTTATTAGCAGAAGGTTGACCCCCAGAGAGAAACGTTGGTCAGCCATTGAGAGGGAAGCCTTTGCTGTGGTCTGGGCCCTGAAGAAACTGAGGCCATACTTGTTTGGCACTCACTTCATTGTTCAGACAGACCATAAGCCCTTCTTATGGCTAAAACAGATGAAGGGTGAAAACCCCAAACTTTTGAGGTGGTCCATTCCCCTACAGGGGATGGAGTATACAGTGGAACATAGACCTGGGAGTAACCATGCCAATTCAGATGGACTCTCCAGATATTTCCACTTAGAAAATGAAGACTCAACTGGACAACGTTAGTCTCATCTCCTTACGTTTGGGGAGAGGGTTCTGTAGGAAAGTAGGATCTGCTTCTTATGGTGACCCCCACTTTTTGCTGGATGTTACAGTGTTTTTGACTAGTCTGACTGGGATCCTGCTAATCAGGACCCCAGTCTATCCCCTGATTCTGTCCAACCCTCTCCCTTGGGTACAAAAGGGCTTACCTGGTGGTAGGACCCTAGATTCGACCTGGACAAGATTCTGATCAAGAAACCACTGACCTTCGACCGTCTGGACACTCTGGACTTCGCTGGGTGACCGATTTTAAGTGTAGTGACTTGTAGATATAGTAAACCTATATCTTTCGTAAGTGGTGCCAGCACCAGCTTACACAGGCTGCAATGGTAGACCTGTAGTTCCATTTTGCATGGCCTCTCATGGGTGGCATAATACATGCTTCAGCCCGTGGGAGGCCTCTGGGGTACCTATGCCCTGGGTACATGGGTACCATATACTATGGACTGACAAGGGTACCCCAGTATCCAATTTGGAGTGTACCTAGTACATAACACAACCAATTTAGGGAGAAAGCAGATAGACTGGGGTACTGATTAGCAGGATCCCAGTCAGACTAGTCAGAAACAGTATAACATCCAGCAAAAAGTGGGGGTAACTATAAGAAGCAGATCCTACTTTCCAACAATGGCATTCGAAGCAAACATTCCAGTGAATAAGGGAGCCCTTCATCACCTTGTTGCCTGCCATTGCTGCGCAGGGACTTCATCCCTCATCCAGCCTTGCGCCCAGGAGGTGCCGACGAAACCCTTGTGCGCCCGGAGGCGCATAAAACAAGCTCAGGCATCGCCTTGTTGCCGCCCGGGGACTTCATCCCCCATACAGCCTTGTGCCCAGGAGGTGCCGATGAAACCCTTGTGGGTCCGGAGGAGCATAAAACCAGCTCAGGGCTCCCGCAGCGCGGGACACGCACGGGCGGGCCCGGGCTGCGCCCGGGTGAAGGGTGGGCCCATCCGAGCCCGTCAAAGCCCGGAAGAGGCTGGGCTGGGCCCCCCCTCTTGGTTCCCCGGCAATTTCTACTATCTGTTGAGGAAACTCTGGCTCACCCACTTGACTGAGAAGACTAGAACCTGGTTGTGTATTGTTCAACGCACCCAAGAGCATTGTCACCGGGTAGGATACGTAAGTTATCACCAAGAATATTTTTTTAAATAGTTTTAGTCTTCCTACCCTTGGAACATGGGAGGACTCTGGGGTACCTATGCCCTGGGTACATGGGTACCATATACTAGGGACTGACAAGGGTACCCCAGTATCCAATCTGGAGTGTACCTAGTACATAACACAACCAATTTAGGGATAAAGCAGATAAACTGGGGTCCTGATTAGCAGACTAGTCAAAAACAGTGTAACATCCAGCAAAAAGTGGGGGTAACTATAAGAAGCAGATCCTACTTTCCTGCAATGACATTCGAAGCAAACACTCCAGTGAATACGGGAGCCCTTCATCGCCTTGTTGCCTGCCGTTGCTGCCCGGGGACTTCATCCCCCATCCAGCCTTGCGCCCAGGAGGCGCCGACGAAACCCTTGTGTGCCCGGAGGCGCATAAAACAAGCTCGGGGCTCCCGCAGCGCAGGAACCCTTCATCGCCTTGTTGCCTGCCGTTGCTGCCCGGGTACTTCATCCCCCATACAGCCGTGTGCCCAGGAGGTGCCGGTGAAACCCTTGTGTGCCCGGAGGAGCATAAAACCAGCTCGGGGCTCCCGCAGCGCGGGACACGCACAGGCGTGCCGGGCTGCGCCCGGGTGAAGGGCAGGCCCATCCGCACCCGTCAAAGCCCGGAGGAGGCTGGGCTGGGCCCCCCCTCTTGGTTCCCCGGCGATCTGTACTATCTGTTGAGGAAACTCTGGCTCACCCACTTGACTGAGAAGACTGGAACCTGGTTGTGTATTGTTCAGTGCACCCAAGAACATTGTCGCCGGGTAGGATACGTAAGTTATCACCAAGAATATTTTTAAAAATAGTTTTAGTCTTCCTACCCTTGGAACATTGTTGGGGTTATTGCCGGGTCCTGTGGAGAGACAGACGAGTATAAGAGAGGACACTACATTACAGTGAGACTTATAGAAAGCTACTTGGGCCTTTACTCCAATCCCGCAAATTTTTTCTTTAAGATGGGCAAAAGAAAGGCAACGATCATTAAGTCTCCCCCATCAACAAAGTCCAAGGGGTCGTCACAAGCAACATTATTAAGTTATCTCACTGGGGCGATGGGGGCTATTGAAAGACAAATCACTACAGTGGAACAGACTCTCAACGCGGAAAAACTGGGGGTTTTACAAGAAGACAACGAGCTAAAGGACATATCACCTGTCAACACGGCGGAGGCTAGAGGCATACAATCCCAGAATGGTTGCATACAAATAGTGTCCGATGAAATAGTAGTTATTGATCAGGACCCTGATACACAACCCCCATTAAAACGCCAAAGAGATCTAGAGGTAGTAAATAATCTAGTGGGAGAGGTGACCCAAAAGCAGCCAATCCCTAGTCAACCCAACTCTATACCCCAGAAAAAGGGCAAAAAGTGTTTAAGCAAGCAAAGCAAACCAAAATATTAACTTGCCAAGATAAGGGGCAAAAAGGGAGGTCACACTTAAAAACCCATGCCACTATCCCCATAAATGAGTTAGCTAACCTAACTACCCGGGTGGTAGAGCTAGATATATTTTTAAGAGATGCCATAGCCTGTTTAACTGAAAGAGCAACCAGGATCGAAGAGACTCTGAACAATAAATTCAGTTTGGAGAGGACTGTCAATCACGATAGGAGCCCCCATAGCCAAGCGGGCCAGGGCAGATTAACAAAGGATGTTAGTAGGGAAAGTACAAATAGCCAGTCACACTCAGTTTTAGAACGATTAACCCCTGGGGCACAAAACTCTTTGCACTATGTAACATAAGTCACAAGGCCACTAGGTGAACTCTCAAGGAGCCACCAAAATCCTATTCAATCTAATGATCAACAACGTTCTAAGTGAAATATTATAACCACACCTGAGTCAACTAATCATGACTTGACTATCCATTCTTTCCGAATCCTCAAGTTAACCCAACTTGTCTAGACCTACCCCCAGCAGTAACACCATATACAGTAATATTAGCTAATGTTCCAAAACTGAGGGTCAACAAAAATGAACCCTGGGACTCTTTGAGAAACAAGGCTTTGCACTGGCTCGGGGCAAAAACAGGGTTGACAGAGGAACCTTTTACGGAATTCAAAATGGCTAGAAGAGTGAGTTGGCTGGGTAGAGATTATAAAAACCTGGCAGGGGATTGCATAGGCTTAACATTTAAAACCCCACAACTAGTGAAGACTATCCTTTGGAGAGCAGGAAACAAAAATATAACGTCCTGTGATATTAATGTTCTACCCCTGGGCTACTTTTACCAACCTCCTCTGAATATGGGATCGGGAAATATTAGAAGTAAAACCCATGACAATAACTATCTCAAATATAACGTTGCAGTGCAAAATAGGTTTGACCTTCTCCCTAATCTAGACGAGATTGATTGACTGATCAACATAGATACAAACAACCCCCTAACTGAGACACTTGACCTACTCACCCCAGTAGATGCGCCCAAGCTAACTCCAGTAATTGTTTGTATCCAGGCAAAGGGTGTAACGGTAAATTATGAAGATAGTCCACCTGGTAGTATACCTATAAATCCAACCATTTCACCTCCCACCCCGGGGATAACATCGCCAAACGAGATGGGCAGGGCTCATAATCTACCATTAGAAACCACAGATCTACACGTGGTTTCAAGTGTCAAAAATGAAGCGATGGAAGATATCACTGTACTATTTTGGAACGTTGCAGGACTGCGCTCAAAAGTGATAAACCCTGTGTGGCTTGACTTCGTGGGAAAATTCAACATTTTATGCCTCGAAGAAACTTGGGCGGTAGACAGTATACATATTAACGGTTATAAGACCTTCCATACACCTGCAGTCCCCTCTGTACATGAGAGACGCAAAGGAGGTCTATGCTTTTTTCTGTCTAACATGGTGAATGTAGATAAGATAACTCTGTCAACAGCTAATAGTTATTATCAAATTGTGACAATGTATCTGGATAAACATCAATGCTGTGTACTACTTAATTTCTACAACAATGCCCCTAAAGATCGAATAACGGGAGTATTGAAGGAATTAAGCAGAGATTTGAACAAATTACACCGTGATAATACAAAGGATGTGCTTACTGTATGGGGGGGTGATTTTAACGCTTGCTTGTGCCCATCAAGCTGAGGGGAAAACTGTGGTCTAATAGCTGATGATGATAACACATACCCCCACTTCCCCCACACACTATATGGGGAGCTTTTAAACGAGATTCTGTTCTCATTTGATCTAACTTTTGCTAACAATCTCTGTTCCCCCCAGTTCCTTTCACCCAGACATTTAATGGGAGAGGTATGAATTCAATAATCGATGATATCATTCTGCCTTGTAGGTACGCGGCAAAACTCAAATTTTTTTAAATACACGATATATCGGTGAGCGACCATTTTCCGCTTAGCATCAGTTTATCTTTATTGACCCAAGTACAAAGTAAGCAGGGCAATCCTAATCATAGGGTCCAAAACATAGTGCTGGATAAAATAAATGGTTATTCATTGCGGTGGTCCCAGATAGAACCCACAGAATTCACAAAGAAAATTCTGGTAAATTGTCAAAAATCCTTTTTGTTGTGCTTGGACGAGATGATGCCTCACGATCAGATCCTAAGAGCCTATGCGCAGATAACATCCGAAATAAAAAACACACTGAGGGTTGGTAAAAAAAAAAAAACACATGCGAACAACCAAGGATGGGTTAACTTAAATTGCACAAAAGCTTACTCAAGATTAAAGCAAGCGCTGCATAACCCTATAAGAGACAGCAGGGAAATAAGGGAAGCAAGAAAAGGATATAATCAGGCCCTGAAAGCACGCAAATCCGAATTAAAAGATATGGCTTGGGCGACGCTATGCGAAACAACCCTGAAAAAAGACAGCACAGCATTTTGGCGTGCGGTAAACGCCCCATTCCACTCAGATCATGATTTACCAACCATAGAGACTGCCATAGATGAACAACAGTGGGTGGAGTACTTTCCCAAATTGTACAAGCAGGAAGTGGAAGGAAGGAACACGACAAATGCATTAACACATAAGGGAAATAGTAATTTAGACAATTATCCGATAGACCTTTGTTTTACATTAGACGAGATCACCTCCGCAATAACTGCAAGCAAGGGAGGGAAGGCGCCTGGCCCAGACTGAGTGCCAGTAGATCTTTTAAAAGCAAACATCCCATTATGGGGCCCATTTTAACTCTGATACTAGCAGCATGCTGCTCTACAGGTTTCATAGAGACTTGGTCGGAGTCATTATTGGTCCCTATATTTAAAAAGGGCGACAGACAGAACCCAGCCTTTTATCACCCAATATCCTTGCTGGATTCCCTGGCCAAGGTGGTGGGTAGGATTGTACTTAATCGATTGCAAGACTGAGCAGAAGACAAGAATATACTCTCAGACGTACAATTTGGCTTTCGGGAGGGACTGGGTACACTGGAACAAGGATTAAACATAAACATCCTGATAGGGAAGTACACGCGGTCCAAACAAGGTAGGCTATACCTTGCATTTGTCGACCTTATGGCAGCTTTTGACTGCATGCTCCACGACAAGTTATGGAACATCTTAACTGAGATGGGGGTGGAAACTCCTCTTATCCTTTTCTTGAGACAGCTTTATGGGAACGCGATTGCAAGAGTCCGGTATGGAGAAAAGGGCGAATGCACTGCACCGTTCAATGTGGAGAGGCGGGGTTAGACAGGGTTGCGTCCTCGCACCTTTTCTATTTACATTATATAACAATGCTCTAGAACGCGTAATGGTAGAGAAGGGCCTGGACGCACCACAAATAAACAACCGCCCTATACCCGCCCTTCTCTATGCGGACGATGCAGTGTTGATGGCAAGGACACAATTGGTACTCCAAAGAGCCCTTACAGCTTACACCGAGGACATGGATAATCTGGGACTGAAAGTAAATACGACTAAAACTTTCATCATGAGGTGTGGGAAAGGTAGTGCCAAATGTAGGGACATGTTCATTGGTAATAGTAAGGTGGAATTTATCAAGACATTTCCCTACTTAGGCATTTTCTTTTATCATAAGAGAACATGGTCCCAAGCAGAAAAAAATAGGAGCTTGCTTTTTATGAAATCGACAGCTGCTTTGGCCAATTTCGCCAGGAAATTGGGAAGAAGGCCACTTGTGGAGATGTTACATATTTATCAGGCGAAATGCGTCAGTATGGTAACATATGGCGCTGGATTCTGGGGGTACCGAGACACAAAACCCATTCAGCAGGTAGAGAATACCTTCTTAAAATCTCTCCTGGCGGTACAAGGAAGTACCTCAACGTATATTTGCCACTCCGAGCTTGGGTTATCGTATATTTCAGATTTGATAAAATGTCAACCAGTCCTTTTGTGGCACAGGATTTGGACTTCAGTAAAGACGACCTTGAACCGCAAAATTTAAAAAGATAGCCTTAAGTTGGACAGGGCCCTGGATATTCCATGGTTAAAATTTATAAAGGACTTTGCCAATGACCTAGGCCACCCCGAATATTTTGACGATCCCGGTTCTATAAGCTCTGTCTCCAGAAAAGACTTTAAAAAGCTCTGTATGACGCATCTGGAGGAGAATAGGTTTGTGGTCGAGGCACTCAAGCCCTCGGTTCAGTCCAACCAGCTGACGCTGACCACCTTAGGGATGCAGCCCTATCTTGAAACGACATTAAGTGCCTATGATAGATTTTTATTAACACGTTTTAGATTTGGTATTTTCCATCACTTGGTAAGCTTTCCTATAATAAACGACTGGGCTATAGAATTAAGCAGATGTCCATTTGATGAAAAGGCCCAGCAATCAACAATTCATGTGGTTTTATTTTGTAAGTTTTATGCAATTCAAAGAAGAAGATGGATTTTACCAATTTTAAAGCAAATGGGCTTGAGACAATGTAGACCAGCACTTGTAGCTCTGCAATTTCTAGATAATGAATACTTGATAAAGTCAATCTCGTCATTTTTAAAATGCATAGTGAAATGCAGAAAAACTATTCTTATTTGAATCATTCATGTTATCCTTTTTAATTGAAATTAAATTATCGCGACCAGTTATTTGAACCTTTTCCCATTGTGTAATTAGACTGAAAATTTTACCCCAGCTAATTTTTTAATGTATGTGATATTGAAATGTTTTTAAATCTATGGGGCATATTAGCAAGCCCCTTATCGCTGCTTTTGCGGCCGTTTTTGGCCGAAAAGCGGCGATAATTATATCGCGGTATCACCAAGGACACGCTAACAGGCCTTAGCGCGTGTTCCCTGGTGATAGCGCCTGTTTTACTAACGCCTTGCTTCGCATCGCTAATGAGATGCGAAGTAGGCGTTCCTGACATAACTCCAAGGGAAATCATCGCTAACGCGGCTCCGGGCTATTAACAAGGATGCCCCGGACCCGCGTAGCGACAATGAAACGCACGCTAAGCCCCCATTAACGCAGGAATTTAAGAACTGATAAATTCCTGACTTATGTATTCATTACATGGGGGTGGATTATTGTGATACGACCACAGGGTCGTATCAGCAAGGCCAACACCGTTTAGTACTGCAACATCGCTGGTTTTTCAGCGATGTTGGCCCATTTCCCCGCTATCGCTGGAATATTCATCGCCATAGCGCTAATCGTTGCTAATACAGCGTTAGCGTGGCGATATATTCCAACGATAGCCGGCGATATAAAAAATCACGCTAAGCAGGGTTAGCGATGATTATCGCCTCTTCTAGCTAATATGCCCCAATGTTTTTATGATTTCATCGCAAAAATCGAATAAAGCTTGTTCTGATCTGATCTGAATACAGTTCCATAAGTTAGAGGTCAGCAATGTTGACATCATTGACAGTGTTGAATGGAAACAAAGAGGGACAGAGAGAGAAAAAGAAAGCCAGACAGATGGAGAGAGAAGATTTGTATTCTTTGGGGGTAAGATGAACTCATAAAGAGAGATATTCAAACAAGGCGAAAAGAAAAACATTTACCAAAGAAAGTAACATTGCCTTAAATTTTGACTGAGGACTCACAATCAGGTAAACTCCAGGATTTGAACACATAGCTTTTGGAGAAAAAGTCAGAGACCTTAACCACTAGGCCACAGTGATTCATGATAGTTTTGCCCTAAAACGTATATATGACATTCACATGAAACACTCCAGTGTATGCAGTGCCATATGTTAGAGTTCACCTATGTTGACATCATTGACAGTGTTGAATGGAAGGAAAGAGGGACAGAGAGAGAAAAAGAAAGCCAGACAGAGGGAGAGAGAAGATTTGTATTCTTTGGGGTAAGATGAACTCATAAAGAGAGATATTCAAACAAGACAAAAAGAAAAACATTTATCGAAGAAAGTAACATTGCCTTTATTTTTGACTGTGGACTCACAATGATTTGAACATATAACTTTTGGAGTAAGGGTCTACAATCTTAACCACTAGGACACAGTGACTTGTGAATTATATACTCAAAAATGTATATATGACATTCGGATCAAACACTCCCGTGTATAAAGTGTCATGGGTTAGAGTTCACCTATTTTGACAGTGTTGAATGAAAGGAAAGAGGGACAGAAATAGAGAGAAGATTTGTATTCTTTGGGTAAGACATACTTGTAAAGAGAGGTATTCAAACAAGGAGACCTTAACCACTAGGTCACAGTGACTCATGAGTAATCTGCACAAAAACGTATATATGACATTCGAATTAAACACTCCAGTGTATGCAGTGCCGTGGGTTAGAGTCCACCTATATTGACATCATTAACAGTGTTGAATGGAAGGAAAGAGGGAGTGAGAAAAAAGAAAGCAAGACAGAGGGAGAGAGAGATTTGTATTCTTTAGGGTAAGACACACTCATAAAGAGAGATATTCAAACAAGGCGAAAAGAAAAACTTTTATCAAAGAAAGTAACATTGCCTTAATTTTTGACTGAGGATTCACAACCAGGGAAACGCCATGATTTGAACACCTAACATTTGAAATAAGAGTCAGAGACCTTAGCCACTAGGAAAAAGTAACAGATAAGTAATCTCCACGAAAACTTATATATGACATTCTGATCAAACACTCCAGGGGAAGTAGTGCCATGGGTTAGAGTTCCCCTATGTTGACAGTGTTGAATGAAAGGAAAGAGGGACAACAAGATTTGTATTCTTTGGGGTAAGACATACTTGTAAAGAGAGATATTCAAACAAGGAGAAATGGAGACCTTAACCACTAGGCCACAGTGACTCATGAGTGAACTGCACAAAAACATATATATGACATTCGAATTAAATACTCCGGGGTATGCAGTGCTGTGGGTTAGAGTTCACCTATATTGACATCATTGACACTGTTGAATGGAATCAAAGAGGGAGAGAGAGAGAAAAAGAAAGCGAGAGAGAGGGGGAGAGAAAATTTGTATTCTTTAGGGTAAGACATACTTGTAAAGAGAGATAGCAAAGAAGGAGAAATGGAAAACATGTATCAAAGAAAGAAATAAAAGCCTTTATTTTTGACTGTGGACTCACAACCAGTAAAACATCAGGATTTGAACACATAACCTTTGGAAGAAGAGTCTCAACATTAACCACTAGACTACAGTGACTCATGAGTCATTAACACAAAAACGTATATATGACATGCCTATCACACACTCAAGTGAATGCAGTGCCAGAGGTTAGAGTTCACCTATGTTGACATCATTGACAGTGTTGAATGGAAGGAAAGAGGGACAGAGAAAGAAAAAGAAAGCGAGACAGAGAGAGACGATTTGTATAATTTAGGGTAAGACATACTTTTAAAGAGAGATAGTCAAAGAAGCAAAAAATATTTTCCAACGTTTATCAGAGAAAGTACCATTGCCTATAATTTTCCATCAGAAACAACAACCACTGAAACACCCGGATTTGAACACATAACCTTTGGAGAATGACTCGAGTCAGAGACCTTAACCACTAGGCCACAGTGACTCATAATTGATCTGCATGAAAACTTATATATGACATTTGCATCAAACACTCCAATGTACGCAGTGCCGTAAGAAAGAGAAGAGGGACAGAGAGAGAAAAAGAAAGCCAGACAGAGGAAGAGAGAAGATTTGTATTCTTTGGGGTAAGATGAACTCATAAAGAGAGATATTCAAACAAGGCGAAAAGAAAAACATTTATCAAAGAAAGTAACCTCGCCTTAATTTTTAACGTAGGACTCACAAACAGTGAAACATCAGAATTTGAACACATACCCTTTGAAGTAAGAGTCAGAGAACTTAACCACTAAGACACAGTGACTCAGGAGTGGAAAACACGAAAACCTATATATGACATTTGGATCAAACACTCCAGTGTATGCAGTGCCGTAGGTTAGACTTCACCTATGTTGACATCATTGACAGTGTTGAATGGAAGGAAAGAGTGACAGAGAGAGAAAAAGAAAGCCAGAGAAGATTTGTATTCTTTGGGATAAGACAAACTTGTAAAGAGAGATATTCAAACTAGGAGAAATGAAACATATTTTCCAACATTTATCATAGAAAGTACCATTGCCTATAATTTTACCTCAAGAACCACAACCATTGAAACACCAGGATTGCAACACATAACCTTTGGAGTAAGAGTCAGAGACCTTAACCAATTGGCCACAGTGACTCATTGTTGCACTGCTCGAAAACTTATATGTGACATTTGAATTAAACACTCCAGTGAATGCAGTGCCAAAGGTTACAGTTCACCTATGTTGGCATCATTGACAGTGGTGAATGTAAGGAAAGAGGGAGAGAGAAGATTTGCGTTCTTTGGGGTAAGATGAACTCATAAAGTGAGATATTCAAACAAGGCGAAAAGAAAAACATTTATCAAAGAAAGTAACATTGCTTTAATTTTTGACAGAGGACTTACAATCAGGAAACGTCAGGATTTGAACACATAGCCTTTGGAGAAAGAGTCAGAGACATTAACCACTTGGCCACAGTGCCACATGAGTAATCTGCACAAAAACCTATATATGACATTCGCATCACACACTCCAGCGGATGCAGTGCCATAGGTTACAGTTCCCCTATGTTGACATCATTGACAGTGTTAAATGGAAGGAAAGAGGGAGGAAAAAAAAAGCCAGACAGAAGATTTGTATTCTTTAGGGTAAGACATACTTTTAAAGAGAGATAGTCAACCTAGGAGAAATGGAGACCTTAACCACTAGGCCACAGTGACTCATGAGTGATCTGCACAAAAACGTATATATGACATTCGAATTAAACACTGCGGTGTATGTAATGCCGTGGGTTACAGTTCACCTATATTGACATCATTGTCAGTGTTGAATGGAAGGAAAGAGGGAGAGAGAAAAAGAAAGCCAGACAGAGGGAGTGAGAAGATTTGTATTCTTTGGGGTAAGACATACTTGGAAAGAGAGATATTCAAACAAGGAGAAATGGAAAAAAAATTGCAAGATTTATCAGAGAAAGAACCATTGCCTATACTTTTACCTCAGAAACCACAACCGGGGGGCGCTAGAGGGCACACAAGCAAGATGGCCGCACTTGCGTGAGGCTCTTGCAGTTCGGGACCGAGCAGTAGCATAATCCTGCCCAAATGCCCACATACCGAGAAGCACTAAGTGGAGACTAGAACTGGAGGACCTGCTGCCGGTTGTGAAGGTACCAGCGGCTGTCATAGAGCCTGGGACACCGAGAAACGCGACCTGAGGCTGCCGGCGGCCGCGCTGAAGACAAAATGGCGGCTAAACCCTTCCAGATTGCGGCGTGATCAATGGAGCCGGTCCGATGTGGAACGGCCTCCTGGCAGCTGTGGTGAGGAACAAGCTGCAGGTGAGCGAGAAGCTCTGCAGAGCGAGGGGACGTGGCTGATCGGCGCAGCGGATGGGGCTGAGGACGCGACTTGTCTGCGCGGCACCCGTGAGTAGATAACGGACTGCGGGGCGATAGCGAGAAGCTATCGGCGTGACTGCCTGCTGCCAGAGACCGGACCCCTGAGCTGCACTGCGAGCTGGCCCAAAGCGAGACTGCCACCCTACAACACGGTGAGACCCGATCATGATGCGCTGTGCGTGGGGCTGACAGAACGGAGTGCCCGCGCTGTACAGCGCCCGATATACAAAGAGATACGCCACCTCCATGATGCAGAGTCAAAGCGCACGCCCATGGATATACAAATATGGCGCCCTGCAGGATGAACTAACAGCGAGGGCGCAGTGGGAGGAAAGCCATACATGTGCCAGCAGCATTTGGATAGGCACTGGGACCTGGGCGTTGGCTACTAAACACAAGCGAAAGGGGGAAATACTCACTAGGGGAAGAAACGGACGCAGCGCACAAGGCGGAGAGCACCCCTGAGAGGACCTACCACTAAACACGCAAAGACGCGCCCCAAAGCATCGTGACGGAGGGCGCGAACTAAAAGTTGCAACGGGACCTCTGCGCGTGTGGGTGGAGTGACCAGCCTTCCCTATTTGCTGAACTGACCACAAGCACACCCTTAGGCGCAAAGAGAGCGCAGCATCAAAATCTGAGGGCAGACAAACAAAGCTGCAATTTGAGGCCCTGAAATCTACCCGCGCGCATAGTGAACCTGAACAGACCATGGCAGAGGGACCACTCTCTGGAGGCTAGACCTCGACTGAAGACCTTAAGGACTTGCTACTCGCAGCGAAAACGAGCCTTACCTCCATTGAGGCTAAGATGGATGTGATGAACACCCGCATGGACAACGTCACACATAAAATAAATCAACATGAAGAACGCATAACAGGCACTGAGCAATGTATATCTAACCTAGAGGACACAGCCGCGGGAAGCACGAAACATCTGACCGACATGGAGCGGCTCCTAAAGGTGATAGCGGCTAAAAATGAGGACTTAGAATCGAGATCATGCCACAATAACCTCAGAATTCTTGGAATACCAGAGACCACAAACACTGGACGAATGGAGGACTTTGTGGAACGCCTGCTGACAACGGTTTTTGAACGAAGCGCGTTCTCGGCCATGCTAATAGTGGAAAGGGCACACCGATCTCTTGTTAGTCGACCACCGCCGGGAGCCCCTCCGCGCCCGATAATTGCAAGACTGTTGAACTACAGCAATCGAGGCACCGCCCTCTACCTGGCACGAGACAAGCAGCAAATATCCTTTGAAGGCTCCGCCGTTGCAATCTACCCAGACTTCACCTTGGCGGTCCAAGAGGCTCGTAAGAAGTTCGGTCTCATCAAGAAGATGCTCCAGCAGGCAAACCTCCCCTATGCGATGCTCTTCCCGGCCCGCCTTTGCATAACGCATCAGGGGAAGCAACACTTCTTTACAAATCCGCAGCATGTTGCAGACTTTCTAAAGACTGTCACCAGGCGCTCGCCGCAGCGGGAGGCGACTCTGAGCCCCTCCCATTCACACTCAGCCCTATCTGACCCAGAGTAAGAAGGATGCTGGACACTCAGCCTGCGGAAAGACAAAAAGCTAAACGACTGCAGTACAGCGTAAAGGAAGATATGGAATGACTATGCCATCTTGTTTGCCGTTAATGGGGCATCGCAACTTGAACACAGTTACGGCATCAAGATTAGAAGTAACCATTGGTATCTCCAGAACTACACCTATGCTTACGGGACATTTGAGGCATTGAACTACTGTCCTGAACACCCTCGTGCCAACGAGGTAGACCTGATGTGCCCTTATGCGCATCCCTTGCAGGACATCCCTATACGAACTTCTTTTCCCTTTTTTCCTGTCCTCCCCAGTTTGGCTACCCACGGGGAGGATATGTTTACAGTTGGGAGGATCCCAGTTAGAATGCTAGAGGGGGGGATAAGGGTGAGACTCATCACGGCAGGTATGGGCTGCTGATGTGGGAGGGGGAGGGAAGGGGCAGGAGTTAGCAACACCTACATTACCACAGATCACAGGCAACATTGCAGGCTACAACACCACCCAAACAAGCAATGCTCGGCACATGTACTATGCATCCCATGGAACACACAATATGAATGGCCCGCCCAGATCCGCCCAGTTATAACTTTGTTACATGGAATGTGCGGGGCCTTGGGGACCCCAGGAAGCGCCGCAATGTCTTGGCCTACTTAGACAGACATAACGTACACTGTGCCCTATTGCAGGAAACTCATATTGGCCCCGACCACTTTTGAGTCCCGATGGGCCTCGCATAGATGCTTCTCGACATACTCCACCTATGCGCGAGGAACAGTAATCCTTATCAAAAAGAACGTCCCATATGTAGCCATGGGGGAGCTGGCAGACCCGCAAGGTCGATATTGCATTATGTGGGGGAGAATGGCAGCCCAGACCATAATGATTGCATGCTGTTATGCCCCCAGCGCCGACGACCCCGAGTTCTTCAATATCATATGGGGAAAGTTCATAGACATAGGCTCCACACACGTGATCTGGGGGGGAGACTTCAACGTAACCTTAGATCCGACGCTAGATCGACAGAACACACAACCCCACCACTACACGAACGCTCAAAGACAGCTGCGAGAGATAGTTATAGAACATGGACTATTGGATGCGTGGAGAAGCCTACACCCCACTGATAGGGAAGGCACATGTCACTCCATGATGCACTCCTCATGGTCGCGCATAGATGGCTGGTTCTTGACCAGAGGCTTAAAAGAGTGGCTTACTGCTTCTAGACACTTGCCGCGCACGTATTCTGATCATTCACCCATGCTGACTAGCCTCACCCCACCCTGCACACTGACACCATATCAGTCTTGGAGATTGCCGACGACTGCCTTGCACGACATCCCATTCCGTGCGGAATTGCAGCAGGAGATCACTGACTTTTCCCCCCGTAAAATTAACACAGTGACGCAGTTCTCCACGGTATGGGAGGCATTTAAAGTGACCAGAAGGGGGATCTGCATTGCCAAGGGGGGAGGTATTCTGAGGGATATTTGCAGTACCCTGAGGAAGCTTGAGACTGAACTTAAGCAACTAGAGAGACAATTGCAATCTGCACCCGGTCCAGATTTGCAGAAACAGCTTAGAGACAAACTGACGGAATATCAGGAGACAGCAGAGCGGGAATGTACATTTCGAGGGAAATACTACAGCGCCAGGCAATATGGAGAAGGGGAACGTCCGGGAAGGCTCTGGCTGAGCTGACTCGAACTCTGAGATTTTCCAGCACTATACTGGAGGTTGTCGACTCAGATGGCCACATAAATAGGGATACCTCAGACATCCTAGAGACATTTCACACGTTCTACAAAACCCTATACACAACGCACAGGACGCAGCCAATAGAGTTTGAGGCATACTTTGAGGACATAGCGCTGGGATGGCTGGGAGACACCCAAAGAGAATTCCTACTAGCAGATTTCGAAGATGCAGAGATACGCACTGCAATTATGCAGCTAAGGTCTGGCCGGGCCCCGGACCCGTACAGCCTTACTGCGGAACTTTATAAAACATACTGCGACACTCTCATTCCGATGCTGAAAAACATATATGAGGAGGCTCGAGAGACAGGCATACTTCCACAAACGATGCGCGAAGCGCTCATTATCTCCATATTGAATCCAGGGAAATCAGGCGATAGATGCGACTCCTACAGGCCGCTCTTGCTCACAAATTGTGATGCCAAAATACTGGCTAAACTGCTAGCCAACCGAATAAGCCCCCTGATGAATGCCCTAGTGTTGCCAGATCAGTCCGGCTTTGTGCCGGGCAGAGCGACATCGCATAACCTACGAACTCTCTTCGCTCTTCTACAGGACACTGACCTAGCTGCTTTGGCTGACTTTTTAGACGCCACAAAGGCATTTGATTCCCTTGAATGGAACTACTTGGCAAGCGTTCTGAAACGTATGGGCTTTCCACCCCCTTTCTTAGCCTGGATCCAACTATTGTATACTAAACCACAAGCTAAGCTGATCATCAATGGGATGTGCTCCCCTAGATTTTGCATCACAAGGGGAATGAGGCAGGGGTGCCCGCTCTCCCCTATACTATTCGCCCTGGCCATGGAGCCACTGGCGGCTAAACTCAGACAGCACCATCGCGAATACGCTCTTCAATAACCCTTTCTGCAGTTCGGAGGGAACTCGGGGTCACTATCAACTGGAGCAAGTCACAGATTTTCCCTCTCACAGCTGCAGTCAAGAGATACATACCAGACTTCCCCTTAACTTGATGCAATAGCGAAATTAAATATCTGGGGATAGTAATCAATAGGGATAGGGAACACCTCATGAGGGCTAACTATGGCAAAGCGTTGAGTACAATAACGGATTCCATTACCAGGTGGATTGCTATGCCTCTCTCCTTGGCAGGACGGGTGGCATTGATCAAAATGGTGGTCCTTCCAAAGCTACTCTACCTCTTCATAAACATTCCTTATGCACCCAGCAAACACTTCTTCAAAGCACTTAAATCGCAGCTCATTCGGCTGACATGGGGCGGCAAGCAACCCCGCCTCAAGTGGGAAACACTGATTCTACCCTTTGACAAGGGTGGGTTCGAGGTGCCGGACATGCAGTTATACTTTTGGTGCGCCAGGCGCACTTCGCTGCGTACTGGATGCACCTGCCACTGTACATGCCACACCTCGCAGTGGAACACTGGCCCATGGTCCCGACCCCTTACCCGGCATATATAAGCGCTCAGACTGACACTAATGATAAAGACCCCACCACAGTGGAGTGCACCAACAGGGCGTGGAGGGCTATCGCTGATCGCATGCAAGTAGGTAAGATGTACTCTCCTCTACTGCCGCTACCTGGCCGCCGAGACATTCCAGTCACACAGGAGGGGAGATGCAGACAAATGCTGCGGAAATTTGACATACACACTTGGGGGGCACTTTACGCGGGAGAGATGTTTCTCACCCGAGAACAGTTTTTTAAAGACTGCCAACCTACAACCATGGAGCTCTTTATGTACGTAAGGCTCGGGCACGATGTGAAATCAGCCACCCCGACTTCCCAAATGAGCCATCCACTTTTACACCACTACATGCTTTACTTCAGAGGACTACCCCGACCAATATAGTGTCCCTGCTGTACCGAACCACTCAGATAGATAGTCCACATACTACTCAGGTAGCACGGGCTAGATGGGAGGAGGACCTGGGCGACTCTCTCCGGGATGAGCAATGGACATATTGCTGCCAGCAAATGGGACAAATATCGGCCAGTAGCAGAATTCGTATCATACACTTTAAATATCTCCACCGTCTGTATTATACCCCTGCGAAGCTATGCCGCTTCTGCCTCAGGGATAACGATAAGTGTGACAGGTGTGGCAGGGAAAACACTGACTTTCTGCAACTGGCTTGGGAATGTGCCCCCATTAGAGCATACTGGGACACCCTGCTGGGAGTCCTCAGTCAGATGGTGGGGACCTCAATAACGAAAGCCCCCCACATTACACTGTTGGGATATACAAAAGACTTTAAAGCCCCGCTCAGGCGATTCATATCGCTTGGATTACTGCTAGCTAAACTGCAGGTGGCCTGCGGGTGGGGGAGGGGGAGGGCCCCAAAGTTTAAAGAGTGGATGCAAGACCTAATATTCTGTCAGGAGCAACTGACTATCTATGCGGAACTAATGCCGATCTCGCCCAGGCCCGAGATATCTGGGAGCCCCTGCAAACATACTTACAGGCACAAGCGACTGAGGCAGGCATGACAGAGACGGACCCTGAACACCCAAGAACCACACAGCTGACAGATAGTTAGGCATGGATATGGTAGAGGGACCCAATGGGAGGAGAAAAATGTGCAGATGGGACTATTCTCGGGCCCCGGCACTGGAAGGCCAAAAGGAACTGAAATGGTGCAAGGACCAAACGAACTGTGTGCATTGCTGTCAAAATTATGCCTGTATTTACGTTATCCATATGATGTCGCTTTGTATAGCTGGCCGGTGCCGGCCTATGTTGCTGTTTAATGATGAAAATCAATAAAAAGAGTAAAAAAAAAAAAAGAAACCACAACCAGTGAAACACCAGGATTTGAACTCAAACTTTGGAGTAAGAGTCAGAGACATTAAATACTAGGCCACACCCTCCTCTCCTACAGCGGAGACATAGTACTGTTAGAATTTGGGGCCCCGGGACTAGTGAGGGAAACAACTTCAATTGTAAGATCCTAAGCTGTAATATAGCAGGGCTAAGAAGGAAAAGTGAGGATCCTATGTGGCTTGATTTTTTAAGAGAACACGATATCGTGGGTCTACAAGAGACATGGGACAGGCAAAATAATTTTTGGTTGGATGGGTATAAGTCTTATTGTGAGCCTGCACGGCCCTCTCCAGCAGGAAGAGCGAAGGGGCGTCTCTTAACTTTAATTTCACTTAAGTTGTTAGGAATCCACTGTGTTGTGGATGCTGGATCTTGCAATTGTTTAGCGATAGAAATCACCCCTGCTAATACAATTAAATTGTTGATTGTTAATTTTTGTAACTCGCTTGAGAGTAAATTTTTAAATGAACATACATGTAACCTGAAATGTCTCTTAGAGGATTATAGAATGAAGCAAAACACTTCTTATTCGATTATAATTTTGGGCGATTTTAATGTTCATTTATGTATTAAGAACTGTCACGTTGCAGATTTTTTAGGACCAGCTAATTCCTTTAATTCCCACTTCGAGCATACACGGCAAGGAGAATGTCTGGAGGATCTCTTGGCTGCAGTAGACCTCATCCAACCTAGCATAAACACTAGTGAGGTGAGGAATACTACTTTTAAGGCAAGAGGACGGGATTCTATAATAGATTATATATTCATCTCCCCTGTGTTGTCATCTCAGGTGGTCTATTATAATGCACAGTGGTCTCATTATAGTGACCACAATCCCGTCCAACTAGAGTTAGGAGGGGGTACTGGCTTAAAGGACAAACAAGGGAAATCCTCCATTGACACTTGTTTAAAACCTTCTGACCAGGGTTGCAGGCTAAAATGGACCAAAATAATCCCGGACCTTTTCCTCCAGGACCTTTGGAAAAGTGCCGAAAACAACTTCGACATCTGTCTGGATCCAACAAGCTTGGGGGCCGAGGTTCTTTCGGCATTTGAAGGCATATGTGTCCAGGTAGCGACAGGCCTCACTCTGCCCAGTAGAAGGCACATTGAAACAGGCGAGATATGGTTTGACAGTAATTGTTCAGAAGCACACCAAAAGCTTGTCACTGCACTAAAACAGGTCCCATGAGTTAATACTTATATAGCCCTGTTAAGGAAGTCCTATAAGTGTGTTTTGAATACCTGCAAAAATTAAATGAAAGAGGAAGCTTGGAATGACTTATTAACAGTTGAGGTCCTTAAGGATAGTTCTAGATTCTGGGCAAAAGATAATAAACCCTTTTTTACTGGATCCAATAACTCTCCCCTAGAATGTAATATCACAGAGGATCAGTGGTGCTCCCATTTTAAATCCACATACGAGGGCCTGGCTGGGTTGGGATCTCCTGCTACCCTAGATCATGAATTGAGCTCCCCTGTATTGGTTTTTAATGCAGGAGATGTTGAGCAAGCAATCAATCGAATGACCATTAACAAGGCCCCCGGACCGGATGGTGTGCCGGCCGATTTGTATAAACAGAGTCCGATCCTTTGGGCAAAAGTTTTAACCAAAGTTTCTAATGTAGCTAGTCAACAGGGATTTCTGTTATCCTGGTCCCACTCCACTATCATTCTGGTCTTTAAAAAATGCCAGAGAAGTGACCCAAGCTGTCACAGGCCTATATCCCTCATTGACTCATCGGTAAAAGTTCTAGGTTGAGTGATTTTAAGCAAACTGGGATTGGTTAAATGTTACTGGTGTATTAACAGATCTCCAATATGGTTTTAGAAAAGGTAGGAGCACACTAGATCAGTGTTTAAATTTGCACTTACTAGTCGGGAAATATGCAGTGGCCAAGGCAGGTAAGTTACAATTGAGCTTTATGGATTTATCCTCGGCTTTTGATCTAGTCAATAGATCAAAGTTATGTGCAATATTGATTGATATGGGAATGGATCACTGTTTGGTCTATTTTTTGGCTGATCTTCACAGGGATCTTTTTGCAAGGGTGAGAGTTAGTCAAGATGGTAAATGCACAAAGCACTCTAGCATTGGTAGAAGTGTCCGACAGGGCTGCATTTTAGCTCCCCTGCTTTTTACCCTTTATATAAATAGCCTAGGCACCTCCCTATGCTCTGCAAGCCCAGATATTCCACGTGTAGGGGACAGGGTTATCCCTGCCTTACTATACGCAGACGATGCGGTTTTGTTGGCGCGTACAGCGGTAGGGCTTCAGAGGCTGTTGGATTCCTTTGGGTCCTTTATGCAATCTTTAAATCTAATTGTCAACAAAACCAAATCGCATAAGATTATTATGGGCCAGAGACCAAAAAAGCTCAAAACTTTTTTATTGTGAAGGTATAGAGCTGTCAAGGGTAACCTCTTTGTCTTACTTGGGGGTCTTGTTCGATGAGAGGGGTTCGTGGGTTCCCCAGCAGAAAGCAAATAAATATGCCATGGCAAGATCCACAGCAGCCGTCCATGTTTTGCACAATGACTCGGGGCAAGCCAATTGAAGCCATGCTTAATATCTATAGGTCTAAATGCATTGCTATTGCGAGGTATGGGTCTGCGATTTGGGGATACAAATTGGCTGAGGGGCTTCAGACAGTTGAAAGCAAGTTTTTAAGGCTTCTCTTGTCAGTTCCCCAATCTACCCCCACCTATGTTATTCACCAAGAACTGGGCATTGGCTATGTTTCTGACTTGATAGGGTTGGCTCTTGTGGTATGTTGGTTAACGATTTGGACTAATCCAGAACTGGCACTGAATCAAGAGATAGCCAGTGATTGTGTCCCCATGGAGAGATCAAGTAGAATCCCGTGGTTACATGTTAAGTCACTTTTAAATAAACTTGGGCGCCCAGAACTCTTCGTCTCCCAGGAGAAAATACAGAAAGAGGACCTGGTGTGGGTTAAAACACACATTTTAAACGTGTTGTCTGCAGAAAGAGAGGTGATTGAGATAATGAAACCAACTGTGAAAGCTTATCTCCTGCTAAAAACCGCAGCACAGACAGAATCTTACTTGACATTTGTCATTAAGCCTTTCCACCGCATTCTTTTAACTAGATTTTGTTTTAATCTCATTCACTGTTTATTAGCAGACTCACAGAGATGGAGTAGGGTGAACGATCTAGGCCCTTGCACATGTGACAATTTTTCGACTCAGGACACCATGCACTTTATAATGTTTTGTGATCATTTTAGCGATATGCGTAGAAAGTTTTTAATCCCTATTTTAAAGGGAAAAAGTTTTATGCAGGGTAGACCTGCTTTATTATATTTGCAGATGCTGAATGATCCTTGGGAGACCTTTAATATTGCCTTTTTAGTGGCAGCTGTGAGGCACAGGAAAAAACGGTATTTTATGTCTTGGAACCCGGTTGGTCCTATAAGATCACATGAATTTGTTTTAACGTATGCCCCCCCATTTGAGAAAATGCTGCTGAATATGATGTAACCTGGTTCGCCTGCTGCTATATCGGAATTACTGGTAATCTGTTTTATTTGTATATTTAAGAACTATGCTGCTGAAATGTTTTATCTCGCCCAATGCTTATTTATGAATTTTATTTTTAATTTCTATTAGTGTTATGATAATTGCTGTATGTTGTGCACTTTTATGCTTTTTATTAACCAAATAAAGTGGATTTGACTGACTGACTCATGAGTAATCTGCTTGAAAACTTATATATGACATTCGAAGCAAACACTCCAGTGAATACAGTGCCATAGGTTAGAGTTCACCTACCTTGATATCATTGACAGTGTTGAATGGAAGGAAAGAGGGACAGAGAGAGAAAAAGAAAGCCAGACAGAAGGAGAGAGAAGATTTGCTATCTTTCGGGTATGACATATTTGTAAAGAGAGATAGGCAAACTAGGAGAAATGAAAAATATTTTCCAACATTTATCAAAGTACAATTGCTTATAATTTTACTTCAAATACCACAACCATTGAAACACCGGGATTTGAACACATAACCTTAGGAGTAAGAGTCTGAGACCTCAACCACCAGGCCTCAGTGACTCATGGATGTGCTCTCTGAAAACGTATATATAACATTTGAATGAAACACTCCATTGTATGCAGTGCCATAGGTTAGAGTTCACCAATGTTGACATCATTGACAGTCTTGAATAGAGGGAAAGAGGGACAGAGAGAGAAAAAGAAAGCCAGACAGAGGGAGAGAGAAGATTTGTATTCTTTGGGGGTAGGGTGAACTCATTCAGATAATATTCAAACAAGGTTAAAAGAGATGCATTTATCTTAGGAATTACCAGTGCTTTAATTTTTGAATGAGGGCTCTCAACAAGTGAAACACCAGAAATTGAACACATAACCTTTGGAGGAAGAGTCCAAGAGCTTAAGCACTAGGCCACAGTTACTCATGAATGTTTGCTACGAAAACCTATATATGACATGCGGATCAAACACTCCAGTGTATGCAGTGCTGTAGGTTAGAGTTCACCTATGTTGACATTATTGACAGTGTTGAATGGAAGGAAAGAGGGACAGAGAGAGAAAAAGAAAGCCAGACAGAGGGAGAGAGAAGATTTGTATTCTTTGGGGTAAGATGAACTCATTTAGAGAGATATTCATACAAGGCAAAAAGAAAATTATTTATCAAAGAAAGAACCATTAACTTATTGTTTGACTGAGAACTCACAACCAGTGAATTACCAGGATTTGATCACATAACCGTTGGAGTAAGAAATATCAAGCACTAGGCCACAGTAACTCATGATTATGCTGCATGAAAACGTATATATAACATTCGAATGAAACACTCTAGTGTATGCAGTGCCATAGGTTAGAGTTCACCTATGTTGACATCATTGACAGTGTTGAATGGAAGGAAAAAGAGACAGAGAGAGAAGAAGAAAGCCTGACAGAGGGAGAGAGAAGATTTGTATTCTTAGGGGTAAGATGAACTCATTAAGAGAGATATTCAAAAAAGGCGAAAAGAAAAACATTTATCAAAGGAATTATCATTTCTTTAATTTGTGACTGAGGACTGTCAACCAGTGAAACGCTAGGATTTGAACACATAACCTTCGGAGTAAGAGTCAGAGACCTTAACCACTAGGCCACAGTGAATCATTAGGGATTTCAACGCAAACTTATATATGACATTCGGATCAAACACTCCAGTGTATGCAGTGCCGCAGGTTAGAGTTCACCTATGTTGACTTTATTGACAGTGTTGAGTGGAAGGAAAGAGGGACAGAGAGAGAAAAAGAAAGCAAGACAGAGGGAGAGAGAAGATTTGTATTCTTTGGGGTTAGATGAACTCATTTAGAGAGATATTCAAACAAGGCGAATAGAAAAACATTTATCAAAAAAAGAACCATTGAGGGCGTGGCTAAGATGGCAGCGCGGTAGGACGTGGATCTGTGTCCCTCCGGCGCTGCCTCCTGAAAGCGTTGTAATCAATACGCTTCCCGGGCCCATCCATCCGCGATTTTAGGGGCTGGCTGCACCGGGGTGTGCTGGGCACCTGAATTGGACGTTTGGTGGACGGTGCGCCGCTGCGTGACTCCGCTGGAGCGCTGAGGAGTCGGGGCCTGCGCGGCCTGGTGAGACCGCGGCCTGGCGTGTGAAGCGGCCGCGGATAGCGAGAGCGGTGCCTACTGCGAGGGGCTGCCCTTGAAGTGCTGGACGGCGGCCGGCGGAGGACGGCAGCCGAAGCAGAGGTGAGGGGGTTGGTTTCCGGCCCTCTGCGGTCCAGGACGGACCTCTGAACAGCGGAGCAGGTCAATCGCGGCAGACGGCCCCGGCCCGGGGTGACCGGACCGGTGGAGCGGAAACCTGGTGCCCGCGCTAAAGGAGCTCCGGTGAGGGTTCCAGCTGCGGCGCTTCTGGTGGTCGGCCCCTACAGAAGGGCACAAGGTGAGACGGGCCCGAGGGTGCGGAGAGCCGAGGCTGCGAGGCTTTGCCCCAGGGCGGCACTAAGTATAGGCAGCACCCCACCCGGGCGTGCTGCGGCCGGGGGAAGCGTGACAGGTGCTTTGGGGCCCTGTCGGTCCGCAGGCCGGCGGACGGCTCCAACACGCGCAGGGCTGTGGTGACCGGGGTCTACAAGGGATCTCTCTGGTGCCAGCCAGGTGGACGGGCTGAGCACTCACCGCTTACCCCATTGGTGATCACCTACAGGAGCTGAGTGACCGGAGGGCTTCCCCCCCGCCCCCCAGCGGACAGCGCCAGGTGAATATTGGCGGACATTGGTGCGCTTGCGCTCTGGGAGCGGTTGGAGGTGGGGTGCGGCCTAGAAGATCTGCAGCGCAGTGGCTAGCGGAGACAGTGGCGGCGGAGCTGGGAGGCGGCGGAGCGCTTGCAGGAGTAACAGGAGGGAGTGACTATGGGACACCTTGCAAGCTGTCGCTGGCCGAGGGTGATTCGGGTCGGGAGGTCTGCAGACCATACAGTGGCCTAGCGCGGTGCCTCTACGGGTTGGGATCGGATATACAGGTACAGGTGGCGGCTCGGCGGACGGCGTAGCGCTCCTGCACACGAGGCGCCCCAGTGAGACGGATCCCCCCATGGCTGAGCGGCTTACAGGGCTTTGGCTGGGTGCCCAGCCCCCTATACCTTAGAGCCTAAGGGGAAGTAGAGGAGCGTGAAGTGGGGTTGTACACCCCGTTACCCTGTCAACGAAGTACATACCTCCAAAGGCGATTGTATCAGCGCTGGCGACAGGATTGGAAGCTGGAACTGGGACGCGCAGTGTTGCGGAAGGCCTGTCATGGCGGCAGCAAGAGCCCGTAAGGAGAAATCCCTGAAGGAGCTCCTCCAGAGACAACCTGGCCAGTCGGCAGCTCCAGGTGATAAAGGCCCTACCACACTGGAGGGTGATGACTCCCCAGCGATTAAGGCGTTCATGGTCGAGCTCTTCACGGCCATTAAGGAGGACATCCAGGAGCTCAGATCTCAACTCACCGCTGATCTCAAGGAGGTTCGACGTGATGTGGATGATATAGGTGAGAGGGTGGCGACCCTGGAGGAGCATGATGTCAGTCGGGAAGAAGAACTCCACCACCTACAGCAGGACATGCTGCGCCTACGCGAACAGAACATCGATCTCCAGGCCCATGCGGAGGACCTGGAGAACCGTTCCAGACGGAACAATGTGAGGATCCGAGCAGTGCCGTGGAAGGAGGAGGGAGACGATCTCCGAGCTTATGTTAGCGCCTTATTCCACCAAATCCTCGGGGAAGAGGAGAGCTCGGACATTCAAATGGACCGGGTTCATCGGGTTGGCCTCCCTCGCGGTCCAAAAGCTCCACCTCCTGATATCCTTGTGTGTGTACACAACTTCCAACTGAAAGAACGCATCCTCCGGAGAGCTCGTGAGCAGCAACCAGTTCAGTTCCAAGATCTTGCTACATCAACACTTGCGAAGCGCAGAGAGTTTAAACCTGTTACCACCTATCTACGAGAAAAGAACATACCTTACTCTTGGGGTCACCCCTTCTGTTTAATATTTAAGCACCAAGGGAAACTGCTGCAGATCAGATCGCTGGAGATGGCGCTGGAGACTCTGGGTATTGACACTGCCCTGTCTGTGGAGGGGGCGGATCGACCAGGTGCTAGCCGTGCCCGCCGCACTTTGGGATGGCAGCGGGTTGGTGGCCCTTCTCCGGGCCGGAAGCCTGATCGGGCCGCTAGCGTCCAAGAGAGAGAAGCGGTGATGTCTTCCTTGTCACAGGTCACTGGGCGCCCTGACACCCCGTGACATTCCTAGCTGATGGCCCCGGGAGGTGTTCTTTGCTGGCGCCGGGGGGGGCGGAGAGAGTCGCCCAGTTTGAGGTTTGCCCTCTCCTCGCGCCACAGGGAACAAGAGTGAGCGCCTTTGTGGACTGGACGGCACTCTCGCCACGACCCCCTGAATTTCACCATTGTGACGAACTTTGGTCATGTTCATGCAGTTAGTTTGTCTCTTGTTGTTCTTGCGATATATGTTATTATTTGGAAATGGGGTTTTTGGGGGGTTTTTAAGGGGTCTCCGCATCGGTGCGCAAATAAGGATTGCAGGGTCTGAGGCGCCTGGAGGTTCCGCTGGCGGCCCACATGTCCCTCCGCCTGTAGCTCACATTTTGCTCTTCCATCTCCCCGCGCTCCGGTGAAGCGCGCAGCAGTGCTCTCGCTTCTTGAAAATGCCAATAGTGATATCTGCCTCCTCCAAGAGACCCACCTGCTGTCCAAAGATACAGTGCGCATGCGCGATAGGCGATTCCCGCAACAATTCTGGTCTTCAGGGGCATCCCAAAAAAATGGGGTGGCTGTCCTGATTGGGGCGTATTGCCCATGTAAAGTGCTCTCTACTGTAGCTGAAATTAAGGGCAGGCTGTTAGCCATCAGGGTACAATGGGGTGAATCACACCTTACACTAGGATCCCTTTACGCCCCCAATGAAAAGCAAGAGTCTTTCTTGCAATCGGCCCTGCCTGAGGTACTTGCCTCCCCAGATGCGGCAATA
The DNA here is from genome assembly GCA_963921515.1 of Calotriton arnoldi. Taxonomy (NCBI): domain Eukaryota; kingdom Metazoa; phylum Chordata; class Amphibia; order Caudata; family Salamandridae; genus Calotriton; species Calotriton arnoldi. The sequence goes on from CAWUFW010004643.1 coordinate 1,465,628, forward strand.
CTGGTAGGGGGTGATCTTAATTTAGTAATGGACCCGGAATTGGACAGGTCGGGGCAGAGATCACATCAGGCTGGGGCCTTTTCGCTAAGGGGGAGGGGTTGGCTGGAAGATAGCGGACTGCATGACGTGTGGTGGACACAACACCCAGGCGAGCGCGACTACACATATTTTTCCGCAGCGCATAAAACGTACGCACGCCTTCACCATTTCCTTGCTTCCTCCTCCCTCATGCCTAGTCTACACTCTTCAGAGATTACTCCCCGCTCGCTCTCTGATCATGCACTCATCTCGGTCCTCCTCCCAGCACAGCGCATGCGAGCATTCCCCCCGGGGTGGCGATTAAGGGATAGTTTGCTGCACTCTGAAGATGTGGTTCAGAGGATATGCGACACTATAGTGCACTATTTTCAGGAAAATGATGTGGAGTCCACTCCTCTGGCGGTTTGGGAGGCTCTGAAACTAGTGACACGAGGAGAGTTCATTGCAGTGGCAGCAACTTACAATGCTTTGCGCAGGGAGCAACGCGCAGAATTTGAGAGGGCGGTGGAGAATTGGAGGCGGTCCATAAGCGCACCGGAGCGCCGCGTGTAGTGGCGTGAATTGGAAAATCGTAGGCGAATGCTGAAACACCTGGATTTGGACAGGGCGGAACACGCTCTTCTGCGCTTGCGCCACAAATTTTACCTTAGTAGCGATAAGTGTGGGAAGATGCTAGCGCATAGGCTACGAGCGGCGACGCAAAGCTCCCTATCACAATCAGTGCGGGATCGCACTGAGTGGAGCAGTCGGCTGATGATAAGATAGTGGAGGCTCTTCGCGATTTTTATCACCTTCTCTATGTGGACCAAACTCGCGCCCACGCGATCCACACCCATATCTGGACGGCTGCGACATAACCTCTCTCTCAAACAGTGTCTGAAAATCTGGATACAGCAATTCGCATAGAGGAGGTGATAGCGGCCATTTCTAAGCTGAAATTAGCTAATCGCTGGACCGGACGGCTTTCCGGCTTCCTTTTATAAAACTTTTTGCGTGGAGCTGGCTCCATTTTTAACTAGGTTGTTCAACTCCTTTCTGATACGGGCATGGTCACGCCTCGATGTCAGAAGCAGCGATCTCGGTGATTCTAAAGCCCGGAAAGGATTCCAGGGATTGTGGATCCTATCGACCCATCTCGCTTCTGAACATTGATGCGAAGTTATTCGCGGGAATACTGGCATCGCGTCTCAGCCCTCTCATGGCTGACATAGTGGACCCGGACCAAGCCGGTTTCATCCCTACTAGACAGGGGGGAGACAACTCCAAAAGGCTGCTACATCTTATTGACCACGTGCACCGCGCTCGGACACCAGCCTTCTTACTATCCATAGATGCTGAGAAGGCCTTCGACCGCGTTGATTGGGGCTACTTATTTGCAGTATTATGCAGGTATGGCTTCGGAGACAATTTCCTGTGCTGGGTCAAGTGCCTATACTCTGCCCCCAGGGCTTTTGTGCGGGTTAATGGCTGTAGATCGGCCCTTTTTTCTGTTGCACGGGGAACACGCCAGGGGTGCCCCTTATCCCCGCTTCTATTCGCGCTCTACATGGAGCCATTTGCTCAACGGATTCGGGCGAATCATAGGGTGATTGGCCTTAAGTTTGGCGCAGATATACATAAAATTAGCTTATACGCCGACGATGTGATCCTCTCACTTACACAGCCACGGTTGACACTGCAGGCTTTGACCAACGAGATCGCGGCCTTTGGAGAAGCTTCGGGATTTAAGGTCAACTTCACGAAATCGCAGATCCTTAACATCTCTATCCCGGCTGCGGTACTAGTAGCCTTACAGCAAGATTTCACATTCGCCTGGTCTAAGCCTGACGTGACCTATTTAGGCTTTAAGCTGACGCCAACCATTGCCAAGACAGTCTCCCTCAACTACGCTCTGCTGCTGGAACAAACGACCAAGGCGCTGGATGCCTGGTCGCGTCTCCGGCTGGCCTGGTATGGGAGGGTGGCCGCGGTGAAAATGACGGTTTTACCCCGCATCTTGTACATCTTTCAAATGCTGCCCATGACCCCACCGCCGGGTACCCTCAAGAAGCTACAATCATTGATTAACAAGTTCATATGGGAGGGTAAGAAGCCTCGTTTTTCGCTTGGGCAAATGACTGCTACGAAAGCGCAGGGCGGTTTGGGCCTTCCTCTCATGGGAGCCTACTACCAAGCGGCTTGCCTCTGATATTTGGTTGAGTGGAATAGACCATTGTCCAGCAAACATTGGAATTTCATGGACCAATCCGTCGCGGGAGTGAACATTTGGCGGGAACTGTGGTTGCCGCGCAAACACAGAGCGTGGGGACTTTATTCCTCCCCGTCACCTCGCCCACGCTCAGGGTGTGGGATCGGCTTGCCGTGGCAAAAGGATGGACATCCTTCCCCTCGCCTATGACCCCCATTGTGGACAACCCCGATTTCCCTCCGGGTCAGACGTCTCCAGTCTTTCAGCGGTGGCGAGAGGAGGGTTTGTTTTTTGATTTGGAGGGTCTGATTCCCTTCACTCAGTTGCGAACGGACTACAACCTATTGGCCGCTGATGCATTCCCCTATCGTCAGGTAGCCCATTGGGTGACGCGGCCTGTCAACTATGCGCGCATGTCCCGTACTCTTACCAATTTTGAAAAATGGCTCGTGCGCAAAACAGATGACCGTAGACTCATCTCTGAATTGTATGCTATGATTATGGCGCGTCCAACGGGTCAACGTACGAAAGCGCAGGTACGCTGGGAAACTGAGATAGGGAGGCCCTTAACACCTAAAGAGTGGGAGCATATCCTATATAGGGCGCATCACACTGCACACAACACAGCAGGTGCTGAATCCGCCTATAAGGTGCTTACATATTGGTACTATACTCCGGCCCGTGTGCATTGCTGGGACAAATCCAAATCCGACCTCTGCTGGCGGGGGTGTGGCTCCACCGGGACTCTAGTTCACTTGCTCTGGCGGTGTCCGAAGTTGGTGCGCTATTGGAATGCGGTCATTGACGACATTGATGCGGCATTCCAGATTGTCTTACCCCGCGCCCCTGAATACACACTGCTGGGCCTTTCCCATCCTAAAGCTTTTCCACTGAAATCACTGAGGGGCAGGCAGATCGCAATGGCGCTCCTGGCGGCGCGACAGGTTCTCCTAGTGCATTGGGGGTCATCTTCGGTGCCTGAACTTATTGATTGGATTCACCGTCTCTGGCAGCTTTTAGCAATGGAGCGCCTTTCACTAAGTGTGGAGGGGAAGGGTAAAGAGTTTATGGAATTGTGGGCCCCTTACTTGCAAATCCTCACAAAAGATATGAGAGAGGTGACATGTCCTAAGTATTTACAGATTCTCAGGCTACTGCCGTTGGAACCGTTGATTCCGACCAGGGACAGCTGAAAGGAGCAATGCTACTATACTAAGTGGGCGCTGGCGGAGAGGTCTGTATAGCGCTGTTAGATCTGATGCGGAGATGGGGGGGAGGTGGGAGGAGGGTAGGGAGGGAGGGTTGTTATTGGGGGTTTTTTGTTTGCTTTATTGTAATAAAACTGTGGATGACTTTAACAGGAGAGTCGACTCAGATGCTAGTCACAACTGTTTTGCGGGGGCCGGCCCTTGGGATGTAGGCCTCAACGCTGTGTACTGGCGCTCTTATATCGCTCTGCCGGCCACGTGATGTAGGCAGTAAGCTGTGTACATGCTCTTGATAATAAAAATGATTGATTCTAAAAAAAGAACCATTGCTTTAATTTTGGACTGAGGAGTCACAAGCACTGAAACAGCACGTTTTGAACACATAACCTTTGGAGTAAGAGTCAGATAACTTAACCACTAGGTTACAGTGACTCCTGACAAATATGGTCAAAAACTTATATATGACATTCGGATCAAACACTCCAGTGTATGCAGTGCTGTAGGTTAGAGTTCACCTATGTTGACATCGACATTGTTGAACGAAAGGAAAGGGGGACAGAGAGAGAAAAAGAAAACCAGACAGAAGGAGAGAGAAGATTTGTAATCTTTCGGGTATGACATACTTGTAAAGAGAGATAGGCAAACTAGGAGAAATGAAAAATATTTTCCAACATTTATCAAAGAAAGTAGCTTTGGGTATAATTTTACCTCAAAACCACAACCATTGAAGCACCAGTACTTGAACACATAACCTTTGGAGAAATAGTCTGAGACCTTAACCACTAGGCCACAATGACTCATGACTGAACTGCATGAATACGTATATATAACATTTGAATGAAACAAGAAAAAGATAGCCAGACAGGGAGAGAGAAGATTTGAATTTTTTGGGGTAAGATGAACTCATAAAGAAAGATATTCAAACAAGGCGAAAAGAAAAACATTAATCAAAGAAAGTTGGCTTAATTTTTTACTGAAGACTCACAAGCAGGGGAACACCAGGATTTGAAGACATAATCTTTGAAGTAAGAGTCAGAAACCTTACCCACTAGGCCACAGTGACTCATAAGTGATCTGCACGAAAACTTATATATGACATTTGTATCAAACACTCCAGTGGATGCAGTGCCGTAGGTTGGAGTTCACCTATGTTGATATCATTGACAGTGTTGAAAGGAAGGAAAGAGGGACAGAGAGAGAAAAAGAAAGCCAGAGAATATTTGTATTCTTTGGGGTAAGATATACTTGTAAAAAGAGATATTCAAACTAGGAGAAATGAAAAATATTTTCCAATATTTATTAGAGAAAGTATCATTGCCTATAATTTTCCCTCAAAAGCAACAACTATTGAAACACCAGGATTGGAACAGATAATCTTTGGAGAAAGAGTCCGACATCCCAACCACTAGACCACAGTAACTGACAAGTCAACAGCATGAAAACTTATATATGACATTCGGATCAAGCACTCCAGTGTATGTAGTGCCTAAGGTTAGAGTTCACCAATGTTGACATCATTGACAGTGTTGAATGGAAGGAAAGAGGGAAAGAGAGAGAGAAAAGAAAGCCAGACAGAGGGAGAGAGAAGATTTGTATTCTTTGGGGTTAGATGAACTCATTTAGAGAGATATTCAAACAAGGCGAAAAGAAAAATAATTATCAAAGAAAGAACCATTGCCTTCATTTTTGACGGAGGACTCACAACCAATGAAACACCACGATTTGAACACATAACCTTTGGAGTAAGAGTCAGATAACTTAACCACTAGGCCACAGTGACTGCAGGCAGCTATGGTCGAAAACCTATATATGACATTCGGATCAACCACGCCAGTGTATGCAGTGCCGTAGGTTAGAGTTCACCTATGTTGACATCATTGGCAGTGTTGAATGGAAGGAAAGAGAGACAGAGAGAGAAGAAGAAAGCCTGACAGAGGGAGAGAGAAGATTTGTATTCTTAGGGGTAAGATGAACTCATTTAGAGAGATATTCAAACAATGCGAAAAGAATAACTTTTAGCAAAGAAATTACCATTACTTTTTGACTGAGGACTCACAAACAGTGAAACCTCAGCATTTGATCACATAATCTTTGGAGTAAGTGTCAGATACCTTAACCACTAGGCCACAGTGACTCATGAGTGACCTCCACGAAAAACTTATATATGACATTCAGATCAAACACTCCAGTATATGCTGTGCCCTAGGTTAGAGTTCACCTATGTTGATATCATTGACAGTGTTGAATGGAAGGAAAGAGGGACAAAGAGAAAAAAAGAAAGCCAGTCAGAGGGAGAGAGAAGATTTGTATTTTTGGGATAAGATGAACTTATTTAGAGAGATATTCAAACAAGTGAAAAAAAAAAAATTCTCAAAGAAAGTACCATTGCCTACATTTGTGACTAAGGACTGATCTTCACTGAAATACTACGATTTGAACACATAACCTTTGGAGTAAGAGTCCAAGACCTTAGGCACTAGGCTACAGTGACTCATGATGGCTGTTCTCAAAAACTTATATATGACATTCGGATCAAACACTCCAGTGTATGCAGTGCCGTAGGTTAGAGTTCACCTATGTTGACATCATTGACAGTATTAAATGAAAGGAAAGATGGACAGAGAGAGAAGAAAAAGCCGGAGAGAGAAGATTTGTATTCTTCAGGGTAAGACATACTTGTAAAGAGAGATAGTCAAACTAGGAGAAATGAAAAATATTTTCCAACATTTATCAGAGAAAGTACTATTGCCTATAATTTTACCTTAAAATCCATACACATTGAAACACCAGGATTTGAACACAAAACCTTTGGAGTAAGAGTCTGAGAACTAAACCACTAGGCCAGAGTGACTCACAAAAGTCGTGCTCAAAACTTATATATGACATTCTGATCAACCACTCCAGTGTATATAGTGCCATAGGCTAGAGTTCACCAATGTTGACATCATTGACAGTGTTGAATGGAAGGAAAGAGGGACACAGAGAGAAAATGAAAGTTAGACAGAGTGAGAGAGAAGATTTGTATTCTTTGGGGAAGGATGAATTCATTTAGATATATATTCAAACAAGGTTAAAAGAAAAACATTTTTCAAAGGAATTACCAGTGCTTCAATTTATGACTGAGGACTCTCTGCCAGTGAAACACCAATATTTGAACACATAAAGTTTGGAGTAAGAATCAGAGACCTTAACCACTATGCCACAGTTACTCATGAGTAATCATGCTGAAAACTGATATATGTTAGAGTTTACCTATGTTGACATAATTGACAGTGTTGAATGGAAGGAAAGAGGGACAGAGAGAGAAAAAGAAAGCCAGCCAGAGTGAGAGAGAAGATTTGTATTCTTTGGGGTAAGATGAACTCATTTAGAGAGATATTCAAACAAGGTGTAAAGAAAAACATTTATCAAAGAAAGAACCATTGCCTTAATTTTTGACAGAGAACTCACATTTAGTGAATCACCAGGATTTGACCACATAACAATTGGTGTAAGAGTCAGTGATTTTATCCACTAGGCCAGAGTGACTCATGATTGCTCTCCATGAAAATGGATATATAACATTCGAATGAAACTCTCTAGTGTATGCAGTGCCATAGGTTAGAGTTCACCTATGTTGACATTCGTATCAAACACTCCAGTGGATGCAGTGCCGTAGGTTGGAGTTCACCTATGTTGACATCATTGACAGTGTTGAATGGAAGGAAAGAGGGACAGGGAGAGAAAAAGAAAGCCAGACAGAGGGAGAGAGAAGATGTGTATTATTTGGGGTAAGTTGAACTAATAAAGAAAAATATTCAAACAAGGCGAAATGAAAAACATTTATCAAAGAAAGTAACATTGCTGTAGGAGAGTAGGATCTGCTTCTTATGGTTACCCCCACTTTTTGCTGATGTATTACTGTTTTCGACTTAGTCTGACTGGGATCCTGCTATTCAGGACCCCAGTATGTCTGCTTTCTCCTCTAAATGGATTGCATGTACTTTAAGTACGCTCCAGATTGGATACTGGGGTACCCTTATCAGTCCCTAGTATATGGTACACTATGTACCAAAGGCATAGGTACCCCAGAGGCCTCCCAGGGGTTGCAGCATGTATTGTGCCACCCCTGAGAGATCATTCAAAATGGCACCACAGGTCTGCTACTGCAGCCTGTGTAAGGTGGTGCATGCACCCCTTACTTAGATATAGGTTACCTATATCTATTCCAAATCACTACACACATAAACCTATCAGTCACCCCTATAGCAGGCCTTATCAATCCTGAAAGCAGGGTGCTGGGTTTTGTGTGAGAGGGTGCCCCTGCATGAGAAGGGCCCGTCTGCAGCTTTCAGAATCCATTCTCTGGGGTTGTCTGTGATGCAGCCAACCACATATATTTAAGTGCATTATAACCTCGCGGTAAATGCTAACTTTAAAACGGCTGCTTAGAAATATGCTGTGTTTGGTGTCAAACACCTTGGAATCATACCTCCACACCAGGGAGGTATGATTCCTCCCATGTGGAACCACTACTGTGGGTCACCGGTCTACCCGGTACCAGCTTTCTCGACCTGGGCATCACAAAATGGATGCTGCCAGCCATAGACACGAGTCTGCCCTCCTGCTGCTGAGCCAAGCTCGAGCAGGGGAAGGCCTGACAATAGGTTTCCTGTCACAGGGAGGTGTGACCACCTCCCAGACAGGCTTTTGTGTATTGGGGCTGGGTGGGTGCACTCTGAGAGTGCCAGAAAGTCTGCACTGAGGGCATATTTGGTGTCCCTGTGCATAGTCCAGCTCAAACCGGTTGCAGGATCCATTGGCTCCTGCTCTGGCGTGAAACTGGACAAAGGACATGTGTGTAGCCACCCCTCTGTCCTGTCCCTCCCCTAGGAGGGTCCCAAGACTTTGTCCCACCCCTTCCTTGGGTATAAAGTAGGAACCCTGACTACAGGACTTTAGATTTTACCTGGACTAAACTCTGCTACAGAAACCAAGCACTTCGATGGTCTACACTTTGCTGGACGACAGAAGAATCTCCCTTGGAGTAAAGGAGTTACTCCCCTGCAGCAGCAGGCACCGAAATGCAACTGACCAGTTGCATCTCCAGAGCTCCTGCAGACTCTGAAGATTTCTGTAACACAGGAGGTGGGTTCTCTGAGGTCCCCGAGGTTGATCTACCCTCTCAGTTATTTTGAGACTGGTATCCCTCGTGGGGGCCGTGCAACCTGTACCCCTATGCACAGCGTCATTTTGCAAGTGCACCCACTTAACAACAATTCCTGAAGCTGTACATTGGACCACATGTGGTCCCCTCTCTGAGCAGCATTTGCACTGAAGATTGCTGGCCTCCACTCCACGAGTGCTCTGTGGGCCCATACTTCGTGTTTTTGCTCGACGTCCCTTTGCGATCCCTGGTCCATTGACCTGTGGGTCCTACGAGGGTCACTCTTCTAACTGTTGGGCTTCCCTGGTTGCTCCAGATGTGCCCTGACTCTCCATTGCTTGGAGAGTCCCCAGGACCTTGCTGGTCCTCACCGTAGCTGTTTCCTCTGCCTGCGTTGTTTGCTGTTGCCAAGGCTTGTTGGTGCTCCAGCCAGACACTGACCCCTCAGTCATCGACATCCTTTGTGGGACAGCTCACCTCCAGACTTTGGTTGTCATCGACATCACTTGGTCCCCGTGGCTGCAGAGTCAAGCATCCTATCTTCGCACCTGAAGCACCCGACATCGGTGGGCATTCGATTGCTCCGCTCCTGGTCACCTGAAGTGACCCAGACTTTGTCCCCTCTGCTTTCAGGTTCTTCTTACCTTGGATCCAGGCTTGGATTCCACCGGACACTTTTATTCTCCACGGCAGCAGTACTTTTTCGCATCACACCATTGAAAACAACGAGGGTTTTCGACACCACTTGACCCCTTTGCACCCGGCTCCTCTGGGATAGGTAACATGGGTACCTCAGTACTCACAAGGGTGCTGGTCTTAGAACCTTCTATGTTCCAAAGGGTTTGCTTGAAGTCCTCTCCGAAGTGTCCTTAAACTGTCATTTTCCAACCGCGACTTTCCCATAGAGTTGTACGGAACTCGCGTCTGTGTTCCCACACTGCACCCGTCCTCCGTGGGTCCCCTGTGTCACTACTTTGGGTGGTTCCTTGGGGTCCCAGCGATTCTACGTGCTCTAGGCACTGTGTCTAGTGAAGTCGTGGTTGTTATACCACTTTCTTAGTATATGGTTTGGTCTCCCCCTGGAGCCCACTGTGTATTGTGCTATTTACAGTTGTTCTAATGATTTAATATTGTGTGCTTTGTGCTCTAATCTCATAAAGAGGTTAGTAGAGAGTGTTTGGTAATAAATACATATATTTTATATATCTTCTGTGTTGTGGTTGTCCTTTCATTTGGTCACTCAGGAGGTTCTGATCTGGTAAAACAAGCTGCTTTACATTCCTTCGAGACTTAGCCTGAAGGCTGCTCTCCACAGCTACCACTAGAATAGCTTTCTATAAAGGTTGTCTTTGACCTAATCATCAATAAGGGTCGTTTGGATTGATGCAAGGTGCCCACTTTAATTAGTGGTCAGCATATACCAGGCCAACTTCTCACATTGGTGTGCAGCGGTTGGGATTCAAGCTTGCTATTGTTTTACCAGATAAATCTCATTGAGTGATTAACTGAAAACCACTAAAGGTATTAGGTACATATAAATCAAGACTAGAATAAGTAAGTTCTACTGAACTTGGAGTTGGGTAGTCAAGGGTCTAGCACACCCTTTCTCCAACTCAAGAGAGTTTAGTTCCCACTAGGTTAGGTAGGTGCCTATTCCACATAACACTAGTATGTCTTCTAGAGAAGAGCCCAGTGGCTCTCTGCCAACTAGATACAATGGTATCTCATTTCCAGAATTGAGAGCCATGTGTGCCTCTAGGAAGCTGAGGACAGGGAGAACAGCAAACACTCAACGTCTCATAGAGATACTGCTGTTAGATGACCTCAGAAAGACCCCAGGGTCTGATGAGGCAGGCAGGTTGGGTGGGACAGGGAATGAGGAAAGAGCAGAGAGTGAAACACTCTTTGATCTGGACTCAAACCTTGGCCAGGAGGATCAAGATGATTCTAACCTGGACAATCCTACTATCCCTTCAGGTGGGGGAGAAGGCCCCAGTGGCCCTCTCTTTACTCCACCAGGGGGAGTAAACAGTCTACCTAGAAGATCAAGATCTCCTTCTCAGGAATGTAATCATTCAGGTACTTCTGTAGGGACCTCTGCTGCTCATAAAAGGGACTCCACTTATGAGAAGAAGTGTCAGTTTCTTGAGTATGAGAGGACCAAACTCAGAATCAAGAGGGAACAATTGGCCTTAGACAGGGAATCCCTAGAGCTCCAGAGAGCTTCCAGAAGGTTGGGGCTAGAGCCCCATGGTGGCAGCAACAGTGTCCCTAGAGCTAGAGAATATACTCATGATCATAGAAACCTGAACAAGATAGTCCCTCCCTACCAGAGTGGGGATGACATCCACAAATGGATAACTGCACTAGAGAGGGCCTGTAAAGTACAGAGGGTCCCCAGGAGCAGTGGGCAGCTATCTTGTGGCTCTCCTTTGCTGACAAAGGTAGAGATAAGCTCCTCACTGTAAGAGAAGAGGATGCTGACAATTACACAGTCTTGAAGAGTGCTCTCATTGATGGGTTTGGCTTAACCACTGAACAGTACACGATTAAGTTCAGAGACACCCAGAAGGCACAGACTCAAGACTGGGTTGACTTTGTAGATTGTGCTACTAAGGCTCTGGAAGGCTGGCTGCTTGGCAGTAAAGTGTGTGATTTTAAAGTATTGTACAATTTAATTATGAGGGAGCAGATCCTTAATAATTGTCAAAATCAGTTGTTGCGTCAGTACCTGGTGGACTCTGATCTGACCTCTCCCCAAGAATTGGGAAAGAAGGCAGACAAATGGGTCAGAACCAGGGTGAAGCAGAAAGCCCAGAACCAAGGTGGTGACTCTAAGAAGCAAGAGGCTAAAACCTCAGATAAGGGTGGGGAGAAAGGTAAAGACCAGAAGTCTTCACAAGGGCCCCAAAAGTCTTCATCTGGGGGGGAGTCACAATCCAACAAGTGAAAAGGCAAAAAGAAACCTTGGTGTCATATCTGTAAGCAGAAGACACATTGGACCAATGATTGTTCCAAATCCAAGGAATCTGCTCCAACCACCACTGCCCCTAAGGCAACTGTTCCCCCTAGTTCAGTCCAAAGTGGTGGTACTCAGAATAAGGGTATAGTAGGGTTAACCCTGGGATCTGAGATGGATTCTGGCCTCGTCAGAATTCCAACTCAGGCTGTGCTAGTCTGTGATGGAGGCATGGATCTTGCCTCCTTATTTGTAAGCCCCAGTAGTCTGGGCAAATACAGACAACAGCCTTTGATACATGGTAAGGAGGCCATGGCATTTAGGGACACAGGTGCAAGTGTCACAATGGTGACACAAGAGATTGTGGCCCCTGAGCAAATCATACTTGGTGAGATGTACCAAGTGACCAATGCAAGCAATGTCAGGACAGACCATTCCTTGGCAGTTGTGAATTTCACCTGGGGAGGGGTAACTGGCCCCAAGAAGGTTGTGGTAAGTGCACACCTCCCTGTTGAATGCTTGTTGGGCAATGATTTAGAAACTTCAGCTTGGGCTGAGGTGAAACTCAGGACACATGCAGAAATGTTGGGCATCCCTGCAGATGTGTTTGCTATGACTAGGTCACAGGCAAAGATGTCTTCCACTGAACAGGCCCTGGATCCTGGAATTATGGACCAGGTGCCTTCCAAGAGAAGGAGCAGTAGGGGTAAGGCAGTGTCTTCCCCCCTGCCTCAGAAGACAGATCAGTCTCTTGAGGGAGATGATCTTAGTCCTGAAGAAGGAACTGTCTCAGAGGAACTGGAACCTGATCAGGTTGAGTTCTTGGGGACAGGGGGCCCTTCCAAGGCAGATCTGAGCCAGGAGCAACTGAGCTGCCCCTCTCTTGAACCCCTCAGACAGCAAGCTGCTGCTGAGGCTGCTGGGAGTTCCAGTGGGTCCCACAGGATCTACTGGGATGATGGACTCTTATACTCAGAGTGTATAGACCCCAAGCCTGGTGCTACCAGGAGGTTGGTTATGCCTCTGAAGTTTAGGGGCTTCCTATTGACACTGGCACATGATATCCCATTAGCAGGTCACCTGGGCCAAAACAAGACTTGCGACAGGCTTGTCCCTCACTTTCATTGGCCACACATGTCAGAAGACACAAAGGAGTTTTGTCGCTCCTGTGTCACTTGCCAAGCCAGTGGTAAGGCAGGTGGCACTACAAAGGCCCCCCTGATACCACTATCTGTGGTGGGGGTTCCCTTTGAGAGGGTTGGGATTGACATTGTTGGTCCCATGGATCCTCAAACTGCATCTGGGCACAGATTCATACTAGTGGTGGTGGACCATGCCACTAGGTATCCAGAGGCAATCCCACTTAGGACTACCACAGCTCCTGTGGTGGCTAGAGCTCTCCTGGGAATCTTTTCCAGGGTGGAGTTTTCCTAAGGAGGTAGTATCAGACAGAGGTGCAAACTTCATGTCTGGTTACTTGACTGCTGCGTGGAAGGAGTGTGGAGTAAATTACAAATTTACCACCCCTTATCACCCACAATGCAATGGGTTAATTGAAAGGTTCAACAAAACCCTCAAGGGCATGATTAAAGGTCTCCCTGAAAAGCTCAGGCGTAGATGGGACATACTTTTGCCCTGCCTTCTCTTTGCCTACAGAGAGGTTCCTCAGAAGGGGGCTGGTTACAGCCCTTTTGAACATCAGTCTGGACATCCAGTTAGGGGTCCTTTATGTCTGGTGAAGGAGGGATGGGAGTTACCTCTCAAACCCCCTAAACAGGATATTGTGGCCTATGTACTTGGTCTCCGCTCCAGGATGGCTGAGTACATGAAGAAGGCATCCAAAAACCTTGAGGCTAGCCAGGAATTGCAAAAGGCCTGGCATGACCAAAAGGCTGTGTTGACTGTTTATCAGCCAGGACAGAAAGTGTGGGTGTTGGAGCCTGTGGCCCCAGCAGCCCTCCAAGACAAGTGGAGTGGCCCTCATACAATCATTGAGCAAAAAGGGAGAGGTTACCTACCTGGTGAACCTTGGAACTCCCAGGAGCCCCCATAGGGTGCTCCATGTGAACAGGCTCAAACCATATGTTGACAGGGCAGACATGGGCTTGCTCATGGCTACTGATGAGGGACAGGAGGAAGAGAGTGATCCACTCCCAGACCTGCTCTCACAGAACCCTGATGATGGCTCAGTGGACGGTGTAGCCTTGGCAGGCAGCCTCACTGACCAACAGCAAACTGATTGCAGGAAGGTCCTCAATCAGTACAGACATATATTTTCTCTGACTCCAAGTCAGACTACCTGGTGCACTCATGAAGTGGACACAGGCGACAGTCTGCCTGCTAAAAATAAGATTTACAGGCAACCTGACCATGTCAGGGACTTCATCAGGACTGAAGTCCAGAAAATGTTGGAACTGGGAGTAATTGAGCCCTCACATAGCCCTTGGGCAAGTCCAGTAGTCATGGTACCAAAACCTCACACCCAGGGTGGTAAAAGAGAGATGAGGTTCTGTGTTGACTACAGGGGTCTCAATGCAGTCTCTAGGACTGATGCCCATCCAATACCCAGGGCAGATGAGCTTATAGATACTTTGGCCTCAGCCAAGTTTCTGAGCACATTTGACCTGACAGCTGGCTACTGGCAAATCAGATTAGCTGAGGATGCAAAGCCAAAAACAGCATTCTCAACCCCTAGTGGGCACTACCAATTTGTGGTGATGCCCTTTGGCTTGAAGAATGCACCTGCCACTTTTCAAAGGTTGGTGAACAAAGTCCTTACAGGTCTGGAAGCCTATAGTGCAGCTTATCTAGATGATATTGCTGTCTTTAGCTCCACCTGGGAGGATCACCTGGTCCACCTGAGAAATATTTTGGAGGCCCTGCAGAAAGCAGGCCTCACTATCAAGGCCACAAAGTGCCAGATAGGGCAGAGTAAGGTTGTATACCTAGGCCACCTTGTGGGTGGAGGTCAGGTTCAACCATTGCAGAGCAAAATCCAGACCATCATGGACTGGGTTGCTCCAACCACCCAGACTCAGGTCAGAGCTTTCTTGGGCCTGACTGGGTACTACAGGAGGTTTGTCAAAGGATATGGATCTATAGTGACCCCTTTGAATGATTTAACTTCCAAAAGAATGCCTAAGAAAGTTCAGTGGACAGTTAGCTGTCAAAAGGCATTTGATGACCTGAAGCAGGCCATGTGCACTGCTCCCATTCTGCAAAGTCCTGACTATTCCAAACAATTCATTGTTCAAACTGATACATCGGAGTTGGGGGTAGGGGCTGTGTTATCACAACTGAATGAAGAAGGTCAGGATCAGCCAGTAGCTTTTATTAGCAGAAGGCTGACCCCCAGAGAGAAACGTTGGTCAGCTATTGAGAGGGAAGCCTTTGCTGTGGTTTGGGCCTTGAAGAAGCTGAGACCATACTTGTTTGGCACTCACTTCATTGTTCAGACAGACCATAAGGCCCTCTTATGGCTAAAACAGATGAAGGGTGAAAACCCCAAACTTTTGAGGTGGTCCATTTCCCTACAGGGGATGGACTATACAGTGGAACATAGACCTGGGAGTAGCCATGCCAATGCAGATGGACTCTCCAGATATTTCCACTTAGAACATGAAGACTCAACTGGTCAAGGTTAGTTTAATGTCCCTGCGTTTGGGGGGGGTGGTTGTGTAGGAGAGTAGGATCTGCTTCTTATGGTTACCCCCACTTTTTGCTGATGTATCACTGTTTTCGACTTAGTCTGACTGGGATCCTGCTATTCAGGACCCCAGTCTATCTGCTTCCTCCTCTAAATTGATTGCGTGTACTTTAGGTACACTCCAGATTGGATACTGGGGTACCCTTGTCAGTCCCTAGTATATGGTACACTATGTACCAAGGGCATAGGTATACCAGAGGCCTCCCAGGGGCTGCAGCATGTATTGTGCCACCCCTGAGATACCATTCAAAATGGCACCACAGGTCTGCTACTGCAGCCTGTGTAAGGTGGTGCATGCACCCCTTACTTAGATATAGGTTACCTATATCTATTCTAAATCACTACACACATAAACCCATCAGTCACCCCTATAGCAGGCCTTATCAATCCTGAAGGCAGGGTGCTGGGTTTTGTGTGAGAGGGTGGCCCTGCATGAGAAGGGCCCTCTGCAGCTTTCGGAATCCATTCCCCGGGGTTGTCTGTGATGCAGCCAACCATATATATTTAAGTGCATTATAACCTCGCGGTAAATGCTAACTTTAAAACGGCTGCTTAGAAATATGTTGTGTTTGGTGTCAAACACCTTGGAATCATACCTCCACACCAGTAACTGGTGTGGGAGGTATGATTCCTCCCTTGTGGAAACACTACTGTGGGTCACCGGTCTACCCGGTACCAGCTTTCTCGACCTGGGCATCACAAAATGGATGCTGCTAGCCACAGACACGAGTCTGCCCTCCTGCTGCTGAGCCAAGCTCGAGCAGGGGAAGGCCTGATAATAGGTTTCCTGTCACAGGGAGGTGTGACCACCTCCCAGACAGGCTTTAGTGTATTGTGGCTGGGTGGGTGCACTCTGAGAGTGCCAGAAAGTCTGCACTGAGGGCACATTTGGTGTCCCTGTGCATAGTCCAGCTCAAACCGGTTGCAGGAGCCATTGGCTCCTGCTCTGGTGCGAAACTGGACAAAGGACATGGGTGTAGCCACCCCTCTGTCCTGTCCCTCCCCTAGGAGGGTCCCCAGAGTTTGTCCCACCCCTTCCTTGGGTATAAAGTAGGAACCCTGACTACAGGACTTTAGATTTTACATGGACTAAACTCTGCTACAGAAACCAAGTACTTCGATGGTCTACACTTCGCTGGACGACAGAAGAATCTCCCTTGGAGTAAAGGAGTTACTCCCCTGCAGCAGCAGGCACCGAAACGCAACTGACCAGTTGCATCTCCAGAGCTCCTGCAGACTCTGAAGTTTTTTGCAACACAGGAGGTGGGTTCTCTGAGGTCCCTGAGGTCGATCTACCCTCTCAGTGATTCTGAGACTGGTATCCCTTGTGGGGGCCGTGCAACCCGTACCCCTGTGTAACGCATCATTTTGAAAGTGCACCCACTTCACGACAATTCCTGAAGCTGTGCATTGGACCACGTGTGGTCCCCACTCCGAGCAGCATTTGCACCGAAGATTGCTGGCCTCCACTCCACGAGTGCTCTGTGGGTCCGTACTTCGTGTTTTCGCTCGATGTCCCTTTGCGATCCCTGGTCCGTTGACCTGTGGGTCCTAACGAGGGTCACTCTTCTAACTGTTGGGCTTCCCTGGTTGCTCCAGATGTGCCCTGACTCTCCATTGCTTGGAGAGTCCCCAGGACCTTGCTGGTCCTCACCGTAGCTGTTTCCTCAGCCTGCGTAGGTTGCCGTTGCCAAGGCTTGTTGGTGCTCCAGCCAGACACTGACCCCTCAGTCATCGACATCCTTTGTGGGACAGCTCACCTCCAGACTTTGGTTGTCATCAACATCACTTGGTCCCCGTGGCTGAAGAGTCAAGCATCCTATCTTCGCACCTGAAGCACCTGACATCGGTGGGCATTCGATTGCTCCACTCCTGGTCACGTGAAGTGACCCAAACTTTGTCCCCTCTGCTTTCAGGTTCTTCTCATCTCGGATCCAGGCTTGGATTCCACCGGACACTTTTCTTCTCCACAGCAGTAGTACTTTTTTGCATCACGCCATTGAAAACAACGAGGGTTTCCGACACCACTTGACCCCTATGCACCCGGCTCCTCTGGGATAGGTAACACGGGTACCTCGGTACTCACAAGGGTGCTGGCCTTAGAACCTTCTATGTTCCAAAGGGTTTGCTTGAAGTCCTCTCCGAAGTATCCTTAAACTGTAATTTTCCAACTGCGACTTTCCCATAGAGTTGTACGGAGCTCGCGTCTGTGTTCCCACACTGCAACCGTCCTCTGTGGGTCCCCTGTGTCACTACTTTGGGTGGTTCCTTGGGGTCCCAGCGATTCTACGTGCTCTAGGCACTGTGACTAGTGAAGTTGTGGTTGTTATACCACTTTCTTAGTATATGGTTTAGTCTCCCCCTGGAGCCCACTGTGTATTGTGCTATTTACTGTCGTTCTAATGATTTAATATTGTGTGCGTTGTGCTCTAATCTCATAAAGAGGTTAGTAGAGAGTGTTTAGTAATAAATACATATATTTTATATATCTCTTGTGTGGTTTTCCTTTCATTTGGTCACTCAGGAGGTTCTGATCTGGTAAAACAAGCTACTTTACATTCCTTCCAGACTTAGCCTGAAGGCTGCTCTCCACAGCTACCACTAGGATAGCTTTCTTAAAAGGTTGTCTTTGACCTAATCATCAATAAGGGTCGTTAAGACTGGTGCAAGGTGCCCACTTTAATTAGTGGACAGCATAACCCAGACAAACTTATCACAATTGCCTTAATTTTTGTCTGAGAACTCACAAACAGGGGAACGACAGGATTTGAAAACATAATCCTTGGAGTAATAGTCAGACACCTAACCCACTAGGCCACAGTGACTCATGGATGATTTGCACGAAAACTTATATATGACATTCGTATCAAACACTCCAGTGGATGCAGTGCCGTAGGTTGGAGTTAACCTATGTTGATATCATTGACAGTGCTGAATGGAAGGAAAGAGGGACACAGAGAGAAAAAGAAAGCCAGAGAATATTTGTATTCTTTGGAGTAAGACATACTTGTAAAGAGAGATATTCAAACTAGGAGAAATGAAAAATATTTTCAAACATTTATCAGAGAAAGTATCATTGCCTATACTTTTCCATCAAAAACAACAACTATTGAAACACCAGGATTTGAAGAGATAATCTTTGGAGTAAGGGTCAGAGACCCCAACCACTAAGCCACAGTAACTGACAAGTCACCAACATGAAATCTTCAATATGACATTCGGATCAAGCATTCCAGTGTATGTAGTGCCATTGGTTAGAGTTCACCAATGTTGACATCATTGACAGTGTTGAATGGAAGGAAAGAGGGACAGAGAGAGAAAAAGAAATCCAGACAGAGGGAGAGAGAAGATTTGTATTCTTTGGGGTAGGATGAACTCATTTAGATATTTATTCAAACAAAGTTAAACAACACTATTTATCAATGGAATTGCTATTGCTTTAGTAAATGACTGAGGACTGTCACAGTGAAACACCAAGATTTGAACACACAACTTTTGGAAAAAGAGTCAGAGACCTTAACCACTAGGACACAGCAACTCATGCATGATTTCCACGAAAACTTATATATGAAATTCGGATCAAACACTCCAGTATATGCAGTGACATAAGTTAGAGTTCACCTATGTTGACATCATTGACAGTGTTGAATGGAAGGAAAGAGGGACAGAGAGAGAAAAAGAAAGCCAGACAGAGGGAGAGAGAAGATTTGTATTCTTTGGGGTAAGACGAACTCATTTAGTGAGATATTCAAACAAAGCGAAAAGAAAAACATTTATCTAAGAAAGAACCATTGCTTTAATTTTGGACTGAGAACTTATAACCACTGAAGCTCCACGTTTGGAACACATACCCTTTGGAGTAAGAGTCAGATAACTTAACCACTAGCTTACAGTAACTCCTGACAATTATGGTCAAAAACTTATATATGACATTCGGATCAAACACTCCAGTGTATGCAGTGCTGTAGGTTAGAGTTCACCTATGTTGACATCATTGACAGTGTTGAACGGAAGGAAAGAGGGACAGTGAGAGAAAAAAAAAAACAGACAGAAGGAGAGAGAAGATTTGCAATCTTTCGGGTATGACATACTTGTAAAGAGAGATAGGCAAACTAGGAGAAATGAAAAATATTTTCCAACATTTATCAAAGAAAGTACCATTGGTTATAATTTTACCTCAAAAACCACAACCATTGAAGCACCAGTACTTGAACACATAACCTTTGGAGTAATAGTCTGAGAAATTAACCACTAGGCCACAATGACTCATGATTAAACTGCATGAATACGTATATATAACATTTGAATGAAAAACTCCAGTGTGTGCAGTGCCATCGGTTAGAGTTCACCAATGTTGACATCATTGACAGTCTTGAATAGAAGGAAAGAGGGACAGAGAGAGAAAAAGAAAGCCAGACAGAGGGAGAGAGAAGATTTGTCTTCTTTGGGGTAAGATGAACTCATTTAGAGAGATATTCAAACAAGGCGGAAAAAAAAACATTTATCAAAGAAGTTACCATTGCCTTAATTTTTAAATGAGGACTCAAAACCAATGAAACACCATAATTTGAACACTTAACCTTTAGAATAAGAATCAGAGACCTTAACCACTAGACCACAGTGACTCCATATTGCTGCTTTCAAAAACTTATATATGACATTCGGATCGACGACTCCAGTGTATGCAGCGTCGTAGGTTAGAGTTCACCTATGTTGACATCATTGACAGTGTTGAATGGAAGGAAAAAGAGACAGAGAGAGAAGAAGAAAACCTGACAGAGGGAGAGAGAAGATTTGTATTCTTAGGGGTAAGATGAACTCATTAAGAGAGATATTCAAACAAAGCGAAAAGAAAAACATTTATCAAAGAATTACCGGTTCTTTAATTTATGACTTTGGATTGTCAACCAGTGAAACACCAGGATTGGAACACATAACCTTTGGAGTAAAAGTCAGAGACCTTAACCACTAGGTCACAGTGACTCATAAATGACCTCAACGCAAATTTATATATGACATTCGGATCAAACACTCCAGTGTATACAGTGCCACAGGTTAGAATTCATCTATGTTGACTTTATTGACAGTGTTGAATGGAAGGAAAGAGGGACAGAGAGAGAAAAAGAAAGCCAGACAGAGGGAGAGAGAAGATTTGTATTCTTTGGGGTTAGATGAACTCATTTAGAGAGATATTCAAAGAAGGAGAAAAGAAAAACATTTATCAAAGAAAGAACTATTGCCTTAATTTTTAACTGAGGACTAACAAACAGTGAATCACCAGGATATGAACCCATAACCCTTGGAGTAAGAGCCAGAAACCTTGACCACTAGGCCACAGTGACTCATGATTGCTTTTCATGAAAACGTATATATAACATTTGAATGAAACACTCTAGTGTATTCAGTGCCAAAGGTTAGAGTTCACCTATGTTGACATCATTGACAGTGTTGAATGAAGGAAAGAGGGACAGAGAGAGAAAAAGATAGCCAGACAGATTGAGAGAGAAGTTTTGTATTATTTGGGGTAAGATGAACTCATAAAGAAAGATATTCAAACAAGGCAAAAGAAAAACATTTATCAACAAAAGTTAAGTTGCCTTAATTTTTGACTGAGTACTCACAACCAGGGGTACACCTGGATTTGAATACATAATCTTTGGAGTAAGAGTCAGAGACCTTACCAACTAGGCCACAGTGACTCATGAATGAATTCCACGAAAACTTATATATGACATTTGGATCAAAAACTCCAGTGTATGCAGTGCCATAGGTCAGAGTTCACCTATGTTGACATTATTGACAGTGTTAAATGGAAGGAAAGAGGGACAGAGAGAGAAGAAGAAAGCCAGACAGAGGGAGAGAGAAGATTTGTATTCTTTGGGGTTAGATGAACTCATTTAGAGAGATATTCAAAGAAGGAGAAAAGAAAAACATTTATCAAAGAAAGAACTATTGCCTTAATTTTTAACTGAGGACTCACAAACAGTGAATCACCAGGATATGAACCCATAACCCTTGGAGTAAGAGCCAGAAACCTTGACCACTAGGCCACAGTGACTCCTTACTGCTGTTTTCAAAAACTTATATATGACATTCAGATCAAACACTCCAGTGTTTGCAGTGCCGTAGGTTAGAGTTCACCTATGTTGACATCATTGACAGTGTTGAGTGGAAGGAAAGAGCGACAGAGAGAGAAGAAGAAAGCCTTACAGAGGGAGAGAGAATATTTGTATTCTAAGGGGTAAGATGAACTCATTTAGAGAAATATTCAAACAAGGCGAAAAGAAAAACATTTATCAAAGAAGATACCATTGCTTTAATTTTTGACTGAGGACTCACAACCAGTGAAACACCAGGATTCAAACACAAAACCTTTGGAACAAGAGTCAGAGACCTTAACCACTAGGCCACAGTGATTCCTTACTGCTGTTCTCACAAAATTATATATGACATTCGGATCAAACACTCCAGTGTATGCAGTGCCGTAGGTTAGAGTTCACCTATGTTGACATCATTGACTGTTAAATGGAAGGAAAGAGGGACAGAGAGAGAAAAAAAAAGCCTGACAGAGGGAGAGAGAAGATTTGTATTCTTTAGGGTAAGACATACTTGTAAAGAGAGATAGTCAAACTAGGAGAAATGAAAAATATTTTCCAACATTTATCAGAGAAAGTACCATTGACTATAGTTTTACCTTAAAATCCATGCATATTGAAAGACCAGGATTTGAACACATAACCTTTAGAACAAGAGTCCAAGAACTCAACCTCTAAGCCACAGTGACTCATGAATGCAATGCTCAAAAACTTATATATGACATACCGATCAACCACTCCAGTGTATGTAGTGCCATAGGTTAGAGTTCACCAATGTTGACATCATTGACAGTGTTGAATGGAAGTAAAGAGGGACAGAGATAGAAAATGAAAGCCAAACAGAGTGAGAGAGAAGATTTGTATTCTTTGGGGTAGGATGAACTCATTTAGATAAATATTTAAACAAGGTTAATAGAAAAACATTTATCAAAGGAATTACCAGTGTTTTAATTTATGTCTGACAACCAGTGAAACACCAGCATTTATACCCATAACCTTTGGAGTAAGAGTCAGAGACCTTAACCACTAGGCCACAGTTACTCCTTTTAGCTGTTAACAAAAGGTTGATATCATTGACAGTGTTGAATCGAAGGAAAGAGGGACAAAGAGAGAAAAAGAAAGCCAGACAGAGGGAGAGAGAAGATTTGTATTCTTTAGGGTAAGACATACTTGTAAAGAGAGATAGTCAAACTAGGAGAAATGAAAAAAATTCCAACATTTATCAGAGAAAGTACCATTGCCTATAATTTTACCTTAAAATCCATGCAAATTGAAATACCAGGGTTTGAACACAAACCTTTTAGAGCAAGAGTCCGAGAACTTAACCACTAGGCACCAGTGACTCATGAATGCTATGCTCAAAAACTTATATATGACATACCGATCAACCACTCCAGTGTATGTAGTGCCAGAGGTTAGACTTCACCAATGTTGACATTATTGACAGTGTTGAATGGAAGGAAAGAGGGACAGAGAGAGAAAAAGAAAGCCAGACAGAGGGAGAGAGAAGATTTGTATTCTTTGGGGTTCGATGAACTCATTTAGAGAGATATTCAAACAAGGTGAAAAGAAAAACATTCATCAAAGAAAGAACTATTGCCTTAATTTTTAACTGAGGACTCACAACAAGTGAAACACCAGGATTCAAACACATTACCTTTGGAATAAAAGTCAGAGACCTTAACAACTAGGCCACAGTGTCTCCTTGCTGCTGTTCTCAAAAACTTATATATGACACTCGGATCAAACCCTCCAGTGTTTGCAGTGCCGTAGGTTAGAGTTCACCTATGTTGACATCATTGACAGTGTTGAATGGAAGGAAAGAGGGACAGAGAGAGAAAATAGAAGCCAGACAGAGGGAGAGAGAAGATTTGTATTTCTTGGGATTAGATGAACTCATTTAGAGAGATATTCAAACAATGCGAAAAGAAAACATTTATCAAAGAAAGAACCATTGCCTTAATTTTTAGCTGAAGACTAACAACAAGTGAAACACCAGGAATTGAACACTTAACCACTAGGCCACAGTGACTCCTTATTGCTGCTCTCCAAAACTTATATATAACATTCAGATCCAACAGTCCAGTGTTTGCAGGGCACTAGATTAGAGTTCACCTATGTTGACATCGTTAAATGGATTGAAAGAGTGACAAAGTAAGCCAGACAGAGGATTTGTATTCTTTGGGGGTAGGATGAACTCATTTAGATATATATTCAAACAAGGTTTGAAGTAAGAGTCAGAGACCTTAACCACTAGGCCACAGTGACTCATGGATGACCTCCACGAAAACTTATATATGACATTCGGATCAAACACTCCAGTGTATGCAGTGCCAGAGGTTAGAGTTCACCTATGTTGACATCATTGATAGTGTTGAATGGAAGGAAAGAGAGACAGAGAGAGAAGAAGAAAGCCTTACAGAGGGAGAGAGAATATTTGTATTCTAAGGGGTAAGATGAACTCATTTAGAGAAATATTCAAACAAGGCGAAAAGAAAAACATTTATCAAAGAAGTTACCATTGCTTTAATTTTTGACTGAGGACACACAACCAGTGAAACACCATGATTTTAACACATAACCTTTGGAGTAAGAGTCCAAGACCTTAACCACTAGGCCACAGTGACTCATGATGGTTATGCTCAAAAACTTATATATGACATTCGGATCAAACACTCCAGTGTATGCAGTGCCGTAGGTTAGAGTTCACCTATGTTGACATCATTGACTGTTAAATGGAAGGAAAGAGGGACAGAGAGAGAAAAAAAACCCAGACAGAGGGAGAGAGAAGATTTGTATTCTTTAGGGTAAGACATACTTGTAAAGAGAGATAGTCAAACTAGGAGAAATGAAAAATATTTTCCAACATTTATCAGACAAAGTACCATTGCCTATAATTTTACCGTAAAATCCACGCACATTGAAATACCAGGATTTGAACACAAACCCTTTAGAGCAAGAGTCCGAGAACTTAACCACTAGAGAAAATAGAAGCCAGACAGAGGGAGAGAGAAGATTTGTATTCCTTGGGGTTAGATGAACTGATTTAGAGGGATATTCAAACAAGGCGAAAAGAAAAACATTTATCAGAGAAAGAACCATTGCCTTAATGTTTAGCTGAGGACTCACAAACAGTAAAACACCACGAACCGAACACTTAACTTTTGGAATAAGAGGGAGAGATCTTAACCTCTAGGCCACAGTGACTCCTTACTTATGCTCTCTAGAACTTATATATGACATTCGGATCAAACACTCCAGTGTGTGCAGTGCCGTAGGTTACAGTTCACCTATGTTGACATTATTGATAGTGTTGAATGGAAGGAAAGAGGGTCAGAGAGAGAAAAAGAAAGCCAGACAGAGGGAGAGAGAAGATTTGTATTCTTTGCAGTTATATGAACTGATTTAGAGAGAAATTCAAACAAAGCGAAAAGAAAAACCTTTATTAAAGGAAGAACCATTGCCTTAATTTCTAATTGAGGAATCACAACCAGTGAAACACCAGAATTTGAACACTAAACCTTTGGAATAAGAGTCAGAGACCTTAACCACTAGGCCACAATGACTCCTTATAGCTGCTCTCAAAAACTTATATATGACATTCAAATTAAACACTCCAGTATATACAGTGCCGTAGGTTAGAGTTCACCTATGTTGACATCATTGACAGTGTTGAATGGAAGGAAAGAGAGACAGAGAGAGAAGAAGAAAGCCTGACAGAGGGAGAGAGGAAGTTTTGTATTCTTAGGGATAAGATGAACTCATTTAGAGAGATATTCAAACAAGGCGAAAAGAAAAACATTTATCAAAGAAATTAGCATTGCTTTAATTTTTGACTGTGATCTCGCAACCTGAGAAACACCAGGATTTTAACACATAACCTTTGGAGTAAGCATCAGAGACCTTAACCACTAGGCCACAGTAACTCCTGAGTGACCACCAAGAAAACGTATATATGACATTCGGATCAAACACTCCAGTATATGCTGTGCCCTAGGTTAGAGTTCACCTATGTTGATATCATTGACAGTGTTGAATGGAAGGAAAGAGGGACAAAGAGAGAAAAAGAAAGCCAGACAGAGGGAGAGAGAGGGTTTGTATTATTTGGGGGTAGGATGAACTCATTTAGATATATATTCAAACAAGGTTAAAAGAAAATCATTTATCAAAGGAATTAGCAGGGCTTTAATTTTTGAGTGAAGACTCTCAACCAGCGAATCACCAGCTTTTGACCACATAACCTTTGAAGTAAGAGTCAGAGACCTTAACCACTAGGCCACAGTGACACATGGATGACCTCCACGAAAACTTATATATGACATTCGGATCAAACACTCCAGTGTTTGCAGTGCCGTAGGTTAGAGTTCACCTATGTTGACATCATTGACAGTGTTGAATGGAAGGAAAGAGGGACAGAGAGAGAAAATAGAAGCCAGACAGAGGGAGAGAGAAGATTTGTATTCTTTGGGGTTTGATGAACTCATTTAGAGAGATATTCAAACAAGGTGAAAAGAAAAACATTTATCAAAGAAAGAACCATTGCCTTAATTTTTAACTGAGAACTCACAACAAGTGAAACACCAGGATTCAAACACATAACCTTTGGAATAAGAGTCAGAGACCTTAACCGCTAGGTCACAGTCAATCATCAGTGATCTCGACAAAAACTTATATATGACATTCGGATCAAACACTCCAGTGTATGCAGTGCCACAGGTTAGAGTTCACCTATGTTGACATTATTGACAGTGTTGAATGGAAGGAAAGAGGGACAGAGAGAGAAAAAGAAAGCCAGACAGAGGGAGAGAGAGGATTTGTATTCTTTGGAGGTAGGATGAACTCATTTAGATATATATTCAAACAAGGTTAAAAGAAAAACATTTATCTAAGGAAATAGCAGGGCTTTAATTTTTGAGTGAGGACTCTCAACCAGTGAAACACCAGGATTTGAACACATATCCTTTG
This sequence comes from Calotriton arnoldi, assembly GCA_963921515.1. Taxonomy (NCBI): domain Eukaryota; kingdom Metazoa; phylum Chordata; class Amphibia; order Caudata; family Salamandridae; genus Calotriton; species Calotriton arnoldi. The sequence continues at coordinate 1,491,934 of CAWUFW010004643.1, forward strand.
AAGTAAGAATCAGAGACCTTAACCACTAGGCCACAGTGACTCATGGATGACCTGCACGAAAACTTATATATGACATTCAGATCAAACACTACAGTGTATGCAGTGCCAGAGGTTAGACTTCACCCATGTTGACATTATTGACAGTGTTGAATGAAGGAAAGAGGGACAGAGAGAGAAAAAGAAAGCCAGAGAGAGGGAGAGAGAAGATTTGTATTCTTTGGGGTTAGATGAACTCATTTAGAGAGATATTCAAACAAGGTGAAAAGAAAAACATTTATCAAAGAAAGAAAAATTGCCTTAATTTTTAACTGATGACTCACAACCAGTGAAACACCAGGATTCAAACACATAACCTTTGGATTAAGAGTCAGAGACCTTAACCACTAGGCCACAGTGACACCTTACTGCTGCTCTCAAAAACTTATATATGACATTCGGATCAAACACTCCAGTGTTTGCAGTGCCGTAGGTTAGAGTTCACCTATGTTGACATCATTGACAGTGTTGAATGGAAGTAAAGAGGGACAGAGAGAGAAAATGAAAGCCAAACAGAGTGAGAGAGAAGATTTGTATTCTTTGGGGTAGGATGAAATCATTTAGATATATATTTAAGCAAGGTTAAAAGAAATATCATTTATCAAAGGAATTACCAGTGCTTTAATTTAAGTCTGATAACCAGTGAAACACCAGCATTTAAACACATAACCTTTGGAGTAAGAGTCAGAGACCTTAACCACTAGGCCACAGTGACTCACCTGAGATCTCCACGAAAACTTATATATGACAGTCGGATCAAACACTCCAGTGTATGCAGTGCCATAGATTAGAGTTCACCTATGTTGACATTATTGACAGTGTTACATGGAAGGAAAGAGGGTCAGAGAGAGAAAAAGAAAGCCAGACAGAGGGAGAGAGAAGATTTTGAATTCTTTGGGGTTATATGAACTGATTTAGAGAGATATTCAAACAAAGCGAAAAGAAAAACATTTATCAAAGTAAGAACATTTGCTTTAACTTCTAACTGAGGAATTACAACCAATGAAACACCAGGATTTGAATACTTATCCTTTGGAATAAGAGTCAGAGACCTTAACCACTATGCCATAGTGACTCCTTATAGCAATTCTAAAAAAAACTTATATATGACATTCGGATTAAACACTCCAGTGTATACAGTGCATAGGTTAGAGTTCACCTATGTTGACATCATTGACAGTGTTGAATGGAAGGAAAGAGAGACAGAGAGAGAAGAAGAAAGCCTGACAGAGGGACAGAGAAGATTTGTATTCTTAGGGGCAAGATGAACTCATTTAGAGAGATTCAAACAAGGCGAAAAGAAAAACATTTATCAAAGAAATTATCATAGCTTTAATTTTTGACTGTGGTCTCACAACCAGAATTTGAACACATACCCTTTGGAAAAAGCATCAGAGATCTTAACCACTAGGTCACAATGACTCCTTACTGCTGTTCTCAAAAACTTATATATGACATTCGGATCAAACACTCCAGTATTTGCAGTGCCGTAGGTTAGAGTTCACCTATGTTGACATTATTGACAGTGTTGAATGGAAAGGAAAGAGAGACAGAGAGAGAAGAAGAAAGCCTTACAGAGGGAGAGAGAATATTTGTATTCTAAGGGGTAAGACGAACTCATTTAGAGAAATATTCAAACCAGGCGAAAAATTTTGACTGAGGACTCACAACCAGTGAAACACCACAATTTGAACACATAACCTTTGGAGTAAGAGTCCAAGACCTTAACCACTAGGCCACAGTGACTCATGATGGTTGTGCTCAAAAACTTATATATGACATTCGGATCAAACACTCCAGTGTATGCAGTGCCGTAGGTTAGAGTTCACCTATGTTGACATCATTGACTGTTAAATGGAAGGAAAGAGGGACAGAGAGAGAAAAAAAGCCTGACAGAGGGAGAGAGAAGATTTATATTCTTTAGGGTAAGACATACTTGTAAAGAGAGATAGTCAAACTAGGAGAAATGAAAAATATTTTCCAACATTTATCAGAGAAAGTACCATTGCCTATAATTTTACCTTAAAATCCACGCAAATTGAAATACCAGGGTTTGAACACAAACCTTTTAGAGCAAGAGTCCGAGAACTTAACCACTAGGCACCAGTGACTCATGAATGCTATGCTCAAAAACTTATATATGACATACCGATCAACCACTCCAGTGTATGTAGTGCCAGAGGTTAGACTTCACCAATGTTGACATTATTGACAGTGTTGAATGGAAGGAAAGAGGGACAGAGAGAGAAAAAGAAAGCCAGACAGAGGAGAGAGAAGATTTGTATTCTTTGGGGTTCGATGAACTCATTTAGAGAGATATTCAAACAAGGTGAAAAGAAAAACATTCATCAAAGAAAGAACTATTGCCTTAATTTTTAACTGAGGACTCACAACAAGTGAAACACCAGGATTCAAACACATTACCTTTGGAATAAAAGTCAGAGACCTTAACCACTAGGCCACAGTGTCTCCTTGCTGCTGTTCTCAAAAACTTATATATGACATTCGGATCAAACCCTCCAGTGTTTGCAGTGCCGTAGGTTAGAGGTCAACTATGTTGACATCATTGACAGTGTTGAATGGAAGGAAAGAGGGACAGAGAGAGAAAATAGAAGCCAGACAGAGGGAGAGAGAAGATTTGTATTTCTTGGGGTTAGATGAACTCATTTAGAGAGATATTCAAACAATGCGAAAAGAAAAACATTTATCAAAGAAAGAACCATTGCCTTAATTTTTAGCTGAAGACTAACAACAAGTGAAACACCAGGAATTGAACACTTAACCACTAGGCCACAGTGACTCCTTATTGCTGCTCTCCAAAACTTATATATAACATTCAGATCCAACAGTCCAGTGTTTGCAGGGCACTAGATTAGAGTTCACCTATGTTGACATCGTTAAATGGAATGAAAGAGGGACAAAGTAAGCCAGACAGAGGATTTGTATTCTTTGGGGGTAGGATGAACTCATTTAGATATATATTCAAACAAGGTTTGAAGTAAGAGTCAGAGACCCATAACCACTAGGCCACAGTGACTCATGGATGACCTCCACGAAAACTTATATATGACATTCGGATCAAACACTCCAGTGTATGCAGTGCCAGAGGTTAGAGTTCACCTATGTTGACATCATTGATAGTGTTGAATGGAAGGAAAGAGAGACGAGAGAGAGAAGAAGAAAGCCTTACAGAGGGAGAGAGAATATTTGTATTCTAAGGGGTAAGATGAACTCATTTAGAGAAATATTCAAACAAGGCGAAAAGAAAAACATTTATCAAAGAAGTTACCATTGCTTTAATTTTTGACTGAGGACTCACAACCAGTGAAACACCACGATTTTAACACATAACCTTTGGAGTAAGAGTCCAAGACCTTAACCACTAGGCCACAGTGACTCATGATGGTTGTGCTCAAAACACTTATATATGACATTCGGATCAAACACTCCAGTGTATGCAGTGCCGTAGGTTAGAGTTCACCTATGTTGACATCATTGACTGTTAAATGGAAGGAAAGAGGGACAGAGAGAGAAAAAAAACCCAGACAGAGGGAGAGAGCGTCAGAGACCTTAACCACTAGGCCACAGTAAACGAAAACTTATATATGACATTCGGATCAAACACTCCAGTATTTGCTGTGTCCTAGGTTAGAGTTCACCTATGTTGACATCATTGACAGTGTTGAATGGAAGGAAAGAGAGACAGAGAGAGAAGAAGAAAGCCTGACAGAGGGAGAGAGAAGTTTTGTATTCTTAGGGATAAGATTAACTCATTTAGAGAGATATTCAAACAAGGCGAAAAGAAAAACATTTATCAAAGAAATTAGCATTGCTTTTTGACTGTGATCTCGCAACCTGAGAAACACCAGGATTTCAACACATAACCTTTGGAGTAAGCATCAGAGACCTTA